>CAWUFW010000140.1:2722500-4205000 GCA_963921515.1 Calotriton arnoldi
TCTGACACTCCCTAGAGACTATTGCCAAGTTGGACCCTGAGATCTTTTCAATGTCCTGCACTATTCTCACCCCCAAGTATCTCATGTCACGTTTGGTCTGATATTGACACTCCGCCAAATTCCAGGTCATAATCTCAGTTTTCTTCGCATTGATTTCATACCCGGATACTCGCCCAAAATCCTGTGCCAAACTAATGACACAGGGAAAGGTGGTCTCGAGATCGGCAGAGAAAATCAAGACATCGGCATACAGGGCTACCTTCCTCTCCCACTCCCCATACTTAAATGGCTTTATATTTGGTTCTTCTCTTAAACGCTGAGCAAAGGGCTCAATATATAGATGGAAAAGGAGGGGAGAGGGGGCAGCCCTGCCTCGTGCCCCTAGTGATCTTAAAAGATTTAGTCAATTTACCATTGACCAAGAGTCTCGCCGATGGGTCCCGATAAATGAGCTGAATAGCTCTGCAAAAATTCTCGCCCATTTTAAATTTTCACAAAACCGCCGATAGATATGCCCAGTCGACCCTGTCAAACGCCTTAGTGGCATCTAAAGTCATGGCTGCGAGGGGGAGTGAGAATGTAGTGGCTAAATCAATAGCACCAACCAAATCATAGGTAAGGTCCGCTAAATTCCTACCCTTAACGAAGCCTTTTTGATCAGGGTGAAGTATATCTCCTGCTACTAAAGCCAGCCTATCCGCCACGATCTTGGCAAAGATTTTATAGTCCGCATTTAATAGCGAGATGGGTCTATAAGACCCGCAGCTCGCTGGGTTCTTACCTGGTTTCAAGATCAGTGTGATAGTAGCTTCTCCCCATGAATCGGGAAGTTTTACACCCACAGATAAAATTTCATTGAATAGCAGCGTCAAGGTGGGAATAATCACATCACCCAAGGATCTGTAGAGTTCTGCAGGAAGCCCATCGGGCCCTGCAGCTTTCCTTGCTTTACCAGCAAAGATGGCCCTCCTTACCTCTTCCTGAGATATGTCCTGATCCAAGTCTTCCTTCTGGGACAAACTCAAAAAGGAGAACGAGCTACTCCCCAACCACTCCGTTACTATGGTTTTATCAACCAAGCTGTCTTCTTGATACAGCTCCTGAAAGAACTCAAAAAAGGCACCCCCAATCTCTTCATCTGAAGTAAATACTTTTGTACTGTTTGGACTACCGATTTGTTTTATCAAATTTCGCGTCCTAGCAGTCTTAGCCTTCCATGCAAAAAGCTTGCTTGCACCTTCTCCATACTCGAAATGAGCAAGCTTGCTCGCCTCCCACCTCCTTGTGACCCTGGTCCAAATAATGTTATCCAACTGTTCCTTTAGTTTACTAAGTTTCACAAGATATTCCTGGTGCTTCTCAGGGTCAGTCTCTCTAATTAAGCTCAACTCTGTTGTCTTCAACTCTTCCTCCTTGTGGGCCACCTCCTCCCTATATTGTCTATTCTGATAGGATACTCTGTTAGTAATCATACCCCTTAAAAAGGCCTTTAATGAGTCCCAGACCACCGATGTCTCAGCTGAGCCCAGATTTGTGTTCAGGAAGTATTCAGTCTCCTGCGCTAAATACTTCGTCTCAGCTTCATCAAGAAGCAAAGTCCGATCGAATGTCCAAGCTCTAAGATGAACACCTTCTTCTAGGGCCAAATCCATCCAGACCCTAGAGTGGTCAGACAGATGTGGAGTCAAATAGCCAATATCCTTGACTTTGCCTCTCAGATTATAACTTACCAAGATATAATGGATTCTCGATCTATGAACATATTTGCTGTTGTAATATGAGGCCCCTGGCTGAATGCCTGCTCTATGCCTCCAAATGTCGCTGAGACCAGTCTGTGCCATCATAGATTGGAGATATGTCCGGGACTTGGAAGGCACCTTAGCTCTACTGCTAGGAGACTTATCTAATTTGGGGTCCAGAACAATGTTAAAATCCCCAGCTATAATAACTGGGTCTGGATAATCCCAAAGATTGGAAAAAATGGTCTTCAGAACGGAGGGGTCATCCTGGTTGGGACCATAATAGCCCACCAGGGTTAGCAAAGTACCTAAAATAGTCAACTTCGCGATGACCCACCTGCCACAAGGATCAACCATGGAGTCTAAAATACGGGCATTTGCTTGTTTTTTAATTAAGATAGCGACCCCCTAATGTTAGCAGTCTGATCAGAGCAAATCATGTGTTCCACCCACTTTAATTTTTTGAATATCCCCGTCATCTCCTCTTTCAAAAGATGTGTTTCCTGGAGGATAATGACCTTTGCGGGAGAATCTTTTATATACTGCAGAATTCTAACCCTTCTAGTTTTCACCCACAGGCCATTAACGTTCCAGGACAGAAACTGAATTGTTCTTATGGGGGTTTAGAAGGGAAGGCTATAAATCGACCTAGACTCTGAGGAAGACAATATCAGACCAAACGTGGTAGAACCAGGCTTATTTGACCATATAATGAGGAGAATGAGGAAATTGTATACTTTTTACCCCTTTGCCCCAATCCCGTGCTCCCCACACCAACCCCCATGCCCCCTCCCAATCAAACCCTCCCTGGAGAACCCTTCCCCCATTTATCTGGACAGATGTTGCCCAGTAGTTGCATTCCGGGGCCACCCGCGTTGTCCCTTTATGAACCAATTTAAATACAAAAGGGGCGAAAAGAAGAAGAAAAAAACTGAGACCCTACCCTCGACTACTCTTGACTGAATATCCCCATGTGTGTCCCAATGTAGGTATATGTACATGTATATTCATTTTAACTACCTATCTATTATCTATCTAATTCCTCGTACAAAAGGTTAAGGTTGGGCTAATGCACAAATAGGGGGGGGGGGAAACCTCAGTATCTAGAACCTCCCCTAAAGATCCCGGATTCCAACTGAAGATGTCGTTGATAGCTGCTCAGCAACCACCAGCTTTATGACTTCCCAAGACTATCTAGTAACTCATCCGCTTCTTGCACTGATCTGATGTTATACGTTCTGTTATTGTGCTTAATTTTTAGAATTGCAGGATATTTGAGCTGGGCAACCGCACCAAGCTTTCTAAATTCATCCTGCTTCCTGCCCAGTTCCCACTGCCTATTCAAAGTGACACGCGAGAGGTCAGAGCGGATTTCGTATGAAAAAATCACCGGCTCTTAATGATTTCATTTTTAGAGCCATATTGAGGATTTTTTCCTTTAGGGAATAGGTGAGAAAGTTCATGAGTATCTTCCTAGGTTTTGTCCTGTCGGGGTGCCTCCTGAAAGGGTCTCTATGAACTCTTTGAATGTCTTTTTCAAATCTTCCTCTGATTCCTCAATCTGGAGTGATTCTTTTAGGAGTGACACTATGTAGGACTTGAGGTCTTCCCCTTCTTTCCCCTCCGGAACATTCAAAATACGCAGGTTGTTTTTCCGAGAATTATTCTCTAGCGTCTTGACGCCTTTCACGTAGAACCACCTCTTAAGAGATGATATATCAGCTTTTGCTGCTCCCAGGTCGTCTCTTAAATCCCCCACTGTGTTCTCCAAAACAAGTGTTCTTGAGTTTAGGAGATCGATTTTCTTCTCGAGGGACTCAAACACCCTAATCTCACCTTGGTTAGCTTCGGAGACTGAGAATCCCTTCTGAATGTCTGTTGAGAGGGTGGAGAAAAGAGCTTCTAGAGATGCCACTGAGGACCCCCTACTTTCACATTCCTCAGGGACTTTATCCACCCCTGCGCTGCTGCTGGCTGCTGTGCTTTGACCTGCCAAGGCTTCTCCACCTGCAATCCCCTTCCCTTTATCCGAAACAATAACAGAAGTTGCCGGTAAATTTGAGACCAAAGGGGGGGGACTGCCTCCAGACTCCATTACCTCCGAATTAAACCTTGATTCCAACTGGGCTGCGGAGCTCTTTCTCAGAGCCTCCCCTTGTTTCACCACGTCCAAGACCAAGGGTTGTACTTTAAAGTACGACCGTAAAGAGGGGGTAATCTTAACTTTTAAATCAAGCTGGTTACTTTTCGCTCTGCCTGCCTTTATGCTTCTGCTTTTAACCTCGCAGCGCTGGAAGAAAGAACAACTACTATCCGTTAGTGTTACTAGGGTGGTGCTGCCTTTCCCCTGACCTCGACCCTTCCCGCTGTTCTTTACAATAGGTTTCTCCTCAGGGGCGGTTTGAATATTATGTCCCCAGTTTTTGCTCTGACAGGCCCCAGCACCAACCCTCTGCGTTTTATACCTCTTAGTGCCTTTATTCGGGAGCACAGAACTTAAGTGCCCTCCCTCTGCCTGGGCCCCCAGTACCTGTACCAGTTTTTGCTGTGGCTGTACCAGTTTTTGCTGTGGCTGCAATGGAGATGGCCAGGGCTCGTAATGTGCAAGAGCCTGGTGGTCGCCGGTCTTCTCTGCAGAAGTAGTCTGCTCCAAAATGCAGGAAGCTTGCCCAGTGCTACCGGAGTCAACCCGAAGGAGCCCGCGAGCCGCTGCTGTGCGGCCCCTCCTTAGCTCCAGGGCGGCAATCACCCAGCGCGACGAGAGAGCAGGGGCTGCAGAAACCCGAGCACCAACACACATCTCCCGTGAAAAAAAGCCGCAACCACAAGGTGCACCAGGGCGCTTTAGAAACCCGTGAAGTAAGAACAGAAGGTATTTTAAGTTTTGCCGGGGAAATTCAGGATCAGTTACGAGGGAAAAAAAACGCGGGTAATCGGGTCCTTGGTTCCTAGAATCGCCTCCTCATAGCGCACGAACGCGAGAGCCTCCGGATGCAAGCGGCTGCTCAGCTAGAGGCCGCCATGTTCTACCCCCACCCCCGTCGTCCTAAAAGTTTGAGTGTTAAACATATATACCAAGGTACTATAAAAGTTAAAATAATTTACTTTGTGTACTACTGATTGATACTATTTCTAACATATATTATGTGAGTGGCTGTGGGACTATGTGTATCAGTGTGTGAGTGCCTGTATGGATGTGTGAGCGGTTGTCTGAGTGGCTGTATGGGTGTATAAGTAGGTGTGTGAGTAACTGTGTGGGGGAGGGAGTGGCTGTATTAGTGACTATATTAGTGAGTGAGTATGTGTGTTCGTGGCTGTGTGGGTGAGTAGGTGGGTACGTGACTGGGTGAGTGAGTGGGTATCTGAATGGCTGTATGAGTGACTGACTGGCTGTATAAGGGGCTGTATGGGTGAGTGGCTTTATTGTAGAGTAGGTATCTGTGAATGGATGTATGGGTGAATGAGCGGATGTGTGAGTGCTTGTATGGATGTGTGAATGGGTATGGAAGTGGTTGTGTGTGTGAGTACTTTTATGTGTGAGTGAATGACTATATAGGTGAATAAGCTGGTGTGTGAGTAGCTGTATTGGTCAGTGTGTGGCTATATGGCTATGTGACCGGTTGTATGAGTAGTTGTATGGGTGAGTGAGTGGGTGTGTGAGTACTTGTATGGGGCTGTGAATGGGTATGTGAGTGGCTGTGTGAGTGGTTGTGTGAGATGTTTATAGTGGTGGGTGTGTGAGTGCTTCTGTGGATGATGCCATCAATGATGTCATTTGAGATATCATCAGTGATGTCACTGACCATGTTTGCATTTCACTGGTTTTGTACGAGTGAAATGTGAGCCTAACCTTAGTTTTTTTTCAGTGAATTTCTAAGTTTTTTTTAATTCTGTTTCCTAACTGTAACGTCCCTGTAGCCTTTGTTTTTTTTAAGTGAATTTCTAAGGTTTTTTACATTTTATTTTGTAACTGTATTCTTTGAGAGTGAGTGTGTGAGTGAGTCCATCAGTGTTTCAATAGGTTGGTGATGGAGTGTGTGCTTATTTTGGTGGGTGTGGCAAAGAAATAACGCTATTAAGCAGAATGGAACAGTGCGCCATGTCACGCTGCAGAATCTGAATACTGGTGCATCCTGGGGCCTGTAGTTGGAATTATGGGCCATGGAAGTATGGGCCATGTGACCACTGGGACTAGAAAATAACACTCACCTGTGAACAAGGCGGAAACGCCGAAACGCGTATGCTGCGACGCCCCAGACAAAACGTCAACTTGAAAGTAAGCCGAAGTTGGGCTCTGCTGTCTTTTTGTTAAAACCCATAGCAACAGGATTCTCCGTTCCTTCTTTCAGAGCCCGCCCTGCAGGGTTGGGGGCCCCGGTAAAATTGAGTTTTACTACAAATATATATATATATATATATATATATATATATATATATATATATATATATATATATATTTACAGCTCCAAGGTTCCTCCTTTTTCCAGAAAGGATACCAGCACTCATGGGGTCGGGTTTCCACAATCTTAGTTTATTTTTCTTAGCGCAGCAAACAAACGCGTTTCGGAAAGGTTCCTTCTGTCAGTGTTTACATTTCACACTGAGAGGCGCCATCATTTAAACATCGAACGATGGGTCATTGAAACAAAAGAGGGATTACGGTCGCCATTCTATAGGCGCCATATTGCAGTGGTATATATTATTACTAAAGAAGCCCTTTCACATACTTATATAAGCATTTGCTGAAATCCAAAGACAATTTGATATTCAAATAATCCCACATTATAATATTAATTGTACTCTATGTACAATTATATCATTTGCCACTGCATGAAAAATCTCGCCGTGGATCGGCATTAGGCAACCCCCTTTCTCTTTGAGGATTGCCAATAATCCCTCAATGCTCACTACATACCGCCGTGTATCGGCACCCACCTATAAAAAATGAATCAGATAAGAAAAGGTCACTACATTAACCACTGAGATGCAATTACTCGTCATTTTTACTTTCTCCTGAAAGGCACAGCGTAACACATTTTAAATTCCCAGATGTACTATCAACTCCTCCCCACTATTTAACCCATTCGGGGTCTTGGTTTGGAGATCAATTATGTATCGCGACTCCAATCTCCTTAGTTTCAACACTCTGTCTCCCCCTCTGAGGGCATCGGAGCCGGTGATACTATCACACAAAGAACTAGGTACCTTGGAATAGAACAAGAGGCACCGATCAGTGGATTTAAACCACCATCGCAATTTCTACCGCAAATGCCATCAGATGCGATAGACACCTTCTCCGAGGCAGTAATTAAAGACCTAGTAGAATTCCGTGAAAACATGAAACCCTCCAATAGGAAAAGGAACCTAACTGAGCCTCAGAGACTAGCCCTGATGAACTTACAGAATGACACAGCTGTGATTTGTAAGCCCTCGGATAAGGGGGCAATATTGTCCTTATGTCCAGAGAACAATATGTGGGAGAGGCTCTTCGGCAGTTAAAAAACACTGACTGTTATGAATCAACAACAAAAGAGGCATATCAGGACAGTATTGTACAATATCACATGTTAATAAAGAAGTGGCATGACAAATCTATGCTGGACATGGATGAATATCTCTTTTTAAGAATAATGAATCCGACACTTCCAACATTTTATCACTTGCCAAAGATTCATAAAAACTGTGTAAATCCGCCAGGCAGACCCATAGTGTCTTCTTTGGGCAGTCTGACAGAGAATCTCTCTAGATTTATAGACCACTTTCTTTTTCAATCAGTTCTACAACTGTCGTCCTATATTAAGGACACTACTGATTTTATTAACCACATTGAGAGAATACAATGGCATTCATCGTACAGCTTAATTGTATTGGATATCACAAGCTTGTACACTTGTATCAACCATATGCAGGGACTAAATGCGGTTAAATATTTTCTACAGAAGAGACCATTGAAACTCGCAGAGCACAATAGCATGTTGATGGAATTGATTGAATTTTGTTTGCTAAATAATATTTTTCTTTTTCAGGGAGATCTCTATAGGCAGGTATCTGGGATCGCAATGGGAACCTGCTTCGCCCCAGCTATGCGAATTTATTCGTAGGCTGGTGGGAGGAGCAGGTGGCCTAGTCCACAGACAATGAAATCTGGACCAAAGAGATAGTATCTTGGTATCGATACATCGATGACCTTTTCCTGGTATGGAGGGGGTCAACTAACAAAGCAGATGAATATATAAAACACATGAATCAGAATGATGTCAACCTACGATTTACAGGGGAGATTAGTTCAGTGGCAGTGAACTATTTGGACCTGAGGGTGGAGATACAGGATGGAAAACTGTTTACAGCCCTATTTAGAAAACCTACGTCTGGTAACAGCACGCTGCATGCCACCAGCAGCCATCCACCCAAATTGAAGAACAGTATACCATATGGGGAATTCCTCAGGTTAAAACGTAACTGTTCAAGAAAGTGCGATTTTGATATAGCAATCAAGGAGAGTTTCAGTAGATTTCTAGCAAGAGGATACAGTATAGATCTTTTAGAGAACACTATTAAGAAAGTTGAGAATCTATCAAGGGATGGATTAATTAAAAAGACAGCCCTAGAGAAGACCAGAAATCAGGATGAGGGAAAGTTCCGCATGGTCACAACTTATTCTGACGATGCAGAAACTCTCAAAAAAATCATGAGAAGAAACTGGCACGTGCTAAAGACTGATATAATCATTGGGGCAGATATTCCACCAGCTCCATTGATTACTTTTAGAAAGGCACGTTCACTGAAGGATAGTCTGGTTCACAGTCATTTGGATGTAATTCCGTCTAGAAGGGGAACATTAAATGAGATGCGAGGTTTTTACCCGTGTGGCAAGTGTAAGGCCTGTGCTTTTAGCAAAAGGGTACTCACTTATGAAGTGAAGGGAATCAAATCCGGCAAGAGAATAAACAAATTCATGACCTGCCAGACTACACATGCTGTCTATTGCCTGATGTGCCCATGTGGCCTCAGATATATAGGCAGCACGATTCATAGTGTAAAAATACGCATACTTGAACACATGCGTGCCATAGCGAAGAAGGATTTGAGTTATCCAGTCGCTAGACACTTTGCTATCAAGCACAAAAGTAATAGGGATCTACTACAGTTTTTCGGTATTGATTGTGTCCCAGTAAACATCAGAGGGGGAGACAGAGTGTTGAAACTAAGGAGATTGGAGTCGCGATACATAATTGATCTCCAAACCAAGACCCCGAATGGGTTAAATAGTGGGGAGGAGTTGATAGTACATCTGGGAATTTAAAATGTGTTACGCTGTGCCTTTCAGGAGAAAGTAAAAATGACGAGTAATTGCATCTCAGTGGTTAATGTAGTGACCTTTTCTTATCTGATTCATTTTTTATAGGTGGGTGCCGATACACGGCGGTATGTAGTGAGCATTGAGGGATTATTGGCAATCCTCAAAGAGAAAGGGGGTTGCCTAATGCCGATCCACGGCGAGATTTTTCATGCAGTGGCAAATGATATAATTGTACATAGAGAGAGTACAATTAATATTATAATGTGGGATTATTTGAATATCAAATTGTCTTTGGATTTCAGCAAATGCTTATATAAGTATGTGAAAGGGCTTCTTTAGTAATAATATATACCACTGCAATATGGCGCCTATAGAATGGCGACCGTAATCTCTCTTTTGTTTCAATGACCCATCGTTCGATGTTTAAATGATGGCGCCTCTCAGTGTGAAATGTAAACACTGACGAAGGAACCTTTCCGAAACGCGTTTGTTTGCTGCGCTAAGAAAAATAAACTAAGATTGTGGAAACCCGACCCCATGAGTGCTGGTATCCTTTCTGGAAAAAGGAGGAACCTTGGAGCTGTAATTTTATCACGGGGCACCGCCGTGTTAGAGCACCCGCCTTAAGAGTGACACGCTAGAACGGTGCACTGGAGCAGGATATATATATATATATATATATATATATATATATATGTTTCCATCAATGTCATCAAAATGAAAACGCACTCGTCTGCTGTTGAATATTAAAATCCCTTTATTCTTGAAGAAACCGGCAACTTGCATCCAGAAAACATTTCTGCTGCCTAACGCGTTTCGAGGCCAGCAGGCTTCTTGTTCACAGGCTGTTTGAAAGTGTTGCAGAGGCGCAGGAAACATACTTGTCTACAAGTTAATTAAACATCAATTGCCCTCCGGTGGGCCTCTCAGGTGAGTGTTACCTTGATGCATGTTGGGACTTGTAGTGTCCTGCGAAAAAATTCATCCCCTTTGGTGGGGTCTGTGACATCTCCAATAATTATTTTAATTATTTACTGCCCTCCAGTGGGCCTCCAGATGCATTTTGCACAGTTAATTTCCAGTTTCCTTTATTTTGCAGCAGTCACCGCTTCGTAGGTCAGAAAGGTTCTGACCCTGCGGCCCCTCCTTTGCTTTGATGGTGGTGGTGCAGTTTTCTCTGGCAGGACAGCCAGTGTATATGTTTCCATCAATGTCCTCAAAATGAAAACGCACTCGTCTGCTGTTGAATATTAAAATCCCTTTATTCTTGAAGAAACCAGCAACTTGCATCCAGAAAACATTTCTGCTGCCTAACGCGTTTCGAAGCCAGCAGGCTTCTTGTTCACAGGCAAACATTGAAAGTGTTGCAGAGGCGCAGGAAACATACTTGTCTACAAGTTAATTAAACATCAATTGCCCTCCGGTGGGCCTCTCAGGTGAGTGTTACCTTGATGCATGTTGGGACTTGTAGTGTCCTGCGAAAAAATTCATCCCCTTTGGTGGGGTCTGCGACATCTCCAATAATTTTGGAAACAAACATACTGGCTGTCCTGCCAGAGAAGACTGCACCACCACCATCAAAGTAAAGGAGGGGCTGCAGGGTTGGAACCTTTTCAACCTACAAAGCGGAACTGCTGTAAAACGAAGGAAACTGAAAATTAACTGTGCAAAATGCTTCTGGAGGCCCACTGGAGGGCTTTACAAAATGTTATTAATCATTGGAGATGACGCAGACCCCACTAGAGGGGAGAATTGTAGCGCAGGACACTACAAGTCCCATCATGCATCTAAAGGTAATACTCACCTGAGAGGCCCACTGGAGGGCAAGATGACTTTTAATTGGCTTGTAGTTAAATATGTTTCCTGCGCAGCTGCAACATTTCCTAAACAGCCTGTGAACAAGAAGCTTGTGGCTTCGAAACGCGTCTGGCATGAAGAAATGTTTCTGGAAGCAAGTTGCCGGTTTTGCTTGAAAATAAAGGGATTTTAATAATTCAACAGCAGACAAGTGCGTTTTCACCTCAAGGGCAAATTTTGGAAACAAACATACTGGCTGTCCTGCCAGAGAAGACTGCACCACCACCATCAAAGTAAAGGAGGGGCTGCAGGGTTGGAACCTTTTCAACCTACAAAGCGGAACTGCTGTAAAACGAAGGAAACTGAAAATTAACTGTGCAAAATGCTTCTGGAGGCCCACTGGAGGGCTTTACAAAATGTTATTAATCATTGGAGATGACGCAGACCCCACTAGAGGGGAGAATTGTAGCGCAGGACACTACAAGTCCCATCATGCATCTAAAGGTAATACTCACCTGAGAGGCCCACTGGAGGGCAAGATGACTTTTAATTGGCTTGTAGTTAAATATGTTTCCTGCGCAGCTGCAACATTTCCTAAACAGCCTGTGAACAAGAAGCTTGTGGCTTCGAAACGCGTCTGGCATGAAGAAATGTTTCTGGAAGCAAGTTGCCGGTTTTGCTTGAAAATAAAGGGATTTTAATAATTCAACAGCAGACGAGTGCGTTTTCACCTCAAGGGCAAATTTTGGAAATATATATATATATATATGTATATATATATATATGTGATACCCCCACAGAAAAGAGGGGGAAACAGGGAAGTGAAACTAAGGCGCCTGGAAACTCAATATATATATTAGAGTTGGACACCAAACATCCGGGGGGCCTTAATACAAGCGAGGACCTGTACACTTATTTATGAAACCGCCTCATAAAACCCCTTGAATCCATAAATCTAGCAAATATAGGAACTCCAAGCTGTAACTGAATTTGTTTATTCACTCTATCTAATATTTCTTCAAAACTGGTGTTTGAAAAACTGACCAGCAATGTTCAATCTGTAATACATTCAAGGATCATTTCCAATCATAGAACATATGCTAATGAATTTTATATAGTAGGGATGGAACAGATCAAAGTATATTTTTAAGCAATTGAGTTGTATATTTATATGTATTTATTTAATTGCATATTTTATGTCTGTTTACAACTGTGGGAATCAATTGCACGAAAAATGAAAACAATCAGGTTTCATCTTGTCCCATATATACTTGCTTATTTTGCACATGCTATGTTTTGCACAATGAATTTACTGGCAGGGCACGTTTTGTAATATACAAAAAGACATTATGTCAACATATGGTGCTTCTGACATTTGTGGATACATAGGATTAGAAATTATTTCTTTTTTCAATGTTAGCACTAGCACATTCATTGGTTTCAGCACTTTTTTAGTTTTTTTTTTATTGAATGGCACTTTATACGGTTTTAATCAGCCACATGATGAGATTTGGAAATAAGTGATATATTGATGATTGTTCAAAGCAGCATTTATGCCAAGGAAAATTTAGAAATATGTATCAGTATTAACCTGGTTTTATATTTCTATATTATGCATTTAAAGAGAGTTATAAGCACATTTTATGAACTTACAAATATGCATTTAAGCAAATAACTTTATTACCAATGCACAAAGAACAACTCAAGCATTTAAGTATGTATTTCTTCCATTTCCATCAAATGACTGGTATGCACTGTCACTTTAAATAAGGCGATCATACTCCCTAACGCTGTCATGTGATCAAGGCAGGCGACTGCCGAAACGCGTAATGGCGCGGCTGTTTGTGCATCAATAAAATACAAAGATATGCACAATACCTGGGTCCGCTCTCGTTTGTCTGGACGACTGGTGTGAAAGAGGAATAGTTATATATATATATATATATATATATATATATATATATATATATTCTTTCACTGGAAAAACCAAAGGTTACAGGGACGTTATAGTTAGGCTCACATTTCACTCGTACAAAATCAGTGAAATTCAGCAGTTATAGTTAGCTGAGTTAACTATAACATGCGCCCCCGCAATGCACTGCTTATGACCACACATTTATTTATTTATGAGTTTTATAGAGCGCGAACTTGACCCGTTAGGGTATCAGAGCGCTTTACAGGAAAACATAGCCGTGTACAGATTAGGCATAGCATCATCTAGTTGCGGATTGAATGAGAGAGGGTAAGGTGCAGGGTACACAGGGAGATAGGGCATGTATTTACAGATTAAATATCCAAATACTCAGGGACGAGGTAACATTTTTACAGATTACGTTAACCAATGTTCGCGACAAGGCCCCCAGTTTCTGATGGGGTGAGCTAGATCATCCGAAGGGAGGCAATAAATGGCCATAGATCAGGGCTGTAGTAGTTGTAGAGGCAAAGTTTAAACGAGAAATTTACCCATAAGGAATGTTTTGGCATCCTTTTTGAAGCGAGTCAGAGAGGGGATTCTTCTGATGTCCGGTGGGAGAGAGTTCCATATTCTTGGAGCAGCCCCGGAGAAAGCCCGGTTGTAAGTTTTTTTTTTTCCGAAAGCGTGCAGGTTGGAGCAAGAGGTCTCTGGCAGATCGTGAGTTTCTGATTCCTCCGGAGATCACAAGTTTCTGCCTCAAATATGCAGGAGAGTTAGAATATAAGGCTTTGTGCGTGATGCATGCTATTTTGAGCTGTATTCTTGCCTCCAGGGGAAGCCAGTTGAGAGCTTTCAAGTGTGGGGAAATATGGTCGTATTTCCTCGAGTCGGTGAGTAGTCTGGCGGCCGCATTGAGGCAGGCTTTTAGAGGTGCCAGGGAGGTCTTGGGTAGGCCCGAGAGGGAAGAGCAGCCATATTCCAGTCTAGAGATGACAAGTGCTTGGACTGCCATTTTTAGGTCGGGAGCATCGAGGAAGGGTTTCAGTTTCCTAAGGTAGCTCAGGTGGAATCTGGCTGATTTGGCCATTGAATTTATGAAGTCCCGCATGTTCAGGTTGCTATCGAGGGTGATTCCCAGAGATTTGGCCGAGTCGACGATGGTTGGTGAGCAATTCAAGGCTGTAATAGCCTTAATCCATGATTGAATCTCAAGGTTGGTATTGGGCGGGGCGATCAGGAGTAATTCAGTTTTCTTTGCGTTGAGTTTGAGTTGATTGGATGCGAGCCATTGGACAGTGAGTTTCAGGGCTTCGTTTAGGGAGAGGATCTCTGCGAGAGATGAGGTTTTGATGTAGATCTGAGTGTCATCAGCGTACATGTGATAGGAGATATTGGCAGTGCGTAGAACTTCGGTAAGCGGATCCAGGTAAAGATTGAAGAGGGTGGGGGACAGTATTGATCCTTGAGGGACTCCAACCGTGACCGGGGATGGTGCAGATAGGTTGCTGTTGACAAGGAATCTCTCGGATCTGTTTTTGAGGAAGGACCTGAACCATTCTAGAACGGTGCCATCCAAACCCATCCTAAATTTGAGGCGTTCGAGTAGTTTTTCATGGTTGACCGTGTCGAAGGCCGAGGATAGGTCTAGGAGGATTATGAGACAGGCCTTGCCCAGGTCAAGGGCCTGGAGAGCATCATCAACGATGTGGAGCATAGTGGTTTCGGTGCTGTGTCCTGGTCTAAATCCGGATTGGAAGTCATCGAGCAGGTGGAAGTTGTTGATGTGTTGACTTAGTTGCTGCTGCACACATTTCTCCATCACTTTGGCTAAGAGGGGGATGTTGGAGATGGGTCTGAAATTGTCAGGGGAGGCTGGATCCAGCGACAGCTTTTTCAGAATGGGGAGGACTTGGCCGGCTTTTAGAGAGTCGGGCACCATTCCCTGCCGGAGAGACGCGTTAATTATTGTAGTCCAGCTAGGAATGATGGATTGAGCGACGGTAGCTAGGCAGTTGAAAGGGAGCGGGTCATTAAAATGGTTGTTAGGCTTTAGGGAGGATAGGATTTTGGACACTGAGTCGTCATCATAGAGTTTGAAGTCAGTCCAGTGAGCATTGTTTTTGGGTGGAACCAGTGGGGGCGATGTGGCTGGAGGAGGCGGGTCAAGAGGTGTTTGAGGGTAAGTGGTGGAGTTGAGTTCGCTTCCAAGGGCTGAGATTTTGTCTGCGAAGAAGGAGGAGAATTCCTCTGAGGATATAAGAGACTTGGGGTTTTCTTTTGAAGTTTTGGCCAGTATATTAGATTGGTGTTTGACCAGTTCGAAGAGCTTTTGGGGCCTGTTCTTGGCCTTCTCTAGTGCAGTTCGGAAGAATTCTTTTTAGACTTGAGTATGTTCCTGTTGTAGGAGTTTCTGGCCTGGCGGAGGAGTTTTAGGTGTGCGGCAGAGGGGTGCTGCCTCCAGGATCGTTCAGCTTGTCGGAGGACTCTCCTCTCGTTGTTAAGGGATCCCGTGAACCAGGGGTTTCTGGCTTTGATTTGGGTTCTTTTCAGCTTTAGTGGGGCTAGATCATCCAGAATGTTCGAGATAGTCGCCGAGTAGTGATTGTTAAGGCCGCTGACTGTTGTGATATGCGAAGGGGGGGGAGGTCGGATTTGCAGCGAGCCTCGAGTTCCCTGCGGTCTAGGTTCTTAGTGTCTCTGATCCAGCGTTTAGGAATCAATGGTTGCGGTGCCCTTGTTTTGAGGGTGCCCGGTAGGAGGAAGGTGATGGCGTGGTGGTCAGACCAGTCGCATGGGTCTATAGAGATAAGCTTGACTGTTGATTCTTTGGAAATAATCCAGTCAAGAGTGGCCCCTTTTGAGTGAGTTGGAAGTGAGCAGGCTTGGGTCAGGGCTTGATCGGCCAGAAGGTCCTTGATGGCGTTGACATGTGAATCCTTTGGATCGTTCCAGTGCAAGTTAAAATCACCAAGGAAAATATCTTTGATATTGTTGGAACTCTTAGCTGTGATGATTTCCATGAGGTGGTCGGTGAAAGAGTCGTTCATGCCTGGGGGTGGTAAAAGATGTGCAGGTTGCACAGTAGGGTGGAGTTGCTGTGAATAGCGAGGGAAAGGTATTCACAGGATTCAGTGGTGTCCGCCAGAAGTTCCGTGATCAGAAGGTTAGAGCGGTAGATGCAGGCGATGCCTCCTCCTTTCTTGTTAGATTGTCTGTCTAGCCTTGCGATGTTGTAGTTAGGAGGGACTAGGATGTCCAGGTGTGGAGATGAGGATTCGTTGAGCCATGATTCTGTAAAGATCGCTAAGTCGAAATTTTTGAAAAGGATGAGATCAGCAATATCCGCGGCGTGTTTAGCTGCCGATCGGCAGTTAATTAAAAGGGCAGATAGAGAGGATTTGGAAGGAGGTTCGGGGTCTGGGCGGATAGGTGAACAGGCGCTAGATTGCTCTTGACCATAAATCTGTTGCGGAGGGTAGCTGGTCTGTTGGGGTTGATAGTGACCGTGCAGATGGCGTGTTCTGCCTTAGCATCTAAAGGATGAGGGATAGCTGGGGTAGAGTTGTAGTCTCGGAGGATGGCGAGGATTTCCATTTCAGTGAGATCTAGTGGACTTGGGATGGCAGAGGTAGAGTTGTAGGATAGGACAAGAGCATGGGTTTCTTCCTCTGAGAGGTGGCATGGATGTTTGCGGGGGCGAAGATGTCTCAAGGATAGCGGAAGAGGTTGTTTAGAGAGCTCAGTCAAATGTGGGGGATGGCGTTTGGCAAGGGCATAAGGTTGGCGAGGGAGAGTTCAGCGAGGTGGAGGAGGTTCATTAGCTCCAGGATGGAGATATGAATGCTCTGGGTTAGTTTGGCAGCTCTGGCGTGCAGAGAATCGATGTCCCTATGAGAAGGCGGTGTTAGAGGGCAAGGGGGCAGTGGTTCGGGAGCAGTTCTGACAGTGAGAATAGGTGATAGGGGGGAGGGATTAGTATGGCCTGGGTTGTAAGCCATAGGATCTATGTTGGAACCCCTTTGCGTGTCGGATTGAGGGCAGGAAGGGCAGGCGGGACTTGTATCGTAAGTCTTTGGGGGCATACTGGTGACAGTCTACTTGGGGAGCTAGTGGAGCGGGGACCAAAGGTCTAGGGGTGATTCTGTTAGCGAGGCCGGGAGACGTACTGGAGTGGTTCGGGTGGTCAGAGATGGGAGAACTAAGGGGGGTTTGTGAGTGGCTGGCCATGCTGGATGGGCTGGTTGGGGACTCAACGGTGCGGGAAAAGTAAGCGCGACCTGTATCGTAGTTCCTTGGGGGCGTATCGGTGACATGGTGTACTTGGGGAGCTGGTAGGGAGGGGATCAGAGGTCTAGAGGTGATTTTGTTGACAAGACACGGAGACGTGCTGGAGTGGTAAGGGTAGCCGGAGTTGGAAGATCTTAGAAGGGTTTGTGGGTGGCTAGCCACATTGGATGCGCTGGATGGGCTGGACGAGGGCTCTGCAGGGCGGGAGTTAATTACCCTGCCAGTGTCGTGCACGTGTTTTCTGAGGAGGGTAAAAAGGTCTGCAAATTTATTTAAGTTTTTGGATGAGGCTTGGATCATAACGATGTCGTTTTTATAGAGGGTGATGGTGAGGTCAGCTTGCAGGGTTGAGGAGGGTACTATAGTTAGCTTAGTACCGTACGGGATGTTCTGAGTAGCACGTACATTGAAATGGTGAGTAAAGGTTCTGCGCCAGGCAGAGGTTCTTCTAGAATAGAAGATGAGGTCATTAATGACCACGCCGTTGTCTGCGCTGTAACGCAGGTCAGAGATCAGTGTCTCAGGGTGTCTTTTCAGGGTGGAGTGTTTGAAGGATTTTATGGCGGTTTTGGAGAGGTTAGGGGGGTAGACCAGAGTGTGGGAGTTTTCCCCCGTTGCGGTCAGGCCAGTCCTTGCCATGCTGGCTCGGGTCGGCTGCTCGGGCACCAGTAGGCACATGTCACTCATGACATGGTCAGTGGCATCACTGATGACATCTCAAGTTACAGCACTGATGACATCATCCAGTGAGTGTTTTCTAAAAGTTTGAGTGTTAAACATATATACCAAGGCACTATAAAAGTTAAAATAATTTACTTTGTTTACTACTGAGTGATACTATTTCTAACCTATATTATGTGAG
This sequence comes from Calotriton arnoldi, assembly GCA_963921515.1. Lineage (NCBI taxonomy): Eukaryota > Metazoa > Chordata > Amphibia > Caudata > Salamandridae > Calotriton > Calotriton arnoldi. The sequence continues at coordinate 2,740,401 of CAWUFW010000140.1, forward strand.
TGGCTGTGGGACTGTGTATCAGTGTGTAAGTGCCTGTATGGATGTGTGAGCGGTTGTGTGAGTGGCTGTATGGGTGTATAAGTAGGTGTGTGAGTAACTGTGTGGGTGAGGGAGTGGCTGTATTAGTGACTATATTAGTGAGTGACTGGCTGTGTAAGGGGCTGTATGGGTGAGTGGCTTTATTGTAGAGTAGGTGTCTGTGAATGGATGTATGGGTGAATGAGCGGATGTGTGAGTGCTTGTGTGGATGTGTGAATGGGTATGGAAGTGGTTGTGTGGGAGTACTTGTATGTGTGAGTGAGTGGCTATATAGGTGAATAAGCTGGTGTGAGTAGCTGTATTGGTCAGTGTGTGGCTACATGGCTATGTGACTGGTTGTATGAGTAGCTGTATGGGTGAGAGTGGCTCTATGGATGAGTGAGTGGTTGTGTGAGTACTTGTATGGGGCTGTGAATGGGTATCTGAGTGGCTGTGTGAGTGGTTGTGTGAGATGTTTATAGTAGTGGGTGTGTGAGTGCTTCTGTGGATGATGCCATCAATGATGTCATTTGAGATATCATCAGTGATGTCACTGACCTTGTTTGCATTTCACTGGTTTTGTACGAGTGAAATGTGAGCCTAACCTTTTTTTTTTTCCAGTGAATTTCTATGGTTTTTTAATTCTATTTCCTAACTATAACGTCCCTGTAGCCTTTGTTTTTTTAAGTGAATTTCTAAGGTTTTTTACATTTTATTTTGTAAATGTATTCTTTGAGAGTGAGTGAGTGCATCAGTGTTTCAATAGGTGTGTGATGGAGTATGTGCTTATCTTAGTTGGTGTGTGAGTGTCTGTATAGGTCTGGGAGTGGCTGCATAAGTCTCTCACTGGGTGTGTGTGTGGGTGCATGAGTGTCTGAGATAGGGTGGGTGAGTATCTCAGTGGGTGTCTGAATGGGTACCTCAGTGTCTGAGTGACTGTCTCAGTGGGTCTCTGTGTAGGTGTGAGTGTCTGAGTGGGCTTGTGAGTGCCTCATGAGTGTGTGAGTCAGTCTGAGTGAGTACATGAGTGTCTGAGTGGGTCTGTGAGTAGCTGTGTTAGTCTCTGAGTGGGTCTGTGAGTGGGTATGTGAATAGCTGCGTCAGTGGCTGTATGGATCTGTGAGTGGGTGAATGAGTGTCTGAATGGGTCTGTGAGTGGCTGTATGGGTCTGAGAGTGGATGCACAAGTGTCTTGAGTGAGTGACTGGGTGTGTTATAATGTTATAACGTACTTGTAGAGCGCTCAGCTACTCAGAAGAGTGTCCCGGCGCTAATCGGAGCCCTAGATTATCCTGCTGATACCAAGCTAGCGTTTCTGCTGAAATAACCAAGTTTTAAGTTGTTTACGGAAAGTCAACAGATCAGGTGCTTGTCTGAGAGACTGAGGCAGACTATTCCAGCTACGGGCAACCTGTACTTGAAAAGAGCGTCCCCTCTACACGTACGGGAGAATCTAGGAACCGCTAGGAGATACTGGTGAGAGGATCTTAAAGATCTCCCCGGTGCATAACGTAGTACTCTCTTCCTGATATAGTGGGCCCCCATACCATGTAGAGCCTTAAAAGCCAGAACTAAGGCCTTGAAAAGGATTCTGTTTCGGATTGGTAGCCAGTGCAAAGCAATCAAGTGAGGGGAAATCCGGGTTCTGGGACCAAGCCTGAGAACTGCCCTGGCTGCCGCATTTTGGGCGACCTGAAGCTTGTTTATCAGAAACTCCGGAAGACCCAAGTATAGAACGTTTACATAGTCCAGCCTAGAGGCAATGAGGGCCTGAACCACAATCTTTCTATGGGAGAAAGATAGCATGGGGAGGAATTTTCTAAGCATTTTAAGAAGACCAAAACAGGATCCTGCAACAGACTGAACCTGGGTTTTCATGGATAAGGAATCATCCAATTTCACCCCCAAGTTCTTGACTGCCCTGACCGAAGACTGAGGAGGTGACATATCAGCTGGCCACCATTGTTTCCATACATCCTGGGATGGCGATCCGAAAAAGATAATTTCGGATTTCTCCGGATTGCATTTAAGTTCATTAAGTCTGAGCCAGGTAAAAACTTTCTTCAGACAGTTTTTGATCAACTCACCGTCGAAGTCTTCACCCTTCTCACACGTGAACAACAGCTGAGTATCATCAGCGTAAGAAATGATTGTTGCATCGCAAGCTTCGACCAAAGGGGCGAGAGGGGCCATGTACAGGTTAAACAAAGTTGGGCTCAAAATAGAGCCCTGCGGAACACCCACTTTCAGAGGCGGGATATTAGCAGCAAAAGGGGGGGACCAGACCTCCTGGTTTCTGTCCTCTAAAAATGAAGAGAACCATTTCAGCACCGTGCCCCCAAGGCCGCACTCCCGCAGTCTGTGAGTGGGTGTATGAGTGTCTGTCTGGGTGTGTCAGTTGCTGTGCGATTGACTCTGCCACAAAGAAAATGCACCTGCCTTTTTATCGAACAAGAGTCCACAGTTTTGCACAAAATATCTACCCAATTGGAGTTCTCTCTGATGGTTAATCACTAAGTGCTACCTCCTTGGGTAAATGTCCAGTGCGTATTCTACACTACAGCTGCGTAATGCAGCACAAGGAAATGTCACCAGTGACCTTGTGTAACTTTTCGGCAATATGATTGTTCCTGGTGCGACCAGAAATATGTGATAACATGAATCCTCCTTTAGAGAAGACTACAAAGACATAAATCTCCACCATACAAGGGTCCTTCCTTTTAACTATATGTAGGAAGTGCTTCTTTGTTTGGTGGAGATGGCCTTCATATTCCTCGGCATCAAGAACTCCTCACCAAATCGGCAGGTAACGCGCTGGGGAGGCCGCTTGTTAAGCTGTCCATCATCCTGGCAAAAGGCAGGAAGACCTTTGGATACTACTAAGGTGGGACCGGCCAAATAGGGAAGCATCCAAGTGATTTCCACATTTGTATACTCCTAGCAATTTAAAGGAAGAACCATGGACTCTGTTCTCACCAGGAGAGCACAAAAAAGAAACCACTCGTCACAGTAATATACAGATTGCGCTCCAATAGATCAACGTTGCAGTCACCTTCATGAAGAATTTCAGATCGTTTTTCAATATGGAATTTCAGAGAAAACTCACTTGCTTTGTCTTTTGTCAGGCCCAAGAGTTAGGCTCATATGTCCTTTACAGAAGTGGAGCTTCAACAGGGGCGCCTGCTATGTTTATATTTCTAAGTGCTTCCTGTTGAGGTTTCATTTCTGTGAAATGAGCATCAGAGCCAGAACAGCCCCTGGGACCCCATCCCCCAGGGCCCGCCACAACTTAATGAGGAAGGGGGGTTGCGCGGCCCCCCTCCCTGGGCCGATTTCGGCCCAGGGGACTCCATTTCCCGAGGCCCAGCCACAACACAGTAGGGGAGAGGCTGCGCAGCTCCCCTCCCCAGACCGATTTTGACCCTGGAGACCAGCCAGGGCACCCAGTGTGCAGGTTGGGGACCTTGGGGCCTCTGCAGTCCCAACCAGATCCCTGCCTCCCGCTGGAGCCGGCATTGATGCTGCACACCAGCAACTCCCTGTGTGCAGGAGCAATACTTTCATCTCTTTCCCTGCCTACATGTCTGCGGGAAGGGAAAGAAATGAAACCTCTGCTTCCAGCAAGTGGGAGCTTTTTGACAGCTCCCACCCACTGGAACCAGAGTGTTTGCTTTTGCTTGGTGGGAGCTGTCAGCTTGCCCTGGGGGGTGGCGGTCTCCAGGGTCAGTAATGGCTTCAGGAGGGGGGCTGTGTGGCCCTCCTCCTTCTGTTTGCATGGGCTTGCCCTGGGGAGGTGTTGGTGCCCTGAGGGGGTTCACACGCCCCCTGCGCGGCCCCCCTATTTTAAATTTAAAACCCTGGGAGAGGTGGGTCCACGCGGCCCCCTCTATTTTTTTTAACTTAAGGCTCCCGGGAGGTGGTGGCCCCCGAGGACCAGGCCCACCCTCAACCCCCTGTATTTATATAAAAAAGAGCCCCGGGGAGGTGATGGTTCCCAGGCCAATAATAAGCCTGAGGAGGGGGGCCCCATGCACCACCCTCCTTATTTATTAAAATAGAAATGCCTCCAGGACCTGGCCCACCTGGAGGCTTTTTTCCAAACAAGCGCGGTAGACTGCTCTTGTTTTTTTTTAATATTTTTTTTTTAAAGTTTTCGCTGGAGTTGCAGATCTAAAGGAACTTTTGGCGCAATTTGTTTAAAAAAAATGCTTTTTTGCCATACCGGGTATTTCCTACCCTGCCCCCTTTTATTTTTAAAAACAATTCAGTTACTCGGCTGAAGCCAATTCCCAAATTGGCTGCCAACACTTCTGGTTGAAGTGTTGGCAGCCAATTAGATCTCAGCACGAGATTGGGAGGCTTCGCGGAGCTTTCGCATCCCTAGATATCCAGATTTGTTTTTTCTTTAGTAACTTCATAACTACTGAACGGATTTACACCAATTTACAAAAAGCTGCCTTTCTATTAAATTTGGTGTAATTCCGTTCAGCGGTTCGGGCTGTAGCCATGTCTAAAATTCCTACGGGAATTAACATGTGAAACGCACATTCTTTGACCGCCTCCCCTTTTTCTCGCACCCTGCTTGACAGATCACCTCCAAAGTTTTCATGCACAACAAGAAGCACCGGGGCACTTGTAATAATCCTTGAAGCGGTTTATAGTAGAACATTTATTTGACAGCAGCACAGTTGTGGACCACCAGCAGTTAGATCCAGCAATAACTGATACTGTTACAGAATTCCAGAACCTATCTATGGTAACCACAGAACATACTGACTTGAATGTAAACTATGTACAACTCAACATGCAATGTAACAGGGCGACCCTCCCCATACTCCACCTTGCGAGGTGAAGTAGGTTGGCACAAAACAGAAAAGGAAACTTAAACTGAAGTCCAACTGAGCAAATGGCACCAAGCCGAGGAGAAAGCAAGTTAAGAAAAATAACTTTAAAAAAAAACACGAAATAAAAATCGATCAAAGCAACAAGAAAATTGCACAATTACAAACCAGGGAATGGAATGCAATGAGGCAATGAAAGCAACAAAGGGAGATTACCCAAAGCTTTGAGATGCACCCCTTGCAGAGTTTACTTGCTGTAAAAACTCCAAGAAATAATATTTGTCAGCCCGTGTAAGTAGTTATCCATCGTGAGTTAGGCTAGTAAAACTGGATAAGGTTGTGTTTAGCAGTGATCACTGCCACAGTACCTAATTTTGGCCACTAAATTTCATACTGATGGAACTGATTATTTTCTTAGTGGTGCAAAAGAGAGGTAGCATGGCTAAGAAGAATCCCAGTCACAGAAGAAACCAGCATTGGCATAGCCAATAGGTCTCGCTTTTGGGATCTTATAAGTATTTAGTTATGCAGCACAATATCTTTGGTGCAACAACATCAACTGTTGCGTGGCTAAACACTTATAAGGTCCAAAAGGCGAGACCTATTGGCTATGCCAATGCTTGTTTACTTTTACTTTGGCTTATCCAAGATGTTTTTATTTGGTACATAAACTAATGACTCCATATTCCTCGAAGAAATGGGATATTATAAATATGTGATGCGCCCATTAAGATATATAACTGTTTTTATATGGCCGTAAACTAACGATTCATTATCCGTGGAAGAAATGGGTTATTATAAATATATATGATGTGGCCATTAGTACGGTTGCTTCCTGCAATCCACATTTTAAACATCTCAAAGTGATTCCAGTATGGGATTTATGTATTCTGTTTCTTCTCTAATAAACTCCGACATCACAGAAACGGTACAAAGTTGACTGAGCAGCTGAAATCAAGAATAACTATTTGACACCATAAAAACACTAAAATGAGTTTTTTGATTGTATGGATGGAAGCAAAAGGTCACTTTTTAAGTCCATTCGAAAATGATTCTGAGATTGAAAATAAATAATCGGATGTGAAGGGAGGGAGGAGGCTAAAGGCAAAGGACAGAACCTAGGCTGGGTGAGCCCGTAAGTCCAAAAGCCATAAACGGAGACCGATACATTGAAACTTTGAGTATACAGCAAAATACAGTGGCATAGTAAGTGACAGAGAAGGGCATAATTAGCTAGGTTTAAAAAATGTTGCTCACAAAGAGAAGAGGAAACTTGAAAGGTGATGCAACATGATCATGGGTACCACTGTACAAGAAAAAAACATAGAAATAACAACAAAAAAAAAGAGCAAAAAATTGGCAGGTTTCAACTATGTTTCTGTAAACTTCAAGTCAAGGTGTTGGAGAATGGTAGAAAGTCATATTCTTGCCCGTATTCAAGAATATTAGGCAAGATTTGTTTGAATGACTGAAAGGTAGAATGTGACTAGCCCTTAGTGAATAATGGATATGAGGGATAGTAAAATACATTTATTTTTCAGTAGGGTGGTGTGACCACGTCTTAAGACTTAGAGGTAGAAAGTGGGTTAAGCAAATGGGGCTCATGTGAAAACCGTATACATAGTTTGACCCTACACTAGGGTGGAAAGTCTGTTAGTGGGCAGAACCTTGACCGTCCATTGTCACCCTGCACTGCTGTATTCATACCAGAGAATGCGTACACCACAGTCTGAGGTAGGCGCCGATGTAGGCAGATTGTCCTTCTTCCAAACTACCTGGCTGGTGCTTCCATCTGGACATCTCCCCTCATTCATCTGTGGTTCTGTGCTGTGCGGCACCTTCAGTTTTCAACCCAGCAGTTGAAGTTGCCATTAAAAGTGCGGTCTATGATAATGCAGTTCAGAAAAAGCAGGGACGAACTGGTTCAGTTATGCCCGATAGACCGACTGAAAAGGGCAACATGGAGTCTGAAGAAATGGTAGTTTGGTTCAGTCTCTTGTTTAAGCTAGCGCTAGAGAGCTGCCGCCTATCACTGGAAATGTTTTCTAGCTGCCATTGAGGTTTCCTTTGTCAGTAAAAGTCCCCAACACACCCTTTATACTTCTTTGGCACATTTCAAAATATTGGAACATTTCACGAGTGCACCACTTGAGTGCCTGAAAATGTTGCCTTTTAGCGAATACGTTTTTGAAATGATCCTGTTAAATCCCCCATCGAGCCCCATTCCTAAATAACCACCGCGGCGAAGCCTGGGCTTACTCCTTGCTTCCTCACTCTTTGCTGTTTGACGCTCCAGATAAAAAATATCCGAGGCTGTTTTTGCTTCCCAGTCCAGCATCAAATACATGTGTTCTTAAACTCCTTACATGAACAGTGGCACATTTTGGAAAGTGTGAAAGCATGATTTAAGCATTTCAGTTCGCGCCGGGAGTTGACAAGTAGGTCGGGAGCACAATCTGTAATAATAGGATATCTTCGGGATGTCGGATTTTGCACTTATTTAGCCTAAACGCACCATTGCCACATACCTACTTATCTCTGGCTTTGGATGCTCTCTGATTTAAATGGGAGATATGGAAATATTTAACTACCACCAACCCTCCGTCAAATATGGTTTTCGTCGTCAGCACAGCCAAAACCACTCTACACAGCTTTACAATTGTCCATGACTTAAACTACAATACATTACTGTTCGTTCATGCCAACTGGAGAGTGGAAGAACAGAGGGCAACATGTTGAGCATAAACTGGCTTCTGTTGTAACATGATAAGTGTAGGTAGCACTCCAACCGTACCTGTCACATTTTGGCACTTGTGATCGTGCACTAATAAAAGTTTAAAAAAAACACCAGGTCCCGGAATATATAAAAAAACAAAGTTGGTGAGCAACTCACACCTCACCTAGCATTACTTGATTCCTCTATTTCCCGAGCATAGGAGCCCATTTGCGTGCATTAAAAGACATGACAATAACAGGCTCAATATCTTTGTACATAAACACACCGACCGCACTGTGATGACAATAAATCCAAGGACGCGGTCATTGCCGTAAACTGGATGGGGTTTGGGGCTGGGGGACGAATCCTAGGTGTTAACAAGGGGAGATATCGAAGTAGGCTCGAACACATATGCTTTATGTCTGGCTATGGAGTCTGCTGCACTAACGGGAAAAGGCAGCCCATGAATTCCTTTCACTTAACTAATGCAGAAAAGCAAAATGCATAGCTGAGTGTGGCCTCGTTCTGCTCTATGCACCAGCGTGCCTCTGCAGCACAACGGCACACCCGCGGATCTGCCATGTTGTGCCATAATCATGAAAAGAAGACAAGAAGGCAAAAACCGTAGACAAGAAAAATAGACTTTTTGGACTGCCTCTGCACATTTTCTAGTGCTCACAGGTCTCAAGTCAGCGAATGCGGGATGAAAGACAGATAAAAAGCTGTCCCATAAAAGGATAAAAAGCTGCACCATTCCTACTATCTTCACCACCCAGGCACGCGGTTTAAAGGAACGGCCCTGCGGTGCTTGGAAAAGTGTGGCAGGTGACAGCCACGTCCACTTACATGCAGACTGAGGTCGGCGGAAGTACGGGAACAAAAGACGGATAAAAATGTGTTTAATCACTCAGCCGAAGAGCGTGAGCTTAAACTAAAAGCAGCCATGCGGAAGTATGTGAAAGGCACCAAGCTCGTTAAGCGAACACTCGGCTCAGAGTCGCCTGAATTCTACATGCACACGAGAATAAACATAAACAAGCATTTGAAGGCACGAGCGGGGAGGAGGGGGGGCGACACGAGTGGTGCGCGCGCGCCACAGCGAGACATCTGTTTTGCATTATCGGGCACGATAATTGCAAACAGATGTCTGCCGCGCGCGTAACCGCAGGGAAAAGGCCATGACGCACGAGCGTCTGGTCAGCTTTTCAAACCCCCTAACATAAAGTCTTGCCAGAGCCGCGCTTGCGCGCTACTCGAGGCTCGACCTAAAAAGTAAGTATTGGGGATTTATCTTTTTCTCACTGCTCACATCAGGGATGTGTAATTCCTATAGCCCGACGCCCAGGACATATTGTTTGGGGTCAAGGCCAACAAGTTTTAATGTGTATTTTGTCCTTGGGACAAGTAGGCCCAACCCCCTGCAGCACAAACCAATTGGTTGCCAGTTTGCAGTACCAGAGTATGGATCAGGGAAGGGCACTGTCTACAGTTAAGGTGATATTTTTGTCCATATGTTAATGCTGTTCAAACTTGTATTTATGGTTCATTAATTGAAAGCCTTTATTATTAGGATGAGCGCTCGAAGTAAATGTTGTAAGCTCTGACTGCACTACTGACAGTGGTTCCAGTATAAAAATGTGTACACACATTTTCAAAGTTTAGCAATATAAGGCTATGTATAATGCTCCCAGAGTGCTCCCTGATTTGATGCAAATATTTGCGGAAGCTTGAAAGCAAGATTAATGATTCTTTGCTTTCAAAATAAAATGTTCATAAAAATGAAAGCCGGAAAAAAGAATTCGCTAAACTACTGTAGAATTTCAGGTACCATTTCTTTGCAGCATCATTTAGTAACATGTGTTGATGCATGCTAGTATTTCCCAAAAATATTCATAATGGAAAATCAGTGTAACTAGTTTCAATAAGATCATGGGAAACAAAAATAAAAAGCAATGGCAAACCCAGTAGGTCTGAAATTGGTGGTCAGCTTTTTAGTTTTGTCAATGTGTGAATTGTTTTGGCATGGTTTTTATAAGACCTTATTGGTGTTGGAACTGCCGGGCCCTCACCGTTATAACAAACATTGGCAAAAGCAAAAATTGTTTTTGGTCTCAAAAAGCACACACTGCCACAGTAGTTACTGGCCCTGAACAAAACAACTTTGGGTGCCAATATGCTCCTTGTGAAAGAGCAGAATGCTGTCACTCACAGTGAAGCCAGCCGATACAGAGAGAGAGAGAGAGACAGAATTTTAATAAATGCAAATGGTCATGGTCAACGCCAGACCAAATTAGGGGCCCAATTATTAAAGAAAGTCTCAAAAGTGCACCCATGGTATATGTCCTTGCATTAAGTGCAACTATATGGCTTTCGTGAATTCCCAAGAATTTACAGGAGTAGGACAAGAAATAGTACTCCTAGAAAATATTTGTAAACTGCATTTTAGCATGAGCAAATATGCATGTGTAGATTTGCTCATGCGAAAATCTGAGTGCTTGCAAGTTCACTTTCCCTCCAACCACTTTTTTCCCAACTCTGGAAGAAGGTTTATGTCTGCCATTGTCAGGAGTAAATTTCTAACATTTCTCAGTTTGGGAAAAGATTAGAGAAGAGTTGTTGAAAACCCTTAAAACATGCAAGCTAGTAGGTTTGCACAGACTCAAAAGGGCATTCTACCCCTGGAACTATTGCTTACCACTACCTTCAGCCCCAGTATGTAGATCTGCGGAAATGTGGCAACATAATAGGATTGCAAGTATTCAAACACTACTATGGTATGAGCCCTGGCATAATCAGATAGGCAATATCAGAGCTCTTATATAATGAGTTTGCTGCCATCATTTGTCACCGAACTACATGGCACCAAAGAGACAAGTGGATTTTGTTACAGGACAAGTAGATTTATGAAACAACCTGCCCCTTGGACAAGTAGATATTTTATTAAATTACACACCTCTGGCTCACATACAGCCTGGTATTTTATGGCCAGGCGCGTATCAGCAAATAAGGACATTTGGCTGTGATTGCCAAGAAGTGAGAGCAGGAGAATTGCTTTGGCTGCCTGGGTCACTGTAGCTCCACAGTTGGAGTGCAGAAGTTGAAGCAATTAAGGACACCAGCTCGGGAGTTGGAAGAAGCATTGCAAGATACCTGCTAGGTGGGGCATGACAGAGAGCCTTTCTCCCTTCATCTGCTTTTGATGAGTCTTCTTTGTATGTAATCTAGGGGTTCCATTCTGCCCTGAATTCTCTTGTCTCTCCTGCTGCTATACTTTCGAGGATCCCTGCTGCTTGCCCCATCTCCTTGTGTTTGCTTTATTCACCCTACGTTGGCAGGGTATGCCCAGATGTGGGTCCCTTGCTCACTTTGCCACTGGATTCAAGCTAGCCTGGCTGATGAGGGGTGTTACCCCGAAACCGGTCCCAGGATGCTTGTTTCCGGTCCAGGGAGGACCTGGCCTCGCAGTTCGGGCTGGACTGTTCCCATGAGGCACAGGGTCAAGACTGATTTGCATATGGCTGGGTCCAAACTGGGGTGGCAAAGTGATTAAAGAACGATGATGGATTCAACCCGGATCTGTGACTGGGGTGGAGTATCTGAGAAATTGTCAGCACTCCGTCCATCATCTCCTTATGTTTGCTTTGCCCCATCTAGATGACATCTTTCGAAGGTGTATTTTCTTGTCCGATTTCTTATTTCCTGAGCTAGGTAAATGTCACTCCTGTTGTGTGTACAGTTGTACCCCTTGTTTTATATTTCCTTTTCTGATAAATACAACCTTCATCAGCAATGGATCTTTCATAGATTCACATGCTTGAATCATCTCAGTCGAGCTGGGAATCTCACGGACACAATTCAAAAAACTGTGCAGTGTAATGCACAGCCTGGCAAAGCTAGAAACACTGTCCCTTTTGTAGCCCACTCACTTCAGTACCAGAACTCTGATCAGTGAGTTGAGATTTCCGCCACTACCCTTAGACGCCACCATATCTATTTCTACCGCACGACAGACGTGAAGGGAGTCTCTCTGAACTCCGCTACCTCAGGTAAGTCTGCATTTGGTCACTTATCTCTTCAGACTTTTCACTAGCACAAGAATAACCTTTTTTTTGTTTTGTTGTGGATTCTATGGCAAGTTAGGACTCCATTCTGAGGTTCCACACAAGGTGTGTGTGTGTATGTATGTATGTATGTGTATGTATGTATATATATATATATATATATATACCTATTCAAAACTGCATTTTGTAATAGGTTTTGTATTACTACAATAGTGCAACAAACATACCACAAAATGATATTCACAGACTTAAATGTGGTGTTTACGCCTCCACCTATCTTATCTTTGTGTTAATGAAGACATTCACCCTGAATTTAGAGTCTCCGCACAGGTAAGTGTATGTTTTAGTAGTGAATGTGAGAGGTCATAGGTAAGTGCCTGGGAAATATTTAATACTAAATGCCAGGGGATTAGGGAGGGACATGCGCCCACCTATAAAAAAAAAAATAATTAAATTTACAAACTGTCCTTCTAATGTTACTACAGCCATAAAGGGACCTAAAACATTCGTAAATTGATCAACCACTGGTATTGCAACACCTGCCCATAGAAGCTAGAGATTTAAAATAAAACCCCATAGGAAATAATAATATGCTAGTTACAAACATATTATTTAATGAAACGTAAAAAAAAGTATATAAAATTATAGCATTTATTATTTAATAAAAAAACATTTTAACCTTTTTTTAATTTAAAAATTAATGTATGATTACATGTTTATAAAACATTAAATTACTTTTAATTAATTCTGTACATCACTTAATAATTATTATTGCTTAATAACAAATGTTTTACTTTGTCTATTTTTTTGTTTATTCAAACTTCTTCAAAGTATTTTTTTAATAAATTAAACTAGATAAAGTTTAATTCAAAATTGTTAATAGTGCTGTAGTATGTTTGTCCTTTTTGTTCTACATTTAAAATAAATATATACAATTAATTTACAATTATAATTAACATAAAAATATTTTTACTAATGTTTTTCGAGTTTAATAAACTTTTTTACTTCCGTCACTGTACTTTCCCTTGGGAAGACTCCATAGTTCGGGCGGAAAGCTCTGTATGGTAAAGTATGGGGAAAAGTTCCCTATGCTTTACTATAAGGAGACCCCTGATGGGGTAGATCTCTGCATGGTAAAGTATATGGACATTTTCAAGAGTTTACTAAACTTTGAAAAAGTTAGTAAAAATATATGGGCTGGCAGAGAGGGGGTAATTCCCCCCTTATTCGGCTTCCCCCAAGAGGCAGAAATACTGTCTAGTGCCAGGACATGGGACCGATACCAAGGGTAGTAGTCCCCTAGCCATCTCTGAGAGTCGGAAGGCCTTTGGGGAAAAAGTTGAGAAACAGAATGGGGTGCAAGATTTTCTGAGCCTGGCACTGACATACATCCCCCACCCCTAGGCACCAGACAACTTTTCTGACACACAGAGGAGGCAGAAAGTGGGGGTTATCCCCCTCTTGTCTTGTACATATGTCAAAATTACCCCCAAAAGAATGCAAATTTCATCTCGCCATGAGGATGGGGAGGATAGGGGAGAAAGACGTTTGGGGCTTTAGGGGTAAGGATGCGTGCCAACCCCCAATCAATTTCTTTTTTATAAATAAAAAAAATCCCTTGTGTCTAGTGGTCTTTCAGCCCCCCAGGGAGGCATTTTGGGGGTAACCACCCGCCCCCTCCCATCTCCCTCCAGGGAGCGAAAAAACTCTTTGGGCCTTTAGCAGTGGAGGTATGGGCCAATGCCTGGTTCTACCCTTCAGTTCAGAAATACTGTTGGGACTATTAGGGTGAGGGGGCATGACCTGATGCCAGGGTAGACTGCCAACCGCTTTTTTTGTTTTGTTGCTATAATCCCTGGTGTCTAGTGGGCTTTCTACCCCTTCTGGAGGTAAACCCTTCACTCTACCAGGCTCTGGTGGTAAGTTAGAATGACTGTTTGGTACTTTAGGAGGTTGGGCATTGGTCCGATGCCTGGGAGTGCAACGTAGATTGTGGGGTAAACCATCTAATAGCCCTCCCTGAATGGGCATCATATTTGGCATCTAATCTGAATTTTAATGTTTTTTGGGTTTGGTGACCCTTGCATTGGGGCAGCCCCCCAACGAACATCACAGAAGTATTAAACACCCTGTACTTTAACTCTGGATAAGGAAGGAGGTTGGATAACTGCAGTGGTTACATCTTCTGAGCGGCCAATGCGTTAGCTGTCCTTGGCAGAAAGACTGGACAGATGCGGTCCAGTATTGCTCCTTTCCTAGAACCAGTTCAGACTCAGCAGTTGATGTGGCCACAATAGGGTTCACTAAGTGGGAGTATCGGTGTTACAAAAACAAGGCTGGCTATGCTTAACTTAGTTTAGACCTTAAGTCCAGTGCTGGATTTTAAATATGTCCTTCAATAGGGAATCATTGTTTTGAAGATACCTTGATGAGGCACTGTAGTCAATTAAGTTGTATACTGACATTGCCAGGCTACTTTAAGTCTTAAAACAGTGGAGGCAGAAGCCTTTTTCTGGCCCTCATTGAAGAGGGCAGACCTCAAACAGATTAAGGTACCAGTCCTACAGATACCAACACTATCGAGCCACACAGCAGTCATTTCGGCAGTTGTATCCACAACAAAAATGTCAGACTCCTCCACCAGCATCCTACCAAAAATAAGCACCACACCATAAGACAGAACGTGAGCATGAGACAACTAATTGCCATCAATTGCTGCTCACCGCCCCATTCCACCAACAATGCCTCTTCTATTGGGGTAGTATGGTTGGGGGTGAATTTTGACTTGCTACAAGGAATGGAAAGCTATCACACCACCCACTCCTATGTGCAAGATGGCATACTATCATACCGGTCTGCTGCCAGTAGAAATTCTGTCTGAGTACAAAGATGCCATAGATTTTTTTGCCCAAATCCCAGCGAAATTGAGGATTCTATTCTTGCTTCTTCCTCATCAAGAACTAGTCAGGGGAATCAAGGCCTATTTCTTATATACGGAAAATAAGCAAACACCTCAGAAACAATCATTTTAAATGGTGTCCCTGAAGGAGATTCTTCAAATCCTGGTGGAAGAAGAACTCGACATTTTTAATCCCGCAGAACTATAATTTTCATGTACCCATATACCCCAAACACTGACGGTCTCTGCACTTCGAGATGGCCGGTGGCATTACCATTTCAAGGTCCTCCCATATGGCCTACAATCAGCCTCAAGAATATTGACTAAGTGTGTGGCCCCAGTGCCAGCTTTTTGAGGCGCCAAATATTTCCTTAGTTGGACAATAGGCTGTTAAAAGGGAATTCATTTGAATCTACCAAAGAGACTATGAAGGCTTATCTCAAGTTCTTTGGTAAGTTTGGCTTCTTCCAATAGAGGGAAATTTCCTCTCTGCTGCCTTGCAGAAAGGTACAGTTTCTGAGTGCAAGCCTGGACAAAATCACACGAAAGGCTTTTCCATCAGAAGATTGAATTTCAAAGCTACACAATCCAGCAAAACGAAGACAGGGCAAACATTTCAGCTTTGCGCGCCTTTGCACATATTTCTTTGTCCCATTCTGTCGACTACACTAGTCCATTTCAGGATGAACTTGACAGCCAATGCGTACAAAGCACTGGTTTGTTCAATGACTAGGAGAAAGTCAGATCTCAAGTGAAAAAGAAATTACCCAGGCGGACTCAAAGTGAGAACACAGCACTAGCTTTAGCTTATCAAGAAACCGCTTGTTTCGTGATGACAACAAATACCTCGATGGATGGTTGGGATGTACGCTTTCAAGACCTTGCCACAAGCGATAAGAGAAGGCAGGTATCCAGTTAAAGATATTGGAATTAAGAGCTATGAAGCTAGGCCTTCAAACCTTCCTTCCTCGCATAAAATGTTCTTCAGTACTCATACAGATGGGCAGTACTACCATAATGTTTTGTATCAACCAGCATGGAAGCAAGAGTTGTACAACTAGTAGCTCTTTCAGAAAAACACCAGGGCAAGACAACTAGTGGGTAGACTTACTCAGAAGATCCTCAGGGAATTGCACAAATGGAAATACATCTAAAAGCAGCTGTACAAAGTTTTCCGATGCTGGGACAAGCTGAACTTTGATCTTTTTGCGATCAACATGAACCAAAAATGCCTGTATTTGAGGAGCCATTCACTACCCGAGTCGTGGGGGAATACACTTTCGATAGCACGGTCAGGGACCTTTTCTTATGCTTTTCTATTGCTACCCCTCATCTCAGGAGCATTCAGCAAGATGAAAACAGTGTTGCCAGAAAATCCAGATAATAATGTTAGCTACAGACTGGCACGTTTGGTGCACAGAGTTGCTTCTCCTCTCAGAAGTGCCACATATCATTTTACCACCACTATCAGATCTCCTATCCCATTGCAAAGGCCATGTCCTGCATCCCAATCTAGCATCATTGAGCTTGTCAGCATGGCTCCTCAGCACCATGAGTTTTAACATCTAGACATTCATCGGGACTAGCTATTTCCAATAACAAGACTTGTAAAGCAAAATGGAAACGTTTCTGTGCGTAGTGCAATAACCAAGGCCTTCATCTACTCTCTGATTTATCTCTTCAAATTCTGCCATAACGTCTACATTTGGCACATGCACGATTGATGCATGTCTCTATTAAGGTGCAGGCATCTCAAGCTGTAGGCGATTGTTGGATCAACCTTTCTTGGGAGATAGCTGTACTTTCAGCGTTAGCATGAGAACAATCAGTGAAAATCAGGTTTTCATGATAAAAGAACATTTTCTAGAATTGAGGAAGGAGCCAGTTATTTTGAGAATGAGTCATTGTTTCATTCCTAAAGTGCCAACAGATTTTCATCTTGATGAGCCGGTGAGTTTGAAAACCAATGCACCTGAAAGGGCTTGACATATTTTGGATGTCATTTTTATGTAGATGGAACCACTGGAAAGCGTGTTATGTGGCACCAGCTATTTCATTCGGTCATGCTAAAGCAGCTCTTCTGCTCCAGGGTCTGGTTTTTGCACATTCAATGAGAAGCATCTCCCCATCGATGGCCCTCTTCGCGGGGGTCCTGGTGCTGGACATTTGCAGGACAGCAACCTGGAAAAGCAAACATACCTTTGCAGAACACTATTGCTTGGATGCCACAGTACAGAGGGACGCAGCAGTGAGCTAGACAGTTCTTTGGTGTCTTTTTCATTTAGTGAGCCCCTCTTTATTGACCCATCAGCCACTGCTGAAATCTAATCGACATTTTATCTTGAATTCTGTGCTTTCATAATGAGTTTTCGAGTGTGCCTTTTGTTTTGATTAAGTATAATCAGATATTCGTTTGTTTTTAATTATCTGTGCAATAAAAACTGAATTGATAATCAAGTGTTTGTCAAATATGGCCCGATATAGAAAGGCTTAGTGGTATAAACTTGCTAGAAATCAGTTTCATGCAAGCCTAGAGCACTTTCAACTAGAAGAAGGCATCCATGCAGCTCCGTTGAGTTTTGTTCTGTTAGCTGACCATGTTTTTTGTGGCAGTCAGTTGGAAGTCTGTTCATACAAGTTGCTACTGTTTAGTTTCTAACATCAGGGCTGACTCTATTGTGGGTCGAGCAGTTTTAAATAACTTTATTTGCCTATTATCTTCCAATAAGAGTTACTTGTATTCTTGAGCTATTCTTGTTTGCTTGTTATTCCTCTTATATTAGAGCCACGGGTGGCTAGTGGTGTGCTTACTTAACTCTATACTAATGTTTAGGACGACGCAGAATAAATAGTTTCTGACTTGTAGTCCTCATTCTGCATTTTGAAGTCATGCACGGCCTAACTTTTCCATAATGGATGAAAAGTATAAGATCCTACTTCGACAATAATGGACTCTGAGACAACTGCCAGTGCTCTGTATTTCCTCTGATGTGCCTTTGGGTGACCGTGCACCTCTCTCATTGTGCTTTTCATGCTGCACACAGAGATAGCGACAGCCCACCCTGATTAGACCCAGTAGCACGGAGTAAAGGTTACATACACCCTGAGTGATTGAATTGCAAATGCTTGTTTTAATGGCCAATCAATTTCGCCTTTGGGACCAAATATGTATTTAGCTATGCAGCACATTAGCCTGGGTGCTGAAACATCTACTGTTCTTTAACATGGAGGGAAAGTAAGCACCAAACTGCGTGACACGCCAGGTATGGGAACACATGGAGAGAAATATTGCCTTTCAGCGGGAAATGGTTAGTCCAAAGCTCTGTTTTTAATATAAAATCAGGGCCTTCGATGGTCATATCACTGAAAATACAAGATTTGAAAAAAATATCATTGTCTATGGGGGCTCTTGGAAGACAATTTCTATGGATTGGAATCTAGAGAATGCTAAAGTGATTCTGGTATTTTACTGACCTCTGCTGGTCGTTTTCTATCAAGAAAGTTAAATAGAGGCAGTTGCCAGAAAATTTTTAAAAAGAAAGTCCCTCCGCAGAAAGCAATTCTGGTATTTTACTGACCTCTACTAGTCGTTTTCTATCAAGACAGTTAAATAGATATAGGGCTGGTAAATTGCTCGTGTGGTTGGAAAGGAGGGAGCTAGCCGAACGTTGGGTCCCCCGATTAACTATCAATAGTTCATAGACTCTCTCAGACCCGCAAGAGATTGCAAACGCCTTTGCTGACTATTTCGAGTGGATTTATACGCCCTCCGTCGCCACCACCGCAGAGGACTCTCGCCAACTACTGGCAGACATACCCCTGCCTACCCTGTCTCCCAGCGAAAGAGACTCGATGGAGGAAGACATCACTGATAATGAAATCCGCTTCGCAATAGGTAACATACAATCTGGGAAGGCAATGGGGCCTAACGGGATCCCTATTGAATTCCTCAAATCAAC
Source organism: Calotriton arnoldi (assembly GCA_963921515.1). Classification (NCBI taxonomy): domain Eukaryota; kingdom Metazoa; phylum Chordata; class Amphibia; order Caudata; family Salamandridae; genus Calotriton; species Calotriton arnoldi. Next base: position 2,758,895 of record CAWUFW010000140.1, read on the forward strand.
TGTTGCGCACATCACACCCTATCTAAGAGAAATGTACACTGAAAGCTATGAGAAGGGGATCCTGCCAGAGGACCAGAGACTCGCCTCGATTGTGGTGATCCGTAAACCGGGGAAACCCGTGAATAGCTGTGGGTCCTATAGACCGATCTCACTAATTAACGCAGAAGCTAAAATCCTCGCGAAAATATTGGCTTCTCGCCTTGCCCTAATCATTACCTCGCTGGTATATGCGGATCAATCCGGCTTTATGCCTGGCCGAAGTACGGCACTAAATATCCTCCGTCTTCATAACGTGTTGGGCCGCAAACCAGTTATAGAAGACGCTATAGTGCTATCTCTGGACGCCAAAATGGCGTTCGACTCGATTGAGTGGCCTTACCTCTTTGAGGGCCTAGGTCCGAAATTCATGGGCTGGGTCAGACTCCTTTATACAGATCCTAAAGGCCAAGTCAAAGTTAATAACCGCACGTCAAGAGTATTTCCATTGAAGAGGGGCACTAGAGAGGGTTGCCCTCTGTCTCCATTGATTTTCTTGCTGATGCTTGAGCCACTGGCGACATGGGTCAGGGGTTATAGACTATTAAGAGGATTGAAATGGGCTGAGTGGCATGAAGATAGGCTATCCCTCTACGCCGATGATATTCTGCTTTATCTCGCGTCACCGACAAAATCGATACACAGAATTTTAAATATCTTTACAAACTTTGGTAAATATTCTGGATATTCGATCAACTTGTCTAAGTCGGTGATCTTTGCTATCCAAGGGCCGATCCCAAGACTCCTCCAGGATGTGAAGTGGAGGTGGCGGAGGAAGGGTTACGCTATCTCGGAATCTATGTAACCCTGGACCCCAATATTTTCCACATCAATCTGGCAGTGCCTCTGTCCAGGTTGCGAAATGATGTCAAACACTGGAGGACTCTGCCTCTCTCCCTACTGGGTTGAGCCGCCCTCTTTAAGATGTTGGCGCTCCCCCGGTTCTTATACATACTCCAAGACTGCCCAAACAAAATCCCGGAATCATACTTCAGAAATATCGAAAGTGAGGTCAGGGCCCTACTGTGGGATGGGAGGGCGTCCCGCATTGCCCTACATAAATTAACCAGAGGGTGGTACGATGGGGGTATTGCACTCTCCAATATGCGCCTATATTACTGGGCTTCTCAGTTGGTGGTGGTAAACCACTGGATATATCGCCCCCGATGGACCCAGCTTATCTCCTAGACAAGTACCAGAGGGGGAGGGAGGGTTATCTAGGGGCTCTATACTCTAAGGTCAAGAGAGGTCGTTATTTTGGCCCCACAGCCCAAACCGTTATCTGGCGACAAGCCAATAGGAAACTCGGCTGGCAGGATGTCCTGACTCGGGCCATCCCCGTTGTGGTCGACTCAAAGACTGGGGACTCTATGTAATCAACCGGGGTTCGACAGATGGGAAACGATAGGCATCGCCACCATAGGCCACCTATGGAAAAAAGGGAAAATAAAGAAATTAGCAGAACTGAGGAAGGAGTATGACCTGGCTCAGGGGGAGGGCTTACGATACTTACAAATCCGTCACGCGCTTAAAGCAGCACTCCCTGAAAAGGGGATATACCGGAATCAACCCCATTAGAGGATAGACTGCTCTCTGAGCCTCTGCTGAAAAATGCTATATCGCTGACATATGGAAAGTTATGCAATAATCTACCCGATCCACTCCAGACCCTCTGCGAGAAGTGGCAAAATGATGTAGGACCAATAGAGGACGAAGATTGGCAAACTGCAACAATGTCCCCAAGGGAGACCGCCATCCCTCTTAAATTTCGCCTCATCCAACTAAAGATACTACACAGAACCTATCTTACCGGGGCTACTCTTAAAAAGATATGGCGCAGGGAAAATGCACTCTGCCTTCGCCAGTGTCACAAGGAGGCTACCTTTTATCATACCATATGGGAATGCCCCTACATAAAGGCCTTATGGGAAAAAGCTACACAACATATGCATAGGGCCATAGGCAAAGAAATAAAAGTGACACCAAGACTGGGGCTCCTCAACATATGGGAGGCAACGGACCTTACTGTAGTGGAACAGCAATGGTTCACTTTGTACATTTCACCAATGTGTAACCCAATCGCAATGCACTGGGGAGCAACCGAGGTGCCGACCTTGGGGGGGATGGGCTAAGGAATTGGATAAATGTATGATTGCCAAAAAAGGTCTTCAAATCTAGAGGGTGCCCCAAAAAGTGGGGTAAATGGAACACATACCGGGGGGAGCTGTGTATTTCTCCTACAAAAGAGATGGAGCTGAAAGAGCGGCGACGGAATGGACTAATATAGGTGGTCGAATTTGAGTGAAGCCGTTGCTGAAAATGTACTCCATTTAAGCTTTGTGGTACGATGTAATGATTGCTGATGTAACTGTGACCTATATGTTTCTTTAACATAATAAAAACATCTTTAAAAAAAAAAAAAAAGACAGTTCAATAGAGGCAGTTGAACAAGCAGAAAGCAATTCTGGTATTTTACTGACCTCTACTGGTCGTTTACAAGCGAGACAGTTAAATAGAGGCAGTTGAATAGAAAAATAAGTCCCTAAGCGGAAGCAGACAAGTCCTAGGGCTGATCTCCAGAGCCCACAAAGTACATACACATATAAGTATATACTAAAGTATATGCAAGAGGTCTGGAATGCTCGACCTAAACATAGAAGGTACCTGTGGGCTGGCATCAGCAAAGTCTTTAGGGCCGGTGCCTACTGGTTTAGCGGGCAGTCTCGCTACTTGAGATCACGAAAGCAGCACTCTAGTATCAGTAACAATGAAAGCGTTACTAGAGCACTGCTTACTGTATGACATCTTTGGGGGTACAGCTCCTTCCTCCCATAGAAACAAGCGCCTGGCAAATAGACAAGACCGTTTGTCTAAAATGAAAATGTGAAATTTAATTCAGTTATTCATTCTCTATGGTTTGTACTCCAAACATTTGGCAATACCGTTTCAGAGAAATATTCTGATTAGTATAATCCGTTATTGCACGTTAACCATTATTTTAAATTCTACCATTTGTATATTTTTTAATAGTATTCGCCTCAGCGGCACATTTGTCCTTACATTTAATAGACACACATAAAATCATGTATGCAATCTTAGTTTTCCTTAAAAGGCCCCCAAAACGTTTCTACTGAAAGAATGGTTGCGCGGCATGGAGTATGTTTAGTGATGCCATTTTAGGACATTAGGTAGTTGTTTGTTTTTAATTAGCAATGTTGGACAACACTATAGATAGCAAACAGTATTTATTGCACACTTCCGATGTTATCCAAAACTCAAACGGCTTAAATCCGAGTGCCGCGGTACCTTTGAATCAGGTTTGAAATCACTGGTTTGGCACCAACTGCGATTCAACCCTCGTTTTGTCACTTCAGTTCCCTTAAGGCAATACCTGCTGGAATTTGTGCAGCCAAAATACTGTAGTTAAGGGAGATGTGGTGGGGAAAAAACCATTCTCAAAGACCATCACCCCACTGTATTCCTCATTACTAGTGAAGAAACTCTGAATCAAGTGCTAAAAAATATGGTTAGTTAATACCCAGCTATGAACTGTGCTTCTTTGGCCTATTTAGCTAACCATACGTGAGGTGGAGTACACTCACAACCAGTGCTTATTATATGTATAGACCTTTAGGCATATCTACACACACTTGAGCTTGACAAAGTACCACTAAGCCTCAACTTTCAGAGCAAGGGTATTTTACATAATTCGAGGGTTCAACTGGTATAACTTTGGCCTAGTTAGAAGCACCATACTTGTTTCTATTTTGCTGTGTTTTATAATTATATCTTCAATGTCACCATCTCCCCGAAGCGGTAGCTGGCTTGACATAATGTTTCATGAAGCAGCTGATTGATATGTACTCTTGATTCTGGACACAGTCGATACAAGGGTACCTGCTGTGAGGGAAAGAACCTACTACAAGGTGCCTTAAGGGGGTGCAGGAGTGGCTTTAGGGCAGTGCGACTGCACTGGGCGCCGTGGTGAGGCCAAAATGTGTTCTGAAATACCTTGTGTTTAATAGCAATTGCTGCAGAGTTCCTTGTGTGCCCAGCAATTTTTAGGCAACAATAAAAATGTCAAGCTAAGTTGGGTGATTAAATGTACCTGCTGGAGAGAGGACTGAGTTTTGTCTAGTGACAGTTTTGACTAATCTTAAAGTAGCACAGAGGGTTAGTATGCCTACTGCAAAGCAGGTGTACCATGCAGATCACAGAATAGTATTTTATGTAGCTAGCTTAGTGGATTACTGCTATTATCAGAGAGATCCTTTTGTTACTTGCCTTTCATAAGGTATAATCCTAATATAGCACAGTGAGCTATGGACTGTCATCAAAGAGCTGTAGGCGAACTGCAAGGTTAGAACAATATGTTTTCCCTAGTCTTTCATTGTCCTAAAGAAATACATTATTTCATTGTCGTAGAAATACATTCTTATTAGTAAAGCCATACCCAACTTCTGTGTAACATTTTAAATCCTGAATTTGTGCTTCTCCAGACAGAACACTTGAAATATACTGACTACAGTATGGAGGACATGTGCCTCCTACAGCTTGTAGTCCTCTTTGTCTTAATTAACATTTCCTATACGCTGATTTGCACACTATGATTTCTCAGGCCAGATTTACTAAAGTTTCACGCAACGCAGCAAGTGAACTTGTTGTGCCACGTTGTGTGAAAAGGAGAGGGCAGAAATTCACCATATCTACTAAGATATGGTGCACTTCTGCTCCCTTCCTGTGCTGGGCACTGTGTGCTGCCTAGCGCCAACGCAGGCACTCTTGCGCCATGGTGCAAGTGTGCCTGTGCTGCAGGCAGGATTGTTTTTGTACAGGAAGGAGTACTTGCTGCACAAAAACAATTATAAGAGGCAATTTCCTCTTTCTATGTGTGATGCGGAATGCATCACACATAGAACAAGCATTTGCAATGCAATAGGTCTCGCATTTGCGAGACTTTAAGCCTTTGGAATTGTAAATGACAATGCCTTTTATTTATCTGTTTTGCTAATTAACACATAAATAAAAGGCACTGTCATTTACAATGCCAATAGCTAAAACTCTTGTAAATGCGAGACCTACTCAAAGAAGCAGCCAACATTGTTTTGGGCTGCTCAGAAAGTTATAGCGCTCATGGCGTGCTGAATGTTGCAGGAAAGCATGTCGTGCCTGCAGTAGGAGAAACTCATTAAAGAAAATAGTGCTTACAGACTAAAAAAAGATGTACCGTGTAACAACCGAAGTAAAAGGGCAATTCCTCATTGGAGGTTACAAATGAAGACAATGCGGTACTAAGGAGGGACTAACAAGCCTATTAACGAATCAGAACCCAGCATTTACGAAGGGCAGTGACACAAGCCAATGATAAATATGGGCGGAGAGTGGGCAGGGCTTCAACTCCATACTCCAATACAGCATGCCTCAGAGCAGCACATGCGCTGTCCGGGCTCGACCTAAAAGGAAGTAACAAAGAGAAATAAATGTATTTCTCCTTGTTACATCATCCTCAGACGCACAGCATTTTGGCACACTCCCAGATTTACTGATTTTAGTAAAACAGGGATGGCGTCAAATTACATGAGTGGATGCACGGGAACGCCCATGCTTAACCCACAGAACGCCTACCACTACAAAATGTAACACAGCACAATCTACCACGTTGTGTTATATTTCTGTACAAAGTCACACAAGGCGGTTCAAATCGTCGTTCCGTGGCTTTGTAAATATCACTTAAGGACTTGTTTTGTCTTGCATCGACTTACATGAAGCAAGAACAGCACAAGTCCTTAGTAAATCTGGGTCATTGTCTCTGTATGATGTGTGTGTGATGTCAAGTGCTCTGCCACCCTACGCTGGTACGTGTAGTTTTATTAAAAAAATGAAATAACTGTGAGAGAGGAGCTGTGGAAAAATGAGGGACTCTTTTAGAGGGTGGTGGTGAAGAAATCTGTGGAGAATGAGATCACTGGGGGCACCAACAAAGATTGTTGCACCGGTCTTCACCAGTGCAAAAGGCAGCCCTGAGGGGGTGGCATGGGAAAGGAAGTACCATGAACGTCATGGACTCGCCATCTCCCGAAACAGTTCTGAGGGGTGTGTTTGTATAAAGTATGAATGTTCTCTGAGATCTTTACAGCAGCAATGGTTAAGTATGGATGTGCTGGTTGCTTAGTTTGTGACATGGTATTTTTCAAATGTGCCAACACACCATTGGATACCATGCCCTAGGTGCCCAGACCCAGCCTTTGGTGTTTTTCCTAGTTTCCCAACCTAAGTGTCCCTTCTTCCTCCACTCTAAGTCCTCTGGGAACTCTTCCCCTCTCCTATCCTCATGTGCCTTTGCTGGGCGCTCTGTCCATGCATGCTTCTTTTTGGTGGAAAAGATTGAGTTCCTGTCCGAAGGAGACTATGCACCTAAATCCCTGGAAATACATTTCTTCTGATGAATACACCTTTCTGCAGATTCCTCAACTTAAGAAAATTCCCTAGACTGGTCCGGAAACGTTTTTGCTGAACTATTGGCCATGACTCCATTCCCTGAGCAGGACATCATCTGCACATTAAAAGTGTCAACTTGCGTGCTGACATCAATTCCTCTTTTTCCAAAGCCTTATCGATGGATTCAGAAGCTCTATTGTGGTGCTTCGTGGACCACATTTTTCTCAGGTTAGACAGCTACTAGGTCAGCCATCTCCTCTGGAGGTTTGAGGGTTCAAGCCCTGCCAAAAGTGCTGCAAAAGGGGTGTTTTTATCAGATCCACACAACATCAGCATGTGACATTTATGATCCAACCATGACACTCTGGCTTGTGATTCATATTCCCTGATTCACTAAAAGCCGTGAGGGAGCCGGAGGCCAAGTTATTTTTGACCATTGCCAGCAGGAACAAGCCAAAGTTCATTCACTCATTCTACTACAGGTAAGTCTCCTGTGAGGGAGCAATTTCCCAAAAGATCTCCCTGCAAAGCAGAAGACAAAATCCTCCTCAAAGAACCAATCGCATTGCTGGGTCTGTTTGGAGTCATGGCGCAGTTCCTCATTGCTAGCGTCTTCCTCATCCTCCGAGCCGATTCTGAAGCTTCAGAAGATACAGCTTGAATTTCTGACTGTCTGCCCGAGGCAGAGAACTTTTGTCAGTCCATGTAGGACCTCTTTAGGACAGCTCCATTATGCCCTGGACCACTCCCCAAGGTCAGACCTGATCCTTTGGGCCTGGGGACTCTGGCTCCTGGGATCCCCAGGTTCCAGCATCGACACCTAAAAAGAAGTCCCAGACCACAGCGCCATCCTTGACGCCTTCCTTGGATCACAAAATGGTGTCATGCTTGAAATTCTTACCGGCATCACTATAAAAGTCGGCTGAAATAACTTGAATGGCAAGAGAAAAGGCTGGAGCTTGCCTTGACCAACACCTCTTTCTTAGGGCCTGGGATTCTGCCCATATATGGGAGTTATTAGGATTCTAAAGTAAAAAATATGTTTAATAGAGCTTATGGCCACAGAGAAGATGGTAATTCAGAGTCCAATGTCCAGCTTCCTTTGTTTTTCTATAATGCTGGTGTTTATTTTGAGTTACAAAATGACCTAGATATCTCTTCAGAAGAGGAGATCTCTTAGCCCTCTGCACATCCAGCAGAGCAGTTGCTCTCATTTACCTCAGTGCTGCTTAAATCTGCAGTAACTTTGGAACCATATTTATCCACCTAAGGTAGGCCCTCTGTTCAGCTGTCTGCAGACGTAAACAACTCTAGTCACAATGCTTCCTCACTGGGGTGCCTATCTGGGTGACATGACCTTTGGTCTGTCTAAGGAGCGTATGTATATACATGTGTTAAAGCAATTCTCCCTTAAATATCAGGGAGTGCCATTCAGATTCTTACCAGCATACTTTCAGACTGCATCGATGCCAGCACCAACAGAAGCAAAGTTATCTTCACTATTGTGAAAGATTTCACCTCACCAGCTTCAGTCTTCAGCTCGATCACCCCCTCGCGTGACCTCTGCAACAATATTTCTCAATTCTTCAGCAACGAAATCACTGCCATTCCCAGCCACTTTAACCCGCGACCAGATCGTCAGACCTGGCTAAACGCCTCAGAAATCTTATCCAAAGAACCAGTGTATCACAGACTTGAAGACTCCTAGCCAAAACCAGAAAAATCAGAACTGAAACTCCTGCAGCCTTTACAAAATTTGAAGACCTGATAATTCAAGTACAGCACATAGTGAGCAACCCAGACTTTGGTATAACAACACCAACAATGACAGACGAAGAAGAATCTATGCTACAGAAAACAAACTACTAAGATTATCGCATTGCAATATATAGATTGGCCGTTTAAATTGTGCACAGACCATTAAATTGTGCCGTCTATCGTTCACGTAAATATGCACAATTCATGGTGATTACTACTGCAGCACCAACTTAACTAGTATACACACCTTTGCCTAACAAAGTTCAGCACACTACAAACTACTAACTCAAATAAAATCGAAAACTAACAACTACTATCCCCCCAAAAATAATCATTGACTTCCAACAAACAATGATTAGCTCCATTTTAAAAATGTACCCACATACAACTATAAAGGTCTGTAACTACCATTTTAACCAGAGTATATGGAGACACCTCAAAAAACCTACACTAAAGGCCTTATTATTATGAATTTGGTGATCCGACAGCCAGAACGCCGCGTCCGCAGCCGCCAGTAGACCACAGCGCTGGAGGTCTTCAGACGGCCGGCGTTGTGGCTGCAGAGATCTTGCGGTGATGGTGACTATTTGTCCATATGTATGGATGCCTGTGTGAACATTATTATTAGGATTTATAGAGCTCATGGCTACCCTAGGGCTTCCCAGCGCTAAGAGACACGTTGTTAGTTGAAGTCAGAACAGACATTAAAGGTATTGCTTAAACAGCCATGTTTTAATTGCTTTGCGAAACTGCAATTCTTTTTCCAGTGTCCTGTATTCTCTTGGTAGAGAATTCCAAAGTTTGGGGGCTAGGTGGGAGAAAGCTCTACCTCCCCACCTCTACTTCCTGGCCCTTCTAGGTTTTAAGAGTCCCCCAAAGCTTGATCTCAGATACCTATTTGGAATGTAAGGGGATACTAGACTCTTGATTTTCCTAGGGCCCCTGTTATGTAGAGCTCTGTGTGTTATGACCAGAGCCTTAAATTTGACTCTGGCCTCTACTGCGAGCCAATGCAGCCCCTTTAGGTGCTTTTTTACCTACTATCGAGCAGGGACATTACACAGCAGCCTTGCTGCTGCATTCTGGACCACTTGCAGTCTGTGGGTCACATATTTCGGTGCCCCTAGGAATAACGCGTTTCCATAGTCCAGACGCGAGGTGACCAAGGAGTGAACTACTGTCTTCCTGAGCTGACTTGGGATCAGGTCTAGGATTTTTCGGAGACTTCTAAGTAGACCAAAACAGGTGGCTGCGACTTTGTTAGCTTGTGTCGCCATGGAAAGATCTTTTTCTAGCCAGAAACCCAGGTTCTTAATTGTTTCTTTAGGTATGGGTGGGCTGCCCAAACATTTAGGCCAGCTTATGGAGGGCCTCGGAGTTGCCTTGTTTCCGAGGATCATTAATTCTGTTTTGTCCCCATTTAATTTTAAGCAGTTTTTTGTCATCCACTCCTTGACTTTTTCCATGCATGGTAATAGTCTCTCGGGGTCCCCGCTATTCGTTGGATCCAAGGAGATCACCAGCTGTGTATCGTCCGCATAGGACGTCATGGAGATATCGAACTCTTGGACAATCTTAGCTAATGGCTCCATATACACGTTAAATAGTGTTGGGCTTAGTGAGGAACCCTGTGGTACCCCACACATTAACGACATAGTTTTAGAGAGGGGGATGTTTTCCAATACTTGGAATGTTCTTCCCTCCAGAAACGATGCCAGCCACTGAAGCGTAGTGCCTTGTACCCCTAAGGCCCAGAGTCTCCTTCGCAGTATGTGGTGGTCCACCGTGTCGAAGGCAGCACTCAGGTCCAGGAGGAGTAAGGCAGCTGCATTTCCCTGGTCTAACGAAGTTCTGAGTTCCTCCACCACTGCCAACAGAGCAGACTCCGTGCTGTGTTGTGCCCAGAAACCCATCTGGGTGGGGTGGAGGCAGTGGTTTGTTTCCAGGAATTCCGACAATGATCTATTGACGTGCTTTTCCAATAGCTTGCCCACAAAAGGCAGCAAAGAGATAGGACGGTAATTGCCTGGTTGCGATGGATCTGCGTTGGCTTTTTTTAACAGGGGTTTAATTATGGCGTGTTTCCATGAAGCTGGGACCATGCCAGTCTCCAAAGACTGATTCATGAACTTGATTAGGGAAGGAAGGATGACAGGTGTGACTCTTTTGAGGATGTGTGGTGGGGCTGGGTCTAAAGGCGAACCAGACTTTACTTTGCCCTTCAATAATTCTGCATCTATAGCTTCCATTGGCGGGCGATTGGTGATGGTTTTTAATGGGGGAGCTTCTTCCTGATCCTTTTCCCGCCTTGAGGTTAATTCCTCGTTCGCCTTGAAGGAGCTATAGATGTCTGTTACTTTCGAGAGGAAGAAGGTGGCTAAGTCATTGCACCTCTCCTCCGATGTCTCTGATGGGTGGGGGTCCTGGGCTGGAGTAGTCAAAGCCTTGACTACCACAAACCGTTCCCTTGAGGAGTTCTGGGCCAAGGTGATTTTCTCCTCAAAGAACTTTGCCTGAGTTTCTTTGATACTGTTGTGGTAGTTTCTGACTTATACAGGGCCTTAAGTTGTGGATCATAATTTTTCCTCCAGTCCCTTTCGATTTTTTTGCAATTTTTCTTTAGCGCTAACAGTTGGGGATTGAACCCTCCATCCGCCCTGGGTCTGGATTTTGGTTTGGAGGTAACTTTCGAGGCTACATCATCCAGGGATTGGGTAATCCAGGTTTCCCACCTGGAGTATGCTTCCTCCACTGTTACTGGTGTCTCAGAGTTAGGTGTAGTTGTATCTGATAGGATGTTTCCCCATGTCTCTGAGTTGAGCTTGGCCCAGCGCCTTTTCATTGTCTAGGTTTTGGGGGGGTCCCCACGGTGCTCTCTTCCTATCTTTCCTAAATTGAAGGGAATAAGGTGGTGATCTGGCCAGGGTACCGGTATTGGAGGTACGACCTTAATGTTGGGGTCGTTAGAAATTACTAGATCCAATATGTGCCCCTTGATGTGTGTGGCAGTCGTTACCAACTGGGCAAGTTGCAATCTTTCAAGGTCTAATAGCAATTTTTTTTACACTGGGGAGGTTCTAGTCCTCCATGTGTAGATTTAGGTCTCCTAAAATGGTGAGGTTGGATTTCTTTAATAATGTGCTGGCCAGTGAATCGGGCAAGTTTTCTAGAAATTCTCCATATGGGCCTGGGGGTCTATAGATTAGGAGCCCTGATAGGGTGTACGTGGGTGCTAACGAGATTAAGAAGAGGCATTCACACCCTTTGATAGGGAAGGCCTCGGTGGTACATTTGTACTCATTCTTTATTAGAATGGCCAGTCCACCCCCTGCCTGCCCGATCCTATCCAGTCTGAATATTTTATAGCCTGGTGGCAGGTCCATTACTATATCCGGGGAGGAACAATCTTTAAGAAAACTTTCTGTAATAAACAGGGCGTCTAATGTGGTCTCCTCTAACAGTATGCGAATTTCTGTTTTATGTTTAGGCAGAGAGCGTCAATTGATCAGCCCTAACTTCCATGCCTGACGTTCCTTTAACCCATTGGTCTTGCTCGACTCTAGCTTAGGAGGTGCTTTCCATACTAGTTTACAGTGTTGACCGACCTTCTCTAAGGCAGTCTCGCTCATGAAATTCCAGCCCTTATAGCAGCCGACTATTCTGGGTTTGTTGAGACCGTGTAGTTCCTTCCCAGAGTATATAATTCTTTAAAATTGTGCATGGTTCCTGGCCCCTGGGCCCGGTCGGGCGGAAACGGGCGCTGACGCTGGCGCTGGCGCGTCCGCTGCGCACCCGCAGGCTGGCCTTCATTTGAGGGTGCCGGTTGATCCGATTCGGTCAACTAGACCGCTGACCTGCGTTTCCCTGTTCCGAGTGCACTCTATGGTAGAGAGGGTTAACACTACCTCTCTACCGCACTCTATACTCCTACCACTCACACTCAAGAGGACGCTGCTCAGCAAGTACAGTGAGTACTAAATACAACGTTTTATTTTAAAAAACAACTGATACCAACAGATTAAAAATTATTAAAAGTTTCTACAGTAGCGCTCTTTACCGCAGTGATACAGTGACCGTATTGGTGGTGGAATTACTTAACGACCTTCGTGTCATACACAGACTGCGCTGTCTCCGCTGCGTGCCCGCAGGCTGGCCTTCATTTGAGGGTGCCGGTTGATCAGATTCGGTCAACTAGACCAATGACCTGCATTTCCCTGTTCCAAGTGCACTCTATGGTAGAGAGGGTTAACACTACCTCTCTCCCGCACTCTATGCTCCTACCACTCCCACTCAAGAGGACGCTGCTCAGCAAGTACAGTGAGTACTAATTACAAGGTTTTATATATAAGAACCAACTGATACTAACAGAAAAAAAATTATTAAAAGTATCTACAGTAGCGCTCTTTACCGCAGTGATACAGTGACCGTATTGGTGGTGGAATTACTTAGCGACCTTTGTGTCATACACAGACTGCGCTGTCTCCGCTCCGCATATGTGTCGAATGCACACATACGCATCATACATGTGGAAAAATACCATCTACCCCTTCCCGGAGTCTGGCCCATATGTGGGCAGTCCAGGTAAAGGGTATATTGTACAAAAAGGACTCACCTGTGTATCACCGCAAACAGGGTCGTAATCCTCGGGGTGAAGATGCTGCTGTGAAGGAGGGACCTGAAGAAGGGGATCCAAGTCAAACTCTGAAGGGGAAGAATAGGAAAGTGGTAAGTATGCACCCCAAATCCTTTGTTTCCACCAACTTGAAGCTCTTGGTCCCACCGCCACGGTCAGCTTGTCGGAAAACCAACTCTTAATACGGATGGCAGTGAAAGTCCTCTGTACGGCCCTGTGGCAGCTGCTTTTGCCCAACCCTGGCGGTCTGCGGTGTGCTGGCAGTGTCGGCAGTTCAGCCGCGGTCTTTGCAATAGCAATCTGCCCAACTCGTAATACGGCGGTCGGACCGCGACCGCTGGTACGGTGGTTGACAGACCCTAAATGTTGAGCAATCAAAAAACACCCAATTTCATTTAAAAATAAAACGAGCATTGTCAAAGCCAATAGATTTCGCCTCTGCGTTAATTGGCGGAACTCAATGACTTTGCAAATGCTTGTGTATATTTTAGTATTCTTTTCTGTTCCAACATGGCCAACACGTTGCTTCTAAACACACCTAGCATTTTGGAACATGAATGTTAAAATATGTGAGAAACATTTTAAGATCGCCGCACCAACATGTGCACCCACAGTCTTCTTTTAAATGTTTTTTGCAGTACTTTGTCATCGACAGTCATGTGTTCACAAGCATTAGGAACACCACCAGCTGTGCGGGCCTCCCTCTAAGGTCAAACTTATTGGCTTTATGCATAGTTGCTTGTGTGATGCAACTGATATTTGTGAAAAACACATTTCCGTCGAATATGGCTGTCTGGATCGTGTGTCTCACAGAGCTTCTTTCTTGTACCCCGGAGAATATATTGGTTTGGTGTGTCCTGTATATTGTAAGAAGACCTATCTCAATTCTCGCACATCTGTTAATACTTGGCCTTTGCACGCTTTTCCTTATTCCCAGCCGAGAATAAAGTGCGTTTATGTCTGTTATTCAGGAATGGTGGAAACATGTTTACTGAGCATCATTTTCATTCACTCTAGAACTCCTCCAGTGTAATCAATATTTAAAGATGATTCATTTGTTCACACATTTAATCACAACTCTGTTGTACACTTTGTCATAGGGCCTTATTAAGAGTTTGGCGGTGTGGGAGCGTGACCCCCCGCCCCCCTCTCTCGCACTGCCAAAACCTTGTAGGAACCGCCTGCCAGATCAGGAGAAATTACCTAAACTGTAACTTTACTAAAAATTTAATAAAATAACAATATTAAAACTAAACAATATTTCCTAAAAAGATGCAAACCAAAAAGTGAACGAAAAGCTACTTATATTTATTTTAAATTAAAGATCATTTAAAAAATCGAAAGATTAATAGAATAAAACCTAAACAAATTTTACATATGTAATATAAAATATTTCAAACATATGTTATATTTTATATCTTCATAAACATTAAAAATAAAATAACTTTATTTTCCCCCAAAAATAAACAAATATAAAGAAACTAACATTGTTTCCAAACATATTATTGTAAAATTTGAAAACATTTTTTTAAACGTTCTCTAATTTCTGACTATAGACAACTACAAAAAAATTAGATTACATTGAAAAATCAAAAACCAGTAATAAAATAAAAAATGTCAACTTTAAAAAATGTTAACTATACACCACATTCCCTTACAAAAGCCACAACCCACTCCTAAAATACTTCCAACATTTTCATAAAAAAACAAAACATATAACATGCGCAGTAACAATCACAATACAGCAGTAATTTAGAAAAAAGATATTATATACATTTTTATTATATACAATTATATTTTGAAGAACAATATTAAATACTTAACTAAAAAACAATATTCTTACCTCGATATTCCAGGCAACTAGATTATTGTAAGGCAATATTTTGGTAACACACCTCTTTTCACCAGACCATCTGCTTTACTGTCCTCTCTGATTATGCGACTTTCCACTCTACATGCACAGCCACCACCCTTTTGTTGGGGCACTCTCCTACTCTTTTGAGCAGACTCTGGCCCCCCCACCCTTTGAGCAGACTGCTTACTTCAGTTGAAAAGACCCCTCAACCCCCAATCGATTCCTCCATTTGTTAAACAGACTTCTCCCCCTCCATTGAGCAGACCCCACTTTGTTGAACAGACTCTCCCACTCTGTTAACAAGACTTTTGCATTCTCTTGTGGGGTGTCCCCACCTCTTTTGAGAAGATTCCGTCCTCTCTTAAGCAGACTTGTCCACCCTATGTTGAGCAGATCCTCCTCCTCTTTTGAGAAGATTACCCTAACCCCCTTTGCCATACTCCCTCTTCGTCAGCCATATCCCTCACTCCTCTGGCTGCAAGACTTCCCTACCCTATCACTCTTCCAATTATGTCCCCCAAATATAACAACTCCACCAGATTAGAACACATAGATTGATGACTATCATTGAACACTTTCACCAGGATCACCCATCCCTTTCCTTCAACGAATGTCCACACTTCATCAACCAGACTGCTCCTTTCCCTTCAACAATGCTCCTGTTCCTCCAACCATATCCCTTCACTTTTCACCAGAGTCCTCTCTATCTACCAGATTGCTCCTCTATCATATATTCTCTACTGAGACTCCTCCTTAATACAGTTCAATTGAGCAAACTCCTCATACAACATGAGACTGCGCCTTCAAACATTCCTATTCTCTTAATCCGGCTTTTTCTGTTTAAAACAAAAGACTTTCTAACAGATTCCTGCTCCTTTCCATGAGATTCCTCCTAATCAAGCAGGCTCCACCATTGATTGGTATTCCTTTAGCCACATTGCTTCACCTTAAAACACATTCATTCCATCTATCGGGCTCCTCCACCACACACCTCCTTTATCGAGATGCTTCATATAGCAACCAAATTTTATTCTGTCGAATAGAAACTGTTTTTGCTAACAGATAACTGACTCCTCCTTCAGTCAGAATTTTTTCTTGTCAACCAGGTTCTTTTTCATGAGAGCAGGTTCCTCCTCTTTGGCGGAATATTGTAACAAGCCTCCTGCTTTTTAATATAACCCAAACATCGAAAATCAGACAGTCTCCTTAGACCAGACTTCTCTGTAGAGCCAAAGACCCTGATTACATTTGGGTCACACTTCGTCTAGCCACACCTACTTCCCCAACTACAGGTTGTCTTGTCGTGATGTTGAAAAAATGTTGTTTCACTTCTATGAGTGATAATAGCAAATTGACTTCGTGTCTAAGGCCTACCCTGTGCCAACAGCATATGACCCGGACAAAGTACATCATTACAAAATCTAAGAAATTCCTTGGCAAACGTTCTAAGAGTAACCCTAAAGTCATCCATATATTTTATATACCTTGCAAATTCCTTGAACACTTTGGGCCTGATTATGACTTTGGCGGTCCTCCTGCGGGCTGCCATGCCTGTGCCCTGCAGGAGGACCGCCAAAGCCTTACTCGCACTGCCTGCTGGATTACGATTGTAATACTTGGCGGGCGGTACTGCGGCGGTGCCTGTCTGAAGGCCCATAGTGGGGCCTCAGACATGCACTGTTGTGACATCACTGCAGCACGTTCCTGCATGGTGCGGCATGTGGTGCATGCTGCACCATGCAGGACCTGAGGTGTTGTCCCCCCTGCATGCACCCTAGGCCCAGAGGCGCAAGCTGCCTCGCCGCTAGACTTTCCATGGCGGCCTCACCGCCATGGGAAGGCTGGCGGTGAGGCAACTCGTAATATGCTCGGCGGTGCCGCAGCGGCACCACATGCATATTGCTGCCTCAACCCACACCTCTGTCGCACAGGATCTTTGATCCCGGTGGTGCGGGCGATCTCGTGTCATAACACAGTGGGCGGTCTCGCAGTGCGGTGGTGGTCGGACTGCCACCATGGGTTCGACGGTCCTATGGACCGACTAACTCGAAATCAGTCCCTTTGTTTGGAGATCTGACATGGTATGAGGCAAAGTCTAAAAATACTTATATTTGCTAGTAAAGATTAGTTTCACGGGGGCGCTAGAGGGCGCCTGACAAGATGGCTGCTCCCTAGAGCCGCTCTATCCGGCTGATCCCTAATCCGCCCATTATCTGCTTCAAATCGTCGCATCACGTCTTCAAAAAACCACGGAACAGCAGGGCGCTGCCTTGCTGAGCGGAGTGGTGCTGTTGCTGGCCGCTAAATCTGCAGGAAACCTGCCGAGGCTCCGTCTGGGCGGACTGACAGCCGTGTGCGCAAGATGGCGGCCGCTATAACGCAGCAATGAGCTGCGATTCATCGTTGCCTTGCCGCGAGACTGAGGCACCCTGCGATCGCTGCACGGGCGCTGTGATTGTGCCCTGGATGCCCGAGCATCGTTGGAGTCCGGACGCTGAGCAGGGGGGTGTATGGCCGGAGGGTGACTGTCACCGCGCGAGTGGAAGCTGAGGCACCTGCCGAGCTGCGGAGCGGTGGGACGGCCCGATTTCACTGGCAGCGCCGGAGCGCTCCTTTGCCTGCTGCTGAGGCTGGACCGCGTTGCTCTGTGGGTTGCGGTGAGTGGGGGTGCGGCCGCGCTTGGGCCTGCGGCTGTGGAGGCGGGTGTGGGCCTTGGCGCGTAACTGCGGCCTTTGGATGCGCGCGTGACGGCTGGGGCCTGCGGGCGCATATTCCACGGCTGTATCGGACCCTTGCCTGAGCGGGCCCCCACTGCTGAAATTGAGGCGTCAGCCTTTCTCTCTCCCTTGAGCTGTGGAGTGGTTTGTCTTTTGTGACGGTCTTCATTATCGCCTGACTGCACGTCTGTGAGGTGTTGCTGTGGCACTGAAGCCCGGTGGGCGCTTGGTGTTTGGGGCCTTCTGGTGTAGAGGGCCGCTAAAGCTTGCTTCTTGTGAACTAGCACGCCACTCCGGCAACTAGCTCTTCTCAGGGTGGTGGCGTGGTCGAGAGTGTCGTGGGCCTGCTGTCTAACCACTACTAGCTGTGATCTACTACTGCTGGACTTCCCTCAAACGCCAGCCTACAGTTTGCATTCCTGGACTGGAGTTAACGGGGCTATTGGCTCTCTCCTGTGGGTCTGAGAATCGAATTTGACTTTGCCGCCTATGACTTCATTGACCGGCTGTGCACGTGGTGGACTTCTCTACCCCTTGGTGGCTGTCGACACAGATTGGTGGCATCTTGTGTGGCGTGGTGGGGGAACAGGTGCCTCATAGGTTGCTCGTAAAGTAACCGGCTCCGCGGCATCCTGGAGTAGTGTGCCTCGGTCAGGAGGTCCTTTCTCCTGGTTGCGCTGCAGCGTTGGTGCAGCGGGCCCTATTTCGAGCACTGGTGCCTGATTGCTGTTCTTGGTCATATATAGCTGTGCTCTGAGTTCTCGTTTTTGTTCAGCCCTGCTGCACGGTTTCTGATCCCAGTTGGGCCTGTCTATCCTTCGCTATGGGCAGAACGGACAAATCCCAGCCTCACAAAACCACTAAGGTGCCACAAAAAGCTGCCTCTGATTCAGAGGCGGATGCCCAAAGTGATGGCCCATCAACGTTGGAATCGACCCTATTAGCCATGCAGAAAAGTCTCCAATCCATTGAGGGGAATATGTCTGCCATGAATCATAGACTTGATCACATGTCTGCCCAACTAGAAAAACAGAATACTAGAATGGGTGAGGTCGAGCAAAGGGTCTCTGCTACAGAGGATGGGCTTAGTGAGGTTGCTGGCAAGGCTCTTAATATGGAGAAAGTTCTTGCGCTAATCCAGGCGCAGAACGAGGACTTGGAGGCCCGGTCTCGCCGGAACAACATTAGAATCACTGGCCTGCTGGAATCCACGAACACTGGCAGGATGGAAACCTTTGTTGAGACTCTGATTAAAGATATCTTTGGCTCTGAGCACCTTTCATCCATTTTTATTGTTGAGCGGGCCCATCGCTCTCTGGCTGCGCGGCCTGTACCGGGCGCTCCACCTCGACCTATAATTGCTCGGTTATTAAATTACAGGGACCGGGATGTCGTCTTACGGCTTGCTAGAGAAAAGGGCACTATCGACCACCAGGGGAACACGCTGTCCTTCTTCCCTGACTTTACTGTCGCAGTCCAGTCTGCGCGTCGGGAGTATGGCACTGTCAAGAAGTTTCTGCAATCTGAGGGCATCCCCTATGCTATGCTTTATCCTGCTCGACTAAGGGTTGGCCCTGAGGGAGACTTTAAAATCTTCACTACTCCTAAGGCGGCTATGGAACATGCCAAGACGCTGAAACGGCGGAGACGTGAGGTCCCGGCTGATCTCGATGAGGAGGAGCAGTGAAGGATCTTGTGCTGCCTAACTGTCTTTCTGCTGGCCACCCTATAGGTGGGGGAAGCCCGGGGATCCCGCACGAGGCTGCACTGTTGTTTTTCTTCTAGAGCTGTTGTGGACTTGAGCATACATGATGAGTATATTTGCTGCAATATGATTCCATCTAAGGTTTTTTCTTCTATTCTTGCACAAGTACTAGATCTGATCAGCCACCTCCTACTTGGTGGGAGGATAGTAGCACTCTGATGCCCCCCATATGGGAGTTCCCCAAATCATGCGAGCTTTTGTTGTGTATGTTGGGGTATGGTTCACCAGGGCTGGGATGGCTTTGGCTAGATGGGTTCGCCAAAGTGGGTGGGGGGTTAGCGAGGGGAGGGTGGGGTATTGTTGGCACTTTTTTACTGCACTGTATTTGAACCCGAGCTGTACGCTCTTGATGTTTGATCTCTCACATGTACTCCTCTTTAGGTTGACTGCACTGTATGGGTGGTAATATAAAGTTACTCACCTAGAACGTGCGTGGCTTAAACAGTCCCAAGAAAATCCGTTCTGTTATGGCGTACCTGGACAGGTGGGAGGTCCAGGTCGCCTTTCTACAAGAAACCCACCTCACAAAGCTATCTGAGGCTAATGTGGGCAAGCGCTGGGCGGGGGTGAGGGTGGCCTCCTCCTACTCCTCCTATTCCCGGGGGGTGATGATTCTTGTTAAGAAGGGGGTTCCCTTTACGGTTCTCCGCTCAGAGACAGACGAGCAGGGCCGGGTGGCCCTGGTGCATGGTAAGCTGGGGGGTGTGAATGTCTTAATGGTCAATATATATGGCCCAAACACAGATGATCATTCCTTTTTTGCGGACGTTTGGCGTCGTATCTCGGACTTCCCTCCGGCTGAAAGTCTATGGGGGGGGTGATTTTAACACTTGCCTGGATGTGACGGTTGACAGATTGGGGCCTGGCGTCGCTAGACATAGGCAGTCTACTGATGCTCTCTTGGGGCTGTTGGAGGCTGGGAACTTGCAGGACGTCTGGCGCTTGCGGCATCCGGAGGTGAGAGAGAGCACTTTCATCTCCACTGTGCATGGTACGTGGTCCCGTTTGGACTATTGGCTTTTGTCTGAGGTTGCGTGCACCTGGGTGGGTGATGTGCGTCACTTGGCTAAGACATTGTCCAATCTTTCTCCTGTGCTGCTTGGGTTAAGTGTACATGAGTGCGAGAGGCCCCCGTTCATGTGGCGCCTGCAACAGGCATCTTTGATGGACCCTGTTTTTAAATGCACGATTGGGGAGGCGATTCACAATTATTTTAAGGAAAATGAGGGCACTGTGGATAGCGCGGGGGTCCTCTGGGAAGCGTTCAAGGTCCCGATCCGGGGGGGTCTGTATAGGTGCGCAGGCTGGTGTACTTAAAGATTTGCGTAGCTGAATCCGTAAATTGGCTGATGACATCTCTGCTTTGGAACGTGACTATGCACGGAATCCTGTTCCGGAAACGCTTTCCGCAATCCGGGATCTTGTGTCAGAACACAATACAACTGTGGATCAGGAGATGGTACATCGCTCTCGACGATGCACTGCTCGCTATTATGGGGAGGGGGGCAGGCCCAGCCGTTCACTGGCGCAGAAGTTAGCGGAACCCCGCAGTCAGGCGTATATCACTGAACTGCAGGACAGGGATGGGGTGGCGCACTTTAGTACTCCTGCGATTAGTAGGGTAGTGCTGAATTTCTATTCTGATTTGTATGGTGAACAGGCTCAGGCAGCGGAGGCTGACATATGCTCGTATCTCGACGATATTGCGCTTGGGTGGCTATCAGTCGACCACCGCGAATGTCTCACACAGCCCTTCGATGTTGAGGATGTCAAACTTGCCATCATGTCACTCCCTACATGCAAGGCCGCGGGCCTGGATGGCCTCCCAAGTGAATTTTATAAAGCCTATGCTGATGAATTAGCTCCTAGGCTGCTGGACGTCTTTGCGGAGGCCTATGAGTCGGGTATTTTACCACCCACTCTTCGGGAGGCGCTTATAGTGATGCTACTGAAACCAGATAAAGCTGCGAATTTGTGTGACTCCTATCGGCCCCTTTCCATTATTAATATTGACGCCAAAATTCTGGCAAAAATGATAGCCATTAGACTCCAACCCCTAGTCCCCAAGCTGGTACTCCCGGACCAGTCGGGATTTGTGCCCACTCGCTCCACGATGCACAATCTGCGTACTGTGTTCGCAACTTTACATTATTTTGAGTCGGATTTCCAGGCTGTAGCAGTTCTGTTAGACGCGGCTAAGGCGTTCGAGACTCTGCAGTGGGGGTATATGTTTACCGTGCTGCTCCGCATGGGCTTGCCCCCCGTTCTTCCTCAAATGGATTCAGATATTGTACTCTGCGCCGGAGGCACGGATACGGGTGAATGGCTGGGTCTCTGACGCTTTTTCTATCCACCGAGGCACGTGGCAGGGCTGGCCCCTGTCGCCTATGCTTTTTGCCCTTGCACTGGAGCCCCTTGCTTGTAAGTTGCGCCAGAGGCACGCGCAGGCAGCGTTGCGTTTTCGGCAGCGTCCTCTAGTCGTGTCGCTATACGCGGACGACATGCTGCTATATGTCCGGGAGCCTGCCACTCATCTACCAGCATTATTGCGTGAATATGTAAAGTTTGAAAGATACTCAGGCCTCGGCATTAACTGGGCTAAATCCACTGTGTTCCCGCTTACTGCTGGTACCTGTGCGGTAGTAATGGACTTTCCGCTGACGTGGTCGGCTGACCCGGTGAAGTACCTGGGGATATGGCTTCACAGGGATCCAGAGGTGGTGATTACTGCAAATTATGGCCGTGTTCTTGCTCAGATCACTGACCAGGCGACGCGCTGGGCTAAGTTACCGCTTTCACTGGCGGATGGTATCGCAGTCACGAAGATGACAATTTTGCCCAAACTTCTCTATTTGTTTGTTAATATCCCCCTCCGTCTTAATCTTGCGCTGTTCAATATGCTACATTCGGCCTTGTTTTTTGTCTGGGGAGGCAGGAAGCCTTGTTGTAGCTGGAGTGTGCTGACCCAACCTTTCGAGCGTGGAGGCTTTGAGGCTCCTGATCTGCGGTTATATTACTTGTGCGCTCAGGCGCAGTTTGCACACTTCTGGTACTTTCCACAGCGGTTCCAGCCGCACACTGCTATTGAGGCGGACTCTGTGCTCCCGGTGCCACTGATGGCGGCTGCATTGTTGGGCGGTGGTGGTGTACCTCGTTCTGAAATCAACCCTGTTCATTGCACGGCGTGGGCATGGAAGACTCTTGCCAAGCGGGCGCAATTGGACTATCTTTACGCCCCGGCGCTGCCGATTGGAGCCCATCCGGCTATCTCCGCCGCTCGAGAGCAAGCTGCCTTGAAGGCTCTGGGGGAGGTAGGGATTACTCAGCTGGGGGATCTATATAAGCAGGGCCGGTTTCGATCGCTATCAGACCTACAGGATGGCCATGACAAGGGAATGATGCTGGGGTTTACCTATGTTCGGGTGCGGCAGGCGATCCGGGATATTTACCCTGATTATCCTACTGAGCCTCGAACATTGCTGGCACTGCGGGCGGTGCTGGCAGGGGGGGACCGTAGGGGACTGATAACTAAATTATACACTGCCTCGCAGAGGGAAGGGGATTCTATCGCAAGCCCTTCATATATCAAATGGAATACTGTGCTGGGCGCCTCCTTGTCAATGGATGCTTGGAAGTTTTGCTGTTCATTGACTGGCCGCCTCACGGCGAATTGTAATCTTCGTATCATACATTTCAAATACCTACATCAGTTATATTACACACCTTTGCAATTGCGGAGATTTGGATTGCGGGAGAGCGCATGCTGTGTGCGGTGTGGGCAGGCTGATGCGGATTTTATGCATCTCGCCTGGCACTGTGACAGAATATATTCCTTTTGGGTTCAGGTCACGAAGGTACTCACTGATGTGGTATTGGAAACTGTGGTGTGTGCGCCTGATGTCTGCCTACTGGGCTGGGTACAGAAACTTAAACCATGTAACCGGAGACTTGTAGCTGTCTCTACTTTATTTGCTAAGCGGGCGGTGGCGCAATGCTGGGGTGCAAAAACTGTCCCAACAGTTAAAAAATGGGTCAGTGACTTGTTATACTGCAGGGAACAATTGGGAATTTATGCGGAGGAGTTGCCCGAGGCCTCACGACCCACGGATTTTTGGGCTCCACTCAGGAGGTGTACTCTACTCTGGGTTTACGGTCTAATGTTTACAGTGGGGAATTGGGGTGGGTGGGGGTGGAGGGTTTGTTGCTTGGGGTTTGTTTCGTAATGTCTCCAAAACAAAAACAAAGCTTGTAATGATATCTTGATATTCATGTTTTCTTCGGTCCCTATCACGGGGCGTTGTATGTTTTGAATCTACTTGCTACAAGCTGCTCAATAAAAACATTTAAAAAAAAAAAAAAAAAGATTAGTTTCACAATCCCTCTCTAAGCGCTACTCAGGACCTCACACATAGCATTAAAGATGACATCACGTGACCTCATTGCTGACATCACTAGGACATTTTGCTTCAAAATTATGATTGATGAAGGCCATGCCATGTGTTTACAGTGAACACCCTCCCCACTCATTCCTACGCATTCCTCCCTCACCCAAGAACTCCACCTCGTCCATGAGCCCAAAATCGCTGCCATTTTAGTTTGAAATGTTGGTTCCCAAATGCAGCTGCATTGTATTTATATTTTTGACCACATTTTAAAGCAGGACAGATTTATACCAAATAAGAAAGTCTCATGCCCTGAGCAAAACTCCCGTTTTAATTATATGTTTGGTGTATTTTTTTGTTCTAATAGTTTTTGCACCTCAAAACTATATCTATTAATTTTAATTCGGAAATTCAACTTTTGCAATCCCCATTATGACTCTCATCTGCCTCAACCAATCGGTGAGAAACTTTTCAAGGCTAAACTTAACTTGCACTTTTTGGGAAAGTTTTATGCAGATCAGTTAAATGAAGCCAATGTAGTATGTGAGTCAAAAATGTGTGCTAATAGAGTGAACCATGGCAACTGAGTCTTTCTTGCTGACTATAATATTTATAAAGTTTACTGTAATTTCAAAGCTTATATTTTTTTCTTCACATAGCGGAAAAGAAGATGATGGCTTCTGCATCAGCTGCTGGAAATCAGCAGCTGTACTCCCAGGGCAGTCCGTTCCAAGCAGGACATGGTGGGAAGACCTTCAGGTTTGTCTCCGCAATCGGTCCGATTCACCCCTTCATGGTACTTGCACAAAATACATATTTTATTTTCGGTATATTTTAATTGCTTTTCATAGTGCCAGTGAAAAAGACTGCAAATATTAGTACACATTAATCTCACTATTATAGAGCGCTCCTCTTATCTATATCCTCTAAAGGTTGGTTTGATTTCTTTTACCTTTTTCCCCACTGTGAAACACCCACCCTCCCTTTCTCCGCCCTCCCTGCTGTTCGAGCCAGCTATCCACTGCAGCTGAGGCAAACAACACTTTTCCTGACCCTGCCCCGGCTTCATTGCCGCCACAGCATTTAGCTCCATGTCTTGCTGGTGCCCAGCTTCTCCAAGCTCCCTCCTTTGTCTCTTAGGCTCACGCACTCTCTCCGCTGTCAGTGCCAGACTTGCTATGTTACTGCATCACTGTCAGCTCTTTGGTTCCACTGACTCTGCCTTTTCCTGGTTTAACCGTGGACCACATTCGGCCCACGCCCACTGCTCCTCGGAAGTCCCTGCTCACAGACTCCCTCGACTAGTACTCTTGACGTTTGGTTAGGCAGAACTACGTTATTCTAGCTAGAAAATCCACATTGCCCTCAAGAGTGCCAACTATGTGAAGTATTATGAAAGAGAATGGTTATAGAGAAAGAACCAAGAGTACCCTAAGATTTGAATCTTTATTGTGGGACAGCCATGTTAAAGGGCAATGACATAGCCTAGTGTACAGGAAAAAATGTCTACCTAATAAGTTGCATGAAATGTATCTGTGGCCCATTTAAATGGCAAGCTCTCTTCCTCTATAGGGGCTTTAATATAGTTTGTGAGCTAATATTTTTTCTGCTGATGTTTAAAATTGAATGAACCCCCATCCTCTGTCTCCTGTGATAGGAAAGCTCCCAAGACCTAGGCATGCATTATCTGTTTGCAGTCTAACTGGTTTTTGAAGTCAGGCCATTTCAAAACCGAGTCTGAGAACATTGTTATTTTTAGGCTAGAAAAAGCCTTCTCTTGATCTAGTCCCCATTGTATTTGATTGGGCATTGTTTTCGTGAGCAGTTTGACTAGAGTGTTGGCCAAGCCCGAAAGATTCAGTATGAACATTTTATTAGTATCTTTTGCAATGCTGCTACCTATTTGGCTTCTAGATGACTGAGGCCTTGACCCAGGGTATATTCCTGATATTTTACCCGTTGCGCTGCTAGGATACATTCAAGAGGATTAATGGTTAAGCCTGCCTCTTTCTGTGTTGGTAATAGTTTTCCAAAATGTTAAAGCTGTAACAACTGCGAGGAACTGTAAATTATTATATTAAGATTTTCAGCCATATAACCTTGGCAATGACATAAAACCATGTCCTTAAGCCTCTGAAAGATAGATGAAGACCAAAAGATATCAGCTTAAATTGGTACATCTATGGGATTTGCAAAAACCTGTCTTGTTGTGATATGACGATCTTAGTGGAAACTGCCAATAACCTTTGGTAAGAACCAAAGTACTACTGAATTGAGCTTCTCCTAGTTGTTCTATGAGTTCATCCACTCTGAGCATGAGCTAGGTATCAAAGATGTAAATCTAATGCACTCATAAAATCTATTCATAATTGTATAGAGCCTTCAGACTTTAGTACCAAATTAATCAGCGATGACCACTCACTTTGGGAGGATTCATTGATATTGGGTTGCAGCATAGTTTCAACCTACTTCTGGATCTCTGCTGTTCTAGCCTCGGGGGCTCTTACAAATACATAACCTGATTTATACAATTTTCAGGAATTTCTATTTCTATTTCACCAGAGTGATATACCTAGGGAGAGTTGAGAATACTTTAAGGGGCACCAAAACCAGTACTATTTCATATTTATGTTGTTGTGTAAGGGGAGCCCTCACTATTACATTCTCCCATGTGTCCGGAGAGAAAATATTTTCTCCTAATCTTGTCCCTCTATCTTCCAGCTGCAAAATGGTTAAACCATCTTTGAGCTCCTCCCATTTCTTTAGCATGTTAATGTGATAAACCTGTATACATTGTTTCTTATCAGCTTGAGCTATGTGATAAGGGATGTTGTCTACAGTTTCTAGTACCTGACAGTGTCTATGCCATTGAGTAAGCATCTTATTTTTGGAAGTAGACCGAAGGCCCAAAACGTTGTCTCTGTGTTAGAAACTGCGGAAACTAATAAATTGATTGTGGACTTTCTCTTGACTCTTTTAAGCATTCTCCAGATTTTCTGTAGCCTACCATGGAAGGATAAAACATATTCGACCATAGAATCTTTCTCAAGTTCTTCCTCTTCTCATTGTTCTAAGGCCATGTCTATACAAAGTTCTATGTTGTCTCCCAAAAAATAATTCACAAATGAGCTGAAGCCCTTAGACAACTGACGGGTGCTTCTTAGAGTGAATTAGAGGCAGGAACTTAGCCCAACCATTGCTTCCTGATCCGGCTGCCTTTTCTTAGCATTCTCCTTATGGTTTGGTTATTCCTCTCTACTTCTGATGCTTCAGTGAGGAAGCATTTCAACTAAGGCATCAAAGAGCGGCTACGAGTGGATGCCCCTCAAGGTGGTCTCATTTTCATTAGTACTTTGTTATTCTTGAGGGGCAAGCTGAATTATGGATGCGGTTCATATAGTAGGTTTTATTATTGTTAATGGGTTTTCCTCATGTACCTTTTTGTGTTGCTGGTGGCATAGGTTTTCCATTTTATCCTACCCTTTCTTCTGCCTAGTTTGCTGCTTCGAGGACCATCATAGATGGTTTCATGTATTTACGCAGCCTTCTCCTTCATTGGTAGGTATGAGTGCATCAAGAGTTTCAGCTTCATTCAGCTTGGAGCTGATGGTGAAATTCCCTTGAGTAAGATATCTAGATCTTCAGAGATACCTTATTCCTGGTTTGGTGCTCTGCCAACGAGGTTGAAAGAGTCCTGCTTTTTTTTTTTTTGAGGGAGCTAGAGCAAATGACAGATTTACTGTTGGTGATCAATGCCATCTTGCAGGAGTATAAGATGATGTCCAGGGTGTGTTGTGCTGAGTGAGCTTGTTCAATTACAAGCTAATGCAAATTCAGAGCTTCCAGTTTATAGATGAATAATTTAATATGATGCAAATCTTCGTTGTCGAACTCTTTGAGAATGCCAAAGTAATCCAGAGTGACAGTGGTATTCGAATCTGGGAAGGCTTCTGCAAAGTTTAAGTTTGAGTGGAAGGCAACTATTGATAAAGAAGTGTTATGTTCCATATAGGTACCCTAATATAGGCCCGGGTAACATCATACCCCTTCACCTACATTACCTCCCTACACTACACTGTGAGCCTTTTAGGATTGAACCTTTACCTAGTTCTAGTCCTGGGTGCAGAAGGAGGGTTTCTCCTAAACAATAGAGTCCTATAACTCCATCAATAGACTCACACAGTATGAATGAATATTCATAAGGGTTCTTAGAAACCAGGCTGGGGCTACACCACCTTCCTCCCCATATCTACGTACACGGTTCATCCCATACGTCATCCTCAAATCCAACAATGGCTAATACAAGAAACAAGGGACAAAGGAACCCTAGATACAGTCTGTATAAATACAGCACCTCTTGCTAGTGTTAGCTAGAGGGAACCGAGACTTCCAGGCCGACACACTGACCAGAGACGCTGAGGCTCCAGCATGCAGACGCTCCAGCTGACAGTGGTCTAAACATCCCTCGCGGGGTGTCCAACTCGAGACCAAGAAGGGCTCCTACATTCTCACACTTCAGGTAATGGGGTTCGACTAAATCCTAGAAGGATTCTTGGCTTCACACCTACTCATATGTTAGGTACATCTAGATAGGCATCGTAGGAGTACGCGCTTTCTTTTATCCTGCATTTTATATTCATGCATTCATTTATGCTTATTGCAAAATGGTGGAACTGTACTATCCATTTATATTCACTGTACTGCTAATCATATATCTCTGCTACTGTCTAATGGTTGTTGCAGCTCATATATTCTACACAAGAATAACAACTGTTCAATAAACCCTTATTGAAACGCCCAGGCTGTTTATTCTGTGTATCTCTGAGACTAAACTAAGTAAGCACGAGTGACTGAGCGAAAAGTAGTACATTGTTTCCACGATCCTGAGGGATCAGGGTTGTCATGTTCTGAGGTTGCCAGAAACTATTCTCTCCCCGATAAGAGGAGACACTAGTGGCACTGTGAGCTAGCTTAATGCAAACAGGCTAACATTTCTCGGTGGGGGTGCTCAGAGTCAGTCTGCCACCAAACCCACAGTTTATGTTATCCGAACGCGCAGGTCCTGTATGGGTACTATAGGAACTACACGACATGGCGCCGCCAACGTTTGGTTTGGTACTTATTTAACAGTAGAATCTGAGTAGTTCAGTTGTGCTATTTCTCAGAGACCCCTACTCGCAAAACACCAGAGACGTCTGGAGTGGGTGGGCACATAACTCCGCCTCAGCTGAGTAGGCGAAATATCCTATTTATTGGCTGCTGGTTAATCAAGCTTGAAGGACATTTTGTTCCTAAAATTGTGCATAACACCTTATCTTAGTTCCCTTGAACAAAGCTTCTCCTTTACAAAATGACTGAGGGCCTCGACCAGATAACCCGGTGGTGGCTAGACGCCTCTCAGACAGGAGACGAAGAGGTGGATGGAATTCTCATTGCACCTAAATTCAGACGTACTATCACCCTGAAACTACTGGAATATGGTTTAGCACCTAGGGGTGGCTTAGTAGCTTTCGTGATTGAGGCACACGAATCAAACAAAACAGAGGTATTTTATTTGTGGGTTACATTCCCAGCAGCAGATGCAAGAACACAGACATTTCACTACTATACAGAAGGAGATGCACCAGTGGAATATGGTCCCTGCGAGGACATAGAGGTTCCACTCACTTACCAGGAACACCTATACTGGTTTAAAGGCGCCCTACTCCATATTAGAAACAGAGTAAGATTAGGCCAGCTCGGAGGAGATGGTGCAACATGGCCGATATTACCGGCATACACACCGCATCCGGACATTGAAACAATGCCACAGCCAGACTTACTCTTACAACACAAGGATTTAATTAAAATCTACAGAAACCTGACGCAATTCGTCAAGAGGACTTTCACAGTCCAACCAGCAACAGTTGCAACAAATGGAACCCATTCTCAGGGTACAGCAACTAAAATCACACCACAAACATTACACGCGGTAATGGGCAAAATGCCCACGAAACGTGAACAAATGCCATTCTGGGTAGCTCAGAAAATAACTCAGCTCAAGGCAGTATTCCCGAATACTACCCCGTTTGAAAAACTCAGAATGCTAACAATCTGCTTGCCCATGGGGATAACACCACAAGTAGAGGATTGCACCTCTTGGGGTACAGTCTTTGCTGCCATATATACCAGGACACATGGTATTCCTTCATTAGCGGTGGTACCAGATGTATTAAGACAAATACAAAATGAGTACGGAGCAGAGCCCTGCTCTGAACTTAGGGATGAAGTTATTAAATAACTATGACCAGGTATCAGCCATAATACTAGCTAATATTAAAGGGGAAGCAGCTTCAGTGGCAATCCGCCAACGCCTAAGGGAGTTCAGTCCGTTGGATCAACAACACGAACTGCCCAAAATAATTGAAACTGCTTATGCAGAATTAGGCAGAGACAGTTTGGGTGGGAAAGCTTTAAAACCACAACTGATGGGCAGTCCTGAAAAGGACACTTCCAAGCAGACACCTACTTCTTCTAAAAAGAAGTGGGATAATAAAAAAACAACAAAATTTCAAAGGAAACAGATCTCAATCCCGAAGTAGATCTCCTCCACAGGAGCCCTCTGAAAAGAGGTATAATCTCAGGAATAGGGATAATATTAGGAAACCTGACAGGTATCAGGATACTGATACACGTTCCTCTCGTTCCTTTCAGGACTCGACGAAAAACTCCGAGAGAGAAGGACGGTCAGAACACAAAGAAGAGCGTACAAAGTCGAGAGACAAGCAGCACGCTCAAGACTATACTTCCAAAAAAGAAGAACAGCAAAATCAAAACCTCATTTTAAGAAAAAGAAAGTTGCAGGCCTGAAGATCAGACATGCCCAGAATTCTGAGGACGCAGCTTCTGAACGGGGAATGGGCTCTGACGATGCTAGACAGTGCGGCAGAAGTAACAATAGCTCGCCAGAACCTGATGGAATTTCTGGTGACAGCGGACTTGAATGATTACATCACGGTGGAAACACCAGACACCAGGGTGAGCGTCCCACATAAGTTACACGAGATAACACTCCAAATGGAGGGGACAAGCCCAGGAAAGTTAAAGGTCTCTTTTGGGAAAACCTGTCATCTGGTTATGACATCCTATTAGCAGAACAAGATTGGCCGCCAGCATTCGTTATGGAGTGCCCTAGGGGAAATTTTTTTATTTTTCCATCATTCTCCGACCTCGTTCCCATACATCTTAAACATGCATATGCACAGGAGTGGGCGGTAGCCCTAGCTCCAGCATTATAACAAAATCATGCCGGTTGGGATGAGGATTCAACCCACCACGTGATCCCGTTAAAAGTTTCACCAAATGCACAGAGGCAATACCCAATAAAGCAAGAAGCTAAAAAACAGGTCAGGGAGATCTTAGATCAACTTGAATACCAAGGGGTGATTGAAACATGCACCTCACCAATGAACAATCCTTTGTTTCCTGTCATGAAACCTGACAATACATATCGTCTAGTTTTGGATTACAGACATTTAAACACATGCACAAAGACATTCGCAGTCCAAAACGCACACAGTGCCGCATTAATGAATAACATTGTGCGGAAAAAATACAAAACGACACTTGATATCTCAAATGGATTTTTCTGCCAAAATATAGCGCCTGAAAGCAGGTATTTGACCGCATTCTCAGCGTTGGGGTCCCAACGACAATTTTGTCGCCTCCCCCAGGGGTATAAGAACAGCCCGGAGGTATTTTCAGCAAGAGTAACTGAGTTACTCCAAAATTTTGATGAGGAAGCATTGTCCTATGTGGATGATATTTATCTGACGGACGATGACTTAAAAAGGCACTTGACCAGGGTGAGCACCATTATTATGGGATTCGCCTCTGAGGGCTACAAATTTAATTTTAAGAAATCTAAAATAGCCCACCTCAATGTCCTGTTTTTAGGATATGAGCTTTCAAGTGAAGGGAAAAGCCTGGCAGCTAACTTTTTAGAAAAGTGTGCGCTGCTTCAACCACCAAAATCACTGAAAAATCTACAATCAATACTGAGATTCCTAAATTTCGGCAGAACATGCATTTTAGATTACGCAGAAAGAGTAAAACCTTTCTACGACCTAATAAAACCTGACTTTTCAGTCAGACATTGGACACAGGAATACACAAACATCCTACGTTCACTACAAGAAGACATGATAGCTTCAAAACACTTGCAGACGAATGACACTTTTTCCTGCTGCCCGTCACCCCGCATGTTGTTACAACGCTGTCGTTACAACGACCGCGTTGTAACAACGCATACCATTACCCCGCAAGTCGTAACAACGACTTGCGGAGGGGGGCGCTGGATGTTGGAATAGTATAATTTACTATTCCAACTCCAGTCTGTGCGGACAGTAGGGAAGGTGTTGGATTTTAAATCCAACACCTTCTCCCCCCTCCGCAAGTCGTTACGACTTGCGGAGTAATGGTATGCGTTGTTAAAACGCGGTCGTTGTAACGACCGCGTTGTAACAACATGCGGGGTCGTGGTTTCGTTGTCAGGGTTGTTTACCCTTACAGACACGCGTAAATGTACGCAACTTAGTGAGCCGAGTAATACCGGGTCAATGCAGGTACCCCTACTTCTCCTTCAATGAAGGAGAAACGGTACCAATCGCATACAAATCACACCTGTACACAAGCGCAGAAAAGTGTTTCACTTCAACAGAAAAAATCCTGACAGCAGTTCAGACCGCTGTAGCAAGAGAAAGAGCCCTGGCTCAGGGGAAACGCATAATTGTCGTAACCCCAGTACCAGCTTTAGAAGCTGTTACAAAGGCAAGCATTTCAAATGCAAAAGCTTTACATCCAAGATGGATACAATGGGCTAACTGTCTTACTGCAACGGACGTTGAATACAGATTTGATCCAAGTCTAAAAACACAAGCATTTCTGCAATACAAACAATATCCTGTACCAAATGAAATTTTGCCTCTAGATCAGTATGACTACATTATTTACACTGACGGATCTGCTCAACCGGCCACAGGGAGTAAGCAACAATACAGCGCGGCATGTGCTATCGTTAAAGGTCGCTTGCGGGATGGAAAGTTCCATCCGAGTTGCACCAAAACGCAATCTCTAGGAGACTGCATGGCTCAGTTGGCAGAGTTAAAAGCACTGATACTGGCACTTGTAAATACGGATCACGAATTTCCCACACTAATTGTGTGTGATTCCTTTTACTGTGTACAGTCATACAATGAATATTTATATCATTGGGAACAAAACGGGTTTAAAGACCCAAAAGGTGGCACAATTAAGCATAAAATGCTATGGAACAGGTAGTTGAGTTGAAGAACGAACTACCGAGGGCTCACGTGATCCATACACTGAGTCATCAACGTGATGGCGTTCACGTTGAAGGGAATTCATTGGCTGATGAAGCCGCAAAGGGGGCTGTACGAACGGCTTCCGTAGCTGCAATCACTCGCTCTAAAACGAGAATAGACGGGGAGATTATGGTGGCTGTCATTGCTTCGCGCAAAGGCAGCTCAGCAGTACCAAAGAAATTTCCACTCAAGTACTCCTACAAGTTAGATGCAAACAACATTCCATATGCTCAGATTCCTCCTCTCCGTACCATCCTGTTGGGAAATTCGGTTGTGGTGAGGAAAAACCGGGACTTAAAGCAATCTTTAACAGCTAGGGTATTAGGCAAGGGCGGTAGTTTGGTCAATCACCTATATGGGGTACAACGGGCACTTAATAACCAGCCAAGAAGTTCTCTAGGGGGTGTCACTCCATATGATGTCCTATTTGGGACGAGAATGTGGGTACCTGATCTTGATTGTGAAGGCACAGTGGCGGATGAGAAACCATTTGATATCCATGATCGTTTGGCTGTTTTACAGGATCTCTCTGAATCCAGGACACAACAAAGCAACGTCCACTTAAAACAGACCGCCACTGGGGAAGTCAAGGCAGTGACGGCAAGACCTGTCTGGATCCCAAAAGTCGGGGATCTGGTCCGAGAGAAAATAGCGGACAAAAAAGAATTTGGACCTTCATACAGAAAGCCTGTACCTGTCCTAGCAGTTCAAGGAGCAAGAACTGTACTTTTGCCGCCTCTTGCCGGAAAAAAAGGAGAAAAGATTTGTCTCAATCGACTTAATAAAGCCACACTATGTGGCCGATACTGAACAGTAGGCCTCGTGGACTCCACAGTAGCAGACGCCCTCCTCTAGCTACCATCCAAGAAGTTCAAACAGAAAGACTCATCACGTTTGAAGAGCCTCCTGTGTGGAATGAAGGACTAAGCAACA
Source organism: Calotriton arnoldi (assembly GCA_963921515.1). NCBI lineage: Eukaryota > Metazoa > Chordata > Amphibia > Caudata > Salamandridae > Calotriton > Calotriton arnoldi. The sequence continues at coordinate 2,792,774 of CAWUFW010000140.1, forward strand.
ATGCAATGGAACTCGTTCCCCTTGAACCTGAAGTTCATCTACAAAATAAAACTCAAAACAACACTCAAGTTGCAATCAGACCAAATACAGACGTCTACGTCAACATGCCTCGACGAGAGCAAAATGCGATTTCAACAAATCCCGATGCAATTCCTACAATTGATCGAACTGCTTCTGGCTACTTCACGAACTTTGATACGTTTTCCTTGGATCCAAGTGAACTGGAAAAGACGCCAGCACAAAATTCACGCATGCAGCAAGTTAAAGACTTTCTAAACTTTCTCAAAAAGACTTACCTGGTATCGCCTTGGTTAGAACTCTGGGTAATTACTGGGATACTATTTTTTCTGGCTAGGTTTAGTTATAACGTTTAGTATGCTTATTAATGGACGATACCTACAACAAAGCTCTACAGCCCAAAAAGTTAATTTGATTTTAAAACCACATCAATCTTCACATCGTGAACAAAGAGACTTGTCAACAGTGAACATCACAGCAGTTCCTATACCGGACGGTATAGTCTGGGACAAAGTTGATTTTGATATATTCGGTCCGACTGAACTTTTAAAACTTTCACATGTATTTAAAATTTCATTGAGTGATATCATTACCTCCAGTACATTTTCTGATGATTGGGACTCTGAAGCTGTTAAAAAGTGCCACATTTCCGAACATTGAAATGTTAAAAGGTAATTCAGACAATGACGCTTTGTACTGTTACCAACTTTATGGTCATCATGTCCTACACAAATCTATTTCGCCTAGAAGTGTTTTTTGAGTACCACCAGTGGGAAACATTGCCCTACACCACCAAAAACTAGTTTGCATACATTTGCACAGAAATTTTCATATTTTTCATGGTTTAACACCACTGAGCCGAAGTCATTTTATTATAAAGTTACACCGACATCGGCACTGAAAATTATGTTGACTAACACCAAACAGATATACTCTGCTTCCTTTATTGCCCAATTGTCTGAACAGGGTTTCGACCTATGGAAGGACACAATAGACTTAAAATCAGTCTGGGGTTCTAGAGACTGGCAAGTCCAGGGAACAGAAGCGCTATTTAGAGCATGCCTCATTTCACAGCAGATGATATTTCAAAATGACACTGTGCAACAGACATCCTGTCTTGGACTAGCCAAGAACAAGGACCTGAACACACCTCGGTTTCCACCACTATCACAGATGGAGGGGTGGCGAAATTCAACTACACAGGGAGGGTCAACAATAGACATTTTACAGTAGAACAGAACAGACCCCAATTGGAAAGAATGGGTGGTTTGGCCCTTAGACACGAACACGTGTCAGAAAAGATTCTGGGGTATAACCGAAGGGTTTAATATCCACAGGCCAGACCCACGCTATGTACAAAGAGAACATCCAGGGGTAGTAACATCCTACAGTGTTGGGAAGTTGTGCCTTGATTGGCTAGAAACCTCAACACTCACAGAAGTGAAACAACACTTAGCCTTACTCTCACCAGACATAGATCTTAGGGATTTTTTACTAGGTCCCAGGAAACCCCGTCAAACGTTTTATGTATGCCGGCATTTATGCTGCCTATAATGAAATGTGGAAAATATCCCAACAAGAGTCCGCAGATAGAATACGGGAAATAGACCGTATTAACTTGGAGAAATCTCTAGCAGTGGTAGACAATGGGTTAACAACTTTGACCTCCAGGATATATTCCTTGGGCAACATTGTATCTTCTGCGATAGATATACTGGAACAGGATTTAGCCATATTAAAACATGGGCAATCTCAGTTACGTTCTGTTATGTTATTGGGCTGGACGCTACAATCTTTGCGTGCAGGCTATGTGCCTTGGCGTTATATCAACTGTATGTTTCTGTTTTCTGAATATAATCTAACAGATAAACAGATGGAAATGGCACAAAGGGGAGCAAAATATACAATGCTGCCTATTGAAAAACTGGACAGGTTACCATTCACGGTAGCGGAATCTCCGTCTACGGAATGGCTTATCCATGGCCACATCACTCTTATCGGTCACTACTTTTCAGTTTCAATATTGCCTCGAACAAAGGCAGGCAGGCAAATATGAAAAGATGGGTAAGGAATACATTAAGGAATCTTGGAAGTTACCATACAGATTTCGATGCCGGAGTGGGGATCGAGAAGTGTTTCTAAGCGGTACAAACTGCAAGAACGCGCTGAGCGGTTCTCTCATGTGCCAGGACATTTTATTGCACGGAGCTTGTAATGGGTCAGTAGCAAACTTGTCCTGCCACATGAAAGGGACTCCAGCTGCCGTGATTAAACCGGTATTCGAGCTGCTCTCGAATGGGAGTTACTTGATGCTGAACGATCAAGGTTGCTGTGGGATGCTTCCGGGCATTGCCTATCTGGTCACTGTGAACTCCAGGGTTACTTCCTGTATGCAAGTATTGTTTCCCCCAACAAGTACAGTCAAGGAGGCGCCGTTATGGCCTTCGCTGAATGTTTCCTTTATACAATTTGATACTTTGAGCAGACTGAAAGCCATGCTTTTGCTGCAAACCGTACCCTTAACCTCCGCTCGAGAGACCTTTGATCTTCAAATCGCAAGGACCTCGACTGAGATACAAGCACTTATACGTACAAACTGCCCCATTCATTTAGCAGAAATGGTGGGTCGTATCTTTAATATGTCTGATACGAGTGGTATTGTACATCTATTTAAGACCATGGGGTCAGGATTTCTAAGCACCTTTCAGACAATCCTCGGAGTTATTCCAAATTGTATACACTCCGTATTGGGAAGCGTTTTTGGACGTCTTCCGCTGATCCTGCTTTCTATCGCGGGAATCCTGATCACCAACGAGATGGCAAAAGCACTCCTGGAGCGCAAGTACAGTGAACGCATGGTATAACATCTGGGCACACCTCGCCTAAGGGAACTAAGCGCCTCTTGGTTCCTATCGTTTAGACCAGTCTGGATGGACAGCATCTTACCTGTTCTTCGATGCCTGTTTTGCGGTGACGAATGCGTGTTGGACCTCTGTCTGACACTTGCAACGGACATGCCTGCGGACTTGAATACCCGGCTGGAACCCCTGAGGGCCCACGCTCGGCAATGTCCCCAGTGTATTCCCATCTTGATGGCTGCATTCCTCGAGAATCCGCAGGTGCCTTTTACAACTGGGTTGAGCATCAGCTCCACCACTAGCACCCAGGTATCGACCACAGCACCGGCTGCCTCTACATCAGCTATTGGCAGTACTGAATATCATCTGTGCTCCATTGACGTACTCTGCGAGGTGTTACAAGGACCGTCCCCTGCAGCAGCAAGCAACGGCGATGTTGCGTCTTTCAGCCAGGACACTTAATCTAAAATTGGCTCATCGTGTGCTAGAAAAGAATTCAGTTTGTCCCCTTTTTCCATAACTCAACTAAAATTGGAACATTTCCTTTAAATTGACACTTTCGTTGAAAAGCATGGCCTCCTGACGCTTATAATGGTTCGACTTATATAAACTAACTCAATTAGGACTTTGGCTTAAGTAGCAATTCCAAGAAATGCTTTTTCAAAAATGTTTTCTCTTCCCCCTGAGACTGTTTTTAAAACTGATTTTAAGACAATGTTTTTACAACACTTTGTGATGGTTTTAATGCGCTACTATTTAATAGTGGAAATGGTTTGCCAGCAGTTTTATCATTGTTGACTGTTCGAAAGAGCAGTGAGTGTTATGTTCCATATAGGTACCCTAATATAGGCCTGGTTAACATCATACCCCTTCACCTACACTACACTGTAACAAGCCTTTTAGGATTGAGCCTTTACCTAGTTCTAGTCCTGGGTGCAGAAGGAGAGTTTCTCCTAAACAATAGAGTCCTATAACTCCATCAATAGACTCACACAGTATGAATGAATATTCATAAGGGTTCTTAGAAACCAGGCTGGGGCTACACCACCTCCCCCCCTATATCTACGTACACGGTTCATCCCATACGTCATCCTCAAATCCAACAATGGCTAATACAAGAAACAAGGGACAAAGGAACCCGAGATACTTTCTATATAAATACAGCACCTCTTGCTAGTGTTAGCTAGAGGGAACCGAGACTTCCAGGCCGACACACTGACCAGAGACGCTGAGGCTCCAGCATGCAGACGCTCCAGCTGACAGTGGTCTAAACATCCCTCGCGGGGTGTCCAACTCGAGACCAAGAAGGGCTCCTACATTCTCACACTTCAGATAATGGGGTTCGACTAAATCCTAGAGGGATTCTTGGCTTCACACCTACTCATATGCTAGGTACACTTAGGTACATCTAGATAGTCATCGTAGGAGTATGCGCTTTCTTTTATCCTGCATTTTATATTCATGCATTCATTTATGCTTATTGCAAAATGGGTCGAACTGTACTATCCATTTATATTCACTGTACTGCTAATCATATACCTCTGCTACTGTCTAATGGTTGTTGCAACTCATATATTCCACACAAGAATAACAACTGTTCAATAAACCCTTATTAAAACGCCCAGGCTGTTTATTCTGTGTACCTCTGAGACTTAATAAGTAAGCACGAGTGACTGAGCGAAAAGTAGTACATTGTTTCCACGATCCTGAGGGATCAGGGTGGTCATGTTCTGAGGTTGTGTCTACAAGAAGGTAGGGACCAAGGGCTTATTTTAACCAGGTCCAGCATACAAGCCCAAACAATACAAAGCAGAGTGGTATGCTGTTCCTTCAGGACGGTACAGGTAGATGTGTGTATGGAGAAATACTATGCTCACTGTAGGGCAGGAGAAAATGTCCTCCTTTCGGAAAAAGACCCTCACACACCCAGTCAGCTAGGTGTCTTGCTTCATCATTGGGTCTGCTCCTCGCTGCAATACCCGATCGGCACCCATGATGGGGCCTTTTAACGGAGATCTTTTTTCCTGGCTGTTGGGTGCAGTGCGTGTGAGGGCCCTAGTGAGTGTAGATGTGAAAATGTGAGATTAAAACAGGAAGTAGAGGTCCAAATTAAAATTGTTCTGAGTGGACCTCTACTTCCTGTTTTAATCTCACATTTTCACATCTACACTCACTAGGGCCCTCACACGCACTGCACCCAACGGCCAGGAAAAAAGATCTCCGTTAAAAGGCCCCATCATGGGTGCCGATCGGGTATTGCAGCGCCGACCCAACGAGGAGCAGACCCAATGATGAAGCAAGACACCTAGCTGACTGGGTGTGTGAGGGTCTTTTTCCGAAAGGAGGAAATTTTCTCCTGCCCTACAGTGAGCATAGTATTTCTCCATACACACATCTACCTGTACCGTCCTGTAGGAACAGCATACCACCATGTTCTGAGGTTGCCAGAAACTATTCTCTCCCCGATAAGAGGAGACACTAGTGGCACTGTGAACTAGCTTATGCAAACAGGCTAACATTTCTCCGTGGGGGTGCTCAGAATCAGTCTGCCACCAAACCCACAGTTTATGTTATCCGAACGCGCAGGTCCTGTATGGGTAATATAGGAACTACACGACAGAAGATGGTGCATACTGAGGTCTATTATAGCATTCATAGAAATAGTTGGGATGTGCACTTTTCTGCTGTGATCTGAGAGAATTGTGTGATTGGGATGCTGTTCTTATAGATTTCAGTCTCTCCTCTACCATATTTGTTGATTGTGCTGTACTGCATATGAATTGTATCTGGAAGGTACAGCTTCTTTAATGATCGTCGAGAAGTCATATCTTAGTCTCTCTTTTAAACAGCTGGTTTAGATTAGAGTTAGTGATACGGAGTAAGATGTGGTCCCAGTTCTTGTTTTTTGATGTTTGTGCAGAAGATGGCATGTTTAGTGTAAGGTGTAAACAAATTGAGAAGGGCGCTAGACGTCAATGCTGTAGGTAGGAGCGGGTTAGGGGAAGATGAAATGGAAAGATGAGTAGGAGGCTTAAAGGCTAACTTAAAGAGCACAAGGAGAGATCTGACTTGGTTTGTGCGAGTCAATAGGTTTCTGGGATCCCCACAAGGAAGTGGGAGAGCTTGTGAAGTAGGAGATATTGTTGGTGGAGGAGGAAAATGGATGAAGGGGAGGTGGTAGTGGCCCGGGACTGAAGGGGCACAGCGAAGGTTAACCGAGGTGGTGGAAGTGGGAGTTGAAAGGAAGTTCTTTTGATGAAAGTGTTTACAACTGCAATGTGAGTAGAGGAAGAGGGGGCAGGAAGAAGGTGGGGTATTAGGAACTTAAGTTTGTGTTTAAAGCTGCTGTGAGGATAGCTTGGGTGTTGGAAGGTGTGAAGCCCATAAATGCCACCAGTGAAAGGAAGGTGGAAGAGTCACCCATATGTGGTGACTAGGATTGTGACATCCACACCCTATACAATACCCCCAAGCACAATTCACGCCCTACACTAACTTGCCTCCCCCTCAACACTCTCTCGATCGTCTGGCATGCCATTGAAGTATGGGAGCTTCTGCACAACTGCTCCCCAGGCTTTCTTTTCCTGACAGAAACCTGGCTCACCCCTACATTGGCCCTCAACATCCCAGCAGCTGTCCCCCCTGGTTTCAAAATCCCAAGGCAGGGACAGAATCAACAAACCTGGAGGAGGAATAGCAGTCACCTATAAAGAATACATCCACTGCTCCATCACCTCTGGAAACTACAGTAAGCTCTGGAACACCTATCCTTTAAGCTCCACATCTCCAGCAAAACCCCCCTTGGGGGCCCTACTCTCCCTACCCAAGATCCAATTTCGGAAACACCATCACAGACTTTATTGCACCACTGTTGCTTGATTCCAGCTCTCTCATCGTCCTCAGCAACTTCAGTTTCCATCTGGAAAATCACACTGACCAAAACATCAACAACCTGCAGACACCTCCTCAACCCTGTCTTTACCAACTTCTCTGGCATCACGGCAGACAAGCCCACCCCCATCACGTGGACCAATCACTGCCTCGTCTGCTTCAGCCTACACATCCCCCACCAGCCCAGAATCACACGGTCCTAAACTGCTCAATGCAACTGGAATAGGTTGCCCAAGGACACATGAACCTGATAGCTATACACACGCTGTCCGCCTTACAAAGACCAAGACTTCTTCAGATCATTCAACACCTGGATCACCTCCTGCACAGACTCTCTGGCGTTACTCAAAGCCATCATCACTCCCAGAGCCAGACTTCAAGCCAGTTGGTACGCAGAAGAACTATGATTCCCCAAACGCATGTGTAAACTATTAGAATGCTGGTGGAAAAACACCCACGCTGAAAACAGAAGCACTTACAAATCCGCCCTCCAGCGCTACCACCAGCAACTTCAATCCACCAAACACTCAGCACTGACTGACTGCATTGAGAACAGCTCCACCAATGCTCAATAACGTTTTGCAATAGTAGAGACTTCATCTACTCCACCAACAGCTCCAAGATCATCACCACATCTCTGTACCCCGGTCCCCAACTACTTCAGGGACAAAATGAACACCATTTACAACAACTTTGCTTCTCCAGTATTGGGGTATCTTTCATAGATACACATGCTTGAATCATTCCCCGTCGTCGAAGTGGGAGTCCCACGGTACATAAAAATAGCAATAAATATGCATAGAATAGCCATATCATAGGTAAATTAGAACCAGGAAGTAAAATAGTTAGAAGTCAATAGGAAACATTTTTCCACTTTCATGACTCGTCCAAGTCATTATATATAGTCAAAACTACAGCCAATCAGGCGACAGCACCCTCCAGAATGTTCTCCCCAGAGGCTCAGGCTCTCTTCTTCAGGTTTTCTTCAGAATTACTTCTTTCTATTATGTCTTCTTCAAAGAAATCTCTCTTTAGACCTTGTGAGTCTTGTGGGAAGCTCCGGCTGTTTTCTGAAGACCTGCACAAGAAATGCATTTACTGCTTGTATCCGGACCACCAGGTGAGAGACTGCAAGATCTGCAGAACTTTCCCTCAAAAGACTTTGAGGGACAGAGAGGGACGTCTACTTCTGTGGCTACAGAAGATTAAGGACCAAGACAACCCCTTATCTGAAATGGAGAGTGTTTCCTCTGTCAGAACAGCTTCCTCTAGGAAGAGGGCTAATGAGACGGATTTGTCTTCTCCTGGGGCTAAGGTGGTAAAAAAACAGCACACCTCAAAGACTGCTGAGTTGCCTTCCACATCTAAAAAGGCTCCTCCACCTCCTAAAGGTAAAACTCTGCCTTCTTCACCCCCGAGAAAGACTGTGAAAACTCAGGCTTCAAAACCCATTTCTGACAGAGATTTACCTCAGATACGGGGTCCCTCGTCGACGAGCTCGACGACGATGTCTTCGTCGACGAAGCCTGCCGTCGCTGCGACAACGACGTCTACTGCAACTTTCTCGTCTCCAAAGCCTCATATGATAATGTCGTCGGCGTCCTAGCCGTCGACGCTGGTTTCCGTCTCCGTGAGACCAACCACGTCAGTCACTTCTTTCTCCTTGTCGTCGACGAAGAAGTTGAAGACTGCCGTCGACGCCCCTTCGTCGACGAAGAATAAAAAAGCCTAGTCGACTACTACCTCGTCGACGACTCCCTCATCGACTGCCGCCTCGTCGACGATTGCCTCGTTGACGATTGCCTCGTCGACGGCCGCCTCGTCGACGGCCACCTCGTCTACGGCCGCCTCGTCGACGGCTCCCCCGTCGACGGCTGCCTCGTCGGCGCTGCAGCTGTCCTCATGCACTGATCTGCAGGTTTGGTCTTCGTCTACAGCCACGGCATCCTCAAAGTCTTCTACGATACCGTCTACACATTTGCCACCGTCTACAGCAGCGCCTTCATTACTTCAAAGACGCAATTCTTCCTTGGAGGTCCTCTCTCCGATTCACACCTCCCCAAGTAAAGTTCCTCTTGCGTTGCCCGAGCAGTTATTGGATTATGGGGCCGATGAGGAAGAATCTGATGAGGACAATAGATTTCGTACTGCCAGGAGCCCTTCAGAGCTCTTCATTAAATACCAAGATGAAGATCAAGAAGGCGACTATTACCCTGAGACTGCTGCTTCAGCTCCACAGTCCAACCCTACTGCACAAATGCCTCTGTCTCTTCTAAACAACTTACAGCACATGTTGGATGACTATTATCGCCGATTTCCTCCATCTGAATCGGCTTCTTCTGTACCACCAACACCCGTTCCTCATTCTTCATCAGTGCTGAGGTCGCCCAGACCAGTTTCTCCAGTGGCTTCGGTGTCCCCTCACCTTCAGGAAGCTCACACCACGGACGATGACAGAGAAGAGGGAGAATTGGATGACAGATCACTCCTTACAGAATGGTATGACTATCGAATACAAACTCCGTCTCCTTCTACTCCTGCTCCTGTTGACTCACCTCCAGTCGACATCGGAGGTTTTCATGTTCTGATGGAGAGAGCGGCACAACGGTTCCTCCTTCCTATGGAAACCAAGAAAGATGATTGTTTTCTTTACGATTTTAAAGACCAGCCAAGGAAACAAGTACGAACAATCCCTATCATCGACTTTATTTGGCAGGAAGGACTGAAAGTCATGAAGACTCCTGCCTCCATTCCTGCGGTCCTGCCTCGTCTCGAAAAGAAATACAAGGCACCGGATAATGCACCAGCATGTCTGATAGGTCAGACTAAGGCAGATTCAGTTATCTCCCAAGCAGCACAACGCCGAGCACAAAATCCCTCCTCTCTGTTGTTGGCTCCCCCTGATCAGGATGGGAGACGTCTAGATTCCATTGGAAAGAAGGTTTCGACAATGGCGGCCACTTCTGTCCGGGCAGCCAACTCGTTGGCCATCTTAGGACGCTACGATAGGAAGATGTGGTCGGACATCTCTCCCTTCATCGAGATGTTACCTGAGCCCTCCAAGTCCGAAGCGCTCAAAATCCTCCAGGAGGGAGAACGAATCTCAGCTGAGATTATTGATTCTGCTGTGGATGTTGCGTCTACAGGTTTTCGGCAACTGGCAGGTGCTGCGGTCCTCCGGCGACAGGGCTGGTTGAAATCCACCTCATCAGGAAGTTCAGACGAAAATCAATGACATGCCCTTTGACGGAGAGTCTCTTTTTGATCAGCACATTGACGATGCCCTCCAAGCCATCAAGAAAGATACTGAGACGGCAAGATCTCTCGGTACTCTTCAGTTTCGGAAACCGCCTTTTCGAGGCGCTAGGGGTCGTGGATCCTTCTCCAGTCGAGGAGGCTATAACCAATCAAGTCAATACCAGTCCTATCAAGGTAACCAACGTTACGCTTCTCAAAGACAACAATCCTTCAGGCAGCAACCAACTACATCATATGCACAAAACAGAAGGAAGTCCTCATACCGCGGACGTGATACATCTAAGAAGCAGTGACAACTGTCACCTGCTCTACCGCTCATTCCTACAAAAGTTGGAGGAAGGATCTCCCGTTTTTACTCAACCTGGTCTGCTATAAGCACCTAATGAGCAGTGGTATTTAGTTGGGTAAATGAAGGCGCCACTCGGGAGAGATAACACAAATATTTGATATTTACTTGCTGTATTGATCACGGTGCTGCAAGGTGAAGAGAACCACTGACCTCCTCAAAATACAAAATGGCCTTGGCCAATTGACAGATATACAAAGGAATTCCTCAGCACACGTCTGTTATGTCACAATATACATAAACATGCTTGATGTGAGCATAAGTAAAATACAAGTAGGTAAGTTCTTATTTCTTTTTCCTTTTTATTTTCCGATGTTCAGACAGCCGATACGTGTTTCGTCGCTTACATGGGAATTAATCCGCGACTTTATCAAGGCTGCATAAAAACAGAATGAATACTCAATGTATCACCTTCTTTAAATTGGGTGTACAGAACTAGTCAGAGATTACATTCAGCGGCCGGTGCCATGCTTCATCACAATATATTATCTCATTGGTTGTGTGCCCACATGCACAAAATATAAAACACCAAAAACATTGAAAATTTTCTTCAAATGTGACCCAATAATCCGTAGATCAAAAGATCCAGAATCCCAAAAGAAAAAGATGGAGTAAGAAGAATTCCGTGGTATAGTCTCAGTAGTAAGTGCAATATAAACCATATATAGTGCCATTCGGTAGTATCAAAATATAATTTACTCAGACCGTGTATGACGACTCCAAGAATGAACATTCCTGGGGTGAGATCGGAGTGGAGCCCAAAGGTGAGGTAAAAGATTTTTGTTTTAACTTAATTTAACAAAAAACCAAATTATGTTGGGTAAATACCTATTGTCTTCCTGTGTATAACCCTGTAAAGAAACCAGAAAGCGCCCTGAGTATAAATAGGACCATCAGGCAAAAGTCACATACGGCTAAAGTTGCAAACTCAAAGTAACAATTGGCCCACCTACTTTATTAGTGGTGTTAATTCCAACCCACACTGGGATTCAATATCTCGCGACGTCTCACTTCTCAATGTTAAATCCAAGGGATCCCTGTATGTCCCAGAAGTCCAGAATCTACAAAGATATAGCCAGTCATGTTTCACTCCATAAGATTTATGGTTCAAAATGAATACCTCATCCAATCTCATTGTAGACTAACCATGTGATATTTACCTTCCCTGAGCAATGTCAAGCTCTATTTATTCAAACCCCAATAGTCAAAATCTAGGTGCAGAATGACCAATCTAACACTGCACCATTTGTCATAACACTGAATACAGCTTGACATCACAACAAAGCTATTCAGTTTATATCCGCTTTATCTATCTCCTCATATTGATGCTAGAGTACCATTTGATCCATCTAGTAAATCGTAAAGATAAGCTTCCTCCATTCCTGTGCTATATCTAGAGTGTCAACAAGCTAAAATGAATCCGTCATGCTAGTTGCTCCATTAGCACTATCATGCTAACGATGAATCTGACAACAAGAACTCACAATATTCCTATTCTTCCTTAAAGTCAAAAGCCCCTGGTCAGTTGATCCCCTTACCTTATTTCTTAGTAGTTTGATCCCACACACGGACGTCGCTCCTCGTGTTGCCGAGTACGGTGCACGAATGAGGCTCCTGGTTCCCGCCATTATATACGGGCTTCACTCAAGTTTAATAGAAACCGAGGAAGGACAGCTATCCAGTTTCTCAGCAATCAGAGAAGAAGGACTCAAGTATAACCTAGTTGCATAACGGTGGCCATCTTGTAACGACACTGAATCCCTAACATCAGTATGTTCTTATTCATTAAGGTGCAAAGCGGTCTTCTGGCAGCAACAATACCTATTGCCTATAAAATAATCCGAAATAAGATTGCGGGCTACCGTTATTGTGCGGGAAACGCGGTGATATAGTCCTATATGCAGACATTGCATCCTGCATTACAGACACAAGGGCTGATATTGTGTAGCGTAAGGGGTATAAAGATACGGTGTGTAGAGGCTGTATATTATGTCATTTTCATGTGAAAGGTGCCTCATGGTCTATGATACATGCATTTTCCATGCTTCATGAACATCTATATAGTGACATGTCTATATATAAAGGGCAGTGTGAAAGTGCCAAGCAGGTGTTCCATTCTAATCCTATTTTACTAGGTGCATATTCTTTATCTCCATCTCTTCAGGGTCCTGATTGCCATAACATGGTTAATGAAATTTAAAAATTTGATTTCTCTCTACAAATGTTAAAACATCAGTGCTCATGGGGAAAATAACGTCATAAATGTAATTAGCATTGAGATATAAACCAAAACAAATAAACAATAAATAATAATGTAATTAGCATTGAGATATAAACCAAAACAAATAAACAATAAATAATAAGAGAAGAACATTACACACTCCGTATATTTGACTCCCATACAGATGTATCTGTAATTAGCCATGTTGTAACAGTGAGTCATTGAGTCATATATGTCTTGATGAGGAGACCTACGGAGAGTAATAGTGTGGGGAGCAGAACTAATACCTGTAGTGTGGCGACTCCATGTATTCATCTTCCCAAAAGTAGTGTAATTCGGGGTCAATGTTAAGCCCTATCTCTGTACTTCGTAGTCTAAGGATCCAAAGTGCCTCTCGTCTACGCAAGGCCAATTCTCTGTTTCCCCTCTTTGGTGTCGCTGAACCTGTTCTATACCATAGAATTCAAACTGCTTATGAGCTGTCTGAGCTGACACTGTGTCACATGGCGGCAATGGGATATCTCACATCTCCTGCTTGACCGCCCTTATGTGCTCGCTCATCCTCTCACGTAATGTCCTGATGGTACTGCCTACATACCTTTTCATGCATCTGCATTCAATAATATAGACAACAAATTTCGTCATACAGTTGATGCTAGTCACTATGTTGTAAACTCTGTCGCCCGGACCCTTAAACTCAGTTCTTCCGTTACATAGTCCATTTGCAAGACACTGCAGCATGACCCACTATCCATTTAGCAAGCAGCCTTCAATCGTCGCTTTACTAGGCGCCAAGTATCGCTGGTATTTCGATTTCACAATCCGGCGTCAGCTCGCGCTAAGTAAATTGATCGCTGTCGACGGAAGCGCCAGTGCCGGTACTGTACATCGTCGCCGTCATAGTGATCGAGACTCCATCCGCGTATCTCTGTCCTGTCCTTGAGTTAATGCCAGTAGTCACTGTTCATGCGCAGCCTAGAGTCCCCGATGTCATGTACCAGATCATAAGGCAGCCTATGACTCCGAATGTTAGTCGGAATCGACCAGTCTACCATTCTGTACTATTATGCCGTCCGCTAGCAGTAGAATGTCAGATTTGAGGTCGAGATACTCTGATTCTACTAGTACCGCTGCGTCTGGCTCATGTTACCATCTGCATTCACTTAAACAGAAAACGTTATTGTCAAGGATCAGCTCGATCATTTCGCACTTAAGCCGGTGTCTCTCCTGATGCTAGTGTCTCTGGTATTGATGGACCGACAGAGAGAATCTTAAGTGCGATCAGGAGAATACTGAACACCAGATCAGCCAGCGCTTGGAGTCACACGGAAATGCTGATCGAAATGATCGAGCTGATCCTTGACAATAACGTTTTTCTGTTTAAAGAACAATGGTACAGACAGAAGCAGGGGTGGCCATGGGCTCCAGATTTTCTCCTTCGTACGCGAATCTGTTCATGGGCAGGTTCGAGGAGAAGATGATCTGGGGCCCTCAAGGAATGGAATGGAACGATTCCATTCTTTACTGGGGTAGGTATATTGACGACTGCCTTATGATCTGGACCGACACGGAACACAAGTTGACTGACTTCCTTAGGTACTTGAATGAAAATGACTTTAACATTAAATTTACTTTCAATTACAGCAAAAGTATGATTTCCTTTTTAGATGTAGAACTGTACATAAGGGAAAATAAGATTCACAGCAGACTCTTTCGGAAAGAGACAGCCTGTAATGCACTACTTCACGCATCCAGTGCCCACCCTTCACATCAGATAAGATCAATCCCCTATGGGGAACTCGTCAGAGTGAGACGGAACTGCAGCTTTGAACCTGAGTATGAAGAATGTAAGAAGGGAGTGTTAGCCCGCTTTAGAAATAGGGGCTATGACGAAACGACTTTACAGAATGCAGAGAAGAGGATACTCAGGGTAAAGAGACAAGACACACTTAGAGAAGGCTCACAGCATTGACGTAAGGAAGATAAAGTACGTATGGTGACTGGGTTCAATAACATGTCTGGTGTCTTACGTCGTAGTCTGAACAGACACTGGCATTTACTCAAGGCAGACAAATCACTTAGTGATTTCATCACTGACACACCCAACATTACATACCGACGAGGCCTGTCACTTAGGAACATACTTAGCCCGAGCTACCCCAGGTGTGAGAGAAAAAACAACTGGCTGACCTCGCTGACAAAAGGCTTCTATGGATGTGGGCACTGCAGTTCTTGCAAAATGGGCTTGTAACGGAAGAACTGAGTTTAAGGGTCCGGGCGACAGAGTTTACAACATAGTGACTAACATCAACTGTATGACGAAATTTGTTGTCTATATTATTGAATGCAGATGCATGAAAAGTGTATGTAGGCAGTACCATCAGGACATTACGTGAGAGGATAAGCGAGCACATAAGGGCGGTCAAGCAGGGAGATGTGAGATATCCCATTGCCGCTCATGTGACACAGTGTCAAGCTCAGACAGCTCATAAGCAGTTTGAATTCTATGGTATAGAACAGGTTCAGCGACACCAAAGAGGGGAAACAGAGAATTGGCCTTGCGTAGACGAGAGGCACTTTGGATCCTTAGACTACGAAGTACAGAGATAGGGCTTAACATTGACCCCGAATTACACTACTTTTTGGGAAGATGAATACATGGAGTCGCCACACTACAGGTATTAGTTCTGCTCCCCACACACTATTACTCTCCGTAGGTCTCCTCATCAAGACATAAATGACTCAATGACTCACTGTTACAACATGGCTAATTACAGATACATCTGTATGTGAGTCAAATATACGGAGTGTGTAATGTTCTTCTCTTATTATTTATTGTTTATTTGTTTTGGTTTATATCTCAATGCTAATTACATTATTATTTATTGTTTATTTGTTTTGGTTTATATCTCAATGCTAATTACATTTATGACGTTATTTTCCCCATGAGCACTGATGTTTTAACATTTGTAGAGAGAAATCAATTTTTTTAAATTTCATTAACCATGTTATGGCAATCAGGACCCTGAAGAGATGGAGATAAAGAATATGCACCTAGTAAAATAGGATTAGAATGGAACACCTGCTTGGCACTTTCACACTGCCCTTTATATATAGACATGTCACTATATAGATGTTCATGAAGCATGGAAAATGCATGTATCATAGACCATGAGGCACCTTTCACATGAAAATGACATAATATACAGCCTCTACACACCGTATCTTTATACCCCTTACGCTACACAATATCAGCCCTTGTGTCTGTAATGCAGGATGCAATGTCTGCATATAGGACTATATCACCGCGTTTCCCGCACAATAACGGTAGCCCCGCAATCTTATTTCGGATTATTTTATAGGCAATAGGTATTGTTGCTGCCAGAAGACCGCTTTGCACCTTAATGAATAAGAACATACTGATGTTAGGGATTCAGTGTCGTTACAAGATGGCCACCGTTATGCAACTAGGTTATACTTGAGTCCTTCTTCTCTGATTGCTGAGAAACTGGATAGCTGTCCTTCCTCGGTTTCTATTAAACTTGAGTGAAGCCGGTATATAATGGCGGGAACCAGGAGCCTCATTCGTGCACCGTACTCGGCAACACGAGGAGCGACGTCCGTGTGTGGGATCAAACTACTAAGAAATAAGGTAAGGGGATCAACTGACCAGGGGCTTTTGACTTTAAGGAAGAATAGAATATTGTGAGTTCTTGTTGTCAGATTCATCGTTAGCATGATAGTGCTAATGGAGCAACTAGCATGACGGATTCATTTTAGCTTGTTGACACTCTAGATATAGCACAGGAATGGAGGAAGCTTATCTTTACGATTTACTAGATGGATCAAATGGTACTCTAGCATCAATATGAGGAGATAGATAAAGCGGATATAAACTGAATAGCTTTGTTGTGATGTCAAGCTGTATTCAGTGTTATGACAAATGGTGCAGTGTTAGATTGGTCATTCTGCACCTAGATTTTGACTATTGGGGTTTGAATAAATAGAGCTTGACATTGCTCAGGGAAGGTAAATATCACATGGTTAGTCTACAATGAGATTGGATGAGGTATTCATTTTGAACCATAAATCTTATGGAGTGAAACATGACTGGCTATATCTTTGTAGATTCTGGACTTCTGGGACATACAGGGATCCCTTGGATTTAACATTGAGAAGTGAGACGTCGCGAGATATTGAATCCCAGTGTGGGTTGGAATTAACACCACTAATAAAGTAGGTGGGCCAATTGTTACTTTGAGTTTGCAACTTTAGCCGTATGTGACTTTTGCCTGATGGTCCTATTTATACTCAGGGCGCTTTCTGGTTTCTTTACAGGGTTATACACAGGAAGACAATAGGTATTTACCCAACATAATTTGGTTTTTTGTTAAATTAAGTTAAAACAAAAAATCTTTTACCTCACCTTTTGGGCTCCACTCCGATCTCACCCCAGGAATGTTCATTCTTGGAGTCGTCATACACGGTCTGAGTAAATTATATTTTGACACTACCGAATGGCACTATATATGGTTTATATTGCACTTACTACTGAGACTATACCACGGAATTCTTCTTACTCCATCTTTTTCTTTTGGGATTCTGGATCTTTTGATCTACGGATTATTGGGTCACATTTGAAGAAAATTTTCAATGTTTCTGGTGTTTTATATTTTGTGCATGTGGGCACACAACCAATGAGATAATATATTGTGATGAAGCATGGCACCGGCCGCTGAATGTAATCTCTGACTAGTTCTGTACACCCAATTTAAAGAAGGTGATACATTGAGTATTCATTCTGTTTTTATGCAGCCTTGATAAAGTCGCGGGATTAATTCCCATGTGAGCGACGAAACACGTGTCGGCTGTCTGAACATCGGAAAATAAAAAGGAAAAAGAAATAAGAACTTACCTACTTGTATTTTACTTATGCTCACATCAAGCATGTTTATGTATATTGTGACATAACAGACGTGTGCTGAGGAATTCCTTTGCTGGTCTGCTATAACCACAGACAAATGGGTCTTGGACATTGTGGCCAGAGGCCACGCTCTAGAGTTTGTCAAACTTCCTCCGAATTCTCCTCCCAAAGGCCCGCCTCCAGCTCATCTAACAGAGCTTTTTTCCCAAATAAATCTGATGATAAAGAAGGGAGCGATAGAAGTGGTTCCAAAATTACAGAGGCACCGGTTTCTATTCCAGATTTTTTCTAATAAAAAAGAAATCTGGAGAATGGCGCCCCATTCTGGATCTTCGTTCCTTAAACAAATATCTCAAAAAGCATTCCTTCTGGATGTTGACTCTCCAGGAAGTCCTTCAACTCCTCACTCCGGGGGATCACATGACCACCCTCGACCTCCAAGACGCTTACTTTCATGTCCCAATTTTACCCAGACACAGAAAATTCTTGAGGTTCAGAGTGGCTGGCAGGGACTTCCAGTTCAAAGTCCTTCCCTTCGGACTACGTTCCGCGCCCCGTGTCTTCACCAAGGTCTTGGCACCGGTGGCTGCAGACCTTCGACAAAAGGGAATACAAATATTTCCGTATTTAGACGACTGCCTTATCAAGGCGAATTCTTTCACAGTCGCAAACGGCCATACTCGGAGATGTCTGTCCCTTTTCCAATCTCTGGGTCTCTCCATCAATCTAGACAAGTCTCAACTCATCCCTTCGCAAACAAGAACATTCTTAGGAACCACCATAGACACTCTACAGACACGAGCCTTTGTCTCAAACGAAAGACAACAAAAGCTTTGCAAGCTTGCCCAACTACTACGCTCAAAAAGGTGCGTTTCTGTCCGACAGTTCAAGTCACTTCTGGGGATGCTCTCATCCTGCATTCCTCTGATCCCAAACTGTCTCAAGATGAGACCCTTGCAAGAAGAGCTCAACAAACAATGGTTACAGGTTTCAGGGTCCTTCGACGATCTCATCCGCATCACACCTTAGATACGAAAAGCGC
This sequence comes from Calotriton arnoldi, assembly GCA_963921515.1. Classification (NCBI taxonomy): domain Eukaryota; kingdom Metazoa; phylum Chordata; class Amphibia; order Caudata; family Salamandridae; genus Calotriton; species Calotriton arnoldi. The sequence continues at coordinate 2,811,332 of CAWUFW010000140.1, forward strand.
TACTCTGGTGGACTTGCAAAAGGAATGTTGCAGCAGGCCTCTTATTCCTAGTGGAGGTTCCAAGTTTCGTCATCACCACAGACGCCTCCCTCGAAGGGTGGGGAGCGCACCTTCAAGGACTCGCAGTCAACGGCAAATGGGATGCTCAACAAAGGACTTGGCATATCAACCTTTTGGAGTTGCTAGCGATCTTCCTAGCTCTAAAATCTTTTCGCACCATCATTCTCGGAGCATCAGTGTTGATCCGGACGGGCAACACAACAAGTATGCACTACCTTAACAAACGAGGAGGGACAAGATCCACTTTGCTGTCCCAGCAGGCCCAGCAAATTTGGGATTGGGCGATCCAGCATCAAATAACTCAGGCAGCAGTCCATGTCCCGGGGGAATCCAACATCCTCGCGGACTCCCTCAGCAGGTCGACCACGTCCAACCACGAGTGGGAATTCCATCAACCAACGTTGGATCGGATATTTCAGAAGTGGGGTCGACCCGATTTGGACTTGTTCGCGACCAGTCTGAACCGCAAATGCCCATTCTACGCAAGTTGGCTTCCCCAACTGGACTCGTGCGGGAATGCGTTTTTGATAAACTGGTCTCAGATCTATGCCTACGCTTTTCCGCCGATACCGTTGGTTCCCAGAGTACTCCGGAAAATGAAGAAAGAGCCTTGTCGCCTACTTCTCATAGCTCCCAGGTGGCCTTGCCAGTTCTGGTTTACCGAACTCCTCCTTCTATCCGAATGCGATCCCATTCAGTTGCAACCAATACCGAATCTCCTGTCCATTCACAACAGACAGATCTGCCATCCGGATCTTGCATCTCTGCGCTTAGCGGCCTGGCGCCTGAACACCTTGAATTTGCTCACTTAGACATTCCTTCAGAATGTAGGGAGGGCTTAGCTAACGCTAGAGCGCCCTCCACTATAAAAACCTACATGCTCAAGTGGAAGCGTTTTTACCTGTGGTGTCAAGCCTCCAACATCCACCCAATCCATGCAAAACCAGAACAACATTTGCCTTTCTTTTTACATCTGGCAAAGTCAGGACTTTCCCACTCTACTCTTAAGGTATTCTTAGCGGCTATCTCAAGATTCAGACAGGATGGTTCTCATTCTCTTTACTCCTCAAGGATCATTCAGCAATTCTTCAAAGGATTGTTTCGTATGTTTCCTCCCATCCGTCGCCCACCTCCACCCTGGCATCTTAACCTTGTTCTGTCGCAACTCATGCGACACCCTTTTGAACCTATTCATAGGGCCGATTTGAAGTTTGTCTCGTGGAAGATGTCTTTGCTGTTGGCTCTCACATCAGCTAGGCGGGTCAGTGACATTCAAGCCTTCACTATTAAACCGCCTTTCCTTCAATTCACCAGGGACTCGGTAGTGCTCCGCACTAACCCCATTTTTATGCCTAAGGTACCTTCTGATTGAACCGATCATTTTGCAGACTTTCTTTCCCAATCCTCAATCACCTGCGGAAAGGACTTTACATACTCTTGATATCAAGAGATGTCTAAAATTTTATTTACAAAGGACATCCTCAATACGTAAATCTGATCAGCTTTTTATAGCCTATGGAAAGATGCGTAAGGGACACCCAATATCCAAACAGTCCATTGCTCGTTGGATTTCTGCTGCGATCTCTTTCTGTCATCAGCAAGCGGGTAGACCTCTACAGGCAACTCCGAGAGCACATTCTACTAGAGCAATCTCTTCGTCTACTGCTCTTTTTGCTGGTGTGCCTCTTCATCAAATATGCCGAGCTGCAACATGGTCCAGCAGGCACACCTTTACCAAGCACTACTGTCTGGAAGTTGCCAGCAATGCAGACACGTCTGTGGGACAAGCGGTTCTCCGTAATATTTTTAAATAAGGTGAGCCTCTGTTCTTCCCTCCTCCTCATTGATGGCATTTATATGTACATATCTATTTATATTTGTATATTTTATATATTGTTACATGTTTACAGATGTTTGTTATGTGGTTTTGGGAATATCAATATAGATATACATATAGATATGTATATCTTTCTTTGATGATCTCACAAGCATTATTGTGGAATTACTGCTTTCTACTCTGATTCAAGCATGTGAATCTATGAAAGATACCCCAATACTGGAGAAGAACAAAAGTTACTTACCTGTGAACTGTGGTTCTCCAGTATTGGTATCTTTCATAGATTCACATGCGACCCACCCACCTCCCCTCAGAGGCTCTCCTAGGCTCTATTGCTCTTATATCACACTTGTGCTGGAAAATCTGAGAGCCTGAGCCTCTGGGGAGAACATTCTGGAGGGTGCTGTCGCCTGATTGGCTGTAGTTTGGACTATATATAATGACTTGGACGAGTCATGAAAGTGGAAAAATGTTCTAACTATTTTACTTCCTGGTTCTAATTTACCTATGATATGGCTATTCAATGCATATTTATTGCTATTTTTATGTACCGTGGGACTCCCACTTCGACAACGGGGAATGATTCAAGCATGTGAATCTATGAAAGATACCAATACTGGAGAACCACAGTTTACAGGTAAGTAACTTTTGTTCTTCCCAACCGGAACCATCCATTCTTACTGCCCTCCAGCCCGAAGACCTCATCTGCGCTCCATCACCCCAATACTCAACAACTCCTACACCACAGCCACTTTCCTAGATGCCTGAAACACACCACCATTCTACTCCTCCCGAAGAAACCCTAAGCAGACCCGAAGGTGCTAGCAAACTACAAACCGATCTCCTTCCTCCCCTACCCAACCAAAGTACTGGAAAAACTCTTACACAATCAACAACAACCACCTCCTCTACCCCTCTTAATCTGGCTTCTGGTCCACTCATATCACCAAGACGGCCCTCATTGCCACTATAATAATAAATAGCGGCCCTCATCCTGCTCAACCTCTTAGTCATGTTTCACACAAGTTCCCACCCCATCCATGAAACCGGCATAAGAAGATCCTCCATTCATTCGATCAGACCCTTCATCATGGGACTCACCAAGTCTCTCGGTCTAGCGCCATTGCTGTTGCCAACCTGATCTGCAGAGTATACCTAGTATCTTTGCTCAACCCCACCATTTTCAGCTTTTACATGGCACCACTCGCCAACATCATCCGCATGCATGGAATCTGCATCCTCATACGCCGACGACACCCAGCCCATCCTCTCCCACTCCACCCTCAACACCCAGGTGAAGTTCACCATCTGTATGTCAGAAGTCGCCAAATGGACGAAGATTAACGACCTAAAGCTCAACTCTGACAAGACAAAGGTGGTCATTTTCAGAAAGGGCTCAGCGCTATGGACCCACACCTGGTTGCCTGCTAACCTAGGACCAAAACCCAATCAGTCTAACCAAGCCAGGAACCTTGGGACAATAGTTGATTACCAATTATCAATGACTAGCCAGATCAACATGGTTGCCTCCTCCTACTTCTTCACCCGCAAACTCCTCAGAAAAATCTTCAGATGGCTCCCGCTCAACATCCATAGAACCATCACACAGGCTCTGGTCATCAGCAAGCTGGACTATGGAAACACACTCTGTCGGCATCAACACACATCTCACCAAGAGACTTCAGGTCATTCAGAAGACTGCAGCCAGACTCAAGCTCAAACTCCCTCTCTACACACCTAATGACTACTCTTCAAGCTCCTCCTTCATACATACAAATCCCTTCACAATCTAGGCCCCCCTCACCTCAACAGTCGCATCATACTCCACACTCTGAGCACAAAAATCCACTCTGTTCGTCTTCTATTCGCCCATGTCCCCTGTATCCGAAGAACCAGAGCCTGCAAACGAGCTTTCTCGTACCGGACTCCCAAAGCCGGGAACAACTTCCACTGCATATTGAAAACACTAGCTCAGTCTTTGAATTTTGCAAGAAACTGAAAATATGGCTATTCCAATAAGACCCAGCAAGACTGCACTGTCCTTCTGTAGGTGCCAGGATACCCTCCCGCTGAGAAGCGCGCCAGACAAATACACCTAACATAACAGTTTCAGTGCAACAGGGAGGGAGGTATGCTGATGGTTGAGTTGTAGAGTTGGAATGTGAGTGGGTGGGCCCCATGTTAGAGAAGGGTGTAGAATGCCATTTGGGGCTTGCACGAGGTGAGTGGAGGTGCAGAAGAAAAGGAAGGTGCTGTGGTTTAAGAAATTGTCAGGGAAGCAGGCATGGATGCTTGCTCATTGTGCCTTTGCCTATGGCTTTTGGATGCTGATGGACTTATTGGTGAAAGTAGATTGCAGATGTGTAATTAAGACTGTTGAAAAGTGGTCTTTTTTGCTTATGGAAAAGAAAAACACTAAACCCCTCACACCCCCTAGAGCAACACACCATCAGCAGGAGGAATGAATATATATATATCTTAGACAATCCAGCCTCAAGTCTACCGCCTATGCCCCCCCACCCCCCATTCAACAATCTGTAGTGGTTGCAGTTTCTTAAGGTCAAAACATAAATATTCAGGAATCCAGATCCTCAAGAATTTCCCTGCTGTAGAAAATGGACATGCATTAACTTCCACCATTACTAGCAATAGCCATGATTTAAGGAAACAAGTGGATCTTTCTTCTTTCAGTGCATTGTAGTTAGCATTTTGGCAACTGACAGGGTTTAAGCAGTAAAGCCCATTTTACACCCTGCAATTGTGGATTTTTCAAACCCAGAATAATTGAACCCAGTTGTTTGGGAATGGAAAGTCCCATCATTCCCCTAAATTGACCCAGGACCTCCTTCCAAAATGACCAAGCAGTTCCGCCAGATGTTTACCAATGGCCCCAGACCCCTTATCACATGTCCAACAGCAGTCAGAGGTGTTAGGGAAAATCTTGCATGGGTACCAGGGCGTGATATACCAGTGGTACATCACGTTGTGTGCAGAGTTCCTATTGTTGATACTTCTGTTGATCCTAGAAATATCTGACCAAAGCTCTGAGGAATATCCAACAAAAGGTCAGACTGTTTCTCTTTGAAAACGGATTTCTTTAGATTCCCTTTCCATGTATTTTGATATTTGCACCCAGCTTTATGTTAACTAGTTAGCAAAATCTTAAATAGGTTTAGATCAGCCTTTAGGTGCCCACTGATTCTCTAACATACTTTTCAAACAACATTGGTTGCTTAGGAACTGTTACTGTAATCACTGAATATAAAGCCTTGCATCTTAATTGTAGATGTTCAGTCTGTCCTATCGCTTTAAACCAAAACTTTCTTTATATTCTTCAAAGGACTTAATAAGCTCCTGAAGAAACAGATCAGCGAGTATATTACAGTCACTGTGTCTCCACCACTCAGAATTAGCCCTAGCCAGTACAGATGTAAATTGAGGATTGTATTGGATCAGTATGTTAGGGAAGGGGATGATGCCTCATGGCCCACATTTCTACACTGTTCATATGAAAGAAAGTGCGAATAAAAGTTTTTGAAATCCAGCACAAACAATGCCAACGTGTTTCGCAACAGTTAAGATTTCATTTGTCACTTCTTCAAGGCATACGTGAATTTACTAAACGATTTATAAGAACAGACTCATAATTTTGTAAAAATAAAGTGTCATATTTTTAATTCTTTTTGCTTCATTAGGCTATTTTTTTTTTTACCTCTGAGCTGTCCTTTTGCCATCATATTCAGAACAGCATCTTGGGAATGTAAGCTGCATATTGAGATCCCCTGCCGGTTCAAATTAAGCCAATCCCCCTTTGGTGTTCTTAATTTCAGTACGCTGTGCCATGTGGCAAAAACTGTCCTAACAGGAGTTGTGTGTCTTAGTCATTGCTGTTACTCCAGTCATGCTAAGTTTCATAGATATTTTTCTACCACTGCCTCAAACATTGATAACCACCTTTTCTCATTTTCCCTGGCTGCCCTCTCTACAACTATCTTTAAGTATTCTGCTTAGTAATATTTGAGTACAATAGGGCAAGCCAGTCCCATTTCCCCTCCCCTTCGCCCCACTGCAACATGAAAATCTTTTTGCTTATCTTTGTTCTGCCTCCCATCCATACTAATCTCCTCAGTTGGCTCTGTTTAGCCAGCAGTTCAGCTGTTGGATTAGGGACAGGCAGGGATTAAAATAGAGTAATCAGGGTAGAAAGTTTATTTTAGGTGCCTTAGTCCTTCAAGATATGTAGATCGCTTGAGACTTGTTTATGAAGTTCTGTTGAAAGCCTGTCAACTGAAGGTGCCAAACCATCGCTCTAGGCCTTCAGTTGACAGGCTTTCTAGACATGTAATCCTCTTCCTGTGCTGTAATTTGGAACCAAGGCCAATTTTCCTTAAGTCTTGAAAGAAAATGCGAGCTCAAGTCATGAAATGTTTTTTTTTTCAGCTCAAAAGCCATGAAGAGAGCGTGGACCCTCTTTCTGTTGGCCTTCTCTATAAGATGGGCACTCCTTCTAATGTTATCATATCGCTGATTATGTTTAATAAAGCTCACCTGATCTGGTTCTGCTAAATTATGCACCACATTTTCAAGTCAAGATTTTGAAAAAATCTTGTGTCGTATTTAATAGGCAACTTCCCTATAGGAGGCACAGTTTTCAGGGTCTTTATCCAGGTTTAGAGATTAGGATCTTATAGAAGCTTACCAGAAACATGTCCAATCCCAGTTTATTATTCATATTAATTTCATCTATGTTCCTGCATACTTGTTGACCTCTATGAGGTTGTCAAGAGCCAATGCGCAGTCCTATGGTACAACCGGAATAGTATAAGGCCTGCTGTTGCCTGAACATCTTCCGTGCATTCTTGATTGTATTCATGGAGATGCTGGAAAAGTTGTGAAATAGCATCTGTTTCTCATGCTACCTTAATACCCAGCTCCCATTTGGTTTCCTGGTGCACTCCATGTATATTTTAGCCTTCTGCAACTATAGCCGATCAGCAAAAAGACTGTCAACCTTATCTCACTTGTCATAAAATGTTCACCTCAATTTCAGTGAAGTGGATTCATCCCCATTTGTTCAAAGAATTGCTAATTGGTTCCTAATCATTTCTAACTTTTTCCGCCAGCTAAACGTACAGTCTTTATCATCCTGCTCAGACATTTTTAATTGTCAGGTTTGCTTAATCGCTAGTAGCACTATGCCTTTTGCAAATGTCTCCACCCCCTTGCTATGACCTTAAAGGCATCTCATTTTATTTCTGGTGAGGTATCTTCATCTAGGTTACTTTCAAACTACTTCTCTATCTCCCTCAGCATTTCAGATTTGTTGATGGGGTTCCGAAATATCTCCATATGTAGTCTTGATGTCTTACCTGGAAGGCACATCCTACACCCTAGGTGTTCTTTCTTAACATGCACATGGTCGGAAATGGAAATCTTCGATATGTTATAGCTGTGAAGGTTCCTTAGCACCCCAGGACACGAAAATAACATCTGTATGGTAGCAGGTGTATAGATGGGAATATAATATGGAATCTTAGAGTCAGGATACCATGAGTCTCTGGTACTCTCCTACCCATATCCCTCGGATTTCTATTTCATGACCCACATCATGTTGAAATCCCCTCTCAGGATCACCTAGCCATCGCAGTCACCTACTATGTTGTGTAGTATCTGCATTAAAAAAGGTTCCTCTGATACATTGAGTACATATATATTAATGACAGAAAGGGCTTACCTCTTATTCTACATCTGCATTCTCCTGAGCCGCCCCTAAGTATCCCTCTTCATCTTAACATTTCTGTCACTTGTTTATATAAAATCATCAACTTTGCTGTCCTACTTTAAGATGGGCCCCATGTTCTATGCTTCATGCGAAAAATATCTTCATGTTAGTGATGCGTCTCCAACTTGAATGAGAAATGGCTTAGAGGGCATTACCTCCTGAACCTCCAGTCATCTTTGTTTCCTGCCCATATGTGATGCATCCAAATCACATCTGCCCTATAACTCCTCAAGAGTAAAAGCTATGTGGATCAACTGGACCCTAACTACACAATAGACTAGGACTTCATAACTGCCCAGAAAGGGTGCAACATGAACTCATCTTTGCTGTTGACAAAAGTTGTGAAAGAGATCAAAAACATTTCTAGCCCATTAACTAATGTAGGGGATTCCTTTCCTCATGATCCTACCTGCTAGCTAGGAATGGGTTGCGTTACTCACCCACCTCCATGAGTAGACTGTCTCTAGTAGCCTGCCATCATTTATCTTTCTCCTACCCTGCAACCTACATTTTATTAGGCGTGGAGTAGTATTTCCCCTGGTGAGCTCAAATACATGTTTAAGCTGTGCAGTCAGCAGTGGATGTCTCTCCTGTCATCCACTTTTTGGGTATTTTGATACTTTACTGAGTTTCGAAATAAGGACCTGGTATATATCTTTCTATTGTTCCGGGATGACTATATTTCATCTTCTTGGAGAGTCAACAGTGCTTGTTGCTTACTCCCCGTCTTTTGAACAGCTAGTCCTGTTGACTTCTCTGGATGCATTGTGATGATTTTCTGGCTGCTTGCCCAACTCATTCAAGGGGGCTGAGTCATTTTCCTCGTTCAACAAGTTCATATTTACCTCTCGTGGTAGAGATAATTTTCTTACAGCCCTGAAGTGAATTATAGGCTGGTCGGAAACAACCATCTTTATCCTATTTGCTGTTTAGCAAATTTCTCCATCACTGGACAAAGCTTCCTTCTTCGCTGCAGGATCGCCCTGAAAGATTTTGAAAGAGGAACACTTGACTGTTGTAGTTTTCAGTAGATTCTATTAGCTTTGTTTGTAGCAAGAGCCTTTCTTTCTGCCCATATAGTTTGTCATTTTCGCCTAGCTGTTCTGTGGTCTAGTATTGGATTCTTTTTTGGAGCGTCGCTCCACCCTTTGAGACGCCACGATTCCTATGCTGATGTCTGGCTCCTCCTTCAACTCACCTCAGAATAGTTATGCATGTGTATATGTACTCCCCTTTAGAGTTTCCGAGGCAGATGTTGTTCCTCCTGGACTTGTTTTCAAATTCTTAACATTTATTCAGGGGAAGTTTTGTCTACAAATGTGCAACAATGCTGTATATGAGTTGCTCTGCATCTGCTTTCTCATTAAAGTGTCCTCTGATATTTCCATCCTCTGATTCATGGAGTTCAAATCAAAGCAGAAAACGGCTGCATTTCTGCTCAAATCAGCTCTAGGAGATGGCAATTTGTCCAAGAGTCTTTTCAAAACCTTCTGGAAGTTCCACCAGGCAACACTTCAGGGGCCAGATGTACGACCCGTTTTTGCATGCGCAAACGGGTTTGCGACCCATTTGCGCATGCAAAAACCTCATGGGCCATGTAGAAAGCCTATTTAGCGAGTCGCAATTTATTTGCGACTCGCTAAATAGGTTTTGCGACTCGCTATTAGGAAGGGGCGTTCCCTTCCTAATAGCGACCGCAAAGCCATGTACCAATGTTTTGCAACCACAATTGCGGTCGCAAAACACTCACAAATTACCACCCTCTTCAAGATGGTGGTAATGGAGTCGCAAATGGGAAGGGGTGCACAGGGGACCCCTTCCCCTGTGCGACTGACTCAGAAAATAATTTTTAAGGGCAGGCAGTGGTCCCAGGGACCACTACCTGCCCTTAAAAAATGAAACGAAAACGTTTCATTTTCTTCTTTTTAAATGCATCCAGTTTTCCTTTAAGGAAAATGGGCTGCATTCAAAAAAACCCTGCTTTATTTAAAAGCAGTCCCAGACATGGTGGTCTGCTGAGTCCAGCAGGCCACCATACCTGGGAGGGCCTGCCATTCCCAATGGGGTCGCAAATTGCGAGTGGCTCATTAATATTCATGAGCCTCGCATTTTGCGACCCCATTGGGAATCGCTAACAGTGTCTCTGACACTGTTGTACATCCCAATTTGCGACAAGCAAATTGCGACTCTCAATTGCGACGCAATTTGCGAGTCGCAAATTGGGTGGTCGTACATCTGGCCCCAAGTCTTTCTTTGTGATGGTTCCTGGGTGTTTGGTGCCATCTCATTCAGAGTTGTATGTTCCTGCTGAGGCGCAGATTGTTGAAAATGGTGTTCCATGTTGCCCGCTTTGGCCTTCTTTGGGAGAATGTCCTGAAATTGGATCTGTCCCCTGCCGATCAAATCCTCAAATGGAGTACTGTTCACTACTATCAGTCCAGAGGAGCAACATACCTCACTTTTAATGTTGCAAGTTCAGTGGGTGACCTAGACTCCGGCATTGCATCCTAAGTCCGGAAGTCTAATGGGATCCCATTGTGAAGTATCAAATTCTTCAGCGTATGGATCTACTTCAGCCTCTCAATGGCTACTACTTTTCTGTTTGTCAGTCCTTCAACACCACTGCTGATAAACAGGATCGCCTTGCAAATGAACCTGCATCATCAACCTCCATTTGACAAGAAATTAGGATTATTCGGTGTCTTTCTTCGGTGCAGTCGATACACCAGAGGCTGCTTAACACACTCTTTATATAACATGCAAGAGGCTTTCAAGTCCAGAACACTTTGGGCAGGATCCAAGAACATGTTCTGTTTCTAGGGGGTAGGAGGTGATACTGGAATAAAACACGTATAAACCAGGCCGTCTCCCTCTCAGAAGCGTAGCATATCATACATTTGAGATAGCTGGCATCACGGATTCTACAAGTACAGCGGTCATAGTTGAAGCCATCATTTCCTATCACATTGTTGCCCCAGTGCAGAAAGAGGAGCATCCCTTGCCTTTACCTTATCTGTTGCAGTGTCGATATTGCTCAGGAGTTGGCTTCACATTTCTCTGGAGCTCCACAGGTATCACTTTTTGCTTGCTGATCTTTGGAGCCCCTGCAGTGGTGGTTGGTCATGGCGTGGGGCTGCACTGAATTGTTTCTGTGTGCCCTAGTGTTGTATTCCTCTTAGGGTATCCATAAACGGGCTTTCCAGTATCATGTCCTTATATAGGCACAATTCGCCCTGCCCTTATATAGGCATAAAACCGTGCACTCCAAATACAGGCATGGTCTCTGACATCCGTCCACCCTAACGTCACAACGAGTTCATGAAGAACAGACCCTTAGGCTGCGGGAGTTTCCCTAGTCCAGGACTATTGATTTCTTCAGAGTTCATGAAGAACAGACCCTTAGGCTGCGGGAGTTTCCCTAGTCCAGGACTATTGATTTCTTCAAGGACTCATATATTATGCATGAACCATTATTCCTTAGGGGGTTCATTCATGACGTCTTTCGCTGTCCAATTCACGTCAATGCTAACATTCCTAAGGTACTCTCAGGTATAAATATACCTTCCCTCGCCCTTGTAAACTAGAGGAGACCTCGACTTCAGAGGAGCCCGTATCCCGGCCTGACGCACTGAGAAGACGCTGCCATTCCCTGCACGCAGAGAGCCCAGCTTCCAGTGATCTGACTTCCCTTGCGGGGTGTTGGAGTTCGAGTCTGGCAAAGAGATTCCAACCTCTCTCATTCTTCAGGTATGGAGCTGATAAGAACCTAGAGGGACTCTTGGCATACTAGGCATACTAGACTTAACATACTCTTAGTATACCATAGTAAGGAATACTTCACCTACTTTATACCTTGTCCTACACTTAGGTTAGGTACATTGGGGTAGAACTAGCTTAGCACCGCATCGTATGAGTACTCGCATTTTTAGTCTGTTATTTATGTAACAGCCTATGTACTAAAAGATAATGCTATCGCAGTATTATTTATTTCTACTGCTCACCCTGTACATTATTTATCTCGCATACTGTCTTGTGATCGTAACAGCACATTATACTTACACCAGAAACAAGATTGTTCATTAAATATTTTATTGAAAACGCCCGTCTATTATTTCTGTGTAACTCTGAGGAAAACTAAGCATGCACGACTGAGCTGAGTGAAATAGTTATCTAGTGTTTCCACGACTCTGGGACACGTTCTGATTCTAAAAGGGAAACATATTGGTCATGTTTTGCGGCTGCCAGAAACTACTCCCTTCTTGTTGTCAAGGAGTTTCTAGTGGCCTCTGAGCTAGCTGGCACAAGTAATTAAGTTTAATATACTCGATAGGGACATACCGACCTTAGTCCTATGTCAAACCTATAGGATATATTATTCCAATGCGCAGAGCCTATTAGGGAAATAGGAGCTACACTACATGGCGCCCAACGGTTTGGTTAGGCAGTAATTCAACGTTAGATACTGAGTAACTCAGCTGTGCTATTTTCTCTCAAGACCCCTACCCAAATACTCCAAAAGACGTCTGGAGTGGGCAGGGTTTAGTATCCACCAAGGCTACATAGGGAAGCACCCTATATATTAGCTGTTTGGTTTGCTCAACGTTGAAGGATACAATGTTCCAAAATATTGTGCACCTTATCTTTGTTTCCTTGAAACTTGTTCCACATTTTGCAAAAAAACAAAGTGAATGAAGACCCGGAGACGGTGTAACTGTGGCTGATCCAGCCCTACCAGCAGTTTTTAACTTTACCGGTTTAAATGAAACCGAGGAGGGTGTTATAGACATCCCTCAAAACTTAAGAAGAGCCATCACTCTAAAACTTATAAAACATGGCCTACCACCAAGAGGCGGTAGAGCAGTTTTCGTGATAGAGGCACATGAATCCTTTCAGACAGAGGTATTCTATTCATGGGTACTACTTCCGGAATGCAATCCAACATCACAAACATTTCACTTCTACAAAGAAGATGATCTACCAGAGGAATACATTCCTTTCGAGGATATTGAAATTCCATTAACATACCAAGAGCATCAGCTCTGGTTTAAAGGCGCCCTAAAACATCACAAAAACATTACCACGCTCGGTCCACTAGGTAGACCAGGAGCAACATGGCCGATTTTAGCCGGCTACACACCTCATCCTGACATTGAAGAGATGTCAGATGAGGAGTTACGTACTCAACTCAGAGTTAATAAAAATTTACAGACAATTGGTCCAATATGTCATGCGGACTTTTACAGTCCGACCACCATTGACATATCCAAATCCAACTCCCCAACAGGGGAATACACTAAATATTACACCACAGACTCTCAACTCAGTCATGGGTAAAATGCCCACAAAACGTGAGCAAATTCCGTTTTGGATAGCTCAAAAAATTACTCAAATCGAAGCAGTATTTCCAAATACTAGCCCGCATGAGAAACACAGAATCCTAACAATCAGTTTACCAATGGGGATCACACCACAACTGGAAGACTGCACCACTTGGGGCTCAGTCTTTGCTGCCATCTATACTAAAACACATGGTATTCCATCAATTGCGGTAATACCTGATGTCCTAAAACAAATTCAAAACGAATATGGGGCAGAGCCTGCTCTAAATTTAGGTATGAAATTACTGAAAAATTTCGACCAGGTCTCAACAATAATATTGTCTAATATTAAAGGGGAGGCAGCAGCAGTGGCGATCCGCCAAAAATTGAGGGAATTCGATGTTACAGAACATCAAACTGAGCTACCCAGAATAATTGAACAATCTTATGCAGAATTAGGCAGAGATAGTTTGGGTGGAAGACCACTGTAGCCGAAACTATCTGAAAGTCCTGAGAAGGACTCAACAAAACAAACTCCCACATCTTCTAAAAAGAAGTGGGAGTCTACTAAACAAAAATCAAACGAGAAACGTTCTCAATCCCGAGGTAGGTCTCTCAAAAGGAGCCCTCTGAAAGGAGGTATAACCTCAGGAATAGGGATAATTTGAGAAAACCTGATAGGTATCACGATACTGATACACGTTCCTCTCGTCCCTTTCAGATCTCACCACAGACTTCAGAAAGAAGAGGACGAACAGAACATAGAGAAGAACGCGTGAAATCGAAAGACGACAAACACGCTTCAAAAATAAAACAAAACCTCAATTCTCCAAAAAGAAGGTAGCAGGTCTGAAGATCTGACATGCCGAGAATACTGAGAACACAACTCAAGAACGGAGAATGGGCTCAGACCATGCTGGACAGTGCAGCAGAAGTCACAATAGTTCGCCAGAACCTGAGGGAACTTCTGGAGATAGTGGACTTGAATGAGTACATCACAGTTGAGACTGTAGACACCAGGGTTAGTACTCCACAAAGGTTATTTGAAATAACACTCCGGATGGAGGGAGACAAACCTAGACAGGTGAAAGCACTTTTTTGGGAAAGACTATCAAAAGGCTATGACATACTTCTAGCAGAAAAGGACTGGCCACCACAATTTGTCAGGGAGTGCCCACATGGCGAGGACATTATGCCTGCCTTCAACCATATACCAATGCATCTAAGATATACATATGCCAGGAAATGGGCAGTAGCCCAGGCCCCAGCATTATATAAAAATCATGTAGGATGGGATGAGGACTCACCTCACCATAAAATACATCTGAAACATGAACCAACTGCACAACGGCAGTACCCAATAAAGCAAGAAGCTAAAAAACAGGTCAGGGAGATCTTAGATCAACTTGAATACCAAGGGGTGATTGAAACATGCACCTCCTCAATGAACAATCCTTTGTTTCCTGTCTCCAAACCAGACAATACATATCGTCTAGTTTTGGACTACAGACACCTAAACACTTGTTCTAAAACTTTTGCAGTGCAAAATGCACACAGCACAGCATTAATGAATAACATTGTGCGTAAAAAATATAAAACAACATTAGTCATCTCAAATGGTTTCTTTTGTCAAACCATAGCACCTGAAAGCAGGTACTTAACAGCATTCTCCATAATGGGGACCCAGCGTCACTTTTGTCGACTCCCACAAGGGTTCAAGAATAGCCCAGGTTTATTCTCAGCGAGGGTAATGGAGTTACTACAAATTTATGACAATGAGGCATTGTCCTATGTCGATGACATTTATCTGACAGACGATGACCTGGATAAACACTTGAACAGGGTGAGCACCATTATACTGGGATTCGCCTCTGAGGGTTACAAATTCAACTTTAAAAAGTCCAGAATTGCCCATCTCAATGTCCTATTTCTAGGAAATGAGCTTTCAACTGAAGGCAAGAGCTTGGCAGCTAACTTTTTAGAAAAGTGTGCGCTGCTCCAACCTCCAAAAACGCAAAAAAACTTACAATCAATCCTGGGTTTCTTAAATTTTGGAAGAACATACATTCTAAACTACGCAGAAAGAGTTAAACCTCTCTACGCATTAATCAAACCTGATATTTCAATCAAAAACTGGACACAAGAACACACAAATATTGCGTTCACTACAAGCTAACATGTTAGCAACTAAACACATACATCCGAATAATTTCGGGTCAATGCGGATTCACCTACTTAACTTTCAATGAGGGTGAAAAAATCCCAATAGCGTATAAATCACACTTGTACACACAAGCGGAAATGCGCTTCAGTTCAACTGAAAAAATTCTAACAGCAGTTCAAACCGCTGTAGCAAAAGAAAGAGCCTTAGCCCAAGGGAAACGCATTATTGTCGTAACCCCAGTACCTGCTTTAGAAGCGGTTACAAAAGCAAGCATTCCAAATGCTAAAGCATTGCATCCAAGATGGATACAATGGGTTAATTCTCTTGCTGCAACAGATGTTGAATATGTTTTTGATCCAGATTTGAAAACACAGGCATTCCTGCAGTATGAACATGAATGTCCCCTGCCTACTGAAAATCTGCCTCTCGATTAGTACGAATTCATAATTTACACTGACGGATCCGCACAACCCGCAATAGGGGGTAAGCAAGCTTACAGTGCAGCGTGTGCTATCGTTAAAGGTCGCATGCGAAATGGCATCTTCAGACCTATGGTCACAAAAACGCAGTCTCTAGGAGATTGTACAGCTCAGCGAGCTGAACTACAAGCATTCAAACTGGCACTTGAAAGTACAGATCGAGAATTCCCCACACTAATCGTGTGCGATTCCTTTTACTGTGTTCAGTCGCATAATGAATATATACAAAACTGGCTTGAAAATGGTTTCAAAGATGCGAAAGGTGGCACAATAAAGCACAAATTGCTTTGGGAACAAGTAGTTCAGTTGAAAAACGAACTACCAAAGGCTCACGTGATCCACACACTGAGTCATCAACGTGATGGCGTTCACGTTGCAGGGAATTCATTGGCTGACGAAGCCGCAAAGGGAGCTGTGCAAACGGCTTCCGTAGCTGCGATCACTCGTTCAAAAACAAAAATAGACGGTGAGATAATGTTGGCTGTCAATGCATCAAGCAAAGGCAGCAGTGCAGCGTTACCAAAAAGTTTCCACTCAAGTACTCTTATGTAATTGATGCGAACAACGTTCCTTTTGCTCGAATCCCTGGAGTGGGGGATAGGGTAATACCAAACAAGGAACGCAGATTAGGACTGCTCCTAGCAGCACACGAAGGGATAGCTTCTGCCCATGCAGGTGTTTCTGCAACAATATCTTTACTCAAGCAAAGATATTGGTGGCCTGGCATGATAGAAAACAAACAAAGAACTATATTTTAGAATGTGATATATGCCAACAGATGAAAGTCTCCACTGTGAAACGTCCTGCGCAGACACCCCTGTTAATTTCAGATAAACCATTAGCTTGTGTTTACCTTGACCACTGCGGTCCCTTACACAGGGACGGTAATTATAAATATATCATGGTAGCAGTGGATTCATGCTCTAGGTTCCTATGGTTATGGCCTCAGCGCTCAGCTGACAGCTCGAACTGTTATAAAAGATTTG
Source organism: Calotriton arnoldi (assembly GCA_963921515.1). Lineage (NCBI taxonomy): Eukaryota > Metazoa > Chordata > Amphibia > Caudata > Salamandridae > Calotriton > Calotriton arnoldi. The sequence goes on from CAWUFW010000140.1 coordinate 2,827,958, forward strand.
CGAGTCTTTATCGGCATATACGCAATAGGCACACTACATTCTGACCAGGGTCCTGCGTTCAGCTCTAGGGCTTACAAAGAGGCCATGGCCAGCCTGGGCGTTGCATTGCGGTACACCTCTCCCTTCCATCCTGAGGGAAATTCGGTTGTGGAAAGGAAAAACCGGGACATAAAGCAGTCTAGAACAGCTAGAGTATTAGGTTCGGGTGACGGGTGGGTCAAACACCTTAGTGGAGTTCAACGTGCACTTAACAACCTGCCAAGAAGTTCTCTAGGGGGGGTCACTCCATATGAGGTCCTATTTGGGACAAGAATGTGGGTACCAGACTTAGACAACGTAGGCACAGTGGTGGAAAATAAACCCTTTGATATCAAAGATTGTTTGGCTGTTTTACAGGACTTAAACAAATTAAGAACCAAACAAAGCAACGTATTCCTACAGTCAACCACCACTGGGGATCAACCGGCTGTCCCAGCAAGGCCTGTCTGGATTCCAAAAGTTGGGGATCTAGTCAGAGAAAAAATTGCGGACAAGAAGGAATTTGGACCTTCTTACAGACAACCAGTACCTGTCCTAGCAGTTCAAGGAACAAGAACAGTACTACTGCCGCCCCTTGCTGGAAGAAAGGAGAAAAGATTTGTGTCCATCGACCTCATCAAACCACAGTATGTGGCCGATACTAAATAGTAGGCCTCGTAAACTCCGACATAGTAGCAAACGCACTCCTCTCGCTACTATCCAAGAGGTTCATACTGAAAGACTGATAACAATCGAGAATTCAGCTGAAACAAATGAAGGACTAAGCAACAACGCTATGGAACTCATTCCTCTTGAACACCAAGTAACAGTTCGTCCAAATACACCTGTCTACACCAATGTAACAAGTGATGAACTGGTTCCAGTGATTTCTACGAATCCTGATGCAATTCCAACAATTGACAGAACTGCTTCTGGCTATTTCATTAACTTTGATACGTTCTCAGAAGATCCGAGTGAACCTGAAACGACTCCAGTGTCATTAAAATTCAAGCAGCAAGTAAAAGACTTTCTTCATTTTGTGAAAAAGACTTATTTGGTTTCTCCATGGATTGAACTCGGGATTATATCTGGACTTTTTGTTTTCCTGCTCTGGCTAGCTTTGGTAACAACTGTAAGCGTGCTTATAAGTGGCAGATACATCCATGTGAACACTGAAGGAAAAGACGTAAACGTACTTTTGAAATCTCATAAATCCTCCCATCGTGAAGCAAGAGACTTGTCATCAGTGAACATCACAGCTGTTCCTATACTCGATGGTATAGTGTGGGACAAAACAGATTTTGATATATTCGGTCCAACGGAAGAATTGAACATTCCATATTTGTTTAAAATTTCATTAAGTGATCTAATCACGTCCAGTACCTATTCTGATGATTGGGACTTTGAGACTGTGACTGACATTATGTTTGACCTAGAAAAATCTGCTGCATTTTCTAAAAATGAATATTTAGAGGGTTCATCAGACTATGAACAACTGTATTGTTATAATCACTATGATCATCATTTTTGCATAAATCTGCATATCCAAGAAATGTGTTTGTTTAACCAATGGGAACATTGTCCTACACCACCTAAAAGTAGTTCAAAAACATTTGCCAGTAAATTTCCATATTTTTCAGGTTACAATACATCTGATCCAGAAATGTTTTACTATAAAAATGTAAACAAAACAGGACTGAAAATTATGTTAACAAATACAAAACAGATTTATTATGCGATATTTAATGCCCAACTGTCTAGACAGGATTTCGACTTTTGGAAAGACATAATAGACACAAAAACGTTGTGGGGTACTAAAGAATGGCAAGTACAGGGGATAGAAGCTTTATTTAGAGCCTGCATCATCCCTGAACAAATAATGTTTTTGAATGAAACTATCCAACAAACATCTTGTCTTGGATTAGCCAAGATCAAAGATATGAACACACCTTCTGTACCAACTCCTGCAAAAAATAATGAAACACAGGCAGTGGTGACAGTTGAGAATATACTACAACTCAACAGATCTAATCCTGATTGGAAAAAATGGTTGATCTGGCCCACAGACCCGAATAACTGTCAGGAAAGATTCCTGAATAAAACTCAGGGCTTTACTATTCATAGGCCAGACCCAAGATACGTCCAAAGACAACATCCGGGGGTAGTAACAACATACAGTGTAGGTAAATTATGCCTCGATTGGCTGCATACATCTACACTACAGGATGTGAAACAACACTTATCCTTACTTACAAAAGACGCAGATCTTAGGGATTTCTTGCTTGGACCAAGAAAACCGCGTCAAAAACGTTTCATATCTGCTGGCATTTATGCTCCTTATAATGAAGCTTGGAAGGTGTCACAGATAGAGGCTGCAGAACGAATACGTGAATGGGATCGTATTAATTTAGAGAAATCACTCTCTGTGGTTGACAATGGGTTAACAACTTTGTCCTCCAGAATTTATTCACTGGACGGCATTGTATCCTCTGCTATCGACATACTAGAACAAGATTTGGCGATGTTACAACAAGGCCAATCTCAATTACGTTCTATTATGTTATTAAGCTGGACGCTGCAATCATTGCGAGCGGGCTATGTGCCTTGGCGTTTCATCAACACAACGGCTCTGTTTTCAGAATACAATCTAACTGATAAACAGATAGAAATGGCACAAAGAGGGGCAAAGTATACAGTGCTGAGCATTGAAAAACTGGAAAAATTACCATTTACAGTGGCAGAAAAACCAGCTACAGAATGGCTTATTCATGGCAAAATTACACTACCTGTGACTACTTTTCAGTTTCAGTATTGTCTCAGACAAATGCAAGCAGGCAAATATGAAAGGTTGGGTAAGGAATACATTAAGACATCTTGGGCTTTACCGTATACATATAGATGTTGGAGCGGGGATCGTGAAGTGTTTTTGAGCGGTAAAAACTGTAAACGTGCACTAAGCGGTTCACTTATGTCAGGACATTTCCTTGCACGGAGCATGTAATGGTTCTGTGGCAAATTTGTCTTGCCATCAGCAGGGTACACCAGCTGCTGTGATTAATCCAACGTTCGGACAACTTTCTAAGAGGGAGTTACCTCAAGTTGAATGATCAGAGTTGTTGTGGCATGCTGCCAGGTATCCCATATCTAGTAACGGTCAACTCCAGGGTCACTTGCTGTATGCAAGTATTGTTTGCCCCAATAGACACAGTCAAGGAGTCGCCTCTATGGCCTTCGCTGAACGTCTCTTTTATAAGATTTGATACTTTAAGCAGAATGAAAGCCATGCTTTTACAACAAACAGTGCCTCTGACCTCGGCCAAAGAAACCTATGATCTGCAAATTGCAAGGACTTCGGCTGAGATACAGACTTTAATACGTACAAACTGCGCTATACATTTCGTGGAAATGATAGGACGAATTTTCAACATGTCTGATACAACAGGAATTGTACATGTATTTAAGGGCATCTGCTCGGGTCTGTTAGCACCTTTCCAGGCAATACTCGGAATCATCCCGAACTTTGCACATTCGGTGTTTGGTGGCATACCATTAATTCTAGCACTTGTTGCCGGAATTCTATTTCTTTTCCTGCTATTTCGCTATGGCCAGCCAATTCGCCGACATCACTCCGAGCGATATGGAGAAAGCTCTCCTTGAACGAAAGTGCCGTGAGCAAATAGTACAGCTTTTGGGCATAAATCGTCTACGGGACCTTAATACCTCATGGTTCCTGTCCTTTAGACCAATCTGGCAAGATTGCATCTTACCTGTTCTACGATGCCTGCTATGCGGTGTAGAATGCGTGTTGGACACATGTCTAACATTTCCATCGGATGCGCCAACGGACGTCGATACTCTGCTGGACCAGATAACGGCCCATGCTATGTGTTGTCCCCAGCGGCTTCCTATCCTGATGACAGCATTCATTGAGATCTCAGACGCTTCCGGCAGCTGCTGAGGTATGAGAAAGAACTACAGGCACACAGGTAACAACGGACGCGAACATTGCGTTAATTGAAAGCAATGCTTCACATCTCTGTGCGATTAACCTGCTTCACGAGGTGTTCCAACTCACACCAACTACAGTGGATGATGTTTTGTCTATAGAAATAGATGATCTAATGTTTACACCAGACCCGTAAACTGACTCTGATTCAGCATACAGTGTTCCAGAAATACAGCAACAATTTGGCCTTCATTTTTCAAAAACTTGGAACTCTACCAAAATTGAACTTTTTTCCCATTTTCGAACGAAAATGGTACTTCAATCTGCTTAAAGTAGAACTAGCCTTATAGTACAGACTTGGCGGTCCTTCCACAGACATTTTGTCATCTTGTGTGTCTAAAACAGTTCATTAATTTTCATGATATGAAATGAATTTGATTTTTGAGAAGCTTATCGATCATTTTTTGTCAAATGTAAATATTACTGCTTATTTTCATTCCAATTGCATTTATTTTCAAAACTCTATGCCTGTAATGAAAAGCAATGCTCCAAAATGTACAGTACCTTTTTGCATTCTAATGTTTTTTTTTTTTTTTAAATGCCTTTTTGTAATGGTTTTATGAAAATTTTTAGAAATATGCGGTACTCCATTTTAATGTTTAGCATTTTAAATGTTTAGCATTTTACTATTATCGTACACACGAAAGAGGAGTGGGTGTTGTATTCCTCTTAGGGTATCCATAAACGGGCTTTCCAGTATCATGTCCTTATATAGGCACAATTCGCCCTGCCCTTATATAGGCATAAAATCCCAGCCCTTATTTAGGCATTAAACCGTGCACTCCAAATACAGGCATGGTCTCTGACATCCGTCCACCCTAACGTCTACAACGAGTTCATGAAGAACAGACCCTTAGGCTGCGGGAGTTTCCCTAGTCCAGGACTATTGATTTCTTCAAGGACTCATATATTATGCATGAACCATTATTCCTTGGGGTTCATTCATGACGTCTTTCGCTGTCCAATTCACGTCAATGCTAACATTCCTAAGGTACTCTCAGGTATAAATATACCTTCCCTAGCCCTTGTAAACTAGAGGAGACCTCGACTTCAGAGGAGCCCGTATCCCGGCCTGGCCGCACTGAGAAGACTCTGCCATTCCCTGCACGCAGAGAGCCCAGCTTCCAGTGATCTGACTTCCCTTGCGGGGTGTTGGAGTTCGAGTCTGGCAAAGAGATTCCAACCTCTCTCATTCTTCAGGTCTGGAGCTGATAAGAACCTAGAGGGACTCTTGGCATGCTAGGCATACTAGACTTAACATACTCTTAGTATACCATAGTAAGGAATACTTCACCTACTTTATACCTTGTCCTACACTTAGGTTAGGTACATTGGGGTAGAACTAGCTTAGCACCGCATCGTATGAGTACTCGCATTTTTTAGTCTGTGTTATTTATGTAACAGCCTATGTACTAAAAGATAATGCTATCGCAGTATTATTTATTTCTACTGCTCATCCTGTACATTATTTATCTTGCATACTGTCTTGTGATCGTAACAGCACATTATACTTACACCAGAAACAAGACTGTTCAATAAATCTTTTATTGAAAACGCCCGTCTATTATTTCTGTGTAACTCTGAGGAAACTAAGCATGCACGACTGAGCTGAGTGAAATAGTTATCTAGTGTTTCCACGACTCTGGGACACGTTCTGATTCTAAAGGAAACATATTGGTCATGTTTTGCGGCTGCCAGAAACTACTCCTTCTTGTTGTCAAGGAGTTTCTAGTGGCCTCTGAGCTAGCTGGCACAAGTAATTAAGTTTAATATACTCGATAGGGACATACCGACCTTAGTCCTATGTCAAACCTATAGGATATATTATTCCAATGCGCAGAGCCTATTAGGGAAATAGGAGCTACACTACACTAGGTGTGATGTAACATCTCCCCAGCAGCAGCCTACCATTCTGCTCAAGGAGCACTCACCACTATAGTCTAAGAGTTAAGGTATATAGAAGCAGATGTATAGATCAGGGACCAACCGACCTTAGTCCAGCACCAGGCAGGGTGATCACTTTCCTGCAGACACCATATTGAGAGTCAGAGCTCAGGGCATTTTCAGGCCAAGCCATGCCATGCCATGCACTTCATGTCACCGCTGGAACCCATCTGCAGCCCTGGAGTGGCATTACTGTTAAGGTATTTCTTTTGACCATTTTGCAGTGGCGCACGCAGGTAGCGATGGGCATAATAACGTTGTTAAGCTGCCACTTTTTTGCCATTTAGACGGATCACATGTCTTTGTCCTTTTGCAATAGATAAGAGACCCATAGAAAGCGTATTTCCCTTGAAGGCTTTTACCAGCACTTCTCAGTTTCCATTAGAGGGATTTTAACTGCTCATTCTATGTATCCTCCCTGGAATAGCATAAGTGCACCAAAATGTTTGGCTGTACCAAAAACTTTAACTCCCCTTTATTTAATCCATATTTTTAGTCTTTCTCAAGAGTGTGAAGGTGAGAAGTAGGGAGACACAGCTCCAAAAAATGACACTTAACTTTACCCCATTTATTTTCCGGGGCTCGTCAAGAGTGGTGTAAGTGTTACACAGGCATTTACAGCTTCCATAAATTTGTTGAGAAGAGAACCAGAGGTATATCCTTCGCACATCCTTGTATTCAAAGCACAAAAACACTAAAGGTAATAGCTTCCATAAATTGCTATTGGCATTATTAAATACATGGAAACCATCCCAGAGTTATACAACCTAATGCATAGTTTCCAAAAAATACAATCAACTTTTCCCAATCCATTTGATGGGATTTGGATTTGATAAAGGTGACAATGAACTTTACGCAACTTAAGCAGGCACAGCACTCAAAAATACAATTTACTTCACCCCACTCAGACTATGGAGTCCACCCAGGAGCAGCATAAGTGTTACACGGGGAGATGCTGCTTTCAAAAGTTACAATCCGCTTTACCTCAATCAATCCATTAGGTTCTCTCAGGAGCAGTGCAGGTGCGATCAAAGTTACACACAGAGGGGTTATTTAGATCCTGGCATTGATCCATGAACCCGCCGTGGTGCGTAGCGGCAGAGCTTTTTACCAGGCCATGGTGAAATTTGCATGATTTCGGGAATTTTGTTTCATTTAGTACGTGAAATTTCTGACATTATGCCACATTGCATAAATATGTCGCATTCTTCGTGGCAAAATCATAGTTTAGGAACGCAAGTGGTTTTTGTTTGTGACACTTGTATTTTTCGCTCTATTTTTTAAGGCCGAAATGCACGAGGAAGCATTATGCAATAAAATATAGCACTAAATGCTGGATTTCCATTTCGTGTAATCCTGCATAGTTTTCTTAAAATTTCTCATAATTACATGAAAGCAAATTACTCGAATTTCACACATCCTTACGTTTAACCAAAAGTCCTTCTGGCAAATGTGGTGAAACCACTTGAGTGTTTTTCTCCTGCAGAAACCCTGAAACAGGGAAATGGTTTCTCTCTGCAGAATAAAAAGGAACCACCCCTGAGGCATCGGCTGTATTTATCTTTTGACATGGCAGTCCGGCAGGAAAAATCATTGCCAAAAGACCTGCTTCAAAGAAGGTGAGACTTTTGCCTGAAAGTCTCTGGCAATATGCCATCCTGTCGAGGTTTTTTGATGGCAGAGCCAGATGAGAATTTGTTGTCGGAAGTCTGGTGGTTCCCTGACCGACAAGTATGGTGAGGGAAGAGCAGGTATCACTGGGCAGGAGTCTCACCGATTTATTTTCAGACCTCATGCTACACCAAAGTTTACTTTACATGAGGCCCAAAATGCTCAATCATATATTATTCTGAAGTCCAGAAAAATGTGATTTTAGGAAAAAACGAAATGAATTCAACCGCGCACAGTATTACACATATTCGCCCAGTTCTGTGGAGCAGATTTCAAAAGACGCACACTTCAGGAGGGCAGAAAAATTATCAGTCACACTGGATATGATTGGATATGTGCAACAAGGATAGGGAAAGATCTCAATATGGAGAAACACAATTCAGAGCATAAACAAAGTTTAAATGGGACATAATGCAGAGTAACACATTTATGATAACCATAGGGTTCTAATTAAACAGCAAAATTCAAAGCACCCGAGCTGGTATAAAGGAGTACAAGTTAACGCTCAGGATTACTAGGCATGGTTAGTCGTACTTCTTAGTTGTTAAATGGCCTCTTCAAATAGGTTAGGTTTAATTCCTATCGCAAATGATAAAATGACAAGAACAGGATTTCTGGTCAAGTACCTAGGCTCAATCAAGGCCCAACATGGAGGTTGCATAGGAATTCACCTTTTTCCCATTCACTGTAACTGGATGCTCTGCAAACCGATTAGGTCAGTCAGTCGAATTATTCTATTTCGGTCATAGACCATAAAAGCGGCAGAGTATTAAACATTTCCACATGATCTAAAAATCAGCAGTACAACAATTACAAATAACACGATTTAAAAGTATTTTTGCAGGTTCCTAAGCCTTATATAAAAGATGATGCCACATTTAAACAAAATACAAAACAATATATAATAGTACTTCCATAAGAGTTATAAAAAAACTGACATATAAAAGTGCTTAAATTAGCAGTTGTTTAAGAAAAAAGGAGCTAGCCATTTGTCTAACGGGAATGGTTCTGTGCAGACAACAAATTATTGCGATTATAATAGTTTGTCATGAGATGGCACCGCTGCATAGACTAGAAGACCCAACAGAAACTAACAGATGGTTTTTATCCCGATAGCTAGATCTCATGCACGGGAAGAGCAGCTACTGACTGTTTTACAAGTTTGGAGCGAATGGGCCAAACTGACTCTAGATATTTGGCCTTCCTTGAAGTGGTTTACAACATGCTGTGTTTTTAATGCTGAGCAAACTCACACTTCGGATTAAAAAGGGTATAACCATATACGTGAGTGTAGCTCAATTTTATTCGAGACACTTTGTCTCGTGTTTTCCACGGGGTCTCCATTTCTTTTCACTGTACTCTTTTTGACACCTTTTCTCACTGGACACGCAATTTCTTTTCTACATGATAAAGTTACCGATGATGACAAAAACGTGGGCAAGCTGGTGAGAACCTGCCAGTAGCTCCTCTGGTGGTGCGCACGTGAGGTACTTTCTTATCTCTCCACATTTTTTCTTTTGTGGTACACATACACTTAATTATAGAGGGTATGTTGTTTTACGAGTGATCTGACTTGCATCCTTTTCCTTTTTTTAAAAAAATACTAGAGAAATGGGCACAGAGGACTGGGTTAGACTGTATAACCGAGCAGCAGAGGTTGGGTGGAGATAGATAGAATCCCCCTACACCAGTCTTACGTAGTGTATATGGTTATTGCCCGAGAACGCCAGATTCTTTGTGTTTGAATCTAGATATTTGGCAACAGAAAAAACAATGCACGGCCCAGTATCTGACCTACAGATCCCCAGGGCCAGCTTATAGTGGTGTATTCCCAAGTATCTATACAGAGGCACAATCCAATGCCTACGCTGTCTCTCATATTTGGGACAGAAAAAAAGGAGATGATCATCCGTTTCATCAGCTTTCATACAGGAAAGGCAAAGAGCGCTGTCCTCTCGCCGGCACCGCCAGTTACTAGTAAAGGCTGCTAACAGTAGTGTTCCCAGCCTGAATTTAATGTACAGTGACCTAGTAAATGGAGGGTCAACCTCATAGACACATTTTTCAAACTTTGGTTCGTGCTTGTGGTTTAAGAGGAGCTCTGCAACCCTGCCACAGAGCCACAGCTTGTGGCTAGAATAAGCTTCGCTAAACAAAGAGAGAGAAAGGGAACTTCTTTGTCTCCACTCTTATTCCCCAGGAATATATAATAAACAACCAAAGAGTGAGGCCAAGGTATCAAGGGCTATAAACAGGGATCACTCATGTTTTTATAAAGGGTCCTCACTCACCCACCTAGTTGGTGACATGCTTCATCATAGGACCCCCACCAGAGAGGCCGAATGCCTCTCCAGTGTGCTTCAACGCCTGATTACAGCGGAGCAGGATTTTTGAGTGTTGAGTGCAAGTGATGGTGCAAAAAGTGATGTTAAAATAATCTTTACTACTCCTAAAAAAAATTTAATAGTAGGGTAGTAAGACTAGGTTAAAAGTGTGTAATGGACGCTATGACTGAATAAATTGATCAGCCATATCCAAAATTAAAACATTAGGTCGACATGTTTCAGCCTCTGTGCGCCAATTGCGAGGCTTTCCTCAGGACCAGGGACCATGGCGGTATGCACTCTCTAAGGTGCACCTAACCTATGGCCACGTAGAGAACCGGATTACTCACGGTTCAGAAAAAACAAACACGCCTCCAGCTCTTCTGAATGCGTAATTAAATGTTTCGATATGAAGTTATATTACAGCATGGGTCCTGGCAGGGGCGGTGACAAAGCTCGTCACTCGTGCCTCAAAGTCAGCCGCCCGCGTTGCCTAGGTCGTGCCCGTCTACAGGACCCGAAAACTGTTTCGGGTCCTAGCGAGGCGAGCACGACCTAAACTGCGCGGCTGAGCCGCAGTGACGGCTATCTCGCCCTGCCAGGACCCATGCTGCTATATAACTTCATATCAGACATTAATACGCATTCAGAGAGCTGGAAGCGTGTTTCTTTCTGAACCGTGAGTAATCCGGTTCTCTACGTGGCCATGCAGCTAGAGTGCACCAGAGTGCATGCCGCCATGGTCCCTGAGGAAAGCCTCGCAGTTGGCGCGCAGAGCTGAAACATGTAGACCTAATGTTTTAATTTTGGATATGGCTGATCAATTTATTCAGTCATAGTCCATTACGCACTTCAACCTGATCTTACTGCCCTACTATTAAATTTTTTAGGAGTAATAAGATTATTTTAACATCACTTTGCACCATCTGCACTCAACACTCAAAAATCCTGCTCACTATAATCAGGCGTTAGCTTCACTGAGAGGCATTCGGCTCTCGTGGTGAAGTCCTATGATGAAGCATGTCACCAACTAGGTGGATGAGTGGACCCTATAAAACATGAGTGATCCCTGTTTATAGCCCTTAATACCTTGGCCTCACTCTTTGGTTGTTTATTATAGAATAAGCTTCGACCATTGCTATCTCTCAACAATAGTTTTACTTTTTTGGCTGAGAAAGAGGTAATAGACTGTGTGGTGCAACAGGTTAGGCAATGCCAATGCATATAAGGACTCTTTTACATACCTCAGCAATGGCAGGGCGGTAGTACTCCGGAGTAATCCAAGGATTTCTTTCAGCCCTGTTCTAAAAGGATCCAGCTCAGGGGTAGCCCAGAGTCTGATCCAATACAAGAGTAGTCTCAGCCGAACATGAGCAGGGTGGATGTCTAGGTCCACTCTAAAGAAGACCAGGGGTGTTCTTTGGGGAAGTTTTAACACAGCCCTCAAGAACTTGTTTTCGGCCACCCCTAGAGCATCTGCGTTAGTATAGCGCCAGAGCTCAGAGCAATAGGTGGAAGCAGCCACTGCTTTGGCTCTCCATATTTCCAACTGGGGGGAAATTGGGTGGAACGTGGTGTTTTTTACTAAGTTAGTCATGGCGGATGCTCTGTGTTTCAGAAGAAGCACACTCTTAGAAAGCTGCGGAATGTTCTACTGCTAGATAGGCGAATACCCAAGTAGTCAAAGTCTGCTATTCTTTCCAATTTTTCACCCCCCCAACCTCACCATCCCACAAAATCTGCAGTGGGGATGGATTGCCATAAATTTGGTTTTATTGGTGTTAAGGGCTACTCCATGTTTAGTGCTGAAAGGATTAAATCTTTCGAGCAGGGCTTCCAGACCCTTGGGGGTTTTCGATACCAGAAGGGTGTCGTCCGCGAACAATAATGCGGGGATCTTTTTGCCACCCAGGGCCAGAGAGTCATTTTAACAGTCCATCAGGAACTCTAAGCAGTTGTTTATGAATAGCAGGAAAAGAGTTGGAGCTACGACACATCCTTGCCCTTTTCAACTGGTATGCGATCTATTGTTTCTCCATTCGGCCCCCATCTAATTTGGGCGTAGTTCCTAGTGTGGCGTCGCACTATAAATTCGAGTAGTCTAAAGGGAAGGCCCAGGTCCATCAGGACTAACCAAAGTCTGTTTCTGCGGACCAGATCAAATGTCACTTTGAGGTCAACAAAGGCAACGTAAAGGCTGCCTCTGTTGACCTCTACAATTTTCCATCCAAGCATTAGGAATCTGAAGACTTGGTCCACAATACTCGTTTTTGGGCGAAAAGCCACTTGGAATTGGGACAAGATGTTATTGTCTTCTAGCCAAAAATTCAGATGGGCCAGTATCTGTTTACTAAAAACGTTTGGGTCGTGTCAATCAAGCTTATTGGCCGATAATTGCCTGGGTTGGATTTCAGTCTTTTCTTGTGGACTGGTACTATTTCTGCACCCCTCCATCATTGGAGGGGTGCAGGGCCTTGCCCGTTTTCATCTCGCAGATGTCTCGCCGTGTTTCCTAAAGGGTGAGGGATAGAATGGAGTTACACGAAGGCCCCGTAAAATCATCTGGTTCAGGTCTTGGGAGTGCAGTCAGCTTCCCCAAATCAGTTGAAACAGGGCCTGGATTAGCGACACTCGCCGCACCATAGATTGGAAGTGAGCAACCCAGTCCTTGGGGAGCTTATTGGATTCTGGTCACATCGAGATGGTTTTACCTCCATGGCTAATTATATGTCAGAAAGATACCTTGTTATTATTCCGAATTGCATCTAATACTTCCCCTCATATAGTAGAATCCCAGGAAATCTTAGCCTGTTTTATGGTCTCTTTGTAACTAGCCCTGGCTGCTTGGATATCGGTTTGAGAACCACTTTTAATGCTTTTTATCAAAGCAGATTTAGCTGCTCTGCAACCTCTATCATACCAAGAGGGGTTATCTCTGCGTTGGGAATTGCATCTGGGGATAGATTTAGTAAGCCAATTTTCCCTCAATGTCTCAAAACAATTATAATGCAGTCTCATAGCAACTAGTGGAGGGAGATCTGGGTCACTTAGTGCAGTTAAGACGGGATTAAGATATGGTACAGTTGTCCAAGAATGTCATTAATATTAAGTATAGTAACCCATTTTACATTCCTCCTATTGTTGCTCATGGTCAGTTCCCCATTGGGCAGGCCAGAGCCAAAGACAATAGGGTCTAGACTACCCGGAAGTCTTAAAAGCAAAGAAAACGTTCACTTTCATACCTAGGCTGAACTTACATGTCAATAAGTGCTGACCATGATCAATGCTATTCCTGTACTCACACCTCCTAAATGAGGGTTTCCTGTTTATCTCTGAAGGCATACGGCCATTGCAGGCTCTCAAACAGCATGACCGGGAGAGATAAATCATTTGTAGTGTGGCCTTGGTGATACTTGTTTGGCAGGGGCCTAATTGCTGAGGGATACCGCATTGCTGGTCTTCCTCACATGCTGTGTCCCTAATTAGAGCTGAGGACTCAATGCTTGTGTTAAAGTCGCCTCCAACTATAATGGCCGTGGTTCTGTTGGCCGTACCTATATAATCTCACAGTTGTACTAGGACTACTGATTCCACACTTTGTGAGGTTTTCCTACTATGGACATTGTACAGTAAAAGTTTTTTTACCATTCCAGGAACAAAGTTCGATCCCTAGAATGTCGTGGGAGTTAATGTCTAATTGTTTTGCCACGCAACCTATTGAGGAGCTAACCCATATAGCCAGGCCCCCTGAGGGTCTGCCCACAGTCGGTGCCGGTATGCGGAAAACTTTGAAGACATTCCTCTCAAATGGCACTAGATCCTAGGTCTCATGAAACATGATTATATCTAGCTCATCGATGTAGTCCTCCTGGGCCAATTTACTCCTCAGACCTGCTATGTTCCATGTCATTATTGCTGGGTTAGCGGGCCCCAGGGGGCCAGCAGCAACCTGGTCAGCCCTGTCACTGTGTGGAGAAGTTGATGTTGATGATGGGATGCTACCACAGGGGGCAGACATATAACTAACACCCTTTTCTAAGACCATCATTAAGTCAGGGTTGTGGGAAGTTGGAGGACAAGTGTTAGCTGGTTCAGCCAGCCGTTGGTCAAAACTCTGCATTGGTCTTGGCTGAGAACTATCCAAGTCATGCAGGGTAATTGGCTCTGGGACACCGCTGGAGCCCTCTGCAGGAAGTCAATTTAGCTCCGCTGAAGAGGATAATGGTGCAAAGTGGTTGAAGGTTACGAGCTCCAGTGGCGGCCTATGTTTTGGTCTAAGTGGTACAGGCCCCGATAGCAAGACCACGATGCTATAAAATTATGAGAGTGACAAAAGTTGAATCGATTTCGGTTGAAGCGGGCCCTTGCTGGGCTGAGATATCTAGGCATTCACTAGTTGACGACACTGAAAATTGACAACACAATCCTTGTCAAAACATTTTTGCAGTGGCCCCATCCACCCAACTCAAGGGACCATCAAAATATCATTAAGAGGACAAATAGAGTGTGTTGATATGTTCAATTTAGTGTTCAACTCATGAGAAGCCTTATTGCTTAGTTCAGCAGTTGTTTCTTCAGACCCAGGGGGGAGCGCCAGGACGTTGACCAGGACTACAACCTAGGTGCATGCTGCCGGCGGGAGATGTAGTGGAGGGGGGCCCATGACTGCGTGATCCTGTGATGGATCTCTGGCCTGGCTGTTGGGTGCTGCCCATTGTTGCGGGAACTATGCCCCTTCTAGGTCCAACTTCGGCATCCTCAAGCTAAGCCCTAGATCCTGGGCCCCTAGATGCCGTAGAGCACTTGCCTGTGCCAAGATTGGTAGGTGTAGTGGTGCTGCGTGTGACTGTAACATAGGAAGTAGTATTGGCCTCTCTCCCACAGCCCAGGGTGGCATCCCATTTCTCCCCCACTTCTTGCACGTCCTTAGCTTCGGCGAAGCGCAACAGGCTTGACTCAATAGACGATAGCCTGACAAGAACGGATTCTAGTTTAGCAGTCAAGATGGCCTCAAATTCAGCTTTGAGTGAGTTGGCCAAATCCTCTTCACTAAGTGGGACCTGCCAGGAAGAGGCCTCAGGTGGAGGGTCACATTTAAACTGGGTAGGCTTCCCTCTAGTGTTGGTTGTTCTCCCACGTTTATGCTCTGGGCTTTGATTTCATGAATCATTAAGTGCTTGGGGTAGCTCACTATCGGATGCCGCAGATGGCGCAGTGACAGATGACTGACAAGAGCCCAAGGCTCATTCTACTCAGTGGGGACCCTTTCCCTGTTAAAGACAGTCTGCACTCAGCCATCTCAATCTCTTTAAATACTACCCCTACTGCACAGGCCAAAAAGCCATCGATGGTTATGATTCGGGCAGGTGCAGAGCGGGCAGGGATTTAGCAGGGATAGCCTTCCATTTCTCCACGATGTGTGCTGCCAAATACAAAAATATGAAATATAAAAGCCCCAGGAAGAGGCTCCAGGAGAACCCAGGAGGATAAACAACAATATTGGAATAAGGTTGCAAGTATCAGGCACCTGTCCCGGTCCACAAGCAGGTAGGAACAGCCTGGAGGACTGCCCTACTTCTCCCAAGCACTTCCGCACTACAGGTTAAGAGTTGTGGCTGGTTATCAGTTACTGGTTGCTGGGTTACTAGGTTATTAGGTGTATTTCTGCAAGTACAAGTGCATACACAGTGGTACCGGTAATAGCTTGATCACTGTAGCTCTTACTCAGTTACCGCCATCCCCTAGGCAGGTAGCAGAAACGGCCACCCACAGCCACAGGCTCTGAGCACACAAGAGCAGCATGATGATATTTCCCAACTTACTGCTTTACTCCTAGGTTATTCTTTGGTAGCGAGACTCCAGTACAAGGTTTCACGACCCCCAATGTAATGAGATGCAGTAATTAGCAGTGATTAGCCCATGGTATCACGACCGAGGCCCCCAGGCATCCCCAGGGTTCAGGCTCATCTGTAACAGAGGGAAGAAACAGCAGTGATAGTCCTCCTTTAAAACTCCGCAGCGGCAGCCTGGGCACAGCCTCAGCCGCCAGTCAACCTCAACCACTGGCACACAGGCCACCACACTGCCGCACTCTTCTAACTCACTCGGCTCCCCAAGAGAGCAGAGTGCAGTGACGGCAGTCGCAGTGTGGTGAGCTGAGCAAGTAGGGACTGAAAGAGGCGCGACGTGCGGAGAGAGCCACACACGACCCCGGGTGCATTCCTGGAATCCAACGGTCCTGCCGAGGACCGCAGTGTAGTGCCCTTTACCTTTGCTTTATTTCATACTGTCTATGGTGCTCCTGCTTTGCGGTCTGTCCTTCCGACCCTCCGGCAACAAGCAGGAAACCTGAAACTGGGGAACGAGATGGCAAGCTGGAAACAATGGCTACTCGGATTTTAACTGGCCTGTTGGCGGGCATGAGCACGGCAGCCGGTTAAGTAATTGAGGGCCTACATAACATAAAGATTGATGGCAATAGAGGAGAAATGCAGTGGGAAGCATGGAAAGATGAGGAGTAGATGGTAGACCTAAGTGCTTGGCCACCAGGTTCAGAGGGAGAGCAATATGTAGAAAAAAACCTGTTAATTAACATAAATGTCTCTACAGCCTGTATCACGTTTCTACTTTATAAATCTGAAAGAGACAGTTAGTTCTAGATTTGTTACCTTAGAATTACCCCCAGGCGTCAGACTGGATCCGGAGAAATGTTTCTTAGCAGTACCCCTGCGCGTCAGTAGGTGGCTTCGGTCGACTCAGTGTCCGTCGTTGTGGTCGCCGGGATGACGTTGCGGTGTCCACTTTGACGCCGCCCCTGCGCGCTGACGTCAGTTCTTTCTTTTTCTGCGCCAGCCTATCGCAGATCTGGAGAGAGCTACCCCTTAGTCACTTTTTTGACTAAACTTTTTCAACATTTTGTCGACCTCTTTTTTGAGTCTTTGACTCCTGGTGCGCGAGGGATGTCCCATCGTCGAACCGGCTTCAAGCCTTGCAGGCCTGTCACAGGCTGATGTTGGTGACGGACCCGCACCTCGTGTGCCTTTGGTGTCTGGAACGCGACCATGACCCGAAGTAGTGCTCCGACTGCCGGGCCATGAATCCTAAGTCTTTGCGGGAGCAGTCCCAAAAGCTCTTGGAGGCCCGGCGGTCAGCTCAGAGTCGCTCCCGGTCTCGTTCCAGGGGAAGGTCTCGAGACCGGTCGCGGAGCCCCCACACCTCTCGCACTCTAAGTCCTCGAAGTCTTCGGGTAAGTAGAACCACAAGAAGAAGGCGAAGAAGCACCTCTGCTCTTCGCCTTCTCCTTGACGGTCGGCTGACGCGACGCGGGACCTGGAGCGTCGTCGCTCTAAGGCTCAGTCTATGGTGCCTGATTCAGGGATGACTCCGACCCTCCCCCGGTTTCCGGGAGCTGGGGTGTCCCTTGCCCAACTTCGTACATTCTATGAAGCCCTCCACCGTATCTTTGGGCAGCCCGACTCTGCCGTGCGCCTTCGGGCCCCGCGGAGCCGGTCGGGGGGTCCTGGGTCTTCGATACCGGCAGCTCCAGCCCCGGAGGGCCCCCGTGGATCCAGGCCTGGATCCGGATCGACGCCGGTCGATCTTACTCGACCTTCCCCGGCGTCGGCCGTACCCACAGTCGGCGCCGTCCCATCCTCATCCCCGGGATGGACCCGGAGCCAGACCGACGTCGGCCGAAGTCGAATCCAACACCGGAGGGTTCTTTTGTTCCTCTGTTCATCCCTAGTGTTTCCGATCGCTCAGAGGGTGGTGATAAGGACTGGGAGGGGTCATCTGACAGTTTAGCAGACCAGCTTGAAGAGCTGGACTGGAGAGAGGACCTGGGTGACGCCAGTGGTCTGGACACTTCTCCAGACCTTGGCATGCTTTCTCCCCCTACCGTGGCTACGGAGGAGGGAGCGTCCTACGCTGTAGTGGTGTGAAGGGCAGCCGAGGCCTTGGGCCTTGAGTTCCCTTCAGTGGCGGTCAGGGCTAACCTCCTGACAGAGGTGCTGCAGCCTGCGGCAACCTCCTCTGAACCCCTTTTGCCCTTCAACGAGGCCCTCACTGACGTCCTTCTGGGCACCTGGTCCAAGCCCAGCACTGGGGCTCCTCTGGAACGGACGATTGCCCGCCGCCACCGCCCGGCCTCGGGCAACCCAGTTTTCCTCACCCAACATCCTTCCCCGAGAGCTTGGTGGTCCAAGCCTCTTCCTCCAAGGGCGCATTCCCTACTGCTCCCCCAGACAGGGAATCCAAGAATCTGGATCATCTTGGGAAGCGCATGTTCTCTTCCTCCAGCTTGGCACTGCGGTCCGCGAATACCGCGTGCCTCTTGGGCCGATACTCCCATACTATATGGGATATGGTTGCGCAAGTGCTGCCTCAGTGCCAGGGGAGGCCTGGGCTGTTTTCTCACAGGCGGTCGCAGATGAGAGAGACGCAGCAAAATTCACGATTCACTGTGGACTGGATACCACCCACTCACTGGGTAGAAAGATTGACATGTCGGTAGCCCTTTGGCGCTACGCCTGGTTGAGGACATCTGGCTTTTCGGGGGAATATCCAGGCAACCCTACTGGACATGCCCTTCGATGGCCGTCGCCTTTTTGGTGACAAAGCAGACTTGGCTCTGGAGCGCTTCAAGGATTCTCGAGCTACGGCAAGATCCTTGGGCCTTTTGCATCTTCCTGTCCACCGCAGTCTGCCTTTCGCTCCTTTCGTGGCTACGGAAGGGGCACCCACCACGTCCGACCCAGTCTAGCTACCGGCTCACGCAAGCTGCCCAGCTTCTGCGCAACCGCGGATGTGGGACCCAGCGATCTTGCGGGTCTGGGAGCCAGCGGCGGGCCAGTTTACCCTTTCCACCCCTGCAGCAGCCTCCAAACCCTCCTAGTCTGACATTTCAGGCCCATCAACAGCCAGTGGGCGGCAGGATTCGCCATTAACTCCCCCACTGGCACGCCACCACGTCAGACAGGTGGGTTTTGCAAATAGTGGGAAGGGGCTACTCCCTCCCCTTCGAGACTACCTCTCCCTCCATGCCACCGTCGTTCGACCGCATGTCGGAGGATCATTTTGTGCTTCTCCGCCAGGAAGACTCTGCTCTTTTGCCTAAAGGAGCAATAGAGAGGGTACTGACGCCAGAAGTAGGTCGTGGTTGCTACTCTGCTACTTTCTGGTGCCCAAAAAGGACAAAGGCCTGCGTCCTATCTTAGACCTCCAGGCCCCCAACCGCTTCCTCCGGAAGGAGAAGTTCAAAATGCTCCTGTTGGCTCAGGTTCTGTCTGCCCTCGACCCTGGAGACTGTATGGTGGTGCTGGACTTGTAGGACGCCTATTTCCATATCCCCGTTTTGCCAGCCCACAGGCGCTACCTGCGTTTCACGGTAGGCCACAAGCATTTTCAGTTCACTGTGCTCCCCTTTGGCCTTACCAGTGCCCCTCAGGTGTTCACGAAAGTGATGCCGGTGGTTGCGGCTCATCTGCGCAGGTCAAGGGTTCCAGTTTTCCCCTATCTCGACGACTGGCTGTTGAAGGCGGCCTCGCCCCAGGCTGTTGTCTCCCACCTCCAGACTACGGCAGACCTCCTGCACCCGCTGGGGTTTACTATAAACGTGCCGAAGTCACACCCGACTTCCTCTCAGACGCTCCCTTTCATCGGAGCTGTTCTGGACACAGTGCAGTTTCGGGCCTATCATCCAGAGCAGCCAGTCCAGGATATTCGGGCGATGATACCAATGTTTCAGCCTCTTCCTGGCTTTCGGTGAGAATGACCCTGAGGCTGCTGGGCCTCATGGCTTCCTGCATCCTGCTGGTAGATCATGCCAGGCTGCATATGCGGGCTCTGCAGTGGGACCTGAAGTTCCAGTGGGCGCAGCATCAGGGGAATCTTTCCGACTACGTCTAGATCTCGGAGGGAACTGCACAACAACTGCATTGGTGGTTAACGGACCAGGATTGGTCCAGCGGCAGAGTCCTCTCCCTTTCCCAACCAGAACTAACAGTGGTGACCGATGCGTCACTTCTGGGATGGGGCGGCCATCTGGGAGAGACTGAGATCAGAGGAGTCTGTTCTCCGGCAGAGTCCGGGCTCCACATCAACCTGTTGGAGCTTCTGGCGATCCGCCTGCCACTGAAGGTATTCCTTCCCTCCCTCAAGGGGAAAGTAGTGCAGGTGTTCACAGACAACACCACCGCCATGTGGTACTGCAACAGACAGGGAGATGTGGGGTTGTGGACCCTATGTCAAGAGGCTCTTCGCCTTTGGAAATGGCTGGAACATTTCTGCTTTCCTTCGAGTTACCAGATCAGCCCTCTTTCTTCAAGTCCCCTATTGTAACTAGATTCTTTAGGTCATTATTCATCTTTTTCCTCCATCTCCTTTCATAATGCCCCAGTGAGACTTGAATCTTGTTTTGACTTACCTTGTGTGCTCCCTTCGAGCCTCTTCACAATTGTCCTCTCAGGCTCCTCACTCTGAAAACTGCCTTTCTTGTTTCTATCACATCTGCTCGCAGAGTAAGTGAGCTTCTGGCTCTTTCTTCTAAGCCCCCTTTCTTCTCTGTGCATCTGGACAAAGTGATGCTTAGGACGAGACCCTTGTTCTTTCCTAAAGTAGTTACACCTTTTCACACAGGACAAACTATTACTCTGCCCACCTTTTTCCCACCTTTGCACCCTTCCAAGGAGGAGGAGAGACTCCACCGTCTGGACCCAGAACATGCGCTGTCCTTCTATTTCGACAGCACTAAAGCTTTCCGGGTGGACGATCAACTCTTCGTTGGCTATGTGGTTGCCAAGAAGGGCCGGGCTGCCCAAAAGCGTACCATCTCCCGATGGGTTGTCCTTTGTATAAAAATTTGTTATGCTTTAGCAAAAAAGGAACATTCAGTGGGTGCTCATTCCACTAGGGCTACGGCAGCAACTACTGCATTGTCACGTGGAGTCCCACTCATTGACATCTGCCAGGCGGCAACGTGGGCATCTATGCACACGTTCACCAGACATTACTGTCTGGACAGTCAAGTCCGGAGGGACAGCTATTTCGCCCCTTCTGTCCTCCAGGATTTTCTGGTGTGAACTTGGTTCGCAGACCCTCCTCCAGGGTTGGTATTGGTATTGGTATCTATTCTAAGGTAAGGAATCTCTAGCTGTCTCTTTCAGATGTAAAAGTTACTTACCTTCGGTAACGATGTATCTGTAAGAGACATAGGTTAGTTATAGATTCCTTACCGCCCCACCCATCCTCCCCGCTCTGCGAACTGACTTCTAGGGATATGGACTCCCTTGCACGGCCCTAGTTGTGGCGCACCAGTAGTCAGTGTCTTGCATGGCTCTGCGCTTCTGCCGTGAAAAGTCGTGTCAGAACTGACGTCAGCGCGCAGGGGCAGCATCTAAGTAAACACCGCAACGTCATCCCGGCGACCACGACGCTGACGAAGGGCGCGGAGTCGACCAACGCCACCTAACGCTTGCAGGGGTACTGCTAAGAAAAAATTCTCCGGATCATGTCTGACGCCTGGGGGTAATTCTAAGGTAAGGAATCTATAACTAACCTATGTCTCTTACAGATACATTGTTACCGAAGGTAAGTAACTTTTACTGTACTATTCACCATCACAAGTTTCTTTTAAAATTAGTTTTACACAAGAAGTATTACTTAATGCTTTTCTCTCCCTTTCAGCCCCAGGTCAAGGGGGGGGGGAAGTAAGAAATAAGCACAGAGGTAGTTTAGGAGCAGATAGATCATTGAGAGAGGAGGTCAGCTACCTCAGGCCAGGGCTACCAGCTTCTGAGAAAGAGAGCGAACACCGAGGCAAATAGACTGGTGAATAATAGAAATTGGCAACCCTATAGGAGGTGGTGGTACTTTACATACACTGTTTATACCATGGAAAGATGAAGAGGAGATGGCAGGACTAAATGCATGGTCACCAGGTTTAGAGGGAGAGCAATATGTAGACAAATAAACTGTTAATTAACATAAATCTCTCTATAGCATGCATCACTTTATCATTTACTATTCACCATCACAAGTTTCTTTAAAACAAACTGGGTATTCCTTGTACTGTGTGTTACTAGTGAGGAAATCCCGAGATTCTCTTTCTGTTGTGATGTACGATATGCTTGCAAAGCTGGACAAGGTAATCCTGGTAGGTATCACTATTGTGCCTTGGGGTGCTCAAACCATTTAAATGCCCAGGATCACACCCTTCCATGCTCTTCAGGCATTTAATGCAATGCAATTTAGCAAAATTAAAGCTATAAACATTATTACAAAAAATTTAAGGATAAACTCGGGAAGTCTTTCAGCTTCCACCCGTGTGGCAGATAATAATCGTAGCCTCTGACCTCCTGTTCGTTTGCCGCTCCCTCGCTGCCACTGCCCATATCCTCATGACTGCAGCCTTGCACTCAGCCATGAGGCTGCTGGTTCTATCCCGCAGTCCGTGAGACCCACTGGTATTATTGCATTTATTTAGTGTGCTCTGTTTTTACTTGTGCCCCTAATTCACTGGTATTGGTGTATTTTTCATCTTATTTAGTGTGCTCCCTGCTTCCTTGTACCCCTTATTCACTTGTATTGTTGTATTTGTTATTGCCTGCTCCCGCTGGTTTTTCCTGCGCCCCCCTCAATTCCCGCTCTCTGCCCTCCCGCCTCCCTACCAGCCCCTCCCACCTCCCAGGACTACTAATGGGGGGCGGTGCGCGGGTGCACCGAAGGCGCACCAAAGGGAAGCCCGTCTGTATCCGTCCGCACTTGGACAGTGCTCATCGCCAGGAACCTTGGCCCCCGCATTCCCACAGATACTCCTCCACAGATCTCCATGCCCTGAACCCCGGACGTGACAACAACGGCTGCCTGGCATCGCCTCGCACCACAGAGGACCTTTCACCTCCACCCCAGCACCGTCCACCACCTTGGCAACCCCATCCACGCCAACCCCGTCGCCGAGGGCTCCCCAGAACAACTCAGCTGCCTCCTGATCAACGCCATATTGCTCTTCAAACACGCCACCAAAGTCTGGGACACCATCTCCTCCCTTGCGCCTGACGTCACCTTCATTACAGAGATCTGAAACACCACTGCATCGGCCCCTGACCGCCACCGCAACACTTATCGGTTACAAGATGAAACACCGTGACCGGCCAAACAAATACGGAGGTGGCATTGCCATCGTACACAAGGAATTGATCACCTGCACAATCACCAGTGACAAGACCACGCCAATCATGGAACACATGAACTTCCAGCTCCGCACCGACGTCGAAACCACCATCAAAGGCACTTACGCTTACAGACCGCCAGGACCAAGAACAGGCCTCCGCGACGCCATCACCTAATTCATCACCCCGCTCGCCATAGATTCTGAACACTACTTCTTCTTGGGAGACCTCAACTTCCACATGATGACCCCACCAACTCCACCGACCTACTGGAAAGATTGCACAACATCGGCCTCAAGCAACTGGTCACAGACCCCACGCACACAGCAGGACTCACGCTGGACCCCTTCTTCATGTCCTGCAACAGAATCAGATACAGCCACACCTTAACTCACCTGGTCGGACCACTCCATTGTACACTTCACCCTCACTGGACCCCCCCTTCCCGGTACCACCACCAACTGCCACACCGCCCCACTCCGCAGCTGGGCCAAGGTCACTCAGCACCAGTGAATCTACGCCCTCAGCATCACACAGCTCAACACCAACTTGAACCAAGCAGTAGAGAACTTCAACGTCTCTATCACCAGCGCCGCCGACCGATTCACTTCCACTAGAACAACCAAAGCGCACAGATCCACCAAACGTGCCTATTGGTACACCCCGGAGCTCAGCACGTCGAAACGCAGATGCAAGCAACTGGAGAGAAAATCGCACACCAGCAGAAACCACACTGACTAAGCCACCTTCAAGTCCGCCCTCAACAACTACCACCACCAGCTCAAAGCCACAAAAAAGATGCCCTGGCCCGCCGGAGAGCGACCAGCTCCAACCAAGGCACTCTTAAACATTGTCAGAGAGTTCACCTGCCCGTCAGCCACCGAAAACGCAATCCCCTCCTCACAGCAACTCTGCAATGCCCTCGCCGACCACTTCCACAGCACGATAGCAACCATCTACATAAACTTCAATCCCCAACCTACCAACATCCTCAACATCCTAACGACCACTACCGCCGACCATCCGCTCACCGCATGGGAACTACTCAGCACACCGAACACACCTACGCTAATGAACTCCATCCCCTCGAGAGCAGCCACCGACCCATGTCCCCAATTACATCTTAACCTCGGAAGAGACAAGATCAGCCACCAGCTCACCACCTTTCTCAAAACCTCCATCACCACAGCTACCTTTCCCGATGCCTGGAAACACGCAGAGGTTAGACCCCTCCTCAAGAAACCCTCTGCATACCCCAGCGAGCTTCAGAACTACTGGCCCACCTCACTGCTCTCATCCCCACCAAACTCCTGGAGAAGGCCATCATCATCATCCAACTCACCGAATACCTGGAAAGAAACAACCTGCTGGATCCCTCACAATCAGGTTTCAGACCCAATCACAGCACCGAGACAGCCCTCATCGCTGCAACAGACAATATCCACATCTTGCTCGACAGAAGAATCAGCCATCCTGATCCTGCTCTACGTCTCAGCAGCCTTCGACACCGTCTCTCACCACGCACTCATCGATCAACTGTGCCGGATCGGAATCACTGACAATGCGCTCAGATGTATGGCATCCTTTCTCATGGGTCGCACCCAGAGAACCCGTCTCCCTGCCTTCACCTCACAACCCAAGCCCACCATCTGCTGCATCCCCCAAGGCTCATCACTCAACCCAACCTCTTCAACATCTACATGACACCACTCGCTGATATCGTCAGATCCCACGACATCAACATCATCGCCTACGCCAATGACTCACAACTCGTCCTCTCGTTCTCAGCGCACTACTGTATAAAGAACGTTGCAGCATGGATGAAGAGCAACTGCATGAAGCTCAACACGGACAAAACCAAAGTCCTGATCTTTGGCAGACACACCACACTCTAGAACGACTCCTGGTGGCCATCGGAGCTCAGACCCACCCCCGCACCAAAAGACCACGCCTGCAACCTCTCCATCATCCTGGACAGTGAACTCTCCATGAATCGTCAGGTCCACGCCATCTCCTCTGCCTGTTTCCACACACTCCGCAAAGTCTTCAAGTGCCTCCCCTTCAGCACCAGGAAAACAGTAGCACGTGCCCTCATCACCAGCCGGCCGGACTACGGCAACGCCCTCTACGCAGTCACCACCACCAAACTCATGAAAAGACTCCAGACTATCCAGAGTGCAGCTGCCAGACTGATCCCCAACCTACCCAAGAAGACCCATATCACCCAGCACCTGAAGGACCTCCTCTGGTTCCCTATCGAGAAGAGATGGCACTTCAAGCTACTGATCCACGCCTACAAAGCCCTCCATGACCAAGGACCCGCTTACATGAACCACCACCTGAATTTTTACCGACCTCCCAAGAACCTATGCTCCACTCACCTCGCCCTCGCACAGACAGCACGCATCCGCAGCTGTAGCTCCGTAGGATGCTCTTTCTCCTATCACACCGCCAAACCCTGGAACTTCCTCCCCCTCCACCTCTGCACTTCACCATCGATGACCCATTTTTGGAATGGACTCAAGATCTGGCTCTTCGACTAAGACCCGCAGCACAGCACCTGGATACCCTCGCGGGTGATAAGTTACACTATATAAACACCTGATTAATTGATTGATTGATAATCTACTAACAAATTCAATTATGTTTTAATAGCAATGTGATAAAAGCAGACACTTGTTGTCTGCTGCAAAATGTAAGCCGCCAGAACAAGTTCCAGCCTTCTTAAGTCTTGAACCACAACCGTATTCAGTTATTGTGTCAGCTTTGTAGAAGAGGCATGCATCAGTATTGACTACTTAAGTCTCTTCGGACAGGGAAAGTAATAAGATGAATATTGCTGGAAATAATCTTTGCTACTGTCTTTACACTTCTCAAAGCCACAAGCGATATTGCTCTACTAGGGAGGTATGCCTGCTCCATAAGGTAAATTCCACAAAGGTTTGCATATGAGCTTCCCAAGGACTGTAGACTTAATTTATTTACAGTAGGTTCTGCAGGAAGGCCTTTTGCTGCCCAGTCATTTCACAAGGTTAGGCATCAGCTCAATAGAACTGGTTAAATCTGGATTTAGAAGGCCGTCATGGCTTCGTCTCACAACTTTGAATCCAGAAGCACGGTAAAAAAAATGTAAACTTGCCTTTTATCAGACCACACTCGGGTCAGCACACAGAGGAAATATGAAAACAGATGTAAACAGAAGCAGATACCTTAAAAACGGTGGGTCTAGAGAAGCGCAAGACATTTTTCAGAACATGCTAATAAGGATTGTGGCTACTACCACGGACAAGAGCTTCAAGCCCCTTGTTGGCCATACCAGCCTCACTAACAACAACACCAGCAGTAACTTGGGACCATCAGAGATGAGGATCCAAGTTCAAATCGGCTGGTCTACATCATTCGGCAAATTCATCTGAATGACCAGCGACAGGTCCTTGATGTGTACTCTTTCCTTTTCAAAGCACAACCTCCTTCAGCTGCGCCAACGTCCGCACCAAAACACTGCATAGCCGACCTGCACAAGGAGACTTCCCCTCTGCCAGGGCCGGCTTTAACGCTGGTTTCGCCAAGTGCGGCAATGTTTGTTCGCGCCCTTCCCCCCCCTCCCACCCCCCCCCCCCCCCAATACCTGCTTTCCCACAAATTCCCTCTCTACGACGCTCCACTGGTGCCCCTAACCTTTACATAACCCCTCTAATGTGTATTTCATTTGCTTTATAGCCCTACTTATACCAGTGTAGGGTGTCAGAGCACTTTACATCACACATACATTATACAGAGCCAATAAATCATGTGTGTAAATCGGTCTTTAGAAAATGTTACATAAGACCATGATCATTAAACGGTGTTGGAGTCACATGTCACCGATACTATTATGCAGTATATTGTAAGAGTGTTTGGTCTGTAGAAGCACGAACTCCGAATTTAAAACGTACCACAGTGGTAGGCTTTACTAATAAGAATGTATTTCCACCCATATTAACCCTTTTTAGCAACATTCAGATAATGAAAGACTGGGGGAAAAAACATAACGTTCTAACCTATACCATACACTTTGTATGCAGCTTATTGATGACCGTTCATAGGTCGCTGTGCTATATCAGGGTTGTAACTTATGAACTGCAAGTAACAAAAGGATCTCTGCTGTTCGGTGATTTGTGTGGTATAAGTTCTTTGCAGCAGGCACCTTAACCCTGCGCAACTTTATCATGAGTGGAAACTGCCATTAGACAAAACTCTGATCTCTCTCCAGCAGGAATATTAATCGCCAGAGTTATCTTGACATTTTTATTGTTGTCTGAAAACAGCTAAACCTACACAGAATTCTGCAGTATATGCTCTTTCAACCAGTGTTATTTCTAAACACGACGCACCCCTCCCCCAACCAGTGGGTCTTACAAATTTAATAAAACTGGTATTCCCTATGCTTTCATTAGCAACCCTCCGCCCCCCTCCCCCACACCCCACACCCCAATTGTTCTCACCAGCATTTCCTTCTGTGGACCATCGAAGGATACTGTGGCAGCCCTGCTGCAGAAGAAAGCAGTGGGGTTGGTGCCAGAGCATGGAATGAGCAGGGGCGCTATTCTTGGTACTTACTAGTCTTCATAAATGACAGCAGTCTTTTTACGATCCTAGACTTCAGGCTTCTTAATGTTTTCCTGCACAAGGAAAATTTCAGGAAGCCGTCCCTGACTTGCGTTTAGCTGGTGCTGGAAGCGGACAACTGGATTGTGTCCCTTAACTTGGGGGATATGTACTTTCATATACCGATCCTGAAGTTGCACACAAAGTACCTGCGATATGTGGTGGGGGTCCACGCACTACCAATTTGCAGTTCTTTGGTTTGACAACAGCACCTCAAGTCTTCACCAAGGTGATGGCGGTGGTTACAGCCCATATCAGGAGGTCAGGAATCAATGTATTATCCAGTATCGGGGTATCTTTCATAGATTCACATGCTTGAATCATTCCCCGTCGTCGTAGTGGGAGTCCCACGGTACATATAACAAAGTAGTAGATCGTAAATAGTATATTCCATAGGCTATCATGGTGGTAACCATGTATTCAATAGCCTATTCGCCTCCTTTTACAAAAAGGACCAAACTCAAAACACAACCAATCGGCAGCCAGCACCCTCTAGAACCTTCCCAGGAGAGGCTGAATCCCTCAGATTGTCACTGCCCTTCGTGTGTAAGGGAGTCTCCCTGAGCTCTGCTCAGTACTTCAGCTATTTTCAGATAAGTTTATTTCTTAAACCTTTAAGAAGAATGTCTGATAAAAAAGGATTATTTAGAGCTTGTAAATCCTGTGGAAAGAAAAGAGTGCATGTGGATGATGCCCACAAAGATTGCTTTTACTGTCTCTATCCCAACCATGAGATAAGACAATGTAAAATATACCGCACTTTCTCAACCAAAACCTTGAGAGATAGAGAAGGAAGACTTTTATTGTGGCTTAAAAAGAAGCAGAGTGCTTCATCTGATGTGGATAGCGACACGTCCTCCAAGTCTCACAAGAGGCCCAGGTCGCCTGAGGGTCAGCCTGAAGAGAGAAAGAAACATTCAAAAGTCTCATCTGGACAAGGAATCTCTTAAGCAGGAGAAACAGCCTAAGGTCTCCTCAGAGATTGGATCCCCTCAGTCTTCAGGAACATCAAAAAGAAAACCAGAGTCGTCAAGCCATTCCAGAGGTAAAGTCAGCCAAAAATCTTCATCGGCGTCAAGTTCACAGTCGACGCCTATTACTTCTTCAACGACGACTACAGTGACTCTATCGTCGTCGAGACCGTCGACGGCGTTAACTACATCTACGGCGAGTATCAAGGGTTCCATACCGTCGACGTTGCCTCTGTCGTCGACGACTCCACCGTCGCCGAGAGCACCACAGACGAAGAGCTCATCGTCGACGAGACCGCCGACGAAAACCTCGTCGTCGGCAAAGACCTCAACGACGACACCATCATCGACGATCCCTCTATCGTCGGCGACAGCTGTTTCGTAGACGGCAATCCCGCCGACTACGGCAATACCACCATCTACGACTTTACTACCGTCGACGACAAAAATTTCACCGTCGACGACAGCACCGACCACAAAAATTCCAATTTTGTATGCTGGTCCTTCAACTCCGTTCCTGCAATCTGTACAGATGGAATTTAGGACACCAAAGATTTCACCACTACCTCCCAGCCATCTTTTAGATGTGGAGGATTCTGATGAGGACGAAGGCCAATTTGGAACAGCACATAGCCCTTCTGAGCTCAACGTCAAATACCAAGAAGAGGACGATGACTATGAGGATGAGGAACAGTATTATCAGCACTATCTGGCCCGTCATGCTCAGTATCAACAGTACAAATACTTCGAGCAGCCTAGACAACAACCTGCTCAATTTTCTCCGACACTAATACTGGACCTACAAAATATGTTAGCAGATTATAAAAGGAGGTTTCCTCCTCAAGAGGACAATGTCACAGTGCCCCTGCCTCCGCCGGTAGCTCCTCAAACACTGCTACCACCACCTCCTGCCACACCTAGGTTAACACCAGGTCCGATAATTCCTCTGCCTCCCAGGGAGGGTCCTACCACCTCTGAAGAGCCTGAGGAAGGAGAAATCCATTATCCTCCGCCCACCGACAAATGGTATGATTACATAGCACCAACACCATCACCCCACCTCATCGTCCTTCAGACTCGCCTCCAGAGGATATTGGAGGTATCCACAATATTATGGACAGAGCCACTAACAGATTCCACTTACCAACAATTGTACAACAGTCGGACTGTTTTCTGTACGATTTTAAAGTGCAATCGAGAAAGACAGTCGGGTCAGTACCTATAATTGATCACATTTGGCAAGAGGGGGTCAAAGTAATGAAGATGCCAGCCTCGATAGTTCCTGTGCTACCGAGACTTGACAAAAAATGTAGAGCTCCAGAGGACTCTCCTGCGTGTCTCAAGGGTCACCCCAAGCCTGACTCTGTGATCTCGCAAGCAGCCCAGAGACGATCGAAGAATCCATCTACTCCCATCACATCTCCACCGGATAAAGATGGTCGACGTCTCGACTCCTTTGGAAAAAGATTTTCCTCAATGCCAGCAATCTCAGTCAGGGCTGCTAACGCTTTGGCCATATTGGGCAGATACGATAGACAAATGTGGTCCGATATGGGGACAATGAAAGACCTTATCCCAGAAGAGTACAAAGAAGAGTTCATAAAGATCCTTGCGGAAGGAGAAAGAGCAGCGTCAGAAATAATAGATATTGCAATGGACATTGCCACTACCAGCTTCCGGCAGTTAGCGGGTGCGGCCGTTCTAAGGCGCCAGGGGTGGCTAAGAGCAACAAGTTTCCGCCCAGAAGTGCAGTCAAAAATTTTGGATATGGCCTACGATGGCGATAGCCTATTTGGCAGTCACATTGATGAGGCGCTTACCGCAATAAAAAAGGATACATATACTGCGAAAGCGCTAAGTACCCTTCAGTACCGCAAGGTGCCCTTTCGGGGAGCTCGAGGCCGGGGTTTCTCAGGATACAGAGGACATTATCAAAGTTCCCAGACTTACCATTCCTACCAGCCGCAATATCGCCAAGGATATCAGCAGCAATCCTACCGACAACGGCTGGTTTCTCTAGACACGGCTCCAGACGAAAGCCAGGGTCTCAAGCCCGCGACTCCGGTCGCAAGCAGTGATTACGACAGGGTACCAGTTGCTTTTCCTTTCCCCCCAACCGGTGCGAAAATTTCCAAGCATATCCACCAGTGGCGCAACATCACGTCAGACAAGTGGGTCCTAGATCTCATCTCTTATGGCCACACTTTGGAATTTACTCCAATACCTCCCAATACCCCTCCCAGGGGATCGCACCCCCCTCGTCTTCACTTGCTCAAAAAGAAAGCAAAGATCATGCTTCAGAAAGGAGCAATTGAAAAGGTCCCTTTTCCACAGAGAAGGAAAGGTTTCTACTGTTTCTTTCTCATTCGCAAAAAATCGGGGGAGTGGAGGCCTATCTTAGACCTCAGGAAATTAAACAAATTCTTAAAAAGTCAAACATTCAGGATGGTCACGCTTTCAGACATCCTACGACGCCTCAACAGCGGTGACTTCATTGGATCTCGAAGTTGCATATTTTCATGTCCCTAATCATCCAAAGCACAAAGTTCCTACGGTTCACAGTGGCTGGTACCCACTATCAATTCCGAGTCCTTCCATTTGGCCTCTTCGAATTTAAAGATCTGAACATTGCACAAGAATGCAAAGACATAATTGCTAAATCTCGGGCTGACAGCACCAATAAGACATACAGACTGAAGTGGAAGCGTTTTTGTCTATGGTGCAGGCGCAATGAAGTACATCCTTTTCTCTCTGCTTCAGAAGAAGTTTTTCCTTATTTGCTCTCCTCAGCAAAATCTGGTCTGGCACACTCATCAGTTAAAGTTCACCTTGCTGCTATATCTAGATAGAGGCGATCACCTAAATGTCCGTCCTTCTGGTCCTCAAGAATCGTAAAGCAATTTATGAAAGGACTGTTTAGAACTTTCCCGCCCATCAGAGCTCCACCCCCAGAGTGGCAACTTAATGTGGTATTATCTCAATTGCTAAAACAGCCATTTGAGCCCATTCACAAGGCAGACTTGAAGTACTTAACTTGGAAAGTCGCTCTGCTTTTGGCGCTCACATCAACAAGAAGGGTTAGTGAAATACAGGCTTTTACCATATCCCATCCTTTCTTACGCTTCACTGATGAAATGTTCATTCTTAGGACGAACCCTAAATTCATCCCGAAAGTGCCTTCTCAATTCCATTTGAATGAGCCTGTCATCCTGAGAACTTTCTTCCCTAACCCTTCCACGCCTGCTGAAAGAACGCTCCACACTCTAGACATAGAGATGTCTTAAATTCTACTTACAAAGGACTAAAGCTATACGCAAGTCAGATCAGTTATTCGTAGCTTATGGTCAAAGCTGCCAGGGCATTGCAGTTTCTAAGGCTACCATAGCCAGATGGATAGCGAGCGCAATTCAATTTTGCCACGACAAGGCTGGCAAGCCATTATCAAGGACTGTAAAAGCGCACTCCACTAGAGCAGTTTCAACATCAGTTGCTCTATTTGCCGGAGTGCCACTTGAAAAGAGCTGCAACGTGGAAAACGACACACATGTTTACGCAGCATTACTGCCTGGAGTCTTCACAGCGTGCCGACGCATCCGTGGGACAGGCAGTGCTACGGAACCTATTTCACTAAAGGTAAGCCTCTTTTAATGGAGGTCTTATTAAATGAAGTTTCTGATAGAGTATATGTATATATTTATATATATGTGTATGGTTTTTCCCCCTTAAGTACTACAAGTAATCGATGCATTGCAGCACTGTTTCATGTTCAAGCCATGGACTTTAATATTAGCATTGCATTAAGGATTATTTTAGCACTACCCACCGTCCACTTAAGTGCTTGCTAGAAAGATATATATATATTCTGATTCAGGCATGTGAATCTATGAAAGATACCCCATACTGGATAAGAAAAAAGTTACTTACCTGTAACTGCAGTTATCCAGTATTGGTATCTTTCATAGATTCACATGCAACCCACCCTCCTCCCCGGAGAGGCTCCTCTACATTACAGTACTAACTACACTTGTGCTGGAAAATCTGAGGGATTCAGCCTCTCTTGGGAAGGTTCTAGAGGGTGCTGGCTGCTGATTGGTTGTGTTTTGAGTTTGGTCCTTTTTGTAAAAGGAGGCTAATAGGCTATTGAATACATGGTTACCACCATGATAGCCTATGGAATGTACTATCTACTACTTTGTTATATGTACCGTGGGACTCCCACTACGACGACGGGGAATGATTCAGGCATGTGAATCAATGAAAGATACCAATACTGGATAACTGCTGTTACAGGTAAGTAACTTTTTTCTTCCCATACGTTAACGACAGGCTGCTCAAAGCAGTTTCACAGCAGATTGTGTCACTTGACCTGCAGACGATAGCATCTCTGATGTTCGAATTGGGGATTTCCATCAATGTGCCCAACCCTCATCAATGTCCAGAATCTGCAGGTAGATAGAGTTCCAACCAGAAAGAGAGCAAAGGTAAGTAACTTTCACGCTTGTCTGTGTTGTGTTGTCATATAATCATAAAGTTATTATGGCACTTTGGTGAGGTCCGTTCTTGTGGCATTTTAGTGTTAGGGCCATGTAACATCATTTCTTGGGAACATTCAGAATTCAAAGTTGCATGCTAGTGCTCCATTAAATCGTCCCTCATCTCAGGAAGGGAGACTGGATATGCTTGGCTGATATGGAGGATGCGTATTCCCACATCTCTATAGCAAGGAAACATAGGAAGTTCTTTCATGCCTTAGTGAGTAAGATACAATACCAGTATTTGATCCTGCCTTTCGGCCTTAAGTCTGCATCTTTGGCATTTCCCAAAGATATGGCAGTAATAACAGCCCATCATTGTCATCAAACGTTCTTGATATACCGTTACCTGGGCTGGAAAATCAAGGCAGATAATCGAGTAAAGTTAAAATCCTCTCAGCATTGTGTCCTTCTTTGACTGGGTCGACAAAATATTTTCAGAAGCCAATCATGTCAGCAGTTCAAACAGTGATGTACCTAGGAGGAGGTGACCTACTTAGGAGTGGGTCTAGACACAGTACAAGGAAAAGTGGAGGACAGAGTATCATCCACTTTAGAGAATTGAAAGCCTTGAATACAACATCTCGCCAGTTTTCATCACTGACCTCCCGCATAGCAATTGCCCAAAAGACAAATTACATATGAGACCTCTGCAGCAGTGCTTGGAAGATCAGTTGTCACCCAAAGATGGCAATAGGGACAAGAAATTGTAGATGACGCAAGTAGCAGCTCAGTCACTCTCAGGGTGGTGCAAAAGGAGCAATCTAGTGCATGGAAGTCAGTTTCAACAGAGTCTACCTTCTTAGACGCAGGTAACAGATGCCTCTGTGTTAGGCTGGGGAGCTCACCTAGTCAATCTCTCTGTCCAAGGCATATGGTCACAAAGGAAGGCTCTGTACCATATCAACTTCCTGGAGCTCTGAGGGGGTTAAGCTAGCATTGAAGATTTTTCTAGCATCCTTGTCATTGAATCGCCTTGTAGTGTAAACTGGCAACACATCACAATGAATTGCTTGAACAGACAGGATGGAACCAGATCCAGGCCATTATCATTGGAAGTCCAAAGAATTTGGTTGTGGCTCTTGGCCAGAAATCTGTTGATAAAAACTATTCATCTTGCAAAAGTTCAGAATCAACAAGCAGATTTTCTCAGCAACAAAGTGATTCTCTACTACTTCTCAGAATGGGGTGTCCCAGATGTAGACCTGTTTGCATCAGTACAAAAGTCCAAATGCCCAAACTTAGCCTCCATTGAATAGGAAACTGACTCACTGGGCAATGTGCTTAAGATCACCAATAATTGTTGTTGCCTAAACTAAAAGCTTGAGGGGTAAATATATAACAGCGCTGTCAGGGCTGCATGTAAACAGATGGTGAACAGAAGGAGCAGTAGAGATGACCACCCAGAAGTCCAAATGAAAGGTACCTTTTTCAAAAGCCAATCCCTAAAATTAAACTAAACCGCAAGTCTTCATCTGACCCACTAAGCCTAAACTCCAACTCCTAAGCCTCACTCACTTAACCATTTCTCCAGGGGGAAATCAGTTGGAATGTGTGCTTTCAGGCTGCTATTGTTTAGATGACGTTTTTGTAACTTAAAGGACCCAAGCTTTCTCGGCAGTACTGTATGAGCAATGTGCGCTAAAATATTTGGGGGCTAACCTCTGCTGTTTTACGATTTAATACCTAATGACCTTTTTTTGCTCGAGAAATCATTCAATGATATCCAGTTAAGCAGATTTATCGTAAGTAATGCCTTATTTTCGCTACCTCCTTTTTAGGTCTCGCCTGAGCCAGCGCTGCTCAGCGAGGCTTTAAGTAAGGACTTCCGAGACTGACCACACGCTCGTGCGTGTGTTTTGTTTTTGTTGCTGACAGCCTATTGGGCTTTGCGTGCGTCTTTCTAAGAAAGACAGCTCGCAATTGGCCCAAGGTGGGTGCATGTCCCGCCTTCTCTGTTCTGTGGCCTAGGGTGCTCAGGAGCGAGCATGAGCGCCATCTGTTTCCAATTATCGTGCCCGTTAATTGGAAACAGATGGCGGTCTTCTCCTGCACTTCCGGGCTTGTTTTTTTTATTACAGATTAAGCACTGGTTTGTTTGTCTGAGCGCACATAAATGTTAAGTTGTAGTGGCGTAAGGTTGGCTGTTCAAGTATTACTCTGTCGAGAAACCCCTCCCCCTTTTTGGGATAGCGCCTTATCGCCTGGCATTAGCTCAACATCAAGGCTCTCAAGATGTCTTTCTGGAATGCACATTTCCGATATGTGCCCCTGGGTTGATTTTTCACTCCTGCCATCCCCTACCCCAGGCTTCCTATCAAGTGCTGTACACCGCCGTGGCGTCACTGTGGCGTATTTCAAGTAAACATTATATTTTTTGACAGTCTTTCTCCTTCTACGGATCTCCCGGGGATTTGGCGCTACATTCAGCGGCTCGGCCGTCGGGGCCTTCCCGGGCTGGGCGCCCTTTCGTCTGGATTTATGGCTCCGGGTCATTATAATTCACAGCCTGGTACATCCTTTGTTGCTGCGGAGAGGAGATTAACGGGCGAGCCCGGCCTGGGAACATTTGATCACAGCGCCTACTGAGCAGCGCGCCTTTGTCGTCCCTAAACCCGGCATCGTTCTGAAGTGCAGAGACGACCGAGTCATGCTGCTATAGGAAGCAACGCGAGGCATTATTTAGAAACTCTGCCCCCATGAAATCCGCGATGAAGGAACACAGGGGATAAAATATACTGATCACAGATAGTATTTTAAGCTGATTTGAGGTGTTGAGGCAGCTGATTCAGAGAGCAGTGTGTATTCAGAAAAAATAAATATCGATGAAACATCTGATACCTGCCTCGTAGTTGTCGCAGGTTTAAATGTTCTTAAAATAGCTTAACTTGTTATTGATGTGATGGAGGAGGACCAGGTGAGAGTCGCACCCGATCCCGGAAACAGATCCCCACTCTCCCCCGTTAGTCTCCTTGCGTGCACCATCTACTACCGTACTGACTCTCTATAAAGACTAGTGCTTGGGTTTCTGTGACACCCTACCTCGCATTGTTGACATCTGGTCCTTTGACTTTGTATGGAGAATACTTCGGGCCCCATGCCCTGCAATAATCTGACCTTTATTATGCCAGTCCCTAGATATGTATCCTGATCTGTAAAAAGCAGATTGAAATGTGAAATTGGGAATGCATTTAACGTCAGGCGATATCAGTAGCCACAAGTAAGGATGGGGTGCCTCTAAAGTATGCCGTTTTGTGGATGCCAGTATGTCGCAGCAGTGCAATGAAAGCCCAGCAAAGAACATTTAACGGTAAAGAAAATGGGTGATTAAACTGATGTGATTCTGAAAGTTGTTTTTTTTCCATTTGGAGTTTTGAAACGAAAAAAAAAGATCCAGACAGCAGAAACAATGCTGGCATATTTCATTGATGGGAGCAAAGAACTACGAGCGTCAGTAGCAAAAATCGTAACTACTCAATTAACAAGCATTGGCATAGCCAATAGCCTTTGGGACCTTGTAAGTAAAAAAAAAAAAAAAAATGAAGTATAAGACTTTACGTTTACATTTACTTCGTATTTAGGATGCAGTAAATGTAAACGTGAAGTCTTAAGCTTCAGTTTTTTTACTTACAAGGTCCCAAAGGCGAGACCTATTGGCTATGCCAATGCTTGTTATAGGTGCCATAAAATGGGTAGGCCACACAGATGACATTAAATGCAAGTGGTTTTTGGACATAGATTAAACAGCTAGCTAGTCTAGGTGGTATTGCACGATCGGATAACTTCTGTTGGGGATATTATAGACTCTAGACAAGTCTTTTTTTAATAAATCTATTTTAAATAGGTAAGTATTGTAGTTTTGGGATAGAAAAGAGGGCTAAAACCCATGAGAGGGAAAAAGCAGTTGATAGCTGGGACTGGAAAGAAAAAATTGACAGCGTGGTCCAGAGTTCAAGACTGTTCATGTCTAACTCGTATCTCTTTATTGTTATTTTTGCAGCTCGTCTGTGGTGCATGTGCCTGGTGTGAACGATATTCAGTCTCCTTCCTCTACCGGACAGAACCTAACGCAGATCTCGCGACAGTTGAATCCAACCCAGGTGGCCTGGTCAGGAAACCGCCCTCCATTTGCAGGACAGGTAGAGCACATGCCTATTCTGCTGACACTTCACCATTATCTATCTCAGTAGCACTTAAGAAGGATCTGCTATTTCTACACTCACTGCCACTAAGGTCATTTGTGCAAAGAAGGCAGCCTTAAAGCCAGGGTCCATGACAGTAACGTTCACATTAGAGCAAGGGAATGCGACAAAAGGAAATACATTCTATTTAACTAATAATCTTGTGTGCTTAAAAAGACAGTGTGAACATATTAAACATTTCAGTGTCTTGTGCAGTGCGAGCAATAGACATTATATGTATAACTGTTTGCCTATCACGTACCCACATCAGGATCATACTCAATCATGTTAGATCTCGCTGATTGAACAGAATCTTCTCTTCGCTGAATGTTGCTGGCTGTAGTGGGACTCGTCTTGTGTGACGGCTCATCTACTGACCTCTACTACACCCATTTCTGTTATTGCATCGGCTATGAAATCCTATTTTTTAATGTTTTTATAGGTTCTCTGAATATGTCCAAAATCCCAGCTCACGTAAGTTCCTTACGTGAACACAAGGAGTGCAATCAGCTATTGAATAGTGTTATCTAGATGTGTGGGTCCACTCTTCGAGCTGATGCATGAGATTAAGAGTCTTTTATGAGAAGCAGCATTCAGGCAGTTATATCTCTTCAGTATGTAGAATCACTGAGTTGCAAGCTCTATGACTTGTGTTATTGCTCAGTCAGAATTATGTGGTCTGCGTGAACAACCTAGACCTATTTAGCTTTGCCCACGGATTTTAGATGCTGCTGCTGAAATCTGGTTTTGAATGTCCTATGAGAAATGAAGAATTACTACAAAATCTGATTCATATTAACGGATTTCGTGGTAATTCCCTATTCCTAAGGTGACGCTTATGATCCTATTTGCTATCCTCCCGAGTTAAAGGTAACCTGGGTCATGTACCTCTGGAGGAGCGGAGTTACAAAGAGGATTACTGGGGAGCTCGGAATGCGGGCTTGTGTGTAGAAAAACCTTAAGCTGTCTTCCTCTGAGTCTAAGTACGGCTTCACTCACATAATTTTTGCTTGCCTGTGGTAGTGTCAGATGTTTACTTAAGTATATTTCTCTACCAGTATTATTTGTCCACAGATCCCAGCATAACATTCTCTACAGACTCTGATTGCAAGTAGAGCATTAACCTACTATGGCATAGCTAAAAGCATCAGGACAACAAGCAAGTTGACTAATGCCTGTCCACCAGCTGAGAGAGGTAGGCTGCATTACAGTGGAGTTTGTCCCTCAAGTTGTAATCTATATTAGATATTGCTAAAAATAGGGAAAATAGTCCACAGTCTGTAAAACCCTGATGCTCTCTTTCGAGGGAAATTTGCAACTGCAGCACACTCCATAAACCCCATTACGGCTGAAAGTAAAGTAAATGCATAGTATCCCGTTTGCTCCTACGCAAAGCATTGCTGTTTACAAACTGGTGCTTGACAAGATGTTTAAGTGGGCTTAACTTCTATTATGATATATAATTCTTTATTATTGGGATTTGTATTTTGCTCAGTCAGCATTAGCATTGCCTTATAGTGCTGGTAGCAGACTTATCCACTCTTTTCTAAAGAGGAGTACTTCAATTTACTCAGTCAAAGCGTATGAATCTGTCAGAGGTCCATGCCTGCAGAAAAAGGTACAACATAACGGGTTGACCCTGCCCTCTGGTAGTATCCCATCAACATTGCATGGCTGTTGATTCTGGGAAATCTGTTGCACACTACCCCTCTCATAGTAATGGTGAGGTAGCAGTAAGTCACATTTTCATGCACAAGACACCAAAACAGCACAATTGAAGGTCAGACTAAAGAAACTAGATTGATAAAATTTCAGTTAAAGTTTACACATAAAAGAGAAACAATTGTATACAAATATCACTTGAAATCACTTTGCCTTTTTGTAACTTTCTGTTGATCCCTCACTTCTAGGATAGATTGGAGGCTGTCCAATGGTTGTTAAACTTCGTTTCCAAGATGCCCGACAGGTGAGGAGCTCCGGCCGGGAGCTCCCCGGCCTGGGATTGCCTTTTGGCTCTGGTCCCCTGGAAACTACCCCCTCCTTTGACCCTTCTACTCACCTAGGATTATGTCGACGGCGGTCCTCGTTTCTCCAGCTCCCGCGACTGAAATAGAGTTCTTTTCCTCAGAAACCATGATTAGTGTCTCTGACTGCGGAGTCAGAGTCAACATGGCCGATGCCCGGTGGAGCTGCTTTGTTTGGCTATAGAGGAGACTGGCTCGGGTTTTCTTTTCCCTTGGCCGTCACCTACCCAGCCGGACATTGGGCATGGTTCTCCTCGTCTCTCCGATGCTGCCTCCTTCCTCCCCCTCCTTCGGATTAATCCTCGAGGATCTACTGATGACAGAGTCTGTCTCGACGCAGTCACTGCCTGGTCGGTATCTCCGGATGGCTGTCAATTTGTGCTGGGCTGAGGTTCGCCCCACCTGGCCATCCCCTTGCCTTCCGGGTTTGGGCCACTGCTTCTTGCTCTGCTACCGGACCTTTTGCTTCGCCTCCTGTGGTGCCTCTGGGACGCGTGAGTCTTTGTTTCCCCATGATTGGGTCGCAGCAGCGGTGAGTTCCACGGCGAAATGGTCCGATGCCCCCGAGCTTGTTTTCACTTTGAGGGGAGACGTGCCCTCCTGGTCCCCGCTGCTGCCTCCCTTTCTTCCGGAGCTGATGCCTTGTTGCGCCCGAGCCGACTTCCCCTGACTTTCTGTTGTGTTGTATCCCCTCCATTTTGTCCTGGAGGTTAATGGGTCTGTGTCCCGATCCCCCATCTTGACGGACTCAACCAGCTACAAAGTCCGCTCCAAGTTGCTGGTCCTCGTCTTGGTGTCGCCTGCCTTTACATAACATCAATTTGACCACCCCCGTCGGGACTACCCCTCCCTCCGAAAAGGATGGCTTCAGTTAGACTCCCGATCCGCTCCTTCCTTGTTGCCCCTTCCACTACCCTTGGTGCTCGTGGCACAGATAGCGAGTCTGGCACTGGACGATTAAATTCTGTGACCCACTTCGGACTATTGGGCGCGTGGACTTTGATTTTGTGGGTCCCTTAATTTTCGTTCTTCCGTTGTTGTTTGCCTGACTTTGTCTGTTTTTTGTTTCCTGCACCCTGTCTCAATCCCCCTCCCCCACCCACCCTCTACGCTCCAAGTGACTCGCTCTGTTTTATTTTATGCTATGGTAACTTAAGTAACTTTGTACAACCGTTTCTCATGTAAAGGGCTCTGATACCTCCGGGTCTAGCCAGCGCTATATAAAACTCTTCAAATAAGAAAAATAAATAAATAAACTTCCTGTGTCCAGTGTGCAATGTTCTAAGGAGTCTTTCAAGGCTACCAAATGATATGCCACAGGATGTGTATTTAAGAGGAATAAAAATTTGGTTTTGCAGCTGAGAATCCACTGCATATATACATTTTTGCTTAACTTTTTTTTCCAGAGAAAAGATGGCTGCCTGTTGCGCTGCTAATCTACTCCGAGTTATCTATCGTGGCACCTTGAGCAAAGTGCTAAAGTGCTTGTATAGATTGCAGGACTTGTAAGATCTTTGCTCATCTCTAATCTTGAATACCTGGTGTTAAGTGAAGATTAGTGGTTTTGGTCCTTTGTGGTATATTTCAGGTGCTGCTTTTTGG
Organism: Calotriton arnoldi; assembly: GCA_963921515.1. NCBI lineage: Eukaryota > Metazoa > Chordata > Amphibia > Caudata > Salamandridae > Calotriton > Calotriton arnoldi. The sequence goes on from CAWUFW010000140.1 coordinate 2,869,044, forward strand.
GGCAGTTAGTCACATGCGATGCTCGTGTGTTGCATATACTCGGCACCAAACATGTAATTACCAGTGCCTGAGATTTATCTAAGCATTCCACCCGCACCCATCACTTTTTTGTTTTCCTCAACGAGTTGGCTGAAGCATAGTATGTATACATGCTGTGGCCATTGGACTCAAGCTATACAGCACTGATAAGTTTGAACCTGGTTTGCGGTTTCTTGTGTTCTTGTTTGAGGGGCACCTTACCCAGGCAGTTTGGTTTGATTTGTTCGTATCGGAGGAGGACCACAACTGATTTGCTGATAGCTGGTCTCGGTCCAAATTGGCATAGTGCCCAAAGAAACAATGACCTGGAATGTTTCACCAAATAATTACCAGTGGTTGAGATTAGGTCAAGCATTCCAGCTATCTTTGTTTTTCTAAGCATAAACTCTGTAGCACTGTAGGACCCTTTTGAATCAGAGCGCAGTTGTTTTGGAGGGCTTAGTGTGCTTTGATAAAAGGACGCTGCATGTTGCAGTAAAACAGCAGCTCAGCAGCTGGCCAAAGCTTAAACCCAGCATTAGGACAGTGCAAAAACGTACTCTCTCTGCACCCTTCACCCTTTATAGCACCCCAACTAGTTGGGAGAAAATCTATTAATGTGGAAGTTCAGCCCCATGCCCATCGATCCAAAAGATTTGCAGTGATAGTGCCGCTTTTACCTCTTCTATTAATCACCATAGCATGAGAAAAGAAAGTAATCATGAATCTGCTGATAATAGCAATATGGTCAATATTCTGTTTTGCGCTGTTCAACTACCATGCAGAGGTCAGGCAAGTATCTCTGCTACTGCGGATACACAGGCTATAGCTGCTCCTCCTGACTGGCTTCCAAACCAGTGATAAGAGGCTGGTAGCTTATCTGTTGATAGTAGAAATATAGTGTTCAGATCCGCAGCCCACGCTGAGCTTGAAGTCACCAAGTCACTCCAGGGGATGGGCATCAAGCCCACAATCGAGGACATAGCCTTCCTAGCCACCACTGCCTCCCAGCCATGGCTGGCTTCGACCTAAAGCTTTGGAGCCGACCCCAACGCCGAGCAAGCAGCCCAAGACCTGGCCCACCTCGACGCCGACGGCTCGCTCGACGACTTCTGGGGTCTCAGCGCCAGTACACATGGACACCTTGGAGCAAAAAATGACAATACAGTCCTAGACGCCTAGTCGGCTGTCCACGGCAGACTCCGATGATCGGGAGCTGCCGATTCTTCAAAACCTTCAGGAGGAGCTGGTCTCTAAATAGCAAAGCGAAGACTGCCCAATCATCGCCAAATGGGAAAAATCATTGCAAAGCCCTCACCAAAGGTGCAGAAGATGCTCCCTCGCAAGAGGAAGTTGACATTTGAAGAGCAACTAGCATTGAACCTCCCCCCCCTCCACAGCTAAAGAAGCATCAAGAGAGGGGCACCAGCCCGCTGCCCTCAAGACCTGCTCTTCCGCCTCCTCCTGCTCATCTTCTTCCACCTCCACCTCCTTCTCTCCTCTCCCTCCACCTCCTTATCCGGAGGTATCTACACATTCTTCATATGTGGAGGGGAGTCCTCAGACCTGAGATTCCTATGAGGCTCCCTGTGACCCAGAACACCTGGATGACCCATGGGACGATTTTGGAATTGTCCATACAGATTTATTGGTCGTGCACATCATCCATAAATGAGCAAATGCACAGGGTACTGGGATTTCCTCCTCCGCGCCAGACAAAGAGTAAGAACTGCGATGTGGTGGGGAAAAGAGTTACCTCACAATCTGCAGTTCATTGGTCGATCGCCAAATCTGTGGGGTTGATGTCTAGGTATGACCATGCCCAATGGGACAAAATGGGAGACTCCCCGAACAATACAATCAATGGGCACAGTAGATTGTAGCTGAAGGGCAAGAAATCTCCAGCACCACCATCAGGTGTGCTCTCGACGTGACTGACACTGCTGCCAGAGGCATAAATGGTAGCGTCAAGACTGCAGGCATGCTTGGCTCCATGTCTCTGGCTTTAAGCCAGAAGTTCAGCGGCATCTGATCAACATGCCCTTTGATAGGGGACACCTCTTTGGGCCTCAAGTTGATCAGATGCTTGCAAAAATTAAGTAAGTCATGGATACAGCCAAAGCAATTGGAGCTCTCCAGTCTCCTTTGGCTGCTTACAATTCCGTGTCAGTGCTAAGACCACCTCCCCAGAGTCCTTTATCTCCTACCAGAGGCAGCAGCACCAACCACAAGCCTCTCGGGCTATTCCGGGTGAGCTATAGGGGAAAAAATTCCAGGGGTAGAGTGGTAGAGCAGTGATTTCCTTTCCCTTCTCCCGATCACACACCTGTCGGGCGATGTCTGCAGGGGTTCCTTCCACAATGGTGATACATCACCTCCGACCAATGAGTCCTGTTCATTGTAGAGCAGGGTTAATGTCTGGAGCTCACTGCACAACCACCAGACATTTCCCAGCAAACACGCCCTTTCACCAGAACACCAGAGGCTCCTTCTTTAGGAGGTAGACACACCTTTACTCAAGGGAGCTACGGAGCCAGTGCCACCCCAACAATGCAGCAAAGGGATGTTTCTAATCCCCAAGACAGAGGGTTCCCTAATGCTCAAATTAGTCCTTTAGCTCCTCAACAAGTTCATCCTGTCATAGCATTTCCACATGGTCATGCTCCAGGATGTCATTCCACTATTGCAACAAGGTGACTTTGTGACCGCATTCGACTTGAAGAACACCTATTTCCATATCCCGATCCACCGTGCACATCACCGCTATCTCAGATTAGTGGTAAGTGGAGAGCATTTTCAATTCAAAATTCTGCCCTTTGATGTAACCACAGCCACCAGAGTGTTCACCAAATGCTTTACAGTGGTAACTGCTCATCTCTTGAGGAGTGGCATCCATGTCTTCCCATATCTCTGACTGGCTGATAAAGAGTGCAACCAAGCAGCAGTGTTTGGCTCACACGCAGATCACCTTAGATCTCAACGATCTGGGTTTCACCATCAATGTGGGCAAGTCCCACCTCCAAACCCTACAACTACAGCCTTTCCTAGGGGCAATATTGAGCTCCGTCACCTGGAAAACTTATCCCAGTCATGCACAGGACCAAGCCTTTCAGTTCCTGCTGCCTCTTTTTCAGCTAACAGCTAGCAGTGAGAACAGTGTTGTGCCTCCTCTGCATGACGGCCTCCAGCATCATCATTGTTTCTCATGCTTGCGTACACATGCCGCTCCAAAAGTGCCTGGCAGCACAGTGGCCACAAGCGGAGGGTCTGTGGGAAGATCTAATGTTGATTTGGGCCAGGTGTCCATCAACATGGACGCGCCTCTCACGAGCTGGGGGACACGTCTACAGACATCACTATTCAGGGTCTGTAGACACACCTTCAACAGACCTTCCACATAAACTTTCTGGAGTTATTGGCAGTTCAATTCGATATGAAGGCCGCCTTCTGCCACGACCATAAGAAGACAGTCCTCATCAACACAGTGTGACTACCATGTATTACCTGTAAAAACAGGTGGGGGGGGGCACACCCTCTCCTCAACTCTAAGCGTTAGCCAACAATTTTGGCGTTGGGGGATCTACCACAGAGTACGCCTGCTAGCGGAGTAACTTCCGGAAGCGGATAATGACTTCCCAGACTTGCTCAGCAGGATGCAGAAACAAGTCCACGAGAGGGAACTCTTCCCCAAAGTCCTTCTCCCATATTTCCAACATTGGGAATTTCCCAACATAGATCTGTCGCAGTCATTGAAAATGCCAAATGCCCAAGCTTCACCTCCCAGGTTTCCACACCCACAGTCCATGGGCAATGCACTATGGATGGACTGGTCAGGGATATTTACCTACGCTTTTCCTCCTCTCACTCCACCTCCCCCCAATCCAGTCAACTTTTAGATAAGCACCTCTCCATTCTGCTGCTGACGGCGTGACTGTTGCTCTCCAAGGGAGCCATCGAGTGAGTCCCAGGGTCAGAAAGAGGAGAAGGTTGTTACTCGTAATACTTTCGTTTGCCAAGCAAGGTTGGAGGCCTTCGCCCCATAAATTTCTTTCTCATGAATGACAAATACAAGATGCTCACACTGGCCCATATTCTAACCACATTGGACCCAGCAGACTGGATGGCGTCTTTAGACCTGCTGGATTTTCAGTTTGCAGTGCTCCCCTTTAGCCTGACCATTGCCCCTTGGGTGTTTACAAAAGTGATGGCGGTGGTCGCGGTACACCTTTGGACGTTGGGAGTGGCAGTGTTCCCCTACCCGAAAGACTGGCTATTGACGGCAGGCTCATCGCAGTCAGTCGTACGCCACCTCCAGACAACGGCGAACCTCTTGACATCTTTAAGGTTCACGATCAATGAGCAGATGTCACACTTGGTTCCATTCCAGAGGTTTTCATTCTCTGGGGTTATCCTGAACACAGTGCAGTTAGGGCCTCCTCTTCACTGCAACGAGTCCTGGACATTCGAGCTATGATCCTGATGTTTAAGCCTTGTTCAAGAATCTTGTTGAGAGCGGCTCTTAAGCTTCTTGGCCTCTTAGCCTGCTGCATTTTACTGGTCAGCTACACCAGGCACCACATGTGGGCTTTGCAATGGAAGTTGAAGTCCCAGTGGGCGCAGCACCACAAAAATCTGGTGATCCCATTCAGATTTCAGAAGGGATGACCCATGATCTGCAGTGGTGGCTGCTTGAACGAAATTGGTCGGGCAACAGGCCCCTCTCCATTCCTCATCCAAAACTGATGGTGACGGATGTTTCACTACTAGGTTAGAGAGGTTGTTTTGGGGAGGTGGAGATCAATGGGCTCTGGTCTTCAGAGGAAGTCCGGTTCCATATCAATATGTTGGACCTGCAATCCTGCACCTGTGAAGTTGGCTTGAGCATCAGGGCATTTTCCTGGTTGAGATCCACATGGCAGGATCATTGAATGCCAAAGCAGAGGATCTCAGTCTGTGGCATCGGGCAAATTACAAATGGTGTCTACATCTCGAGGTGGTACAGGATATCTTCAGGCAGTGGGGAGAACCATGGCTAGATTGATTTCCCTCTGTAGACAACGCACACTGTCAATAGTTTTGCTAGTTGAATTTCCTGCAAAAAGATTTGCTGGGAGATACATTCTGGATGGAATGGAACATGAGTCTCTTGTACGCTTTATGGCCCATGCCTTCCCTGTCCCGAGTTCCGAAGAAGGTCAAGAACGACTTGGCTCCGGATTGAATATTAGAGTGTAATACCCGGCACCCTTCTGGGCAAGAACAACAGCCCTCCAATCAGGCTTCTACTTTGAGATGATCTTCTGTAGTAGCAGCAGGGTAGGGTTCTTCACCCACACACACAATTCTACACCTCAATGCATGGAGATTGAATGGCGGAAGTTAACTGCATTTGGTCTGCCACCTGAAATGGTGGATGTCATCCTTGTCACCAGGCAACCTTTTTATAGTCCATATATGCTGAGGACTAGACAAATGTGTGGCCTTGCGTGGAGCTCCCAAGGTGGACCCCTTACCAGCCAAACTGTTGCATTTCCTATTACTTGTTTTGTCCTTGGCCAAATAAGGCTTTGCAGTGGGCCCTCTGAAAAGGTATTTATTGGCCCTTTCAGCCTTTGTACTTTTACCGAACAAGCTGTTCTTGTTTAAATCACCTTTTGTGATGCATTTTATTAAAGGTTTGACACGTTCCCTCCCAATCCGTCAGGAATGCTACAGTGGGACCTTAACTTGGTTTTATTTCTTGTCATGTGTACACCCTTAGAGCCAATGCACATCTGTTAGTTGCATCTTATGACCTTAAACACCTTCCTCATTGCAATCACTTCTGCTTGTTGTGTGAGTTAGCTGCAGGCACTATCAATGTAATTCAAAATAAGCTTTATTCGATTTCAATATAAAAGCAGAATACAATACATTAAAACATCCGTAGTGGAAAAAAAGATTTAGCTAAAATGACTGTGTACTAGTCAACGCATGATATACATGTCAAAACAATATCAATGCATGATACTTAGTGAGCGTATAAAGCTTATAAGCAGAGTTACATTCTACTGGATGTTCTTTCTGCATTTAATCATGGCCCATAAAAGTGTGACATTCTACAGCATATATGAATTGTAGTTAAAGTTTGCAAGAAAAGATACGCCTCTCTATATATTTGAAAATTGTATGGTCTAATGAGAAATGTGATGAGCTGCTTCCTCTGGATATTGTAGAATTTACAGGAAAAAACAATATGCATGGTGCTCTGGGATGACACCTTATCACAAGGACATTTTTCTAAAGATGAAGACCAATCATTAACAGTGGGGAAACTATCAGTTCCACCGCCCTACACCACTTTCTGAACAAAATGGTGCTGAGTACGCAGGTGGCGTTTTTGCCTAAAGTTGTGCCTCCTTTCCACACTGGGGAATTCCAAAACTCTACCACCGTCCTTTGTCCCTCCTCACCTATCGAAAGAGGAAGAGAGGCTCCATCGGTTGGACCCCAAAAGAGTTTTAAGTTTTACACTGGCCGTACCAAAGACCATCTGAAGGATGATCCGCTTTTTGGGGGGTTCTGTGGGGTGTAAAAAGGAAAGGCTGTAAAGAAAAGAACTCTTGTCTAGGTGGATAGACCTCTGCATTAAGATATGCAAGGCACTGGCCAGAAAGTTGCCTCTGGAGAGTCTGTGAGCCCAATCCACCTGGGCTAGGACCACTACCACTGTATTGACATGGGAAGTGTCTGTTCTTGATATCTGACAGGTTGGTACATGGGTGTTGGGGCACACGTTCGTGTACAGTTGTTCCAGGGACCACTTCATATTCTGAAAAAAATTTGTTTTCAACATTCACTGAGGAAAAGGGGTCCTTCCAGGACCCTATTCCATTTGCAAATGAGTTACTGCTACCTTCATGTTGTCTGTAAATTATTAATGTTTTGCGACGGATTTTAGTTGCATAACATTAAATACATACCATAAGGAATCAGTATTTTGGAAGGGACGCCCTTAACTTGCCCCTTCCAAATACTGACGGTTATGGATTCCTAAACCCATTTAATGTTTTGGAAAACCTTTTCCGAATCGTTACATAGACTTAGTACTTTTGAAAAAGCATTTTTGCATTCGCAAACTCTCTGGTTTACCGAATCGTTTGCGAACACTAAAACCTTTTGTACATCTGGCCCTTGATCGTTCAATTATTGATGGAAATGCTTGGCGAGATAATTCGAGCTACCTATATGGGTTTATCGCATGGTATGGATATTAATCTGCTCCTCATTCTCGCTCCGACTCCATTAAGTGCAAATGGAAATACTTCCAGTAGTAAGTTATGATTCTACGCTATGAGTACTTAAAGTGCACTGAGACCAGTAAAGGTAACACGTGATTATCTTTTGAGAATTCGAAGCCAACAATTCATGTTGTATTAATGACTTTAATCGAGATTTTAAAATGTCTTTTCAAGTTAACATACGCTCTGCCCCCTTGCCATAGTGTGGGATACATGGTTTGAAATAAGTTATATTGCCCACCAGAATCAGACAATGCTAAATCTTCAGCAGTCACAGGTTTTGCCTATGGCAGATAATAGCCGTGCAGATTCTGTAGATAACCTGGTGATGAGTGAAAGAAGTTTTGAGGAAATTAGTTAAACTTGAGGCGCAGGGCAAAGAAATATTATGTCTAAAATCCGAGCCTCTTTGTAAACTTGAAGAGGAATTTCATATGTGGATAGTGATCTGATGTTAAAAATTCCAGCAGTTTGTTAAGGAGAAAAGATAAACGATGATCACTATTATGGACCTGGTCATTAAAGGTCAACCTGTACTGAAAGCATGTTACTCTGACATGCGATCACCCGACCTTTATTGTAGTTGTGATGGATGTGGTTCAATTTACTGAGTAACACTATTTTGAAGAGGCTTTGATCCTCTAATTTTAGTACTCTTCTAATAGTAATCTTATCTGAGGAAAAACACCATTGGAGAGATTTAAGTCTCTAAAGCTGTTAGTACAGTGGGTCACATCTAATGAAACACTCTGTTAACATGCAGCAGGGCCAGTATTGTTTTCTTTTCTTAAAATGGACCAATAGCTGCGAGTGCTCCTCTTTTCAATCACTTTCTCTGTTCGACAGTGATACTCTCTTCTTAGTCCTACCTATCCATATCTATTTTTCTTTGCTGTCCCACTTGCCAAATTAATCCTTTACTCCTATGCCCCATTTTTTTCCTATAGCAGAGCAACCACTTTTGTCCCTTCCTTTCATCATCCCGTGCTACCTTATTTTCATGCCTCCAAAACCTTTTCCTTACCTGTTTTCACTGCGCTGTTTTCTGACATCTGTGCTTCCCCTGACTTTTAGGGTTATTGTAGACACAGAAAAGGGCCTACCATTACCTAAACTGTGTTTTGTAATTGTTTTCCATTACTTCCTTTTTTGAAGAAACAAAATGCACAATCTTCCAGTTCCCTTTTTATTTTTGGGAAGTTTTTGTTTCTGGGTTAAGCATTTTTATCTTCTTCTACATCCAGAATTTAGTACTGGGTTTGTGATGTTGTTCATTGTTTGCTCATGTTTTTCATTCTTATGAATGGAATTTCTCACAAAACCTTTTTCTGTGTTTTGGAATGTCTTCTGTTATAGTCTCCTATTTTTTTTTTCTATCAAACTTAACGGCCATTTTAGCAAATAAAGCAATACTGCTGGTGGAAAGGGGGCAAGTTAGTGTTTAAATAAAGGAGTTTACCACCAAAACAGCAATTCCCTCAGATCAGTCCACTTGGACATCCCTAGTTATCAATCAATCAGGATTTATAAAGCGCGGCTAATCACCCAATAGGGCATCCAGGCGCTTGCATGTCCCGTGCATGAGGAGGCTGTTCCAGGTCGTTCCTGCGAAGTGAGAGAAGGTGCGTCCTCCACTTCTGCTTCGGTAGATGGGGGCTGTATGGGCAAGTGAAAGGGAGGCAGAGCATAGTCTTCTCGACGGTTGGTGGAAGTTCAGGCGGTGGTTAATGTATGCGGGTCCTTGGTTGTGTAGAGCCTTGTGTGTGTGGGTCAGCAGCTTGAATTGACATTTCTTCTGTATGTGGAGCCAGTGGAGTTGCCTGAGGTGGGGTGTGATGTGGGTTCGTCGGCAAACGCCAAGGATGAGTCTGGCTACGCCGTTCTGTATGGTCTGAAGTCTCTGTAGGAGGTGTGCGGCGATTCCTACGTAGAGGGAGTTGCCGTAATCCATTCGGCTGGTGATGAGGGCCTGTGTCACGGTGCCTCTCGTGTGTAGGGGTAACCACTTGAAGAGCTTACATAGCATGCCAGAGTGAGAAAGCAGGTGGAGGAGACAATGTTGATCTGGGATTTCATGGTGAGCTTGTCAATGATGATTCAGAGGTTTCTGGTGTGGTCGGACGGGGAGTGGGTGCGAGTCTTAGGTCTGATGGCCACCAGGAGTCCTTCCATGTGTTGCTGCTGTTGCCAAAGATCAGTACTTCCGTTTTGTTTGTGTTCAGTTGCAGGCAGATGTTCTTCATTCAGTTGGTGATGTTTGTCATGTATTTGTGGAAGTTGGTTCTGGTGGTGGTGAGGTCGTTGGTGAGTGAGAGGAGGAGTTGAGTGTCGTCAGCGTAGGAAATTATGTTGAGACCACAGGATCTGACAATGTTGGGCATGGGGGTCATATATGCGTTGAAAAGCATGTGGCTGAGGGATGAACCCTGGGAGACACCGCAGGTGATCTCCTTGGGTTCAGAGGAGAAAGGTGGGAGTTGGAATCCTCTAGGTTCTTCTGGTGAGGAAGGAGGTGATCCATCTGAGTGCATCTCCTTGGATGCTGATAAGGTGGAGTCTTTCGATCAGCATATGCTTAAATACGGTGTTGAAGGCTGCCAAGAGGTCGAGGAGGGTCAAAGCTGCTGTTTCTCCTCTGTCGAGGAGGGTTTGAATGTCGTCGGTGGCTGCGATCAGGGCAGTTTCAGTGCAAAAGCCAGATTGAAAGGCGTAGAGTAGCTGGTTCTGCTCCAGGTGTGTCATGAGTTGATTGTTCATGATCTTTTCCAGTACCTTCGCTGGGAATGGGAGCAGTAAGATTGGCCAGTAGCTTTTAAATTCGCTGGGGTCGGCGAAGGGTTTTTTGAGTAGTGGTCTGACTTTGGTGTGTTCCCAGGCGTCGGGGAAATGTTGCTCGGGTGAAAGAGGTGTTAAGTAGAGTGGTGAGTTCCTGGTTGATCCTTTGGTTTCCAAGGTCATGGGTCTGTGGGAGCTCCCGAGTGGATGGATTTCATGGATGGAGAGGTTGTTCCAGGTGGTCAGTGTGTGATTTGTGTCGGTTACGATGGTGGCGTATGTGTCGAGGAAGTCTGTAGGTGTGGGCTGGGGTTTGAAGTTTCTGTATATGGTTGCGATCTTGTTGTGGAATAAGTGGGCATGGTTGTCGCACAGCTCCTGTGAGGGTATGATGTTGTTTTCACTGGTAGCCGGGTTGGAGGATTCCTTAACGATATTGAAAAGTTCCTTGGTGTTGTTAGCGCTGGCTTTGCTGCGTGCAGCAAGGGCTACCTTCTTTGTTGCCCTCAGCAGGCGGTGGTAAAGATTGAGGGAGGTCTTGAAGGCTGCCCTGCCAGTAGTGTCTTTGCTGGCACGCCATCTCCTCTCCAACTGTTCACTGTCCCATTTAGCTTTTCTGAGTTCTTGGGTGTACCAGCTGGCCTTTTTGGAGGATTTTCTCTGGATGTTGCTCTTGATGGGGACGATGCTGTCTGCACAATTAGTGATCCAGGCGTTTAAGTTTTTCACTCCCTGTTCGATGTTGATGGCAGTAGCAGGGTTTGAGGTGTTGAGGGCGTTTGCCCTGCTGGTTTCTGAGATTTTGTTCCACCTCTGGTGGGGGGGGGGACGTTGGTCATCTTGGGGTGGTGGTGCGGGGGCTGGAGATGCTGTAGTGGATGATGTAGTGATCAGTTCATGTGAGTTCTGTGACATGGCTATATTTGACGCAGTTGCTGGAGGTGAAATTGGGTCCAGCGTGTGTCCTGCGGTGTGTAGGGTTGTGGACGATTTGAGTCAATCCGAGGCTGCTCATACTGTTGAGGAGCTGTGCGGTGTTTTTGTTGCTGGGGTCGTCAATGTGGAAATTTAGGCACCAGAGGAAGATTTCCTTGAAGTCTAAGGCTAGGGGTGTAATGAAGTCTGCGATGGTGTTGCAGAATCGACACAGCAGGCTCGGGGGTTGGTATGCAAGGGTGCCTCTGATGGTTGTCTTGTCGTCCGTGTGGAGCTTGAAGTTGAGATGTTCCATGGGGGTGGTGGTGGTGGTACACTGTATGCTCTCTTTGTCGATGATGGCTGTTCCTCCTCCCGGCTTGTTGGTGCAGTCCTGGTGAATGATTTTATATCCGCCGGGGATCGCTGTGGCAGTGTCTGGGGCGGATGTGAGTTTGAGCCAGGTCTCAGTAAGGAATAAAATGTCGGGTGCGAGGGTGGAGTCGAGGTCCCATAATTCAGTGGAATGCTTGCATAATGAGCGTGTGTTGAGAAGTGCACATGCAAGGTGATGTTTTTGTTCAGGTGGCGTCTGTGGTGTGTTTGGTCAGTGGGCTGGTGTGTGTGCAGTGGCAGTTGAAGTGGCAGTGGGTGCAGGTAAAAGGTCCTACTGCGGCGCGTTGGTCTGCGCGGTGGCAGTGTTTGTTGCGATGTCCAGGGTCAAGTGTGTAGAGCTCGTCGATGGTGTATCTTCGGGGGGGCGTGAGGACCAGAGGTCGTGGCGCTGGGCACGGTCCATGCGTGGACGGCCACAGACGGGCTTGCCTTTCGCATGGCGCAGACGCACTGCGGCCTGCATTAAATAAGTCCTAGGGTGGGCGGGGCTTCTGTTGGTGGGAAGAATGGTGAGTGAGAAAACCCGGTTGGGAAAACCCCAGCTGGAAAACCCAGGCAGCTATGGGTGTCACTGGCTCAGTCTGGAACAAGCAAGAACTGCAGGCCACAGGCAAGTGGCAAGCTAGGTGTACTGGTGCCTACTGATGTGGTTGCGCTGCCGCCTACATTAAGTAGGTCCTGGGGTGGGCTGGGCTTCTGTTAGCGGGAAGAACGGTGAGTGGCACAACCCCAGCGGGAAAACCCAGACAGCTGCGGTGTCACTGGATCAGGCTGGAACAAGCAGGAACTGGAGGCCACAGGCAAGTGGCAAGCTAGGTGTCCAGGTGCCTACTGCTATATAGGTATAGTTGGTGGGGCAGGAAAATTTACACTAATCTCGGAGAGAGAGCAAACTCGGGGGGGTAACTTATCGCGATTCAGGGTGTCTGAATCTCATATTTCCCAACTAAAAAAAGCAGTGGGCTGCAGAGTGGAGGGGTGAGATGATAAAGGTTAGTGATGGATTGTTTCAATCAGGAACAGGGTCAGTTGTGATTTACATTAGGTGGGCCTCTGTCTAAAGTGTCACAGAGGGTGAAAAACGATGGGTTGGAATGCTATCCTGTGCGATTGCCATGGGTCAGACTATTTGCAAGCATTCATCCTATCACGTCGTAGCTTTCCAGCCCTACTACTGACCATATTTGTGAATTTCAAAAAGTGGTAAATTCACATTCAAGGAGTACTTCTATGGGTGCAGATTTACAACTATTTTGGTAAACCAGTTATTTTTCTGAATGCATGCCAATCTAACGCTACCACTGAAGAGGTTGTTAACCTGGCGCCCTTGCGTGCTGAGTGGGCCTGTGACGTGACTGCACCACCATGGGTTGCAGATTCAAAGGAGTTGGGAAGGTAATCCAGACATACAAGAGCCTCGTGGTAGAATCATCACTGCTGGATTTAGCCTGATAAGACCACTGTGTATGGCATCAGAATGTACGAGGGCAGATAGGCTAAAATGCGGCATCATTTGGGCCTTTGAGACCAACTCCGCCTACCTGTACTGTGACTACAGCATTCCTGGCAGCTTGATTTAGAGGTGAATTGTTCTGGACAAGTCTTCCAGAGTCTTTCCCTACAATTCTTTTTTTTAAATATTTTTTTTGTCCTCATATCATGCAAAGGCGAGATGTAGTAAGACCAGGATCCCATTCAGGCAACTTTACCAACCCGGATCCTTCTCACCTCTCCTGGAACTGTGGAGACCATCTTGGTCTGAGGTGGAATACTGTCTTGAATCTCCAAATTCTTTGGAAAAGTCACTAGTGGTGCCACCACTGTGCCAGGTCCAGAATTTGTTATTGCGGAGCGAGTAATCATTGGACTTTCCTTCCTGCCTTACCCTATTCTCTTAACCTATCCCGAGAGTCATAGTTATCCCATACCTCCCAGAACTTCATCCGCTTTCTTCCCTCTCTGCTCAGATCCAACCTCTTAATCTTGCACACTGATGTCAACCAATCATTCACTGTAGGGGGGGCTGCTATAATCCATTTTATGCATATCTCCCGTCTGGCAAGTAAAATTAATACAAACATAAGATCTTTTTGCCTATTATTTAGATGTAAAGGGTCCCCGTTATCATTCGTCACTCCAAAAATCGTTAAGTCCATGCTTACCTCTATGTTTTGTCCCATTACTTAATTTAACACCTTACCCACTTCAGACCAGAATTGCTGTAATTGAGGACACTCCCGGAACTTGTGTGTGTCGTTTGCCTTTATCTCTCCACATCTTGGACAACTTTTCACCACCTGTTTATTTATCTTGGTTAACTTCCCCGGCGTCCAATAAGTCCTGTGTAATGTAATGATTTTTCCTAAGAGGTGCAGATTGTATAACACGGCATAGAGTAGTCATAGATACTTGCCATAAGTGTATGAGATCCCTCGATGGCAAGTCTCTCTCCCAGAGCTTCATTGGAAGTGTGAAGTCTTCCTCCCCTGCTAGAATTAAAATCCAGTACCATTTGGATATCTCCTTCCTTGGTGTGGGTCTCTTCGAATCTCCTCCTCTGCAGCCATCTCTTCTCCCAGCGCCTTCTCCATGTTTTTGGCCCAGCTTGTCAGCTGATAATATTTGAACCTTGATAGTTTCCCATCCATGCTTTTTTCTAGAGATTCCCAACTGACCAGTCTCCCTGCTTGTATCAGTTGACCCCATTTTGTTATGCCTGCTTGTTTAATGGGAATCGCTAACGTGTCCCTCAAGCATTCTGGGGTACCTGGCGAGTCCCAGATATGGTATTTGTAATATCCTTCTGATCTGATGCCAGATGATGCAAATTATTGGAATTGTATGATCTTTGACTCTTCAAACATACTCCCTAAAGAAAATAAACGTAATGCGGGTAAAGATATGAAACCCTTTTGCAGTCACAAACCCAGTGGTTTGCAAAATTAGGGGTTTGCAAACACAAACTGGCTTTTAAAATGTACGCATGCCCTTTTAAGAGTCTAAAAATATTTCCTCCTCTAAAAAATAGAAAATAATGTGAAAAGGGCACACTCCCTTATATTTCGAAGTTGGAAAGATATGTGTAAAAGGTTTGTGACTACAGCTGCAATCTCAGTCATTGAACATTTACCAGTCCGCGATTTGGCATGGTAAATAATTTGGAATGGGGAAGCTGCCAATGTGAGACAGCTTACCCTATGGGAATCATGTTGCGGCATTGAGGGGAGCAGACAGTAGTCCTGCTCCTCCCAGTTTTTTCTCAAAGGTGATTTCTTTTTTTTTTTAAACCTCCACCTGTCTCTTGGAAGTGGACACGGGCAGCTTAAGTGTATCTCATTTAGGAATACAATTGCAGAGACATAGGTCTGCTTGCTTTGTAGGCCTCCATCCCTGCATTCGCTGCCAATATCAGTGAGTCGAAAATTATGACCAACCAAATTAGTATTCTTTAGGCAGGTCGCTTTGTGACCCCCTGCCAACAGGCATTTTGTGATGGAACTTATTAGTGCAAAGGTTGCATCACAGATTGCATGGCCATTCACAAACCAGTTTGTGCGGATTGCACATTTTGGTTTGCGAATGGATGGTTGTACTTCAGGCCCCTTATTTCGCCAGACTGTGCCCCTCTGCCAAGTCACCTTGAAGTTACAGACTTGCGACTAGCTTCTTTGTCCAAGTGAGACCTGCTGAAGGATATGTCTACAACATTGAACGCAAAGCTCCTGCACCATGCATATCTCAACCCACATAGGATTAGCAAGATGTTCCCCGGTGCTTCTAATGTATGTCAGAGGTGCAGATCCGCTAAGGCCGACTTCCTTCACAAGGTGTGGTCCTGTACACTAATTCATCCCTTTTGGGAACAGGTGTCGCTGGTGGTATCAGTGGTGACGAATAACTTGTTTCCGCTGGCTCAGCTTAGATACCTGCTTGATACGGGGTGTATCACCAACAAAAACAAAGGTCTGTTAATATTCCAGAATTTAGCGCTTATCTTAGCTAAACGATGTATTACTATGGCTTTGAAGTCTACCGTAGCACCGCCACTGAAACGTTGGCAGGCAGACATGCTCTGGTTGGTGCCTGCCGAGCTACTGGTGCACAACCGATTGCGCACAGGGGGAAAGGGATTGGATCCATTGGAATGGTGGGATACTTACCATGAACGACTTGAGGCCTGTGTGGACGATTTCCCTCCTTGAACGCAGTGGCGGCTCCTCCGCTAAGGTGGAGGAGTGTTGCCCCACTGCCTTGAAGCAGTAAAATAAAATAAAAAATAAAATGATAATAACATAATGTTATCATTTTATTTTGTCCTCCTGCTGTGGCATCCTTGCGTGGCGGGGATGCAGAGCAGGGGAGGCATGGTAGCACCCTCCTAAGTGCACAATGACTGTTTGGCTGGCCCCCTCGGGCCTGCCAAACAATCATGCACACTTTCCCTGTTCCCCATGCAGGCTGCATTACAGTCTGCATGGAGAACATGCCCAGGCCCCCAGACCCTGGCTCAGCGCCAAACCACGGCGCTCAGACCAATCTCAACGTTGCATTGCAACGTTGTGATTGTTAAGCACCCAGGCTCCCCTGACCAATCACAACACTGCATTGCAGCGTTGTGATTGGTCAGAGGAGCCTGGCTGCCTGCTTCGTTTTTCATTCCAGACGCGAGGAGAAACGACGGAGAGAGGCGACGGTAAGGTATGTGTTTTTTAAATATCCCCTTCCCCCCTCGCCCTCCCCCCCCCTCTGCCCTCTCTCCCTCATGCCCCGCCAACGCTGATCCATGCCGGTCGCTACTGCTTGAACGCCTAACTTATCTTCTGGGGATTGATGTACAGACCGGTCTTCTCCTCTTGGCAGTTTCCGTTGGGTCCCTCACCTAGATTGGTATGCTGGATGGTCAGGTTTTAGAATCGTTTCTAAGAGGTCATTGAGGTATGATGAGGGAAACTCCGGCAACTGTTGTGAATCGTTGTACTGAGTACCCATATATCCATTGGAGCCTGTGTATTCTCGGATGGTGCCCTGATTGCACGAACACACAAACACTGGTTGGGGTAGGAGGGGGTGTTTCATTATTATGATTGTTTGAGTATAGATGTGAATGTGCTTGCGGCTTCTATTGCAATGTACATGGATGCGGCACATGAGAACAAACATTGTTCTTCAAACCCTCTGTTGGCAAGTGTTTTGTCTTTGCTGGGTTGAGCATTTTGATCCATCTGATCATGGGGTTTTGTTGACTGGGGGATAATTTCCAATATAGATGCATGCAGTGACTGATGCTATGGCCACATGTATTGTACTGCTTATGACTTCCTTCCTCTACATCAGTGTGAGATTATTGTATGCTATATGTGTTCTTTCTGTTGATTGATCCATGCCGTATAAAAGCTAATAAAGACCTTAACAAAAAAAAAACATTGAATGTAAAGCCATGCAAATGGAGAGCTAGTTCCTCAAATTGAAATGTTG
The DNA here is from genome assembly GCA_963921515.1 of Calotriton arnoldi. NCBI lineage: Eukaryota > Metazoa > Chordata > Amphibia > Caudata > Salamandridae > Calotriton > Calotriton arnoldi. The sequence goes on from CAWUFW010000140.1 coordinate 2,885,903, forward strand.
GTGTTGTGGTTGGACCAGGACGGTGAAGCACTTAGACAATACTGTGAGAGTAGCCAAGATTAGAGTTGCTCGGGGTCTCACCTTTATCTTAGAATGAGGATCTGGGGGCTCTTATGCTTCACTTTCTAAGTACATAAGTCCTGGAGGACGGATCAGAGACTCCATTGCAGGTTTGCTGGACACTTAGAACCCTGACCAAAGGTCCTGGTATGAGAACCACTGGTGCTGGGACTTTAATTGCAGAACTAGATGACAGAAGTGGTGACAAGGGCTGCTCTTCAAAAAGGACATGAACCACACAGAAAATAAGAGAGGAACTACAGGTGATCAAGAGAGATGTCTTTAAAATTTGAAGCTTCAATTTAGAGTCCAGGGAAACTGAATGTTTTTTATTAGAGCAATCCTTATTTTTCACAGCCACAATTGACTTGAGAATTCCTGGTAGAGTGGACATTGGAAAGGATCCCTGGAGATTCTGGGTACCCAGATAGCTTGAACTCGAGTTTTTTATGCTGATGTCCTATTTGTGTGAAGATGTGTCCAATTTTAAGGTGTGGTTTGAAGGGGCATAGGTCTGTTATTGAGTTTCCTAATCGTAATCCTGTTGCTATGCCCCCTACTCTGCCTTTCCCTTTCTTAGTTCGGGATACAGACAGCTCTATTTGTTGGTAAAACATCATGTCATCAGATCTTTAAATCAGTGCCTTAAGAATAAGTACACAGAGAGAGAGAAAGTGGCTTTAAGTACCCAGCTCAGTTCCCTTCGGCCATTGGCTTTCTCGTGTCCTCCTTGGTTTGCCATTGCTTGAATGGGCTGCCCATCATAGCCATGGCATTTCGTGAATGGATTTATTTCTCTATTTTTGTTCACATTAGTTTTGGTGATGGGGCATCAAGAAGACCTTTTGTAGTTGCAATATGATGTGTAGTTTGCAATTGTGAGCCAGTCAATGTTCTTTGATTTATTACTTTTCTGATAAATTAACATTTTAATTGATGATTTATTGATTTTTCTTTTAGGCAGTACATGCTGTTTCGATAACTTAGCCTGTCATAAAGACACAGTACTGTTTACGAATTGCACATGTGCATTCCTTGGCTTTATTTACTCTGCTATGGTAACATGCTGTTGAAGTTACAGCTTTTATTTGTTCACAAAGTATGACTTGTGCGCACATAAGCTTTCTTAAAGAAACAATGAAAATATTGCTATTGGTCAAAAGTATCTTCTATGAAATATTTTGCTGTGCATGTCTTTTATGGTCACCATTTACAATGCAAACTTCATCTGACATTTTCATAACACTCTGCTTTGAGTGCACAGCGTAACTCTGCTAATGCAGTCTGTTCAACAAAGAGGCCCTAATCCCAACTTCCTTTTGGAAATGGGGGATTTGTTTTCTAGGATACCTGGGTACAACACAAACAATGTCACTCAAGTATCATCAGACACTTCCCCTCACAAAAAGCCAAACCTGTTGGCTTTTCCAATGCTTGTTTATTGGTAGTTTTATCATTCTGAAATGGTCTGTTTTTTTCCTGGGGGCAGGTTTGTATTCCAAATGTGTTATTTCTTTTGTATATTGCTCAAAAAGATGTTTTAGAAAAATGAGTATAGGTGAAGGTATCTTCAAAGTACCTCCTGCCACCCACACACAACAGTGCACCCCATTCCTCCTCTCAGATATAGCTTTTCTTTATCCAATTATCTCATGCAAAATGATACACAAATAATCAAATAAGAGGTGTTAATCTTTTTGCAATCACTGTGAAATTGGAACAGGTAAAAAGGGATTTCTGTGTTTATTTTAGAAACTGACATATAATTAAATATAATTTTGACCAGCATAAAAATGTCAATCCAGTGTCAGTTTTTTGTCTGCAAATTATTAAATTCGCCTAAAGCAGTCCGTGAAAGAAATGAAACCTGGGGATACTTGCCACTAACCCTTGTGGGTTGTTGCTCCTTGACTAAAACAGTTATCTGGGCCCTCTCTGTTTTTATTTTTGGATATGGCCAATGCTCAATGTTAATAACAGCTCTCAATATTCCTATCTGCTTTCTCTTTGACACAAGGTAGAATAGACTTTTTAACTAAAACAGGCTTGTTGTTTGTAAAATGTGTGCTTGATGATACAGCAAACATTTGGCTGGATATGAAAGTATATGATTAAAAGATTTAAAACTCCCAATTCCATAAACAATCACCCCAATCAGACGATCCAGGCTTTGAAAAAATATTCTAGCACGAGGCTTTAAAAAGATGGTAAAAGCCCAATTTAAAGTTTTTGGGATATTTATTGAAAATTTCACATTCATAAAGCTGGGTTTTAAAATTTTTCACAACTCTGCGATTTCTTTTTGGACACTATGTGTTTTATGGGAGAGTATGTCGCATGGTTTTGAATAATCTTTGAGCTTCAAGGGTACAGGTTTCATAATCATCTCAACTCTTTATTACATGTTGATCGAACCATGACGTTAGAGAATCGGTGGCATACTGTAGAAGGCAATGTCGGTTACTGGGTAAAGTGTAGATATTTATATTGCCCTGATAAAATGTTATACTATTGCCTATAAAAACTCGCAAGAGAACCGTGTAAAACATTTGATGTATATTATACACCTGTTAAATATTTGTGGGTGGCAACAATGCATTACTATGGACATTTATGGTGTATGAAGGAGGAATGGTTCATAAGTTTTGAAATTGTACAATTATACACGTTAATTAACTTAGGGCTCACGGCTGAATACTACATTGAATCCTCAGAGAGATGCATCATCTTAGAGCTCTTCCTAGAACAAAATGGAAGTCGATGGGAAAAGGACACGTTCACCCGTGGGTATCTTGGCGCTGGATAAGAGATATTTATTGTTACCCAATTCAATGGTACTCATTTTATCGACTTCAGAAGGATAAAGGGCTGAGTGGACATGCTTGGATTTGAACCTGTGACCATGAGGTCAAACACAGGCCCCTACAGTGGACAGATTAGTCTACTAAGCCACCAGACCCAGCTGGTGTAGAGCATAATTATAGACTAATATTGAGTAAAGAGGATCGAGTGATGCAGGCATGAGAACATTAAAATATGTATTCTGACATGCTGAGGTTACCAGAGAAGGATGGGGATAGGGCAAGAAGGCCCTAGAAGGGAAATGTGGTTAATAAATCAATACAAGTGAGTCAGCAATAGGTGGTGGTCAATCTTTAAGGCAAGCTTTTGGGGCAATAAAGGCAAATTAACAAAAATAAAATCAAGTATTAGAGCAATGGAGAAGGTACAGAATGAAGATTTCTTTGCAGGCATTGGATGGTTGAACATTAGGGCTAGAGTTGTGAAACCTGGAGGAAGAGATGGGAAAAAAGGTTAGACGATCAAACAAAAGACAGATGTTGAATACGTAAGTGTAGGTGCATTGGAGGGGGTATAAAATGAAGACTGAGGTCCGGTGTTGGAAGGGGTTTAAAAAGATTATGGACGCCTGGGTCTCTGACGGTTTAAAATATTTAGATAAATGTGAAGGTATTGGGGAAAACAAAGAATTATGACAAATCTTGGGGCACTGGAGGATTACAAAAATGATAAAGGTTGGTGGGCAGTGTTGAGGAATAGATGATGATTGTTGTAGCATTGGAGGAGGTATATTATACGATGATTTACTGGGAGCTTAAATAATTTAGACCAGTGGGATGTCTTTGGAAGAAAAATAGGGAATGAAGACAGGTGATGGGTTACCTTGAGGTGAGGGATCATAAAAAGATACCAATGGCTTCGGATGTATGGAGAAGCAAGACATTGTTGGTTAGGTTTCTGGGTGGTAGAGAATGAGTACATAAGGGGAAATAATAGAGACTTTACACAGGTGAGGGTAGCATTATTGGGGGCTATGAGAAGGAGTATTTACATGTGAAGGCATTGTAGCTGGAGCTGTGCAATGAGGCTAGAATTAATGGGTGTTTGAGTGGTAGACGAAAAAGACCTGCTTGGGTATTGACGGTAGAGAATGAAGACAAGTGTAGGTCAATGTAAGTGGATTAGAGAAAGAAGCCAGGGGTGCTCGGGGCATTTTAGCGTCGGTGATTAAATATAGGTAGGAAACTGAAGGCACGTGTGGGGTCATTAGAGGGGTGGAGAATCAAGATAGGTGTGGGGGCATTGGAATATATGGGTCTCATAGAGGTGAAGGACAACAGGAAATTCACCTAAAATATGCTCATCTCTTGCATGCCATGCTTCACTTAGTTTGAGGGTATTGAACTTCTTTTATCGAAGGTGCCACCATAGGAGATGGTGTCAGAGGATTGCCCTATTTGGGATAACTCCCTCTGATTCCATGTCCACCAGCTGGTTTACCTGTCTGGGTCCGCTTTCTGAATGAAAGTGCTCCCAGACAAGAAAAGTGGTCACACTCCCAGTTTGTGAGGAAAATAAATTTAGTATTTTCTAAAAACAGCTCACTGCTTTGGATGTCTCACTTTGGGGAAAAAATGAACCATGTAAGGAAAAGCTGCTGGGGGAAGGAGTAATGATGGGGTGGCAGGTGTAATCGCCCTTTGTACATGGCTGGGACGTTTAGTTATGATGGCTGCCACTATGCAATGATCTAAATGAGGCTCGTAGAGAATGAAGATGGGTTTAGGGCATTAGAGGGTAGAGACTAGAAAATGAAATTAATGTGTACATCATTGGTGAGAACCTGCTCAAGTAAAGTATTGCAGATTAGCTAACCAATAGCTTACTTGAGTAGCCAGCTATTGCAGTCAGACTTTAGATCTGTATTGAATGGTGCAGTGAAAAGGCGTGTCAGGGTAGATAACGGCAGAAGGCTGTAGAACAGAGTGCATCAGATATGTGACAGTAGACATAGAATATGTGCTGGAGAGGAAGAGAAGAGTTGAATAATTGAGTGCAGGCAAGGTTTGTCATTCGTGGGTGAAATATACCTTGGTATTTTTCGGTGGCTTCCTTTAGAAGTGAATTTGTCTTCTTTTTCCCTTTCTCAGTTTGGCACATTACTGACACTGGGGCAAGTATTTAGACAAGTCAAAATATTCAGTGGGATCCCTTCCTTATGATTAGGCTGTGCTGTCATTAATATGGGCAGAGCAAATGCGATCTTTCTTCCTTCATTGTAGTTAGATTTCAGTACATTCAGCTGATGGTAGCTGCATGAATGTCAGCTCCTCCTGCTATCAAATTTGTAATTTTGCCTTTGCTTTTTTGTTAAAGATTCTGGATTGTGTTAATTGTTGCTGGGCGTAAGCATTTACATGTGTTTGTTTCTCAGCAAATCCCATCACAGGCAGGCAAGTCCCAGTCTTCCCCGTTTGGGATCGGAAGCAGCCACACATATCCATCTGATCCGTCCTCTTACAGCCCTCTTTCCAGCCCGGCCACCTCATCTCCCAGTGGAAATTACTCTAACCTTGCGAATCGCAACACAGGTTTTGGTAAGCACTTTGTCAATTTTACGATGTCAAAACATTAATTTTGCCTGGTGACTGTTTTTTGAGGAGCAGCAAACTTGCAACTTTAGCTGTATGAGGGCAGGTTGGTGTAAAATCAAAGATGTACTTCACAGACTTTCAAGTTCTGAAGACTGTTCGTCACAGGCCAGGCTCATAAGGCATCTTCCACCTAATGAGATGCCATGAGGATGGAAAACTTGTGCTGTAGCTTTACGGGCTCCCATAGACTTAATTTTTACCAGTTGATATGTGCTCCCTGTGCTCATCTATCCATTGTCCACAGGATTTGGCCTTCCCAGAGATGCCATTCACAGCTGAAGCAAGGAATGTTAGATCTAGCTCTGTGCTTCCATGTACATCTTTTGTTTCTGTCATTTCTTTATTTGGGCTTCCATGGTCCGTCTGCAATTGATTTATCGTATGTGTCATATTACTCCAATGGCATTCTCACATCTGTTCCCTAAATTCAGTCATGTAAGTCGAAAGAATGTTCTTACTATCACTATTCCACACTGGCTTTTCTGAAATATGTCTTCTAAGATTGCTTCTTTCTTACAACCCCATTTGTTATCTTTCAGCAGAAAGCGGACAGAGCAGTGGGCAGTTTCAGGGAAGACCATCAGAGGTTTGGTCTCAGTGGCAGAGTCAACATCACAATCAACAGAGCGGAGAGCAGCACTCACACCAGCAGGCTGGGCAAGCTGAAGTCTTTCAGGTAAAAAGCATTTTATTTATGTACACAACATTGGCATGCTTCGACTGGCAAGGAGCACCGGTGGTCATTTTGTGTGAGAACAATAGGCAAAATGGATTTTCAAGCACTGTTAATCATGCTTTGACAATCTTGGATGAAATTTGTGTGCGTTTTTTTTTAGTTCTTTTTTTTGTTTGCTCTTTGCAGTATTCAATTTTCACTGTGTTTCTTCCCAGTAATTGCAGCTAACATTTCCTTCCATGTGACTGGCATGCCTGTCGAGTACTAGTAGAACTGTTTTACCAGAAAAACCCCAAAGAAAGTGTCATGATAGCCCATTGTCCGGCAACCAAAGAACACACTGAACCAAGAGCATGGTTGTGCTTCACTCCAGCCCAGATGCACCTGGCCGTGCTCGTCTCTCAACATTAATGTAAAAAAAGCCCTAACATCATATTATATGTAGTCTGCAAAATCGCAGTCAATGAGGGCTGAAATCAAACGATTACAGACAACTTTCTCCATTCTCCGTCATAGGATTTTCTTTGATATTCATACACAATGGATTGTCTTTCAGGGGGTCTCAGTAGTAGTAAGCGCTGAATTGTTTTACCCATGTGCGGTGTTCTGAAGCACTATTTCAAAGAAAGTATATTTAGTTTACTAAAAATCATACTGATGCTAAAGCATATCGCTTTTCAGTAGATATGCCATATCTTCTTATTTATTGTGAAATAATTTAACAGTCTATAAAAAAGGTACATTGGCCAGTTATGCTTATTTTCTTTAGAATCTAAAGCCCCTTTAAAAAAATATAAATGTCACATGGGGAACTAGGTGACAAGAAAAAAAGCTATTTTACCAAACTTTTTAGGTCTCGCCTAGCGTTGCAGCACGCATGCGCTGCTCGCTCTGCGAGGCATCTTGTAATCGAGGAGATTTCAGAAGTGGAGTTGATGCCCCGCCCCTATTTTTCATTGGCTGGCGTCATCGTCTATGGTAAACGATGGCCTCCGATTGAAAATGAGGCTTCTTAGTCCCTCCTTGTTACCGCCCTGTCTCCTTTTGGGACGGCCCATCAGGACTGGATCTTTTGCTTGCGGCGTTATACAGTCTCCTTCAATTACTCTGTGAGCACTTTGTTTTCCTCATTCGCGCAATGGCGACAGCTTGTTTAGTTTGCCAGTCTGGTCCTGAATAAGTCACTGCTGCCCTCTCGTGCGGTAGTCGGGTGTTTGCTTCTTCTCCGTGCCCTGGAACTGTTAGAGGAGTTGTCTCGTGCGTGCGGGATCCTTCTCTTGCTGAAGTCTTGACCCGTTCTGCCAGCCCCCCGGTGTCGTGTCTATGAGCGCCTTCACTACAACAGCTGCTATTCCCCCCCCTGGTTTGCCCACCGCTCACTCTCCGCTGCTGCCAGACCCTTGGCAGGCACAGAGAACGACCAACCAGAGGGAACGAGGGCTCCACGAACCGGCTGCTGAGGAGGCTCCCGCGGGGTAGGAGCCGGGGCTCTTTCCCGACTCTACGGGATGTGTAAGTGACATGGGAGGTCTGTGGAGCGTCAGGAGCCCGGCTCTGCCACTATGTCCTGCCCCCTCAGGCGTTCTCTCTGTTTCTTCTGTCCCTCCCGGACTGCAGCCAGAGTCTCCCCCTTCTGCCTGTAACACAGCCTGCTCTTTATTTCTGCTACCCCCTCCCCTTCTGCTGCCGTCCAGCTCCGAGACTGTTCTCTACTCACTCTCAGCATGCTGACTGTCCCACCTGCCTGCACCCCCCTCTGCTCCCCTCCCAGCAGCCCTCGCTTCCTCCTTCCATACGCACAGCCCTCCACCGGAAGACTTTTTACTCTCATCATAAAGAGGCTTCACTTTTACACACACAGCGGACCGACGCTCGCTTCCCTCCGCCCCGTTCTCCTTCTCGTTCACTTTCTGCCTCCCCCTACCATCCCACCCCGCCTTTGTACCCGCTTCCAAAAACCCTCCTCTCATTCCCCACCCTCCTCACTACCCTCATTCGCTTTTCCTTTTTCCTCCATTCTCACTCTCTCTTTCCCTAACATCTTCTCCTTCTCTTTCTTCACCCACAATCTCACCATTCACCTTATGGCGCTCCCCGTTCCCTCGCTCAAAACCCACAACCCTTTCTTCCCTGCTCTCCTATCACCTTTGGGGTCTCTGCAGTTCATCCCCTCCTATTTCTGTAACAACCTCCTTCTTTCTCCCCTAGTCCCGTAGCCACTGCCCTCCCCAGTTTCTGTAGTGGCACGCCCTCTCTCCTACCACTCTGAGCTCACCTTGCCGTTAACCCACTCCGTTCTTTCTCTGAAGTCACTCCCTTCCTTCACCGCCTCTTTCTTACATCCCGTCCCTACCCATTCCGCTCTTTCTCACCCTTCAAAGACCGCCCCTCTTTTTATGCCTCTTTCTTAGCCTAGCTTGGTTTCTCTTCCCTCGACCACCCCACCACCCTCGGTGTCAGATTCCCATACACACTCGCTGAAATGCACCGAATCCGTTCTCAGCACATTCGCCTGTCCCCTGAGATGCCCACTCTCCCGCGTCTCTCAGAGGGACCAGCGCAAACTTAGCATCAGCATCACTCTATTTTCTAAACAAGCATTTGCAATGCAATAGGTCTCGCATTTACGTGAGTTTTAGCTATTGGCATTGTAAATGACAATGACTTTTATTTATGTTTTGGTTTTTAAAATTTAAATAAAAGGCATTATCATTTACAATGCTAATAGCTTAAACTCGCGTAAATGCGAGACCTATTGCATTGCAAATGCTTGTTTAAAGATGTGGCACTGTAGCCTGTAGACTGGAAGATGACACTGTGGATTTGCCGACTCCAAGTCCTCCAGTATATCGTCATGCTCGGTCAGTGGCAATTGCTTTAGTTCTTTTTTCAAAGTCTTGGTGAGAGAATCCTGGAGCACTGAGCTTGGCCTTTTTTGTTTTTTTTCCCCACTGGAATACTTTCTAAACCTCCTTTAAAACCGCTTTACTCGACGTTACTAATGACTTGGGGCCACATTGCATGTGGGGCTAGTTCACCCAGAGCAATACCTCCAGGCCCCATTACAAGAGTGCCTGGGCCTGGAAGTATCAAGTTTGAAAACTCAGGGCCCCATAATTCTGGGCCCAGAGACACTTGTCATGTGAGACTTGCTGCATGCCAGGGCCATTTCAGCTCTACACACTCTCCTCCTACAGCAGTCTGGGGGGAGCAGGGAATGCTCCCCTCGGAAAGGCACACGTGTGCCCTTCAACCCTGCACTTACCAAACCACCCTCCACCAGCAGAATTGAAGACACTTTCCATCTGCTCACAGCAAGTGGAAATTTCTGATTTTTGTTCACTGAAATGCTGAAAAACTGCATGGTAAATTCGGTCTGAGCAATTATTTCTCATTTCAGGAATGGCTAAACCTTGCTGCAGTGTTTCTCGCTGGTAATTTAAATTCCGTCTCTCCGGTTCCTCTGCAGCAAAGACTAGCCAACTCGCAATTTTCTTTAAAAAAATGAATGCGATCTTTTGTTTAAGTGCCCTTTGTGTGGCAGAAAAAAGGCACAATCACATCCTCATAATCTGTGTATTGTTCACCTTAGATACCAATATTCCTGACAAATGCCACCACTGCAGGAAGTTTTCAATATGCACCTTGAAGGACAGAGAGAACATCCATCTTATGGACGTCAGTAGGAGCAGCGCTGATGTCAAGAGTTCCCCAACTGGAAGGTCAAAAGTGTAAAGAAAAGGGGGCTTCCACCAGTGGTCCTGTTTCCATCCCAGAGGGAGAACCAAGAGGAGACATCTTCATGCAAAACTGCGTCTTTCTTGAATGAGGTCAATGACATTGAGGCAAGCTACTGTGCCTACTTGTTGACTGTCGAGGTAGTCGACAATGATAAAGCATATACTTTCAACTGTGTTGAAGCACCATTTTCTAGTAACGCATACTGATACATCAGCGTCTCTTCATCAGTCTGCGGAATAGGTCAGCAAACTGAAATCTTGGAGACTGCCTTTGACCTCGAATTAAAAATATTCATGGGCATGCTCTCCAACAAGGCTCACTATTCTGGTGGTTGAAGTACCATACACTGCACCTCCAAGAGCTTAATCACCTCCTAAGCATGCCATGCCTCTGGAGAAGTCTCCAACAAGACCTGCTTACCCAGTCACTCCAACTTCTAAGAAACACAACCAAGGCCCCACCATAAAGACCATGCATTATGCCTGACGCTGTTACCAAAAAAGATTCTGGACTTTTACTGTTGGATCACATTTTTCTCACAGGTCACATTCTAGACGGAATAAGGCCATACTCTTTTTCTACATATTCCTCTTCAAAATCATGAACCAGAAGATATCCTCTGACCATGGCAGATTCACCACCAGCCAGTATTTCCCCCATTAATGACATCAATACTTTTCAGGATGTCTTGATTAGAGTTGTTCATTAACTTAGTAACCCACTACCATTTGCTTCTCCAGAATTGTATCTTTCATAGATCCACATAATTGAATCATCCCTGTCATCCAGTTGGGAGCCCCACAGTAACATCTCAATAGCAGTGCTATGTTAATGTAAGTTTAAGGCTGAAACAAAGTTTGTTTAGTAGCTTAGTCACATCATTTTAAAAGAACCAAACTTCAACCAGTCAGAGACAGTCTGCATGAAGACCACACCCTGAGAGGTCACCATCCTTCAGAATTTGTGTAGTACTTATGCAAAGTAATATTCACATTAGTTGAGCCTCTGAAGGTAAGTAACTGTTAAGAAGAGGTTACTTACATTTCTGGGGATACTCTGTCTAACCGTAGATTATCCAGTATTGGGGTATCTTTCATAGATTCACATGCTTGAATCATTCCCCGTCGTCGAGATGGGAGTCCCAAAGTAACATAATCAAGCAGTAATAGATAATTGCCATAGGCTATAATGGCCCTTGGCCTTGGATTTAATAGCCCATCTAAGTCCTTATTACAAAAATGACCCAGACTATGAATACAGCCAATTCGCTGCTAGCTCCCTCTAGAACACTCCTTCCAGAGGCAGATACCCTCAGATTTTCACCGCATGTCATGTGGAAGGGAACCTCCCTGAGTGCTACTTGGTTTTTTTTCCTACAACTACTGGATTTTTTCTACAAACTTGACACCATGTCTGACAACAGAGGCCTTTTCTCCCCATGTAAAACCTGTGGCAGGAAAAGGGTTCATGTGGACGATCCACACAAGGATTGTATATATTGCCTGCATCCTAAGCATGAGGTAAGGTAATTCAAAATCTGCCTTACCTTTCTCAAAGACTTTCAAGGATGGAGAAGGAAGGTTATTATTGTGGCTTCAGACCACTAAACACCAGGCAGTTTCTTCAGAGGAAGAAAGTGCTAAATCCTCTAAGTCTCACAAGAGAGCCAGGTGACAGGAGAGTTCCCCTGGAGAAAGTAGGAAACACCACAAACCTTCTCATGGGACCAAGGACTCTAAAAAGGAGAAAGGAATGAAACACTCCTCAGAGCCTGCTTTATCTGTGCCTACAACACCTTCCAGAAAGGACAAAGACCGTCCCAGAGCCTCTTCTTCAGACCCTTTGAGGCATAAATATGGCAAAAAACCATCGACTACGTTGCCACACTCGTAGTCGACGACAATCATTACATCATCGGCACCGTCGACGACAGCAACTATGATGACGACGGCAATATTAAGTCCCATACTGTCGACGAGAGTTTCACTCTCTAAAAGCCCACCGACGTTGGGATCACCGTCGACACACTTCCGTAGACGAAAATATAATCGACGACATACCGCTGATGAAGATACCGTTGACGAAGACCACGTCTACGAGTGACTCATCGGTGAGCGCTCCGTCGACATCTCTACCATTGACGAGAACACCGTTGATGATGGAATCTGCTCAACTGGCTGTTTCTGCACCGTCTACGCCACCGTCGACGATTGTTACTGATTATTACCAAGGTAACCAAAACAGTCCTATGCCCAGCCATGTCAGCGTACAGTAAGATATCGCCTTTAATCCCATTGCATCTCTTGGACAGGAGGACTCTGAGGATGATGGTATTTGTTGTAGCTCATAGCTCATCAAAGCTAGACGTTAAATGTCAAGAAGATGATGATGATGAGGAGGATGAGGATTACCATGATGAAGAACAGTATTATCAACAGAGCTACGTGGCCCATCTCGTCACTACCAGTCGTATGGTTTTCAACCAGAAATGCGTCCTAGAGACATGGCCCATCTGCCGCCTTCTCTCATCCAAGACCAGCAAGTAATGTTGGCGGACGACAGACAAAGGTTTCCGCCGCAAGAGGATCAGCCAGAGAGGCCACTACCTCAACCAGACAATCCGAGTATGCCAGTTTTGCCTCCACCAGTTACACCTAGTATTATCCAGTATTGGATCTTTCATAGAGTCACATGCTTGAATCATCCCCGCCGTCGAGGTAGGAGCCTCACGGGAAATATTATAATAGTAGGAATTAATCTGATCATAGGCAACAATGCTTTGCACAGTCACTGCATTAGCCCATCCATATCCTTTTGTAAAAAGAACAAAAGTTAAAACATAGCCAATCAGACATCAGCACCCTCTAGAACACTCCACAGAGAGGCAAGTCCCTCAGATTTTCTACCGCATGTCGTTGTGACGGGGAGTCTCCCTGAGCTCTGCTCAGTTTTTTCTCTTCATCTTGGATTTCTGTGATTTCATGATGTCAGAATCTTCTAAAAAAGGACTCTTCAGGCCTTGTGGGTCATGTGGTATGAAAAGGATGCATGCTGAAGAACCCCACAAGGATTGTATTTACTGCCTGTACCCTCTTCATAAGGTGAAAGACTGTGGAATCTGCAGAACTTTTTCTTCAAAAACTTTGAAAGATAGAGCAGGCAGACTACTTATCTGGTTGGAGAGGCTAAAATCTAAATCCTCTGTGGTCTCTGAGGAAGCAGTGTAAGTTCCCAGGCGTCAGTCCAGCTCTCTAAGAAGAGGGCTAGATCTGTGGAATCCCCTGATGGACATTAGAAAGCGTCAAAAAAGACCCATCATGAGTCTGAGCATGCTACCTCAAAAAAAGGAAGCTTCCATTCCCTTCTGAGGAAACATCTGCCTCAAAAACTGCCTCTAAACATTCAAAGACTCAGTCAGAGTCTGTCAAGGCGTCGTCGAAAAAAACCTCGTCGACGACAAAACCCCGTTGGGTTTCGTCTACCAGCAAATGTCGATGACACTTGCACCGTCTAGGATTAGATAGGCAAAGGTTTTGCCGTTGTTGACGGCACCTATTACACGTCTTCGCTAATCTCTTCGTCGGCACCTGCATTGTCGACAATGCTGCCAACGTCGACGCCTCCGCCATTGTCGGCATCTCCACCGTCGACGGCGCTTCCACCATCGACGATACGTTCATTGACGACGCCTCCACCGTCTACGACAACTACTTTGTCGACGACAACTTCTTCATCGACGGTAGTTATTCCATCGACGATGACGACACCGTCACTGGCTACTGTTTTTTCTACGTCAATGGTATCTGTTTCGCTGTCGACGAGGATTTCGTCGACGCCTCAAGCAAAGAGACTTTCTACATTACATTTCACGCCTGTTTTGTCATCGAGGTTCTCGTCGACTATGCCGTCGTCAAGGGGTTTCTACCAGGATCCTTCATACATCTCCCCTTTGCCTCCTAGTCAATTTTTAGAGGAATCTGAGGATGATGGAATGTTTAGTCTGGCCCACACCCCTTCTCAACTGCATGTAGAATTTCAGGAAGAGGAGGACGAAGATGAGAATTATGGGCCACAATATAATCAACCCATGGATAGATCACAAATGTTGATGCCACGCCAGGAACTAATGATACAGCTGCCTGTTGCATTGGTGCAAGATCTAACAGCTATGTTGCACAATTACCTTACACATTTCCTTACAGCAGCAGGATCTGTGCAAAAAGAAAAATCTCTGCCACCTGCTTTGGATTCTAGACCAGTTACAGTGCCTCCTCCTGAATCACAGGATTCTGTACCTGTGCAACAAGATCAGGTCCCACAGGATGACGATGATGATGCTGAAGAAGGTGAAATTCAGAAAACTTCAACAATTATTGACGAGTGGGAAGATTACGTAATTCCTACGCCTTCTCCGCCCGCTCCTCAAGCTATTGACTCTCCACCTGAGGATATTGGGGGCTTCCATGCTCTGATGGAAAGGGCAGCAAATCGTTTTAACTTACTAATGCCTGTGAAAAATTCTGACTGTTTTTTGTATGATTATAAAGATGAGAACAGAAAATCTGCGTGCAATTCCCATTATCGATCATATTTGAGAGGAAAGAATAAAAATCATGAAAGCGCCATATTCCGTGTCGGCATTCCTTCCCAGGATTGATAAAAAATATAAAGCCCTTGATGATGCACCAGCATGCTTAATGGGACATCCAAAGCCAGATTCTGTAATTGCCCAGGCTGTGCAACGAAGATTACGGAATCCTTCGGTACTCATTACTGCTCCGCCTGATAAGGATGGAAGGCGCTTAGACAATATTGGGAAGAGGTTTACCACCATTGCTGGTGCGTCAGTGTGTGCCGCCAATTCTCTAGCAATACTAGGAAGATATGACCTCCAAATGTGGTCGGATGTGGCATCATATCTCAAATTATTGGTATATCTATAGACATGGCTTCTCTTGCTTTTAGGCAATTAGCTGGTGCAGCAGTTCTTCGTTGCCAAGGATGGCTCAAATCTACCACCTTCCGACCTGAGGTGCTCAGTAAAATTTTAGACATGCCGTTTGATGGTGATGCACTCTTTGGAAAACATATTGATGAGGCCTTGCAAGAGATCAAAGCGGATACTGATACTGCTAAGGCATTCGGAATGCTTCAATATAGGAAAGCACCTTTTCGAGGAGCCCGTGGCAGAGGATCTTATTCCTTTCGAGGAAGCTATCAAAAATGGCAACCGCAATCATATCAGTCTTACCGATTCTGCTATCAACAGCAGCAGTCATATCGAGCACCACAGTCTGCTGCATATTCCAGACAACAACAAAGGAGGAAGCAAGCTACCGAAGCCAGAAACAATGCTAGAAAGCAGTGACAACTTCCCAGCACCTGCTATGACTTCACTCATAACCAACCTGAATTCGACAAGTATTTCTATACGCTACGATCAGTGGAGCAAAATTACAACGGACAAATGGGTCCTGGACATCATAAAGTATGGTCATACTCTAGAATTTGTAACAGTTACGCCCCCTCATCCACCCCAAGGACGGCTTCCAGCTCATCTCAAATTGCTCAGAAGGGAAGCGGATATTGTGCTCCAGAAAGGGGCCATAGAGAAAGTTCCTCGTTCTCAGATGGGAAAAGGTTTTTATTCCTGCTTCTTTCTAATAAAGAAAAAGTCAGGGGAATGGAGACCCATTCTGGATCTCAGAAGACTAAACAAATATCTGCAGAAAAAGTCTTTCCGCATGGTCACCCTTCGGGCGATACTTCAGCTTCTCAATCATGCGGACTTTATGACCACTCTAGATTTACAAGATGCATATTTCCATTTTCCAATTCATCTCAAACATTGAAGATGTCTCCGTTTCGCTGTGGCAGGTACTCATTTTCAATTCAAAGTCCTCCCGTTTGGTCTTCGTTCAGCCCCAAAAGTGTTCACCAAATGCCTGGCTCCAGTTGCTGCTCGTCTCAGGTTTCAAGGTCTACCACTGTTTCCTTACCTCGACGACTGGCTAGTGAAAGCACCGTCTTATCAGCAACCCTCAAAAGCAACTTCGATTTGCTTACAGATGTTCCGTTCCCTAGGGCTAACTCTCAATTACCAAAAATCGATTCTGCAACCGTCTCAGAAGACGGTCTTTCTGGGAGCAATCCTAGATACCGTCTAAGACAGGGCATTCTTATCTACAGAAAGGCAAGCAAACCTTATTTCACTAGCGACAAAATTGGCAGGAAGAAGCTTTGCTTCTGTACGCCTAATAAAATCTCTGCTTGGCATGATGTCATCAGCAATTTTAATGGTCCCTCACGCGCTTCTCAGAATGAGACCCATACAGGAGCAGCTGGACAATCAATGGCTCCAAGTAACCGTGTCGTTCGACGATCTAGTTCAGATAACTGCAGTTATGAAAAAAGCACTTCTCTGGTTGCAGTCCTCCAGGAATCTCTCGACAGGGCTAACTTTCTGTTCCCCATTACCAGATTTCGTCCTTACTACGGACGCTTCTCTAGACGGCTGGGGAGCGCACCTGCAAGATCTTCGGATAAGAGGCCAAGTGGTCCAGAGCGCGTTCAAAGATCCACATTAATTTCCTAGAGTTGCGGGCTATTTTCCTAGCCTTACAGGCATTCCTCCCGAGAATACGAGGTGCTTCGGTTGTCATACGAACGGACAATACTACAAGCATGCACTACCTCAACAAACAGGGAGGTACACGCTCCCATATCCGATCGCTGGAAGCGCAGGGAATCTGTAAATGGATTCTCTCTCACCACATCTCTATCAAAGTGGAACATCTTCCGGGGGTGAACAACAGTCTGGCAGATACTCTAAGCAGAACTTCCAACTCCTGAGACGAATGGGAACTAGACCAGACGGTTCTCGATTCCATTTTCCAGAAGTGGGGCAAGCCCAACTTCGATCTCTTCGCCACCGAAAAAAACTGGAAGTGGCAGTTCTTCGCCAGCTGGGAACCAGAAAGAGTGTCATGGGGGAATGCTTTTCTAATACAATTGTCGGGGATCTTCGCATATGCTTTTCCCCTTTACCCCTTAATACTGAGGCTTCTGATGAAAATGAAAAGGGACCCATGTCGTCTGATCCTCATTGCTCTGCGTTGGCCACGCCAACATTGGTTCACGGAGCTTCTCCTGCTCTCAGAATGCAAACCTTATAGCCTTCCAATATTATCGACGCTGTTGACAATGAGCAAGGGCCAGATTCTCCAACCACGTCCCGTGTCACTCCAGCTGCATGCATGGTTGCTGAACTCAATGAATTCAAGGACCTAGACCTGCCACAGGACTGTAAAGACATTCTATCTAAAGCAAGGGCAATATCTACTATTATAACTTAGTCTCAAATGGCTCTTGCTTCTGTTCATGGTGTCTTCAAAACATTATACATCGTTTGATTCCCCTTCAGAATTTTTTTTGCCTTATCTTCTCTCCCTGGCTAAATCAGGCCTTATGTATACTTCTATTAAGGTACATCTTGCTGCCATTTCTACTTACCGACGTTCCTCTAAAGGTTTTTCTCTTTGTTCATGTCGACTGGTAAAACAGTTCATGAAAGGACTTTTCAGAGTCTACCCTCCTATTAGAGTTCCTCCTCCTGAATGGAGACTTAATTTAGTTCTTGCACAACTTATGAAGTCCCCTTTTGAGCCTATACACAAGGCTGAGCTCAAGTATATTTCCTGGAAAGTTGCATTACTATTGGCTCTTACATCAGCCAGGAGAGTCTGCTAAATTCAAGTGTTCACGATTAAAGAACCTTACCTTCGTTTCACTAATGACTATGTCCTGCTTAGAACGAACCCAGCATTCATGCCAAAAGTACCTTCTACTTTCCACCTTAATGAGCCGATTATTCTGAGAAAATTTTTTCTGAATCCTACTTCCCCGGCTGAAAAATCTCTTCATACTTTAGATATCAAGAGATGTCTCAAGTTTTATTTATTACATAGTAAGAACATTCGAAAATCTGATCAGCTTTTCGTCTCCTATGGTTTACAAATACCCTGTGCTGCAGTGACCAAAGCAACGGTTGCCAGGCGGATTGCAGTCTCCATTCTCTTCTGCCATTCTAAAGCGGACAGTCTGTTTCTCCAGTAGTGAATCTTTCATAGATTCACATGCTTGTATCTTCCCCGTCGTCATGGTGGGAGTCTCGCGGTAGTTAGAAAAGTAGTACCATAGAAGTACATTAGAAACCACCAAAGGGAAAGGAAAACCTTAACATTAGTTAGCCTCATTATGTAGGTCCAAATTTGGCCAATCCGAGATGAGCCCTAGACCTCAACTCCCCAGCAGAGCCACCAGACCTCAGATTTCTAACTGCACGTCGTGTGTCAAGGAGTCTCCCTGAGCTCTGCTCAGTTTGTCAGTGAGTGAACTTTTGACTCTGCTAAGATTCTACACAAGGTATTGTCTTTCTACCTTCTTTGCTTCAAAAATGTCAGAAGGTTCTAAGAAGAGGCTTTTTAGACCCTGCAGGTCTTGTGGGAAGGCAAGGCTCTTTTCTGAGGATCCTCATAAGGACTGTCTTTATTGCCTTTACCCCAAACATACAGCCAAGGACTGTAAATACTGCAGAACCTTTTCAGCTAAAACTCTAAAAGATAGAGAGGCCAGATTATTATTTATGCTCCAGAAGAAACAATCCAAATCTGACTCTGGATCTGATTTTGAAGAGAGTCCTGGGCCATTCTCTGCTGAGAGGGAGCGTAAAAATGAGGGCTCTACCTCATTAAAGGCTGAATCTAAGAAATTGAAAGCAGAGAGATCCTCTACTGCTGATAAAGCTGCCCTGAAGCAAAAGAATTCGGGCCTGAAAAAACTCTCTACTGCCTCTCTGCCTGTCACACCTCTGAAACAGGCTTTGTCGACGAAAAAAGCACCGTCGACGGACCAGTCGTCGAGGACTTCTACCAAATTCCCGACTTCTGTGGCGACGACTGATTCGTCGACGGCTGTGTTGGCGGCATCGTCGTCAAATACAGTGACGACGATTTCCTCGTCGACGGCTCCCACGACGACAACCACTACGTCGACGATTATGTCTACGACTCCGTCGACGGGAACGCTGTCGGCGACTGCGTCTACGGCCCCGTCAACGGGCGCTCCGTCGACGACAGTGTTTAAGTCACCCTCTCTACCAATATCGACGACGTTCACTTTTAGGCATCTCCCATCATCGACGACGACGGATCAAAAACAGGATTTTAAAGGTCTCCAGTTTGTCCCAAAGTCTCCAGGATTTACATCTTTATCCAAGGTATCACCTTTGCCTCCCTCTCACCTATTTGATACGGAGGAATCAGGGGATGAAAGTCTGTTTGGTCCCTCTTACAGCCCCTCGCAACTTAGAGTTAAATGCCAGGACACTGATAAGGAGGAGGAGATTCAGGGGCAGGACACGTCAGAGTATATGGAAGGGGATTACTCCTTCACGGGTCGCTCTCAGGCCCAACGATATGAATCTTTCCAGGAGCACTATCCATATGAAGCTTACGAACAACATCAAGAGGTTCGAAGAGATTCCATGCTGGTGCCAATCTCCCTGGTCACCGACCTTCGACACATGCTCAATGACTATTACAAAAGATTTCCAGATTCTAACGCTCCGGTTCCATTGACACCTGGTGGTCCGGGTATTCAAATTTCTCCACCACCACCAGTGGTTACGCCACCGCCTGTTGCGCAGGTAGAGAAGCCTGATTGTAATGCATCGAGGAACTATCCTCGATGCATTACAATTCAGGATGATTACATCGAGAGTGAAGCAGACGATCAGCCCGAAGAGGGTGAGCTCATTCAGAATCCGGACCTGGTTGGTCAGGAATGGGATGATTATGTGGCTCCATCTTCGCCGTCGCCTTCCCCTCCTCCAGCATCTTCCCCTCCGGGGGGTATTGGGGGTTTCCACTAATTACTAGAAAGAGCTTCTAGAAGATTTGATTTGCCTTTGCCTGTAGTTCAAACCGAATGCTTTCTCTATGATTTTAAGGATGCGACTAAAAATCGATTCGATCCATTCCTATTGTGGATTACATTTGGAGTGAAGGCTTGAAGATTATGAAGAATCCAGCCTCAGTCCCTGCTGTATTGCCGAGGATGGAGAAAAAATACAAAGCACCTGATTCTGCTCTGGTGTGTTTAATTGGTCATCCTCGTCCGGATTCGGTTATAATGCAAGCCGCGCAAAGGCGATCCAGGAATCCGCAATCTCCTTGTTCGGTGCCTCCAGACAGGGAAGGCAAACGGGTTGACGGCATCGGCAGATGCTTCGCTACTATGGCTGCTACGGCTATCAAGGCTTCTAACGCCTTAGCGATATTGGGGAGGTACGACTGTCCGTTATGGTCAGATCTTGCTCCTCTTCTCGAACACCTTCCCGAAGATAAAAGGAAAGAAGCGAAAGACCTCCTGCAGGAGGGTGCTAGGGCTTCTTCGGAAGTCATTGATTCGGCAATGGATTTGTCTTCGATTGCTTTCAGGCAAATGGCAGGTGCCGCTGTTCTTCGTAGACAGGGCTGGCTCAGTGCGACGTCCATCCGCCCTGAAGTTCAATCAAAGATTTTGGACATGCCCTTCGATGGGGAAAATCTATTTGGTAAGCACGTAGATGAAGAACTTCAGGGTATCAAAATGGATACTGAAACCGCACGTTCTTTAGGCACGTTGCAGCAAAGACGCTTTCAGTCCTTTCGTGGTGTAGAAGACGAGGTCAGTTCCAACAAAGGCCATCATATCAGTCTTACAGATTCCAGCCATATACCCAGCAAAGTTACAGACCACAATATGGAGGTCAGCAACAGCAGTTTCGTACTTCCAATGTATCGTACAATCCGCAATCGGCTAGACGCAAGTCTGCGGGACGAGAAAAATCACATGATTCCTCTAGACGACAGTGACGTTCGTCTTCCGCCAGCCACCTCATCTCGACTTCAACCTCTGCAGTCCCATCATCTCTCTCCATTTCTAAGCCAATGGCAAGCCATCACAAAGGACAAATGGGTACTGGACATCATCCAACGGGGTCACACCCTAGAATTTGTCCACAAGCCTCCTCGAAATTCGCCCCCAAAGAAAATGCATCATCATCATCTTCCCTTGTTAAAGCAGGAAATCTCGACCTTGCTAAAGAAAGGGGCGATAGAAAAGGTGCCTTTCAGTCAACGAGGCAAGGGCTTTTATTCCAAATTCTTCCTCATAAAGAGAAAATGCGGGAAATGGAGACAGGTCATGGACCTTAGACAGCTGAACAAATACATCAAGAAACAATCATTCAGAATGTTGTCCCTTCAAGAGATTCTCTTATTAGTAAACAGGGGAGATTTTCTAGCGTCCCTCGATCTCTTGGACGCATATTTTCACATCCCCATTCATACGAAGCATCGACAATTTCTGAGGTTCGAGGTGCCTGGGGATCACTACCAGTTCAAGGTCCTGCCCTTCGGCCTTTGCTCAGCTCCCAGAGTTTTCACGAAATGTATGGCTCCGGTAGCAGCTTTTCTGAGAAGGCAGGGGCACCAGGTTTATCCCTTCCTGGACGATTGGCTGGTGAAAGGGGCTACGTTCCAATCTACAAGAAAATCGACACAGGCTTGTCAACAGCTCTTCAAGTCCCTGGGATTGCAGCTCAACGTAGAGAATTCGCACTTGATTCCAAGTCAGAAACGTATTTTTCTCGGGGCATTACTAAACACCGAGTTGATGAAGGCGTTTCCTACTTCGGAGCGGAAGCTCAAGATAAGACGTTTAGCAGCCCTTCTACGCGCAAGAGAGTCCACTTCTGTAAGAGTGTTCAAGTCTTTACTGGGGATGCTGTCATCATGCATCCCGTTGATTCCGAATTGTCGGCTGCACATGAGGCCTCTCCAAGAGCAGTTAGACATGCAGTGGATTCAGGCGCACGGATCATTCGAGGACATCATCTCTCTCTCTGTCAATAAAGCAGGCTCTGTCATGGTGGGAGAAAGAAAGCAATATCTCGCCAGGCCTCTCGTTTCAAGCAACACAGCCTTGTTACATTATGACCACGGATGACTCAATGGACGGTTGGGGAGTGCATCTCCAGGAGTTACAAATCCACGGAAAATGGTCAGTTCAGGAAAAACTATTGCACATCAATCTCTTGGAATTTAGGGCAGTTTTTTCTGGGGCTACAGGCATTTCTCCCAAGAATCCAGGGATCCTCCGTTCTGGTAAGAACAGACAATACCACAACAATGTTCTATCTGGCCAAACAAGGGGGCACCAGATCTCTCACATTGTCAGAACAGGCCCAGAAAATTTGGAAGTGGCTAATTCAGCACAAAATAACGTTGCAAATAGAGCATGTTCCGAGTGTGGACAACGATTGGGCGGATTCTCTAAGCAGAACCAACTCCCAATGTCACGAATGGGAGTTAGACTGGAAGCATCTGCGACAAGTCTTCAAACGGTAGGGTACTCCAAAACTGGATCTCTTCGCGACAGGAAGTGCGAAAGGTTCGCCAGCAGGTTTCCTCAGGCAAACTCTTGGGGAAACGCCCTGCAGATGCGATGGACGGGAACATTCGCCTACGCTTTCCCACCGTTTCCTCTCATACCAAGAGTGTTGAGCAAGATGAAGAAGGAACCATGCCATCTCATTCTCATAGCTCCGGCATGGCCGAGGCAGTTTTGGTTCACGGAGCTTCTACTGTGCTCGATATCTCCGCACATTCTCTTTCCTCCAGTGCCAAACCTGCTGTCCATGAACAACGGACAAATCATTCATCCTCCGATAAGGTCTCTAAGTCTCTAAGTTTATCAGCTTGGAACCTCACGACTATGAATTCACAGATTTAGATATCGCCCCAGATTGCAAGTCCATCCTTCGGCAGGCCAGAGCTTCTTCCACTAATTCGACGATGGGGAATAATTCAAGCATGTGAATCTATGAAAGATACCAATACTGGTTAACCGTAGTTACAGGTAAGTGACTTAATTTCTTCCTCATTTTTGAATACTTCCAATGCCCCAGACAATGCAATGAAGATTTGTTCATAGCAGTGCTCGGGCACGTCGCTAGGTGTCATCTTGGAGCTACGCGTTGATTCCACATCACCCCGGAAGTTACGGAGTGGAGCTGCATATAAGCTTCAGTTGTGCACGCTGATGTCAGTTCCTTTCTTTCAGCGCCTTCTGATGTGGATTGGAGTTCCATTCTCAACTTTGTTTATTTTTCTGATGGTTTCTCAAACGGCTTCACTGTTGTGCTAGGAAATGATGTCCCCACCTAAAACAGCTGGTATCAAGCCATGACGCGACTGCAGGAAGCAGATGGCGATCACAAACCTGCATGAGGTGTGTCTTTGGTGTCTCGGCTCGGGCCACAACAAAGTCATGTGATATGTGTCTTCAATGCGATCTGAGACCAGGAAGCGAAGCTGTATGTTACTGAACACAAGAAGCTCCCAATTCATGTCGTCGGCAAGGGTTCGGTCACAAGGCCATTCCCCTGACCTTTCAACTTATGTCCAAAGTCCTCCGCTAAGTCCAGCTTCTCACACAAGCATAAGAAAGTGATTCAGCGCTCGATTCTATCCTGCCACTCCAAAGAGAAGGCACGAAGGCCGCATGATGTCAGTTGAACCCCTTCAAGGTCTCCTGCCATGAAATCGATTCCTTCGGACGTTCATGATGTGCCCTGAATATACCTGGCCATTGTTGACCCTGCAGTAAATCTAGGCCCTCACGAAGGCATGCTGCAATTTTTTAGAGTGGTTCTGGCTTCCTGTGGTGCACCTACAGGCTCCATGAAATGGCAGAAGCCTCCAGGTGGTGCCACCGACAGGTTGATCAGTGGCACTGTTTGTCTCCTTTGGACCTGTTTCTGGGTCCATATCGACACCAGTATAGACTTCTACTCTAGCCTTGAGACCCACGCTGGTCCCTGCTACTCCGGTGCCGGAGGAGGATCCGGCGCTGATGCCAAGGTCTGACCATGAACCGACTTCAGCCCAAGCCCAACTGTTATTGCACTACTTAATCACAAAAGCGCAATGAATTTTCATGCAACCTGACTCATCACATCTACTATTTTTTTGGTTCCGACTCTAATCCTATGACACGGCAGAGGATACGTAAGATGATGATGATGAGTGGGATGGGGATGGCTTGCTCCCCCCTCACTATACTGATGATACCTTGAATAATAAATATATATAATGATTTACTGAATGGCAGTGGGTTTTGAGACAAAGCTTCACTGACGGAAGAGAGTGCCTCATTTGTGGTGGCAGTCTAGAGGGCAGCTAAGGCACTACAATTACAGCAACCCTCTGTTAAGACCAAAACAAATGTTCTAACAAAGATTTTATAGTGTGGGCCAGCTCCCCCTATTACAGTGGCCGCCAGATCACTTTAGTTTGCCCTAAGTAGTGCCTCCCCAGTATGTGGGCAGGGGGTAGTGGGGGTGGGGAATAGGATTTGGCCTTTCCTCCCAGGTTGGTGAGCCATCACATCTGACAGATGGGTCTTACATATAATTGAAAATGGCTATGCTCTATCTTTTTCTTTCTGCCTTGCCCACTATTCCTTCCACACCAGAGTGGATTTCAGATGAGCACCTGTCCATTCTGTTACAGGAGGTGCAGTTGTTGTTCTCCAAAGATGCTGTTGAGAGGCTCCTGAACTTGGAAATAGGAGGGAGTTCTTACTCTCGCTGTTTCCTTATTATGAAGGATGGGGGCTTCAAGCCTATTCTGTAATGTCAGCCTCTGAATTCCTTCCTGCGGAAGAAAAAATAAAAAATGCACACCCTGATCTAGATCCTGTCTGACTGTACTCAGCTTACCTAGATCCTGTCTGACTGTACCCGGGTAGCTGGATGCTATCCTTGGACCTGCCGGATGTGTATTTTCATATACCCGCAGATGTTATCAGTGCTTCAAGGTAGGCCAGGAGCATTTTCAGTTTTCTGTGCTCCCTTTCAGCCTCACCAGCGCCCCTCAGGGTCACAAAAGTGGTTGCTGCCCATCTTCGGAGGTCGGAATACCAGTATTCTCATACTTCACCAACTGGCTTTTAAAGGCAGGCTCACCACAGTCAGTTGTGGACCACCTCCGGACAACGGCAGACCTCTTGTCATCGTTGGGTTTCATTATAGGGTACCAAAGTCCAACCTGACTCCTTTGCAGAGGCTTCCATTTATTGAACCAATCCTGGCATAGTGGAGTTTGTATCTTTTTAGCTCCACCACAATAACTCTAGAACATTCGGCCTATGTGCCTGATGTTTCAGGCTCCATCCTGAATCACGATGAGAGCAGCTCTGAGGCTTATAGGCTTCTTAGCCTCCTGCACCCTCCTCCTCAGCAGCTATGACAGGTGGCACATGCAGGCTCTGTAAGGGAATTTGAAGTTTTAATGAGCCCATCATCCAGGCAGTCTGACCAGTGCCATTTAGGTCTCCAAGGAGACTGCCCGAGATTTGCAATGGTGACTGCTCAAACAACTGGCCCAGCAGCAAGACCCTCTCCCTTCCACTGCCAGAGCTGACGGTGGTGACTAACACATCCCTGCTGGGCTGGGGAGGTCATCTAGGGGATGTGGAGATCAGGGGATACCGGTCTCCAGCGGAGGGCCAGCTCCACATCATTCTGCTGAAGTCACTTTATCTGGCTCTAAAGGCCTTCCTGAAGTGCTTAATTTGAGCTAGTGGTTGCCGGTTCGGGGCACCTGCACTTATTTTTGGGGATCCTCATTTATTTTTCAGTATCAGATATTTACTGAGTGCAAGAGAAGGAGAAACCCACAGATCATAGAGATGGAGGAAGAAAAAGACGGCAATTCTGTCACAAACAGAAAGCAGGGCCCTGCAAGAGCGGGAAAAATGGACAGGGAGTATCTGGTAGTGTATTAAAGACTACCAACCTTGGTATTCGGCATGCCGACGTTTAATTGCACCGCCTGCCAACCTTTGAGCATTCTTCTTTCACAAATTAAGCACTGCTTTCCTGCCATTCATCAAAGGGAGGCAGGTTCTCAAAGACAACGCCACCGCATGGGGTATTGTAACAAGTGGGGCGGAGTTGGGCGCTATGTCAGGAGGCTGTGCACCTTGGGAGGTGGTTGGAGCGCCAGGGCATTTTCCTGATTGGGAACCACCTGGCAGGGTCCCTAAATGCCAGAGAGGTGGAATTGAGCAAGTGGTGTCTGGCGGAACAGAAATGATGTCTACTTCCTGAGGTGGAGCAGGGGTCTTCCAACAGTGGAGAGAACCCTGACTAGATCTTTTCACCAAGAACGTGTAGTGTCAAAGGTTTTATGTATTGGAGTTTCTGCAAAAATACTTTTTAGGAGATGCGTTCCAACTGGAATGGAACCCATGACTTCTGTACATCTTCCCGCCCTTGCCTGTCCTGCCCCAAGTTCTGAAAAAGATCAGGAACAGCCGGGCCCAAGTGCATCCTAGTGGCTCCAGATTGGACCAGGAGGGTGTCAGAACCTTCTAAGCATGAGCATCTATCCCCTGATCAGGCTGCCACTTCGCGAGGACCTCCTGCCTCATCAACAAGATCGGGTCCTCCACCCAAATCTGCACGATCTATACCTATATGTGTAGAGATGGAGCAGCAGCAACTGATCTACTACAGGAAGCAGTAGATGTCATCCTTGCTACTAGGCACCCTCCCACGAAATCCATTTATTCCGGGCGCTGGGAAAAATGTGTAGCATTTGCAAAACTGACCCCTTACAAGCAAAGCTGTTGAATGCCCTTTTGTTTGTTTTGTCTTTGGCCCAACAAGGTCTTGCAATGGGCACTATTTAAGGTGATTTTGAACCCCTCTCGCTTTTCTACTTTTGATAGACCGACCATCCTTGTTTATATCTCCTGCTGTGATGAGGTATATTATAATTTTGAGCCACATGTTCCCTCCCAGTTTGTGATGTCACAATGTTAATGTTAATTAGATTTATTGAACGCGCAAATACCCGGAGGTGTCTTGGCGCTATGAACGCAGTAAGCCCAGCCCGGTGTCTAATTCTGAAATAGCCAGGTTTTTAGCCCTTTCCTGGAGATAGAGGGGGAGCTTGCACTTCTGAGCTCAATTGGCAGCATATTCCAGAGTTCGGAGAAACTTCGGCCGCTCCAACCTGCGGATCGAATTCTCAGTACTTTCATGAGTCTAGCACCTGTGGAGCGTAAGTTTCTGGCCGGTTCATACCAGACAAAAAGATTTCTGAGAAAAGAAGGTCCTGTGTTGCTCAGTGCCTTGTATGCTAGACATAGCGACTTAAATTTAATTTGTTGTGCTACCGGGAGCCAGTGAAGTCTGTGGATCTCCTTAGTTACTGATTCGTACTTAGGGATGTTGGCCAACAGCCGAGCAGCTGTGTTTTGAACCGTCTGAAGCTTTTTTAGATATTGCTTCTGTATGCTCAGGTAGAGCCCATTGCAATAATCCAGTTTTGACTGGATTAGTGTTGTTACCACCGCCTTTCTAGAGTCCAAAGGAATGTAAGGTAGGATCTTCTTTAATTTCTTTATAAGAAAGTGGGAAGCAGAGACGATGGCATTTGTCTGGTATGAGAGTGCTAGTTTGTTATCAATCCACACTCCCAGATTTTTTGCCTTTTGCGCTGGTTTTGGTGGTTCACCCATTTCCGCCGGCCACCAGAGGATGTCCCAACTGGGTTGCAGGTTACCGAAGATTATGACCACGGTCTTCTCGGAGTTGAGTTTAAGACAATGTGTTCCCATCCATCTGTTTATTTCTCTCATACAGTTCTGAAACTGTAGGGCAGGAGATGCTTGACGTCTGTATGCTGCCACTACTATCTGGGTATCGTCCGCATAAGATGTCAAGCTAATACCAAATTCTCGGATCAAAAGGGCGAGTTCCAAGACATAGACATTAAAAAGAGATGGGCTCAGAGATGATCCCTGAGGAACTCCGCAAGGGAGGACATATGGCTCCGATTGATACCAGTCTAACGTCACTGTTGGTCTCCTTTCATTCAGGAAGGAGGAAAGCAGGGCCAGTGCCACTCCCTTGACCCCCAACGTTTCCAGCCGCTGCTGCAGGAGATTGTGATCAACAGTATCAAATGCAGCCGATAAATCGAGAAGAACAAGGGCGGCTGTGCCCCCTCTATCCATTACAGCCCTGATCTCCTCAGTGGCTTTAATAAGTGCCTTTTCCGTACTGTGCTCGTGACGGAAACCAAACTGAGAATGATCAATCAATTAATTCGTTTTCCTGGATGTATTGGGTTAACTGTTTATTCATTATTTTTTCAACTATTTTGACTGGGAGTGGCAGCCGAGCTATGGGACGATAATTGTTCGGGTTAGACACATCCAGGTTGGGTTTTTATAACAGTGGTAGGATGGAGGAGTCTTTCCATATAGATGGGAAATTGCCTGAGGTGAACATAGTGTTGAAGATTTCTGTGAGCTCACCACTTCCGCTATCAATTTCAAAAAGTAGGTGGGCAAGGGTCAAAAGGAGACCCCGACTTAGCTTCTCTTATGTATTTTTCCGCTGCCTCCGATGACGTTGGGGAGAAACAATGAAGAGTGTTTCTCTTGGGTTCGGGGCTCTTAAGTGGTTTGGTGGGGCAGTGGGCTGGTGTGTCTTCGAAAGCGTTATAGATCTCCATAACTTTTTGTTTTGAAGGCTACTGCGATCATATCGCAAAACTTTTGATCGCCCTTAATACCTTTGTTCTTAGGTAGCGACGCCAATTTTTCTACTACCCCAAACAATTCTTTAGAGGAATTTTTAGCTTTCTCAATCTGTCTAGTGAAAAAAAACCTTTTTTTCAGCTATCAGTAGGTTTTTATATTGGGTTAGCGCAATTTTATAAACCTCTTTATCCACTCTGTCGTAATTCGCTCTCCAGCGTCTTTCCAATCGACGGCACTTTTGTTTTTCCTTACACAAAGTGTCGGAAAACCAGGGGGCCGAAGGAGAACTCGATTCCCTGAAGTTTTCTTAGTGGGCACCGAGACCTTAATTGCTTTGTTGAGCCAGTCTGTGTATTTAATGACGGCTAACTCAGGGGGGACATTTAGCAATGGTCGTGTACTCTCCAAATGTGTTTGGAGAGTAGCTTTATCTACTTTATTCCAGGCTGTGTACGTGTGAGAGAGTGAGTTATTGCTGTCCTTCCCAGCTGGACATTAGGGACTGATAAGTCGAACTTGATTAAAGAATGGTCTGTCCATGTCAATGGGAGAGTTTCTTTTAGTGTTAGTCCCTGCACAGAGGTAAAAATACCATCCATCGTATGCCCTGCCTCGTGGGTGGGTGTTTGCACTAGCTGAGATAAACCCAAAGCCCCCAGCGTTTCTAATAGGGCGACAGTCTCCTTGTCCCCATTATCTTCAAGATAAACATTAAAGTCTCCCAGAATTGTGAACTTGTTACTGGTGAGAGTCTGTTCTAGAAGTCCCTCTAAATTCTGATTAAATGCGCTTCTGGCGCCAGGGGGGGGCGATAAAGTAAAATGCCTCTGAAGGTTTTCCTAGGGCTAAGTTCGAAGGCAAAATGTAGGGCCTCATAGAAGGGGGTGGAAGCTGGGTAAAAAGTAGCTTCAAGCTGACCGCTACTCCGCCCCCTCTTTTGGTCGGCCTAATGGGACTTTAAATTGGTTTTGACATTTCTCATGTGTATTCACTTTTAGTTGATGTGTAGTTTCTCTCTGCGTCTCCTGACTTTAAAGTAGGCTTCCTTAGTGCAATTATGTCAGCTCGTGGCATGAGTGAACTTCAGCCTCTTAAACTGCAACCACACTTCACAAACTTTTTCCCAGACAAGTTGGCACTGAGGCCTCCAGCAGCATTCTTGTTAAATGTTATGACTTGTCGATGTTAAGCAATCCATCACTCTTCCAGCTTTCTTCGCTCCCCCTTATTCCTCCAAAGAGGAGGAAAGGCTCCATCGATTGTACCCCATAAGGGGATTTCCCACTGATCGTACCAAGGACCGTTGAGTGGACATCGACTTCTTGTGGGGTTCTCTTCACCAAAAAGAGAGAAGGATGTGCAGAAGAGGACTGTGTTGAGGTGGATTTTCCTCTGCATAAAGATCTGCTACGCACTGGCCCAGGAGTAAACCTTGAAAGGTTTGAGAGCCCATTACACCAGAACCAATCCTGCGATCACCATGTTGGCACGCGGAGTGCCTGTTCTTGACATCTGCCAGGCTGCGAGGTGGGCTTCAGTGCACACATTCATGAAGCACTACTTTCTTATGAATCAAGTCTGCCGGAAGGGCATTTCGCCCACTTAGTCCTGCAAGACTTTTGGGTCTGAGTCCACTTCACACACACTCCAGCTGGGGAGGGTGGTGCACTGGAATCTGTTCGAAGGTGAGGAAACTGCAGTCCTAAGCACCTATGAGAGGAACAAGATACTTACCCTTGGTGACGCTCTTTTTCGTGGATACTCTAACAGAGAATTTCCTTACCACCCTTCCACCTCCCTGTTCTGGAGAGTGGCCCATTTTTTGCATATAAAAATGTCTAAAGTTAGTATTTAGTACTCTGTTACCAACAATTGTTTGCGCTCAACGTCTGAGGGCATGGAAAGGGTAAGAATTATAAACTGACATCAGCTGTTGGGGGGGGTGCTTATATGCGGCTCCACTCCACTACGTCCGGGGTGGTGTAGAGACAGCACATAACCATACGATACAACCTAATGACGCACAGGAGCTGCGCTATGAAAACATTTTCTGGAGCCAGCCTGGTGCCTCTTTTTTGTAGGTGAGGAATCTACAGTTTTATTGAGTATCCACTAGAAAGAACATTAGCAAAAAATAAGTTACTACTTCCTTTTTACATTTAATAATAGTATTTGTGGACCTGTTAAAACTATTTGTTATGTCTGGTCATTCTGCACCTTTTCCAGTTTTGCTTACTGAAGTTTGGGACAGACTTAGTATCTAGCCCTGTAATAAAATGAACACAGGAATGGAGGGGCCAAAGAGAAGGGGAAAGGGTCAAAGCAGTAAGGCCAAAATGACACCGAGATCAGGTATGCTGTAGGGGGATGAGGATTAGAGACATGAAGAAGACGTGAGTGGCCCTGGAAATATGAAGCAGTTAATGGCAAAGGGAACAAATAAATGTATATTTCAGGCATGATGGTTAGACTGAGGACCCAGCACTGGGAACAGTTGGAGAGCGAGATCTGGCTTTTATTGGGGGATAGAACACAGTACAGAGGATTATTATTTTTCATAATCTGTTTGTAGTGTTGAGAGAATTGATGCAGCTTTTCATGCTTTGGGAGTAGTGTTTACTTATTTAGATTTCTCATCTTGTGAAAGTACTTAATG
Organism: Calotriton arnoldi; assembly: GCA_963921515.1. NCBI lineage: Eukaryota > Metazoa > Chordata > Amphibia > Caudata > Salamandridae > Calotriton > Calotriton arnoldi. The sequence goes on from CAWUFW010000140.1 coordinate 2,917,158, forward strand.
CTTGCATCTCAGATCTCAAGTGTTATTGTCTGTGGGATCTTATCGCTGAGAATAACCATTTGTATTTTCCTTTTCATAATCGATCTAGGATATGTTGCCGATGCCTGGAGATCCAACACAAGGAAGTGGAAATTATAACATTGAAGACTTTGCAGACCTTGGAATGTTTCCACCGTTTTCGGAATAACTTTGGCAGGATCAGTTTTCTGGAAATAGCATTCTCTGTCCTTGGCTGTGCTTACTATGATGGTCGTCATGTGAGCAAGTAGCAGAAATCATAAGACATTGCTGAATTCCAGGAGAAAAATTGGTCCTTGAGCTTGTCTCATACATGTTCTCATCGTGTCCAGAGCAGGAGAGAATGAATCATCACTGTGAAAACCACCACATTTTGAAACGAATGTGACTAATTCTCAAACTACATTTTCAGGTTGATTTTAAAAGTCAGATGCTTCTCTCAAACTTTAATGAAATGAACAAGTGGTGTAATATGGGTGCTGCCACTACCAGAGCAGCGCAAATGATCTAATGCTTTGTAGGATAGTACTCCAGCTGCAGAGATCAAGGTTCTTCCTTGTTTTTCTCCGAAGTTTTTTTAAGCAGGATAACATTTAATCTCATATTTAATATTGCAGTATGACTGACCAGTGCACAAAATATCTTTTCATTTGATCAAGCTTTACCTTTTAAGTGTAAGTTGCCCTCTCCCCAGGGATGTAGGAGCAAAATGCAGGTGATTTTTCTGTTGCACCGCTAGTAAAACATCATGCCCATAGAACTGGTTCTATGACTGGCTCTAGGTTCTCTGTTCACACTGGGGACCTTTACGTCTGTGCTCAGTGAGCCTGTCCAGATCATTCCATGGGCAATTGCCTATCTTGTGATCCTCTCTACATTGCCAGCTTTGGGATCCTATTGAATTGTAGCAAAAGACCACAAGCCTGACTACTCTACGAGGTTTCAGAACCTACAGTGCCATTCCAGATTGCATGCTCACAGTGCCTGCCCTCTCAACCCTGTTCAGAATTCTAGATCTAGAGACCCTTCTCAGTGTGCCTGTTCAAGTCATCCTGCTAACATTTCCAGCAGTACAGACTTCAGTGACTGTTGCAGCAAAGGAATACTGATCATAGGTACATCCCTGGAGATAAGGCCCATACTGGAGCTTTAGGGACCTAGCCCATAATGCCAGCCCTGAAAAAGCTGCCCATGGTGCTTGTCCAGTTATAGAAACCATACTCTTGAGTGCTTACTATAGGGTGCCAACACACACTTATAGCCATTGGACCAATACCGACACTCCTAGTTCTGGAGACCCTTTTCACACTCCTAGTCCCCTTACTCAGCTGGCCAGACATTTTATCATTCCTGCGCTTGGGACACTTCTGTAAATTCCAGTCCATGAAACTTTGCTCGTATTTCCCCTTACACAGTGACTAGCTCCGTGGCAATTGCAGTGCCTGGAATACAGAGTTAGGCCTGGAGGCCTTGCTGTCAGCACTAGCACTGGAGACAGGACTCAGAGCGCAAGTCCAGGTGGCTCTGCCCACCCTAACTGCCATATGGACTTAACACACATTACCAGACATAGAGATCCTGCTAGTACTAAGACTAATGTATTGAAAAAACCTTATCAAGCTAAATTAACAGCATCATTATTTTTATGATCAAAACTATTATTTATTAAACCACTCAATTATGTAAAATAATTCGCAAGGTGTGCTACATACATGTACTAATTATTATTTATTATTAGAACATACAGTATTTTGAAAGCAGAGATGGTAGGAAAGGATTAGCGTGTGTGGTAAAAAAAGGGCACAGTAGCATGTTATCTTGGTGTGAAGGTAGTTGAATGTCAATATAAAGAAGAACAAGCAGGATTTTGCAGAACATTGGAAAAGTGCAAGACTTGTGTGTAACAGGTGTTTCCAAGTGCCTTGTACATCCAGTCCCAACTAGCAGTGTAAAACAAAGAAAATATGTTGCAGCCTCTCTTCTCGTGTTGTATATCGGGGATGGCTGTCCACCATAACACACTGTTTTTGGACCCGAAAGGCCTGCTTTGACAATGTGTTTCTCCATTATCCCACTGGTGTAGTCCGATCCCAGGGCGGCTTCTATACCCCGTTCTTTTACTTTGCAACCTGCATCTGATACCCAAAATTCCTCCTTCATCTTGTGTATGGCTTTTCGCTGGCTAAATCCATTGACCGAAGACTTGGGATATCATTAGGGTAACAGCTACTATTTTCTATACGCTTGTATCCTTTCAGGGTGTCTCTGCACATAAGATGATTCTAACCCTATGCTCAATTTTCTGTTACTAGTCGCAGGACAGGAAAGAAAATATTGTCTCCGTAGTGCTCTGTACAATTTTGAATTGAGTTTGCACGTGGGAGACAGAAGTTTTTTAAAAAGAGACTACATTGTGCAAGGGTTTGAAAGCTACTCTACATATACTTGGCTTGCAGGCCAAATCTCAAAATGGCAGACACTGTAGAAAGTGATGGAGCATAGTTGAGGACCGGAGTGCTGTGCCAAGAGGCACTGCGTCAGGAACGTTTGAGAATTTTTTGTGCTGTCACAATGGAGTGCCAAATGCACCACTGGAAGAACACATTAATACTTGCACAGTGTGCAATCGCTACCATTCACCAATAGCCAGCAGAAAGCCCCTCGGAACTAAACTTGCAAATTCTCTCTTTTGGCACCTCCGTGTAGCAGCTCTGTGTTTGCTCCCTTCCTTTGAGACCTTTCATGCAGATACACTCCTAGAACTAAGCAAATACTTAGAGAGAGTAACAGAAATGTCACCACACTAATGTGCTCATTACAAGTTGCCTGCGAGATCCGAATACCACACTGAGATTTACAAGTTTTCTGGTATTTCAGGGCCTGGAATTATAGGGTCCTCAAACTTTGGACCCAATAATTCTTGGCCCGGAGACACCAGGCTCTGAAACTTGGTAGGAACAGCTGGTGCTGTGGGTCTCTGCTGTATGCAGCCTGCAACTACTATCATACTTAGCATGGGGGTAGCTGAAAAATCTCCCATCTGAAGTGAAAAAAAATCCTGTCCTCTTGTGACATCAATACCCTTTCAGTACCAAGCAAAAAAGGCTTCCTCAAGCAGGTGGTAGATGTGTGAGGATTTGGACTTGGACCCATTTTTCCCCAGAAGGGGGAAAAAGGGCTGAATTGGACCTGGTGTTCCCAGGTCTGGGTGTTATTCCCCTTTCTGGGGGACATGACTTATAATCCCTGTTAACTCACAGGGTGATAACGGCTGGAATTTTTGCTTCCGTCCCGCTATCATTGATTCTGACCTCATTATCTCCCCGCAGAGTTAGGACGGTACTCGTAATGAAGGCAAAAGTGTAGGTCGAGGGATTTTAAAGCAATAAAGTGAAAACAGCAAAATAATTGTGATTCTGAAGCTCCAGGAGATCAGACCATCATTTTCATATGCAATATGAGAAGGTTGGCAGCCGTGAATAAACTTCTGCACATCCAGAAATTGTTGTTGGGGTTTATGTGGATTGAACCCGTTATACAAAAAGTAAATGTTGGTGCTGCTACAGTGTCGGAATAAGGGCCCTCCTGCTACCTAGGGGAGCTGCTAAAGCACACAAACACAATATAAAGAAAACACCTGAGCACTCAGAAGACAAATGTTACAACAAACATTTTAAAAACATTAGTATTTCATAAGACTGTAGTTGATGTGACAATATCCATACAGCCAACATGTTTCGTCCTAAGGGACTTTTTCAAGGCCTATGTCTTTAGTCGCTGAGAAAATAGTATCACGACTATTCCAAAATGAAAGTGTGTGGTCCCAAAGCATATTGTAAGTAAGTGATCCTGAAGTAAAATAGAAGTGAATAATGAACAGGTATGATAGCCTGATTCCTGAAAGTATGCCCGATGTGAAAGTCTTCACAAATTAAGGATAGTTAAGAAGCTGGCTGATGGAGATCAGGGTCTATATATTCCAACTACCAGTTGCTGTAAGGCAAGGATACTTATTCATATGTATTACTTGCAATGATAGATTTCTGTCATGTTTCTAGCACCTCTGTCTATCCTAGATACACCAAGTTTGCACATTGCCATTTTTAATTGAAATGTCCCTAGTCAGCCAGCTCCCTTTTATTGAACCAGACAGTGAGACAAGTGCATTGAGGAAGTTCACAGATTTCAGGAAAAACCATCAAAGTAATTCTATCATTTGACCATGTCACTGCTAATCACTGGGATACAAGATCTGTCTGTGTTGCCAATGATAGTATTGTGGTAGTATTCGTATTAGTAACTGTCCCTACTGGCAAATTGGATACCAAACTTGTCAGTACTGGTTTCTGAGAGCCAGGATAGTGAGGTCTCATCTTCAGTTCTGTTCAGTGAATCCACAGGTAACACGTACCTCTGAGTCTGGTAATGCTAGTCTCTATTGCATGCGTTTGCACTCTGGCTTCATTTAAAGGCAGCACAACTTAGGTTTTCTGTTGCTGGAGCTCCTTTGGCTCTATTGACTGAAAACTTCCTCCGACTGCCCTATTTAGGGTGGACAGTGTAGTGTCTTTTATTTCATGTCCGTCAGAGCCAGGAAACATTTTGTGGAGAGGGACAGAAAAATATGTATCCCACACCCTGGGAAAAAACTCCCCGGGTGTGAGGGGTCATTGATTTTTTTTGTTTTTCCACTTTGGGAGTATTTCAGAAGAACAAAATATTCTGCAAAGTTTATTGAATGGTCATTAAAAACTAACAGCGGCTGTCCAGTAAACTTTTTGCACATTGAAAGGAACCACCATAATGGCGGTTTCTTTCAATGTACAGAAATGACTGCTGTGCTGGCGGTCAGCTCTAGATTTGACGGATGGTAGTCTGTCAGGGTGGTGGACGTAATGTCCTTTGGCACCCTAATGGATGGATTACCGTCCGTCAAACTATAGATCCAGCCCAATGACAGTACTAATCACTGGGACTAAGAGTATAACGTGTCTCACCAATACTCCATGTCATTGTGTAGCTTGGTAGTGATGCAATCAACTTTTACCCTCTATTGTTCTTTATACAAGTTTGTGCAATTTCTCATTCACTGATGCACGGGCAGACACTTCTCAAGATAACTTGTGTGATCTCTGATGTCTCTCCACTACATGTCAGCCTTTCTGTTGCCACTTATTCCTCCAGCCATAAGTCATTGTCTTCTTCCTGACACCCATATTCCTCTGCTACCTATCATATTTTTCTGCCACTTATATTCCCGCCACACCCCAAATCCTTCTAATTTACCTTACATCATCTCTTTACCCTCCTATGTTATGCAGATTTGTAGAGCGCAGTATAACCCAGGAGGATATTCTACACTTGCTCATCCCATTCTTGTGCTCTTCTTATGTGCCTCCTAAGTTCCCTATTAACCTCCCTCCTACTCTCCTCTGTTGTCTCTTTATCATACAGGGTTATCTCTTGGTATGTAGCCCATTCTTGTTTTGCTGGAAAAACTGTGAATACTTTTTGCACATCTCTGTGCATGATTCTGAATTCTTTGCGTGCGTTACTGAAGAATTTACTGCTATCATTGTGTGTATTTTAATGCCATCTATCTGTCAATTCAAACAGTTCAGTGCTAATTGATATGCCTTACTTGTGCCATATGCATTGCTGGTGTTTGATGTAACCAGTTAAATTATGTTTCTTTTTTCCATGATTATTGATCATTAGAACCCAGGAAAAGCCCTCTGCTTCCTTTAACAAATCAATGTCTTATATTTTTTGATGGATACCTAAAATTGCCTGCCTTGTTAATTTCCTTGTGAGGCTTCTCTGTGGTCATGGTTGAGGAGGGTATTGTTATGGTGTTATGTAAAGACAATGAGTTTTTTGAGCAGGTGGATGCTGCAGAATCTAGAGAAGGTCCTAAAGTTTATTTGTAGATTTTGAAAGGATCTTGGTTTCTTCCTGGGCAAGAAAGAAAGAGACAGGCAGCAAGGGATAACTAACGCTGCACTAACCTATTATACACTCTGATTTTATAAGGCACAGATTTCTTTGTTGCCCACCTCCAAGGTCCACTGCCTATAGACCTGTCAATAATACAAAAAGAAAAGCAAAGACAGGCAACACAAAATGACAACAGCATAAATGCTAAAAAAGAGAGAAAGGATTTTTCCGGACTCTTCAATGTCGTCAAGCACGATATTTTAATAGTTGCTTTGTTCAAAAGAATGATGCACCAATGCAGCCAATGCGTTTCACCCTGAATAGGGCTTCCTCAGGGCAATAAACAACTGTACTGCGGTCGAATGTATAGTTTCTTTTGCTGCGTAGTTGATGAAGAAATTCGTCAAACCTAAAATTGCTGAAGTATGGGAGGCACTCGAAGTGTATCATTCGTCCAGTCCCAAGCGACACTAAGTTGTCAACTGTGGTAAGTTGAATCAAAATAGATAGAATTTTCAAATGGTAGACGCGAAGGTTCAGAAACGCTTGGTGGGACGCGATCTTTCACGCTCCCGCCAACACGGAAATAGTGTGCGACATTCGACCGCAGTACAGTTGTTTATTGCCCTGAGGAAGCCCTATTCAGGGTGAAACGCGTTGGCTGCATTGGTGCATCATTCTTTTGAACAAAGCAACTATTAAAATATCGTGCTTGACAACATTGAAGAGTCCGGAAAAATCCTTTCTCTCTTTTTTAGCATTTATGCTGTTGTAATTTTGTGTTGCCTCTCTTTGCTTTTCTTCTTCCTGGGCAACAAATCAGCCCTGAGATTTCTTGATAGCAAAAATGAGATCAATGAATGATTGTCTTGTGAGTTGAGAAAACCTGTGATTTCTATGCAGTTGTTCAGGAGCAAACATGATTTCCTGGTGAGCCAAATGGGAACATTTCGTATGTTGTAGGGCCATAGGTTTTGCTGCTGCCCATTGAGGATCAATGAAATTTATTACTGGGTATTGTGGAGCATACAGATCTATTAATGGGGCTTTGTGGGGATTGTAGGTTTTATTAGTGGGTGCCACAGTGACAGTGTGCAATGTGTTGTTGGTGATGTATTGAGAGGAGCAACATACTTCTTAGTGGCCATTTAGGAGGCTTTGAGATTTTTTGTTTCAGGTTAATGGAATTTTGTTTTGGGCATTGGCGGTCATGCTGATGAGCATTGAGGGACCAAGACATTTCTTTGTAGGCCATTGTGAGGTTTCTTATTGGGGCTTACAGAACCACGTGATTTCCTTTTACTTCATTTGGGGGTTGAGGGATTTCTTGGTAGTAGTGCAGAGTACCAAGATATTTCTCCATGAGTCTTGAGAGGGCCGTGGTATTTTGTGTTAAAGGTTGAGAGAACCACAAAATACCTTTGTGTTCATTGGGTGGGGCATGAGTTTTCTTATCAGAGATTAAAAGCACCATGAGATTCCTTGGTGGTGCATTTAGAGGGTTGATATTTCTTGGTGCGTGGGATCGATAGAGGCAGTGAATTTCTTGGTGTGGTTGAGAATGATGTGAAATGTCTTGTATGAGGTTCAATGAGAATTTGAAAGTGAGGGAGATGTGATTACCTAGTGGGAACTTGAAGTTAACATGAACGTTCTTGATGGTGACGAGAATGCTGTGAGATTTCATACAGGGGTCAAAAGTGCTGTGGGGGTTATGGGGTAATAAAAAGTGGAATAACATTTCAGTGGTTATAGAGTGGTCAATTGAAGGTGGTTGGGAAGGTTAAGTGTTCAAGGTACCATGATGGAAATTTGAGTATTCAACAACCTAGGTGTTTAGTGAGTGCAGAGTTTTGCTTTGCATATGGGTTTTCTGCACAAGCACATGCCTCATGAATATTGTTGTGTTAATCTTTTAATATTGATGTTACTTCTATGGTGTATAACATGTATTTTGTACTTCTGAATGTAACGTACTGAATGTAACGTACTGTAAACTAAAATCATGTGCTTATTTGTACTTCATAGCTGCCTTTTCCTAATTACAGTACAATAAATGATAATCAATTGTGCATTGTAACTATTCTACTAGTATTGGTTTTAAAACGATCATCACTATAGAGACAGAAACATCCAGCCAATGCAACAAGATGGGTCCAGTGGTTCCCTATATAGGAAGCAGAGGTTGTCTCTACACTACCAACTTTTTATCGTTTTCAGATCTTTAAAATCCTGGATATCACTTGTTCATTTTATGTAACTTCGATTTTTTTCTAGTAATGCCTAGTGTTAACATAAAAAGGAATAGTAGGGTCTCGTTTTGTTCTGTAGATGTGTCACAAGATTTCCTTGCACAATTCTGATTCGATGAAAGCTAATCAATACTTGCTTAAATGCTTTATAATTTCTTCCCTGTTTCTCCCCCAGGAGTAGCTTATCTCTTGCTTATCTCTCATCTAGTGTATTATAGTCTGTGTAAGGTATTCTGAAGCCAACTTCTGCAGACAGATGCTCCACTTTGCAACAGAGCGCTTGACACAACCTTGTGGCATGATGCCATTACCCTGTCAATATGCCAGAAATAATTGTCTGTGGTCATGTCAAAACCTATTTGTCCACTGGATTCGTTACTTGATCTGAAAGAGACACGTTAGTGATAGATTCCTTACCTTAGAATATCCCCAGGCGTCAGACTGGATCCGGAAAGTTTTCGTCAGCAGTACCCCTGCCCGTCGGTAGGCGTCGTCGTGCGGCTCCGCGTACGTCGCTGGCGTCGTAGTCGCCGAGATGACGTCGTCGGAGCTACTTAGACGCGCCTACGCGCGCTGACGTCAGTTCTTTCTTTTTCTGCGCCAGCAAGCGCAGATCCGAGAGAGAGCGGTACTCCTAGTTAATATTTTACTTGGTTTCTGAAACTTGTTTCACTTGTTTTGTCGAATACTCGACTTCTGGTGCAGTAGGGAACCATGTCGGTGGCGGACCCGCATGACGTGTGTCTTCTGCTTCGGGCACGCCGAGACGTGCCCCGATTGTCCGGCCATGGCGCCGAAGGCTTTACGGGAGCGTTCCCGAAAGTTGTTGGAGGCCCGGCAATCTGTTCCACTCAAGGTCCCGCTCCCGTGGGAGATCGACGGACAGGTCGCGGAGCCGACACCATCATTCGTCGGCATCAGCAGGTAAGTCAAAGTGCCATAAGAAATCGAAGTAGCAACGTCACTCTTCGTCTACCCCTCACCGGTCGCGGGACGCGGTGGAGGGTGCGGGCGGTCACTCCTCCCGCGGCTCTGGTGGAGCCTCCATTGTTGCCTGCGGCCTACCCGCCTTTCCCGGGGCCGTACGCGACTCCGGAAGAAATTCAGGTATTCCTGTCGGCCATGGGACGTTTATTGCCCCATCGGGTCCCTCCGGAGCGCCTTCGGGCCCCGTGGACCCGTTGGGTGGTTCTTCCCCCGTGCCGCCGCCTTTGGCCCCGGCTACGCCGGCAAGATACCCTGCGGCGCCGTTGGCTCCGGCCTCGGCGCCCCCTCCCGGGTCCCTCCGGAGTGCCTTCGGGCCCCGTGGACCCGTTGGGTGGTTCCGCCCCGTGCCGCCGCCTTTGGCCCCAGCTACGCCGGTAGGATACACTGCGGCGCTGTTGGCTCCGGCCTCGGCGCCGGGCCTGGCGCCGCCTCCGGCGCCGATACCGGGCCCGGCTACGCCGGCAGGATACCCTGCGGCACTGTTGGCTCCGGCCTCGGCGCCAAGCCCGGCGCCGCCTCCGGGGCCGACGCCAGACGCCGTTGCTATTACCCCCCAATTCCTATTCCAGGAGGGGAATTTATTCCCTTTCCCCGGGCCCCTCGTCCTTACCAGCCTCTTAAACAGACGGTGGACGAAGGGGAGTACTAGGAGGGGTCTGAGGACCCCCTCGCAGCTCAGTGTGAGGATGAGCTGGAATGGGACGGCGATGTGGAGGGTCCAGGCGATCTGGATTTCTCTCCGCACCCTGATACACTGTCCCCTTCTTCCGTAGCTCCGGAGGAGGTTGGGTCCTTTTCTGTGTTGTTGCGTAGGGCGGCTGAGGCTGTTAACCTCGAGCTCCCCATCCGTGCCTATCAGGACCAATCTCCTGACTGAAGTGCTGCAGCCGGCGGCCTCCTCCGCGGAGCCGCTACTGCCCTTTACAGATATTCTATTAGGCACCTGGACACCATCGCCCGGCCCCGGGCGACCCCAGTTTTCTCACGCAACACCCAACGCCTAAGAGTCTAGTTGTCTAGGCCTCTGCCTCTCCGAGCGCATTCCCTTCCGCACCTCCGGACAAGGAATTCAAAAAACTTGAGCTCCTGGCTCAGAACAACTGGCTTCTCAGGGGATGTCCAGTACACTTTGTTGGACATGCCTTTTTGATGGCACATGCCTCTTTGTTGACAGCACATTGGAACGCTTTAAAGACTCCTGGGCTACGGCCCAGTCCTTGGGTCTTGCCACCACGCGCACTCCCTTGGGGTCTGCCTTTCGCCTTTCAAGGTCAAGGTCCAGGCGCACAAACGCGTTCCTTTCAGAGCCGCCGGCCTGCGTAGCAACAGTCTCAGCGCATCCGCCGTCGGGGGGGGGGCGCCGCACGGGGCCAGCGGGTGGGTCGGTCCACCACCGCCCCTGCCACCACTGCCTCAAAACCTTCCTAGTCCGGTGTTTCAGGCCCACCGAACGCCAGTGGGCGGCAGGATTCGCCATCGAGCACGTTCCGACGCCAGAAGTAGGTTGTGGTTGTTACTCCCACTACTTCCTGGTTCCAAAGAAAGACAAGGGCCTGCGTCCTATCTTAGACCTCCGGAACGTCAATCGCTTCCTCCGGAAGGAGAAGTTCAAAATGCTCATGCTTACTCAGGTCTTGTCTGCCCTAGACCCGCAAGACTGGATGGTAGCGTTGGACTTGCAGGATGCTTATTTTCATAACCCCATCCTGCCGGCCCACCGGCGTTACCTGCAGTTCACGGTTGGCCACGAGCACTTTCAGTTCACCGTGCTCCCTTTCGGCCTTACCAGTGCCCCTCGGGTGTTCACAAAAGTGATGGCGGTGGTCGCAGCTTATCTGCGCAGATCAGGGGGTCTCAGTCTTCCCCTATCTCAACGACTGGTTGTTGAAGGCGGGATCGCCCCAAGCAGTCGTCTCCCACCTCCAGACTACGGCCGACCTCCTGCATTTGCTGGGGTTCTCCATCAACGTGCTGAAGTCGCATCTGATTCCCTCTCAGAAGCTCCTCTTCATCGGAGCGGTTCTGGACACTGCGCAATTTCGGGTTTATCCTCCCGAACAGCGAGTCCGGGACACTCGGGCTATGATTCCGTTCTTTCAGCCCTGGTCCTGGGTTTCGGTCAGGAAGACACTGAGACTGCTGGGCCTCTTGGCCTCCTGCATCCTGCTGATCAATCATGCCAGATGGCATATGCGGGCTCTGCAGTGGGACCTGCAGTTCCAATGGACGCAGCATCAGGGAAATCTGTCCGACTACGTCCAGATCTCGGAGGGCACTGCACAGGACTTGCAATGGTGGCTCACGGACCAGTGTTGGGTCAGCAGCAGATCCCTCTCCCTTCCCCAACCGGAGCACACAGTGGTGACGGATGCGTCCCTCCTGGGATGGGGCGCCCACATGGGAGAGGCGGAGATCAGAGGCCTCTGGTCTCCGGCGGAGTCCAACCTCCATATCAATCTTTTGGAGCTCAGGGCGATCCTACTTGCACTGAAGGCATTCCTTCCCTCTGTCCGGGGAAGTGTAGTGCAGGTGTTCACGGACAACACCACCGCCATGTGGTATTGCAACAAACAGGGCGGGGTGGGGTCGTGGACCCTATGTCAGGAGGCTCTGCGCCTCTGGATATGGCTGGAACATCAAGGCATTACCTTGGTGGTTCTCTGAATGCCAGGGCGGACGAACTCACCCGCCGGTGCATAATAGATCACGAATGGCGTCTTCACTCGGAGGTGGCACAAGGTCTCTTTCAGCAGTGGGGAGTACCTTGGTTAGATCTATTCGCCACCACAGAGAACGCGCAATGTCAGTAGTTCTGCACGTTGGAGTTTCCAAGGCGGCACTCGCTCGGAGACGCTTTTCGTTGCGAGTGGAGTTGCGCTCTGTATACGCCTTTCCACCTATACCTCTTCTACCCAGAGTGCTAAAGAACATCAGACGCGCCCGGGCCCAAGTCATTCTTGTGGCACCGGACTGGACTCAAACAGTTTGGTATCCCGAGCTACTCAGTATGAGCGTGGATCCCCCGATCCGACTGCCTCTTCGGAACGATCTTCTGTCGCAGCAACAGGGGACGGTCCTCCACCCAAACCTGTCCAGCCTCCACCTCCTTCCCTGGAGATTGAGCGGCGACAGTTGATTCCAATTGACTTGCCTCCTGAAGTCTGTACTGTGATCCAGGCAACCAAGCATCCCTCGACTAAAACTGTCTACGCCTGCCGGTGGAACAACTTTGTGGCATGGTGCACAGCCAAAGCTGTAGATCCCCTTTCTGCCCCTCTTTCTGAGGTCCTATTGTTCCTTCTCTTTTTGGCCCAGCAGGGCTCTGCTCTGGGCACTCTCAAGGGCTACCTTTCAGCCTTTCTCAGGCTGCCTAATCAGCCCTCTCTTCAAGTCCCCTGTTGTCAATAGATTTCTCAAAGGCATTACTCACCTTTTCCCTCCTATTCCCTTTGTGATGCCTCAGTGGGACTTGAACCTGGTTCTCACATATTTAATGTGCGCTCCCTTTGAGCCTCTTCATAACTGTCCTTTGCGGTTATTAACTTTAAAAACTGTCTTCCTGGTGGCCATCACCTCCGCTAGGCGGATGAGTGAGCTCCAGGCTCTTTCATGTAAACCTCCTTTCCTGGCGATTCATCTGGACAAGGTTGTGCTTCGCCCACGTCCCTCCTTTCTATCGAAAGTAGTCACTGCCTTTCATCTTGGGCAAACTGTCACTCTGCCCACTTTCTTTCCGCCTCCGCACCCTTCGAAAGAGGAAGAGAGGCTCCACCGTCTGGACCCGAAACGTGCGCTTTCATTCTATCTCAACCGCACACAACAGTTCCGGGTGGATGACCAGCTCTTTGTTGGCTTCGTGGGCGCCAAGAAAGGTCCAGCTGTACACAAGCGGACTCTCTCCCGATGGGTTGTCTTGTGTATTAAAGCCTGTTACTCTGGCTAAAAAGGAACCTCCGGTAGGGCTGCGCGCCCATTCTACCAGGGCGACGGCAGCTACTACAGCATTGGGACGCGGTGTCCCCCTGCAAGACATCTGTCAGGCCGCCACGTGGGCCTCGCTGCATACTTTCACTAAGCACTATTGCCTTGACAGTCAAGTCCGGAGAGACGGCTTCTTTGGCCGTTCAGTTCTCCATGACTTTCTGGTGTAATCTCGCTTCGCAGTCCCACCACCGGGGTTGGTATTGCTTGGGTATGTATTCTAAGGTAAGGAATCTATCACTAACGTGTCTCTTTCAGATGCACAAGTTGCTTACTTGTGTAACTATATATCTGTAAGAGACATTAGTTAGTGATAGATTCCTTACCGCCCACCCATCCTCCCCGTTCTGCGAACTGTTCTCTAGGGTTCAGGTAGTCCCTTTTAGGGCCCTAGTTCTATTGCACCAGTAGTCGGTCTCTGGCATTGCTCTGCGTTCCTGGCGCGGAAAGTCGTGTACAGAACTGACGTCAGCGCGCGTCCAAGTAGCTCCGACGACGTCATCTCGGCGACTACGACGCCAGCGACGTACGCGGAGCCGCACGACGACGCCTACCGACGCGCAGGGGTACTGCTGACGAAAACTTTCCGGATTCAGTCTGACGCCTGGGGATATTCTAAGGTGAGGAATCTATCGCTAACTAATGTCTCTTACAGATATATCGTTACACAAGTAAGTAACTTGTGCTTTAGGCTGCTAATGATGAGCAATAAAGAATATTTGTACAGGGTTTCTTCACTGCAGTTAACACCCTGTTTATTAGGAAGGGGTTGAAATCAGGATTTCACATTTTATACATTTGAATTGATGACGTATTTAACAAAGTAAAACAAAAAATGATATTTTTAATTTACTGTAAACATGTTTAAAAAGTTACATTTGTTATCATGGTAGACAGCGCACAATTTAGTGCTTAAATTAAAGTCTCCAAGGTGCTACAACACAATTTGGCAATCACGAAAGGTACAGGAAGTACTAACAGTAAACCAACAGATCAACATACAATCATAACAGTCAAATATGAACAAGCGTGTCCTAGAGTGCCTGGGGGAGGCCGGGGATCTAGGCCAGAAATGTCTTCATCAGTATCACTTTAACTTCCCTTTTGAAAGAAGCAGTCGAGTGATTCAGTCTGATTTCAGGGGGCAGGGAATTTCAGATTCTCTGTGTGATACCCGAGAATGCTCGATAGTAAGATTTCTATTTATGGAATTTCTGTGGCTTGAGCAGTAAGGTGCTGGGACCTCCAGAGGATCTATAGCCACCAAAGAGCTCAAGTTTTTGTGCAAGGTATATCAGGGAGTTGAAATGTAATGCTTTGTGGGTCATGCATGCAATTTTTAGTTGTATCCTTGCTTCGTATGGGAGCCAATTTAGTGATTTCAGCTCAGGCGTCATATGATTTTCGTTTAGAACCTGTGATGAGCCTTGCAGCGGAGTTTAGAGGGGCCCTTAGTGGAGCAGTCTTAGATCTGGGAAGGCGGCAGAGGGTTGCGCTTCCATAATCCAGCTTAAAGATCACTAGGGCTTGCACCATAGCCGTGAAGTCGTTGTGGGGTAGGAAAGGTTTTATTTTCCTTAAGATGCACAATTGGAAGTTTGCTCCTTTGGTGAGAGCACTGATGTGCTTCTGCATGTACAAACCCTTATCTAGCATTATTCCCAATGAGCATGTGGAATCAATGATGTTTGGCATGCAGGTGAGAGCTGTTAGTTGATTCATCCATTCTTCGATGGCTGGTGACTGTTTGGATGGGGCGATTAAGAGGAATTCTTTTTTGAGAGCATTTAATTTCAGGTGATTATGGGTCTGCCAACTTTGGGCTTTCTGTAAAGCTGCGTTGAGGGACCTGATGTCCTCCGGGGAGGAGTCTTTCAGGTACAGTTGGGTGCCATCAGCATACATGTGATAGTGGATGCTGGATAGTTTCAGAATTTCTGTTAGAGGCTCCATGAACAAGTTGAAGAGAGTGGGTGAGAGCGTGGACCCCTGTGGCACCCCCAGAGTGAGCAGAGACTGGAAGCCAGATTGGAGTTGGTCTAGCAGTCAAAATTGTTCTATGTGGTTACATTGCTGGATGTGGACCCATTTCTCGAGGAGCTTTGCCAGAGTAGGAATGTTGGAAAGTGGACGGAAATTGTGAAAGTCGGTGTGATCTGCAGTCATTTTTTTTAGAATGGGGTGACCTGCCCAGACTTTAGGCAATCCGGAATAGAGCCTTAAAGTAATGAGGCATTGACTGTCTTAGTCCAAAGTGGGAGTATGGATGATCTGATCTCACTGAATTAGTTCAATGGCAAAGGGGTCACTTTTAGAAGGCTTCCGTGCAGCACGAGTTTTGAGAACAGTGCTCTCATCCAAAGTTTTGAATAGGCTCCAAGAAGCATTGTTTTTGGGGGGGAGAACCAGAGCGGGCAGGGGCATGCCAAGCCTAGGGGGTGGGGGTGATAAGTGGTGTGGTCGATAGATTCTCCAAAGCTGACTGCAAATCCGATTTGAACTTTGTCTTTTCATGGTAGAAGGCGGCAAATTCCTTGCAGTTAGGCTGCGGACAGAGTTCCACTGACGGAAGGTTAGGTTGACTATTTGATGGAAGCTTGATGAGTTCAAACATTTTTTTCGGTCAGTGTTTGGCTTGCACTAGTTGGTTTCTGAAGTAACTAGCTTTAGAGCATCTAATGCGTTTGTTATAGATATTTCTCAATGATCTCAGCTGATTGAGATGTTTGAGGGAGGGAGAGGATCTCTACAATCGTTCCTCTAGTCTGTGATTTCGTCTTTCTGTATTTAGACTACCATTGTACCAAGGTTTGGAGACTTTGGAGGACATTGTTTTTAGCTGTAAAGACGCCATTGAATCTAAAATGTTTGTCATGGAACGGTTATAGTGGTCTGTAAGGTCATGGACATCGGACATGTCCACAGGAGGGGGCAAGATGTTGTCACTGATGTAAGTCAGATCATCCAAGTTAATGTTTCGCAGGCTTCTTTGCCAGTTCCTGAGTTTCTTTAGCTGAACTTTATTAACTGTCACAGATTCTGTGATGAGGAAGGTGATGCAATGGTGGTCCGTCCAGTCACAAGCGGCAATAGATTCAAGATGAATGGAGTTGACCTTACCGATGACTAGATCTAAGGTAGCTCCCTTGATGTGAGTAGGGCTGTCACATTTGGGTTAGGTTGAGGTCTATTTAGAAGGAATTGAGGCTATTGACTGCCGAGTCTTTTGTGTCATTCCAGTGGAGGTTAAAGTCTCTAAGGAAGATTAGGGTGGCGTAAAACTCTGCGTTAGTTGAGATGATTTCCATGATTTGTTCTATGAAAGGAAGGTTGTGTCGTGGAGGGTGGTAGAGCGCGTGGAATTTGCATACTTGCCTGTTACATGCAACCTCGATGCACAGGTATTCGCATGACGACAGGGTAGCAAATTGTAAATGTTTAACTGATAGATTGTTACGATGTATATAGGTGATGCCTCCACCTTGTCCACTAGATCTATCTAACCTAATAAGGCTGTAGCTAGGAGGCACTAGTATGTCGAGGATAGGTGCAGATGAATCGCCATTGCTTTTTGGTTTGCTGCATGCACCTATTTGGTGGGGGTATATCCTCCCTTGCATGACAGTTATCACAAGGGAATTCCCATTACCTGGGATTTGAATACATTGCACTGACAATGTTATATGCACTTCTAGAATCGCACTTGGGGGTAACTCTCGCAACTGTGAAAAACAGTCAAGAGGAATCACGCCAGAGTGTATGGGGGGCACGCATACAGAGAGTGGCGGTGTGGGTATTCATCTTTCCTTTGAAATACCGGCACGCGGTACAGTTGGTACCAATGGCATTTTACCGGTATACTGAGAGCGCTGAAATACACGTTGGAGTGATAAGTGGTGAGGGTTCAATGATCATAATAGGACAGATATTCATGGCCTCATACTTCTATTTTCCCCCCGAGGGTGACAACCCACCACTAAGGGAGAACACAGGTGAAGACCCCAAGAGGAAACTACCTACAAGCGGAAATCTCAGGCAGAGGACTGGACTATTTAGTTCACTCACTTTTGCTTAATCAGACATTGAATAATAAACTACCTACTTCAACTATTTGATTTGGGCTTGTGTCTCGTAGTCCTGTAACAAGGACTTAAAGTGATGAAGAATGTAGCTACAGTAGCTACCGAAGCTCTCAGTCGACAGAAAGTACAAAGTGCCTTAAGATATGTCATTGCCTAACTGGTCATCCTCGGGCAGACTCTGTGGTCATGCATGTTGCCCAGAGAAGATCTAGAAACCCATTGTCACCATGCTTTGCACCACCAGATAGAGAGAGAGCAGGAGACTCTATAATATCGGGAAGAGATTCTCTGTAACAGCAGGGACTTTGATTAGGGCCTCAAGTGCTCCTGGCCTGCTGCGATAGGCAGATGTGGTCAGATATTGCACCAAATTATGACCTCCTGCCGGGTGATAAAAAGAATTAAGTGAAAGCTATTCTCTTGGCAGAAGAAAGAACGTCTTCAGCCATAATAGATAGAGCCATGGATATCATGACTGCTGGATTCAGGCAACTGGCTGAAACCTTGGTATTACGTGGCAAAGGATGGTTAAAGTCTTGCATTTTTCAACTGTAGATGCAAAGCCATGTCTTGGACATGACGTATAATGGTGAGTCTTTATATGAGTGCCATGTTGATGAGACACAGCAATCTATCAAGTCTGATGTAGACAAAGCAAGATCGTTTACAACAGTAATGACCCCATCACTTTCAATCAGCTAGGAGCTAAGGGATGGGACTAGTACTCGCATATTGGCGGATTTTAGTTCTTCAGCTATCACCCATTCCATTTACCTATCACCCATACCATTTGCCTCAATAGGCCTACTGCCAACAGAAGATCCCTTAATACAGCGTCCCTCCTTCAGCATCCTATGAGAATCAGGTGCCATATTGAAGATGCAGCTGTCAATCTAACTGTCAAGAGTGACCAAACCAACAGTGGTGGTCTAAGCAAACTTATAAAAAAGGAAGATCTCTTCTTATTTCAGTGTTAAAAAATAAAATCAGACAATGGTTCTGTACCTTCTACAGTTTGGTCATACACTAGCATTTGTCCAGAAACCTCCAACAACTCTCCCATCAAGAAACGCCATCAACATCTTCATCAGTAACAAGCAGATATCTTCCTAATGTTAAAGAAGGGAGCGATAGAGCTGATCCCCAACTTCCACCGATATGTAGGTTTCTTGTCACACATTTTTCTCAACAAAAAGAAACCAGGTGAATGGAGACTAATTTTAAATTTACACAAATTAAATGTCTCAAGAAGCAAACATTTCTCATGACAACTTTGTAGGAATTCCTCCAGCTCCTTCAAAAAGGAGATTAGATTTCTAACCTAGATCTACAGGATGCATATTATCATATTTCCATAAACCCCAAGCATCAAAGATTTCTGTGATTCGAAGTGGCTTGTGGCCACTAGCAATTCAAAGTCCTCCCAGTCAGCCTCCGATCAGCCCCAAGAATATTTACACAGTTTGTGGCCCCAGTTGCTGCATATCTTAAAAAGTAATAACCAGGCTTCTGCCGTCTTGATAATTGGCTTGTCAAAGGAAATTCACTCACAGCAACAAAAGCCTCTGACAACGCCTGACTGATTGTCTTCAACAAATTAGATCCTACATTAAACAAAAACAAGTCACATCTAGGCTCCCGGAAAAATATCTAATTTTGGGCGCACTTCTGGAGAAGAACGAATAGCACAACGGAAGAAGATCGTTGCAGAAGTAAAAGAAGATTACCATGTGTCTTTTTAAGTCTCATTTAAGGATGATGTCATCTTGCATTCATTTAATCCCATAATGCCTCCACCATGGCTTCAACACAAAAGTTAAATCTGAAAGAGACACGTTAGTGATAGATTCCTTACCTTAGAATATCCCCAGGCGTCAGACTGGATCCGGAAAGTTTTTCGTCAGTAGTACCCCAGCGCGTCGGTAGGTGGCGTTGTGCGGCTCCGCGTCCGTCGCTGGCGTCGTAAGCGCCGAGATGACATCAGGCGCCACCCATGCGCGCTGACGTCAGTTCTTTCTTTTTCCGCGCCAGCAAGCGCAGATCCGGTTAGAGCACATACCCTAGTCACTTTTTGACTAATTTCTTTTTGGGACTTAGTCTCTACTTCTTTTGAGTCTGACTCCTGGTGCCACGTAGGGATGCCTGGGTTTAAATCCTGCGGGGCCTGCCGCCGTACGATGTCGGTGGCCGACCCCCATGGGGTCTGTCTCTACTGTCTGGTGCGCGACCATGACTCCCGGTCATGTTCCGATTGTCTGGCCATGTTTCCGAAGGCTTTGTGGGAGCAGTCCCGAAAGCTGCTGGAGGCCCGACAGTTGTCTCTGCGCCGTTCGAGGTCCAGGGGTCGCCCGAGGAACCGACCGCGGAGCCATCATCATCGCTCCTCGGGGTCCAAGTCTTCACCCTCGGAATCGGGTAAGAGACGTCACAAGAAAAAGTCGAAGAAGCGAGTACGCTCTCCGACCTCCCCCCGTTGGTCTGCGGACAAGGGGGCCAGGGGTCCTTCCCCCACGGCTCCGTTGGAGCATGTGAGTCCCGCGGCCTACCCGCCCTACCCGGGTCCGTTGGCGACTCCGGCCCAGGTGCAAGAGTTTCTTGCCGCCATGGACCGCCTTTTCAGGCCTAGGGCTCCCACCGGCGTGCCTTCGGGCCCCGCGGTCCCTTTTGAGGACCCTTGCTTGCCGCCGGCGGCTCCGGCCCCGGCGCCGCAAGGTCCTCTGCCGGCGGCTCCGGCCCCAGCGCCGCAGGGTCCTCCGCCGGCGGCTTCAGCGGCCCTGCGGCTCCGTTCCCAGCACCGCGCTGGGTTCCGTTCGTCCCACCTCCGCCCTTGCCCGAGTTTCCGGCCAATTTTGCTCCGGCTTGGGACCCTAATTGGGACATGGAGCCGGATCGGCGCCGTTCCCGGCGCCGTTGGAGCATTTGTTTTCCCCTGTGCCTCCCCCGCCTCTGCAGCCTGTGCCTCGGGCTGTGGTGGAGGGGGATGACTGGGAGGGGTCGGAGGACCCTCTTGCACGGCAGTGCGAGTCCGAACAGGAGTGGGCGGAGGACTCGGAGGATGCAGGTGGCCTTGACCTCTCCTCTGAGCCTGGGTTTGTGTCTCCTCCCACTATCATGGAGGAAAGCGCCACGTACACTGTGGTGCTCCGTAGAGCAGCTGAGGCCCTTGACCTGCCTACTGTTACCCTCAAGACAAACCTCCTTACTGAAGTGCTTCAGCCGGCGGCAAGTTCTATGGAACTTCTGCTTCCGTTCAATGAGGCCTTGACAGATGTTTTGATGGGCACCTAGTCTAGGCCAGCCACAGGGGTTCCTGTGGATAAAAACGTGGCCAGGCGTCACCGCCCGGCACCGGGTGACCCTGCCTTTTTAATAAATCATCCGACACCGGAGAGCCTGGTCATTCAGGCCTCCTCTTCCCAAAGTGCATTCCTTACCGCTCCGCCGGATAAGGAATCGAAAAAGCTGGAGCAGTTTGGCAAGAAGTTGTTTTCCTCTGCCAGCCTGGGGCTGCGGTCAGTCAACACCGCATGCCTCTTGGGCCGCTACTCTCGCGCTGTGTGGGACACAGTGGCGCAAACTCTGCCCCAGTGCCGGAGGAGGTTCGGGCTGTACTTTCCCAAGCTGTTGCGGAGGGGAAGGATGCCGCGAAGTTCGCCATTCGGTGTGAGTTGGACACCGCGGACTCTTTGGGGAGAGCCATCTCCACGACGGTGGCCTTGCGTCGCCACGCCTGGCTGCGGTCCACGGGGTTTTCGGGGGATGTCCAGAGTTCCCTCATGGACATGCCTTATGATGGTACTCGCCTGTTTGGCGATAAGGCAGACAGTGCGCTGGAGCGTTTTAAGGACTCTCGGGCTACAGCCAAGTCCTTGGGTCTCTCCACCACACGCCCGGCCACGTCTACCTTTCGTTCCTTTCGTGGCCACGGAAGGGGCGCCCCTACACGTTCGTTCAGCCAGAGGCCTGCGCAGAACCAACCTCAGCGCGGGCGTGGTGGCCGCCGTGGCGGCACAGAGGGCCAGCGTGCGGGTCAGTCCACCTCCGCTCCCGCAGCATCCGCCTCAAAGCCTTCCTAGTCCGAGCTTTGGGGTGCACCCCACGCCGGTGGGCGGCAGGATTCAACATCACCTCCCCCACTGGCGCTCTGTCACTTCGGACAGGTGGGTGCTGCAAATCGTCCGAAGGGGCTACTCCCCTCCCTTCGAGACTGCCCCCCCGGCCATGCCACCTCTGTTCCACCGCATGTCAGGGGATCACTTGGCGCTTCTCCTACAGGAAGTCACGGCCCTCTTGGCCAAGGGGGCCATCGAGCGCGTTCCTGGGCCAGAAGTAGGACATGGTTGTTATTCCCACTACTTTCTGGTCCCCAAAAAGGAGAAAGGGGGCCTGCGCCCCATCTTGGACCTCAGGAACGTCAATTGCTTCCTCCGGAAGGAGAAGTTCAAGATGTTGACTCTGGCTCAGGTCTTGGCTGCCCTCGACCCTGGAGACTGGATGGTAGCGTTGGACTTGCAGGACGCATATTTTCACATTCCCGTCCTGCCGGCCCACCGGCGTTACCTGCGGTTCACGGTAGGCCAGGAGCATTTTCAGTTTACCGTGCTCCCCTTCGGCCTTACGAGCGCCCCTCGGGTGTTCACAAAAGTGATGGCGGTGGTCGCATCTCATCTGCGCAGGTCAGGGGTGTCAGTCTTCCCCTACCTCGACGACTGGTTGTTGAAGGCTGGCTCGCCCCGGGCAGTCGTCGCCCACCTTCAGACTACAGCCGACCTCCTGCATTTGCTGGGGTTCTCCATCAACGTGCCGAAGTCGCACCCGAGTCCCTCTCAGAAGCTCCCCTTCATCGGAGCAGTTCTGGATTAGACGCAGTTTCGGGTTTATCCTCCGGAACAGCGAGTCCGGGATATTCAGGCTATGATTCCGATCTTTCAGCCTCTATCCCGGGTTTCAGTCAGGATGACCCTCCGGCTCCTGGGCCTGATGGCCTCCTGCATTCTGCTAGTGCAACATGCCAGGTGGCATATGCGGGCTCTGCAGTGGGACCTGAAGTTCCAGTGGGCACAGCATCAGGGCAACCTGTCCGATCATGTCCAGATCTCGGAGGGCACTGCACGACAGTTGCGGTGATGGCTCACGAATCGCGATTGGGTCAATGGCAGATCCCTCTCCCTTCCCCAACCGGAGCACACAGTGGTGACGGATGCGTCCCTCCTGGGATGGGGTGGCCACTTGGGAGAGGCGGAGATCAGAGGCCTCTGGTCTCCGGCAGAGTCCCAGCTCCATATCAATCTTTTGGAGCTTCGGGCGATCCGACTTGCACTGAAGGCATTCCTTCCCTCTGTCCGGGGAAGTGTAGTGCAGGTGTTCACGGACAACACCACCGCCATGTGGTATTGCAACAAACAGGGCGGGGTGGGGTCGTGGACCCCATGTCAGGAGGCTCTGCGCCTCTGGACATGGCTGGAACATCAAGGCATTACCTTGGTGGTTCAACACCTGGCAGGTTCTCTGAATGCCAGGGCGGACAAACTCAGCCGCCGGTGCTTGATGGATCACGAATGGCGTCTGAACTCGGACGTGGCGCAAGGTCTCTTTCTGCAGTGGGGAGAGCCTTGGTTAGATCTATTCGCCACCGAAGAGAACGCGCAATGTCATCAGTTCTGCGCGTTGGAATTTCCAAGGCGGCACTCGCTCGCGCACGCTTTTCGTCGCGAGTGGAGCTGCGGTCTGTTGTACGCATTTCCGCCTATACCACTTCTGCCCAGAGTGCTGAAGAAGATTCGGCGCGACCGGGCCCAAGTCATCCTTGTGGCCCCGGATTGGGCACGAAGATACTGGTATCCCGAGCTACTCAACATGGCGATCGATCCCCCGATCCGACTGCCTCTTCGGGAGGATCTTCTGTCGCAGCAGCAGGGGACGGTCCTCCACCCGAACCTGTCCAGCCTCCACCTCAATGCGTGGAGATTGAGCGGCGACAGTTGACAGCTTTCGATCTTCCTCCCGAAGTCTGTGATGTCATTCTGGCAGCCAGGCGTCCCTCCACTAAGACGGTATACGCCTGCAGGTGGAACAAGTTTGTGGCATGGTGCACAGCAAAGTCTGTGGATCCCCTTTCTGCCCCTCTTTCTGAGGTCCTTCTGTTCCTGCTATCTTTGGCCCAGCAGGGCTCTGCTCTGGGCACTATCAAAGGTTATCTTTCGGCCATCTCCGCCTTTCTCAGGCTTCCAGATCAGCCTTCTCTCTGTACGTCCCCGGTTGTTAACCGTTTCCTGAAAGGCATTACGCACACGTTTCCTCCCGTGCCTTTCATAATGCCTCAATGGGACTTAAATTTTGTCTTGACCTATCTGATGTGCGCTCCTTTTGAGCCCCTTCATAACTGTCCCTTACGTCTTCTTACTCTAAAGACGGCTTTCCTGGTGGCTATCACCTCTGCCAGAAGAGTGAGTGAGCTCCAGGCTCTTTCTTCTAAACCTCCTTTCCTTTCTGTTCATCCGGACAAGGTGGTTTTAAGGACCCGTCCTTCTTTCTTGCCTAAGGTTGTCACGCCCTTCCACATCGGGCAGACCATCACTTTGCCCACCTTCTTTCCGCCTCTGCATCCTTCAAAAGAGGAAGAGAGGCTCCACCGTCTGGACCCAAAACGTGCGCTCTCGTTCTATCTGAAGCGCACACAACAGTTCCGAGTGGATGACCAGCTCTTTGTTGGCTACGTGGGCGCCAAAAAAGGTCGGGCCGTGCACAAACGAACCATCTCTCGTGGGTCGATCTGTGCATCAAAGCGTGTTACTCGTTGGCTAAGAAGGAGCCTCCTGTGGGGCTGCGTGCCCATTCTACCAGGGCGACGGCAGCCACTACTGCCTTGGGACACGGCGTTCCCTTGCAGGCTATTTGTCAGACAGCTACGTGGGCCTCGCTGCACACGTTTACCAAGCATTACTGCCTTGACAGTCAATTCCGGAGAGACGGCTTCTTTGGCCGTTCTGTTCTCCGTGACTTTCTGGTGTAATCTATTCGCAGACCCACCACCGGGGTTGGTATTGCTGGGGTATCTATTTTAAGGTAAGGAATCTATCACTAACGTGTCTCTTTCAGATGCACAAGTTACTACTTGTGTAACGATATATCTGTAAGAGACATTAGTTAGTGATAGATTCCTTACCGCCCCACCCATCCTCCCCGTTCTGCGAACTGATTCTAGGGTTAAGGTCATCCCTTTCAGGGCCCCAGTTTCATGGCACCAGTGGTCGGTTTCTTGCATGTCTCTGCGTTCCTGGTGTGGAAAGTCGTGTGCAGAACTTACGGCGCGCATGGGTGGCGCCTAAGTAGTCTCCGTGACGTCATCTCGGAGCTTACGACGCTAGCGACGGACGCGGAGCCGCACGACGCCACCTACCGACACGCAGGGGTACTGCTGACGAAAAACTTTCCGGATCCAGTCTACCGCCTGGGGATATTCTAAGGTAAGGAATCTATCACTAACTAATGTCTCTTACAGATATATCGTTACACAAGTAGCAACTTGTGCTTCAACGCTCTTGTCGCAATAATGTGAAAAATAAAACCTACTTTACCAGCATATACTTTGCTGTACAGCGATTGAATTGCAGGTCCTCCCCAAGGAATGCAAATTTGCAATGACAATTAATGCTTCTCTAGATGCCAGTGGAGTACATCTGCAAGCTTTAGCGGTCAGTGGCACATGGTTGGTGAATTAAACACACCTTCACCAAACTGTCCTGGTGTTAAGGTCTATAGCATTAGATATATAGTCCTTCCTCACAGCGATTACCAGGTGTTCAGTACTGGTACGAATGGACAATACAATGTTCGTCATTATGTAAACAACAGGATCAACACTGTCTTTCCCCTGCCTGAAGATGTGCAAAAGATATGGGATTCAGCTAGCCAACATTACATCCAATTAACAGTCGAACATCTTGCAACCGGGAACAGTGCTTTGGCCAATGCTGCCAGCAGAACACTGAAAGAATGCCAGGAGTGAGGGATATCCAAACTCAATTGAGCAAACTTTTATCATTGGAGCAAACCAAATCTGCACCTGTTAGCAACCAATTATAATCGGAAATGCGGCTCCTAAGAATGCACTCATCAAGTGTTGTGGGGAAGTGCGTTTTCGATAACTTGGTCTGGCACCTTTGTCTACATTTTACACTCACTTCCCCTTATACCAAGGATGTTAAAAAATAAAGAAGAACCTCTGCCAAATCTTCTATCTCGTGACGAAAAGGTCAGCAATTGTATCTGAGTATTGAGATTGTCTCCTGAATACAGTGAATTCCACCTTTTAGACATTCCTGATGACTGCACCCCAGGAAGTTTGAAAAGCACATAGATCATTTAAATATAAATTCATTAAAGATTACATTCAATAAAAAAACAATGCATGACACAATCAATGTACCAGATTAACAAAGATCACATAAAAGTAAAATATACAATATAACATTAGGGAAAGGGTGAGAATTTTACAAAACTTTAATCGGTTTCTCAATAAGAAAAGATGCCTACACTTAGTGTGTCACTGGATGTGGCTGGATATGTTCAGCGACCTATTCAAATCGTCTATGCACTGTCGGTTGTGTTTGTGTGTTCCGTCGACGTGTTTCGGTGCTTTTAAACCATGTGTATGACCTTCCTCAGGACAAATAATTTAAATGACTCCTCCCTACCGAATAGCTATAAAAGACATAATACATTTCCTTAGACAAACACCTTTAAGATACAAGAACAAACTACACAAATTGTGCGACATACTTGAAAACGGTCATTAATAGTGATCGATAAAAACCTTATAAAAAGACCCAGTGAGTGAAACTCATTTGTAGACCATATGTGCCGGCCCAATATCCCGTGGTATAAAAATACAACTGTATTCCATTTCGCCGTGCAGTTATCAAGACACCAAGTGTCATTGCGAAGTGCAAAAGTGCATATATTCAGTGTCCACCCATCTCACTCATTCGTACGCCTGTGCATGTACATTCAGTTGTCAAGTTACACCAAAACCATGTGATAATAGGAGGCTGTTAAACCTAGGATCATGATGAAGCCAAATGGTCCCATCATTTCAATAAAGGGTGGTCTAATATAAATAAATAACTAATTTATAATTAAATGATCTATGTGTTGTCTACAGTCAGATGGGAGTAAAGGGAGGAGGGTGACACCTATGTTGTGCATATTGCCACAGGCGCAGTAAAAATATAATTCCATATCTGTTGCCTCCATTCCACTCCTCCCCAACAGTATTGATTCAGGGATGCCGTCCAGCTATTGCCAGGCGCACCATAAGAACCTCAACTTTGTGAAGTAACTGCATGAGTGGAAGGGAGATATTACTGAGAGGTAAAGCAAGTGTGTTAGCACCACTGTCTTCATTAAGGCTATACCCCCTGCCATGGACAATGGGAGTTAGACCCAGTAGTCTACCATATCATGGACGGTCATAAGATGTACCCTAATAGCATCCTATGACGATTACTGGGTCTCTATGTAGTTGGATATGTAGATAGGGAATCCAAGATTCCTCCCACTGCAACGGTCCCACCCTTCCAGTAGTTAAGGTGAGGGGAAGCATCACTTTATGCCCCAGTTTATATTTAGCCTGATATCTTGCCAACCGCTAAGAATGATGGGATGACTTCGTAAGCAACATCTGGATGTAGTTTGCATACAACAGTAGTATTAGTCTATCACCAACTCACATGCCCCTTGTGAAATGGAACTGATTTTTGGTGGCAGTTAGGGGCTCTGTTGCCAAAGCAAATATTTAGGGAGAAAGGGACATGCCTGCCTCATTCCAAACACAATTTCTATCCCAAGAGTATGTATCATTCCCTTTAACTGCAAGCACCACCGGGGGTGTGTATAAAGCAATTTAACCCATGCAAGATATTCTCCTCTCACTCCCATTTTCTCAAGGTATGCAAAGGTAAGGGGCAAATCAACTGAATAAAACACCTTGGTGGCATCTAAAAATACTGCTTTGGCTACTACATCGGGGCTGATCAGTCATGTAATGGAAAAAAACAGACACATTGAGGGATGTGGAACACTGCAGAATTAATTTCAACTGGTCTGGTATTACCATGCCCGGCATGAGAGGAAGCAGCTTCTTGGCTGAGTATTTTGACAAAGATCTTCTTGTCGGTGTTAATTTTTGATAGTGGACGATATGAGTCACATGAGGATGGTGGATTATCTGGCTTGAGGAGGGTAAGTAATAGTGCCATTTCCAGTATTGGATCTTTCATAGATTCACAAGCTTGAATCACTCCCCGTTGTCAAAGTGTGAGTCCCACGGTGCATATAAAGCAGTAAGTAAAACTCTTTACATTGAAGTAAATGCAAAATACATTCACTTTAATAGCTTGTCAGTCATTAGAAATGGCCCAAAGTCCAACCAATCGAGCAACAGCACCCTTTAAAACCCTCATCACAGAGGCTCCAGACTCCCAGACTTTCTACCGCACAATGTGTGATGGGAGTCTCCCTTAGCTCTGCTCAGTATTTCTAATTTCTGGCCTTCTGACAGAAATTTCTTCTCAGAAACAGCATTTTTGCTTTTCACAATCAGCTTCTCATCACTGGGACAACATGTCTGCAGTTAAGAGAGCCTTATTTCGACATTGCGATTCCTGTGGTAAAATGAGGCTTCATTCTGATGACCCTCATAAGAAATGTATTTACTTCCTTAACCCTGACCATCAGGCGAGAGACTGTAAAATTTGCCAATTTTTTTCACAAAACACCTTGAGGAATATAGGGGCTAGACTTCAATGGCTATAGAAGCTTAAGAGCAGAGAGTGCTCTCTATCCGATGAGGACAGTGATACTCCTCAAAAAAGAGAGAATGATCTGCGGAGCATCTGTCTCCAAAAGCAAGTAATGCCGCGAAAAAACAACACCTCTCTTCTTCTTCTAAGGCAGACGACCAGCCTTCAACTTCAAAGAAGGTACTTACCTCAGAAAAACGCTATTCTCAGCCTTCTACATCCAATGCTATTATTAAAAAATTATCTAAATCCCTTCCTGAGTTGAAGACGACGATTTTCTCGCCTCAGAAGGTGAAAAGTTATTTCTCGTCGATGAAGTCGTCGTCAACCCCCTCTTCGGCATTAGTCTCCGCCGTCACTATAACCACGATGACGTCGACCTTCTCTTCACCACCATCTAAACTAGTGATGTCGTCTGCGAAATCTCCTCAACTATCGTATCGTCAAGGTAAAGCCTTCAGCACCAACGGTGGCGCTGCTTAAAAAGTCATCGACAACGGTCTCCAAACCAGGCCTATGTGCGCACTCATCATTGTCGCCACCATCGACTGCATCCCTTGTCGTCTGAGCCGTCTACGACCCTGCATCCGACGAGCCCATCATGGATGGCACCTCCATCGATGGTGCCAAGGTCAACGTTGTCAACATTAAGGACGAATCCGCAGAAGGCAACACCACCGTCAACGGTGCAAATGTCAACACCATCGAAGCCAACCACGGACCGCCGACGACAGATCCATCGAAGTTAGCTCCACAGCAGCTTTCAGATCTGTCGACCATGCCATTCTTTTCACCATCGACGGAATTTCAAAAGACTACCGTTATTTCTTTCATTTTGCCTATATTACAGACAAAACACAAATCTTCTCAGGAGACTCTTACCTGCACATACTTCACCAAGCAAGGTGTCGCCTGATCCTCCAGAGGACCTATTTGATTATGAGGACAATGATGAGGAATATTTGGAGGATGAGGGAATGTTTAGAGTGGCACACAGCCCTTCGTATCTCCATATTAAATGTCAAGAGGATGACAATGACCGTCATTATAACCCTCAACAGGATTCACTCCACCAGTTTATGCAACAGGAACCTGCAATTCAAATGCCCGCATCATTAGTCTCCAACTTGCAATATATGTTGCAGGACTATTACCGCAGATTCCCAATTTCAGCATCTGCTGCTTCTGTTCCTTAAACACCTATTCAAAGACCACCTCATCTGCTAACCTCTCTTAGACGTCCGTCTCCAATTCTTGCGCCATCTCCGCGCCATCACCATTGTTTCCTATGCCGATCCCTCAATTCCCAGTAGAGGCCCACCATTCCACGGATGAAGACAGGGAAGAAGGGAACTTGATGACGTATCCATTCCCAATAAATGAGATGCCACCTCCTACTACTTCACCTCCAGTAGATTCCCCACCGGAGGACACAGGGGGGGTTTCATACATTCATGGAAAGAGCGGCTAAAAGGTTTCAGCTTCCCATGGTCACTAAGCAATCGGTTGCTTTTAATATGATTTTAATGAGCAAAGCAAGAAACAAATCCGTGCAATACGTATGGTAGATTTCATATGGGAAGAAGGTCTTAAGGTCATGAGGACTCCAGCTTCTATACCAGCTGTGCTCCCTAAATTGGAAAAGAAATACAAGGAACCTGATAATTCCCCGGCTTGCCTCATCGGACAACCAAAGCCAGATTCGGTTATATCACAGGCGGCGCAGCATCATTCAAGGAATCCCTCCTCGCCCCTAGCCGCTCCTCAAGATAGAGACGGAAGACGCCTTTATTCCATAGGGAAAAAGTTCTCTACCATGACGGCTACTACAATCCTATCTGCAAACTCCCTCCCACCAATCCTAGGAAGGTACGACCGCCAAATGTGGTCAGATATATCACCATTTATTGACCTATTACCGGAGGATTCTAAATTGGAGGCGAGAAAGATTTTGCAGGAGGGAATAGGATCTTAGCTGAGATAATTGATTGTCCAGTAGATGTCTCCTCCACAGGTTTTTAGCAGCTAGCGGGGGCTGCAGTTCTGAGACGCCAGGGCTGTCTAAGGGCCACTTCCTTCCATCAGGAAGTGCAAACAAAGATTATTGACATGCCTTATGATGGGGAGTCATTTTTTGGTCAGCACTTGGATGATGCACTTCAAACCATCAAAAAGGACACAGATACAGCCAAACCCCTAGACACCCTGCAGTTTAGAAAACAGCCCTTTCGTGGAGCACAAGGCCACAGTCTCCTCTTTTCGAGGGGGGTTACCAGCAGTATAAACCATACCAATTCCATCGGGGACAAAATTGCTGTTCCACTGGCCAGCAGCATCAGCCGTCCTACAAACAGCGGCCATCTCCTTCCTATTGACATCCCACCAGAGGAAAACCTTCTTAAAGGGGGGGAGACATGTCTAAGAAACAGCGACACCTTTCTAGTGCTGGCCACCACCCCCACCTCGAATACTCCGATTGGAGGCACACTTTCCAGCTTCCTTCACCAGTGGTCACAAATCACTTCAGACATATTGGTCCTCGATATAATCAACAAAGGGCATACCCTAGAGTTTCAACAAACCCCACCAAACTTACCACCTCCTTCCCATTTACAGGAGCTGTTGTCTCAGATCGACATGATACGCAAGGGTGCAATCAAAATTGTACCGAAGGCTCAAAGGGGAATCTGTTTCTATTCACGATTCTTCCTAATGCGTAAGAAATCAGGAGAGTGGCACTCCATTTTGGACCTTTGTCAACTCGACAAATTCCTAAAGAAGCAATAATTTCATATGATAGGTCTTCATGATGTGCTGCACTTCTTAAATCAAGGAGATCATATGACCGCCTTGGATCTCCAAGAGGCCTATTTCCATATCCCCATACATCCCAAAACACAGGAAAGTCTTACGCTTCAGGGTGGCTGGTGCGCACTATCAATTCAGGGTCCTACCTTTCGGCCTAAGATCAGCTCTCCGAGTTTTCACCAAGGTATTAGCTCCAGTGGCTGCACATCTAAGAAAATATGGAATCCAATTACTCCCGTATTTGGACGATTGGCTAATAAAGGCAAGCACATCAACGCAGGCAAACAGACATACAAAGATATGTCTATCTCGGTTCTGTGCCTTGGGCATGTCACTCAACCGCCAAAAATCACATCTGACGCCTACAACCACCATTCCATTTCTGGGAGCGACAATTGACATGCTGCGGGTGAAAGCCTTCACCTCACTAGAGAGGCAGGAAAGCACAACCTAGCACAGCGCCTCATTACAAGAAAGTCCGCTTCTGTTTGAATCTACAAGTCTCTTCTGGGGATGCTTTCCTCTTGCATTCCCCTCATACCAAATTGCCATCTGCATATGAGACCACTAAAGTAGAAATTGGACTGCCAGTGGCTGCAAACCACCGGCTCCTTCGAGGATATCATTCAGATCACACCCAAGAGGAAGCAAGCCATGCGGTGGTGATCACACATACCCAACATCTCCAACAGCCTCTCCTTCCGGGTAGACATTCCAGAATATGTGATAACCATGGATGCCTCGCTGGCGGGTTGAGCGCTCATCTTCAGGACTTGACGGCCAGGGGCAGATGGAATGCCCACCAAACACCTTTCCATATCAACCTTCTAGAGCTAAAATCATTCCCCTCAAAGATCACAGGAGCGTCAGTTCTCATCCAAAACGACAGCACAACAAGTATGCACTTCTTAAACAAACAGGGCGGAACATGACCGATGGCACTATCCCTCCAAGCACAACAAATATGGACCTGGGCCATTCAACACAACATAACTCTCATAGCGGAACATTTACCCGGCATATCCAACATGCTGATACACTCGCTAAGCAGGCCCAGCTCAGCATGCCATGAATGGGAGTTGCATCAACCAACTCTGGACCACCTTTTCCATCTCTGGAGCAAACCAAAATTGGATCTGTTTGCAACCAGCGAGAACTGCAAATGCCAGGATTTCGTCAGTTGGCAACCCCAAAAAGGGTCGTGGGGAATGCATTTTTGATCCAATGCTCAAAGATTTATACATACGCTTTTCCCTCTATTCCATTGATCCCAAGAGTGCTCGGAAAAATGAAGAAAGAGCCATGTTGAATTCTTCTAATAGCTCCCAGATGGCCCCACCAGTTCTGGCTTATGGAACTTCTCCTCCACTCGGAGCAGAAACCCATTCAGTTGCAACCAATACCGAACCTATTAACAATGTAACAAGGACAGGTCCGTCATTCCAACCGGACATCTCTTCAATTGTCGGCCTGGCTCCTGAGTTCCATGAGTTTGCCAACCTAGATATCTCATCCGACTGTTAAGAGGTCCTTGCCAATGCCAGAGCACAGACCACAAACAAGCCATACAAACTTAAAGTGGAAGAGGTTTTGTATCTGGTCTACCAACTCAGAAATCCATCCTTTCAATGTAACACCAGAACATATACTTCCGTATCTACTTCACCTAGCAAAATCTGCTCTTTCTCACTCTTCCATCAAGGTCCATCTGGCTGCAATCTCCAGGTTTCTAAACAGTAACTCTCCATCTTAATGGTCCTCAAGACTAATAAAACAGTTCATTAAAGGATTGATCCAACTGATTCCTCCAGTGAAACTACCTCCTCATCCTTGGCATTGCAACATTGTTCTGTCACAATCAATGAGAAACCCGTTTGAGCCCATTCAAAAGGCAGAACTAACATAAATTTCCTGGAAACAGCACTTCTCCTAGCTCTTTCTTCAGCTAAGCGAGTAAGAGACATACAAGTGTTCACAATCAGACAACCTTTCCTACAGTTCAAAACTGCGTAATTCTCCGGACTAATCCAAAATGTATCCCTAAAGTCCCCTCTGACTTTTATTTAAACAAACCTGTCATTTTTAAGACATTTTGTTCCCAATCCTCAAACACCAGCGGAAAAATCCTTACATTTATTAGATGTCAAGAGATGTCTCATATTCTAAATGCACAGAACTAGCAACATACTCAAAGCAGACTAGCTATTTGTAGCCTATGGAGACCTCATGAAAGGATTTCCTGTTTCGAAGCAGACTATAGCCAGCTGGATTGCTTCAGCCATACAATTTGCCATTGACAAGCAGGAAAACCGTTATCAGCTACAGTTAAGGCCCACTCTACCAGAGCTGTCTCCACATCAACAGCTCTTTGCTTTTGTGCCCATTTAACAGATTTGTCGAGCAGCAACTTGGTCCAATATGCTCACTTTTACTCATCATTATTGCCTCGATGCTGCAGAAAACTCAGATGCAGCTTTAGGACAAGTTAGTTCTATGTCATCTGTTCCAATAAGGTGAGCCTCTTTTCTTCCCACCTTCCAGTATACTATGATTATGTACTTAGATTTAGGAGAACAGCAGTGTAGGCTTAGATGGCTGCACCGGTATATTAGTTCCCAAGAATATTAGATTCGAAATGCTCAACTTTTCGTAACCCCACTGCTATATAAGTCACACTGTGCGAGAAAAGAACTTCTCTTCAAATAATGAAATAATGAAAAGGAGCATATAATAAAGTATAACACATTTATAAATTATAAACAATCTCTTCGCAAATCCATACAGTTCACACCAAATTATAGTGCGGGGAGTCTTGAAATCTCTTTTCTTCCATTAATCTTTATTTTCATTTTCATTCAAATGCATCAAGCCCAGCCAACTCGTTTCGTCCCAAAAATGGACTTCATCAGGGTTGGAATTAGCTCATGAAGATCACCGAAGCAATCTAGTAATGTACATTCATATACATCGGTTTTCCCGTGGCGTCTGTTTGTTCTTGAATTTCTAAGGATTATTGCATTCTATCCGTGTTGGAATTAGCTCATGAAGATCACCGAAGCAATCTAGTAATGTACATTCATATACAAGGATATTCCAGTGGCGCCTGTTTCTTGAATTTCTTGAATTCTTGAATTTCTAAGGATTATTGCCTTCTATCCGTGCTGGCATCATCTCCGTTAGTGTCCAAAGTACCGTCTGTCTAGCCATGGAATATCGATGTATATGAATGTACATTACTAGATTGCTTCGGTGATCTTCATGACCGAATTCCAACCCTGATGAAGTCCATTTTTTGGGACGAAACGCGTTGGCTGGGCTTGATGCATTTGAATGAAAATGAAAATAAAGATTAATGGAAGAAAAGAGATTTCAAGACTCCCCGCACTATAATTTGGTGTGAACTGTATGGATTTGCGAAGAGATTGTTAATAATTTATAAATGTGTTATACTTTATTATATGCTCCTTTTCATAATTTCATACTATGATTATGTATAAAGGGATATGCAGGTATTTTTACTATACTGTTAACTGCTAACTATTCTGATTCAAGTATGTGAATCTATGAAAGATCCAATACTGGAGAAGAAAATGAGTTACCTTTTACTGTGGTTCTCCAGTATTGGTATCTTTCATTGATTCCCATGCGATCCACCCTCCCCCCTATAGAGGCTCCCCCAGTTTTTCTCATGTGTTCACTTATGTATATATATATAGGTATATCTCACTTGTGCTAGAAAATCTGAGAGAGTTTGGAGCCTCTGTCGTGAGGGTTCCAAAGGGTGCTGTCGCCTGATTGGTTGACTTTGGGCAATTTCTAATGACTCTTGACGAGCTATTAAAGTGAATGTCTTTTCCATTAACGTCAATGTAAAGAGGTTTACTTACTGCTTTATATGTACCGTGGGACTCCCACTTCGACGGGGAATGATTCAAGCATGTGAATCTATGAAAGATACCAATACTGGAGAACCACAGTTAGAGGTAAGTAACTTATTTTCTTTCTCACTGTTGGAGACATGTTTCCCCTTCTGTCAAGTCTCCTTGTACATTGCAATTGTAAGTAAGTGTGGTGCAATAATAGCTATATATTCTTTATAAAATTCAGCCAGCTGGCCATTCCTTCCAGGAGATCTACTTGAATGCAGCCCCCTCATTGCCACCCTTAGTTCTTTTATTGTAATGAATAAAGACAGTATATCACAATGTTTATTTTTCAGCCATGTTGAAGCTATGAGTCCAGAATATAATATATCCTAATTGCCTCGTTCGGAGAAGAAACCTGTAAAGAATACAGGTTAGTGTAGAATTCAGTGAAGTTCTTTAAAATATCTGAACTTTTCTACAACCTGTATCCCAAATCCTGTGCTATTATGACTACATGGCCAGAACATCATGGCTTTTTGATTAATTTAGCCAGCATCCTGCTTTGCCTCTCTACGTCCATACTTTCTTGCCACTGCTTACTTTGAAGTTCACCTTGCTATCCACTTCCTCTTTGTAATATAATAAGGTGTATTGTAAGGCAGCCAAAACAGACTCTTGATGGTGTCCACTGAGCCTCCAGCACTTCAGTTTATGGAAAGGCTATCTCTTATGGCTTTAAGCACTCTATGGTGGTTAGCTATGCCCCCTCCTGGGATAATCACCTTGGAAGGCTCCAGCACCATTCTAGGCATTTTAACCAATTCTGCATTAATATTAAAGAATTCTGTGATGCATCTTGCAGTTCTAATTGAAAAGTGGGATCCAGCAGTGTCACCGCTGGAAGTCCCCAACGCAGTTCCGGCCATAGCCAGAGACGCATGGCCTCTTGAGACAGGGTCCACGACCCCACCCTGCCATGTTTGTTGCACTACCACATGGTGGTGTTGTCCGCGAACACCTGAACTAGCCTTCCCTTGATCGAAGGAAGAATGGCTTTTAGTGCCAGTTCAATCTCCTTCAGATCCAGCAGGTTGATATGGAGCTGGGACTCCGCCAACTATCAGAGTCCTTTCATCTCCACCTCTGCCTGGTGATTTCTGATTTGTAAGCCACTAATGGCATGAAAACGCGCTGCTAATTTACCCTAGTCCTTTTGACCTAGTTTTGGCAAATGAAACTGGAGAAAAAGTTGTCCATATCTTTATAAAAAGGTTTACAAACAGCAGCGGCAATCTTTAATATTTGGCTTGTTTCCCAGTACTTTTCGCTCTCTTTGCTTCCAGTAAAAGTGCCTGGTGCAAAACCATCTTGATCAGAATATTGCTTTGGTTCACTTTCATTAACAAAACCACCTTTGAGGATTACTTTTCAATGAATATTTTGTTTTACACCTCTCACGATGGATTTAAGTGTACTTTCAATGTCCTGCATGACAAATGTATTTCTTGAAGTTACTTTCTGGTAGTTTAATCTTAAGTCTTGAGTGATGAAAATTACATTGGGGCTCAGCTCAAATTTTATCAAGAAGAATGTATGCATGCTTAGATGGAGCTTTTTGCCTCATTGATCAATTTGTAACTCTTCCTATAACAATTTTAAGAATCAGATGATCGATACGAGAGTGACTTTGTGTGCTTTCACAAAAAATCGATTATTATAGTATTTCTCTGCTGGATGCAAACTGCACCAAATATCGAAGGAGCCCTGAATTGCAATCACATGAAGAAGGTTTTTTATTAAAATATTCTGTTCTTTGAATCACCACAGTAAATCTGTCAATTTTAGCATTTAAAAATAAATTTGAATCTATGTTAAGTTGCATGTGAGCGTCTTGAAGTGAATAGATCGCAAGTCTGATAGATAAATATTTCCAAACTATATTGGCTTTCTTCTGTTTTCATCTCCACCAGGACATATTCTGTGATCTGTAGATCAAGTTTGAATGTAGCAACATCTGTTCATCATTCTGTTGTCCCAATGCTTGTAAATAATTGCCTTAGAAACGGATAACGGTGACACTAGTTATTAACAACACCTAGAAATGGCAGATGTATTAAGTGCTATATAAAAAGTAAGTTCTTATCAGTCCATAAACCCTGTACATCCTGACGAGGACTTGGATCATCATTCTTGTCATGGTCTTCCACCCCTGCTGCTGTTGCTTTTGCCCACTCTCTACTTGAAATACGTATTGGTTTTAATGACAGGCCTTTGTCTGTTTTGGTAACATACCCCTATTGTTTCTCTTTATTCTTTTGCCATTTTAGGGTTTAGTCACATATTTCCTTTCACTGAATTGTACCTTAACTCTGGGCTTTCATCTCTTCCTGTGCCTTTGATCTTTCCCTTTCCTATCCCCCATACTAGGCATTGGTTCGCACCTATAATGGCTTCCTTCCCTTATTGCCTGTACGAGGCATATGCAAATGAGTCACCTCCTCCCCCTTTACCAGTTTTTAGGTCTCGGCTAGACAGCGCATGTGCTGTCTCAAAGAGACCTGTTGTGTTTAAACTAAGGGCTCCATCGTCTGTCTCATATTCATTGCCATCATTTGTCCCATATTGATTGCCATCATTTGTCCATGGCATGCATGGTCATGCCTCTTCTTGTGTTTAATCCTCCCCCCCAGAGCATGAACCAGGTACTTGTAAACAGCCACTGGTCCCTTTTTTAGGGTCTACTTCTTTCTTTGTTTTTAGCAGCTTCGTCTCTCATCGCCCCGATAAGTAACGTGTTAGGAGGTTTACCACTGTTAATGGCCCAACAGCAAACTGTTGTGCCTGTTTATTATACTTGTTAGGATCATGCCGTAGATGGTACTATTAAATTGCCAATTGATTTCTAGGTCCGGGGTAATTCTTCCCAGAGCACGTTGTGTGACCATGGCATATTGTTCTAGCAGAACTTGGGGGGAGTTCTTCACTCTGTGGATTAACATTTTAATTGCCAAAGTTTCGATTTTGTGTTACATCGTGTGTCTGTATCCATGCAACATGGCCTCTCTGTCTTGGTTGACTTTTAAATAGCAGTCTAGTAGTCCTACTTGTAGCTGACCAGCACAGCATTTCAACAGTTGGAATCTCTGCACTGGCTGTTAAATGTATTATAATTATGACAGTGATCATTCACGTTTTAATATTGCCACATGGGTCAACAAACGCACTTCGCGTATCCGTTTATCTGACCGTGGAGTCTGGCATTTTAGTATTTATGGTTCAGTTCTTTTTATTAGCATTTCAACAAAACAGACAGTGCCAACAGCAGATTTCACAATCAACAGTAGATACTTAACCTCTGGTGAGGCCTAACATAATGTTGCTAATGTCATGCTGGCAGATAGTTCCATATCCACCCCGAACCACCCCCACCCCTCCCTCCCTCACCCACACATAGGGAAGCTGAAGACATACAATCGTTGAGCCTGCTCAGTGATTTGAAATTAGTGGCGCTGGTTCGTCTCTTGAAGACCCAGAAGTATGTATGCGGGGAAACACAGCAATTGGGTGCCCAAATGGCTATCTATGTCGTCTAGTACCTGCGACCAGTACTGCTAGAGCTGGGGGCATTCGCACAATATGTGCGTCAAGGTCCCCCGCCTCCGCATCCCCACCAGCAGTCCGCACTTTGTGTGGGTTTGACCCTGTGGAGGCTTACCGGGGTGTAATACCAGTATGTGACTACTTTTGTGAGAGTTTCGGTGAGGGCATTGCTACTAGCCGTGTGTCTAGCTCTGTATGATAACTCTCCCCATTCCTTGGCACTCGGTGTCCTCCCCAGTTCATCACCCCACCTAGCCTCCCCAGCATTATGTGTATGCCTATTGTTTCGGATCAAAAATGCGTATAGTTCGGATATAAGACTTGTATCTGAAGTTTTAGCAAGAAGCCATCTCTCGAATTGGGTAAGGTGCCGTTGTGCATTAGGTTTGATTTGCGGATGTACAATACAGTGTCGTAATTGTAGATAGTGGAGTCTCTCCGACTCTCGAAGCCCATTTTGCCCATTTGGGGGAAAGGGAGCACACCCTCAGTATCGAAGAGGTGGCCCATGGAGCGTCAGGCCGACTGTCTCCACTCTACAAACCCCTCAGCCTCCATCCCCAGGGTAAAGTCTGGGTTGTCGAATAGTGGGGTCATCGGAGATGGGAAGGTAGTTAGCCCATGTCTAGTACTAGTCTGGTCCCAGGCTGTCATAGTCACCCGCATTATCGGCGATATAGATTTTGTGGTCTGTGCGCCTTCTGTAGAAAGGGAACCTTCCAGAGAGATGTTCCGGCCACCACCCTGTCCTGAAACAGCCAGTGCTTCTCGGCTTGGCCCCACTCGACTAGGTAGCGTAGCTGCGCCGCCTGGTTGTATAGATGGAGGTCTTGGATACCCAAACCCCAAGCTTCAGGAGGAAGGTAGCTCAAAGTCTTCTTCAAACGCAGTTTCTTGCCTTGCCAAATAAACTGTGAAATTTCCTCTTGAAGTTTAGTGATAATACCCGGGGGCGGTGGCAAGGGGAGGGTCTGGAAGAGATAAAGTAACTTGGGGAGGGTAGTCATTTTGGTTCCTGCTATCCTTCCTAGCCAGGAAATCTGAAGGCGTTTCCACCTCCCAAAGTCGTTACGAATTTGCCTAAGCAATATTTGATAGTTGTTGGCAACCGTTGCCTGCGTGGTCGTGGCGAGGTTGATCCCCAAGTATGGGATCGCCTTCGCAGCCCATTGAATGGAGTACTGGTTCGCCAGTTGTTCCACTAGCTTAGTCGGCAGGGAAAGACTGAGTGCCTGTGACTTCCCGACCTTAATCTGGAAACCCGATTTGGCCCCAAAGGACTCAACCCCTCCCAAGAAGGCCGGCAAGGCTGTGGCCGGTCTATCTAGTGTCACGAGCACATCATCTCCGTACAAGCTGATGGAGTGACAGTCGCCTCTGAACGTCACCCCGGTAATTTCTGTGTGATCACGTATTCTCTGGACCATTGGCTCCATGTAAAGAGCGAAGAGTAGGGGAGATAGGGGGCATCCCTTGCGTGTGCCTCTATTGATCAGAAAGGGCATAAAAGTGTAGCCGTTAAGCTGGACCGTCGCCGTGGGCGCATGATAACAGTTGAGGATTTGTGTCCTACACTTTTTTCCAAACCCAAAATGCATGAGGACCTGTTCAAGATAGGGCCAATGAACCCTATCAAAGTCCTTCTCTGCGTCGATCGCTAGCAACATGTATTCCCCCTGAGCGCAAGAAGCCTTTTCTTTTCTTTTCTTTTTTTATTTCCATGATAGTCACAGTACGGTTGTATAATCAATGGTATAAAAATGGCATTATAAATAAACATCTACATGATCCGATATATATAAAACGAGGAGAGAAGCAAACCAACAGGGTGGATAAAAACACAAATAGTGGTTAGCAAGTTCATCTATTACAGTGCATACAATATTATTTAAACTTTAAAGTGCAGCGTGCAGAATGTATCACAGTACAGTAAAGTGTGATTGCTTAAAATTGCCAGACAACACATCACTTATCCATATAGGAGAGCACCGGACCCCAGATTTCCCTACCTAATTTCCTCTTTCGAGCCCCTTTTAGTGCATATAAACTATGTTCTAAATTAAAGATGGTAAAGAATCTGGCCCTCCATAGTTCGAATGTTGGGGCATCTTTATGAAGCCACATTGAAGCGATACATAGCCTAGCTATGGCTGTAACCATGAAGATCAAATATCGATATCTATAAGCCAGCTGGTCAGATCCATCGCTCTCCACTACCCCCAACAACACATAAGCTGAAGCTAGTTTTATTGGACCCCCTAGCAGTTCCGCTAAAAAAAATTCTAAGTGCACCCAAAAATTGCTTAAGTGTCCACATGAAAAAAAAATGTGCACAATATCCGCATCATCAGTGCCACAGCGAAAGCACTTGCCATCATTTATTCCACCCCACTTTAACAACCTGGCTGGGGTATAGTAAAGGTTAAACACGGTCTTATAATGTTGTGCACGAAGATTAGCAGACATCAGTAGTCTCCCCGCTAATTCAATAGAGTTTTCCACCTGCATACCTAGACACTCAAGTCTGTTGTCCCACTTAGTGTTGTGTCTATCTAAATCCCCCCCCCTGGTCTCTAATAATAAATTATATAGCGAGCCAATGCATGCACTTTTCCTAACAGCTTCAATTAACAGGGTTTATTTCAACCTTCCAATGGCTTTTGCATAGGTAGTCACGGATTTGTAGATATTTAAAAAATTCGGATCTGGGAAGATGATATTTCCCGACTAGCATCTCAAAGGACATCAAACCCCCATTCGTATATAAATCCCCTATGCATTGAATACCTCTTATCCGCCATCTGTCTATGATCCTATCCCAAAATATAGGGGGCAAGAGTGTTGTGGCTGTAAACGGGGTATATTGGGAGACCCTCTCAAATCTGTAACACTTTCGTACCACTTTCCACACCTTATAGGCAGCATTTAAAACCTTAAACCTGTTTTTTTTAATAATAACTAGGCTCCAGGGTCATGAACAGCCGATTTTTTTGCATCACTACCCAACAGCATTTGATATATAGAGGGAGCTTCGGCAATGCTAAGCGGTTCTGCTCCCATTAATAGAATATTCATACGTTGCAACATACAGACCAGATAATATACAGTAAAATCAGGCACTGCCCATCCACCTTTCTCACGAGGTAGAATCATGTATCGCATAGCTCTTCGAGGTTTCCCTTGTGCCCATAAGAACCTAGCACATATTGACTGCAGTGCTGCCAGTTAGTGGCGAGAGATTTCTAGTGGAACAGATCTAAAAAAAAAAAAATACAAAACTTTGGGTAGAATTAACATTTTAAGAACGTTGCACCGTCCAACAAGTGAAAGATGCAAACATTCACACCGGTCCAGCTGCTTCCATACCGAGATTAAAATATTGCCCCAATTGACCTCGACCAATGATTTTAGACATGTTCTTATTATAACCCCTAGGTATGATACCTCACTCAGGACCCGTTGATCATTAAAGCCATCTTGATTTAAGCACAATATTTGGGTCTTAGACAAATTAAGTTTGTATCCTGAGGTGGCTCCAAACTCCAGCGCCAATTGCTCTATCTTGAATATAGACCCCATAGGGTTTGGAGTAACCACTGCCACATCATCTGCATATGCAAACACTCGGTATTGCTCTTGCTTCCAAATTACCGGCTCTATCCCTGCATTTTGCTCCAACATCGTTAAAAAGGGGTTAATGTATAATGAAAACAACAAGGGAGAGCAGGGACACCCTTGCCTTGTCCCCCGTGTTATATATACCAAGTCTGATTCAAGACCCATTATACAGATTTTAGCTGTTGGACGTCTGTATAATACTTGAATAGCTGAAATAAAATTTTGCTTAAAGCCTACCTGTCGTAATACAGCCCATAAAAATTCCCACGCGACCCGGTCGAGTGCCTTTTCGGCATCTAATAAAATCAAGCTGAATTTACTCCCCATAGTGTTAGCTATATCCAACAGGGTTACCACTCTATTGATATGATTAGTCGTACCCCTCTTTGGTATAAACCCATGTTGTCGAATTGACACCAACTGGGATATCACGTCAGCCAACCGGGTCGCGAGGATTTTAGCATAAATTTTGCCATCTGAGTTTAATAATGATATAGGTCGATACGAACCCGGCTGTTCGGCAGGCTTATCTTTCTTTTTAAAAACTATTATGGTAGCCTCATCCCAGGTCAACGGGGCAGCTCCTGCTTGCGCCTGGAGAAAAGTGGTAAGCATATCGTCTTTAAGCTCTCTGAAGAAAGTTTTGTAGATTTCCAACGGGAGCTTGTCAGGCCCTGCTGCTTTGCCAGAAGCTAAACTATTAATAGCTCCTTCCAACTCTTCCATAGTAATGGGTTCCTCTAGTCTTTCTGCATCTAGTAAATCCACTTTTTTACAGTTAAGACTCTGCAGCAGAGTTTCCCCGACTTGTGCATCAAAGCACTCCCCAGTATAAAGTGCCTCATAATAATCATGGAACACCTTTAAAATCCCTACATCTGTACCTGCCATATTCCCCCTAGCATCTACTGCCATTCCAATTCTTTGTGCCGCCTCCCTTGATCGCACCCTTTGTGCTAGACAGCGCCCAGTTGCCTCCCCATATTCATAACTTTGGTTCCTGTTGATAGAGTGCTTCCTGGCTATTTCTTTACTCCAGTATAGGTTTATTTTGGCCTTACACCGGGCTACCTGCGTCTGCAGATCAGCAATCTCAAGTCCAGCCTGAATTCCCTGCATAAGTTTTTCTTCAGCTATTGATAGATTGCCACATAATTCCTGTAGAGCTGCTTGCTTGCATCTGCCTTTGCTTATGTAGCCCAAAGCTAAATGTCTCCCCTCTCAAGCCAGCTTTTAAAGCATCCCACACAGAGCCAATCCGTGCCGTATTTCGGTTTATGACCAGAAATTGCTCGATCCAGGCCTTCATGTGTATCAAATATTCACTATCCAAAAGCAACTTTCTATCAAAAGAGAATGTTCCCGGCCTACTTCCAGTCCTAAGCATCCCAAGGTTCAACACTGGGGGTCCATGATCCGAAGACATCCGCGGGTGCACCTGAATCTTAGCACCCGAGAGTAAGTGACCGGACAAAAAAAAATAGTCTAGTCTTACCAATTTCTGGCGCGGATGTGAATAAAAGGTATACCCGGGATCCGCTCCCC
Source organism: Calotriton arnoldi (assembly GCA_963921515.1). NCBI lineage: Eukaryota > Metazoa > Chordata > Amphibia > Caudata > Salamandridae > Calotriton > Calotriton arnoldi. The sequence goes on from CAWUFW010000140.1 coordinate 2,960,654, forward strand.
TCAATACCGCCCACACATCCACCAAACCATGATCCCCCAGTAAAGACTGAAGTGCCTTAAAAACTTTAGGTTTCCTCCCACTATACGATTTGCTGTCATCCTGTAGCACCCCTGGTTCAAGGTGTATATTTAAGTCACCACACATAATGAGCGGCGTGGGCCATAGTGCTAGTTCCACATTTAACCCTTCTAATACTGAGGCCTCATCTAAGTTTGAACCATAGATCGAACATATAGTACACTTTGCACTACCAATCATACACTCCGCGATGGCCCACCTCCCTACTTTATCTGCCAGTACTCTCCCGGTCCCTTGTATATGATTTTTTGCCAATATCGCTACCCCCGTATAGTAGTAGATTGCTCTGTGCATACTAACACATTAAACCCAAGTTCCGCCAGTAGTTTTCTTTTGACCCATGGTATATGGGTTTCTTGGACACATACCACGTCTGATTGGAGCAAGCGTAATTCAGCCAGAGCCCGTTGTCTCTTGTTATAGTTGTTTAACCTGCAAACATTCACGGAGCAGATCCGTATGCCACCCCTTATACGCCTATCCCCCATCTATTTTCCCCATATATTTAAGCATAAGGACCATATGTCTAAAACCATGTCTAAAACCATTGAATTTCTCGCTAAATCTCTCTGGACCATCATGGATTATTTTTGCTCGTGACCCCCCCAACCCCCTTCCTTACACGGCTTCAGCCGAAGCCGTGACCCCCCCCCCCCCACCCTTCCCCAAATAAGAGGCTTGGAGACACAAGGCCTCCGAGATGGATCGAGCTACTGCCCCCCCGGACCCCTCTGCCCCACCACCAAAAAGTAAACCATGCTTTATAAATGAGCTCCTGTGTAACACAAAGTAGCACACATACAGAAAGCAGCCATTCACCACTATATCTGAATATTCAATCTTGATCCTAACATATCTAACACAGTTTCTTAGTGTAATAATTAGTGTAATAATCTATAACCCACACCCCTTTACAATTTACAAAGAGTGCAGGTACTTCCTTACCCGCTGACTCTACTGTAAAGAACCGCACTTGCTCATTATAAATAACCTTGAGCTTGGCTGGGTTTAGCAAATAGGCTTGTGCGTTTTTATCTCGAAATGGAGTGATGAGCTGACGCAACTGCCATCTCTTTTCAACAGTAAGGGGGCAATAATCAGGGCGCACAAAAAACTCAATCCCCTTCCCGCTTTTCTTTCGATCTGGTCGCGCCAAATCATAGACTGCCTCTCTCGCCAGAAAGTTGTTAACTGATATTAAAATTGCCCTTGGCCTAATAATATTCTGGCCTGATCTATTACGCTGCGTGAAGGGGAACCGATGTGCACGCTGGATCTCCCGATCCCAGTCCCATTGGGCTAACCCAGGAAAGGCCTCAGAAAACAGTTCAACAACAAATTTCCGTGCATCCTGCCCCTCTGCCCCCTCAGGAATGTCCAATACACGGAGATTATTACGCCGCAGGCGATTCTCCAGGTCAGTGATCTTCCAAAGGGTGTCATCCTTTGCGGTGCGGAAAGCCTCCGTTGCTGCTTTTTGCACGGCGAGCTCATCCTCTAAGTTCGAAATACGTGTCTCTGCCTCATTGAACCTATCGACAAACTCGGAGCATGATTTAGTAATCCTCCGCACCGAATTCTGGAGTTTGCGACAGGCTCCTTGTGTGCGCAGGCTCTCAGTGCGGGTCTCCTCCCTGTGGGCCATTATGCTCTGATAGATAACTGCTAGAGAAATATCTTCAGAATTTTCCATGCTGTTTAAATTAGGTTGTACCCCACTAGCCGCTTCGTTAGTCCCGGCCTCACCCATTAATGAGTAATCCCACTGGAAGGCGTCTGTGCTCTCCACAATCTGAAGAACTGCACCCGCACCTAAATCGCCCCTCTTGCGCACTGTTTTAGGGCTGTTTTCTGGGGTACCAGGTGACTCGATTCCCCATTCTGCAACCGCCTTCATCTGCCTATTGCTGTTGTTATTTCTGAACTCCTTGCGTCCCATGCTAGGGAGGCCACCCCTCCGTTTAGCCTGAGTGGAAGTATCAGTCTCATCTCCCGAGGTATCAGAGGGGTCTGACATCGAAAAAAAGGGAAAGTCCCTTGAGTCACTCTCCTTTGCAAAATCCTGACTGCCAAGATTTTTCCGACGAACCCCCCCATCAACACTCTCCGGGGGAAATTCAGCCCTCTGTACATCTTTCTCCCCCTCTTTAGGTATGTCTTGGGGGTTGCCTGCTGTACCCTCCTTGTCGGCTGTTGAATCAGAAGCAAAGTTCTCCCCGAGCGTGCTGTTTCCCATATTCTGTGTATTAACATTTGTCATTGGTGTGCGAGGCAATTGTTTCTTGGGTTTCCCAGCCAGAAACAAAGCAGGAACAGATTTCTTACCGCCCTCTCACACGAGTTTTCTCTGCATTTGGGTCAGGTTTCTTCCTCTCCGCTGCTGCTCTGTTATCGGAGGGCTCCATAGTGTTTCTCGTTCTTCCCCGTCCTGCCTTCCGGGGCATAGCGGCGCTGCTCGTCTTCGCCTCTAGGTCCACATCAGATTTCCCCTTCGTCAGGACTCTATGCTCACAGAGCCCGGCGTGCGCGTACGTGGAAGCACGGCTTGCCACTGCGAGGAGCCGCCAGAGAACGACACGGGAGAACCGGCAAACACTCCACAGCATCCCGCTTGTTCGCGCCCTTTACACCATCCGCGCTCAACTCCTCTCCTAGTCTCACATGACAATAGCCGAGCTCAACAAACCCCGACCAGCCATATGGTGAGTGGAGCAGGGGGAAGAGTTCCGGGAGCTCGAGCTCACACAGCCGCAGTCACGGCCGCCATCTTGCCTCTCCGCGCATGAAGCCTTTTCAATGATAAGCAGGATGCACTTAGTATTGTCACTAGTTTGTCTCTGGGGGATAAAGCCTGCTTGATCTTGGTCAACTATTAAGGGCATATATATTTTAAGCCTATGTGCTATGATACTCGTGAATAGTTTCAGGTCTACATTTAGGAGGGAGATGGGTCTGTACGAGCTACATTGCGATTTGTCTTTGCCTGGTTTTGGTAGGACTATTATAGAGGCCGTTAACATCGAGGCCGGGATCACCCCAGGGTTCACAAAGGAGTTAAATAATCGCGTTAGTATAGGCGATAGGATAGGACAGAAAGACTTGTAAAAAGCTGCAGAGTACCCATCTGGGCCGGGTGACTTTGTGGGTTTAAGCCGAGAGGGCTGCTATGACTTCCTCTATGCGGATTTCCCCATCTAGGGATGCCGATTGGTCCGGGGTGAGGGATGTCGATTGCTCCGATTGGAGGTACTGGGCTCCGACCGTGGGGTCTAAAGTTTGATTTGAGTAGAGATGTGAATAGAAGTCTTTGAAGGCATTCGCTATGTCCTTGTCATCTGTTACCAGGTCTGTCGTGCGAATCGAATGGACCCCCTGTTCCTGTCGTTTGGCTCGCAGCTTATTAGCCAAGCGACGGCCACATTTGTCCCCCCCCCACATAATAGGAATGACGCAGACGAAGAGCGGCGTACTCCGCTCTGTCTGTCTATAGCTGCCAGCTGGGAGCGGATGTTAGAAAGCTGGTGCGTTGATGAATGCGTTCCAGCTCGTTGATTTGGTTTGTAAGGTCTTCTCTTTTCCCCCTGTGGATTTTATTATCCGCCGCTACAATCGCTATGAACTCACCCCGTATTACTGCCTCAAGCGACTCCCACAACACTGCCGGCGAGATCCCAGGAGTGTCATTGTGTGTTAGATAGTCTTTGATTGCTTGCTGAATCTGTGTTATAACCTCCTGACGGTATAGCATGGTGTCGCGCAATCGTCAGTGCCTGATTTTGGGGGGGGGGAGAGAGGTCGATGGAGGAGGGGACAGCAAATTTGTCACGGCCCCATGGTCTGAAAACGCCGCTGTGTGTATTTCTGTGGCCTTCGTGAGCATCTGTACTCTCCTTGTGCCTAAAAAATAGTCTAGTCTGGCGCATAAGTCTTATGTGCATTGGAGTAAAAAGAATATTCCCTGGCGTGTGGGTGATTAGTCCTCCATAGATCCTCCAGCCCCAGGTCTCTCAGCCATGCATGTCCCTTGCCAGATAGGGCTCCAGCTTGTCCGTGTCTCTGAGCTGATCTATCTAGGGGATTATCAAACACCAGATTACGGTCTCCTCCCAGCAGCACCAGTTTATCGTCGGTCTTCATTGCCCCCTCCAGCGCATTACGGAGGAACACCTCCTGTCCCTCGTTCAGAGCATACATTGAGCCTATCACCAGGGACCTGCCCGCTAAGGTACACCGATATATGAGAAGTCTACCTCTGATTTCGTCTACTTTCTGTTCCACCCTTCCCCGGAAGGAGTTTGCCATCAATATGGCCACCCCGACTGTCTTGGATGGGGACGATGAAACAAAATTGCTATGGGGAAGGCCCAGGACCAAAGGCGGGGACAGTCTCCCGCGAGCAGATGGGTCTCCTGTAAGAGGCAGATGTCCGCCCCTGAGTTCTCCAGGTATGCAAGTACCGCCATGCGTTTAATCGGATTATTAAGACCTCGCAGATTAAGTGTGAGGATTCTAAGAGGGGTGTCTGGCATGGAGGTTGGGAGAAGCTACGTGACCCCCGTATTGTCGCCACCCCAGAGTTGTTGGTGGATTCTGTTGTGACTACGGCTACCCAGCCATATGTTTGTCAATGTACCCTATGGGAAGGTGAGTGCATACCCCAAACATAACATAAACAGCACAAATTAACGAAAAGAACTTGGAACATCTTCTTACGTTCAGTCCTGCAACCAGATAAGGCTGCATGGCCAATCCAGTGGGGGTCCTGTGTGTGGCCAATGGTCTCGTCTTCCGCCGCCCAGCCCAAGGTCTCTATGTAATGCTATGGAGTGTCCCAAGGTTTCAAGACCCATCCAGTATCGCCAAAGCTGATGGCACCGCCTCCAAAACTGCTTGCCGACCTTTGGCAATCTCCTCCGGGTCTGGCCGATTTGCTTCCCGGCGCGGTCCTTCTCTCCTCCAGCTTGTTGGTCGCTCCTTCTGTGGGGAAGTGGGGGGGGGGAGAGGGGCCTCAAACTTGTTGTTCCCCTGGTGGCTCTAGCCCCAACACTCGACAGGTCTCTGTCAATGATCGTAGCTGGTAGAGCCTCCCTTCCCAACAGAAAATTAGGCGAAAAGGGTGGCCCCACAAATAGGATATCCCATGGCTACGGAGGTGTGTAGTAGCCGGGCGGAACACTCTCCGTTTCTGTAACGTGAGGGCGGCCAAGTCCTGAAAATGGGTCGGGATTTGGCCCGGAAAGGGGATGGGATGCATTGTACGTGCTTTACGCAGGATCTCTCCCTTAACTTGGAAGTCATGCACGCAGACCAGAATTTCCGGGGGGGCAGTTGAATTCGGTCTGGGCTGGCCTACACGATGGGCCCGGTCGATTTGGATGCCGGTATCCGAGGGGCCACCGAGAAAGTGGCCCCTAACGTATCTGAAGATGTTGTTGCCCTCCACCTGGACATCATGCCTCTTATTCGGATATTGTTCCGTCAGTCCTCCAGGTGGGACTGCAAGTCTATATGTTGCTCCCAGAGTCGAAGGACCTCTTGCTGAAGCGCCTTAGTCTCCTCTTCCCGACCCCCCCTCCTTGTCCTCCAGTTCCGCAACACGATCCCCCAGAGCATCGACATCTCTCCAGACCTCTTTGATATCCGGTGAGAGTTCTCCCTTTAGTGATTGAAGGTTTTCCCAGAGGGTCGTGAAGAGCGCTTCCAAAAAGGTGCGGGTTACTGGTTCCTCGACTGCCTGGTCAGGCAGGTCCCTCGCTTGTTCTGGTTGTGGGACTGGGTCCCCTACGAGCGCACAGCTGGGCGGGAGAGCATATCCTGGAGAGTGCGATCCTTCTTGGGGCGACTGGTTGCCATTTGGAATGTGTCCTGATGAAGGTGCCCTCGCTCGGTAGTCAACTATGCACCAGATGCGGGCCTCCCCCAGCACGTGCCTCTGTGGGCTGTTTACGCAGACCCCGTGTCATTCCAGTGTATCTTAGTTCCTGCCCAAAGGGGTGCCTGGATCAGATTTCCCCCCCCCTCCGTGCGCAGTGCGCCTGCCCAAGGACCCTCGCAGGTCCGTGTCCCCTTGGCGCCGCGGGCCGCCGAACCCAGGCGCTGCCGGCGCCTCTTCAAATGCTGGTAGGCCTCTCCATTTATCACCTGTGAAGCATAGGGCCCTCTTCACCACGTCTGTACCAGCGCAGCTCCTTTGTGGACTGGGGGGTGTACTGGTCTCTTTTGTGAGGCTCAGCCCTCGTCCCGTGTTCGGGCCCTCTGGGACCCCTCTGGGCCCCACCGTCTTATAAGCCAAAGAAGGGGAGTGGGGGGCCAGCTCTGCACAGCCATGGGCCCCGGCTGCCCCCCGAGCGTATTGTTTCAATGCTCGGGAGACCTCCGCACCGCCCGAGGCCTCCCGCTGCTGTCCAGCCTCTTCTGACAAGCCTGTGCCCAACCTACTGCATGCCCAGCACGCTCCCCCGCTGCACCACCGCACAAGGACCGAGCCGATCTGCCTGGCGAAATCAGGAAGGGGGGGCCCGACTTCATGTATCAACGGGCCCCCACTGCTACTGCCCAGGCAAGTTGCTGCACTTGCTGGAGGCCTCCGCTCCTCCCAGAGCCTTGCGCTAGGGATTCTCCTCACCCGAGGGGCCTTGATCTGTTCTCCCTGCGTGGGCCGCTCGGGCATCCAGCCCGGGGCCGCTCGATCCTCCCTCCGCCCTGCTCTCTGTCTCGCTCACCGCCAGGCACCTGCGAGTCACATCTCTGTCTGCTGCAGGATGCCCCGGCCTTGTTAGCTCCGTCTGGGCGGCTGTGCTCCTCCGCAGGGCCTCAGCACCAACACCACCCGGGGAACCCGGACAGGCAGGAGAGGCGGCGAGGCACATCTTACCTCGGCGCCATCTTGGCCACGCCCCCCGCATTTTAATATTTAAATTGAGATCATACTTTGCTACACATTTTAATAGACATAGTATAGCACGCATTGTTTTCAATTAGATGCATTTTCAAAGTTTTCCATATAGCTTCTGCTGTAAAAGTAGAATTTTCTTGATTTGTTTCAACGTTTTACTTGATTTAAATCATTTTAAGAGATGTTTGTTTTGTTTTATCACAAAATCACATTCATGTTTTATGCACAGGGAGATTAAGCGATGTGCCCAGAATCACAGGATGTTCAGCCGACGCAGACTCGTACCTACTTCCCCATTTGCAAAGTCCACAGCTCTGCCCGTATTCACATATCCCTGCTTCCTCCTCTGAGCCAAAGCCCATGAGACAGTTTTACAGATAGCAACATATGATGTTTTATGTTTCCTTTGAAGGCAAAACAAATGCCTGGTAAAGTCATTGAACCACTTTTTATTACACTCGTGCTGCGTGCTACAAACAACACCACGTAGAATAATTTCAGTATCACCGATTACAATCCAAAACACTGCACTGCTATGTTCACATTAAGTAATTGTAAAAGAAGGATGTCGTCTTTGTTAAAAAACAAAGTTACAGAGCTAAAAGAAATTGGTAAAGCCACTAACTCTTGCATAGGCGAGACCCATTGGCTTTGCCAATGCTTGTTTAGTATTGATACTTCTGCTTTACTGTGGACAGTAAGGACCCCCACGTCTAGCAACTACATCAGACGATGGCCCCTAGCTGATTCTCTAAACATAAATAACCTGAGAGAATGAATAAGAAAACCATTAGAGATAACTGACTAATCCAGTTCAAATACCTCCATAGGGTGTATTACACTCGCCATAGGCTCTGGAAAATGGGTGCAATCCAATCTCCGGTCTGTCTCCGCTGCCACGGGATGATGGATCATTTTTACACACGGTGTGGGGTTGCGTGGTGGTTCAGCCATTTTGGTCTGGCGTGGCGTCCTGCCTGGATCGTGTCCTGGCGTGGGATATCCCGTTGGATCCCAGATTGGCGCTTTTACACAGCACAGAGGACATTGGGGGGAATCGCTACAAGAGACATCTTTTATTTTTGGGCCTCACATTAGCCATGCGTGATATAGCACAACATTGGAAGGACTCGTCCCCACCCAGTGTCACCACCTGGAAAAAGGCACTGGACAGATGCATGTCTGCAGAGGCTGTAGTGTTTCAGGCGAGGGGATACCCACAGAAGCACGGAAAGATCTGGTCCCGGTGGGCCGCCTATAGAGGTATCGAATTGCCCCCAGTGTCGCTGACTGCCGCTCGTGACCCCATTGAACAATTAGTGGTGAACAACTTACCTGTTTAGTGTATTGTTGCTAATGAAAAGTGGTTGGGAAATTCCCTGGCATTTACTTGTAATGATTTTTAAGTATGTATGGTGCGCTTCGGGGGTGTGGGGGGTTTCATGTTTCCTTGGTCTGATGTTTTGCAGGCTATTGGGGATTAGTATAATGTATCCAGAGATATCATTTGACGCGCTTCCTTTGTACTTTTCTTGTTGGGCTCAGCCCATCTGGTACGCTGAAAATTCAATAAAATTTGTTGTTAAAAAAAAAAAAAAAAAGAGAGATAACATTGAATCACCGGAGAATTGTAACTGTTATAACATTTTCAATATTTATCCCTCCATGGAACATTTAGTCAAAACACTAAAAAGACGCCCACTTCTCCAGACTCTGTTTGAAGCATGTTCAGTGTTCGCCTTCCCTGACTCCTGGCTAATGCCTTCTCAAATGTAGATAACAGGTTTTTTATATTCCTGGCCTTTCTGTTTTTTTTATCATATTTTTAATTGTGGCCATAGTGTTTGCAGTGGTGCACGATATGTTTGGAAATTGATCTGTCCCTTTCTGTTTGTGAAAGGGTAGCAGACTTTACTGGAAATCCTTAAGTAAGTTCTGCACAGAATGGTCACCCTCTTAGACTTTCAAAACAAGTGGAAGTTCCTTTCTTGTATTTTTCATAATATATTTTTCTGCAACTGTGCTACTTAACTTCAAAGCATCAAAGAGTATCTTAAGTTCTACACAGCATGGTAAACCCCTTTAACTGTCAAAACGAGTTGAAATTCCTTTTTCGTATATTTCTGCAAAAAAGGAAGATAATGTCAACTTGCCTCTTGTTCAGTCAGGTGAGGACTTTTCTTTGTCGTACTGTGAAGTCCCTTCATATCCCAGGTAACTAATTTCAGGCAACATGTCCTTAATACTTTAGACCTTAATTATTGAATAGCTAGCACTATTCCGAAAAATATTCTTTGAAACTAGACCAAGAATAGCCTTTTAATTCTGGCATGCTCTTTCGGGGGCATACAATAAAACTTTTCTGCAACATTCACACTGACTGAACGGTTACCAAAGACACTGATTTTGTTGGATACATCCACAAAGTTCGTCCTTGGCAAAAGATTACACCTTCCAACTTAAGGCACGACTTTTGGCGGCTTGTTTTGCTGTCAGGGCAATGCAGGGCCCTGTCGGAGATGCCGCCCGCCTAATTTAGAAATGACCACCAAGCTGGCGGTCATTTCTAAAGCATTGGCAGGAACCACGACACGGTGGCTCCTGACAGCACTTTTTGCAGTTTGGTGCAGGACGCCTTCAACATGACTTTGCCTTGCACCAAACTCTTTTCTTTTCAAAAGAAAACCCCGAAGCGTGATTTTCTTTTCGAAAATAAAGATAATGCCCCCCTCACCATGGGAGACAAGGCATTTAGTGTTTTTTACTGCCCCTTACTACCAGTTTTTGTCTGGCTGTGACAGGCAGTAAAAAACAGCTATATGCCCGCCCATTCTAATTGGACAAACGGACATATAGCCAATTCTCTGACGGCCCTTACTTTATTGGCCCGTCGGAGAAGTTTGACCATGTGGGTGAGGGAGTAGTCACCGCCATGCCCAAACTGTTGTGTGCCTTCATTTAAATCGGGCAGGCAGGCCACTTTGTTGGCTGGGAGGGAACACCGTTCCCTCTGAACCAACCTATATATTAAGCCCCTACTCCTTTAAATCTCAATCCACCACAGGATTTCGCTTGTAAAGCCCCCAGGAACTCTGGAGGCACTTAGAGACTCACACAGTGTCCGACAGAGGCCAAAAGCAGGGTCCAGTCCAGGTCCAGTTATCACTGGTCAGCTGGGCACTTGCAAAGAAAAGCCTCTTGTAGCTTGTTGTGTCCCTGTAGCTTTAACAGGAGGTCAGCCGTATGACCCTTGGAGTCCACTTCTTTGTCCTGTGTACAAGAGGGAGACCAGATCCAATCTTCTAGATTCAAGTCAAGTCAAAACTTCTTTATTCGATCTTTCAACAAAGATCATAAAAGAGCAAAGTACAAACAGCATACATACACAAAATGACATCATATAAAATTAGTGCTGATGGAAGTTAAAAATGTCTACATTTCCTACAAGCCAACGGCTTCAGAGTATTTTTTAAGCAGAGTTGAAAATAACTGAAAAAATTTACAGAAGAACATAAAATGGAACCACGACTGCTCAGCCTGCCCATCACAAGGACAGGTGGAGAGATCCCTAGACCACACAGTAGACTCTACAGAGAAGCACAGAAGTCGCCATACGTTGCCAGCTCTAAATCTAAATAAAAGTGACCTTTCCCTCCTCGACAAATCCAATGTGGGATAAAAAGTCATGTAATAAAGTAATCTCGAACGGAGTGCATGTTAAAAGCCTCCTCCATCCTTTGTGAGGTAATATGCTCTGCGTAGTGGGACTTGACCAGCCTCTTATCCTGTTTACTAAGAGTTTCAGGATTAAAAAACATACCTGGAAGACCGATGTCGATAAAGGCTTTGCAAACAGACTCCAGCCAGGGGATAGAAAGCCCCCTGTCACGACTAAGACAATCGCGAATGACATCTTTGTTAAAAGTGACTTCGGGATTGATCCACACACTCAACCAAAGCAAGAGGAGCCAATTTTACTACTATCCAAAACATAATCCTAGTTGAGTTCAGAATGTAAAATATAATGGGGGCTGGTTGGAAGGAGGTTTAAAATATGCCTTAAGAACTGTTTTTCTTCCACTTGTAGGGAGGAGGCATTATGATACCCCTAGACCACCGCTCCATACATAGCAGTTGGGATACACCAAGTTAAAAATCTTAATATAAAGGGAGATGGTGCTCATACCTTCACTACAAACCAGTTAAAGAGGGAACCAGTCAACCTTCTTAATTTAGTGCAAACTGTGTTTACGTGACATTCCCAAGGTTTGGAGGGGTCACAGTTAATACCTAAATAATTGAAGTTCTGCACGGAGCTCAGGGACTGATCTTGTAATTTTAGGGATGTCAAATGTCTCCTACCTAGCCCACAAACCATAACAAGCGACTTCCAGTAATTCGTAGACATATCCAGGTTGCTCATAAAGGAATCTACCAGGGTACGTAAGGCATTAGGTGTCCGAGCCATTAAGATAGCATCATCAGCGTATAATAATGCCAGGATAGATGATTTGCCAACTTTCGGAACGTCCATGGTAGATGAGTCCAGGTGTTTGCATAGATTGTTGATGTAGATTATAAAAGCAAAGGTGCCAGCACACAACCTTGTTTCACCCTGCTGGCCAACGGGAATGCATCTGATAGTACTCCATCACGCCCATAGCACACTCTGGCCCTTAGATTGTCACGAAGACCATATAAAAAATTTACCAGAGGGACATCTATCCCCAGATTGATCAGAATCATTCAGAGCTTAGCCCTGTTCACACGGTTGAAGGCAGAGGATTAGTCCATGAAGGCCAAGTAGAGCGGGCAGCTCCTAGCTATGGTATATTTGCTCACAATCAGGTGCAGATTCAGGTACTGCTCCACTATACCTTGCCCTGGGCGACAACCATATTGCCATGGGGACAAGATGTTGTAGTCCTTAACCCAAGATTGCAGTCGATTGAAGACGACCCTCAAAATAAGTTTCACAGAGCTATCAATAAGGGATATTGGCCTGTAACATTTGGGAGACCCGCTACCCCCCCTTCTTAAATATGGCAACAATTATGGAGAGGGCCCAGGACTTGGGGACCTTGCAGCATAAAGAGTTATTGAACAAGTTCATAAGCAAAGGCCCCCAAAGATTGGAGTTACATTTAATAAGATCCATTGGGATCACATCAGGACCCGGGGCTTCACCACCCGGGCTCTGGGCAGTGGCTTCATCCATTTCCTCTAGGGAGATCTGGAGGGGGGATCATTTAAAAATGCGCAAGCACCCTATCATTAAGCACCTTATCCATAGACAGCTCATAAATCGAGATAAAATGCCCTACCCATGCTTGACCAGAGATGTTGCAAACCAACAATGGGTTGAGAAGGGTATCTCGCTGACGGAACCTATTCATCACCTCCCAGAATACTTTACTTTTATTATGGGCTGCGGCTACCTCCAGCTACTCCCTGTCTTTCTTGTTCAATGAAAGCTTCCTATCACTTAGGGATCGCTTATAGGCACGCATGGACTCTCGAATCTCCGCAGCATCTCTAGGATATGCGGCCAGCGCCGCCCTCAAACGGCGGTTAGCCGCAGAGCAGCTATCATCAAACCATCATGGGAGTGCAGGGTGTAAATTACATGATTTCATTAAATGACTCTTCATAGAAACACAAAGTTGCTGAAAGTAGGCACATAGAACTTCACTTGAGTACTCAGCCAGGCAACCCATAAAATTGTCAGATGTTTTTTTAAAAGGGGACCAAGGACTGCACTAGGGTCTTTCGTCTGGCAAACTAATCTGTACCCATCACTGGAGTGTTGTTGGGTTTCAATGCCCCTGTCGGCAGATTATCCCTATCCCGGGAAAGAACTCCATGTAATGTAAGGGTGTTATGGTCCCACCATGCAGTCACAATGACCAAACTATTAGCGCACCACTGCAAAAGATGCCTGGATACGAAGCCCTAATCAATTACCGATTCTCGCCCCCCTCCCCTATAGGTAGATTTGCTGGGGCCCTCAACCCAAAATCAGTCAACTACGTCCACAAAATCCTGAAAACTGCAGTGTCCACTACCCCTAAGTCTGCAGGAGTACCCCCGAATTTGGCATTAAAATCGCCACACAGCAGTAATCGAGGTTTAGACGAGGCACAGGCCTTCAGTGATTTCAGGCTCATAATAAAACAAAATAGCTCCTTGAAAAGAGGACAGTGGGGGGGGTTAACAAAATCATTATTAGAATAATTGATCAAATAAAAACAAAAAGGACCATGGTTTTCTCTGAAAAACGGAATTGGCTGTATTCACAACCGAGACATCTACCCTCAGATTAAGTTTAACCCAGATAGCAAACCCCTCCCCCGGCTCTCCCATGAGAAGAGGCTACAGCTGGACAGGAGTTACAATCAAAACCCCTATAAGAGAGCGGTGTAAGTGCCAAAGTTTCCTGCAGAACAACCAAGTCAAATCTCTCAACAAAAGCCAGCCAATCCGGATTTACAATTTTATCTTTTAACCTAGCCACATTTCAACTTTTAAGAGAGAAGGAGTGGCCAGGCTTAACCAACTCTACTTCAAGCCCCTTTCCTGAGGTTGCCGTGCCCCCAGAAAATACAGTTGAAGGGCTGCACGGTCAAAAACTGGGCAGTCAGTCCACTTCCGAGAGGGCCTCGTATTAATTCCTAACAGGGGCGTTAAAGCTACCACCAGGGCAAGCCCTAGAGTTCGCAGCGGAGCCCAATGAAGCCAAAGCTGTCCCTGGGCCCAACAGGGCTCTGTTCCGGCTGCCACTTCTGACCAGGGGATGTAAAGGCTGATGGTGAACAGGGGCAGCGTGAGTCTTGTAGAAAACCCCAAGGGGAACTGGAACTATGTACCTCAATTGGCCAGTGCTACTTAAATTCCAGCCCAATATAGTTTGCACCACAGAAGGTGATCTAAAATTAATAATAACACAATCCCCTTGGATTGAAATGGGACCGGAGCCTATTCATCCAAACCTCCTAGCAAACAGTATCTCACTAGCAAGCGCTAGGGCCAAGGCCCTACGCTGAACTAACTAATCCAGCACCTTGTTTCGCAAATCCCCATATGATTCCTCACAATGCTTGCGTAAAGGGGGGGACCCCACTCAGAACCACTACATATGGACATACAGCCAGGGGACGATCCAAGATAGTCTAGTTAGGGGCGAGATCCGGGATCAGTGCCCTACACTTAGATGTCCCTTCATTAGGACTATTCACCTGAATACCAGCTGGGGTTAGTCATGGGCGTCCTCTAATTTTTTTCAGAGGGGGCAAAATTTTAACGTCCTCAATCCTCCGACCAGAGGTGTGCCAGATGGAGCACAAGAAACACTGAGGCACAGGAAGAGTCATGGGGCGCAGGAAGCAGGCCGCATATGTTCCCTTACACAATAGGTTTGTTGTACCCCAGCCATCTCTTTGTTTTGTGGCCTTTGGTAGTTATCACACCTAGCATTTGGCAGAGGAAAAAAAAGCAGAGCTGCAGGAAGGAGCGGTCCTGGCCAAAGGTGAAAAAGCGCAGGCATGCAAAGGGTTGAGAAACCTGATGCAAAAGCTTACTAGAAGGATCAAGCTGCCATTGTCTGATTAGCAATTTCTAATCTGTTTTTATGTCACCACTATTGAAAGCACCACAATATTCATACACATGATCAAGACACTATAACTGAATTATTAAAAAAAAACATGTAGAATCCGCATTTTTTGTTAACGGCACAAACGAATGACAATTAAAATATATGACAAATGTATTTATTTTGGAGATGTATTAACTTAAATATATTAAAATAAAAAAAAATCTAATATATTAACAACTGTTCTCATCCAAATTGGAAAATAAAACATATAAACTTGACCTGGATAACTGTTGCAAGTTAGGAACTGCAAACATCTACCCTCTTGCTGAAATTTAACAATCACATTTTTCAATGAGTAGTTTTATGCAGTTTTTGTTCACTGATTAGTGATCTTGAAATAGGAAAAGTAAACGTTTGTAGTCTTGTGCGAATTTATCAATTGCTTTTTCAATCAGTTGTTGTTTTTATCAATTTTTGCAGGATGTATGCTCATCATGCACAAACCCTATAAGTGATCATCTGCCATTGTCGACCTCAACCAGGTTTTCACCCTTCTCATTGTGATGTGGACCTTTCCACTGTGCAAGTGGTCACTGGTAATGTGAGGGCAATGAGAGTTGCTTGCTGGACTGATGGAGATAAATCTGTGTGGTTTAGCGAATTCAGAAATTCATTATCAAACTGCTCATCCTTCGTTGACTAGATCTCAAACCATGTGACTGCTTCGGCTTCCAGGATTTCAATGTTGTAAATTTCTCTGATGTTTGCAATATGGCATTTGTATTGCTCAAGTGTCATTTTTGCCATGTGTTTTGGGTAAAGTGAGAACAGACCCAAATTTGTTTTGTTTTCATTGCCAAACCGGCTTTCTAATGATGTGATGATAAAGTCCATGTATGGCACATAGATAGACTGGCGATAGTATTATTCCACAGAAGAGGAACCAAAATTAGAACGAAATACTTGCCGGCCTCACTGTCTGGGAACACAAAGTTTGATATTCATTTTTCTGCTATTGTTTGAACATTTGAAAAAGTTCCTGAAATTGCTCTTCCGCTTTTTGTTTGTGGTCACGGAACACAGTCAGAAGGTCTTGCACGTGACTACACACCTTGAGGATATCAAGCTGAACAGCTTGGAGAACCTGGCATACAGATTCCAATCTTGATGAGTAATCTGAAATTCTGGACAAGCAAAAGATATAGCTCACTGTGCTTGAGAAACATAGCAAATTGATATGCATCCTGTCATGTTTTCCCTGATGCTGTAGTAACCAGTAAGCTTAATTGCTTAAAAATGTCTTCAAAGTTTGAACTAAGAATTCTAATGCTCTTCTATTTTGCTGTCCATCGTGTTTCACTCAGCAATGGCACATTGTGAATAAGAGATCTTCTTTTTGGACTCTCACAGAAAAACTTGATGATTGCTTTCACTCTGCCAGTAGAATTCCGTATATCAGGAACAATATTCAGGTCATTAACAACCAAATAAGTTTACGTGCAGCACAGTGAGCAAAAGAAGCTTTAGGATGTTTTCTCTTTATTATGGCTTGAACACCACCTCCCTTTCCTGCCATTGTAGAGCATCCATCATATCTTTGGCCATGGAGTTTTTCTAAGTTTAATCCAAATTTAGAACATGAATTAATAATCATATTTGCAATTGAGATAGCATCTATTTCATTTAAGATTGCAAATCCAAGGAATTCTTCTCTGAAGACAGCTACGGTGCTACTTCTTTCTACAAAATGTACTCCAAGTGACATCTGTTTTTTTCCAGATGTCAGCACTTTCATCAGCAATAATTGAAAATCCATTTGACATGGACTTAGGATACTAGATCTTCTCTTAATGTTTCTTCACATAATGTAATCAATTCATGTTCGACTCGAACTGATGTATAACATGCATTAACTGGTGCATTTTCCAGATGGTTCTTTAGGATCACATCTCCTGCTTCAATGCAAAATTGGTACAGACTTTGCACGTTTCCAGTTGGACTTTTTTTCCCCCATGTAAAGCAATGTCATTTGTGTCACAAAATAAGATAGACAAAATTGGAAATAACTTTTTCCGATTTTCTTCAACATGCCTTCTCACTGCGGTGTCTAGTTGGCAAACAATACTTGTTTCCATTTTTTTCTGATCGCCAAAAAGTAAGTTGCATCCACTTGGACATCTTTATGCCAAGACAATAAAACATGGTTGTGTGCACTTTCATGGATGTCTTTTATATTTAGTGAAAGGCATATTTAAGAATCCTCCTTATGTCCCATGATTAACTGGCTGTGGAAAAACTGTACAATACTTGCAAATCACACCTTTCAGTTGCGGAGAGTAGCTAAGCCATGGTGAATATTGATTAATCCACACATGAAAAAAACAGCGTGGTCCACCTGATTCCTTCTTGAAGTCATACTTTTCTGGTGGGATATATGTATTTATTAGAAGATTGTATTTAAAATCATCTGTTAGTTTTTTTTGATGAATTAAAATACAATCCAATATCAGTTACAGGAGCATCAACATCATGGCTACATTCTGTTGGAGCTGAAACTGGACCTGCAAAACTGCTTGTGCTTGGTTCTTCTGCCTCCTGTTCACCATGTCTAGATTTGTTACTTGCTTTCTTAATATCAGATTCTAAATCATCCAATCTTCGTTTTGAAAAAAATTTGCGGATGTCCATTTCTAAAAAGAAATGGGGATCATTAAATACTCTGCTCATCACCAGGCTGGCTGTATTGAATGAACTGTGAGTTGTAGATGAGCTGCAGGGAGTTGAAAATTCCCTTTAAATTTCTCCTGCAAGGAGAACGAAGCTTTCCTTGCATAATGCATAGTTATATTGGTAAGATGAGATTTGTGAACGTCAAATAACCCACCTACAATGCACTATTTATTGAATACATACAGCCCTGTATGCAGTAATAGAAACTTGAAAAAAGAAAAGTGACACACACACATGCACACACACAGTGTATATATATATATATATATATATATATATATATATATATATATATATATATATATATATATATATATATATAGAGCAGTCGGAGGACGCCGAGGAGTCTTTTTGAATCTCTGCGCGGTAAGCGGTTCGGCAATTCGATTAAAGGCAGTGCGGGTGGTCGGGATAGTGGAAGCAGTTACAGTGCTGGACTCGTTATTAGTAAAAAACAAACATCTTTTCCGACACTAGTGTGCAAACTTAATAATTGCCAAGCATTCAAAATGATGACAACAGCGGACGCGCTGCGGGACCGAGAGGCCGTAGCAGATGCCCTATTCGAAAACATACCAGAGGCTGATGCAGCACAGAGGGCCCAAAATGTTAATGCATACACCAACAATGATGTTAAGACTCTTTTAAAAAAAACTGGAAAAGCTGTTACGTACCGAATTGACAAAATGGTGGGAAAAGAAATCATTAGAAAAATACAAAGAAGCAGGAAGGGTCCCACGAGAATTGAGGGTAATGATTGCTCCATCTTTTGAAAACCCCAATCCTATGATGTTGAAGGAGTGGGCAACAAATAATCTTGAAGCCTCCATGAATATGGTGTCAATACTAATCAAGTATGCCGAAATTGACAGAGTGGACATTCTGAAACAAATTGAATCAGTGAACGATCTGCTGGAGGCTAGTGAAATGAAGGAACAGATTAAAAAAGGACGTGATGAAATAGAAGTACGTCTAAGGAAACATGAGGAGACGATCAAAGCCAGGAAAATCTTTAAATTTGCTAGAGATAAGCGTGATTACAAAACGGGGAGGATCTTCACTTTCTCTAAAAAATTCGATAATGTGAAGCGACAAGCGCTCACTAATAAAATCCCGTCTCTAGCAACCCCAGCTGTTGTAGAATCAGTCTCAGAGATCAGTTCGGCAAGCAGTGGAAATGAATCTGATAATGGCAGTATGACCAACTACGCACTGCTGCCTACTAATTTCACTCCAGGTGAGGAATTGAATTTTTTACTGGAGGACCGCCGTCAGAACCTGCGACCACGCAATCCTGCAAAACAACAAATAAGCGGAGAAACCAACACAGGAGAGAAAGGCGGAAATGTAGGAAACAGCGGCAGAGGCAGGGGCAGGAGAGCCAAGAAATGGCCCCAACAATAAATGAAACGGATAATACGGTTATCAATTTATCGGATACTGTTCTATCAAAAGCAGAACAACAACTACTGGCTCTTGGACTTTCTTTTTGTCCAACTATCAGCTTTAAATACACACAAACAAGAGTGGATGTGTTTAAATGTATCCGCAAATTGAAACTGCGCAAGCATTTCCAATTGAAGAAAGCAACTGATTCAGCAGCAAAAATTGTCCAAACTACCAATCCATCGTCAATCTTACAAGTTTCAGACATCACCATGCTTAGATCCATGCAGTCCTTAGCCGATGATGTAATGACTACATCGGGATCCACACAAGATGAACTATGTGCGTTGGGAGTTACATGCAGCAGTCCTTCAAGCAGTCCATTTCATCCACTGTCCACCTTTATGCCTATCATGCCTAAGGACGTGATCGATGTTTTTAGCGACTGCGTCATTGATGACCTGAAAAAATTTAATAGAAACACTCTAAAGAGGAATAGAAAAAGAAGACACCAGGAGATACAATACTCTAATCTCATACGAAAATTGCAGAGTGAAGAAAATGTGATCATCAATAAGGCAGATAAGGGAGGTAATATAGTGTTATGGCCAAAATCACTATATATGGAAGAAGCTGCACGTCATCTCAATGATAGAGACTGCTACAGAAAAGCCGACTTTATTGAACTAAGACAAATCAAAGAAAATGTGTTCAAGGAATTGGCGCAGTGGAAACGCACTGGCCTTTTAACAAAAAATGAATTCTGTTTTTTAAAGAACGATTACCCAATAATTCCGACTCTGTATTTTATACCTAAGGTCCACAAAAATGTAACACCAGTACCAGGGAGACCTATAATCTCAGCCAGAAAAGTCTCCTCGAACCCATGTCTAAATACGTGGACTATTTTCTACATGAGTTTGTGGTAGGTCTCCTTCGTATATTAGAGACACTAGTCATTTCTTGTCTGAATTACAATCTGTGAAATGGGATAGTGACTGTCTTTTAATAGTGATGGACATTAGTTCATTATATACCAGTATTAGACATACTGAGGGGTTCGAAGCAGTGCAGTATTATTTGAGTAAACGGAATATTCAATTTTATGAACATAACAAAATGATTTTAAAAATGATTGAGATTTGCCTTACACACAACTATTTTATGTTCAATAAGGAGGTATACCAACAGTTACGTGGAGTGGCGATGGGGGCATGCTTCTCTCCCAGCTATGCGTGTCTCCACGTTGGTTGGTGGGAGGAGCATGTCCTCAAGACCCTCCACAGTAACATTTTTGATGATCATGTACTCCATTGGTGGAGGTTTATTGACGATGTCTGTTTAATTTGGAAAGGTTCTAAGGAATCGGCCACTAACTTTGTAGAGACCATTAACAACAACATGTTAAATTTGTATTTTACTGCAGATATAAGCAATGAGAGTGTGCAGTTCCTAGATGTTGAGATATATATTAAAGACAACTCCATCCATACTAAACTATACAGGAAAAAAACGGCAGGAAATTCTATACTCCATGCTAGCAGTGCCCATCCTAATCATTTGATTCGTAGCATTCCCTATGGGGAATTTTTAAGCATCGGGCGCATTTGCAGTTTGGAAGAAGATTTAAATATTTGCCAGACAGAAGCAGTACAGAGGTTTAAAGCTAGGGGCTACAAAACGACTGATCTAAAATCAGCATTGGAGAGAGCCAATAGACAAAGCAGGGAAGAATGTCTAGCTGTTATTGCCACCAATGTATTACCTGAGCATACTAATGTATCTGAGCACATTGTAGAGTCTATGAGCCCAATAAGACTCATTACTACTTTTAGCCGACAAGAGAGACAGGTACGAAAGATTTGATATAAAAACTGGCCTATAATATTGTCTGACATAACCATGTCACAAATAGTACCAGAGCTTCCCTCTCTAACCTTCAGACGAGCACCATCAATGAGGGATGCTCTGGTGAAATCTAGCCCTGAGGTCAATGTATCGAAAGCCTGGTTGTCGGCACGACCAGGATTCTACAAATGTAGCTCATGCCGAGCATGTAAATTTGGTAAAAACAACACTACTTTTACTACTGCTTTTGATTCCAAGCCAGTAAAAATACAGGGCCACTATAACTGCAGGACTGACTTTGCAGTGTATATATTGGAATGCTCGTGTCATCTTAAGTATGTTGGAAGTACCAAACTACAGGTTTTTAACAGAATACTCCAACATCTTAGAGCAATAGTTAACTCCGATCCAAACTATCCAGTGGCTCGCCACTTCCAATTAGTTCACAACAATAACCTAAAGGATCTGAGTTACTATGTAGTCGGCTCTGTACCTAAATCTATCAGAGGTGGCAATCGTGAAAAAAGATTACGGCAGCTAGAATCAGATTTCATCATGCTGTTAGACACCAAGATGCCAAATGGCCTTAATACAGGGGAAGACCTACACAATTTTTTATAAAGTATCTTCTTGGTGTCTAGCATTTTATGGATGATGCATTACATTATAATGATTTTATGACTCAATCTTCTACCTTAATTGTACCGGGTTTTAACCAGGCTGTGCCTAGTTTTATCTGGTTTTATGTGAGGTTAGGAAGAGTTTTAGCCATTTATATTTGTATGCATTGTATTTCTAGTCTTTTAGATTTATACTCTGTTTTTACTCTGTTATTTAATCTGGTGTATACTCTGTTTTTAACCGGTTTCTACTAGGTTTTACCTGGTTTGTAGCTGGTTTTATGATGAGTTAGAGAACTGTTTTTCCTGCTGAATAGCTAGTACTGTACTGAAATGTAAATGCACAACTTAATGATGATTCCTCTGTGGGTTTTTGCATTTACATTGAAAGTGATAGTGCACTTGCACTTTATGTGGATTATATGGCCCTCTTGTAAAACATGAAATCAATATTTAAATTGTTGAATGTATAGGTTAAAAATGCACTTGCACTTTATCTAGTTATGAATTGGGCATGGGTTTAGGCCATTTTAAAGACATGATTGTATAAGTATTATGGATATAGGTTGCACAATTAAGCACTATTTGGCACTTTTTAGCGTAAGCAAATTGGATGTTTTTAGGCATTATAATTGACCACCATTGCACCAGGATATATGTGATCACTTAGAAAGTACCGTGAGGTATCAGTGATATTGCTTTAAAGAGGTTTAAAGAGGATTAAGTTGGCAAAAGAATTATGCTATTTAGAGTATTTGTTGCCAATAACTGGTGACCTCTGAAGTGACTATGTATTTATATTTATATATTACATAAAACAATTTAATGCCTTAAATATTTCTTTTATGTTTATTGTTGGTCAGGTATGATGGTATTGGAAATCCTATTGGTTACTGCACTATTTAAAGAGTCTATTTGGTCAAGCGCGTCATGTGATCAAGACCGCAGTAACGCGGTCGAAACGCGTCAGGCTGAGCACTCGCTATGTTATTTTTTAATATGCACTATTTTGGCAATAAAAAACACGTCATCTTTAATCCACATTGTGGTCTGTACCTGTTCTTGTTGCTGAGGAAGACGGCGACGTATGGATCTTGATTATCCTATATATATATATATATATATATATATATATATATATATATATATATATACACACGTGAGCAAGGCTGCGGACGCAGTCGAAACGCGTAGTGGAATAAACTTGGTTTGCATCAACACAGGATTGTGTGTCTTATGATCCTGAGAGCGCACTTATTTGGATTATTGTGTGATATATATATATATATATATATATATATTATCTACTGGCGGTCGCCAGTAGATAGTTATAGTTACAACCTATTATCCATAGGAAATCCGCGACATTCTATTTGAAATAACTCTCTTGCCGGTTGACGTATCTTCGCAAAATTTTCAAACTTTGTGGCCCGCTCCGGTCCGCTCCTACCCTGAAAGTCTCGTGGGGATTCGTCAAGCGGGGGCCGAGAAAAAGGGGGTCCCAAAACGCGTTTTCCCCATGCAATTTTCCATAGGAAACTTTAGACACGGCTACAGCTCGAACTGCTGAACGGAATTACACCAAATTTGGCAAAGAGGTAGTTCTTGGTTCAGAAAGAACCCTTTTGTTAAATGGTGTAAATCCGTTCAGTAGTTGCTGAGAAAATCAAAAGTAAAAAGATAGTGATATCTATGGCCGAGTAGGGTCCGCGTACCCTCCCGATCACGAGCTGCATGTTAATTGGCTGTCAGCTGGCTGTCAACATTCCGATTCAGGAAATGTTGGCAGCCATTTTGTCCCTCGGTAGAACCAAGGGACAGAAACAAGTGCGCAAAGCGCACAAAGGGGGCAGGGTAGAAACACCCTGACCCCTAGGTTTGCTCAGGGGTCCCACAAGGACCCCTGGGCAAAAAAAAAAAAAGAAAATTTTTAAAATCGGCAGGATGCGCTCAGGGTGCGCGAATCCTGCCGCAAAATCGAGCGCAGTCTCCCGCGCTTCGATTGTATTTGCCCCGGGTGGCCCAAGTCCCGGGGGCATGGTGGGGGGTTAATTTTATGTGTGGGGGCCTCAAAGGGCCCCCAAGCCCCGAGGACCGCCACCCCCGGGGCTTTTTAAAAATGTTGCGGGAGGGCTCTGAGCCCTCCCGCAGCCCCGGAGACCACCACCTCCCGGGGCTTTTTAAAAAATTGAACAACCTGTGTGGGGGCTCCAGCCCCCACACGCCCGGGGACCGCCACCTCCCGGGGCACTAATAAATTAAAATGGGGGTCCGTTTTGGACCCCCGGAGCCCGGGGACCACCACCTCCCGGGGCTGTGCTGATGTAGGGAGGGGGCCGCGCGGCCCCCTCCTGGAGCCCTTGATGGCCCTGGGGACCGCCACCCCCAGGGCCGGCTCCTGCAGTGTCCCGGGGTGCCTACCCCGGGACACTGTAGTTTGCTATGGCAGGGCGGGAGCCTCGCGGCTCCCGTCCTGCCATAGCAAACTGCTTTGGATATTGGAAGAGAGAGCAGGAAACCTGCTCTCTTCCAATATCCAAAGCAGATTGCTTTCCACATGGGGAGCTGCATCTTAGCAGCTCCCCATGTGGAAAGGAATGCCGGCTCCCAAGGGACGCGGGGAGCCGGCGGGACTGTGGGGATTGGGGACCCCCACAGTCCCCAACGAGAGGGCCAGCCCCGGGGATGGGGTCCCCGGGGCAAGTAGTGGCCCGGGAGGGGGCCACGCGGCCCCCCTCCCCAAAGTTTTCAAAAATTAAAAAAAAGGGTATGGCCGGCCCCGGGGATGGGGTCCCCGGGGCCTTAAAATGGCCAGAGGAGGGGGCCACGCAGCCCCCTCAAAATAATAAAAATAAATATAGAGGCCATGCCCGGGGGATGGGGTCCCCGGGGCCAATACAGGCCCAGGGATGGGGGCCACGCGGCCCCCTTCCCGTTTTTTTTATTTTGTAATTTAAAAAGGGGTAAGGCCCTGGGGGATGGGGTCCCCAGGGCCCAAAAACAGAAAAAAGGAAGGGGGCCACACAGCCCCCTTCAGGGGACAAATTTATTTTTTTTTTTTTTAAACGATCGGGCCCGCAGGCCCCGCCCCTTCCTTCACCACTCTGCAAACGCGCCCCTGGCGCGTTTGCAGAGGGGAACAATCCCCTTGAATACTGGGGGTCCCTGAGGCCAACTAGCCCACCAGGAACCTCCAGTATGCGCCAGGGGCTGCCTTGCAGAGAGGTGTACAGAGGCCACGCCCCTTTTACACCTCTCTGCAACGCAGCTCTGTGGCGCTTTTGGAGGTATATGGTGGGCTAGTTGGACTCCGGGGACCCTCAGGATTCAAGGGGACTTAATCCCCCAACTTAAAACGCGCCACGGGCGCGTTTGCACAGTGGTGAAGGGAGGGGCGGGGCTTCAGGTGACATGTGTGCAAACAGGCCTCGTGGCGCGTTTTAAGATGGGGAATTAAATCCCTTCAATCCTGAGGGTCTCTGAGGCCAACTAGCCCAACAGGTACATCCAGAAAGCGCCACAGAGCTGCGTTGCAGAGAGGTGTAAAAGGGGTGTGGCCTCTCTACACGTCTCTGCAACGCAGCCCCTGGCGCATATTGGAGGTTCCTGGTGGGCTAGTTGGCCCCTAGGGACCCTCAGGATTCAAGGGGACTTAATCCCCCAACTTAAAACGCGCCACGGGGCGCATTTGCACAGATGTCACCTCAGGCCCCGCCCCTCCCTTCACCATTGTGCAAATATTCTTCTAAAATCATCCGAAATACGAATTCCGATTTACTCACCTGTTATAAGGAGAGATCTCAGTGCTGCATCTTTCAGCCCAGTACTGGTCCTGAAAAGTAATTTTAACCGTACTTACCAGTAACTTGAATTTCCTTCCATAGGATATCATTGCCTGCTTTTTGCTGAAAAAGTTTCTAAGTGTTGATTTTTGAAACATACAAATATTCCTCTAAAATCAGCCGAAATACGAATTCCGATTTACTCACCTGTTATCAGGAGAGACCTCAGTGCTGCATCTTTCAGCCCAGTACTGGTCCTGAAAAGTAATTTTAACCGTACTTACCGGTAACTTGAATTTCCTTCATAGGCTAACATTGACTGGTTTCACTTGGAAATTCTTCTAAGTGTGGAGTTTTGGAACTTTATAATATTCCTCTAAAATCAACCAAAGTACGAATTCCAATTTACTCACCTGTTATCAGGAGAGAACCCAGTGCTGCATCTTTTAGCCCAGCACTGACCCTGAAAAGTAATTTTAACCGTACTTACCAGTAACTTATATTTTCTTCCATAGGAATCCATTGTCTGCTTTTCAGCAGAAAAGTTTCAAAGTGTCGATTTTCACAAACTACAAATATTCCTAAAAAATCGCCTGTATGACTTAAACGCATTCTTTCAACTGTTTACAGGAGATGCACCAGTGCTGGATCCAGGATCCAACACTGAGTAAGAAAAAGTAACGATAACAGTTTTTACCTTCTAAGTGAATTTCCTTCCATAGGATAACATTGGTGATTCTATGAGAAAAAGTTTCTAAGTGTCAACTTTTAAAGTACAATAATATTCCTTAAAAATCACGACTGTAACCAAAACGCTTTTACTCAACTGTTTACAGGAGATGTGCCAGGACTGAATCTAGGATCCAGTCCTGTGGTTAGAAAAGTAATCCATAAAGTAACTAATTGCATTTAACTAGAAATTCACATTGAGCTGAATGTTGCATTGTGTTTGAAAATGTGTTGCCCATTGCAACAACTGTAACTACTGTACTTAAAAGTCTATTGCCTATGTGCAAAGTATTTAAACTAAAGTAATTCATTCTGAGAAAGTATTTTTGTAATGTAATGTATAATGTAATTACAATGTAATTTAAAAAATAAAATATGTAAAAAAATTGTTTCTAAAAATGTAGTAAATTAGTATTAAAAAATTTATATAACAATTAATACATTTAAAAATTGTCATTTACAAAACCTTTGAAATTCACTGAAAAAACCGTAGGTTTCAGACATGTTATAGTTACAAATTAGCATTTAAAAAACCTTTGAAATTCACTGAAAAAACCATAGGTTTCAGGGACGTTATAGTTACAAATTAGCATTTAAAAAACCTTTGAAATTCACTGAAAAAACCATAGGTTTTAGGGACAGTTATAGTTAGTTGGACATTGCACTCGTACAAAACCCGTGAAATTCCCCCGTTATAGTTAGTCCAGCTAACTATAACTCGCGCCCCGCAATGCACTGCTGATGACGTCACATATTACATCACTCATGACATGGTCAGTGACATCACTGATGACATCACTGATGACATCTCAAATGACATCACTGATGACATCACTGGTGACATCATCCATGTGATAATTTCATGCATCTTCTCACACCCTAATATAACCTTTGATACACCCACTCTAAATTACAGACTGCCATTCGCAAAACCATAGACACTCCAACACCAATAACTACATACCCACTCACTGATTCTTAGGTCTACGCACACATCAACTCACTCACCCGTACAGTCACTCATACTTACGGTCACTCAGTACAGGACTATCATATGCACTCATACTCCTATATAGACACTCAAACACCGCCACTCATCCATAGAGGTACTCACACACCTAGTCAGTCATGCAAATAATTAAATACACTACCATTTACTCACCTATACAGTTATACACATACCAGCTCACTTACTCATACAAATACTAGCACATTCTTACGCTCTTATACAATCAGTGATACAAGCACACACTCATCCATACAGCCACTATCACAATCACTCACTCTCGCTTATAGCTATTTATATACTCCAACACACATATATACTGCCTTTCACATATGTAGTTACTCACACATGTACCACTGGGACATACATTCACTCACTAACACACTCTTACACACACTTACCCACCCATACAGTCTATCACAGATGCACTCTTGAAACCATCCACCCAGTGAATCACCCACTCACACATTTATGCACAGAGTCGCACACACCCCTCCCACACAAACACTCAGGCACCCATACAGATACTCACACAAGCATTCATTAACTCATATAGACACTCATGTAGCTATTCACAAACACATGCAGCCACTTACACAGCAACAGACAGACGGATACAGACATTCACCCAGTTTAGTCACTAACCCATGCATTCAGTAAGATACGTTAAATCACTCACTTATACAGTCAGTCACGCACCTACTAAATCATCCATACAGACACTTACACACCCACTCATTCTTCAATACGTCTTTTCCTATATATATTAAAAATATTTAAACTTTACAGAAACACACAGTCACTGGATGATGTCAACAGTGATGTCATTTGAGATGTCATCAGTGATGTCATCAGTGATGTCACTGACCATGTCATGAGTGATGTAATATGTGATGTCATCAGCAGTGCATTGCGGGGCACGAGTTATAGTTAGCTGGACTAACTATAACGGGGAATTTCACGGGTTTTGTACGAGTGCAATGTCCAACTAACTAGAACTGTCCCTAAAACCTATGGTTTTTTCAGTGAATTTCAAAGGTTTTTTAAATGCTAATTTGTAACTATAACGTCCCTGAAACCTATGGTTTTTTCAGTGAATATATATATATATATATACTGTAGTACCACATTTCACTTGCGACAGCACCAGACTGCACGCACAGCAGTTGCCACAGCAGCACTAGATTGCACCTAGAGCACCAGATTGCACCCAAAACATTTGCCACAGCACCAGCTATAAACCCACAGCACTTGCCTTGGCACTGGATGGCATCCACATCATTCACCAGATATAATCCCACATCACCAGGTTTAACCCTACCACACCAGATAATCATATAACCTACATGGTGGCTCAAAATATAAACCCACTGCTTTCTCCTGTTTTTGCCTCTTTTTTACTGCTTTCTCCCTCTCGCCCATTTTTCTGAGTGCTTTCTCATGTTTTTGCCTTGTTTTTTTCTGGTCTCTCCTTCCGCAACCCCTGTTTTCTGAGTGCTTTCTCCTGCTTTTGCCTTGTGTTTTTTTACTGCTTTCTCCTTCCTCTCCTCCATTTTTCTGAGTGCTTTCTCCAGCTTTGGCCTTGTTTTTTACTGCTTTTCCTTCCTCTCCCCCTATTTTATTTCTTTCTCTCATTTTCCATAACTGCCCAAGCCCAACAAATGTACGAGGCAGCAAACTGTGGCATACAGCTGCCAGGAGGATTGGATGCAGCACGTTGGTCCAGAGCCAGTGAGTGAACGGGGCTCTGTGCTGCAGCACTGCGCACTACACAGACGTTGCTTCTCTCTTGAACTCTCCGTCTTTCTGATTCGAGCCTTGATCAGTGCGCTCTATGCTGGGGGCCGGGGCTGGTTGGACCATCATTACTCCAACTCAGGAGTCACGTCATGGTAAGGCAGCTATCATTGGTAGCGCTCAGCTACCATTGACAGTGCTACCTGCAGGACTGCAATGGTGGACCGTGGACTGAGGTGGGACTGTCATTGGTAGCTGAGCGTTACGCTACTGTGAGTCTCATTGGTAGCATAGCGCTCAGCTACCAATGACAGTGAGGCTATTACTGCCACTCAGTAGCTGCCTGCATCTGGACTGTTTTTGGCCAATGGCGCCGCTGCTGGCCGTAACTCGACTAGTGCAGCATAACACTACAACCGCCGCCGGCCGTAGTGTAACACTGCACTGTCTGTGCCACTAGTGTCTCCACTGCCCCAAGTGATCGGGGGGGCAAGCGCCCCCTACCCCCATGGTTCCCCCCCCCCGCAGGTGCCCATAGTTAAAGTGGGCAGAGGCAAGAAAGAAGTTAAAGGGGAAGAAAGCAACGCCTATAGGAAAAGAAGCCCCATCTGGCACCTCCAACTGCTTATTAGTAAAGTTAGACTGATTAAACAAGGCTCAGAAATAGAAGAGTTCTCATCCACAGGCATAAGTCTAGTGCCAGAGTTAAGGTATAATCTCCTGCCTGTGAGTGTGATCTCTGTACTTATGACTTTCACTGCCCTCTCCAACATCTGGTCTACCAAAGTACACTTTAGAGGGGGGCAGGGGTAAGTAGCATACCTGAAGCTTCCCCTTTTACCATGATGGAGGATTAGACCCAAAGAAATTACAACAAAAGCAAATATACAACACCAGCACACTTTGGGGCTGATTACGATGGCGGGCGGACTTGGTCCGCCCACCACCATAGCTGTGATTGGGACCGCCCGCCAGACATGCGGCGGTCCCACCACTGTGATTAGGATGCGCCCGCCATACTGGCGGGCGCATCCTGGGCCTTTAACATTGCGGGAGGTGCTGCTGGCTGCAGCACTGTCCGCAATGTTAAAGGTGCTTGCACCGCATTTCTCTGCACCATGTGGCAGGCACCACGCATGGAAATGCAGGGGGGTACCATAGGTACCCCCCAGTGCAGCGACACCCCCCCAAACCCAATCCCCGCCCGATGCCGCCATGGAAAGGCCTCCTAAAAGCCACATCCTAATTTGGCGGACAGTGCCTGCTAGGCACCGCCACCATATTAGTGGCCCTGCTCCGTCCGCCAGGCAATCGGTGCGATTGCCAGCGGCGGACGGACTTTGCGTCCGCCGCGATACCCACCACCATCCTAATATGGCGGTGGGTAAATCTCATTGTGATGGCGGAACGATCGCCACTGCCGGCCCGGCGGAACGATCGCCAACGCCGGGCCGGCGGTGGCGATCATTCCGCCATCGTAATGAGCCCCTTTGTTCCCCAGCGTCAAAAAGCAAAGGGCTATCAAAAGGAAAGATAGACAAAAGTAATTAGACTAGGTTGAGCTGTAACAACCAACTGCCCAATGACAATCAAAGGACAGATACCACCCTAAAGTATGCTTGCATCCATTGTTCTATCGTACATCCCCTGTGAACACAGTCTATCAAGTTATCCCATCACTCGTTGGGAAGGATTACACTGGACACCATCTCCAAAGTCTTCTAGGTTCTTCTATGGTCTCAGACAGCAGGGTCAGTCCTCTCTCTGCATATCTAGGAGTGTTCTGAGTGAGTGCCTGGCGATGTCACTTTATGCCTGGCATGTGCTAGTGAGTGGGAATGACCTCTGGGGATGCCCTAACCAATGGAGTAAAGCTTCCTGGGGCTAACACTAACCACTTTGGGAATTTTCAGGATATTGAAAGTCTTTTGCCACACTAAACTTGGGGGCTGGGTATGTGTGTGGGGAGTGGACTATGGTAATCCTAAGGCCCTTCCACATCTAACACTAAAGTCCAGTTTGAAACAATCATGGTACTCCAAATAAACTCAGAGACAGAAGTCTGGTAGAACAAAAAGTAGGGTTTTCAGGACCCAGACACTGGATACACAAGAATTGTTTTAGCATCCTGCATCCCTCCTTTGAAGTAACTGACAGCAGCCCTCCTCCCCTACCCTTTTTTGATACTCTGTTTCCCTTCATCGTACAGCGATCCATTTCTATGCATCAATATAAACCCAGGCATACCATTTTTTTCTGCCAATCAGTGTCTGCCTTTTGGATTATTCTTTTACCAGTCCACTGTGGGTTCAGGTACTCTGTAATGCATCCTGAGCATTAAACTGTCTTTCCCGGGTCAGGACTGAACAACGAGAATCAAGAACTCCTGCCTGGAGTCATTAGTTAAAAAGAGAGGTATACATGCTCCAACAGCAGCTGAGCAGGGTTCTGTTGCCGCTTTTCAGGAGGGACATTTGCTCAAGGCTTAGTTTATTACTCCTTTTTGAGAGGAGCAGCTTAATTGTGTCAACTATAATTTGTCTGTATTTATTTAAATTATTTATTTAGTGGTTGTAATGTTTAGAACAGAAACATTGCACACAAGAAGTAGTAGCAAAACATAGAACAGTGGGCGTGAGTTTAGCTGACATTGAACAAAGTATGCTGTTGTGTGGCTTATTTGTGTTTCAGCGTAGGTATCAATGGAGAAGATGAACAAACATCTTAAAACACTTCTATTGCTAATAACACGAACAGGACTAAGTATTCAGATTTACATGGGCTAGGGTGAGTCAATGTAGTGATTGCTAATGCTTTTTGAACCCCTACAGGCTTCACAATTTGTTTGCTGTAAAGAGTTACAGTGTAGAGGTGGTAGACCACAATATGTCTATGGCACAAGGCTACTTGGATGCAAGTAGATTATGGCTAGCAGATCTTACATTCTATGTTGGAATGTAGCAGAATAAAATATCATAGAGGTAGTGGGGGGGGCTATATTTACAGGTTCATATACATGCCACAATGACTTTGGTATCACACTGTTGTTGGCTGACAGCAAGCCAGCATAGTGGAGCCATGAGTGGGAATGTACCAAGAAGATGTAGATGTTTGAGTGGAGTTAAAGGGGTGTGCAGACAAATTATCTGAGAAAAAATATTGTGTGAACAAAATATTGTGTCAAGAAAATAGAGGTTCTATAGGTAAGCAAAGTTTTACTATATATAACTCCACATATATGTACCTTGACAGTATATATATCTTCAAGGGACGTAGATGTGGACTTAAGAAGAGTAAATCTATACTTGCATATTTGCACTTACCTTCTCGATATTTTTTTCCTCGATATTTTTGACATATCGCATCACCATTAACAAACTCACCCGTCATGAACTTTCCATCAACCCCGACTCAGAAACACATGGTCAGGTAGGCTCTGCGCCATAGTCCTGAGTTTACTGATTGACAGGTCACAGGAGGGGTGGCACATAGCTGGCAGACAAACGAGCGAACAGGAAACTCCAGTCCATCCCCCAGATAAGCGCAGTGACAACACAATGGTCCAGGGAGTTTGGCCCCAATAAACCACACATGGCTGGAGGGGTGCGCGCATTCCCAAAATATTATAAAGTCAGATGCAACACAAAGTTAGAAACACACAGCCAATCAGAACACAGCACACAGTACCCGCAGTGATCATGTGTCTCTCATGCCGAACATCTGGACACGTTACCCACTGTTATCGGAAGTACTTTGACACACACAAACTGTGTGAAGACTTGTTCAAATTGATTGTACTTTGAGACCGTCATCAGACCCGCTTCTGTAAATGTGCTGCCAGCCCAAAGTGTTTAATCAAACCAACTGTTCCTGTTTTGCCAAATGCCTCTTGTCTTTTGTTTTTTCAAGGTCAATTCACATTTGAGCAACATTTTGGCGAGCCAGAGAGGAGAGATTGGTACCTTGGACCCAACTGCAGCTGAAGGAAAGGGACCCCCCCCACCCCCGGACGGATTCACATTTGTGCAGCAAGGAAGGTGAGCAGACGCCGCAATTGATTGGAAGTTCTGCTGAATCCGCGGGGTGGAGGTTCATCCTGAAGCCGCCGTCGGAGGGTAAGAGACCGCATGTGATCCTTAGTTCCCAGAATTTGGTGTTTTGCAAACTAGGAAAAAGTGCAAAAATGTAACCTGAGTGCCCTGCCACTGACAGAAATCTGGCATCCTATTTTATGTGTCCGAACTAAGTAGTTGCAAGGCAGCCTCGGAAGTGTTCAGGTGGAGGTCACCTTTTTTCAATAGCACGTTAGGAAGGGTGAAATTCGTTGTCGCTTGGACCGCTGGGCGTGACACAGATGGCAGCAACGGCAGGTGCAGGTAAGCGTGGTGGGGCGGTGGAGAGGGGCGGATGTCGACAGACGGTGGAATAGGGCAAATTAAATAAATAAATACATCCTATTCCGTCATCTGTCGACATCCCCCTGCCTTGCCCTGCCGCGCTTACCATGCGCTGGCTGCTGCTGACAGATGGTATGCTTGTCCTCTGGTGGTAATACAGGGTTGAGGCCTCACCGCTTGTGCTGCCGGGCGTGACACAGATGGTATGCATGGGCTTTGGATGTAATATAGGGCCGGCACCTCAATCTTATTTTTTAGTCTAAAGGATTTTCTCACTGCTACTGGTTTCTTAACACTGTTGGTGTCTGAAAGAAGTGAGAGGTGTTGTTCTCTTGGACTGCTGGGCGTGACACAGATGGTACACTAAGCCCCTGGGTGTGAAACAGGGTGCAATTGGGATGTTAGGGTGAAAATTTGGATCTGGGACATCGAGAGGGGCCTGTGGTACTTCGAGTTATTCCTTTTCTTCATGAAAAATTGTTGTTTTCTTTGTTCCGGAGCCGATATTGACAGACTATTGGGCTCACTTAGTCCTGTGTACTGCACAGGGCTTCCCCAGGTCACATGAGAGCATGCGCTAGGAGCGGACTAAGGTATTTTTGACAAAGTCACAATTTTTTTCTGTCAAGTTTTTTCTTATTGTAGCATTGAAATTGATGCAGGGTATATTTGTTGTTGTTTAATGCTGTGGTGCTGGTAAATGTATGCAACTTTATTTTGTCTTGAGTAGCAATGTGCTACATGAAGGTGTTGCTATTTTCACAATCATTATTTCATAGCACAGTAAAATCTGCCATTTGCTGCCAAATTTCATGACGTTTTAACAATTTCACTTTCATCTAGGTTGTGACCCTTCATATGCATTACTATTTTTGTTTGTGAAATATACATATTGATGCATCTGTAAATAGCGTTGAGCTCATAGTAAGTAGTAAGAACCAGCAATCCCTGTGTAAAATATTTCCCTGCGACCAGAGCACAACTTAAAAATTACCTAAAACCAAAAAGATTAGGGTGCATCTGTCCCTTAAAAAGTACCCAACTTATCATTGAGTCACCACTTAAACACATGCAAATCGAGTTCCTCACACAGGCTAAAACACTTAACAAGTATTGCCACGAATGGCACGTGCACACTAAGGTACATGTGTTTCCCTGGCCACAGGAGGGAACCTCAACACTAACATGAGGACACACATGCGGACCAAATACTCAGAACAGAAGGACAGGAGAAAGGCACTGTTAGAGCTGTGGGCCATCTTTGAGGAGACCCAGACCGACTATCCTGTCACACAGATAATAAGCAAAGCATCTGCACCTCCTCCACCATATGCAGGTATGGAGGTACCCTCCCCGATGCCAGCTATTCCGCATTAAGATACACCAACCCACCAGTTGAGGAAGCCGGAGGGTACCCTACCGAACAACGAACTGTTCGGTCTAGGCATGAGAGTCTAACATGGTAGCAGGCCCAGGCAGTCCCAGCACCACCCCATTCCAGTGCTGAAGCTCCCTGAGGTTTGACCCCCAGTCTGTCCCGTTCAGTCCATCAAACCTCAGTGGCACGAAAAATGCACACTCCCACCGGGTTAGGTGAACACATCCGAGTGACAGGAAGATTCATAGCGGGTCTGGACAGTGATAAAACTAGCGAGGGTGAGGGCCCCAGTCCCTCAGAATCCGATGGCATGAATGAGGCTGCAGGGATGGCCCAGCTGACCAAGGGGGAAAACAGGGAATCGATGCCAGAAGCAGAAGAGGCTCCCACACACAGACCCCACTTTCTACCCTAAACCGGTCAAAGACAGATCCAACCGTCACGGAACTTGTGACCAACAC
This sequence comes from Calotriton arnoldi, assembly GCA_963921515.1. Lineage (NCBI taxonomy): Eukaryota > Metazoa > Chordata > Amphibia > Caudata > Salamandridae > Calotriton > Calotriton arnoldi. The sequence goes on from CAWUFW010000140.1 coordinate 2,995,296, forward strand.
TCCATAAAGTTTCCTACTAGACACAGGGGCAACGAGGTCATGCTGAGGGAAGGGATAGTCCTCTAATTCAGAAATACAGCAGTTCTACAAGGGTTCTCGGACCCGGGGACAGGCATCCCCTTCATTGAACCTCTTGAGTTAGAGGTAGGGGGGAATAGGGTGAGGGAACATTTATTATACTTTCCCTCATCTCCTGCTAATATACTAGGGCGGCACATGTTGACCAAGCTCAAAATGTCCATTCAGCTTGCCAATGATGGAACTATAGCCTGCGTCTCCCTAGGATTTCCTTCTCTAGAGCCAATGTCATTAAAACACTCCTGCAGTGCATGTACACAGGAGAGGACAATCCCTACTAATCAGGTCCCCTTCGCTGAGACTATCTTGGAATATACAGAAAGTTTCTTTGAATTATGCAAATTTGCTAGACAGTGGGCGTGCTGCGCACACCGCCTCTTAGTCGAGACAGCCAAAAAGATGAGGGCCTTGATAACCAACAAGATACGAAAGAAGGAAGAACATCAGGACCGCGATACACACTTCCCTGCTGGGTCTTCTGAGGCAAGACTGGAAGCAGGGCTAAGGCCCACAGGGGCAATGGCGGTAACAGTGGAACACACGTGCCACTAGGACCTCCGAATTCTGCCTCTGCTGCCACCTTAGCACCTCCGCGCACTGGGAAGTGGCGCAGACGAGGTTGCCTGGCACTACGTTTGCCACGCCTGAAGCCCTCCTTCCACTGTAAGACAGGTTGGCCAAATGCATAGCCACTGTAGGAAATATGGTACATAAGGTAAATAGAAAATCACCACAATAAAGTGTCCCCGCTGACCACGCAGGGAGGGAAGCTGAGCATGAGATGGGGAGCCAGTCGCACACACCCCCCACTCAGCTACACACTAGGAAGGTTTCACCACAAATTCCCAAAGGATTTCAACACAACTATGATGGTAGAGGCCAGGGGATTTGGAAACAACCAAGCCCTAGAGAATGTACTATTCCCTCAGGATGGGCCACATGGCCGACCGATGCAGTGTAAAAGCATATCACCAACAGAGGGTGATAAACCTGGGCCAATCCCCGCAAAACCTCCTTCCACAAAATCAAGCCCAGGGGAACCCAAATACACCCAACACACACCCATCCTGGAAGTCCACCGCAACAGGGATCAGGTAGTTGGACAAACGCGTGGCAACAGCAACAAGAGACAGGAAACCCAGCCTAACAAGGACCGGGCCACAGCCACATTAGGGAGGGTAACTGTCTGAGGAGGGAACGCTTTTGCGCAAACACAGAACCCAAATGCGAAGCATCAATTTCATGCGCACCTCATAATTCACTGTACCAAAACTTAAAAGAAGGGCCAATGAAACAACATTAGGAATTCAAACCTTTACCTGCGTTCGAGAATTCAGGGCTGCTGGATGTCTTTTGTCAATCTGGTATCATTACTAGAGTCTGCCATTCAGGGTGCCTGCGGGAGCCTAGGCCCCACTCTGCTGCTGATCCCCCAGGGTAGGGCTAGCTGACCACACCCCAGGGGAGGGCAATCTGATGAGGGGGCAGGGCAGCTCCCCGTTCAGTCCTTAAAAGCAGGCACCCTGGTCCCTGCATCCTTAAGTCAATTGGGACAGGTTCCGATTACCAAATCGAAAGACCCCTATTCTTGGGCATCTAGCCCAGGACCAAAATTTCTTCATGGCGTGGGGTTCCAATAGCGCCTCCAAAAAGCTAGCAGCCTACAGCCAATGGAGGCCCCCTTTAAGTTCCAAAATGAAGCTGTCCTCCTGAGTTGGTAGTCAGGTTTCCCGTACGCTCCACAGCACAAGATCTGACAGGTTGCGAATTCACCGCACGGTGCCGAGTCAGTCGGGAGCATAGGCCCGCTCGAATAACTAACTGTCCCAGATGAAGTTCAATGCGTTCTCAACCTTAACTTCCGGATTCTCCATGCAGAGATGTTTTTCCTCCCTTCTCCCTTAAAGTTTTCCAAGTGTCTAAAGCCTGTTCGTCGGGTAGTGCCCCTCCAGTAAAAAACGACAGAAGCATGTCACTGGTTAGAAGCACCTAGTCACAGCTAGGAACCGCAGGTCCAAATACCCAGGAAAAGACGTGGTCCGAAGGAGAGGGGGTGCCGGGGAAAAGGAAGCCAGCAAAAATCCATCACAGCTCTGTGCGGGTTTAGAAAACAAGAATGTGCCCACCCTCGTATCAGGCCTAGCAATCAGCCAAATACACTAAGCCTTACACACACCCTTTGAAGGAAACAGTAAGCCCAATCTCAGACACCACAATATCAGAAGCACACGAAGGCCACGGAACAGCTTTCCGACCACCTCCATTTTTTGATAAAATAAGATTGCAGATCACATGAGATCTAGGGAAAGTGCCCAAAGACTGATAAAACGAAGCCCAAAGCTAGCCCACAAAAGAAATTTTTAGAATAAGGGCCTAGTCAAGACACCTGGCACCACTAGGTAGGGTCACGTTGCACGCCGTATGCAGAGACTAGAGGGGTATACAGGTGACCTCGGGGCACGTTGCGATTACCAACCACATGTAATTGCAACACACCCCCTCATTATACATCGCCCCGCATGTGTAGGTCAAAAGACACCACCCGCACCGATAGTACCCCCCATGTACACATTGGAGAGAGGGGCCGGCGACACCCATGGAACCCTAGCTAAAGTTAATACCATCCCATGTTCACGAGATAACCCCGTAAAAATCTTGCACCAGTCTAAACTCCCAGCTAGGTAAAAAGAGGGGGAGGCCAGCAAGCCATAAAAATTAATCCGGCCCATGAACTATAACTCACCTTTCAAAATGGATACTTCGACTGGGGCCTTCTTCTGGTGCCTCACTAAAATTGCTTGAATAGAGTGTGGAGTGCACACCCTTAAAAGGAAAGCACAGGAACCCCGATGGAAAACGACGGCACATGCAATAATGCACTATTTTCTGAACTAACCAAATTAATGTAGCTCTTATTCAACAGGTTGGCAATTGAACATCCAAGTGCACCACCTTTTCAGCAGCCATATGAGCACCCTGACAGGATCTACAGTGTGCAAATTAAAAACTATCAACTGTACAGTGAACTTTTTGCCTCGAACTTTGTTGACTAAAGACAATCTCAATTACCAAAGGATTACAGACATCTCCCCTGGATCCAATCCCAAGACCTGCAATGTTCAATAAGTTATGTATTATTGCACTTCTATGTACCCTCTGTTTACTGTGGGTGTTTCCACATCCATTCTTCAGCCAAGCACTGCCCAGTCTGATGTTGTCCACCCCGAAGCTATCACCGACTTGCATAGAGACCTCTCCCACATCACTTATAATTACACTGAACCTAACACTAGCATTCCACATGCACTACACAGTGCCCTCTTACACAACATGTGGTAACAGCAAATGACTGCTGTGGGCTCCAAGACAACAGCCAGGTCATGTTATGTCTGTTCGCTGATACCACATGCAGTGGGCGCAGCCAGGCTTTAATTGTCCCAAGAGGTAGACCCCAAAAAGGCAAAGTGCCTTCTCCTCATACCAATGTAGGATTCGGGCCAAGATAAAACCCAACAGAGTAGAACCCCATAGAGTAGTAGTGAATCTGACCCGATAACTAGACCAATCCCACAGTATTGTACCTTTTCACTGTGCCTAGCGACATTCAGACCGAGCTAGATAGGGTGCGCAGGAGGGGCACCATAGGGGAGGATACTGTTTTGCCCTGAGACTTTCCAGAAAAGAGATTCTTGGAGGTAGCAAAACCACCACACCAATGTACAAACACTTCCGCTTCCATCTATTTTCCCAGGGTGACCCTTAGCATTTTGGGGGCTGCCTTCTTTAATAACAAATGGACCCCAGACATGGAGTTTCAGTTTAGGGCCACCCAACTCAATGATACAAGGGGAAATGAGTCTTGTAGAGAAGGGTTTAACAACAGCATAGATACCCCATGTCAGAAAATCTGGGATACTGAGATGAATAGATATACATGGTTGGAAGAGAAGGGGCAACCCCTAATTGTACGGAAACCTATACTTAGGCTGTCCGGTTTTAGGTTTAAACCTATAATAACTGATAAAAACCCACCGAAAGGGAAATAGCCCTCACCAGTGTAAACATATAAACGCTGAAAAAACACCTACTAAACCACAAACTAAATGCCATTCAAAGAAAGGAAAAGGAGAATGAAAGAGTAATTTTTTTTCTTCCTGAAGGGGCCAATACATTGTAACTTTTTAATACAAGCTAGCAGCAAGAAAGACCGGGCTAACATTATTCTGCTTGAGTTTAGTTGTTTAGGGATGTCACTAAAATATTATTTCGTCTTCCTTTTGCTTTTTCAGTTTTGTAGTCTTTGGTCTAAAGATACAGGGTTTAGAAGCATGTTTTAGGTCTTATTTAATGATTTTATAAACTGTAGAGAATCAGGAAATATCAAAATCATATTTGACATTTTGGCTGCGTTTGATTCTTTCACTGATAGGTAAAATGATTGGTTTCATAAGAATCTTTCCCAATATGTGCCATCACATTTACCTACAGAGAATGGGTAAAAGCCCTTGATACATCAGTCCCCAGTTTCTAGTGAGTCAGTATTGATTGTAGGTGAATTGCCAAAACCTCAGGCTTTAAAGATTCAATGCAAGGTATAAGGACAAGTATATGTGAAAAGAGTGCTATCACCAAGCATCTGGGATAGTGGTGAAAACATGACACCAGACTTTTGGAAAACATGGAACGCAATGTCACTTGGAATACTGCTGGAAAAAGGTTATTTCCAAGTTCAACAAAGATTGGAGTGATATTGTTTGTATTGCAGTGATTCAGCTACGTATATGAAAAAGTTGTGATGACCTGTCAAAATTGATACCTGAGCTGAAGTGCTTCCCTGTAAGAGATCCTTGCCACTTGTTAGATGATATGCTGAAAGCATCTTTACAATCTTCAGAGTTAATGAAGAATGCCATTTACTTTTTAGTCCATTCTGGTGCACTGTTTTGTTATGCGCGGGAACTAAAATGCAAATATTTCTCATTTTGTGCTTTGTGTGGCATCAAAGAAAGAGTCATCCCAACTGTGTCACTTAGCTGATGGTTCTCATTCCAAGGGGCTGTGAATGCTATATTATCCATGTGGCAACCGTTTACAGAATTGATGATGCCAAAGGCAAGAAATGTGAGGATCTATAATCGCATATTGATAGTGATGTGAAAAAAAAGTACACTCTACTGCATTCTTAGATTTTTACAGGAAAACAGAACTGCTGTAGTGGACATAATAAAACAACTAGGGTCTGAAAACACCCTTGTCTGGGGGAAACATGGCGGCGGGCTGACGCCGGTCGCGCGAACTCCAGAGCCGAGAGAGGAGAGAATGCAGTATTATCGTGGAGAACAGCCGTTTTCTCTATGAAGTGTCATGTATGCGGTTTCTTATAGTACAGGAGCAGTCATCGTATAACTTGATTAGATTTTGACTTAAAAAAAAAAAACGGGCTTACCCGAGTGGACGCAGTTTATGGCTCCGGATGTGGATGTGGAGTCGCAGCAGGGGATCTGGTACTACGCGGCGTGTTTTTTTCGGAAGACCCGTGCGGCGCTGGCGGTAGCCGGCTTCCGGGTTGAGAGAAGCAGAGGCAGTACAGTACGCAGGTCGCTGGGGAAGAGAGGAATTCAGAACGGCGCCGACAACGCGGATTTTCAGGCGAGAGGCACAAAGTTTATGCACTGGAACACGCAAGTTGAGGGGCAGTCAGGCGTCGTGCCTGGAGGTAGGAAGAAAGAGAAGACCGGCGGATTGCAGGTTCAGGGGGTTTAAGCGGGGGGGGCCGAGACTGATGGAAAAAGAGCCTCCAACACTAGTGTCACCATTATTTCAAGAGACAACAGAGGGAAGTGGAGATAGGGCGAGCGTGAGTGTAGGGGTAAACCCCCCCCCCAATTATACCCTTAATTGAGTCGGTTATTGTGGAGGTTGGAGCCGAAAAATTATCTAAGAGCACAAGTGACAACCGAGTAAGAAGTCGATATCAGCTTCGGTCGCTCCCAGAGGATAAAAGTAAGGGAAAAGGAGGTAGGGGAGGCGGAAGCTGCGAGCAGGTAGTCAAAGAGGCTGCAGTTGCAACCTCCCCTAAAAAGAAGGTGCCGAAGACAGGAGGGAAGTTGAGACGTTGCGGCCCAAAAGCGGAGCGTGTGCCTGCCAAACCTACGCCGTCGTTAAGATCCTATTTTAAAATCATGGAACAGGTCGAAATTTTGCAGGCAAAGGGGAACAAGTCTCAGAATGCCTCGCTTCTTTTGGAGAATCGATTTACTCCGTTAGTAGGACTTACACAGGGTGAAGAGATACAAACTGAAAGTGTAAGTTTAGAGACAACCCCTACTCTCAGTCCGGATTTGCGTTCTAGCCTTGCCACAACTAGCACTACTGAGTCATTCCAAGGAAGTATGAACTTGAGAGGGGTGGAGAACACCAATCAAAGTGACAGTAGCATATGTGGCGACGGAGGTCAAAACGTTATGGAAAAGATGTTTCTAAGTCTGCGACAAGATATCCTCACAAAATTTGAGATATCTGAGATTAACCAAAAGGGGATACGAGACAAATGTGAGATACTTGAGGAGAAGCTTGACGACCTCGCGACGCGTACTGGAACTCTAGAAGAGGAGGTTAAAGCTCTGTCAGTAGTGGCAACAGGCAACTCTAAGGATATTGAGCTACTCAGAAAACAGAATAGAACGTTGCAAGATGACTTAGAAAGGCTGGATACTCAATCTCGACGCAATAATTTGAGATTCCTCAAAATTACGGAGGGGGTTGAGAAAGGAGATGTCAAGGCTTTTATATGTGGCCTGTTGAGGGAGGAAGTTTTGAAGGATAGGCCAGAAATTGATTGGGCGAAGGAGATTCAGAGGGCTCATAGGGACCCCTTTAGGTTGAACCAGGATCGGAAGACCCCTAGGAAAATCCTGATTAACTTTTTGACTTTCGCTGTGAAAGAGTTAGTGTTGGAACGGGCCCTGAAGGGGGGATCCTTGAGCCACGATGGGTTTTCTTATCAAATCAGGTCTGACCTTGGTAAGAGGACAGCCCAGAGACCGTGGGAACTGGGTTCCAGAATGAATGAGTTGAGAAGTAAGGGAGCCCAGGTCCAGTTAAAATTTCCAGCCATGTTAAATATAATGTGGCAAAACAAAATGCATAGCATAAGTGACCCAGAGGAAGTGGATATATTGATATCACAGATGGTATGATAAGACATAGGATACGCTTGTGCTAAAAAGGTATGAGTTTTCAATTTAGTTGCATTAGCATCAAGATATGGGTATAGTGTGGCTGTTTTCTTTACTTCTAATATTCTCATTCTTTTAGGTCTCTCTTCTCTCTGTGAGATGGGGGAGATCGCAAAGGGCGGAACGCATCGCCCAAGGTATAGAGAGGGGGTTTCCCGGGGGGAATTGGGGGCACTGGGTGTTGGGAGCAATGGGAGAAAAACAAAAAAATAGTCCTCACCAGCCTATTTCTTGAAGGGGTGGAGATAAGATCAGAAATGGCCATGAGTCGGAATCAAGTTGTATTGGATGACAATTGGTATTATAGTTTCCTAGCATGGATACGTTAAAAGTAGTTAATTTTTTAACATGGAATGTTAATGGGTTGAGGTCCAGGAGGAAAGTGTCTCGGGTTTTGGAAACTCTTAAGAAAAGCGCAGCCCAAATCATATTATTACAGGAAACACATCTAGAAAGAATCGAATGTAGGCAATGTTTCGACAAATGCAGATGGGTCCAAGAGGTAATAAGCTCCGATCAGAGGGGGAGTACTAGAGGAGTTGCCGTCATAATCAAGAGTAATAATGGAATAAGATTAGTTAAATATGAAACGGATTGTTCAGGCAGATGGTTAGTGGCAACTCTCGCAATTCAAAATAGGCCTCTGATTTGTGCAGTTTACTATGGGCCAAATAATGATAACCCGGAGGCTCTAATTAAGTTGGAAACCTGTCTTTTAGAAACAACGGCACCTATTGTGTTGGGAGGAGACTTTAATCTAGTTATGGACAAAGGGTTAGATAGGACTTCAAAAGTTAAGTACATCAACCCACCAAGATCATTTACCAGATTGAAAAGCATGATGGAGTTTAATTTAATTGATATTTGGCGCATCAAGATGAAGGAGGTTAGAGAGAGTACTTTTTATAGTAAACAGTACAGACATCACTCCCGTATTGATTATTTTTTATTAGATCAAGATTTATGTGGAGAAGTAATTGGGGTAACGCATATTCCCGCGATAGTGTCAGACCATTCTGCAGTTCTCCTGGCTTTGACGGTGCAGCAAAAGGAGGGGCAGAGAAGATGGACATTAGACAGGACCATTTTATTGGATGGGGAGGTTGTCCGAGACTTAAGAGAAAAATCGGAGTTATATTTCCATGTAAACAAAGGTTCGGCAACAAACCAAATAGTTTGGGATGCCTATAAGGCCTATTTAAGGGGGGTCTTGAGATCTATAATGGCAGGACAAAAAAGAAGGGTGGAGAAACGAGAGGATGAGTATAAAAGTGAAGAGATCAAGGTAAAAGAAAGGGAACTTCAGAGGGCCTCAATGGAAGATACAGATAGAGTGCAAGCCCTGAGTAAAGAGCTAGAGGGGCTACAGGCAGCCTTTCAAGGGCGGATTGATAAGAAAGTACTAGATAGATGGAAAACTAGTAAGCTCCAACATTTCGCCTATGGAGAGAAGTGTAGCTCCTTACTAGCTTGGAAGGCCAAGGCGGATAGAGCTAGAAATACAATTTGAGAGCTAACCAGTAGGACCACAGGGGAAGCATTGCATACTAATGTTGACATATGTGGAGAGGCTTGTAGTTTTATGAGCGATTTATATATGGAAGATATTCATCCAGATAAGGAGGTTATTGCTGAGTGGTTGGGTTTAACGACTCTCCCGCAGCTAACTAATGAACAACAGAAAGACTTAGAAGGAGAGATCAGGGACGAAGAGATAAGAGCCCAGTGTAAGAAAATGGTAAAGGGGAAAGCTGCTGGGCCTGATGGTCTTCCTGTGGAGGTTTTCTTATGTATTATTGATGTCCTGATTCCAGTTCTAAAAGTTTTGTTTAATGAAATATATATGAGTGGGGAATATGCTCCTAGGTCGTGGTCAGAGGCTATAGTTACTTTGATTTTAAAACCTAATAAAGACCCACGGAGAGTTGACTCTTATAGACCGATCTCTCTACTAAACATAGACAACAAGATTTTTTCTGTTATCATAGCAACTCGGGTAGCCAAGGTAATAAAACAGGTTATTCACCCCAATCAAAGAGGTTTTATACCTGGGAGGCAACTTAATGAATGAACATTCCAGCTGATAGGGGTGGTAGACATAGCTGAGGCTTGGAATATTCCTCTTACCATAGTAGCGGTCGATGCAGCTAAAGCTTTTGACCAGGTACACTGGAAGTATTTATGGGAGTCCTTACGTAGTTTCGGATTTCCACAGAATATGGTTACGGCGGTGCAAAATCTGTACTATGGCCCGAGGGCTAGGGTGTTGGTTAATGGGGAGTTGTCTGACTGGTTTGAAATCTTTAGGGGGACAAGGCAGGGTTGTCCTCTGTCCCCGCTACTTTTTAATATCTATATAGAGCCATTGGCAAACTTGATAAGAATAGACACCGCTATTCTCCCTTTTAGATTTAACGATTTCGAAGTCAAATTGGCATTATATGCCGACGACATGATGTTGTACACAAGAAACCCGTTGGAAGCAATTCCTAACTTGATGAGGAAGGCAGAATTATTTGGTCAGGTCTCTGGGTATAAAGTAAATATAGATAAAACTGAGATAATGGAGTGGAATCAGGACTCACAGAGTCACGGGGCAAAAACACAAATACGATACCTAGGGATTTTAATCACACAGAAATTAGAAGACATCGTAAAAACTAATTGGAAGAAAACTAGTCAGGATGTGATAGGACTAATGGTAAAATGGGCGAACCTCCCTTAAATATCTATGGTAGGGTAAATTTAATAAAAATGATCATTCTTCCGAAAATTACTTTCCTTTTCAACTCTATTCCGTTAACTTTTAAACAAAGAAGACATTGCCAAACTCCAGGGGAGAATAGGGAGTTTTATTTGGGCATCAAAAGGACCCAGGATATCCTGGAAGAAACTGAGGAGAAGATTGGAGGTGGGAGGATTGGCACTTCCAGACCTGCTTGCATATTGTTACGCATTTCATTTTAAAAATGTGCGTATGTTGGCAAATAAGATAGATAAGTCATCTATCGGCTCACTCTTTGCGGCTATGCTGGAGGATATCCCGCAAGGTCAATGGCATTTTCTTTTTAAATTCGTAGACCCTAAGTTTTTTAAGAAAGTCCGTTTGAAGGTCCTGAAGGCTGCACTGAATACGTGGATGTATGTGAGGAAAACACTCAGAGTTCCATACTTCTCGTCTTATGCTCCAATTTGGGATTCCCCAGGTACCCCGGAGTGTTTGAGAGATCAACTTAGTCAGCCCTTGAAAGCAGGGGGTATCTTCTATTGGGCGGATCTTAAGGAGGGCACAAATATGATGAGCTGGGAGGCTATGAATAATTTGTCTAAGGGACAGCTAACGAGGTTTAAATACTACCAACTGAATTCCTGGTGGGCGACACAAGACTGGGTGGAGGAAGAGGAGACAAAATTCAGTCAGGTGTCGAGAAATGACCAGTGGAAAAAAGAAATGTCGTTTTGGTACTGGGCTTTTCTGGAAGCGGATACAGATTTTGAAACTGATATTACAAAACTATGGGGTCAGGAGTTTGGAGAGGGTGATGTGAAGCGAATGTGGTGTGATTTCTACGGTATCTTACGAACAGCTGTTAAACCTGCATCACTTAAACGCAATCACTTATTCACCAGCTATAGAGTGTATTGGTCACCTGCGAAGCTATCGAAGATCACCAGCAATGTATATAATTGCCCAAGATGCGAGTTGATAGCGGCAGATGATATGCATTTATTCATGCTTTGTCCAAAAATATTATCATATTGGAACTCTGTTTGTGATTTTATAGGGGAAACAATCGGGACACGGATCTTAGTAAGTCCTCGCTTAATCTTTTTTGGGTTAAATTCGGAAGAAGAAGTGCAGCTCTCAGTGAGTAACGCAAAGTTTTTGTTTTATGTTATTCTTTTGGCAAGACGCGAGATTTGTAAACTATGGAAATCGGAAAGTCCACCACGTTTTTCTGAGTGCCTTAGAAATGTTATATATACTAGTGAGGCGGATATGGCATGCGATCCTACAAGTGAAAAGAAAATTTGGGCTTCGTTGGTAAGGTGGAGAGAAAAGACAACGTGAGTCCTATGATTAAGCCAATTTTGCTGTCGGCTACGGTTTCTCCTTCAGGCGGTGTCAGTGTGTTAAGGAGATGGAAGTGGACACAGCAGTATACTTGTGGGTCACTACGTCTGTTTGCCTTATGGGTCATCGGACAAGCCCCCTGGTAAGACCTAGCGGGATCAGAGTATACCCTAACAAGAATGTTGGCAGAAAACACCCTTGTCTGCCAAGTGTTCAGCATAATTGGTGTAGATGTGAAACATCTCCTTGAGAGTAGGCTGGGCGACACCATTAGTGACTTTGGCACTGCAACATGTTCCATGTTAGAGTGCTTGCCACTTGGTAAGCAAAGCAATGTTGACAAGCAATTCAGGAACTTTCATTTTACAATGTATGAGAAATGGCTTGCAGTGATGCATAGAAGTGTCCGTTCACCAACCATGGCATTTGAAGTCAATGAAACCTCACTGTGGTACTCTGTACAAGTTCTAGATCCCTTCAGTAAAGGGGAATTTTCTCCGTAGTTTCAAAAGTGTTGCTTCATTTTTGACCGCTTCAATAACTCTGAGGGCATAAGCGTCCAGTTCAACACAAATGTTCCCGAACCTGCCAAGAGAATCGCAATCTTTAAGTGCACCACTATTGGCATGGAAAGCTATGTCAGTGGCCAGAGTTAGTAAATTGTGTACTGGCTGTTGTGGCGTTGCTCATCTCAAGTGCCAATGTTGAGAGGGCCTTTTCACAGAAAACAGTTTACATGGGAAGGAAAAAGTGAGCGCACATGACCAAAGACTCTCTGAAGAAGTCTTGTATGGTGTACTACAATAAGTTTATTTTGCAAAACTTTATTTGGATCTCATATACACTGTACGTACACTGTCTATATACCATTGACTATCCGTGCAGAAAGCAAGCAATAATAAAAGCAAAACGTTCCATAAACACCGGAAAACACTGTTTCTGTTGTTTTTAATGGTGCGAAAATGTGTAACCGCTGTTTTTTTAAGGTATTGAAATCGCTTGAAAACACTGAAAAAACCCCACCAGAATTTAACAAAAATAGAAACTGAAAACAGGAAAGCCTACCTATACTGTATTTCTTGTATTTCAGAGGTAAAGGAACCAATCCACTGGGAACAAATAAACTGTGGCACAGTACTGCACATTCTGGACATGCAATGGGGCACCTCACGCTGATGGATACCTACTGGCAATGCGTCGAGTTTGCCTACATTCAGCTCGTCCCCGGATGGCATGGCCTTTGCTCCCTTGTCACCATACACACCCCGACCCTGGTCATTCCCGGAGAAGTTCTGTCAGAATTGCACCAACATCCGCTAAAGAAAAAGACGACTTTGCTGCATCAGGCTCAAGAAAAATTAACTGCTGAGTATTTTGGCTTGACTCAGTACAAGGACATACCGGAAGAATTCAGACTATTTTCAGACACACAAATAAACACAGGAGGGTCCATACCCTTGTTGACAATGCAGACATAGGCGAATGCCCACTGGTTGCAAATAACCGGGTGGGAATAGCTCAAGATGATGAACAGCACTGAGCGTGGCCTTAATGCAATCAACTAAGAGCCATCTGCCTCATGGTGATGCAACTTTTCGATATGTGTTGGACTTGATGACCTCCATGGAGGGAGGGGTGTGTACCAAGAAAGGAGCGTCCTGCTGCACGTTTATCCCAGGCAATGATCTAGACAACGAGACTTTAACTCTTGCCATCCAAGCATTGCACCGTTTACAAAGAGACATGCGTGAGTACCCCTGAGCAGAACTGGTACATGAATGAACTGGTTTTCCTGGCTCCTGGTGGTTGACCAGACTTGTGCGTGTCATTGTTGCCCGTTTTCACATTTTTATTGTTCTTGTATGGACTCCTGCTATTGGGGGATGCCTGCTGTAAAAACGCAGTCCTCAAATTGGGTAGAATGCAAGTAACTAGGAGAGTAGTAATAGTCAAAACTGAAGAACAACATGTCCCCTGAAATGTGACTGTCATGAAGTATGGGTTAGATAATGTAGTTTAAAATTTAACTAGAGGGGGAAATGTTTATATTGATAACATTCATGCCAATGTTTATAATGATACGCTTTCATATACAAGCGAAATCTCACCACTATTAACAAACTTGCCCGTCATGAACTCTCCATCAACCCAGACTCAGAAATACATGGTCAGGCAGGCTCTGCACCCTAAGCCTGAGGTTACTGACTGACAGGTCACAGGTGGAGTGGTGTTGTATGGTTCTTAGGATGTTATAGGGCCCTTAGGGACATTGTCGACATTGCTAAGTTAGCGAGAGCTTTGCTGCCATGATGCTGCTTTTGCGCACGTTACTACATGATTTTGTTTTTGCAAGAATCTGTTTGTGCCTTTCACATGAGAACGGGCTGCTTTCGCGTTCTCGGCCTTTCCTGGAATTTAGTCTGAACACGATGTGCAAGGTCGATAAACAATGCCCCTTGTTATTCTGTTCTGGTCAGTCCCTAGCACCTAGACATAACATGCTACACACAGCTGCAGTATTGAAGACTCGTGCTTTGATATTACGTTGTTGCATGTTATTTTAACACACTTGGAGAAAGCCGGGCCATGGAGAAGAGCTCCGCTGTTCCTATGATGTAAACCTTACATCCAGGCTTTAAGGTATGGGGTCTGCTGTCAAAGCCCAGAGATAGTCCTTTTTATAAAATAAACTTCTTTTAGTCAAGGGGAGGGTGGTCAGGCCTATAGGCCCTTATTTCCACAGTCTTTATAAAATGACTTCTCCCTTTGTATTCTATGGGATTGTAACAATGCTAACTGTGCTGAGTTTATGCATTTTCCTGCTAGTAGTGGCACGTATACTGTATTGTAGAGCACGATAGTTAAAATAAACATTTTGAACTATTTTAGTGACTCTGCCTATTCTCATTGTGGACAAGTACGAGTGAGTGAGCGAAAGAGTACGTCTTGCTCCCGCGATTCCTGAGAGAGTCGGGAGTGTTGTGTTCTGGGTTGTCTAATCATTTGTAGCTCCGTGATATTTGGAGGCGAACGAATGAGACACTATAGCTAGTCGGTTTGGGATTTTGGGTACTGACGTGGTAGGTTGGTACACCCCTATTCACTGAGGTCCTGTTTTCCTGCACATAGTTCTGTGTATGTGCAGAATCCCTGCAACATGGCACCCAACGTGGGAAGGAACTGCTTATCCTCAGGGTTTCCCTTCTAAATACTCTTATCACATAACTCCTGAACAAGTTCCTTATGCTTTGATTCCTTCTGTTGGGGAGCGGATGATCCCCAACATGAACCGCAGACCTACCTTGATCAAAGCCGCACATGAAGGCATAGCATCTGCACATGCTGGTGTGTCTGCGACAGTCTCTATTTTACAACAACGTTACTGGTGGCGTGGTTTATATAAACACTCGTAATTATGTACTTTCTTGTGACATTTGTCAGCAAATCAAGCCGTCTACGGTCACCCGCCCACCGCAAACACAGCTGTGTATTTCTAATCAACCTTTTGGTTGTATCCATCTTGATCACTGCGGTCCTCTCTCTTCTGATACTGCGTATAAATATATTTTTGTTGCAGTTGATTCGTGCACTAGATTCCTTTGGGTTTGGCCACAACGCAGTGCTGACGCTCGAAATGTCATCAGGGATTTGCGTGTCTTTGTCGGGATATTTGCCTGTGGCATCTTCCATTCTGACCAAGGTCCAGAGTTCGCCTCTAAGGCGTACAAGGATGCGATGAAGTCAATGGGGGGTGCTGGTGCAGTTTTCGTCTCCATACAGGCCTGAGGGCAATTCAATTGTGGAGCGAATGAACCGTGACTTAAAGCAATCCTTGACAGCTGGAGTCTTAGGTACTGGCAGGAACTGGCTGGCCCACTTGTATGGGGTTCAACGTACACTTAACCTCCCTAGACGATCTCTGAGTGGTCGGAACCCATACGAAATGCTCTTTGGCATTAAAATGTTTGTGCCAGACCTTGATGGTCTAGATGTTGTGGCGGCTGCCGCAACCTTTCACGTAGATAATCATTCTACTGTGTTACAGGATCTACAAAAGACATGTGACAGCTATGCAACTGAACATTTACCCTCTTCCACTGATGCAGCACTGCTGATTCCAGTTGCCGGTTGGCTTGCAAAAGTCGGAGATCTAGTACGAGAAAAGCTGGAGAACAAAAAGGAATTTGGTCCCTCATATCGTGCACCGTTTCCAGTGCTTGCACTGAAGGGTACTCGTACAGTCATTTTACCACCTTTGCCTGGTCGCAAACACAACAGATACATTTCAGTGGACAATGTCAAGCTACACCATGTGGCCGATTCTGAATAGTGTCACACCTGCAGTTTCGTGCAACGCAATTTCATTGGATCCACTGACTTCATCATCTTCCACTGGTCCTCGTAGGGCTAAGAAAGTGATGGATACTATTTTTGATCTTTCACCCCTCCGACCTCTATCTTCTACCATGGATGTCGAGTATATATATCATCCTGATGAGTCCGTGAGTGAGGTGCCGAACAGTCCTGAAGAACATCAAGCGGACCCGAGACTTCCACCTCTGATTGATCAACCTACGAGTGGCTACTATGGTGATCATCCAAGAGAAAATATCGTTCCTAGGTAATAGAAAAACAAGATCACATTGAGTGTAATAAACAATAAAAAGACAATGAGGACAGAAAGTGGCAAAATTAGATAAAAACTGTGATTATTTATTTAATTAATATTCATATATATGAAACAAAATTAACAAGAATAAAAAACAATTTATAAATGACATATACAATCATGTAACGGGATACATTCATGAAAATGCAGATCAAATTTGATAAAATACAAGGTACATATAAAAATTCAGAGTGGCAACAAATAAATCTTCGCGCGTTTCGGCGCACGTAGCGCCTTCGTCAGGAAAAGCCACAACAACCTAAAATCAATAAAAACATAACTGAACCATCATTGTCATAATTACATCAATATTTACAATAGTAATAGTAGTGATACATTTATAAAGTGCCTTCAGTTATAACTACAAAGAATTAAGACAGAAACCGGAGTGCCTGTGTTAAAGATTTAATTAAAAAAGAGGAATGAAAGAATAAAGTAAATAAACGAAATAAAAAAAAAAATAGATAAAATACAGTAAAGCCACTCCCAAACCCGATATGCAATGGAAAGGGAACGTAAGCTTACTTGAGAACTGATACGACTTAATAAAGATAGACGAGGCTTGGTCACTCGTTATTTTGTTATGCGATGAAACAACATCTGCAATAACATATGTAATACAAAGTTATCGAAGTAATCTATATATACAGATATTGACACATCAAGCGCATTATATATCATATTTAATATCTAGTTCTATTTAGAGCTATTTTATAATCAGGTATTTGTAAAATTCTCAATTATATGGAATATCTAATACAAAAATAAAAATATCAAAATTTCAAGCACTCTTTAAAGTGATTGATAATTGAAATATAAACAAACTATATAGGCCAAGTTGGTTCAGACTTGATCTGGCGATTTTTAATTCAATCTAATGAGCCAGTTAGTAATGACGAAAAAATAAAACACAACTAATTAAGTATGTAGTATACATAGTAAATATTCTTAAAAAGATAAAGAATAACTAATCTATATACTAATGAGGTTTATGGTAGGAGAGGATAGGTTTATGCGGTAATTAACACGTACAAGCTTCCCGGAATTTAAAACATCATTTGTTTTCAGAAAATACAGGTAAGAGTATGGTGCTTACCAATGAGTTAAAGCGCATGAGAACCGGTCTGAACTCTAAGATGTAAACGTACAAGACGATATCCTTAGGATATTGGTTAAGATGTCTAGATATATATTTTTTTTTAAAGAAATTGAGCGGACCTTACTTTGTATCAATACTGACAATGGTCACGTCCTAAAGAAAACATAGAGATAATATCGTAAGTCTGAATATACGGACTTCAAACAAAATATAAATCTAACTGATACCGTGATGAAAGGCAAGGGAAAAGTAGACCTACTTGTATATAAAGCGATCCTTTTACTTGCCAGTTCTAAAATGAAAATACAAACGGGCAAATAAGTATTCAACAATGGGCAACCCTATTATGAAATGAAGTGAGGTAGATTAAATCTAGAGGAGAGGGATGCTAGCCGGAGGAAGACTTACTTGTATAAGGATGCCGCCGCGCGGAATACGTCCAGCGTTCTGTCGAGCGAGATTCGCTTCTGAATAACGCTCGTCAAACTCAGCGATTTAAACGCGGGTAAGGGATTCTTATTCCGGTCATGTGTTGTCGGACTATCAAATCAAAAGGGCGCTTCCTAATCTCGGTTCATACCTTGAATTGACCAATGAGAAATGCGATCTCTATCTAATGCTTAAAAAATGTAGGCAGTCGGAGGCAACTGGAACGCTAACCTCTGTCATAGTCGGAATTAGCAATGATAGACACTGCAGAGTCTGTGTTATTAAACATTCCACTTTGAACAATAAATTAAAACAAATCATAAATACCAACTGGCATATTTTAAATAGTGATCCAGAACAAAAAAACAAGATTGCAAAACCTCTGTTTACGCAACGCCGCAATAAAAACATCAGAGACAAGATTGTTCATTCACGATTTAAATCCACAAACTCTACTCCGAGTTTTATTCAGAAAACTATTTATGGTGCAACACCAATTAGAGGTACCATCAAATGTTCTACCTGTAAATCATGCTCTACCGTGATGACAGGAGAAATGTTTCAATTCAATGGGTTTGTTATACAAGCCCAACAGTTGTGGAATTGTAAGACTCAAAACGTCATATATTTGATTTTGTGCCCCTGTAATTTGGGTTATGTTGGGGAAACCTCCAGAGCAATACAAACCAGGTTAACAGAACATCGTTCAGCCATTAAAACAAAGAAACTCTTAGCACCCTTAGTCAAACATTATATGGATTTCCATCACAAACCGGATGAAATGCGTTGGCGCATTTTAGAAAAAAATCAGATTACCAGATGAGAAGGGTGGACTTGCAATCCGTAAAAAAAGAGAGGTTTACTGGATTTTTTCTCTTAATACTTTTAAATGTGGATTAAACAATGACATACCTTGGGAAAATGCCATTGTCTAATCATGACATCCTGTTTTACGTAATTTTGTCTATAAGTATACTTTATTTTGAATTGTAATATTACAGTTCATTGTATGAAATCGATTAAGATATAGGTTAGTGCTCCAGTTGCCGTTACCACCGTGTAACACCTCCCAAATATTAGATATTGTCTGATATTTTGCATTGGTCAGTTTATAATACATAGTGAATTCATGTCAAGTTTTATTTTTATTTTTTGTTTGCCCGACATCAAATAATCGGAAGAGGGGACCCTGTAATGTTACTATCGCTATTTCCAATTATGATATAAGTTAGCGTTTCAGTTGCCTCCGACTGCTGACGCTGCCGTTGTATACTTTTTGGACATTGGACGGGGACCCTGTTTCTCATTTGTGGGTCCACGGTCGGAGATGAGATTGGGAGGTGCCCTCTCGCTTGACATCTCCACATCACATGACCGGAGTATGATTTCCATGTAAGTCAGTGAATAGGAGACTCTGCAGTGTTTATCATTGCTAATTCCGACTATGACAGAGGTTAGCGTTCCAGTTGCCTCCGACTGCCTACATTTTTTAAGCATTAGATAGAGATCGCATTTCTCATTGGTCAATTCAAGGTATGAACTGAGATTAGGAAGCGCCCTTTTGATTTGATAGTCCGACAACACATGACCGGAATAAGAATCCCTTACCCGCGTTTAAATCGCAGAGTTTGACGAGCGTTATTCAGAAGCGAATCTCGCTCGACAGAACGCTGGACGTATTCCGCGCGGCGGCATCCTTATACAAATAAGTCTTCCTCCGGCTAGCAGCCCTCTCCTCTAGATTTAATCTACCTCACTTCATTTTATAATAGGGTTGCCCATTGTTGAATACTTATTTGCCCGTTTGTATTTTCATTTTAGAACTGGCAAGTAAAAGGATCGCTTTATATACAAGTAGATCTACTTTTCCCTTGCCTTTCATCACGGTATCAGTTAGATTTATATTTTGTTTGAAGTCCGTATATTCAGACTTACTATATTATCTCTATGTTTTCTTTATGACGTGACCATTGTCAGTATTGATACAAAGTAAGGTCCGCTCAATTTCTTTAAAAAAAAAAATATATCTAGACATCTTAACCAATATCCTAAGAATATCGTCTTGTACGTTTACATCTTAGAGTTCAGAACGGTTCTCATGCGCATTAACTCATTGGTAAGCACCATACTCTTACCTGTATTTTCTGAAAACAAATGATGTTTTAAATTCCGGGAAGCTTGTACGTGTTAATTACCGCATAAACCTATCCTCTCCTACCATAAACCTCATTAGTATATAGATTAGTTATTCTTTATCTTTTTAAGAATATTTACTATGTATACTACATACTTAATTATTTGTGTTTTATTTTTTCGTCATTACTAACTGGCTCATTAGATTGAATAAAAAATCGCCCGATCAAGTCTGAACCAACTTGGCCTATATAGTTTGTTTATATTTCAATTATCAATCACTTTAAAGAGTGCTTGAAATTTTGATATTTTTATTTTTGTATTAGATATTCCATATAATTGAGAATTTTACAAATACCTGATTATAAAATAGCTCTAAATAGAACTAGATATTAAATATGATATATAATGCGCTTGATGTGTCAATATCTGTATATATAGATTACTTCGATAACTTTGTATTACATATGTTATTGCAGATGTTGTTTCATCGCATAACAAAATAACGAGTGACCAAGCCTCGTCTATCTTTATTAAGTCGTATCAGTTCTCAAGTAAGCTTACGTTCCCTTTCCATTGCATATCGGGTTTGGGAGTGGCTTTACTGTATTTTATCTATTTTGATTTTTAATTTAGTTTATTTACTTTATTCTTTCATTCCTCTTTTTTAATTCTTTAACACGGGCACTCCGGTTTCTGTCTTAATTCTTTGTAGTTATAACTGAAGGAACTTTATAAATGTATCACTACTATTACTATTGTAACTATTGATGTAATTATGACAATGATGGTTCAGTTATGTTTTTATTGATTTTAGGTTGTTGTGGCTTTTCCTGACGTAGGCGCTACGTGCGCCGAAACGATCGTCGAAGATTTATTTGTTGCCACTCTGAATTTTTATATGTACCTTGTATTTTATCAAATTTGATCTGCATTTTCATGAATGTATCCCGTTACATGATTGTATATGTCATTTATAAATTGTTTTTTATTCTTGTTAATTTTGTTTCATATATATGAATATTAATTAAATAAATAATCACAGTTTTCATCTAATTTTGCCACTTTCTGTCCTCATTGTCTTTTTATTGTTTATTACACTCAATGTGATCTTGTTTTTCTATTACCTAGGAACGATATTTTCTCATGGCTGTTTGCCCTGTCCTAGGAATAGTATATTCATATATACAGGGGGCCCTTGATATTTACACATGATTTACCCACAGCTTGTCTGTGCGGGGCTGTTTGATTTTATCATTTGATTGCCAATTCAGTTGATTGTTTCTTCTTGTGCCTTTATAATACATTGTTACTATCCTTTTTCTTTTCTTTTTCCTATTCTGCCTTTTTCTCCTTGGGTTCTAAATTTCCCCAATCTCTTGTTTATATATAATTTAGATTTGATTATATCATTAGTTTTTATTTATTATCACTCACACTTAACAATGGCTCAGTTAAAAACATTTGGTTTTTCAGATGAAGAATTCGCAATTCTTGTGGGTACTAGCAACTCTTTTAGTCATAGTTCCAAATCAAGTTTTCAAGATAATGATGACATCAATAAATTAATGAATCTTAAAAATAAATTAAAACGTATGGAAGCACACGGGGAATACATGTTAGAATATCTTAAAGCTGGTATAATACCCAAAGGGCTACGTGTTCGTAATATACCTGGACTATTTGTACACTACAAATTGTTTTTAGAGAAATAGAGCATGATAGCTAGTAGGTGCTCGCGTGACTTAATGATATTAATTATTGAGACGGCTAAAGATTTGGCGGCTTCCCTAAAAATGGAGTTAATTGAATTAGAGGAAAAAATTAAAAAATCTAACAGCGTAGAGGAAGCTGTCAAAAAACTAGAAGAATCTAATAGAGAACTTGCATCATTTGCAGAATACTTAGATAAAAGGAAGTCAGAGAAATTAGTCATAGATAAAAGATTCTACACTTTGGAAAGGACTTATCCATACCTTAGAGAGAACTTTTATAAACAAAATCAATATGTGAATGAACATACCTCTAGACAGCAGAGAGTAACTACTTTCTCTGACACCTCAGATTCTGAGGGAGAAGGAAGCTCACATTATTTTGAACCAGAAGGAGGATATGGTTCATCCAATGCAAATAAAAATACACGTCAAGCTTTTTTAGGTCACCGAGGGACCCGCAGGGGCCGACAGAGAGTGAGATTCCAACCTCAACACAGAGACAGTTATCAGGCCCACCAATATCAGCCGGATCCTCAACACATATTGGAAACACGAAACAGACAGTATTGGAAAAACGGGATATAATCCCCATTTTCAATTTATCTTCACAAACATTAAATTCTGCTAGTATGAGTGTTCTTTCTAAAGGTTTATCATTTGTACCCCACACATGTGCCAACTCTTTTGAACTATATCAGGATATTTTCTCTTTTTTTTTTTGAAAAATTAGATTACATAAATATTTTTCTAATACTGAAGACACAAATATTTTATCACCCATATCTCACATTTTAACCTTGCCATCCACCTTCCCACCCTCATTGGATCAAGTAGGCCCTGAAGTGTCTGTCTTTGAACACGTAGTTCTCAAACGATTAGAAGAAGCACTTCGATTTATTCCTAAGCCTACATATAATTTAAATAAAGAAGAATTCTTGTCACTGCAATCTTTATCTCAAAACAACACGTTAACCATCAAAAGTGCCGACAAAGGCGGTGGTATTGTAGTCATCGATACCGATGACTATGAAAAAAAGATGTCTGTCATGTTAGCCGACCAGACGTTTTATTCTAAAATTACATCCAATCCCATGCACAAAATATCTGAAAAAATCTTATCTGTGACCAATCAGGCTCTCAACACTGGCAGTATTACTGAGAAGGAATTTGATTATCTAAATTTCTCTAATAATAAAACATCATGTATTTATGGTATTCCAAAAATACATAAAAATGAGAAAGATCCTCCGTATTGCCCAATAGTTTCAACAATTGGAACAGTTACAGAACCTTTATCAAAATTTATAGACAAGATATTAAGACCGTTTATACCCAAAATTAGATCTTATATTAAAGACACAGGAGAGATGATAAATAGAGTAGAACATTTACCATTCAATCCCCATTCTGACATCTTAGTGACTCTCGATGTAGAGTCACTATATAGTAATATACCACAGCAAGAGGCTTTAGAAGCCACTGAATGGTTTATTGAAGAATATCAGATCCCCTGTACCAAATCCTTTTTATTACAATGCCTTCACATAGTTTTAACTGAAAACATCTTTGAATTTCGATCACAATTATTCCGCCAAATAAAAGGCGTTAGCATGGATGCCTCGGTAGCACCCTCAATAGCTAATATATACATGGCGTTGTTCGAAGCAAAACATATCTTTAATGAAGTGGCCCCCTTCTGTGAATCAGTTTCCCATTGGTCCAGATATATAGATGACATTTTCTTTATCTGGACCAATGGGGAAGATAGTCTTCTGGAGTTTCTACAATGGCTTAATTTGGCAGACACCAATCTTAAATTTGTGGCACATACCAGTGTAAAGCAGGTGGAATTTTTAGATATTTTGATTAAACATCACTCGGGTAGATTAGAGGTTGATTTATTCATCAAACCTACAGCAAGAAACACCTTATTGCACTACAAAAGTTACCATCCGCGCGCTCAAAAAGATAGTATACCATTCTCGCAATTTTTGAGAGTACGGCCTAACTGCACTAATATAGCAGATTACGATGCTCAAGCCACTATAATGAAAGCCAAGTTCCTGGAAAGGGGCTATCCCCACCGGCTGGTGAGGGAATCAATTCAACGCGCCAGATTTTATGACAGAGATCAGCTCCTCAGAAACATCAACAACGTTAAAAAATCCCAACTGGTCTGTGTTATTAAACATTCCACTTCGAACAATAAATTAAAACAAATCATAAATACCAACTGGCATATTTTAAATAGTGATCCAGAACAAAAAAACAAGATTGAAAAACCTTTGTTTGCGCATCGCCGCAATAAAAACATCAGAGACAAGATTGTTCATTCACGATTTAAATCCACAAACTCTACTCCGAGTTTTATTCAGAAAACTATTTATGGTGCAACACCAATTAGAGGTACTATCAAATGTTCTACCTGTAAATCATGCTCTACCGTGATGACAGGAGAAATGTTTCAATTCAATGGGTTTGTTATACAAGCCCAACAGTTGTGGAATTGTAAGACTCAAAACGTCATATATTTGATTTTGTGCCCCTGTAATTTGGGTTATGTTGGGGAAACCTCCAGAGCAATACAAACCAGGTTAACAGAACATCGTTCAGCCATTAAAACAAAGAAACTCTTAGCACCCTTAGTCAAACATTATATGGATTTCCATCACAAACCGGATGAAATGCGTTGGCGCATTTTAGAAAAAATCAGATTACCAGATGAGAAGGGTGGACTTGCAATCCGTAAAAAAAGAGAGGTTTACTGGATTTTTTCTCTTAATACTTTTAAATGTGGATTAAACAATGACATACCTTGGGAAAATGCCATTGTCTAATCATGACATACTGTTTTACGTAATTTTGTCTATAAGTATACTTTATTTTGAATTGTAATATTACAGTTCATTGTATGAAATCGATTAAGATATAGGTTAGTGCTCCAGTTGCCGTTACCACCGTGTAACACCTCCCAAATATTAGATATTGTCTGATATTTTGCATTGGTCAGTTTATAATACATAGTGAATTCATGTCAAGTTTTATTTTTATTTTTTGTTTGCCCGACATCAAATAATCGGAAGAGGGGACCCTGTAATGTTACTATCGCTATTTCCAATTATGATGTAAGTTAGCGTTTCAGTTGCCTCCGACTGCTGACGCTGCCGTTGTATACTTTTTGGACATTGGACGGGGATCCTGTTTCTCATTGGTGGGTCCACGGTGGGAGATGAGATTGGGAGGTGCCCTCTCGCTTGACATCTCCACATCACATGACCGGAGTATGATTTCCGTGTAAGTCAGTGAATAGGAGACTCTGCAGTGTCTATCATTGCTAATTCCGACTATGACAGAGGTTAGCGTTCCAGTTGCCTCCGACTGCCTACTTTTTTTAAGCATTAGATGGAGATCGCATTTCTCATTGGTCAATTCAAGGTATGAACCGAGATTAGGAAGCCCCCTTTTGATTTGATAGTCCGACAACACATGACCGGAATAAGAATCCCTTACCCGCGTTTAAATCGCCGAGTTTGACGAGCGTTATTCAGAAGCGAATCTCGCTCGACAGAACGCTGGACGTATTCCGCGCGGCGGCATCCTTATACAAGTAAGTCTTCCTCCGGCTAGCAGCCCTCTCCTCTAGATTTAATCTACCTCACTTCATTTTATAATAGGGTTGCCCATTGTTGAATACTTATTTGCCCGTTTGTATTTTCATTTTAGAACTGGCAAGTAAAAAGATCGCTTTATATACAAGTAGGTCTACTTTTCCCTTGCCTTTCATCACGGTATCAGTTAGATTTATATTTTGTTTGAAGTCCGTATATTCAGACTTACTATATTATCTCTATGTTTTCTTTAGGACGTGACCATTGTCAGTATTGATACAAAGTAAGGTCCGCTCAATTTCTTTTTAAAAAAAATATATCTAGACATCTTAACCAATATCCTAAGAATATCGTTTTATACGTTTACATCTTAGAGTTCAGACCGGTTCTCATGCGCTTTAACTCATTGGTAAGCACCATACTCTTACCTGTATTTTCTGAAAACAAATGATGTTTAAATTCCGGGAAGCTTATACGTGGTAATTACCGCATAAACCTATCCTCTCCTACCATAAAACTCATTAGTATATAGATTAGTTATTCTTTGTCTTTTTAAGAATATTTACTATGTATACTACATACTTAATTAGTTGTGTTTTATTTTTTCGTCATTACTAACTGGCTCATTAGATTGAATTAAAAATCGCCAGATCAAGTCTGAACCAACTTGGCCTATATAGTTTGTTTATATTTCAATTATCAATCACTTTAAAGAGTGCTTGTAATTTTGATATTTTTATTTTTGTATTAGATATTCCATATAATTGAGAATTTTACAAATACCTGATTATAAAATAGCTCTAAATAGAACTAGATATTAAATATGATATATAATGCGCTTGATGTGTCAATATCTGTATATATAGATTACTTCGATAACTTTGTATTACATATGTTATTGCAGATGTTGTTTCATCGCATAACAAAATAACGAGTGACCAAGCCTCGTCTATCTTTATTAAGTCGTATCAGTTCTCAAGTAAGCTTACGTTCCCTTTCCATTGCATATCGGGTTTGGGAGTGGCTTTACTGTATTTTATCTATTTTTATTTTTAATTTCGTTTATTTACTTTATTCTTTCATTCCTCTTTTTTAATTAAATCTATAACACGGGCACTCCGGTTTCTGTCCTAATTCTTTGTAGTTATAACTGAAGGCACTTTATAAATGTATCACTACTATTACTATTGTAAATATTGATGTAATTATGACAATGATGGTTCAGTTATGTTTTTATTGATTTTAGGCTGTTGTGGCTTTTCCTGACGAAGGCGCTACGTGCGCCGAAACGCGCGTCGAAGATTTATTTGTTGCCACTCTGAATTTTTATATGTACCTTGTATTTTATCAAATTTGATCTGCATTTTCATGAATGTATCACGTTACATGATTGTATGTCATTTATAAATTGTTTTTTATTCTTGTTAATTTTGTTTCATATATATGAATATTAATTAAATAATCACAGTTTTTATCTAATTTTGCCACTTTCTGTCCTCATTGTCTTTTTATTGTTTATTACACTCAATGTGATCTTGTTTTTCTATTACCTAGGAACGATATTTTCTCTTGGCTGTTTACCCTGTCCTAGGAATAGTATATTCATATATACAGGGGGGTCCTTGATATTTACACATACTATGGTGATCATGCCAGCCTCTCTTCCGGCTCGTCTTCCTCGACATCCAGTTTGGCAGACCCACCATCTAAATTAAGTATTTTTTTCTCTTGGTTCAAAAAGACTTACCTGGTCCCTCCTTGGACCTACATTTGGTTGGTGCTTATCCTGATTTTCCTCTTCATGTCAATTGGATTTGTGACAGTGTTCTTTTTGCTCATCAATGGTCATTACTTGCCAGAACGCTCTGCTATGAACTTGGTCGATGGAATTCTGGCCCCTCACACATCGTCCCATATCATGAAACATGATCAGTCTCATGTTAACATTTCAGCATTCCTGGTTGCAGATGGCATCGTTTTGGACAAAGTAGCTTACGAAATCCACGGTCCGACCGAGGTACTTGGAGTACCATACGTGTTTCGCGTCTCTTTGGGAGATGTGGTGACACGGGACATATATTCTGATGATTTGGGATGTGCAAGCAGTACATGCACTGTTTTCAGATTTAAAATATTATGCTGCTTTTGATGGTGAAGATTTGTATTTAAATTCTGCCAACTATGGGGATTTATTTTGTTATCAACGTTATGGGCATCATTTTTTACATAAAGCAAATACTTTAAGATATTCGTTTAATTATACACAATGGGAACACTGTCCTTCTCCCGTAGAGGGGAGTTCTAAAACTCTTCGAGATAAATTCACTTATTTTACTGATTATGACATATCTAATCCGGAATCCTATTACTTTAAACTTCGATCATCTACACAATCCAAATTTATGTTGACCCACACAAAATTGATTTATGCCAACTCGTTTAGACATAAATTGGCTACGCGGGGGTTATGATCATTGGAAAGATACTGTCGATTTAAAATCAATCGGGGGCACGAAACCTTGGCAGGTTCAGGGAACTGAGGCTTTGCATCGTGCCTGCCTGATCCCAGCTCAAATGTTATTTTTGAATGATACAGTGTACCAGACCTCTTGTTTTGGCCTGGCAACTGTCAAAAATTTAAATACTCCATCCATTCCGTCCTTAGCGGAATATGACGATTGGCGCACCCACACAAAGTTTACCATTTCGACACTACAAGCTTTGCTTCGGAATAAGACTTTCAATGTCTCTGAGATTGATTCTTCCGGGTGGCTGGTGTGGCAAACAAATACAAATACATGCCAATTGCGTTTTTATAATGTTACACCTGGTTTCATTCAGTCTAGACCTGATCCCCGTTACCACTTAACACATTCGGTCACCACATACTCGGTGGGTAAATTATGCCAACAATGGTTAGAACATTCCACCTTGGCATCTGTGAAACAACACCTTACACTATTGTCGGATGACATCAATTTGGCTGATTTCATCTTAGGCCCTAAGAATCCTAGGTCTAAGAGATTTATCCATGAAGCATACAATGAATTTTGGAAACTTTCACAGATGGAAGCAGCATTTCGTCTGCGCCAAATTGATCAGTCCAATTTAGAAAAAGTCCTTGCCATGGTAAACAATAGTATAAACACGCTTTCCTCACGCATTTATACGTTGGATAATATTGTCTCATCTGTTATTGATATTGTTCAAAATGATGTATCTGTGATATATCATGGTCAAAATCAGTTGAGATCTGTTATGCAGTTTGCATGGACCCTACAGAGTCTTAAAATGGGAAAAGTACCTTGGGATTATTTGAATGCCACTGCTTTGTTTTTGCCATTTAATCTAACTGATAAGCAGAGATTTATGTCCATGAAAGATGCTACATATACACTTTTGCATATTGAACAATTGGAGACCTTACCGTTCTCAGTAGCGGAAACGGACTCTGCTGTTTGTTTAATTCATGGGGTTATCTCTCTCCCTTTTTCCCTATTTCAGTTTAAATCATGCATGCAACATTTTCCGATTGGCCGTTTTGAACCGCTGAGTAGTGCATTCCTGCATGAATTGTGGTCCCTACCTTTCACTTACAGATGTCAGAGGGAGGGTAAGGAAGTTTTTCTTACAGGGGAGGACTGCAATTCCACAATAGGACATTCCCTGGTTTGCAAACACATTAAGTTGCACGGCGCTTGTAACGTTTCGGCGCCTAATCTGGCTTGTTTTTTAAAAGGGACCCCAGTGCCATCAATAATTCCCACTTTTACGTTGCTTACAAATGGCAGTTATCTTATTTTGAACAACCAAGCCTGCTGTGGTTTACGGGCAGGAGTCCCGTATTTAGTAACCGTTTCCCAGCGCGTAACTTGTTGCAATGTGCTTTTCCCACCCCCGCATGGGAGGGTAGATAGTTCAATTTGGCCTTCCATTCCGACTTTGAAAACGGATTTCAACAAGTTGAGCAGGCTCAAAGCGCTACTATTCCAACAAGAAGTGTCTCTCACTTCGGCCGAGAGACCTTCGAGTTACAGGTGGCTAGGACTTCTAGTGAGATACAGTCCCTTTTGAACACGAACCTCCCACAACATTTTGGGGAGCTTATACACCAAATATTTAATGCGTCTGACACCACAGGCCTTGCGCATTTTTTTTAAATGTGTGGGATCTGGCCTTGTGACTTCTTTTTAGACAGTATTTAGAATAATACTGGGGTTTATTCATTCTATCTTTTCCAGCGGGTAAACATCCTTTTGTATGCGGTCATTACACCGCGTACCATTACTACGCAAGCTTTACTACGCATGCGCTGTAATAATGTGTAGCAATTTATACGCATGTTATTACAACGCATGCGTTGTAAAGCGAACCACATCGTTGTGAGGAAACTGAGGCGTTTCCTCACAACGTCGTGCAACGATCACCGCCTCTCTGAAGACGCAGGAAGAAGAACATAGGACACGAGGAGAGAGAGGTAAGAGGGGCTATTTTTAAGGGTTTAGGGTAGGGGGAGGTCTTTAAGGATTAAGGTAGTGTTGTGTTTGAGGAGTAGTGTTTTGGGGTTTGGGTAGTGCCGGGGGGGTCATGTAGGGGAGTGTTTGGGGGTAGGGGAAGGGTCGTGCTGGGAGTAGTGTTTTAGGGTTTAGTGTAGTGTTGTGGTGTTTGTGTAGTGTTTTAGGGTTAAGGGTAGTGTTGGGGTGTCGTGCAGGGTAGTGTTGTAGTGTAGGGAGCGGACTGGGGGAAGGGTGAGGGTCGTGCATGGGGTAGTGTTTTAGGGTTTAGGGTAGTGGTGTGATGTTAGTGTAGGGTAGTGTATTAGGGTTTAGGGTAGTGTTGGGGGGGGTTGTGCAGGGTAGTGTTCGAGTGTAGGGACAGGACTGGGGTCAGGGGAGGGTTGTGAAGGGGGTAGTGTTTTAGGCTGTAGGGTAGTGTTGTGGTGTGGTGTAGTGTAGTGGTTTAGGGTTTAGGGTAGTGTAGTGGTGTTTGGGTAGTGTAGGGTAGTGTGGTGTTTGGGTAGTTTTTTAGAGTTTATTTTGTGTAGGGTAGTGTATTTGTATTTAGTATTTAGTGTAGTGTTGCGGTAAATGTCTGTTTTTATTACTATGCAAGTTTTAGTGTTTAGTGTAGTGTCGGGGGTTGTGATGGGTAGTGAATGAGTGTAGGGACCGGAGTGGGGGAATGCGTATGTTCGTGCAGGGGCTAGTGATTTAGGGTTAAGGGTAGGGTAGTGGTGTTTCAGTAGTATAGGGTAGTGTAGTGTTTGAGTGTTTTGGTAGTGTTTTCCATTTTTAGATGTGTAGTGGAGTGTATTTCTATTTATTATTTAAAGTAGTGTTGTGTTTTAAACATTTTTAAAAAGGGGTTAAATGTCTTTTTTTTTTTTTAATATGACACGTTATTCCGCATACCCTTTTTATTACAAGGCAAGTTTTTACTTCGTATACATTAACACTTTCAATGTAATGGTATGCGAACTAAAAACTTGCGTAGTAACAGTTATTGCTAAGTAATAACCGCGTAGTAATGGCATTCGAAGTAATGGCATGCGAAATAACGTGTCATATTCTTTCCAGCATCTTCGGAGGGTTCCCCTTAATTTTGGCGTTAGGTGCTAGAATCCTGCTTCTCCTGCTCCTGTTGCGCGATGGCTGTTCATCTTGTGGTACTGCACAGACCAGGCCAGCAAGTTTGTTTCTTCGACTTACTTAATTGGATGGCATCCCTCTTTTCCACCAACAACAGGGATGATCTTTTGGAGGGAATTGCATTCCTCGGTTCACATACCTTGATGGACTTCCCACCTCCTTCATAATAACTCTTGCATTATAACTTTGTTATCCCGGAGGCGGCTCTTTTTCAATAAGCAATGATGACACTATTGAAACAATTTTTTTTTTTTTTTTAAAGTTTCGATTTTTTCCAATTTGGTTTTTCCAAAAGCTTTGAACTCTGCTTGACTTGTGAACTCTGTTATGGTCCATTGTCTATGTCCTATGCCCTTACCAAGGGGAGGGTGTTATATGCTTCTTAGGATGTTGTAGGGCCCTTAGGGACATTGTCGACATTGCTAAGTTAGCATGAGCTTTGCTGCCATGATGCTGCTTTTGCGCACGTTGCTACATGATTTTGTTTTTGCAAGAATCGGTTTGTGCCTTTCACATGAGAACGGGCTGCTTTCGCGTTCACTGCCTTTCCTGGAGTTTAGTCTGAACATGATGTGCAAGGTCGATAAACAATGCCCCTTGTTATTCTGTTCTGGTCAGTCCCTAGCACCTAGACATAACATGCTACACACAGCTGCAGTACTGAAGACTCTTGCTTTGATGTTACATTGTTGCATGTTATTTTAACACACTTGGAGAAAGCTGTGCCATGGAGAAGAGCTCCGCTGTTCCTATGATGTAAACCTTACATCCAGGCTTTAAGGTATGGGGTCTGCTGTCAAAGCCCAGAGATCGTCCTTTTTATAAAATAAACTTCTTTTAGTCAAGGGGAGGGTGGTCAGGCCTATAGGCCCTTATTTCCACAGTCTTTATAAAATGACTTCTCCCTTTGTATTCTATGGAATTGTAACAATGCTAACTGTGCTGAGTTTATGCATTTTGCTGCTAGTAGTGACACGTATACTGTATTGTAGAGCACGATAGTTAAAATAAACATTTTGAACTATTTCAGTGACTCTGCCTATTCTCATTGTGGACAAGTACGAGTGAGTGAGCGAAAGAGTACGTCTTGCTCCCGCGATTCCTGAGAGAGTCAGGAGTGTTGTGTTCTGGGTTGTCTAATCATTTGTAGCTCCGTGATATTTGGAGGCGAACGAATGAGACACTACAGCTAGTCGGTTTGGGATTTTGGGTACTGACGTGGTAGGTTGGTACACCCCTATTCACTGAGGTCCTGTTTTCCTGCGCATAGTTCTGTGTATGTGCAGAATCCCTGCAACAGTGGCACATATCCGAAGACAAACGCACAAAGGGAAAACTCGGGTCCATCCTCTAGATAAGCGCAGCAACATTACAATGGTCCAGGGAGATTGGCCCCAATAAAGCACACATGGCCGGAGTGGTGCGCACATTCTCAAAACATAAAGTCGATGCCACACGAAGTTTGGAACACATAGCTAATCAGGACACAGCACACACAATGCATGCAGTGATCACGCCTCTCATGCCAGACATCTGGACACATTAACCACTAGCCTCCATTGTGCCCACGCATGGTCGAGGCCCACCTACATTTGTTTTCAGGGGCCTTATTTATGACTCCACAGACAAGGCCTGTATTCTTTTACCAAAAAATGATTGTTGGAAGTACTTTATGACATCCATAAATATGTATAAAGACTCGTTCAAATTGATTGTACTTTGAGACAGTCCTCAGACCTGCTTCTGTAACTGTGCTCCAGGCCCAAGTGTTTAATTAAAAACAAACCGTTCCTGTTTTGCCAAACGCCTCTTGTCTTTTGTTTTTTCAAGGTAAATTCATATTCGAGCAACAAAAGTACACTGGGGATAGTGCGAGTAAAAGGTATGTTTCACTGCTAAATTTGTCAAACTATGCAGTGTTTAGCAGTGGTGTGAGATTGCAGGTATGTCGCACTCTCTTGGCTCGTTGTTGGTGCGCGTAGGGACGCAGTTTGTCATTGATATGGTTATTTATTATGTATTGTTATGAATATATGTAATTACCTCAGCTTGCGTGCTCTGTCTACTTCCTCATATACTGAATTAAAGAGCGAGCGCTGGGCCTTGGCTTATTAAAGGTGTGTTGGCTCATGTACTTGCATTACCACTTTATCAAGCATCCCGCAAAGGCTGTGGGCGAAAACTGAATAATCCCTCAGCAATGATCAGGGGGGCTGTTCTGCTGTAGGGCAAAATATGGCTTTACCACTTGTGCTTTTCTCGGGTTACCCTTGTTAACAAATGTCGCATTCCCAGCTGCACTACGTGGCTGCCATATCTGGCCAGGTGTACATGAAGCATTGCTTGGGTGTTTAATTATTAGTCATGCCATCCAAACACCCTCCCTTTTTTACGTCTTACATACCTGTCACCGTGCCGGAGGACGATAGGACATACATTTTAGTGTCTTTTTAAACGTACAGTCCTTGTTGACTCTACGAGTTTAAAAAGCCAGAAATTGCTTTAAAATAACAAAGTCTTCCAAGGTGTGAAGTAATGCAAAACTGAGCATGCAGTTTGGGACAAAACTCACAGGCTTGTCTATCCTGCCCGTTCATCTGGAAAACTAAAACCAAGGTCTCAAGTCAAAAAGGAAGATCATCCTGGAGTCATTCTGAAGTAATCCGATGACTTCAGCAGAGCTATTCCTGTAAATATCGGGGGAAGTCATCCCAAGCCATCCTGAAGTACGCTTATAGAGTCATCACTAAAACTACCCCAGGATGAGGTTCTGATTACTTCATTTAAAAGTGAGTAATGATCTACTGCTACAGGAATACTAAGTGACAACTTCAGAATGAGTGTAAATTACTCTGAATGATTTCAGGACAACTTCAGGATGAGCCTTAATTACACCAGGATGACGAGAACAACTTCAGGATGAGTCTTAAATACATCGGCATTATTACTGGACAACTTCAGGATGAGTCTTAATTACACCAGGATGACTTCAGAATAACTTCAGGATGAGCCTTAATTACATCAGGATGATTTCAGGACAACTTCAAGATGGCTGTGTATTACTTGAGTATTATATTAATATAACTTATGAATGAGTGTGAACTACTCTATGATAATTTTATGACCAGCGCATGGATTACTCCATTATTATTTTCTATCATCTTCCAAATTATTATGGAATACTTTTAAATGAATTATTGACAACTGTGTGATGAATCTCAATGATTCTATGAAAATGATTGGTTAGTTGAAGATTATTGCCAAATGACTAAATATTAAGTGAGGGTTGGATCACCTTGAGAGTTCTGTGACAGGAGTACAATCTCCGATTGACACTTTGCCTATCCAGGGTCCAGCAGCATTACAAAAGGAAACTAAAGGAACAAAAGGCAATGATACGTTCCACTGCCTTGATTTTGATAAATCCAGAAAGCTCACATTTTCTTAAATTATTTTTTGTACTCCCGTTTACATCAAGTAGTCAGTGTGGTGTGTTTCATTTAACAGTGACGCAACATTAAAAGCTTTCATTCACTCATTCATTAATTCATTCATCACGCAACCATAAAGGTGCACAACGTTATGCTGACCGGAGGGGAGGGAGGTTACACGAGGAAGGTGTTTCATTTGAAGTTGTCAAGGTCACTGTTTGATGCTGCGATCAGTGGGCAATTGATTTTGAACCGCAAAGGTCAAACTCTGACAGGCCAGATGGGCGGTAAGTTTATCGGGGCCTCTGCTGAGGGAAGAGGTAGAATTTCTTGCCTGCAGTGGGACAAGTGGCATGGCTTGGAAAGACAAGGGTGTCTGTGAAAAGATTGTTTTTGACTCTTCCAAGACATTTGGCTGAGAGCTTTGGTGGACCACGGGAGATAGGTGCGATGTGGCTTACCGAGGCGGAGCTGGATTTGGTCGGAGTAACTGGGTATAGAGGAAATAGACCGGGTCAGATTGGGAAGGTGGGCAGTCGGCATTGGTCGATGGGCCGGTGCCTAAGGGTGACCTGTGGGCCATGTGTTTTTTAGGGCCTATGCTTCATCCTCCCTTGCCAGACTGTCACACTGAGGCTATAGCGGGCGGAGGAGGGGTGAGTTTAAGAATAGGCCTCGCTGGGGGCCAGGTGTAGCTCTGGATGTTGCACCATTCTTAATGCACCCTCCCCATCCCACCGGGCTGCAAAATCCTTCAACCTGAATACTACTACCCCCACCACCTCCCCCGCAGGTTCGTCACATTCAGGCAATGATGGGCAGTGATTTTGTGGCAATTGGGCCCCCGCTTCCCTTCGTGTTATTTTATTGACCCTTCCCCTGCCCAGGTATAAGAGAATCTGCCTTGCTCGGGTCCAGGTGTGTCACATTGGGCCCCAATGTTTTCAGTCCTTGGTAGGGGGAGGGGAAGCGTATTTCTGTAGGCCTTGCTGTAAGGCCACCTTACCCAGAGTAACAAGCATTTGCAATTTTATCGTTCTCGCATTTGCGAGAGTTAGAGCTAATTGGCGTTGTAAATGACAATGTCTTTTACCCATGTGTTCTGGTTTGGAGTGGAGTGGATATATATGGTTTCATGTGTAAAATATGTGGGTTGAATTGGAATTGTTAGTTATGGAATTGTATGGGGTGGAACTGTGTGGTGTGTAGTTTATTTGTGTAGTGGAATTATGTGGCATGGTGAATAGATAGGGTTGAGAGCTGCACAGAATAGATAGAAAAGAAGATAAAGAGGGCTAGGTAGTGTGTGCACGAAGTGGTGAATGAACTCCAGACAGAGGAGCAGAAAGAGCGTGTGAGAGAGAAAGAAGAGGGAAGCAGGCTACAGACGCATAAAGAAAGTGCTCCTGTGTATGCAGAAGACACCGCAAGAAGTGGAGGAGAGCATGGGTTTGAGGGATGTAAATCTTGAAAAGGCACAGGAAAGAAACTGCGCTCAAATACCTGAAGTGAACCAATATGAGAGAGGCGGGAAGAGAGCGAGAGAGAGGTGTGAGAGAGAGAGAAGGATCAGTGGGAGTGGCACCCAGATGGGAGGCGAGAGGTAGACCAGTGCACAGCGCGAGGAGGTACAGTAAGGTAGCATGTGTGAGCAGGCAGTATAGAGATCAGACAGGAAGTGTGAGGGAGAGATGAGAGGGGGCAGTGGAAGTGTGAGGTGAGAGGGTAGTGGAAGTGTGAAAGAGAGATGACAGGGGCAATGGGTGTGTGGAGGAGAGATAATAGGGTTGTTGGAAGTGGGATGTAGAGATGGGTTGTATTGGAATTGTTTGTAGTGGAATTGTGTAATGTGGGATTGTGTGGTGTGGAGTTGTGTAGTGGAAATGTGGCATGGTGTGCTGTGTTATTTTGTGGATAATAACTTGAATGGTATTAACTAGTGGAATTGTGTAGAGTGAGATTGTGTGTTATGGAGTTAATTATGTGGAATGGTATTGTGTGAAGTGGAGTGGCATGGATTTGAATTATGTGGTGTGCTGTTAAAAGTTGTGGTATGATTTTGAAATCTGTCTTGTGTACTTGAGGTATGTGGTGTGTTGTGGAATTATGTTGTGTATTTGAAATGTGTATTTTGGTGTGGAATTATGTGGTGTGTATTGGTAATGTGTGGAGGTGAATTGTGTGGCGTTGCGTGAAATTATGCTTATTGGAGTTGTGTCATGGTGTGTAGTGCATTTGTGGTTTGCTAGTATGTGGCGTACAGTGCGGTGTTTTATGTTGTATTGAGTAGAGTGTAAATATGTGGTTTTGAGTGTACTGGAATTATGTGGACTAGGATTTAGTGTCATGGAGTGTAACTATGTGGAATGGTATTTTGTGTTGTCTAGTGGTATGTTGTGGAGTTTAATTATGTGCTGTTGAATTTTGTGGCATGATGTGTTTTGTGGTATGGATTGGATGAATGTGGTGTGGTGTAAATGTGTTGCAGCGTTGAATTATGTGGTTTGGAATGGAAATGTGTGGAGAGGAATTGTGTTGCATGGAACTGTGTGGTGTTGAGTGAAATTATGCTGATTGGAATTATGTGGCATGAAGTGGAGTGTATTTATGTGGATTGTTGCTATGTGGCAGTTGCCAGTGTCCTATAGTGGAGTGGGAGGAGTAGAGACTCGTAGACTAGATTTGTTGGAGTAGAGTGTCGTATAGTAGAGTAGGGGGAGTAGAGTGTCAGAGTTTAGGAGACCAGAGTTCAGTGGCAGAGTTTTGTGACCCTTTGTGGCTCCTCCCATGCCCCCTAATTTATGAGTTTCCTGGGTATTTTTTTTTCTCATTTACAGCACTGATACATACATACTACGTACTTCTACGAAGTGGACAAGAGGCAACATTTACTGGCGCTCTACAAACGCTTTATTTAATAAATAACAAAACTTTGTTCGGTACAACTGAATGGGATCTGAACACCTGCACTGAACAAACCTAATTTCATCTCAACTCATACATGGAAACCTGCTTTGACTAAAACTTTGACACGTGTGTCAACAGTGACCATAAGCTAATAGACAAGGAGGACTTCAAAAGTAAAGCCAGTACCGAATGAGTACCCATACCAGAGTGAAGACAATCACCTGTCCCAGATGCCTCCAGTCCATTGCTCCTGGTTAACACAAGTCTCAACATCTGGGGCGTAGAAGCAGTGGCCACTGGCCAATGCAGTACAAGGAGAAGCTAGGAAATGGTCCCATGGTAATCCGAAAGTAAGCGAGGCGTAAGTGCCTTGCTAGTTGTATACGATGCACTTCAGGAATGAGGAATAGTATGTGCTACTGAAAGTGGACTCGGCTAAGTGCCACCGCCATGATGGAATATGTTGAGAAGGGCCGCATCCTAACAAAATGGAGTGCAATATGTTTAGGACAACAAGCGGACTGGGAGGACCACTGCTGCCTCAGTACGTAGTATTGATTTCTGGTAAAGACTTCAGAGGCTAAAAATAAATAGAGGTGGGTGAGCTGCGGCGTGCAGAAGAAAATAAAGGTGCACAGCCGCCATGCTTAAAGTTAAGACACGGCGTGCTGCACTGATGAAATGTTGCCAAAGTAAATGAAAATGTTCCCAAAGTAAATAAATAGAGGTGGGCGAGCCACGTCATGCAGAACAAAAGAAAGGCGTGGCCAATATGTTTAAAGATAAAGCGGGCATGCTGCGCTGATGAAATGTTGGCACTGTAAACAAGCACTACGCAATAATTGCTGAAGCCGACATTCTGAACACACAGCTAGCCTAAACAAGCCTAAAGAAAAGAAAGTGTACAGAAAAAGACATGAATAACCAAAGAGTAGGGAGACATGTAACGGGCAGTAGCCAAGAAAGTGAAAAACATACCCAAAGGTGGGACAAATAGCAACGTTTCACCAATAAAAAGAAAGGAATAAAAGAATTAAAAAAAGAAGGAACCATTGAAAAGGGATGGGCATGATAAAAGTCCATAGAATAGATACAGCATGTCTCAAAGAGACAGCGCATGTGCTGCCTAGGCAAAACCTAAAAGAATAGAGAGGATGTGGTGTTATGGCCAGAGCTGCCAACTTTGGAACTAGGGAACAAGGTTCAAGCCCCGGCTAAAATTCCTTTGATTCTGGTCAAATCACTTAGTCAGATGTACTTAGCTTTTTTGAGGTCGCAATTGGCCTGATTTGCAACCGTAAAAAAGCATTTTTATGTATACAAAACCCTATGTTGCGATTCGGTAACCTATTACCGAATCGCAAAATGGGTTTCAATGCGGTATTTGGAAAGGGCGTGTTTAGGGCGGCCCTTCCTAAAAGTGACTCACAGTGGTATGTGTGAATGTTTTGCAACCAAAATGGGGTCACAAAACATTTGCATTTTACCACCAACTCCGAGTTGGTGGTAACGCATTCGCAAACGGTAAGGGCTCCCCAAGGGACCACTTCTCCTTTGTGGCTGTTTGGATAAACGTTTTAAAGAGCAGGCAGTGGTCCCATGGACCACTGCCTGCTCTTAAAAAATGAAAGAAAACTTTTCATTTTACATTTTGAAACGCATTCCGTTTTCCTTTAAGGAAAGCGGGCTGTATTGCACAAAAACACTGCTTTATTTTAAAGCAATCACAGACATGGTGGTCTGCTGACACCAGCAGGGCACCATCGCTGTGATTTTAGAGATTCCCAATGGGTTGCAAATTGCGACTTACCTCATGAATATGAATTAGGTAGGTCTATTTGCGACCACTGGGAATCACAAACAGTGTAAAACACACTTTAGTACATAGCTGTCTGCGATTACCAAATAGCGAATTGCCAAAATCTGTTATTAGGTAATTGCAAACCTAAAGCTATGTACATCTGGCCCTTAATCTCCCAAGGCTTAAAGTAAAAATGAATTCGATCTTGTGTAGTGTAACTGGTGCTCATGTAAATTGCTCCAATACCCTTGGGCCGAGTTCACCCTATATAAATCTACAAAAAAGCAATAATAAAAAAAGGCCCATTTGGCCATGTTTTAAGATTCTTCAAAGGCTGGATCATAATAATTAAAGAGGACTCTCTATATAAATGCCCATTTTTTTTATAATATGGCTTTTTTGCCTTTGTTTAGTTTAACTATCTGTCGCGGATCATTAGGGCAGCTTTCACCTTACGTTTACTGTTTAAAATACATACTGACCAGAGGAAAAAACATAGCCTGGTGGCAACCTTAGCCAGCTCAGGTGTTGTGGCTCTTGAGCTATTTTATTTCACCTCACCCACTTGGCCAAAATGCAGTGCTTCTAGTTTTCACCAATGTTACTGGTTTAATAGGCTTTAAAATGCTTAAGTTACCAAACTGCCAGCATTGACAGTATACTTGAGAGGGCAGTTAGCATTGTCTCAGGCGAAATAGAACTTACAGAGAGGTGCCTATCCATGGACATTGAGGGGCGGGCAGCCATCATAAATTCTAGCGGTGTCCCGGCAGACCACACTCCAGTCTCATCGTTGCCCCAAATCGGTGGGCCTGAAACTGGTAAATCCTCTACTGCAAGTGCGGGCACTGGCGGGCCGGAGGCAACCGAGTCAGCAGAGTTGTATCCAGACACTAACACTACTACATCTGTAGGCATTTCTGTGGCCAAACGGAAGAGAAAGGCTACGAAACCCATCAGCACTAAAAGGAAGCAGCCCATTCGCACCACCCCTGCTCAAACCTGTCTCTCTGCATAGATACAACCGTCTTTAAATATTGATAACCCAGACATTTCTGACTCTCCAGTGACATCATTAACCACAAGGCTGAGTTGTTCAATTAGGACTCAGACTGAGGCAGCACCTTGCATTGAGTGTTGCGGGGACCTTGCCGCACTAGTCTATAAATAAGTTAATGAACTTTTGGAGGAAAAACTAGCCCCACTTAAGGCCTGTATAGACAACCTGGCTTTAATCATAGGGGGGCTGGTCAGCTAGCCGGGAATGCACAAATGTCCACTACTGAAGAAGGGGGACGTGGGGGCACTAAGAATGTAACAACTAGTATAATAAGTACATCGATTCCTGTCCCACCAGTAAATCACCCCCCGACAGCTAGAGTTACCACCTCTCTATACAACTCACGTGTGTCACTAAATCAAACTCTGCCCTGCTCCCAATCAAATCTGCGCAGGTATGGTACTGCACCTACCGCTAACCACCCTATTTCCACACGTACCCATTCTAGACAGGAGAATGCTAATGGCCCGAGTAGATCTAACGGTGCAGCCCAGAACCCATTGATCGGTAGCTCTAGTAGTAACGCCTTATCCCTCATGAACAGTAATCTCTTGGTAGCCAACCAAGATGTCCTGAGCCTCCAGCCTGCTGCGTGTCCCTATGTGCTGGTCCTGGCAGTGGTACCACCACTAAAAAAGGATCGGCATGAGTCGTGGGCTCAATTACGTAATAAATGTATGTGCAGATTGGCTAACAAGGAATAAGAGGTTCCAGGCATCTGATATGAAGGATATCATCATGGCACGCAGAGTTGGGTGGGTTGGTGCATCCATAAAAAACATTGAAGGGGACTGTATCGTAGTTAATTTCCGCAGGCCAGCCCTAGTGAGACACTTATTAAGGCCCTGTGAGTTTGAAATATCTAAGAGCTCCAACATATGCTCACTACCCCTTGGCTATTTTTTATAAGCCAAGTTAAGGGCCCCGTCCCAATGTGACCGATCCTACTCATACCGCTAATAGGTTTCAAGCACTATCTGGTTTGGACATGCAGGATTGACTACCTTCTCTTGCGGCAGTATCTGTAATCATAGACAGTTCTTTTCATATGGATACGGAAGCTTGTGTCTTCGACATTAGTCTCCCCGATACCATCGAGGTTAGTCCCCCAAATCTTACTGCACCTTGACCCCCAACTCAATTAGCGCCGGCTAACCTAGTTGAATCCTGTCCCCCTCTGACTATCATCGACGATGTTATGACAAAGGTTCTCTCCTGGAATATAGCTGGCCTAAGGTCAAAAAAGGGTGACACTTCCTGAGAACACTTCCTTGATACACATCACATTATTGCTTTACAAGAAACCTGGGAGGCCACTGACCATTTTTATTTGTATGGATTCACATCATTTTGCAAACCTGCTATTTCATCAAATAAGGGCAGAGCCAGGGGGGGTCTTCTTCTGATGTTTAGTCTTAAGCTTGCCTATAGTGCCAAACTGATTGACTCTAGTTCGCCCATTGTTCTAGCAGTGGAATTGTC
The DNA here is from genome assembly GCA_963921515.1 of Calotriton arnoldi. NCBI lineage: Eukaryota > Metazoa > Chordata > Amphibia > Caudata > Salamandridae > Calotriton > Calotriton arnoldi. The sequence continues at coordinate 3,036,669 of CAWUFW010000140.1, forward strand.
AGGGAAGAATCTACCGACCATATTGGTGGTAGATTTTTACAACTCTTTCACTAGAACTATTGAGACCGAGCATCTGTTGGCACTAGAGGGTCTCTTGGCAGGCTATGGTGAAGGAACAGAAGGTTACCATGATATAATAATTCTGGGAGATTTCAACACTCGCATTTGCCCTCTTAACTGTTTAGCAATGCTGGAAGAGGAAGACGGCTTGCAGGGACAAAATAATTTTGAACATACTCCGTCTGGTACCTTCTTAGAAGGACTCTTATCAGCTCACAACCTGAATTGCTTACAACAATCAGATAGATCAGCACTGGTATCTACTTATGTGGGGCATGGCGGTCATAGTATAATTGACCATATTTGGTTTCCTCCCCGTTAATATTGGCTATTAGGAGCTTAAGGGTTACCTGGAATTGCTTTAGCGACCACAATCCAGTGACTTTGGATCTTCACCTTGTAGCTGCCCTTAAGGGAAGGGTTATGAGTCAAGCTAGTAATAAAAACATTAGCCTCAAAGACCAAGCACGCAGAGTTAGATGGGAAAAGATCACCCCCGAAAGCTTTATTGACAACTTGTACACTACCTGTGCTACGGAGATCAAAGTGTGTCTAGACCAGGACTCTCATGCTGGATCTATTTTGGATGCCTTCGAATTAATTGCCAAACAGGTTGCCTCAAATCTATCCACCACGACCAGAGCTAGGTGTCCAAAACTAAAAAGGTGGTTTGACGATTCCTGCGTGACAACCCATAAGGTGCTTATGCAGGCCCTCAAGCAAAAACCAAGGGAGGCAACTTTAGTTAAGAATAGCAGGAAGTCCTACAAACTTGCAGTCCAGAGCAGGAAAAACAGTTAAGGGAGATGGCCTGGGAGGAGCTTAGCCAAGCAAGTGTGCTGACCAATAGCTCTAAATTTTGGTCTGTTGTTAACAGCTCTCTTTTTGCAGACACACCAAATCCTAGCAGAGAATGCTTAGTTCCCGCTGAGAAATGGGTCGAGCACTTTAGTAAAATCTATAGTGATACCAATTTAGGGGACTCCGCGGGACAAACTGTTCCCGGATTAGCAGGTTGCCCCCTTTTATTTAACATAGAAGAAGTCTACAAAGCCATTATTTCAACCTCAGGTGGAAAGGCACCCGGTCCTGATGGAGTACCAGCTGACCTTTATAAGGCAGACCCAAACGTCTGGGCTAAGATTTTAACACAAGTTTTTAATGCTGCTTGTGTGTCCGGTTTTCCCTCATCATGGGCAAAGGCGGTTATCATCCCCATTTTTAAGAAGGGTGTAAGGGAGGACCCGGCATGTTATAGACCCATTTCGCTCCTCGATTCTGCTGCTAAAATTATGGGAAAAGTAGCCCTGGAGCGCATAACAGCCTGGCTTAATCATGATAACATCGTTTCGGACATCCAATATGGCTTCAGGGAGGGAAAAGGCACCTAGGACCAATGCCTTAACCGTCACTTGGTGATTGGGAAGTATACCATTGCCAAGCGAGGGGATTTACACATGGCCTTTATGGATCTTACCTCAGCCTTCGACCTCGTTAATAGGTCCAAGCTGTGGCTGATCTTTCGTGACATGGGGCTAGATGCTGACCTGATCTCCTTTTTGGCCACCGCCCATGATAATACAACGGCTGCGGTACGCTTTAATGAGGATGGGAGCCTGACTGACCCGTGGGAAGTAAAAAGAGGGGTACGGCAGGGATGCATTTTGGCTCCGTTGCTGTTCACCCTCTACATTAATAAATTGGGGGACTCTCTAACATCCTGTTGTAGTGATATTCCAAGAGTCGGCACTAAAATGATTCCTGCACTTCTGTACGCTGATGATGCGGTTTTAGTGTCCAGAACAGCAAGGGGGTTGCAACTACTTTGAAATTGTTTTATAGATTTTATGGATTCTTTGGATTTAATAACCAATTTAAAAAAATCACATGCCATGACAATAGGCTCCAGGAAGGCGACCAAGGTGAAATTCTACTGTAAGGGGGCCGAGCTATCTAAAGTGTCCACCTTCCCATATCTAGGGGTACTATTCGATGACCAACGCTCATGGTGCTCCCAACGCGCACAAAAAAAGAATGCATTAGCCAGAGCAGCGGGGGCTAGATTAGACTTTGCAAAAAGAATAGGGTTGAAGCCGTTTCCTGCGCTTTTGAAGGTCTATAATGCGAAGTGTATCCCCATGGCCACCTATGGGAGTGACATTTGGGGCTATAAGGACGTGAAAGAAATTCAAGGTGCGGAGAATAATTTTCTGCGCAAACTTCTCTCGGTCCCTGTAGCCACCCCGATTTTTAGCTTACACGAGGAATTGGGGGTGGGATATATCTCGGACCAGATTGCGGTTGCGACGCTCTCACGCTGGCTGAGAATTTGGGCTCAACCGACCCCTAACCTAAATCAACTTATTATGTTAGATTGTTTAGCCCTAGAGAAGGCTTTGCACATTTCCTGGCTGAAATATATCAAAGATCAGACTGAGAATCTTGGCCGCCTGGTCTGTTTTTGACTCCCACCCTTTTGGGCAAGATCGCCATCAAAGCTTTTAAACAGCAGTTTTTAGACAGACGTCAAGGTCTAAGGGAGGAGAATAAACTAATGAAACCCTCAGTGAGCAGGTTTGCTATATTAAGCCTGGGACAGCAGATGCAACCATATCTATCATAAGTAAACAAAGCTTATCTCTTTGTTCTGACGAGATTCCGATTGAATATGGTTCCTTGGCTATTGGCTTTTCCCAAGGGCTACTCTAAACCTGACTCATCAAAACCCTGCCCTTGTGATAATTTCTCTGAGCAAGACACTCTCCATCTAATCTTTTTCTGCGCTCATTACGACTCCTTACGCAAGAAGTTCATCCGCCCCTTGCTCAGAGGTCGCAATTTTGTCCAAGTAAGGCCGGCCCTGATTTACCTACAAATGCTAGCCTCACCCATTGTTTGTGCCGGGGTGGCAAGTTTTCTAATTGGGGCTATTAGACTTAGGAATAGGCTGCCGTTGAGCTAGCTTTTCTGTATATTGTGGCAGCCTACACATGTCTCTTTCCCCAATAATGTAGTATAATCTTGATGACACAAAATGTTCCCTTCCAAGATGTTGTTTTATTATTGTTATCATCTTTTTAACTTATGGCTACTATGGAAAGTGAATGTAGGGCTATTTCACCACGCACTGTTGTAAATATACATCCTCATTATCAGGATGTACTGTGTTATAATGGGTTGTCTTTTTATACAAGTATACTCCTCTCATGAATTTTATGATGGTGTCTGTCTTTAACTGAACATGCCTTGGAGAAATTGTCTATTCTACTTTCGCACACGCTGGCATATCACCGTCAATAAGGCAGAAGATTGATTGTCTTTTTTAAAATTTTAAGGTTTTTAAAAATATTGGTATATGATTTTTGTATAGGTTTTTATGTTGTTTTATCAAGTGTTTTGCTGTGTACTTTTATGGCCTTAACCAGCTGAATAAAGTTGATTTTTGACCTGACCTTTGACCAAACATTTGTCTAAAAAGAAGTCCAGTGAGATTAAACAAATGGTGTTTCATGAAAGGGCACGATCCAGGAATATTAGCCACTTTTTTTGAGTGCGCCTGAGCCTAATTGTGATCCCAATCCAGCCCTGGAAACAGAGGGGTTGTAATTTGTTTTAATTTTGTCGAGGTGCCACATCTGTTGCAGGCTCCCTTCCTGAGCCTTAATGATATAGAAATCGGCTAACCCTTGATTGGCATATTTAACTTTCTTATATGGCCATACTATGTAGTGTAGAAACTACACCCATGGCTTGGAAAGTGAAATATCACCTGTGGACTGCAGCACTTACTGTGCCATCCACTAGTGGGACAGAGAAAACATGGCTTCATATCTACCAGTGTAGCCCGACTGCTGCAGTTTAAACCTGCAGTCCCACCTGCCCAAATAACCCTTTTTGACAGGGAAAAGCCTCCCTTTTAAATATTAACGTCACTCTTATGTAGGCCTTGAGGCCCAAAAGGTAGGGTGCATGCTTTTTAAAAGCGGGACACGTAGAAATTCAATATCACTATGTCCCTACAGTGACAAAGCCCCAAAAGCTATGTTCATTGTGGAAGGCTCTGGCTTTATTATAAGGAATACTAAGGTGCAAATTAAAAATGTTGATTCTGCTATCTGGTCTTTGTTACCAGCTAGAAAGATAATTCAAACATTATTTTTAGTGTTTGTCAATAGCCCAATTCAATGGTGGAGTTGGATTTTTAATTACTATTTAGGAAAGGTAACTGTTAAAAAGTTATCTTTTTCCTATCTGAAGCTCCTGAAGCTAATTAACATTACCTCTCCAGTAGCTGCCAAGCCAATGCTTGACTTTAATGAGGTGTAAAAACTGCTCACAGAGCAGGAACAATGGCCTTGGGAGTGGGATTTGTGTTTCTTCCTCTTGCAGGATGACCAGTTAAGGTGGACCCAGGAACTTCATAAGGAAATATAAGGCGAGACCTGTGGAGTGGCAACCCTTTATCGTCCCACCCAGCCAAGATGACTCCTAACCCATTAGGAGCGGGGCTACCCCTAGAACGGGTTTTGAGTAATCACAGAGGAGGGGGCCGCTAATTTCCTTGGCCACACCTGGCACACAGGCTCTGCACAAGGGAGCAAGTGTTTCTCCATCTTGAATTTTAGGATTAAGCTGCACTGTTTGATTGTTTACAGTAGGGCAAAAAGGAACTGCTTCAAAAGTAGGTTGGGTTGCTCCTGGGAACTTCACCCCATTGATTAGAGAGGAGCCAGGAGTCACTGCCACCCCCCAACTAGTTCAAACCATAAATGTGGCACACCAAGGCACCCTCCTCAGAACACCTTCAGGACCTGTGGAAGATCAGAATAAGAACTGTACCTGCTGTTTGAGACTATGAGGAGACCCGAAGGGACGAATCTGCTCCCACTTTTACCCAGGACAAAAAAGTAGACTCCAAGGGTCAGTTGGCTGACCTCCTGTGTAGCTTCAGGGACACAAAGAGCTGCAAGAGGCCTTTTTTTCTGACATGCCTATCTGACCTGGCTCTTCGATCAGTAGCAGCACCACCCCCCTCTTCCCCCAGCGCCTTGAGACCCTCGCGGGTATGTAGTGCGCTTTATAAGTGACATGATTGATTGATTGATTGATTGACCAGTTGCAACTGGGCCCCTACAAGTGGCTTCTGTTGGAATGAGCCCTGACCCCTAGATGCTGCCTCTAAGGTCCAGGGAACCTTGACTGGGTTTAACTTGACTTCTAGAATCTCTGAAAAGTTGGGACGTAGAAAATCTTTGGACTTCCAGACCTCCGGAGGACCCAACCACCCAAGTCAATCTATCCAAAGCATGACTTTGCTGGGCTGAAAAAACAGGTTTGTCCCACTTGGAGCTTCTATGCCATTTCAACTGGCCCTCAGCGAGAAAGTATCTGGGCTCATGGAACTCCGCATCAGATAAAGCCTGCAGCTTTGTCTCGCTGGAGGATTCTGAGCTCTAAAAAAGATGTTAAGTTCAAACAAAGAAATCTTGACTGGGCGAAGGTGGCAAAAAGTATCTAGACAACGAGAGCGCCTCCTTGAGCATGAAATTTGACTTTTCCAGGTTGGAGTTTTTCCTGGCAAATCCAATGGCTTCAGTGGGACCTAGTCAAATGGCTATCTGATTTCAAGAGGACTTCCTTGGATACAGCCTGCAACCTTGCCCCGCTGGAGTATTTCAATTTCCATTTCAAAGACTAGCACCAAGGTAAAATCGGCCTAGGTCTGCAGTGAATATAGACGATCATCAGAACTAAGGGGCATATTTATAGCAAATTAACGCAACACAGCGCAGCAGACCACCTTGCTGCGCTGTGTTACAGGGAAACGGCTGGAATGTGCCCGATTTAAAAGAATACGATGCATTCATGTCCTTGTCCCAGCGCTGGCGCCGTTTTGGCTGCCTAGCGCCAACTCAGGCACCCTTACACCATGGTGCAAGTGTGCCTGTGCTGCAGACCGGATTGTTTTTGTGCAGGAAGGGACACCTTCCTGCACAAAACAATCCTGGGAGGCAAATGCTCTGCAGAATGCAGCACAAATTCAAAGAGGAAGTAAAGGAGGATAAATAAAGATGTTTCTCCTTGTTACGCCTCACCTGGGGAGGCGTATCTTTTTCCGCATTCCCAGGTTTGCCAGTTCTGGTAAATCTGGGAATGCGTGAAAAACCATGGGAGTTGCATAGGAACACCAACACAACGCCCATGGAACACCTCCCTAGCACAAAGTAAGGCAGCGCAGCAATTTGCGCTGCGCTGCTTTACTCGAGATTTATGAAGCCACTCACTTACGTGTCTTCATAAATCAGTTTTTTTGTGTTGCGTCACTCTTGCACCATATTGCATGGTGCAAGGGCAACGCAACGGGGCTCGTAAATATATCCCCAAGTGCTTTTTGGCACCATATTTCCTTAAATCTTCTAAAATTCATCTCTCTTTTTACTCTTATTGGATTTTGTCGTTTTGGTGTCAGTTTGTTTATTAAATTTTACTTCATTTGTGTAAATTGGGGTGGGATTTTTATTGTGTTGTGTTTTAAACTTTTAAACTGTTTTGGTGCTTTGAAATGCTTTACACATTTTCTCTAAGTTAAGCTTTTATGCTCTGTGCCATGGCTAGAGGGGATGAGATCAGGTTTAAATTACTGAAACCTTTGCCTGGACCTAACAGGTTTTTGACTCTATTACTTGTGGTGGCCTACCACCCACCCCAACTAATAATTTGTTTTCTTACACGCTGTGCGAATTGCCTGTTTAGCTCCATATTAATATTACAATACTTCCCATACTGTATGAATTATAAAAGCACAGCCTGATTTGGATGCTGAAGTCTATTTAATCTCTAGAAATGTGATATCTAAACATCATATCATTTTTTAAACAAAAACCTCTCAGTCTCTGTCAGAACTTAGGACAAGATTCAAAGTTTGAAGGACAGTACTCCCTCCATCAGGGTGGCAGAGGACATTTCATATCTCTCCCTGATAGACTACCATCTGCCATATTTAGAGATCACCGCGGGCTCAGCCATGCTCTATATACCTTGAACCGTCTTCATGGCGGTTCCTGTCAGGGTACAATTTTTTTTCCAAAAACAAGCTCTCAAAGTGTTATTGAAAAACAACAAACTAATGACCCCCACACCAATGGAGTTTTTTCCGTGGGTGTGAGGGATGTGGCATTATTTGTTTTTGTCTGTCCCTCACCACCGTGGGGGACAGACAAAAACGACATCATGCAGTCCAGCCTAAGTAGAGCAGGCGGTGTAATGCCCTTTCTCCGATGATCCTTACTCTGTGGGCTGTTGGAGGAACCTTTCTGTTGGTGGAGCGAACGGGAGCTCTGTCGACAGAGAGGTGGTAGTCCTCCTAGTCCTAAATAGAGAAATAGAGTGGTCAGACTGTCATTTTGGCAGACAGGTATGCAAAGGAGTTCCCTGTCCACCAAACTCTAAATCATCGCCTTAGTCTACTGCTATTGCTTCTGCACTTTTCCCCCAGTGAAGGCTTCTGTTGAGCTTTGCCTAAAACTCTAACCAACACTATTATGGGTAACGTGTGTGCTGTCACTCTGACTACCACGCGTTTCACCATTCTTAATCCCCACTCAGATCTATCCACTCCATCTTGTCAGTGTCTAAATCTTCCAACCAGCGCCATTCGAGTGGATCCTGGTGAGTCATCTATCCTATGAAGACAGGGTCCACCTCTCAAGCTTAGTTCCACTACAGAGTAAGGATTAGGCGAACTGAAATGAGCCTGTATTTCAGTAAACCAGGGTCCCTCTTATAATAAGCATTAGAGAAGACTCATGTTTGTCTTTACACAAACTCTACCCTAGGGTTACCTACATAAAGAGGCTTCAGGAGACCGCAAGTTACTAGCTTCGCCTCGGTCCGCAGCTAACGCACAGCTGTCGCACACTACACACTCACTGGCTTCAGTCAGCACCAGGCCAAAAGGCCTCAGAAAATTCCTAGCATGAAAGAACATTAATACTCTCACAGAGAAAAAATATACAGAGTTCCAAGTTGAATGTAGTCTTAGAGAAAAAAGATTCAGACCTCTGCTCTAAAAAAAAACTTCTCAGATTAAAGTAAAACCAGCAACACTGCATCTAGTGCCTATGCATAACCACTGCTCAGTAGTTCCCCACCCTCACAGAGGTTACACTGCCCCCAGTCTTGCAGCCCTTCCTGACAGTCACGGCTGCCCTATCATATATACATATACACTTGCAGGACACGGGTATTGCCAGCTCTAGTTTGCCCAGTGCCAGTACATTATCAGACCTCACATTTCAGTTAACAAATCTAGCCAGCTGATACATGCCCAGTTACAAGTATAACTGGCCCCCCCTTGAAAAATGATAGGCACGGCGAGATGCAGTGTAACATGTACTAACAGGTATAGTCGGCTTCCACATGCCCAGCAACATGTATAGGGGCCAGGTAACTGGTAAAATTAGTGCTAGCAAGACTATGCCCCTTACTGCCCCATTAGAGGTGATTAAGAAGGTACATTCTTAAGGGGAGCTGTGCTGGAGGTCTTAGTTCTAGCAAACAAATTACAAGCCAAATCATCAAAGGAAAGGTCAAATCATCTGTCTGCTAGGTCAAAGTAACCTGAGCTATCCCTCTCCTAACAAAGACTTACATTCCTCAGTTCACAGAGCTGCCCCTCCGGTTACACAGGGGAGTTAGGCCCCCAAGAGTGGAGCTATCCCAAAAGGGTATGCTAATATGGCGGACTATGGCGTCAGTCAGAGGTTCCTGCATCACATAGCAGAGCTATGCCATTTAAAAAGATTCAGGCCTCAGACAAGAGTCATCTTTTAGTGTACACCGATTTTACAGATTTAGGCCTCTCACAGCAGAGCTGTCCCTAAAGTTACACAGATTTTAAAGTTAGGCCTCGTACCACAGTCTCTCTGCACCCTCTCAAGTTCCTCACTCCTGCAGGCCTTACTGTCACCCGTGACAGGACTGGCTCCTTGATTTTTCTCACAGCCCTAACTGTCCTCTTCCGTCCCACTGTCCTTACTCTTCCATCAGCCAGCGATCCCATTCCCTCTCACTATCTTAGACCTCAGGCCCATCCCTCACCCTGAGGTCAGCACTCCTACGGACCTCTCCAGTTTCTGAACTCTCTCCCCCACCCACCAAGCCCTGCGGCTGTCGAGCCTTTCCATTGGTTGGTAGATCGCTCGTGCCTCTCTAACTTTTTACCAACTCTTTTTAGGTCTCGCCTGAGCCAGCGCATGCGCTGGTCTGGCGAGACATTTAGTGAGTGGGCTTTAAAAAGCCGACCACAGCTTTTTGGGTGGCCTAGAGCGTGCGGTTACGCGCACAGTAACGCGCATTCCTCGCATCGCTCGATCAGGCGCCATCTGGCTTTCCTCTTGCTTGCTCTACCAAAGATTAGGCGCCATCTGGCTTTCCTCTCGCTTTCTCTCCCAAATTGTGTCTAGTAAGAATTATTTTTCTGGTACCTTTTCAGCCTGCCATGAGTGATATTTGACAAAACTCCTTTCCTTTGTGCATTTGTAAAACTAGTTCTGACTTGTGTGCATGATGTTTAAACAAAATACTTGAACGACCACAGTTCAGCTACTTTCACATGATGATTTCTGCAATTTTACATGACTTGTCGCCGCTTTCTTCGTGATGATATCTGAATCTTTGGTCTAACTTACTCCCTTTGCTTAGCTTTTGTTCCACACTATACTACATACTGCATCACTCAGCACCACCACAGCATCACTCAGCACCACCACAGCATCACTCAGCACCACCACAGCATCACTCAGCACCACCACAGCGTCAATCAGCACCACCACAGTGTCACTCAGCACCACCACAGCATCACTTAGGTCCACCACAGCATCACTCGGCACCACCACAGCATCATTATGCGCTACCACAGCATCACTCAGCGACACCACAACATCACTCAGCACCACCACAGCATCTCTCGGCACCACCACAACATCACTCAGCGCCACCACAACATCACTCAGCGCAACTACAGCAACACTCGGCACCACCACAGCGTCACTCAAGCACACAACAATATCGCTCAGGGCCACAACAGCATCACTCAGCACCACCACAGCATCGCTCTACGCAACCACAGCAACACTCAGCACCCCCACAGCATCACTCAGCACCACCACAGTATCACTCAGCACCACCACAGCATCACTCGTGGCTACCACAGCATCACTCGGGACCACCACAGCATCACTCAGCACCACCACAGGATCACTCAGCACCACCACAGGATCACTCAGCACCACCACAGGATCACTCAGCACCACCACAGCATCACTCAGCACCACCACAGCATCACTCAGCACCACCACAGCATCACTCAGCACCACCACAGCATCACTCAGCACCACCACAGCATCACTCAGCACCACCACAGCATCAATCAGCACCACCACAGCGTCACTCAAGCACACAACAATATCGCTCAGGGCCACAACAGCATCACTCAGCACCACCACAGCATCACTCAGCACCACCACAGCATCGCTCTACGCAACCACAGCAACACTCAGCACCACCACAGCATCACTCAGCACCACCACAGCATCACTCAGGAACACCACAGCATCACTTAGTACCACCACAGCATCACTCTGTAGCACCACAGCACCAATCAGCATCACCACAGCATCACTCGGGGCTACCACAGCATCACTCGGGGCCAGCACAGGATCACTCAACGCCACCACAGCATCAGTCAGCATCACCACAGCGTCACTCAGCACCACCACAGCGTCACTCAGCACCACCACAGCATCACTCAGGACCACCACAGCATCACTCAGGACCACCACAGCATCACTCAGCAGCACCACCACAGCATCACTCAGCAGCACCACCACAGCATCACTCAGCAGCACCACAGCATCACTCGGGTCCACCACAGCATCACTCGGGTCCACCACAGCATCACTCAGTACCACCACAGCATCACTATGCGCTACCACAGCATCACTCAGCGTCACCACAGCATCACTCAGCACCACCACAGCATCACTCAAAACCACCACAGCATCACTCAGCACAACCACAGCATCACTCAGCACCACCACAACATCACTCAGCACCACCACAACATCACTCAGCACCACCACAACATCACTCAGGGGCACCACAACATCACTCAGCGCCACCACAACATCACTCAGCGCAACTACAGCAACACTCAGCACCACCACAGCGTCACTCAACCACACAACAATATCGCTCAGGGCCACAACAGCATCACTCAGCGCCACCACTGCATCGCTCTACGCAACCACAGCAACACTCAGCACCACCACAGCATCACTCAGCACCACCACAGCATCAATCAGGACCACCACAGCGTCACTCAAGCACACAACAATATCGCTCAGGGCCACAACAGCATCACTCAGCACCACCACAGCATCGCTCTACGCAACCACAGCAACACTCAGCACCACCACAGCATCACTCAGCACCACCACAGCATCACTCAGGAACACCACAGCATCACTTAGTACCACCACAGCATCACTCTGTAGCGCATCAGCATCAATCAGCATCACCACAGCATCAGTCAGCATCACCACAGCATCAGTCAGCATCACGCATCACCACAGCATCACTCAGGGCCACCACAGCATCACTCGGGGCCAGCACATGATCACTCAACGCCACCACAGCATCAGTCAGCATCACCACAGCGTCACTCAGCATCACCACAGCGTCACTCAGCACCACCACAGCGTCACTCAGCACCACCACAGCATCACTCAGGACCACCACAGGATCACTCAGGACCACCACAGGATCACTCAGCACCACCACAGCATCACTCAGCACCACCACAGCATCACTCGGGTCCACCACAGCATCACTCGGGTCCACCACAGCATCACTCGGGTCCACCACAGCATCACTCGGGTCCACCACAGCATCACTCAGTACCACCACAGCATCACTATGCGCTACCACAGCATCACTCAGCGTCACCACAGCATCACTCAGCACCACCACAACATCACTCAGCGCAACCACAGCATCACTCAAAACCACCACATCACTCAAAACCACCACAGCATCACTCAGCACCACCACAACATCACTCAGCACCACCACAACATCACTCAGCACCACCACAACATCACTCAGCGCCACCACAACATCACTCAGCGCCACCACAACATCACTCAGCGCCACCACAACATCACTCAGCGCCACCACAACATCACTCAGCGCCTCCACAACATCACTCAGCGCCTCCACAACATCACTCAGCGCCACCACAACATCACTCAGCGCAACTACAGCAACACTCAGCACCACCACAGCGTCACTCAACCACACAACAATATCGCTCAGGGCCACAACAGCATCACTCAGCGCCACCACTGCATCGCTCTACGCAACCACAGCAACACTCCGCCCCACCACAGCATCACTCAGCCCCACCACAGCATCACTCAGCCCCACCACAGCATCACTAAGCACCACCACAGCATCAATCAGGAACACCACAGCATCACTCAGTACCACCACAGCATCACTCTGCAGCGCCAAAGCATCAATCAGCACCACCACAGCATCAGTATGTGCTACCACAGCATCACTCAGCACCACCACAGCATCACTCAGCACCACCACAGCATCACTCAGTACCACCACAGCATCACTCTGCAGCGCCAAATCATCAATCAGCATCACCACAGCATCAGTCAGCATCACCACAGCATCAGTCAGCATCACCACAGCATCACTCAGGGTCACCACAGCATCACTCAGGGCCAGCACAGGATCACTCAACGCCACCACAGCATCAGTCAGCACCACCACAGCGTCACTCAGCACCACCACAGCATCACTCAGGACCACCACAGCATCACTCAGCACCACCACTGCATCGCTCTACGCAACCACAGCATCACTCAGGGACACAACAATATCACTCAGCACCACCACAGCATCACTCAGCACCACCACAGCATCACTCAGCACTCCCACAGCATCACTCAGCACCACCACAGCATCACTCACGGACACAACAATATCACTCAGCGCCACCACAGCATCAGTCAGCACCACCACAGCGTCACTCAGCACCACCACAGCATCGCTCCGGGCCACCACAGCATCACTCAGTAGCACCACAGCATCACTCAGTACCACCACAGCATCACTCAGTACCACCACAGCATCAGTATGCGCTACCACAGCATCACTCAGCACCCCCCCACCATCACTCAGCACCACCACAACATCACTCAGCGACACCACATCATCACTCAACAACACCACAGGATCACTCAGCACCACCACAGCATCACTCATCACCACCACAGCATCACTCAGGGACACAACAATATCACTCAGCGCCACCACAGCATCAGTCAGCACCACCACAGCGTCACTCAGCACCACCACAGCATCGCTCAGGGGCAGCACATCATCGCTCAGCACCACCACATCATCACTCAGCACCACCACATCATCACTCAGCACCACCACATCATCACTCAGCACCACCACATCATCACTCAGTGCCACCACAGCATCACTCACCTTCACCACAACATCACTCAGCACCAACACAACATCACTCAGGAACACCACAGCATCACTCAGTACCACCACAGCATCACTCAGCAGCGTCAGAGCATCAAACCGCATCACCACAGCATCAGTCAGCAGCACCACAGCATCACTCAGGGCCACCACACCATCACTCAGGGCCAACACAGCATCACTCAGGACAAGCACAGGATCACTCAATGCCACCACAGCATCACTCAGCACCACCACAGCATCACTCAGCACCACCACAGCATCACTCAGCACCACCACAGCATCCCTCAGCACCACCACAGCATCCCTCAGGACCACCACAGCATCACTCAGGACCACCACAGCATCACTCAGCACCACCACAGCATCAGTCAGCACCACCACAGCATCAGTCAGCACCACCACATCATCGCTCAGCGCAACCACAGCATCACTCAGGGCCACCACAGGATCAATCACCTTCACCACAGCATCACTCAGCACCACCACAGCATCACTCAGCACCACCACAGCATCACTCAGGAACACCACAGCATCACTATGCGCTACCACAGCATCACTCTGCAGCGCCACAGCATCACTCAGCATCACCAGAGCATCAGTCAGCACCACCACAGCATCACTCAGGGCCACCACAGCATCACTCAGGGCCAGCACAGCATCACACAACCCCACCGCTGAATAACTCAGGGCCAGCACAGCATCACTCAACGACACCACAGCATCACTCAGTGCTTCTTACACTTTTTAATTACAACTTCTCAGCATGCTGCACAGCAGCCACACTTCTCTCCAGAACAGCTTAAAAACATTAGCAAAGTCAATAGCTCTACCTAAACACTTATAAGGCCCCCCAAAGCATAGCCAATAGGTCTCGCCTTTGGGACATTATAAGTGTTTAGTTATCCAGCACAATATCCTTCATTAAACAACATCAAGTGTTGCATGGCTAATCACTTATAAGGTCCCAAAAGCGAGACCTATTGGCTATGCCAATGCTTGGTTTTTTTCAACATGAAACTTGTTAGACCTGATCTATGCAATAAATGTTTATTCCTAACTATCCTTCTTGTGAGGGTAAAAGGCGGAGTCAGCGGTTGTCATTGAATAACTGATGTACATCGAGCGGTTTAAAATCAGCCCTGCCAAGTCAGATTTTGTATTGAACGCTTCACCATCCTGTCCCACCCCACACACTCTAGAATTTGCAGTAAACCTGAGCCTCATAATCCCCGAACCAGGAGGAGCAACTCATTTTATTTACATTTCGTACTCGTCTCCAGCTTCCTCAGTTTGATTGTTCATGGCATGAATCGAGGTCAAAATGTAAATGATGTCGCTTATGCATTATTTTTGATAGGTATATGGTCAGCTTTACTTGATTTGAGCAGAAAGGTATTATGCTGATATTTATAAAGCATTGCTGTGGAACAATCTTTGAAAGTACGTATTGGTTTTTTTAAATACTGAAATTAATGTAATAATTTTATCTATGCAATAACGAGTATTGTCTTACCTTAACAAGAAGACATGGTTCGCCTTTATCTAGTATTTGCAGTGCATTGTCCATTATTTGTAGCATTGGCATCTCTATGCTACAACCAGACCTGAAACCCGATTATAGACCAGGGCGATCAAGGACATTATTTTCTTTGATTAAATGTTCTAACTGCTTAACGATACAACTTTTAAGTACTTTGGCTGGGACTGGGAGATTGGAAGCAGCTTGAAATTTGTTCGCATCATTCTGGTCCCTTACCTGTTTTTTAGTATTGGAGTTACTTTACAAATTTTGGGGTTGTCAGAGACTTCGCCATTCCAAAAATTGAAAGAGAGATGCACTAATGTTTTTCACAGTGTTGGCTGAGATAGGTTCTGTGAAATAAGATTGTCCTATATCTGCAGTGGTTTTTGACAGTTCTAATGAGGATATCTTTGGAAAAAAGGCCAGACCATTGCAACATATGACCTCATTGTGTACATCAGATGAGCCTGACACTCAGTTCAAATTTCTGATTTTGTCATTGAACAAGCTAGAGAGTTTCTTACAGTTTTCCATTTAATCTGTTATTTCAAGGAAAGCAAAGGGGTTAGTAGACTTTTTAATAATTGCAAATATTTTGCTAGGGCAATTTTTTTCAGATTGATCTTCAGTTCGTAGAAGGATGACTTGGCTTTGAATCTGTGTGTGTGTGTATTTTGTAGACTTTACATTTAATTTGTAGGTTTGTGAAGTTCAGTGTAGATGGTATAGCTCCTATGAGTTTCCATTCATCGTGAAGTTATTTAAAAAACCTTTAGCTGATTTGTTGTTCTTCTATCTTTTTAGTTTAAGCAGTGCAAGTTCATCCATCACTCCTGTCATAACGGAGTTATAATGGTTTGTCATTGTGTTTGTCTCAGTAGTTAAAGATGTGTTCATTCATTTTTTTTTTTAGTGATCTTCGTTTTTATTACACACGTTGATGTCTTTGAAGTCAACTGGTCAAATTTGTGGTTTCTTTAATCGACCAAGAACAGTGGTTGTAGTACGCTGTAGTACCTTTTATGTAGTTAAATGCACCCCCAATGATTTGTTTTAAATCTCTCCCTATGTTCGTGGCTAACACCCACACCCAGGGACATTTTTTAAATTAAATGAGCCCCAAAATCACTGAGCTGGTTCTTTCATTTCCTCTGCACTTGGGCTCAATGTTTTGTCAGAAAATCTCTCCTGATGTTCACGAACAATTGGAGAGATTTAAAAATGTTTCAGGTGGAAGGGTTTCACATAACTCACCTGGAGGCATTAGAAGTCTCTCCTCCATGCCTTGGCCAAAGAGCAGCAGATTTTCTAAGCTTAAATATCGCTGTCTTGCCTGTGACTGGAGCTGGTGTGTGTCCCCATGCCCCCCCTTGCCTTGCCCAAGGGCAGAGAGGACTTAAAAAGAGCATGGAATAGTGGATTATGTGCTGCACACCCCTCTGATCTGTTTCCATTTTTTTTTTATTTTATAAATCTTTTATTTTGGACATAGGTTCAATAAACAGAAAAATAGAACACCAAGAATACATTATAGTCATTCCCCCCCCCAGCTGCTCCCCCACCCTCTTGATCCAAAAGACAGTTAAGCTTAACATTTCTTAATAGGCCACCTAAATTTAAGAGCAGCCACATGACATTCCAAAATAATTATTGTGTTATATACAAAAAACATAACTCCTTTACTCCTTTACCCTCGGCTGTATTCAATCGATCCGTCATCCCCATCAGTCCAACTAATTAATGGCGCCCAAATTTCGGAACCTTTTTTTGCTGCCCTATGACCCCTCCGTTTATACACAGCCATCTCCCAGCAGTAAACCGCGAGCAGTTTGCAAAGCCAATAATGTATGGAAGGAGAATCATGGTCTAGCCAGACACTAGCCAAGCAGAGCCTAAATACTGTCATGGCTGTAAACACGAAAGTCTGAAATGGCCAAGCCATATCCTGATTGCTCACCCCTAGAATTATCACTTGGGGGGGTTAGATCCAGACCAAATCCCAGCATATCTCTAAACTGTTTACTAATCTCAGTTAGAAGAGAAGCAAGTTTGGGACATGTGGCAAACATATGCACGCTATCAGCAGCTAAGGAACCACACTGTGAGCAATGTACACCTGAGGCCCCCCCTCCCATCTAGATATTCGTGCAGGTGTAATATATAGATTAAGCCAGGTTTTGAAACATTGTACTTGAAGATTAGCCGAAATAAAGGCCGTCTGACCGAGCAGGAGCGAGTCCTCCCATTCTCTGGCCCCTGCTTGTAGGAGATCTTGCCAGCGACTTATATGTTTTAATAAATCATCTCCCATTTCTTTATTTAGTAATTTATAGATTATCGATAATGTTTGCCACGCTCCCAACAAGATATCCAGTAGAGGGACCTTGCTAAAGCTAACTGCTTTCTTAGCCAGGAAATCCCTTATCTGTAAATATTTAAAAAAGTGATTATTCCCTAGCCCATATTTTTCTTTAATTACGTCAAACGAATACATTGTCCTATCTGCCATTAAATTCCCTAGATTCCTCACTCCTCTCTCGGCTCAACATTTCATATATCCATCATGAAATATATCTGGGAGTAGATTGTTATTTGCCAAGGGAGTATATCTATGAACTCTTGTAAAATTCAGTTTTTTTCGGATTGCAGTCCAAACTCTAAATGCCCCCAACAGTGTCTTAAATTTAACCCTTTTGAAATAAGCAAAATCAATATGATGCATAAGACAGCCTCGAGCTTCTATCCCATATATTAATTCATATATAGAGATATTACGTTCCTCAGCCGGCTCGCTATTGTCTCTTCCCAACAGACCGGCCATATGTTGAATAGATGCGGCACAATAATACAATTAAAAGTTTGGAACCGCCCAACCCCCCCCCCTCCCCTCCCCAATCTCTTGGCAGAGTCATACATTTTAAAGCTCTTCAAGGTCGTTGTTCAGCCCATAAAAACCTAGAAATCAGCTGGTTTAAAGCTAAGAACCAGGATTTGCTAATTTCAACTGGGATGGCTCTGAAAAAATATAAATTTTTTGGCAGAAACAGCATTTTGATAACGTTGCTCCTGCCTAATAGTGTGAGATGGAGGGTATTCATTCTGGTAAAATCTGTTTTAAATCTCCCTAATAGTGGTCCTAAATTAAGTTCAACAATTTTCTCAACATTGGCGTTGATCTCCACCCCGAGATACCTAGCATTCTGAGTTACTCGGGTATCTTCTAGATCTATTTTGTCATTTTTAACAATTTGTGTTTTTCTATCATTGAGTTGATACCCTGAGATATTGCCGAAGTGACTAGCCTCTCTTTCTATCTCCATAAGAGCGTCAAGCGGGCTGGATGTAATTATGGCCAGGTTGTCCGCATAAGTGAAGATCTTAGTGTCCCCGCCTATAGTGTGTACAGCCTGGATCATTCCATTCTCTTCTATTTTCCTAATTAATGGGTCGATGTACTGGGCGAACAATAGGGGGGAGCAGGGACAGCCCTGTCGCGTGCCTCGTGATATCCTGATTATATCAGATATACAGCCCATCATAGCTATTCTGGCTGTAGGATCACAGTACATAGTCTTTCTTACCTCCTCAGTTCTTATGGATGCGTCTAAATTTTCTCTCTCCTCAGGGGAAAGCTGATCCATGGGGTGGCCATTCAGATATTCTTCAATTCCTCTATCCACTACGTGGATGTCCTCTGTATATAGCTTCTGATAAAACGTTTGGAATGCAGAAAGAACTGCTGCTGGTTCCATAACTATGCCGCTGCTAGGGTCTCTGATTTCAACTATTCTAGCTTGCACAGCCTTCTCCCAAGTGCAGACTACGAGCATACGGCCTACCCTTTCGTTGCTCTCATATGCCTTGCTACGCCAAGCCATGAACCTTCCTGCAGATTTCTTGATTGAGATCTCTGTAATTGCGGACCTAGCGAGCAATATCCTTGATTGAGCTGTCTCAAGGTCTCCCCCATTGGAGATAGCTTCTATCAGATGTGTTTCAGCCATTACCAATTTCTCATATAGCGAATGTAAAAGCTTCTTCTCTTTTTATTTTACTTTCCCAGCCATTGTTGTATTCCTCTTAGGGTGTCCATACACGGGCTTTCCTGTATCATGTCCTTATATAGGCACAATTCGCCCTGCCCTTATATAGGCATAAAATCCCAGTCCTTATTTAGGCATTAAACCGTGCACTCCAAATACAGGCATGGTCTCCGACATCCGTCCACCCTAACGTCACAACGAGTTCTTGAAGAACAGACCCTTAGGCTTCGGGAGTTTCCCTAGCACAGGACTATTGATTTCTTCAAGGACTCCTCTATTATGCATGAACCATTATACCTTAGGGGTTCATTCATGACGTCTTCCGCTGTCCGACTCACGTCAATGCTAACATTGTGAGGTACCTCTCAGGTATAAATATACCTTCCCTAGCCCTTGTAAACCAGAGGAGACCTCGACTTCAGAGGAGCCCTTTTCCCGGCCTGACGCACTGAGAAGACGCTGTCATCCCTGCACGCAGAGAGTCCAGCTTCCAGTGATCTAACTTCCCTTGCGGGGTGTTGGAGTTCGAGTCTGGCAAAGAGATTCCCACCTCTCTCATTCTAAAGGTATGGAGCTGACTAGAACCTAGAGGGACTCTTGGCATACTAGGCATACTAGGCATACTAGACTTAACATACTCTTAGTATACCATAGTAAGGAATACTTCACCTACTTCATACCTCTCCCTACACCTAGGTTAGGCACATTGGGGTAGAACTAGTTTAGAAACGCATCGTACGAGTACTCGCATTTTTAGTCTGTTATTTATGTGAATGAATATCTGCTAAAAGATCATGCTATCGCAGTATTATTTATTTCTACTGCTTACGCTGTACATTATTTATCTTGCATACTGTCTTGTGATCGTAACTGCACATTTTACTTACACGAGAAACAAGACTGTTCAATAAATCTTTTATTGAAACGCCCGTCTATTTCTTTCTGTGTAACTTTGAGGAAAACTAAGCATGCACGACTGAGCTGAGTCAAATAGTTATCTATTGTTTCCACGACTCTGGGACACGTTCTGATTCTAAAGGGAAACAAAGTTGTCATGTTTTGCGGCTGCCAGAAACTACTCCCTTCAAGGAGTTTCTAGTGGCCTCTGAGCTAGCTGCCACAAGTAATTAAGTTTAATATACTCAATAGGGACATACTGACCTTAGTCCTATGTCAAACCTATAGGGGATATTATTCCAATGCGCAGAGCCTATTAGGGAAATAGGAGCTACACTACATGGCGCCCAACGTTTGGTAAGGCGGTAATTTAACGCTAGATACTGAGTAACTCAGCCGTGCTTTTTCTCTCAGAGACCCCTACCCATATACTCCAAAAGACGTCTGGAGTGGGCAGGGTTAAGTATCCACCACGGCTACATAGGGAAACACCCTATATATTAGCTGTTTGATTGCTCAACGTTGAAGGATACAGTGTTCCAAAATATTGTGCACCTTTTCTTTGTTTCCTTGAAACTTGTTCTACATTTTTCAAAAAACAAAATGACTGAAACCGGAAACGGTGAAGCTGCGGCTGATCCAGCCCAAGCAGCAGTTTTTAACATTACAGGTTTAATTGAAACCGAGGAGGGTGTTATAGACATCGCTCCAAACTTAAGAAGAGCCATCACTCTAAAACTTATAAAACATGGCCTACCACCAAGAGGCGGTAGAGCAGTTTTCGTGATAGAGGCACACGAATCCTTTCAGACAGAGGTATTCTATTCATGGGTAATATTTCCTGAATCCAATCCAGTAACACACATGTTTCACTTCAACAAAGAAGATGATCCACCAGAGGAATATATTCCTTTCGAGGATATTGAAATTCCACTAACATACCAGGAGCATCAGCTCTGGTTTAAAGGCGCCCTAAAACATCACAGAAACATTACCAGGCTCGGTCCACTAGGTAGACCAGGAGCAACATGGCCGATTCTAGCCGGCTACACACCTCATCCTGAACTGGATATAATGTCAGATGAGGAATTACTTATTCAACTTACAGAGTTAATACAAATCTACAGACAAATGGTCCAATATGTCATGCGGACTTTCACAGTCCAGCAACCATTGACACTTCCAAATCCAACTCCCCAACAGGGGAATACATTAAAAATTACACCACAGACTCTCTACGCAGTCATGGGTAAAATGCCCACAAAACGTGAGCAAATTCCATTCTGGATAGCTCAAAAAATTACTCAAATCGAAGCAGTATTTCCAAATACTAGCCCGTATGAGAAACACAGAATCCTAACAATCAGTTTACCGATGGGGATCACACCACAACTGGAAGACTGCACCACTTGGGGCTCAGTCTTTGCTGCCATCTATACTAAAACACATGGCATTCCGTCAATTGCGGTAATACCTGATGTCCTGAAACAAATTCAAAATGAATACGGGGCAGAGCCTGCTCTACATTTAGGTATGAAATTACTGAAAAATTTCGACCAGGTCTCAACAATAATATTATCTAATATTAAAGGGGAGGCAGCAGCAGTGGCGATCCGCCAACGATTAAGGGAATTCGATGTTACAGAACATCAAACTGAGCTACCCAGAATTATAGAACAATCATATGCAGAATTAGGTAGAGATAGTTTGGGTGGAAGACCAGTGAAACCAAAACTATCTGAAAGTCCTGAGAAGGACTCTATTAAACAAACTCCTACATCTTCTAAAAAGAAGTGGGAATCTACTAAACAAAAATCAAACGAGAAACGTTCTCAATCCCGAGGTAGGTCTCCTCAAAAGGAGCCCTCTGAAAGGAGGCATAACCTCAGGAATAGGGATAATTTGAGAAAACCTGACCGGTATCAAGATAATGATACACGTTCCTCTCGTCCCTTTCAGATCTCATCACAGACTTCGGAAAGAAGAGGACGATCAGAACATAGAGAAGAACGCGTGAAATCCAAAGAAGAAAAACACGCTCCAAAAAACAAAACAAAACCTCAATTCTCCAAAAAGAAAGTAGCAGGTCTAAAGATCAGACATGCCGAGAATACTGAGAACACAACTCAAAAACGGAGAATGGGCTCAGACAATGCTGGACAGTGCAGCAGAAGTCACAATAGTTCGCCAGAACCTGAAGGAACTTCTGGAGATAGTGGACTTGAATGAGTACATTACAGTTGAGACTGTAGACACCAGGGTTAGTACTCCACAAAGGTTATATGAAATAACACTCCGGATGGAGGGAGACAAACCTAGACAGGTGAAAGCACTTTTTTGGGAAAGACTATCAAGGGGCTATTACATACTTCTAGCAGAAGAAAACTGGCCACCACAATTTGTCAGGGAGTGCCCACACGGCGAGGACATTATTATGCCTGCCTTCTCCAACCATATTCCAATTCATCTAAAATATACATATGCCAGGAAATGGGCAGTAGCCCAAGCCCCAGCATTATATAAAAATCATGTAGGATGGGATGAGGACTCACCTCACCATAAAATACATCTGAAACATGAACCAACTGCACAAAGGCAGTACCTAGTAAAGCAAGAAGCTAAAAAACAGGTCAAGGAGATCTTAGATCAACTTGAATACCAAGGGGTGATTGAAACATGCACCTCCTCAATGAACAATCCTTTGTTTCCTGTCTCCAAACCAGACAATACATATCGTCTAGTTTTGGATTACAGACACCTAAACACTTGTTCTAAAACTTTTGCAGTGCAAAATGCACATAGCACAGCATTAATGAATAACGTGCGTAAAAAATACAAAACAACATTAGACATCTCGAATGGTTTCTTTTTTCAAAACATAGCACCTGAAAGCAGGTACTTAACAGCATTCTCCATAATGGGGACCCAGCGTCACTTTTGTCGACTCCCACAAGGGTTCAAGAACAGCCCAGGTTTATTCTCAGCGAGGGTAACGGAGTTACTACAAATTTATGACAATGAGGCATTGTCCTATGTCGATGACATCTATCTGACAGACGATGACCTGGACAAACATTTGAACAGGGTAAGCACCATTATACTGGGCTTCGCCTCTGAGGGCTAGAAAGTTCAACTTTAAAAAGTCCCGAATTGCCCATCTCAATGTCCTATTTCTAGGATATGAGCTTTCAAGTGAAGGCAAGAGCTTGGCAACTAACTTTTTAGAAAAGTGTGCGCTGCTCCAACCTCCAAAAACGCAAAAAAACTTACAATCCATCCTGGGTTTCCTAAACTTTGGAAGATCATATATTCTAAATTACGCAGAAAGGGTTAAACCTCTCTACGCATTAATTAAACCTGATTTTTCAATCAGAAATTGGACAAACGAACACACAGAAATCTTGCGTTCACTCCAGGCTAACATGTTAGCAACAAATCTCTTACAAACACGCGTAAGTCAACGCAATTTGGTGATCCGAATAATTTCGGGTCAATGCGGATTCACCTACTTAACCTTCAATGAGGGTGAGAAAATACCAATCGCATACAAATCTCATTTGTACACACAAGCGGAAATGCGCTTCAGTTCAACTGAAAAAATTCTAACAGCAGTTCAAACCGCTGTAGCAAAAGAAAGAGCCTTAGCCCAAGGGAAACGCATTATTGTCGTAACCCCAGTACCGGCTTTAGAAGCGGTCACAAAAGCAAGCATTCCAAATGCTAAAGCATTACATCCAAGATGGATACAATGGGTTAATTCTCTTGCTGCAACAGATGTTGAATATGTTTTTGATCCTGATTTAAAAACACAAGCATTCCTGCAATATGAAGAAGAATGTCCTCTGCCTCCTAAAATTCTGCCTCTCGATCAGTACCAATTCATAATTTACACTGACGGATCCGCACAACCAGCAACAGGGAGTAAGCAAGCTTACAGTGCAGCATGTGCCATCGTTAAAGGTCGCATGTGAGATGGCATCTTCAGACCTATGGTCACAAAAACACAATCTCTAGGGGATTGTACAGCTCAGCGAGCTGAACTACAAGCATTCAAACTGGCACTTGAAAGTACAGATCGAGAATTCCCCACATTGATAGTGTGTAATTCCTTTTACTGTGTTCAGTCGTATAATGACTATATACAAAACTGGCTTGAAAATGGTTTCAAAGATGCGAAAGGTGGCACAATAAAGCACAAAATGCTTTGGGAACAAGTAGTTCAGTTGAAAAACGAACTACCAAAGGCGCACGTGATCCACACACTGAGTCATCAACGTGATGGCGTTCACGTTGCAGGGAATTCATTGGCTGACAAAGCCGCAAAGGGGGCTGTTCAGACGGCTTCCGTAGCTGCGATCACTCGTTCAAAAACAAAAATAGACGGTGAGATAATGTTGGCTGTCAATGCTTCAAGCAAAGGCAGCAGTGCAGCGTTACCAAAAAGTTTCCACTCAAGTACTCTTATGTAATTGATGCGAACAACGTTCCTTTTGCTCGAATCCCTGGAGTGGGGGATAGGGTAATCCCAAACAAGGAACGTAGAGCAGCCTTGATTTATGAAACACATTTGGGGGAGGGTCTGTCACATCAAGGGATCTCTAAAACAATTTTGACGTTAAAAGAGATGTACTGGTGGCCTGGAATGAATACAGAAATTCACATATTTATTAATAACTGCTTAGACTGTAAATTACAGCGGGAAAGCCACCAGACACCATGCTACAAATGTAGCTGCCCAGTACAGACACCACTGTTATACAGCATTAGACTATCTATGTGCATGCGTCCTTCTGGACAAATGCAATCCCACAAATATTGAATCAAGGTTCCTATGGATATGGCCTCAGCGCTCGGCTGACGCTCGAACTGTTATAAAAGATTTGCGAGTCTTTATCGGCACATACGCAATAGGCACGCTACATTCTGTCCAGGGCCCTGCGTTTAGCTCTCGGGCTTACAAAGAAGCCATGGCCAGTCTGGGCGTTGCATTGCGGTACTCCTCTCCATTCCATCCTGAGGGAAATTCGGTTGTGGAAAGGAAAAACCGCGACATAAAGCAGTCTATAACAGCTAGGGTATTAGGTTCGGGTGATGGGTGGGTCAAACATCTTAATGGGGTCCAACGCTCATTGAATAATCTGCCAAGAAGTTCTCTAGGGGGGGTCACTCCATATGAGGTCCTATTTGGGACAAGAATGTGGGTACCAGATCTCGATGACGTAGGCACAGTGGTGGAAAATAAAACATTTGATATCAAAGATCGTTTGGCTGTTTTACAGGAACTGAATGAGTTAAGAATGAAACAAAGCAACGTATCCCTACAGCCAACCACCACTGGGGAAAAAACGGCGGTCCCAGCAAGGCATGTCTGGATTCCAAAAGTTGGGGATCTAGTCAGAGAAAAAATTGCGGACAAGAAGGAATTTGGACCTTCTTACAGACAACCAGTATCTGTCCTAGCAGTTCAAGGAACAAGAACGGTACTTCTGCCGCCCCTTGCTGGAAAAAAGGAGAAAATATTTGTGTCCATCGACCTCATCAAACCACAGCATGTGGCCAATACTAAATAGTAGGCCTCGTGGACTCCGACCTAGTAGCAGACACACTCCTCTCGCTACTATCCAAGAGATTCAGACTGAAAGACTGATAACAATCGAGAATTCAGCTGTAACAGATGGAGGACTAAGCAACAACGCTCTGGAACTCATCCCTCTTGAAAACCAAGTAACAGTTCGTCCAAATACCCCTGTCTACACCAATGTAGCAAGTGATCAACTGGTTCCAGCGATTTCTACAAATCCTGATGCAATTCAAACAATTGATAGAACTGCTTCTGGCTATTTCATTAACTTTGATACGTTCTCAGAAGATCCGAGTGAACCTGAAACGACGCCAGCATCATTGAAATTCAAGCAGCAAGTACAAGACTTTCTTCACTTTCTGAAAAAGACTTATTTGGTTTCACCATGGATTGAACTCTGGATTACATCTGGACTTTTTGTTTTCCTGCTCTGGCTAGCTTTGGTTACAACTGTGAGCGTGCTTATAAGTGGCAGATACATCCATGTGAACACTGAAGGAAAAGACGTGAACGTACTTTTGAGACCTCATAAATCTTCCCATCGTGAAGCAAGAGACTTGTCATCAGTGAACATCACAGCTGTTCCTATACAGGATGGTATAGTGTGGGACAAAACAGATTTTGATATCTTCGGCCCGACGGAACAATTGAACATTCCACATTTGTTTAAAATTTCACTAAGTGATCTAATTACGTCCAGTACCTATTTAGATGATTGGGACTTTGAGACTGTTAATGACATAATGTTTGACTTAGAAAAATCTGCTGCATTTTCTAAAAATGAATATTTAGAGGGTTCAACAGACTATGAAGAGCTGTATTGCTATAACCATTATGGTCATCACTATTTGCATAAATCTGCATATCCTAGAAATGTGTTTTATGTTTAACCAATGGGAGCATTGTCCTACACCACCACACGATAGTTTAAAAACATTTGCTAACAAGTTTCCATATTTTTCAGGATATAATACATCTAATCCAGAAATGTTTTACTATAAAAATGTAAACAAGACAGGGCTGAAAATTATGTTAACAAATACAAAACAGATTTATTCTGCATTATTTAATGCCCAACTGTCTAGACAGGGTTTCGACTTTTGGAAAGACACAATAGACACAAAAACTGTCTGGGGTACTAAAGATTGGCAAGTGCAAGGGATAGAAGCTTTATTTAGAGCCTGCATCATCCCTGAACAAATAATGTTTTTGAAGGAAACTGTCCAACAAACATCTTGTCTTGGACTAGCCAAGATCAAAGAGATGAACACACCTTCTGTACCAACACCTGCCACTGATCATAATACACAGGCAGTGGTGACAGTTGACAATATACTACAACTCAACAGATCTAATCCTGATTGGAAAAAATGGTTGATCTGGCCCACAGACACGAACAACTCTCAGGAAAGATTCCTGAATAAAACTCAGGGCTTTACTATTCATAGGCCAGACCCAAGATACGTCCAAAGACAGCATCCGGGGGTAGTAACAACATATAGTGTAGGAAAATTATGCCTCGATTGGCTTCAGAAATCTACACTACAGGATGTGAAACAACACTTATCCCTACTTAAAGAAGACGCAGACCTTAGGGAATTCTTGCTTGGACCAAGAAAACCACGTCAAAAACGTTTCATATATGCCGGCATTTATGCTGCCTATAATGAAGCATGGAAAGTATCACAGATGGAGGCTGCAGAACGAATACGTGAACTTGATCGTATTAATTTAGAGAAAACACTCTCTGTGGTCGACAATGGGTTAACAACTTTGTCCTCCAGAATATATTCATTGGATGGCATTGTATCCTCTGCTATCGACATACTAGAATAAGATTTGGCGATATTACAGCAAGGCCAATCTCAATTACTTTCTATTGTGTTATTAAGCTGGACGCTGCAATCTTTGCGAGCGGGCTATGTGCCTTGGCGTTTCATCAACACATCGGCTCTGTTTGCAGAATACAATCTAACTGATAAACAGATCGAACTGGCACAAAGAGGAGCGAAGTATACAGTGCTGAGCATTGAAAAACTGGAAAAGTTACCATTCACAGTGGCAGAAAAACCAGCTACAGAATGGCTCATTCATGGCAAAATCACATTACCTGTGAGTACTTTTCAGTTTCAGTATTGCCTCACACAGATGCAAGCAGGCAAATATGAAAGGTTGGGTAAGGAATACATTAAGACATCTTGGGATTTACCGTATACATATAGATGTTGGAGTGGGGATCGTGAAGTGTTTTTGAGCGGTACACACTGTAAACGTGCACTGAGCGGTTCACTTATATGTCAGGACATTTCTTTACACGGGGCTTGTAATGGTTCTGTGGCAAATTTGTCTTGCCATCAGCAGGGTACACCAGCTGCTGTGATTAATCCAACGTTTAGACAACTTTCTAATGGGAGTTACCTCATGTTGAAGGATCAGAGTTGCTGCAGCATGCTACCAGGCATCCCATATCTAGTAACGGTCAACTCCAGGGTCACTTGCTGTATGCAAGTATTGTTTCCCCCAATAGACACAGTCAGGGAGTCGCCTTTGTGGCCTTCGCTGAATGTCTCTTTTATAAGATTTGATACTTTAAGCAGAATGAAAGCCATGCTTTTACAGCAAACAGTGCCTTTGACCTCGGCCAAAGAAACCTATGATCTACAAGTAGCAAGGACTTCGGCTGAGATGCAGACTTTAATACGTACAAACTGCCCTATACATTTCGTAGAAATGATAACACGTATCTTCAACATGTCTGATACAAGTGGAATTGTACATGTATTTAAGAGCATCTGTACCGGTCTGTTAGCACCTTTCCAGGCAATACTCTGAATCATTCCGAACTTTGCACATTCGGTGTTTGGTGACATACCATTAATTCTAGCACTAGTTGCCGGAATTCTATTTCTCTTCCTGCTATTACGCTATGGCCAGCCTATTCGCAGACATCACTCCGAGCGAAATGGAGAAAGCTCTCCTTGAACGAAAGTGCCGTGAGCAAATAGTACAGCTTTTGGGCATGACTCGTCTACGGGAACTTAATACCACGTGGTTCCTGTCATTCAGACCAATCTGGCAAGATTGCATCTTACCTGTTCTACGATGCCTGCTATGCGGTGAAGAATGCGTGTTGGACACCTGTCTAACATTTCCATCACCTACGCCAACGGATGTCGATACTCTGCTGGTCCCGATAACGGCCCATGCTCTGTGTTGTCCCCAGAGGCTGCCTATCCTGATGTCAGCATTCATTGAGATCTCACAGACGCTTCCGGCGGCTGCTGAGGTACGAGAAAGATGTACAGGCACACAGGTAACAACGAACGCGAACATTGCTGCGGCAACCTATGGTGAGAGCGATGCTTCCCATCTCTGTGCAATTAATCTACTACACGAGGTGTTCCAACTGACACCAACTTCGGTGGACGATGTTTTGTCTACAGAAATAGATGATCTCATGTTTACACCAGACCCGTAAACTGACTCTGATTCGGCCCACAGTGTTCCAGAGATGTAGTAACAATTTGGCCTTCATACTTCAAAAACTTGGAACTCTTCCAAAAATTGAACTTTGTCCCATTTTTCGAACTAAAATGGCACTTCAATCTGCTTAAAGTAGAACTAGCCTTATAGTACAGACTTCGCGGTACTTCCTCAGACACTTTTATCGTCATGTTAGTCTAAAAAAGTTCATTAATTTCCATGACATGAAATGACTTTTGATTTTGAAAAAACTTATCGATCATTTTCTGTCAAATGTAAATATTACTGCTGATTTCATTCATATTGTATTTTATTTTAAATATATGCCTGAAATGAAAAGCAATGCTTCAAATGTACAGTACCTTTTGCATTCTAATAGGTTTTTAAATGCCTTTTTAAACGGTTTTAAGAAATATTTTAGAAATATGCGGTACTCCATTTAATGTTTAGCATTTTAAATGTTTAGCATTTTAGTACTATCGTACACACGAAAGTGGAGTGGGTGTTGTATTCCTCTTAGGGTGTCCATACACGGGCTTTCCTGTATCATGTCCTTATATAGGCACAATTCGCCCTGCCCTTATATAGGCATAAAATCCCAGTCCTTATTTAGGCATTAAACCGTGCACTCCAAATACAGGCATGGTCTCCGACATCCGTCCACCCTAACGTCACAATGAGTTCTTGAAGAACAGACCCTTAGGCTTCGGGAGTTTCCCTAGCACAGGACTATTGATTTCTTCAAGGACTCATCTATTATGCATGAACCATTATACCATAGGGGTTCATTTATGACGTCTTCCGCTGTCCGACTCACGCCAATGCTAACATTGTGAGGTACCTCTCAGGTATAAATATACCTTCCCTAGCCCTTGTAAACCAGAGGAGACCTCGACTTCAGAGGAGCCCGTTTCCCGGCCTGACGCACTGAGAAGACGCTGTCATCCCTGCACGCAGAGAGTCCAGCTTCCAGTGATCTAACTTCCCTTGCGGGGTGTTGGAGTTAGTCTGGCAAAGAGATTCCCACCTCTCTCATTCTAAAGGTATGGAGCTGACTAGAACCTAGAGGGACTCTTGGCATACTAGGCATACTAGGCATACTAGAGTTAACATACTCTTAGTATACCATAGTAAGGAATACTTCACCTACTTCATACCTCTCCCTACACCTAGGTTAGGCACATTGGGGTAGAACTAGTTTAGAAACGCATCGTACGAGTACTCACATTTTTTAGTCTGTTATTTATGTGAATGAATATCTGCTAAAAGATCATGCTATCGCAGTATTATTTATTTCTACTGCTTACGCTGTACATTATTTATCTTGCATACTGTCTTGTGATCGTAACTGCACATTTTACTTACACGAGAAACAAGACTGTTCAATAAATCTTTTATTGAAACGCCCGTCTATTTCTTTCTGTGTAACTTTGAGGAAAACTAAGCATGCACGACTGAGCTGAGTGAAATAGTTATCTATTGTTTCCACGACTCTGGGACACGTTCTGATTCTAAAGGGAAACAAAGTTGTCATGTTTTGCGGCTGCCAGAAACTACTCCCTTCTTGTCGTCAAGGAGTTTCTAGTGGCCTCTGAGCTAGCTGGCACAAGTAATTAAGTTTAATATACTCGATAGGGACATACTGACCTTAGTCCTATGTCAAACCTATAGGGGATATTATTCCAATGCGCAGAGCCTATTAGGGAAATAGGAGCTACACTACACCATACTTTGACGTTTCCCCCCTGATACCAGCTTTAAGGGCGTCCCAGACAATGTGAATACTTGTGCTCCCTAAATTCTCTTCAATAAACCTGGGAATCCATATCTTTATGTGCTGAACATAGCCCTCCTCACTAAGTAAAGCCCTATTAAACGTCCAACGTGCCGGTGAGGATTTAGTCCGAATATTTATTTCCAGTACCAAGGGGTTGTGATCAGACATAACTTTAGGGTATTTGTATATTCTACAACCCTGCAGCAGTTCCTGTGAGACAAAAAAATAGTCCAATCTAGCATGTGTTTGATGTGGTGCTGAAAAGTACGTGAATCCTGTATCGTTGGGTTCTTGCTTAGCCCAGACATCCGTTAGCCCGTGAAGTAGTTTTAGCTGTGCCAATGATTTGAACACTCTAGGTTTGCGGCCTTGGTATGCTGCCCCACCTTGATTAGATGTTTGACAATTCAAGTTAATGTTAAAATCCCCACAAATAATAAGAGGAAGAGGCCAGCCCACTAATTCCACGTTAAGCCATTCGAACAATGCCGGGTCATCGAGAACCGAACCATAAACCGAGCATAATGTAAACATGTTATTTTCCAGACAACACTGAGTAATAACCCATCTTCCCAGTTTGTCCGAGCTAGACCGTGGAAACCTAGCTAATCCTTTCCGTGCCATAACTGCCACTGCTCTTGTCTTTGTATTTTGCGTAGTGGAAGAGATCAGTTGGTAGCTTGCCAATTCCAATACCTCCCGTCTACTGGCTTCGATATGAGTTTCCTGAAGGCAGATAATATCGGCCTTCAAGAATTGGACATCCAGACTAACTCTCCGTCTTTTTTGGGGGTTATTTAATCCACATATATTAATCGTAGCTATTCTAAGCTTACCCATTACCCAGAAAAAAGAGTTCAGCCAGCATGTGGAATACCCACCCTGAATTACGTGTGCCTACCAGAATAAAATTAAAAACCCTCCAATTTTTCTTTTGGATCCCGCCTTCCCCACCCTCCCATACCCACTCAAAAAGGCAAAAAAGGTCCATGGACCCGTGTGATGCCTCCTGCGCTCTGCTGTGCCCCTAGCCGCTCCCCGCCACAATTTAAGACAAAAAATACAAGAAAAAAACCAAAAAAGAAGAGAGAAAATAGTTAAAAAGATTCAACTGAAAAACAAGCATCCTGGTATATGTGTCCCCCTAGTACCTTATAAACAGGAAAAACATGATTTGCCCTTGTATTGTTCTCCTATTTCCAAGAAAGTTCCTACATATACTCCTGGGCTTGTATCTCTGAAGCGAATACCCTGGTTGTGCCTTTAAAGATAACCTTGAGTCGGGCGGGATTCATTAAGAAGACCTCGCAACCCAGTTTCTGGAGAGGGGTGATTAGCTGCCGGAGCCTCCATCTCCTTTCCACCGTAGTATGACAAAAATCCGGTCGCACAAAGGAGGAGTGCCCCTCAGCTGCTCTTCTTGCATCGGGTCTGGCTTTCTCAAATATTGTCTGGCGCAGGAGAAAATTTCCCAAAAATATGAGTGGCTCTGGGTTTCTCGTTTTGCCCTGCTCTCTTTTTCAGCATCAAAGGGAATCGATGCACCCTCTGCACCTCTGATTCCCAGTTCCAGTGAGCAAGTTCAGGGAAGGCCCCCTTGAGTAATCTCAGAACAAATTCACGTATATCATCCCCTTCCGCTTTCTCTTCAATCCCCAATAGCCGCAGGTTATTTCGCCGTTGCCGGTTTTCGAAGTCCTCCAATTTTCAGAGTACATCAGACATCCTACTTTCATTTGACGCTATTTGTTGTCTTGTATTGTCAGCCCCAGCCTCAAGCTGAACAATGCGCTCCTCTAACACTGTGGTGCGTTCGGAAATTTCTGAGCACGTTTTATTAACTTTACGAATAGCCCCCTGGAGTTTTTTTGTCGCCATATGAGCCCTCTTGTATTCATGACGACCTTCTGTCTGCATCTGTTTGTGTTGAATAGATTAGTTCCATAGATGGGGGGGATTCCGAGCTGATTTTGGACTCCATAGATAGTTTAGGGACGTTGAGTTGTATTCCATTCTCCTCGTCTGTTTCTATCCCGAAATGGGTGATAGCGTAATCCCACTTTAGTTGACTTGTCTGAATATTATCCGAGTTTGAGCCCTTATCTTTGCCTATGCCTTTGGTGCTACTCCTTTTGGTGCGAACGGGTATGCGCCTTTGAGTATCAGGTCTCAGGGGAGGACTGCCACTATCCTCTCCTGTGAACTCAGCATCTGTGCCTTCAATCTCTCTGTTGTTGGTGAGTTCAGACTCATCTGTCAGAGAAAAAGATTTGTCTCCCTCTGGAGTCCCTGTGCTCTTGCCATCCATCTGGATGGGAACCACGATATTTAAATCCTGAGAGTTCCGAATATTCTGCACTTTCTGCATAGGGGTGTTTACTTGCGGCCCATTTCTTTCATCCCTACACATCTCTGTTTGAATGCCTGGCTCAGCAGTCTCAGTATTCATGTCAGACAGGGTTACTACTTTCACGTCAGATTTTGCAGCTAACCCAGGGGGGAGCTTTCCTGTGTTAGGTTTGCCAGCTATGGATTCTTCAACAGTCTCCAAATCTTTAGTGATTTTAGCAGTTTTTACGTTGGATTTACCTTTGCTTATTGATTTCGTCTGGGTGCCGGTGAGCCCCCGACCAGCAAACATCCCAGGAACAGTTTGTTGTTTTGGCCTGGTTGCCGTGTCGACGAGACCCTGCTCTCCACTAGGCGTCCTGCCGTCAGTCTCCTCCTCTCCCAAGCCGGCAGAGAGTAGCGTCCACGCTCTTTCCCTCCGCAGTTACTCTCCGAGTCGACGGCATGCCCTTTGCTCCTCCAGCCGCTCCGCCTTCCTTAAATGGAGGTTTCATCTTTGGGGGCATATCGATGAGCCTTGGAGCTGCCGAGTTCTTCCGTATTGGGGCCAGATACCGCAGAGCACTCCAGGACCACCGGTGCAACTTTAGCCTTGTTCCAGTGACAACAAGAAAGATTTCCTTCACCACGCGGACCAACAGAGCTCCAACTCCCTGCTCCGGCCTCATCCGGCGTCGAGTCTCTCCCAGGATGTTCGGCGGTAAGTTTTGTCAGTTTTTATGGGTTTTTACTTCATTTTGGTTTCCCTGTGGCGAGGAGAGCAGCTCCACAGCAGTCACACAGCCGCCATCTTGCCCACTTTGTTGTCTCAGCCCTCTGATCTGTTTCCAAATGGGGTTTTTGGCCAGGTGCCAGCTTACCCACTCCACCATGGCTGTGGGCCATGGAGAAGTTGATCAACTGACACTCACCTCTCTGCCATGTTCCAATTGCAAACATGGTGCCAGCTTGCCCACTTCTCAGTAGTCCACATCATTGTGGTTTGCAGATGCTTTCTGCCTTATGTGTGTTTTAAAGATGGAGGTTTTTTTTCAGCCCCTCTGTGCCCTTGGACAAAACGAAGGGATTTTCACAAGGCAGCCCACCGAACATTGAGTTGGTTCATTGATCTTAAATCTGCATTCGATATTATTGAATAGGATATCCTGTCAAGAAAACGAATGAATCTCTCGATCTCTTAAGCATTGTGTACCGGGATCAATTTGATGCAGAGTGAAAACTGGGCTTATGTTTTCCCTTGGAAATGGTCAATATAGTTGCAAGTATTGAAATGGGTAGAAGTGTCAAAAAGGCTTGCATGTGGACGTTGCTAACGTGCACACGGAATTGAAAAATGCTAATAATTTGCAGCTAATTGCATTTCAGTAATGCCCCCATTGGATTTAAAAGCTCCTTGGAAACAGCAGAGCAGCAAACCTATCATTCATTGCTCAAAATTAGAAGGTGTGGCAAAATATTCTAATCTGGGCCTCCCAATTCACAACTTCCTGTTCTGGAAGCCATTTTCCAAGATCCTCCCAATTAAAACGTCCATGAAAGATCTTCGATTAAAGATGAAATATGGAAGCCACACGTTGAAGCGCTTGCAAATGACATATAGCGCTCCAACCTTGCTGTTGATACACTACAGAACACCAACTGAGGGTGAAGCTGACAGGTCCACCTGGAAGCGTGCTCTTAGGCTGAGGTCCACAATCCCAATAAGGCTATTTGAGTGGGATTCGCTATTGTTCCAGCTGCTACCATGGTAGTTTGTGTTTACTGTCCTGTCTTTCAGTTACAATATTGGATTAGTAGGAAGGAACAAGACACTTTTTCATGAAATACTGTCATTTCCTGTATTGATGTTTTGTAAATGGTGAAAACGGTGTGCACACAGTGGTAGACAATCTTTTATTCCAGGCCGCTAAACGCATACAATCTGCAGTAACATGATTTTATCTTTAGAGGAAGAATTTATAGATCTAGGGAATGGAAATTCTCCGGCCTATGTAATTAAGAATGTTATTGTTGTTTTCACTTGATTACTGAACTGACTTAGGTAGTGAAGGGCTTAGCTAGCACCCTGTGGTAGCTCGCTCATCACTTCCGCTCTTTCCGTTACCGTGTTAGGAAGAGATTTCAGCGAGTGCGGTGTAGGAGGGTCGGGATCACTGATTCTAGATGGAACATCCCTCCCCACATCATGCATTCTGAGTATTCCCAGCTAGAATGGGTAATAACATGCAGGACCCAGGGGCGTCTCCTCTGCTAAGGCAGAGGAACGTCGCCCGACTGCTCTCAAAGCAGTGGAAAAGGTCAAAATAAAATAATAACAAGGTTATTATCATTTTATTTTTCGTTGCTGCAGGGCTGGGTTAGGGTGGGGAGGGGCTGGTGGCTCAGGGAGGTGGAGTGGACTGTGCACACGACTGCTTGGCTGGCCATCTTGGCCCGGCCAAACAGTCTTGCGTACTTTGCATGTTCCCCACCAGGCTGCATTTACACAACCAGGTGGAGAACATGCCTAGGCCCCCATCTGAGCGCCGATCCTTCTGGACTCTTCAGCAATGACAGAGGAGAGATGGAGGCGGCCGCAGCGCAGGGAGGTAAATATTATTATTTAATTTTTTTATATTTTGCTACCCAAATGCCCCCTTGCCCCCATTCCCTGCCAACTGCCACTGGCAGGACCTGAATTTTCTGGGCTCATTCCTGCATGTTTCTCCTGATTACAGACATGTTTCAGCGCACAAATTCCTCCTGCTTTCAGCAGAAGGAATCTTTTTGTGGAAAAAACCAAGGCTTACAGGTTTACAAGTTGTAATCGAGCATGATGGGTTCTTGCTGAGGATATTGCTCCACCCAACTCTTAATCAGCTCCTTAGATGATCAGTTCCTCTTCCAATGTGTGAAAGACTCTGAGACTCTTGGGACAAAACTGGTTTCTTGCCAAAACTCTCTTTAAAAGAAGAAGTCAAGCAAGAGGACTTCATTTCTCATCATCCATTTGCACAGGAACCGCCCGCCAGAGCTGGAAAAGCATTTCAAAAGTGTAGTGGGCTTCCACCCTCTCCGAGGATCGGCCTGAGCACACCAGCAATTTGCTGAAAGCCATCAAAAACTTCAACAGCTGGATCACTGCATTCCCCAACACCTTGGCTCCCCTAAAGCGCAACCCAATGGCAAGAGCCTGGCCACAGGTCAGCTGATACACAGAGGAACACAGGCTGATAAAAAACGCCACTGCAAGCAACTGGAGCGCAAATGGAGAACAAGTCAAGACACATAGATAAAGACCTCTTCAAATCAGCCCTAAGACGCTACCACCAGCAGATAAGGAACACCAAGCGCACAGCTCTTGCAGATCGCATTGATAACAGCACTGATAACAGCAAGGAAATCCTTGCCATCATCAAAGATTTCACCACGCCTCCTGCCCCCGCCAGCAACATCACCCCCTCACAAAACCTTTGCAACAAGCTCTCTCAATTCTTCTGTGACAAAATCAACAGCCACGGCCCGTGCAGGTAAGAGCTTTGGGGCGGTGTGGCCGAGTTGGGGGAATTCAACAGACGACCACGAGGAAAAATTAAATAAATAATACTTTTTTTCTCGTCTGTCGAAATCACTCCCGCCCCCCCCCCCCACCACCACCACTCTTACCTGCACGGGCCATGGCTGAAAATCAACTCCATATACAGCAACTTCGACCCTCAAACAGACCCCGTTACTGTTGAAACTCAGCTTCCCATCACAGCCGATGAACTAATCCTAACCTCGTGGCTTGCTGTCACCACTGTCGAAATCAATGCTGTCATGAAGACCTTCCATTTGGGAGCTCCATATGCCCCTTGGTCCCACCACACTTACACCAAAGGACTCTTACCAATCAGAGAAGCACTAACACCCATCCTCAAAAACACACATTCCCATATTTTTACCCTGGCACTGAAGGGAACTTCTTTATGTGTGGATGTGCTCCTTGTAAAAAGGAAGAAGGCCATCCCTCACAGTGAAGTTAGCCAATGGCTGAAGCGGGCTGACCCACTACGCCCTGCTATGGGCTGGAGCAGGCGAAAGAAAACAATTCATGATACAATAACAGACCAATTGACGATGAGGTCTGGCTTAAAGCCCCTATAAGTAACTTCATTATATTTATAACTCCAGACCTTAATAAGCATTGGCAAACCAATAACTCTGGTTTTGACCACCAGGCTTCTAGCTTTGTCAATGCTTGTTTTATTGTGTCATGGTTTTGCAAAACAATATTGTTGGGAAATCTTCCGGAGCCACTTTAATCTTAATTTTTTTTAAATGGCTAAAAGTAGAGTAATTGGTTGCTCTGAAAAAGCATACATTTATTACCACAGTAGTCCCTGGCACTGAAGAGAACTTCTCTGTGTTTGGATGTCCTTGTTGGGTGACAACCGTATGCGGTCACGCAAAGTGAAGTTAGCCAATGGCAGAAGTGGGCTGACCTACTGCCCCATGCTGTATGCTGTACTGAGTGGAAGAAAAATGTAAGTGACACAATAAGATTGACTGAAGCCCATACAGTAAGTATATTATACATGTATTTTTAGTAAAAAATAAATGATCTTGGCTAATGCCAGGCCTACAAAATTAAATGAAGAGGCGTTGAACAAAGGAGGGCCCTTAGGCTCCCCTTGCGGAGCACGTGCAGGGCCGAACCAGGAAACCAAAAGCAGCCCTGGAAAACAGGCTCAAAACAACTGTGCTCCCCTGGTCTCCTCGTGCTAGCTCTCTCTTTCCATCCATCTGTTCTCTTGCTCTCCTTCTTTCTCTCTCTTCCTCTTCTCTCTCTCTGATTGATTTCTCTCTACCTCCCTCGTCCCTCTTTCTCTCTCTCTTGAAGCTTCACCATGCCTTCTGCAATTAACCTTGGGGAGCTGGGGAAATTAACAGAGGCACAAGTGGAGACCCTGAGCTTTCAAAGCGGCTTCCGAGGGCTGCAGCCCACCAGGGAAATGCCCGGTGAAATAAAAAGGCCTCTCTGACCCTCATCACATGACTGGACTCAGCTGGGGAAGATAAGCCTAGAGGGGTGTGACTTGGCTAGAGAACAGACGCTGGATGGTATAACACACCCAAAGGAGAACACACTAGAAGGGGTATAACTCATGTCTCACCCAAAGAAACGCACACACTCAGAGCAGTCTAGCTCCTCTGAGCAGATGACAATTAAATGCTGGGGTATAGCTATCAGTAGGGCCGCCACTGCAGAAAGTAGACCCCAGGGGTGTGAGGGGCCCATTTCACCTCATTTAGTGACTGTTTTTACTACAACACCAAGGGATGAGGGGGCTAATTTTGTTTCTTGTATTAGGGTCCATTGCACCTTTTCTTTGCCACTGCTTGAATGAGCATGCCATCTGGTACAGCACTCACTGGTCGATCATCTTGGAGATAAAGGCCCCTAATATAATTTCTAGAGGTGTGGAGCACAAGAGCATATGCTTATACACAGTGATTTTGGTCACACATATATCTTCATCCCCTGTGGTGTACAGAGGTTGGGAGGATTGATTTACATACGAGCGCCATTGGGAACACTCTTCTCTTCTTAGGTAATGAGGGATATTATCAAAGACCTGCCCAAGGCAAGACAAAAAATTGAACAAGAACATACAAATCAGTGAGGAAACACATGTGGCCCCAAAGACCAGAAGGAGTGACATATTATGTGTGACTGGGAACTTGAGCACACCTGCAAAGGTTTTAAACCTGGAAAAGATATAAAAAGATTAAAAGAGAAACAGGCTCGGAAGGACAAGACAGGACTTTGAAAGGCTTGCAGATAGAGAATGGTGTAGTGCAGTATCCATATTTTGCAGGCAATGTGACTCAGAACAAAGAAGCACAGTGCGTAAAGTTCTTGGTGCACTGATGGACTCTGCCAGATTCTCTGGAAAGTAAAGCACCCTTGCAAAGTATAGCATTGCATGGCTTCCATGCTGAAGGATGTCCAGTAGAGAGTGGCCAGATGATTCCCAGTAACGAACAGCTAGGGTGCTTCTATGTACTAATCTTAATATTATGTATATTTGTAAAGTGCACCATAACCCGCAAGAGTGTCCTGGCTCTGAGGAGGTGTATGTGTCTAGCCCTACCTCTGTTAGGTTGGTTAATTGAAAAGTCAGGTCTTCAGCTTCTTGAGGTATTCAGAAGACAGGAGAAGGCTCTGATGTGAAGTGGGAGGTCATTCAATGCTTTAGGAGCATTGTAAGGGAACGCCCGTCCTCCTAATCTGGTTCTGTGTATGCGTGGGATGTGTCCAAGTAGGAGTCCTGCGGAGCGGAAGTGTCTGGGTGGATGGTGGACGGGGTGTAGTGCCTTGAATGTGTGTGTGAGGAGACTGAATTGACCACGTTTGTGTATCAGGAGCCAGTGTAGTTCCCTAAGGTGTGGTGTAATAAAAGTTCTGTATGGGTGTTAGAAATGGGATTTTTGGTAGGCTAGGGCATGTGCCAAAGCCAGACAGAAACCACCACTCTAGTCAGGATAAGGGAGTTACACTCCTAAAATAACCCCTGCTCACCCCCTTGGTATCTTGGCACGAGCAGTCAGGCTTATCTTAGAGGCAGTGTGTAAAGCATTTGCACATAACCAACAGTAATACAGTGTAGGCACTACAAAAGGACACCACACCAGTTTAGAAAAATATCCAATATTTTTATATACTTAAGACAAGACCAAAAACGATAAAAATCCACAATACAGTACTTAAAAATCTTCAGTTATCAAAATATGCTTGAAAAACAGATCCTTGATGTCGATAGCTCCGTCCGGGGCTATCACGGCGTCGTGAACAAACAAATCCAAACAGTTCTGGCTGACCGCGGCGTCGTGGGCCAGCTACGGTGTCGGGAAGACCCGCAAACAGTACCTTTTAGAAATGCAGGGTGTCGGCGACCTCTCGTTGAGCTTCCGAAAGCACGGCGTCCGCAGGCGTCGGTTCCGGAGGTCGGTGCAGGGGTCGTCGGGGCCCTCGAAGTCACACGCGTTGCAGATCGAACTCCTCTCTGTTGAAGTCGGGAGCGCTGGCGTCGGCGGGCTTTGGGTGCTGCGGTGCGAAGTGCAGCGGTGCGGCGTGCAGTGCCCTCAGGTCGTGGTGCGAGCAGCGGCTCGGTGGTGGCATCAGATGGCGTCGTCGGTGAGACCAGGGTCGTGGTGCGAAGTGAATGCGGTGCTCATCGCGGTGCTGGCAGGTCGCGGTGCAAGCAGCAGCGTCGTCGTTGCTGAAGCGCTGTCGTGGGCTGACGAACTGGAGTCGATGGAGCCGGTAGGCCAAGGCTGCGGTGCGGGATGAGGGCGGTGCGTCGTGTAACTTTACGAGCGGTGCCCTCGAACCACGGTGCAAGCAGCGGCGTAGATTTTGGCGTGGAGCGGCGTCGGGGATACCAAGGCGTCGTCGTGAAGCGAGGCGGTGCGGTGCCCACAGGTCGCGGTGCGAGCAGCGGCTCGGTGGCCGCGCCAGCAGGCGGCGTCGGTGAGACCAGGGTCGCAGTGCGGCGATGTGGCGGTGCCCTCTGCGGTGCCTTCAGGACACGGAGTCGGCAGCGGCGTCGTAGACGGCGTCGGGTTGCTTTTTCTTCTGTTGCAGCACAAAACACACAGTCCCCAGTGCTGAGGGCAGAAGAATTTGAAGTCTTTGCTGTTCCTGAGACTTCTTGAACAGGGGGGCAAGCTCTACCTCAAGCCCTTGGAGATGGCAGAAAGTCCAGTCCAGTCCTTTCACTGCCCAAGACAGAAGCAGCCACTGCAGGCCAACACAGCAAAGCACACAGCAAAGTGGTAGTTCCTCCTCACAGCTTCTCCAGCTCTTCTTCTTGGCAGTCTTCTTGGTCCTAAAGAGTTCTAAAGTTCAGGGGTCTGGGCCCCAATATTTATATCCCAAAATCCTTTGATCTCTTAGGCAGAGAGTGCCTGTGCCCAGCCAGAACCAGTTCTGCCTCCTCTGGTGTGACTTCCTGGCAGGAGGTGGAGACGGCATTGTCAGAGGCAGACCAGGCCCTTTGAGGTGCAAGGAAATCTCCTCCCCTTCCCCAGTTGCAGCCCAGGTCTATTCAGCCCTTTCCTGACCCACCTAGACTATCTGGAGCCACTCCTGCTCCCCAGCCTTCTGTCATCCAAAACCCAGACAGGCAATCCACATTCCAGCAGAGGCACACGGGATGACTGAGCAAGAAAATACCTACTTTCTAAAACTGGTATTTTCAAACACAGAATGTAAAAATCACCTTCACTAAAAGATGCATCTTTAGAATCTGAGTTCAGGCATACTAAACTTTATTTTCCTACCTAGTTCCCAGGGCCAGTTATAAGATGTTATAAACAAACTTCCCATTCTGTCCTATGGGGAACAGGTAGCCTTGCAATAGTGAAAACGAAATTGGCAGTAATTCACTATTAGGACATGCCACACACACACCAGGGCATGTCCCCCCTTTCACTTACACTGCACCCTGCCCACAGGGGTACCTTTGCCTACCTTAGGGGTGGCTGACATGTAAGAAAAGGGAAGGTTAGGGACTGGCAAGTGTGTACACTGGCCAAGTCGACATGGCAGTTACAAACTGCGCGCAGACTCTGCAATGGCAGGTCTGAGTTACCTTTTCAGGGCTACTCACGTGGGTGGCACAATCATTTGATTTACAGGCCCTCGCACACTCAGTGCACTTTACTAGGGACTAACAAGTAAATCAAATATCCAATCATGGAAACACCAATCCATAACACAATTTACAGAGAGCATATGCACTTTAGCGCTGATTAGCAGTGGTAAAGTGCCCAGAGTCCTAAAACCAACACAAACAGGTCAGGAAAAAGTAGGAGGAAGAAGCAAAAAGTTTGGGGATAACCCTGCAAAAAGGGCCATTTCCAACAATGGGAGCCTCAGGATGAGTCTGGATGGTTTGTTGTCTTCCAGTGAGTTGTTTGGTGATCCCAGCATAGAGGGTGTTTCCATAGTGACAGTTCTTCTACAGTTAATTTTGGGCCATTTGAAGATCTTGCTCAGCATTTTCAGAGTGTGGAAGCAGGATGCAGTGACGGCATTGGCTTGTGGAGTCATGTCCAGATTCCTGTTGATGATTCTTCTGAGGTTCCAGGATTGGGATCTGAGTTCGGCCACCCACCAGTTGGATTCCCATGGGGAGGTGTTCTTGCCGAAGATCACTATTTCTGAGACAGTTGACTTTCATCCAGTTAGCGACTTCGTTCATGAAGGGGGAGAACTTGTTTTTTTGTGTTGGGGTCTTTTACGAGACAGAGAGCATGAGCTGCGTGCCGTCGGCGTAAGAGAGGATGTTGATGTCGTAAGCGCGGATGACGGTGACCAGAGCAATCATGTATGCGCTGAAGAGACTGGGGCTGAGCAATGACCCTTGAGGCACTCTGCAGATGAGTTTGGGGGCTTCCAAGGAGTAAGGTGCCAGGTTGACAGCTTGTGTTCTTTCCGTTAAGCAGGAGCAGATCCAGGGCAGAGCGGGTCCATGCTCTCCTATCATAAATGGATGTACAATACTTTCTCAAGGACATACAAGTCACCTGGGGAATAAAGTTCAGAAATAAAGCTCCACCTGAATACCGTTGGGAATTTACCAGTTCCAAGCATGGAGACTAATACACTCAGAATAGGAGGCGAGGCACAATGTGAAACAGAAGGCAGGCGCAGCATAACTGAGATTCAGTAGCGGCTGTTGTGGAACAAAAGTGGGGGGGCAGCGCAGGGGAGAAAAATAAAAAAAATAAACAAGCATTGGTAATGCATCGGTTTAGCTGATGAAATGAATAAAGAGCTGTTTTTATCAATCATCGTCTGGGAGAAGGAAAGAGCTCCCTGACAGATAACACGGGAGTGGAGAGGATGTGGTGCAGCAGCCAGAGCTGCTGACTCGAGCGCTGGGGGATCAAGGTTCGAGTCTCGCCGCGCAACATCCTGTGATTCTATGTAGATCACTTAATCTCTCCGGGTGATAAATTGTTATATAAATATGCTGCAAGAGTAAAAGGTAAAATTTTATGAAAATATAGTTCCACCAAAGCAGATGTTGACAGTATTTTGGCCGTGGGAAACGGATAAGAGAAGCAGACGAGGACCAAGCATTGGTAAATGCAGGAAAATATGCTACAGCCAATAGAAATGGAGGACAGGTAAGTGGCACGCACAGAAACCAATGAGAAGCCAGGAAAGAGAGGAGGCGGGATGTAAGTCCCTTTTAAGTTTATATTAACTGCAATAGATTTCTCAAGCACAGCGCAAGCGAAACCTAAAAAGCACTTACCTGCTAGCCACCATCTCAGTCCTCGTCTGCTCCTCTCGACTCCCGGCAGGCTCCCAGACTCCCTACACCAATCCAGATGCTGCTCTCATGCTGGCAATAACCAGCATGAGAGCAGCACCAGGATTGGTCTGAGCGGCCTGGTTTGACGCTCAGTCAGGCCCTGGGAGCCTGTGCCTGTCTTCACCTGCCTGTGCAACAGCTCGAGTGGAGATATCTAAATGCGCATATTGGTTTGGCCTTCCTAAGACAGCCGGCCAAACCGACGTGCATTTGCAGCAGCACTGCTGCTGTCAACGAGGATGGCCCCACCCTGGGCTTGGCTCAGCAAGGCAAAATAATACGATAACGTGTTTTATTATAATTTTATTTTTCCTTTTTTACTGCTAAGAGCAGTGGGGCGACGCTCCTCCGCCATAACAGTAGAGCCGCTACTGCTGAGATTACTA
The DNA here is from genome assembly GCA_963921515.1 of Calotriton arnoldi. NCBI lineage: Eukaryota > Metazoa > Chordata > Amphibia > Caudata > Salamandridae > Calotriton > Calotriton arnoldi. The sequence continues at coordinate 3,080,697 of CAWUFW010000140.1, forward strand.
ATCAGAGATGCACTAAAAAGAGAAAGAAAGCAAGGCCCAGCAGGGCACTGAGAATGCGCTGTAACTTGTAGCTTGGAAGAATATGTGAATTCAAGTCTACTGAAAACACAGAAAAAAGGTCTTCTCTATCAGCACCACCACGAAATTAGGAAAAGACAATACCCGGCAGGCACTGGCAACCAGCAGCAAACAGGCAATGTTTTGCAGGTAGAGGAAACAGGCAGTGCCCATATGGTACAGAACATGAACAGAGAGAGGCAATGCCTTAGTGGCACAGGAAGACAACCGAATCAGTCAGTGGACAACTTTGATATCCAATCTGAAGCTGCGAGCTACAAAAGCACCAGAACTAAAACACACTCCAAGCATGGGGATTGAGATTAGCTAGTTCAAATGAAGGGCGTAGAGTCATAGGTGCATGGACAAAGATCTGCATAGAAGTAGAGGGGCAGTTTTAGAGTGAGCAATGTAAGTAGCACTATGGTTGAAAAAAACAACAATTATAGTCAGTCATAAGATCAGTGTTTAACTGATGGTAACAGAGGCACGCCCCTGTGGTGCTGTGATGGAGTGGCCAAGAATGCTCAGTGTGAGAAGTTGGCCTGGTATATGCTGTCCACTAATTAAAGTGGGCACCTTGCACCAGTCCAAACGACCCTTATTGATGATTAGGTTAAAGACAACCTTTATTGAAAGCTATCCTAGTGGTAGCTATGGAGAGCAGCCTTCAGGCTAAGTCTCGAAGGAATGTAAAGCAGCTTGTTTTACCAGTATATAACCTCCTGAATGACCAAATGAAAGGAGAACCACACCAGGTGTATATAAAATATATGTATTTATTACTAAACACTCTCTACTAACCTCTTTATAAGATTAGAGAACAAGACACACAATATTAAATCAATAGAACGACAGTAAATAGCACAATACACAGCGGGTTCCAGGAGGAGACCGAACCATATACTAAGAAACCACGACTTGACTAGACACAGTGCCTAGAGCACGTAGAATCGCTGGGACCCCAAGGAACCACCTAAGGTAGTGACACAGGGGATCCACGGAGGACGGGTGCAGTGTGGGAACACAGACGCGAGCTCCGTGCAACTCTATGGGAAAGTCGCGGTTGGAAATTTAAAGATTAAGGACACTTAGGAGAGGACTTCAAGCAAACCCAGCTAAACATAGAAGGTTCTAAGGCCAGCACCCTTGAGAGTACCGAGGTACCCGTGTTACCTATCCCAGAGGAGCTGGGTGCATAGGGGTCAAGTGGTGTCGGAAACCCTCGTCATTTTCAATGGCGTGATGCGAGAAAGTACTGCTGCCGTGGAGAAGAAAAGTGTCCGGTGTGATCCAAGCCTGGATCGGAGATGAGAAGAACCTGAAAGCAAGGGGACAAAGTCTGGGTCACTTCACGTGACCAGGAGCGCAGCAATCGAATGCCCACCGATGTCGGGTGCTTCAGGTGAGATGAGGTGAAGCTTGACTCTGCAGCCACGGGGACCAGGAGACGTCTACGATGACCACAGTCCGGATTTGAGCTGTCCCACGAAGGATGTCGAGTGCCGGGGGGGTTCAGTGTCCGGATTGAACACCAACAAGCCTTGGCAACTGCAACCCACGCGGTCAGAGGAAAGATGCTTCTGCGAGGACCAGCAAGGTCCTGGGGACTCCCCAAGCGATGGAGAGTCAGGGCACGTCTGGAGCAACCAGGGTAGCCCACTGAAAGTTAAAGTTGCCTTCTCAGGGACCCACAGGCCAACGGACCAGGGATCGCGAAGGGACCTCGAGCTGAATCACTAAATACCAGCCCACGGAACACTCGTGCAGTGTAGGCCAGAAATCTTCAGTGGAATTACTGCTCGGGGTCAGGACTACAAGTAGCCCAAAGCACAGATTCAGGGATTGCCAAAAAGCATATGCTGCTGCAAATGTACACGGTGCCCAGGGGTACGGGTTTCACGGTCCCCACGAGGGATACGGGCCTCAGAATTGCTGAGAGCGCAGATCAACCTCGGAGACCTCGGTAACCCACCTCCTGTGTTGTAGAAATCTTTGGAGTCCTTCGGGAGCTTCGTAGATGCAAACCAGTCAGATGCGTTTAGGTGCCTGCTCAGCAGGGGAGTAACTCCTTTACTCCAAGGGAGATTCTTCAGTCGTCCAGCAAAGCGTAGATCGTTGAAGGATACTTGGTTTCTGTAGCAGAGTTTAGTCCAGGTAATATCTAAAGTCCTGTAGTCGGGGATTCCTACTTTATACCCAAGGAAAGGGTGGGACAAACTCTGGGGACCCACCTATGGGAGGGTCAGGACAGAGGGGTGGCTACACCCATGTCCTTTGTCCAGTTTCGCGCCAGAGCAGGAGCAAATAGCTCCTGCAACCGGTTTGAGCTGGACTATGCACAGGGACACCAAATGTGCCCCCAGTGCAGACATGAAAGCACTCTGAGTGCACCCACCCAGCCCCAATACACTAAAGCCTGTCTGGGAGGTGGTCACACCTCCCTGTGACAGGAAACCTATTGTCCAACCTTCCCCTGCCGGAGTTTCATCCAGCAGCAGGAGGGCAGACTCGTGTCTGTGGCTGGCAGCATCCATTTTGTGATGCCAGGGTTCTGTGAAGCTGGTCCCGGGCGTACCGGTGTTGTCATATTTCTCCCTCTAGGAGGGTGGAATCATACCTCCCACACCAGTTACTGGTGTGGAGGTATGATTCCAAGGTGTTTGACACCAAACACGACATGTTTCCATGCAGCCATATTAAAGTTAGCATTTACCGCGAGGTTATAATGCACTTAAGTATATATGGTTGGCTGCATCACAAACAACCCCGGAGAATAGGTTCCGAAGGCTGCAGAGGGGCTCTGCTCATGCATGGGCACCCTCTCACATAAAACCCAGCACCCTGCCTTCAGGATTGATAAGGCCTGCCATAGGGGTGACTGATAGGTTTATATGTGCAGTGATTAGGATAGATATAGTGAACCTATATCTAAGTAAGGGGTGCATGCACCACCTTACACAGGCTGCAGTAGCAGACCTGTGGTGTCATTTTAAAGGGTCCCTCAGGGGTGGCATAATACATGCAGCCCCTGGGAGGCCTCTGGGGTACCTATGCCCTGGGTACATAGTATACCATATACTAGGGACTTGTAAGGGTACCCCAGAATCCAACCTGGAGTGACCCTAAAGTACATGCAATCAATTTAGAGGAGAAAGCAGATAGACTGGGGTCCTGAATAGCAGGATCCCAGTCAGACTAAGTCGAAAACAGTGAAACATCAGCAAAAAGTGGAGGTAACTATAAGGAGCCGATCCTACTCTCCTACACAACCCCCCCCAAACGTCAGGACATTAAACTAACCTTGACCAGTTGAGTCTTCATGTTCCAAGTGGAAATATCTGGAGAGTCCATCTGCATTGGCATGGTTACTCCCAGGTCTATGTTCCACTGTATAGTCCATCCCCTGTAGGGAAATGGACCACCTCAAAAGTTTGGGGTTTTCACCCTTCATCTGTTTTAGCCATATGAGGGGCTTATGGTCTGTCTGAACAATGAAGTGAGTGCCAAACAAGTATGGCCTCAGCTTCTTCAGAGCCCAAACCACAGCAAAGGCTTCCCTCTCAATGGCTGACCAACGTTTCTCCCTGGGGGTCAGCCTCCTGCTAATAAAAGCTACTGGCTGATCCTGACCTTCTTCATTCAATTGTGATAACACAGCCCCTATCCCCAACTCAGATGCATCTGTTTGGACAATGAATTGTTTGGAGTAGTCAGGACTTTGCAGAATGGGAGCAGTGCACATGGCCTGCTTCAGGTCATCAAATGCCTTTTGACAGCTAACTGTCCACTGAACTTTCTTTGGCATTCTCTTGGAAGCTAAGTCATTCAAAGGGGTCACTATGGATCCATATCCTTTGACAAACCTCCTATAGTACCCAGTCAGGCCCAAGAAAGCTCTGACCTGAGTCTGGGTGGTTGGAGCAACCCAGTCCATGATGGTCTGAATTTTGCTCTGCAATGGTTGAACCTGGCCTCCACCCACAAGGTGGCCCAGGTATACAACTTTACTCTGCCGTATCTGGCACTTGGTGACCTTGATAGTGAGGCCTGCTTTCTGCAGGGCCTCCAAAACATTTCTCAGGTGGACCAGGTGATCCTCCCAGGTGGTGCTAAAGACAGCAATATCATCTAGATAAGCTGCACTATAGGCTTCCAGGCCTGTAAGGATTTTATTCACCAACATTTGAAAAGTGGCAGGTGCATTCTTCAAACCAAAGGGCATCACCACAAATTGGTAGTGCCCACTAGGGGTTGAGAATGCTGTTTTGGCTTTTGCATCCTCAGCTAATCTGATCTGCCAGTAGCCAGCTGTCAGGTCAAATGTGCTCAGAAACTTGGCTGAGGCCAAAGTATCTATAAGCTCATCTGCCCTAGGGACTGGATGGGCATCAGTCCTAGTGACTGCATTGAGACCTCTGTAGTCAACACAAAACCTCATCTCTCTCTTACCACCCTGGGTGTGAGGTTTAGGTACCAAGACTACTGGACTAGCCCAAGGGCTATCTGAGGGTTCAATCACTCCCAAATCCAACATCTTTTGGACCTCAGTCCTGATGCAGTCCCTGACATGGTCAGGTTGCCTGTAAATCTTATTTTTAACAGGCAGACTGTCCCCAGTGTCCTCTTCATGAGTGCACTAGGTAGTGTGACTTGGAGTCAGTGAAAACATATGTCTAAACTGGTTGAGAACTTTTCTGCAATCAGTTTGCTGCTGGTCAGTGAGGCTGCCTGCCAAGGCTACACCATCTACTGAACCATCATCAGGGTTCTGTGAGAGCAGGTCAGGGAGTGGATCACTCTCTTCCTCCTGTCCCTCATCAGTAGCCATGAGCAAGCCCATGTCTGCCCTGTCAATATATGGTTTGAGCCCGTTGACATGGAGCACCCTATGGGGGCTCCTGGGAGTTCCAAGGTCCACCAGGTAGGTAACCTCTCCCTTTTGCTCAACAATGGTATGACGGCCACTCCACTTGTCTTGGAGGGCTGCTGGGGCCACAGGCTCCAACACCCATACTTTCTGTCCTGGCTGATAAGCAGTCAACACAGCCTTTTGGTCATGCCAAGCCTTTTGCAATTCCTGGCTAGCCTCAAGGTTTTTAGTTGCCTTCTTCATGCACTCAGCCATCCTGGAGCGGAGACCAAGTACATAGTCCACAATATCCTGTTTAGGGGGTTTGACAGGTAACTCCCATCCCTCCTTCACTAGACACAATGGACCCCTAACTGGATGTCCAAACAGAAGCTCAAATGGGCTGTAACCAACCCCCTTCTGAGGAACCTCTCTGTAGGCAAAGAGAAGGCAGGGAAAAAGTATGTCCCATCTACGCCTAAGCTTTTCTGGGAGACCTTTAATCATGCCCTTTAGGGTTTTGTTGAACCTTTCAACTAAACCATTGCATTGTGGGTGATAAGGGGTGGTAAATTTATAATTTACACCACACTCCTTCCACATAGCAGTTAAGTAACTAGACATGAAGTTTGCACCTCGGTCTGATACCTCCTTAGGAAAACCCACCCTGGAAAAGATTCCCAGGAGGGCCCTTGCCACCACAGGAGCTGTGGTAGTTCTAAGGGGAATTGCCTCTGGATACCTAGTGGCATGGTCCACCACCACCAGTATAAATCTGTGCCCAGATGCAGTTGGAGGATCCATGGGACCAACAATGTCAATCCCAACCCTCTCAAAGGGAACCCCCACCACAGGTAGTGGTATCAGGAGGGCCTTTGTAGTGCCACCTGCCTTACCACTGGCTTGACAGGTGACACAGGAGCGACAAACCTCCTTGGTGTCCTCAGACATGTGAGGCCAATGAAAGTGAAGGACAATTCTGTCCCAAGTCTTGTTTTGGCCTAGGTGACCTGCTAATGGGATGTCATGTGCTAGTGTCAATAGGAAGCTCCTAAACTTCAGAGGTATAACCAACCTCCTGGTGGCTCCAGGCTTGGGGTCTCTACACTCTAAGTAAAGGAGTCCATCATCCCAGTAGATCCTATGGGACCCATTAGCACTCCCAGCAGCCTCAGCAGCAGCTTGCTGTCTGAGGCGTTCAAGAGAGGGGCAGCTCAGCTGCTCCTGGCTCAGATCTGCCCTGGAAGGCCCCCCTGTCCCCAAGAACTCAACCTGATCAGGTTCAAGCTCATCTGGGACAGTTCCTTCTTCAGGACTAAGATCAGCTCCCTCAAGAGACTGATCTGGATTCTGAGGCAGGGGGGAAGACACTGCCTTAACCCTACTGCTCCTTCTCTTGGAAGGCGCCTGGTCCATTTTTCCAGGATCCAGGGCCTGTTCAGTGTTAGACATTTTTGCCTGTGACCTGGTCATAGCAAACACATCTGCAGGGATACCCAACATTTCTGCATGAGTCCTGAGTTCCACTTCAGCCCAAGCTGAAGTTTCTAAATCATTGCCCAACAAGCATTCAACAGGGAGGTCTGCAATTACCACAACCTTCTTAGCGCCAGTTACCCCTCCCCAGGTGAAATTAACAACTGCCAAGCAATGTCCTGACATTGCTAGCATTGGTCACTTGGTACATCTCACCAAGTATGATTTGCTCAGGAGCCACAAGATCTTTTGTCACCATGGTGACACTTGCTCCTGTGTCCCTGAATGCCAAGGCCTCTTTTCCATTTATTATAGGCTGTTGTCTGTATTTGCCCAGATTACTGGGGCTTACAAATAAGGAGGCCATATCCATGCCTCCATCACAGATCAACATAGCCTGAGTTGGAACTCTGACTAGGCCAGAGTCCATCTCAGATCCCAGGGTTAACCCTACTACACCCTTATTTGGAGCACCACCACTTGGAGCTGAACTAGGGGGAACAGTTGCCTTAGGGGCAGTGGTGGTTGGAGTTGAGTCCTTGGACTTGGTACAATCACTTGTCCAATGGGTCTTCTGTTTACAGATTTGACACCATGGCTTCTTCTTGCCTTTACCCTTGTTTGATTGTGACTCCCCACCAGATGCAGATTTTTGGGGCCCTTGAGAAGACTTCTGGTCTTTACCCTTCTCCCCACCCTTATCAGAGTTTTTAGAATCTTGCTTCTTGGAGTCACCACCTTGGTTCTGAACCTTCTGCCTCACCCTGGTTCTGACCCATTTGTCTGCCTTCTGGCCCAATTCCTGGGGAGAGGTCAGATCAGAGTCCACCAGGTACTGATGCAACAGCTGATTTTGACAGTTATTAAGGATCTGCTCTCTCATAATTAAATTATACAATCCTTTGAAGTCACACACTACTGCCAAGTAACCAGCCTTCCAGAGCCTTAGTAGCACAATCTACAAAGTCAACCCAGTCCTGAGTCTGAGCCTTTTGGGTGTCTCTGAACTGTAGCCTGTATTGTTCAGTGGTTAAGCCAAACCCATCAATCAGAGCACTCTTCAGGACTTTGTAATTATCAGCATCCTCTTCTCTTACAGTGAGGAGCTTGTCTCTACCTTTGTCTGCAAAGGAGAGCCACAAGATTGCTGCCCACTGCTCCTGAGGGACCCTCTGTACCTTACAGGCCCTCTCCAGTGCAGTTATCCATTTGTGGATGTCATCCCCAATCTGGTAGGGAGGGAAAATCTTGTTCAGGTTCCTATGGTCATGAGTATGTTCTCTACCTCTAGCGACACTGTTGCTGCCACCATGGGGCTCTAGCCCCAACTTCTGAGAAGCTCTCTGAAGCTCCAGGGATTCCCTATCGAAGGTCAATTGCTCTCTCTTGATTCTGAGCTTGGCTCTCTCAAACTCAAGCAGTTGGCACTTCTTCTCATAAGAGGACTCCCTTTTATGAGAAGCAGAGGTCCTACGAGAAACAGAGCTCCCTACAGATGTACCAGAATGATTAGATTCCTGAGAAGGAGATCTTGATCTTCTTGGTAAACTGTTAACCCTTCCAGGTGGGGTAAAGAGAGGGCCATTGAGGCCTCCTTCCTCACCTTCAGGACGAATTGGATTGTCCAGGGTAGAATCATTTTGATCCTCCTGGCCAGCATCAGAGACCAGGTCATTGAAGTTTTCACTTCCTGGCCTTTCCTCTTCTGCTGCCCCACCCCCTTTGCCTGCCTCATCAGACCCTGGGGTCTTTCTGAGGTCATCTAAAAGCAAAGTCTCTATGAGACGTTGAGTGTTTGGGTTTTTCCCTGTCCTCAGTTTCCTAGATGTACACATGGCTCTCAATTCTTGGAATGACAGATGGTCATACTTAGTTGGCAAGGAGCCACTGGCTTCAGGCCTAGAAGACATGCTAGTGTGGTGTGGTGTATGCACCTACCTACCCTAGTGGGAATGAAACTCTCTTGAGTTGGAGAAAGGGTGTGCTAGGCCCTTGACTTACCCAACTCTAAGTTCAGTAGAACTTACTTTATTCTAGTCTTGATTTATATGTACCTAAGTACCTTTAGTGGTTTTCAGTTAGTCACTCAATGAGATTATCTGGTAAAACAATAGCAAGCTTGAATCCCAACCGCTGCACACCAATGTGAGAAGTTGGCCTGGTATATGCTGTCCACTAATTAAAGTGGGCACCTTGCACCAGTCCAAACGACCCTTATTGATGATTAGGTTAAAGACAACCTTTATTGAAAGCTATCCTAGTGGTAGCTATGGAGAGCAGCCTTCAGGCTAAGTCTCAAAGGAATGTAAAGCAGCTTGTTTTACCAGTATATAACCTCCTGAATGACCAAATGAAAGGAGAACCACACCAGGTGTATATAAAATATATGTATTTATTACTAAACTCTCTCTACTAACCTCTTTATGAGATTAGAGAACAAGACACACAATATTAAATCACTAGAACGACAGTAAATAGCACAATACACAGCGGGCTCCAGGGAGAGACCGAACCATATACTAAGAAAGTGGTATAAGAACCACGACTTGACTAGACACAGTGACTAGAGCACGTAGAATCGCTGGGACCCCAAGGAACCACCCAAGGTAGTGACACAGGGGACCCACGGAGGACGGGTGCAGTGTGGGAACACAGACGCGAGCTCCGTACAACTCTATGGGAAAGTCGCTGTTGGAAATTTAAAGATTAAGCACACTTAGGAGAGGACTTCAAGCAAACCCAGCTAAACATAGAAGGTTCTAAGGCCAGCACCCTTGAGAATACCGAGGTACCCGTGTTACCTATCCCAGAGGAGCCGGGTGCATAGGAGTCAAGTGGTGTCGGAAACCCTCGTTGTTTTCAATGGCGTGATGCGAAAAAGTACTGCTGCCGTGGAGAAGAAAAGTGTCCGGTGTGATCCAAGCCTGGATCGGAGATGAGAAGAACCTGAAAACAGAGGGGACAAAGTCTGGGTCACTTCACGTGACCAGGAGCGCAGCAATCGAATGCCCACCGATGTCGGGTGCTTCAGGTGAGATGAGGTGAAGCTTGACTCTGCAGCCACGGGGACCAGGAGACGTCTGCGATGACCACAGTCTGGATTCGAGCTGTCCCACGAAGGATGTCGAGTGCTGGGGGGGTCAGTGTCCGGATTGAACACCAGCAAGCCTTGGCAACTGCAACCCATGTGGTCTGAGAAAAGATGCTTCTGCGAGGACCAGCAAGGTCCTGGGGACTCCCCAAGCGATGGAGAGTCAGGGCACGTCTGGAGCAACCAGGGAAGCCCACTGAAAGTTAAAGTTGCCTTCTCAGGGACCCACAGGCCAATGGACCAGGGATCGCGAAGGGACCATGAGCTGAATCACTAAATACCAGCCCACAGAACACTCGTGGAGTGTAGGCCGGAAATCTTCAGTGGAATTACTGCTTGGGGTCAGGACTACAAGTAGCCCAAAGCACAGCTTCAGGAATTGCCGTAAAGCATATGCTGCTGCAAATGTACACGGTGCCTAGGTGTACAGGTTTCACGGTCCCCACGAGGGATACAGGCCTCAGAATTGCTGAGAGCGCAGATCGACCTCGGAGACCTCAGGAACCTACCTCCTGTGTTGCAGAAATCTTCGGAGTCCTTCGGAAGCTTCGTAGATGCAAACCGGTCAGATGCGTTTAGGTGCCTGCTCAGCAGGGGAGTAACTCCTTTACTCCAAGGGAGATTCTTCAGTCATCCAGCAAAGCGTAGATCGCCGAAGGATACTTGGTTTCTGTAGCAGAGTTTAGTCCAGGTAATATCTAAAGTCCTGTAGTCAGGGGTTCCTACTTTATACCCAAGGAAGGGGTGGGACAAACTCTGGGGACCCACCTATGGGAGGGTCAGGACAGAGGGGTGGCTACACCCATGTCCTTTGTCCAGTTTCGCGCCAGAGCAGGAGCAAATAGCTCCTGCAACCGGTTTGAGCTGGACTATGCACAGGGACACCAAATGTGCCCCCAGTGCAGACATGAAAGCACTCTGAGTGCACCCACCCAGCCCCAATACACTAAAGCCTGTCTGGGAGGTGGTTACACCTCCCTGTGACAGGAAACCTATTGTCCAACCTTCTCCTGCCAGAGTTTCGTCCAGCAGCAGGAGGGCAGACTCGTGTCTGTGGCTGGCAGCATCCATTTTGTGATGCCAGGGTTCTGTGAAGCTGGTACCGGGTGTACCGGTGTTGTCATATTTCTCCCTCTAGCAGGGTGGAATCATACCTCCCACACCAGTTACTGGTGTGGAGGTATGATTCCAAGGTGTTTGACACCAAACACGACATGTTTCCATGCAGCCATATTAAAGTTAGCATTTACCGCGAGGTTATAATGCACTTAAGTATATATGGTTGGCTGCATCACAAACAACCCCGGAGAATAGGTTCCGAAGGCTGCAGAGGGGCTCTGCTCATGCATGGGCACCCTCTCACATAAAACCCAGCACCCTGCCTTCAGGATTGATAAGGCCTGCCATAGGGGTGACTGATAGGTTTATATGTGCAGTGATTAGGATAGATATAGTGAACCTATATCTAAGTAAGGGGTGCATGCACCACCTTACACAGGCTGCAGTAGCAGACCTGTGGTTTCATTTTAAAGGGTCTCTCAGGGGTGGCTTAATACATGCTGCAGCCCCTGGGAGGCCTCTGGGGTACCTATGCCCTGGGTACATATTATACCATATACTAGGGACTTATAAGGGTACCCCAGAATCCAATCTGGAGTGTACCTGTGAGAGGGATGGGCGGAAAGTAAAGCGAGGAGGTCTTAAGTGTGGTTGAATGATGGCTTCCTTTATTTAAAGGGGCTTAGATGACAAATGAAACAATCCAATAGATCAGTCCGGTAGGGTAGGGTTCGGACTAAGTCTGCTTCCGTGGTGTTGGTTGTGGATCCTTTTCTCCTCGTAGGGCGACGGTGGCACAATCCCCGGGGTGTAGGCGGAAACAAAAGGAGAAAAGGCAGTCAGTCTAGCTGTCCCGTACGGGTAGGATAACGTGAGGTAACTCGCGTTCCACCACCTTAGATCAAGGGATCCACCGAGGGAGTGAAGGGATGTAGGAGACACGGAAGCGGGTGAAACGTAAAGAGGGAGGTTTATAAAAAGAACAAAACCAGACAGGAAGGACCAGTTTACCTTTTAGGTCCTTCCTTACTCCTGGCTCCTTATAGTCTCAGGAGCTAATTACTGTCAGGCACAACCCCACGGATAAGCGCGAGTAACAACCTGATAGCAGAGGGTTTCTGTGAGGTTTGTGATAGTGCTGTACAAAAAAGGGGGGGGAGGTGAAGGAGTCGGTGTATACTGAGAGAGAAATCCGTGACCACCACACTACCCCGTGTTCCCTGAGTCCCTTGGACTCGCCTCCCCCTTCCCAGGCTGAAATGCCCCCTACCCTGTTTCACGTACCACTGTGGCCGCAACCCTCCTGAGCTCCGGCGGCGTTGAGGCGTCCTCCGGGGGTGTCCATCACTCTTCCGACCACTCCTCCCGCTCGGCTTCGCTTTTCTCCTTGTCCTGCTGGGAATCCTCATCTGCTTCTCGTCCTGGCTCGATAAGGCTCTCCGTCTTCTCCTCGATACTCCACGTTCGTTCCTCCGGCGATCTCTCTCCGTTTTTTCTCTCCACGGCGTCTTCCGGGTTTAAAGGCAGAGACACCGCCCCTTGGGCCCACGAGACGTCCTGCCATTGGCCGCCATGTTCAAAGGGGCGTTCTTGGTCCTGCATGGGAGAGGAGCCGAAAGACATTAACTCTTTCCGGGCTATCCCCGGGCTAGCAAAAGGCATTCCTGGTACCCTAGGGGTTTTAATATGGGCCACGGGCGGGGTGATGTCCCGGTCCTCCTCACAGTACCTAAAGTACATGCAATCAATTTAGAGGAGAAAGCAGATAGACTGGGGTCCTGAATAGCAGGATCCTAGTCAGACTAAGTCGAAAACAGTGAAACATCAGCAAAAAGTGGAGGTAACTATAAGGAGCAGATCCTACTCTCCTACAATTAGCAGCTGCTCTAATTAGCTCACCCCCTGTAAAAGAAATGGAAGAGAGCTTATCAAGGGCTGCTTGGGAGATAACATTACATGCAACATTTCAAAATAGAGTCTGCATGAACACTTGCCAATGCCAGGACCTGCTGCAAAGCTGGAATCAGGATTCGCATCCATTTTACAGTTCCAGTAAACTGCCTGATGCCTATATAATAGAGTCCTAAGAGATCTGTAAGCTTTTCAATAACATCTTCCCTCCTTGTTCTCAGGGTATGTGATTGATGTCAATAATTGATTTAGGCACATAGGCCTGCAGATCACCAATAGATGCTCTGACTCTTCTCCTGTGTTTCTTTTCCCCGAGACTTGCCGTTTTTGCATCGCTTAGAAGTAGGGAAGGAAATGAATGTCACTAATCACAGACCTTTCCTATTCATTCTCACTGTATGGCGTGTGGTTAATTTAAATAATGTATTGGGCAGTATTTGCTAAAGTTATAAATCAATTTAATTTCCTAATCAAGACAATCAAATGTGCTTAGGCAAATAACCAGAGCAGACATTTCGATACAAAAATACACAAAACCATTCCACAGAGAACATACATAAATGCCTAAAAGAGGCAATACCGAAAGAGTTTAATTAATTTAATTCCCATTATAGCCCTTAGGCTTTAAGGAATTGTTTCCACGTGAATTATGTTGTGAATTGAAAAACAGGGAAATATTAACTCTGTTCTACAAAGTTGATGTGCTATTGTAAAATTATATTCACGAATTTAATATTAAATACATGTTTTTTTTTGTTTTTTTGACATTTTCTTTGTGAAGCGTTTTATTTATTTTTGTATGGTTGTATTAAAATGTTTAGCACCGTAATTTCCACAAAGAACAGTTGATAGTCTTTCTTTAACATAACATGTGGATTTGTAAAGCGCATGTTCAACATGAAGGGTATCTTGGTGCCGAATAACAGACGTTTGACGTTACCCAGCTCACTGGTACTCATTTTATCGACCTCAGAAGGATGAAAGGCTGAGTGGAGCCGCCGGGATTTGAACCTTTGACCATGAGGTCACATGGAGAAATTAGATCGATTTATAATTTTCTACCAAATATGGTCTCCTTGATTCTTAGAATTAAACCACTACTTTACAGCTGTTGCCAGTAATTGCTGAAGACCATTAAGCAGCACCCATCCCTCTGTTACCCCTTTCCTGCTCATTGAGCTTTTATTGTTTATCTTTTTTGTTGGTTGTACAGGAAGGTCGGAGGTCAGTGTTTTCAGTCACCAACGTTTCTTCTCTCCTCTGAGAGGAGGGTGTATGTGTAATCGTTATGACTGAAGCCCATCGAAGAGGAGTACCCTTCTCCTGTGATTCTTTTCATGCTAACTCACCTTTTTCTTGGTCTTAGAGGTAGGCCTGAAGTAGGAAAGAATCATTCGTGTTTTTATACAGATGCCTTCCGTCCCTCCCCTCGATGCAGGGTGTATGGTCAATGTAAATAATTGTATTGGTCAGCAATGGTTGAGGACCATCAAGGAGCACCCGCACCTCTATCCTGTTTCCTGCTAGCTCACCCATTTGTTGGTCATTGAGGTCAGAAAGGTTCAGAAGTATAGACATTGCTAATAAGCACAGACATTCCCTTCCCCTCCCAAGTGTATGGTATCTGTTTAGTGTAGGTTGGTGCATTGGCCAGCACTGGTTCAAGCCATCGATGACCACTGTGACTCCTTTCCTGCTGACTCACTTTATTTGTTGGCCTTGGAGGTAGTTCAGGGCCCGGTGGAGGTCATTGTAAGCATTGTCTTTGGCTAACAGGAACAAAAAGGAAACTCGAAATGCAAAGCAACCCTGCCCAGGATGCAGCGAGGGGTGCCCTGTGGATCTAGATTACCAGTAGCAACCTCAAAGCAGCTGTGCAAACAAGTGAGGAGACCTCTTCCTCCAGATAGAAAAGTACAAAGAAAGCAAACATTGCAAGCGTTGGCCCTTTGCGCACAGCTTGCCTTGTTTTGAAGCGAGACACTCACCCTTTGGACTTCTTGGCTCAGAGATCCCAGAAAGAGCAGATTTTCAAATGATGACGTCTTTCTGCGATCTCCCAGCGGCCATGCAGCAGCTACTGCAGCTCCAGAGACCAGGATAACGCTGGTTACATTCTGCTTTCATTCTCACTTTCCACTCGAGTCTCTTTAGAACTTGTATTTCTGGTTCATGGGACACAAGTATCGGACTACAGGTAAATAAGTGCACAATTCCGGAAAATACAGATTCCATAACTCTGCTCGTTATTAAAAGGCTGCTAGGAGATCTGCTCTGGAAGACTGGTGGGTGAGTTTGTTCTCCTAGGCCGCGGTGCTGAAAGTGGGCCCTGGATGGGTCTGTCAATGCGCTGCTTCCTGCAAAGAATGGTTGTCATCACTACCATTACCTTATTGTCAATCTAGACACAGACCTTCCTTTATGAAGTTGGAGGAGCTGAAATAAGAAATAATACCACAAATACAATTCTCTGTCAGCACAAAAGATGGCACAATTTATTGGAGACCAACAAACAATGCCAATACGTGCGGCACGGAGACAGACAGCAAAGTCACTGAATGTCCAATAATGTGACGTTCCTGACAACTTTTATAGGCCCAAACCACAAAGGATGCAGCATCATAATATACGTAACACAAATTAAGCATGGGTAAGCATGGGTCTTTTGACCAATTGGCAAATGCCTAAGCTGCGCCATACCATCTATGGTCCGAAATACACTGTTGCTGACCACGTGTCTTAGTAGGCAGCTTTGGGGACTTTCCACTGTAATGCAATGTATTATGTTGGTACTTTTCCATAACACGTATCAGAAGCATTTCGCAATACAATATGCTGAAATCTGTGTAGCTAAGCTTTTCTATTTTCGGATCCTTCTTGTGCAAGCCTTGCGTTACAATAGCAGTTTTACTTAAGACAAAATGGAAACGTACAACCATTTTGTGCAGAAATTTTTATGTCAACTTAACAGGGTCTGAAGCTTCAAGCATTTGGTATCATATAAGAAAGATGGCTTCTACAAAGTGTACTATAGTTTAGCTTCTCACCAGGGGAGGAGATAATCACTCCCTCGGATCATTGTCTTGTTTTTATCAGTCAACCATAGATTTGTGTTAGCTGGAGGCTTCTCAAGGGTAACTGTGCCTTAGTAGCATTTGTATTTGTTTTTAGAGAGCATTTCATGTGTGTGATGGTGATGGTTTACTGAGCTATGTTTTTTCTTTGTAGGCATCTTGCCAATGCTTTACCTGATTACATGTCAGAAAGATTCTTCAGTGACCTCCGTGTGTGCATACAGGCGGTACTTGAAGCAGCTATGTGGGACCCATGCTCAGCTAGGCTATTCCTGCACGGTCCTGCCCCATCTAAGCCCTGAGGTAAGGTCTCCTGTTCTGACTCCTCATTACTGGGCAGTGACTGGTCTGCTTAGCATGCACAGACACTGGCGTTAGAAAGCACTGATGCAGGTGTTGTGCTGACCTCAAGACAATGTAACCCTGCTCCAAAAAGCAGCCTTTCTCTACCGAGTACATAGTTGTGTCACTAGTGTCTCACTGATTTGTAGGAGGTTCTTGGTTTCGTCATGTTGGTGCAATGGTAAAATCATCTGCTAGCAGCAGGTTGGTTAAGGGATGAAGGGAGCAGGGTGGTATTCAAACAGAAAGTTGAGCACCTTTTCAAACATCCTGCAGACATCATGGCTCTGTGGTCCTGCAGTAGCACTGTCAACTCTATGTCCAGCAAAACTTAAACCATAGACTCAGATACGTGATCAGGTGGAAAGTACTGACTCAAAGGGTACCACAGGCAGCATCCTTCTCGCAGACTGCATGTAGCTGCTGTGCAGGGTGGGTAGATAATCGTGCCTGATTCAGAAGTTATTTTGGGAGTGGATTCAACTAAATCTGTCACTGGAGCGATGTTTGATACTTTGGTGTCACTGGAGGGCTGAAGGAGATATCAGCAAATGGCAGATAATGCCATGGTCAATCCTCTTCCAGACTTCTTTTGGTGAAGGGGAAACGAGATGTAGTAGGGTTTACTACAAACACCCTACTGTAGGAAAGTGCTAATTTTTGACATGGTCACCCCCCACTTTTTGCCTGGCAAATGATGCAATTTTGACAGAATTGCACTGGGTTTTGTTCCCCCAATGGGCAATAATTTTAGCACCCCTGTAAGTCCCTAGTAAATGGTCCCCCTGGTACGTAGGGCATGGATGCTAAAGAGGGTCCCTAAGGGCTCCAGCATGTATTGTGCCACCCTAAGGGACCACACTAATGCAAACTGCCATTGCAGACTGCATGACATGGTGCAGACACGACATGGCACACCTCCTGTGTGCCATACCTGCAGACACTACATGTAATATATGTAAGTCAGTCCTACAGCAGGCCTTACAGCCCTAAGGGTGCATTATATTACATGTGAGGACATATCTACATGAGCAGATATGCCCCTGTGATGTCCAAGTTGATTCTTGGACATAGCCAGTGAACAGGGAAGCCATCTTGAGTATATGTACTGGGCACCGTTGATTACGAGTTCCCCAGCTACATGATGGATTCACTGAAACCAAAGATGTTTGCTATCAAACACCTCATATTAATAAACCCACACTGATTTCCAGTAATGGATTTATTCATACATGCACCCAGAGGGTAACTTAGAGGTACCCCCTGAAAACCTGCCAACCTCTAGTGTACTGGCTGACTGGTGTAGACCATCCTGCCACCACAGACAGGTTTCTGATCCCCTGAAGGTTAGAGCTCCCGCTCTCTGAGGGCAGAAACAATGCCTACTCAGGCCTGAGTGCTTTGACCTCCTCCAAGCAGGATGGCTAAATATCAGCATATCAAGGCAGGATGCTTTAAAAGCCTCTGCCGCCTTTGATATGTGACCCAAGCTTCCCCCAAACAGGGGAAATGCCACCCCCTGCCCAGGCCCATTTGGCACCAGGACTGGTGGGACCATTAACTAGTCAGGAGGCATGCTCACTATCAGGACAGTTCCGCCCCTAAGGTGGACTCCCTCATGTGAACACTAAAACTAGAATTGCACCATCCTGGTTTTTGGTTATGCCCACTTCCCACAGGAAGTGGGCATAACTAAGTGTAGTCACCCTAAATGTAAGTAGCCTATTGGCTACCACCTGTCACTCCCCTTAACGTCTGTAAATTGAGTATTTAGGTGGCACCCTTGATGCCAGGAACTCAGATTCAATGGACTCAGAAGAAGAGGACAAAGAAGAGCTGCAAAAACAAGAACTGAAGACTTGCTGTGGACTTTTTGGCGCCAAACCCTGCCTGCACCAGTCTCGACAATCGTGAAGAAATCGGCTCATCCTGAAGCTGAACCTCTACCAAGAACACTGGTAGACTACCAGCCCTTCACAAATTGCCAGCAATCTCCCTTGGAGTGGAGGAGCTAACTCCCCTGCAGTCCGCAGGCACCAAAACATCAGAGTCCGGGTTACTGTGCTGCCGCTCTCCGGTCATACCAATGCAGCAGCTGCCCAGGAAGAGGTCACCGTGCTCTCAGATCCATCTCCCCACCAAGTGAGAAGATGCCAGGACCACCCGGAGCCGCACAGAACCAATACCCCGGGTACCGGACCCCTTGCAGCCCCCAAAGCCTGTTAGAGTCAAATATGAACTCTAATGACACCGAGCAGCCGTTGAGGGATGTCAGCACCGCAGAGACCCACTTTCAGAGTGGCCCAGCTATCCTGATTTCTGCATCCTCAATCAGCAATGCCGACAACTGCAAGGACTTGTGATGCACAAGCCCAGCCAATGTAACCCCTTGGCACCCAATCGCCCCTGCCCGGGTTCTTAAGTACCGACTGTGCCGCCTTGCTCCCAGGACCCTTGTGAACTGAGCCCCTCTTGGGAGCTCCCGGACTTGTCCCCAAGTCCTCCTCTGCAGCCTGTTTGTATGTGCCCCCCCTCCTTTGGTGTAGCGCCTAAGGCTACCAACCCGACCAGCACCTCTGCACCTGGACGCCCCAGGGCAGGTAAACTCTAACTGCTGGTGGCACTATGGACCTTACCCCCTCCCACCTTAAGTCCTGAAGGGGACCTCTGGAAACCTACTGCAAGTACCTGTATAACATATATGTCTTTTTCTCCCATATGAAAGCATTACACGTAAAGATGCATTTAAGTGAACATTTTACTTACCTGTGAAAGTCGATATTTTTAAAGGTACTTGTTTACGAAGTTCTTGGTATCACAGTTTATATAAAAATGAGTTATTTTTCTAACTTGATCTTGAATTTATTCTTTGAGTGTGCGTCTCATTTATTGCCTCTGTAAGTACAAAAAATGCTTAGCACTACCCTCTGATAAGCCTAGACTGCTCGCCCACACTACCACAAATGACAGCATTTAGTGTTATCATTTTTGCCTTTGTAAACAAATAAGGGTTGCCTGGACTGTCTACAGTTTACCTCATTTTGGTGCACTATATAGAGAGCCAGCTTCCTAAACCTACGCCCTCTTCTCCCTTTGTAAATACCCAACTGTAAATATATAACTATGTCACGTCTCCTAACGAAGGGGCAAGACTACTTAGTGGGTGGCTGGGATAGGAATTTCTATCCACATTGGGAAGAGCTCAATTCAGACTTATGAGTTCGCAAGTTTGTTGTAAGAAGAAAAAGTGCAAGTACAATGTCAGATATTCGTCCACAATCCTGGGAAATCCCCTAACGGATGAAATAGAGCATCAGGCTATTTTGCTGTGTGTACAAGGAGTCCAAGAAAACCCTCCAGGGGAGAATAACCAAATTATTCTTCAGATCATCATCCTGATTCAGATTATACAGCAAGTTGGTCAAATAAGGATCAATCTATTTGCCTTAGATGAGAAAGCTTTTCTGCCAAGTTCTGTTGCCACTGCCCTTACCATGAACTTATAGAGTTGGCACCTGTGTGCCTTCCCTTTGATTTTCCTTATTCCCCAGGACTCTGGCGAACATGCAGCATGCACAGGGTGATTCTTGTGGTTTCAAAATAGCCAAGGATGCCCTGCTACTCAACACTGATACGAATCTCAGTGATGGATGGTTAGTGGCTGCTGCTGGACCATCCTCTGATTTGTCATACCACTTTTCCCATGCTTACCTTGGTGAGACTAGGTAATGGTTTAAAGGCTTAACAGCTAGGCCTATAGTAACTGGAATGCTAAAGGATCTAGCTTTGAATATTCTGGAAGCTCGTCATCTGACCGTGTCAGGACCGCAGGGCTGCAGGACACAGCTTTCAACTGTATTGTCTCTTTTCTCAAGGACAGATCACAATCAGTTAGCCTCTCCCCCTTTAATTCTTCTGAAGTCCAATTGAATTGTGGGGTGCCACAAGGCGCCTCTCTTTTCCCTCATCTTTTTAATCTGTATATTCGTCCTCTGGTTCACTCTCTTAAAAACATGAAAGTTAACATTTTTAATTATGACGATGATATGCAACTCATCTTCACAATTGATAATACCTTTGTTAGACCTGGCATCATTGGCAGAGGTTTCCCCTGTATTTTTGCCTTTACCTCCTGTTATTTTACTGTGTGTTGGACTTCGTTTTTGCTGGTCTAGATGCTTTGGGCACTTTGCCACTGCTGATCAGTGCCAAAGTGCAAGTGCTCCCTGTAAATTGTTGTTATGGATTGGCGATTTCATGATTGACATATTTGATTTACTAGTCAGTCCCTAGTACAGTGCACTGTGTGTACCCAGGGCCTGTAAATCAAATGCTGCTAGTGGGCCTGCAGCACTGATTGTGCACCCACATAAGCAGCCTGTAAAT
Organism: Calotriton arnoldi; assembly: GCA_963921515.1. Classification (NCBI taxonomy): domain Eukaryota; kingdom Metazoa; phylum Chordata; class Amphibia; order Caudata; family Salamandridae; genus Calotriton; species Calotriton arnoldi. The sequence continues at coordinate 3,100,945 of CAWUFW010000140.1, forward strand.
GTAACTCAGACCTGCCACTGCAGTGTCTGTGCGCCGTTTGGTACTGCTATGTCGACCTGGCAAGTGCACCCACTTGCCAGGCCCTACCCTTCCCTTTTCTTACATGTTAGTCACCCCTAAGGTAGGCCCAAGGTACCCCTCTGGGCAGGGTGCAGTGTATGTGAAAGGTAGAACATGCCCTGATGTGTGGGCATGTCCTGATAGTGGAATACTGCCAATTTCGTTTTTCACTATTGAAAGGCTATCTGTCCCATGGAATAGGGAGTTTGCTTTAGCATCTTATAAACATAACTGCCCATGGGAACAAGATAAGAAAATAAAGTTTGATATGCATGAACTTAGAATGTTAAGATACATCTTTTAGTGAGGGTGATTTTACATTCTGGGTTTGAAAATGCCACTTTTAGAAAGTAGGTATTTTCTTGCCTAACCAGCCAATGTGCCTCTGCTAGGTTGTGTATTGACTGTCTGGCTTTGGAGTGACAGGGGCTGGGGATATGCATTCTGTTCAGAAAGCCACTTGGGGGGTTAGGTGTGTCCTGCCTTTCCAGGGTGAGTTGGGCTGGGCTGAATGGACCTGGGCTGCTTTCAGAGTAGGGGGAGGAGATTTCTTTCACACCTGAATGGGCCAGGTCTACCTTAGACAATGCTGTCTCCACCTCCTGCCAGGAAGCTGCACCAGAGGACAGAACTGGTTTTGGCTGGGCAAAGAGCTTCTCTGCCACAGTGAACAAAGGATTTTGTATTATAAAAAAAGGGGCCCAGACCTTTAGATCACTGCTGGGAATCAAGAGGAACATTTGCCAAGGAGAAGAGATGGAGAAACTGACGAGGAATACTGCCCCTGTTCTGTTTGCTGTCTGGGGTTGGCCTGCAGTGGCTACTTTCTGCCAAGGAAAGGAGGAGGACTTTGCTGTGTGCTGTGTCCCCTGCTTGAGGAAGATCTCCAAGGGCTTGAAATAGAGCTTGCCTCCTGTTCTGAGGTCACAGGGACACAAAGACTTCACCCCCCATTGCCCCCTGAACTCCTTTGCTGGGAGTTCTGACCTTCTGAGAGGTGCCTGCCAGTGTTCTGGACCTCTGGAGGTTGTTTTGGGACTGGAAACTGCAAGGACTGTGAAAATCGACGCATCGTGAATTTCCGACGCATCGCAGCAGTGCGAGAAGAATTTTCAGATACATCACCGCCGCCGAAGAATCGGCGCAGCGCCTGCTCTCGGCTGAAGTGTTTGCCATGCGACGAATCCTGTGCACCGATCTCCGACGTACGAGATCACTGCACCGATTCTGACGCAGGCCCTGTTGTGGAAGAACCAACGCATCGAGGGGACGCCGCTGAAATCATCACAGCGCATCCCGGATCATCACGCATCGCATCGAAGCGTCAAGTCTGTTGCATTGTGGAGGGATGCAGTAAAAAACCGACGCATCACCTCCCCACGCAGTAAGAAACTGACGCATCACCTCCTCTCCGGTAAGGAACCGACACATCACCTCCACTGCGCAGCAGTAAGGTACTGACGCATCACCTCTCCCGGATCAAGGAACCGACACATCACCTTCCCTGAGTGTAAGGAACCGATGCATCACCTTCCCTGCGACCCTTTTCGCTTGCATTTTTCGACGCATCCAAGGTACTTTGCGTAAAAGTGTCACCCACATTTTCTTGGAACAGAACTGTTTCTACCTTTTAAAAATCATATTTTTAGTACTGCATTGTGGATTTTAGTCGTTTTGGTTTAGATAAAGATTACTTATTTCTCTAAGCTGGTGGGGTGTCCATTTGTAGTGCTTTCACTGTATTACTGTATGTGTTCACAAATGCTTTACACACTGCCTCTGAGATAAGCCTGTCTGCTCGTGCCAAGCTACCAAGGGGGTGGGCAGGGATTATTTTAGAAGTGTATCCCCCTTACCCTGACTAAGAAGAAGGGTCCCTACTTGGACAACAGTGCAAACCATTGCCAACTAGAGACCACCATTTCTAACTACCCTCAATTCTAAATCTAATTTCCAAGACACCATGCTTTCATCCGGTACTGGATGAACAGCAACCACCTGAAGCTATACTCTGACAAAACAGAGATAGTAGTTACCAAAAGTAGGATCGACCTCTGGAGTTCCTCTTTTTGGCCCAATGAGATGCCCCCCCTCCCCCTCCCAAGAGGTTGGTAAAAAGTCTCAGCTTGATTATCGACGAGGAGTTAGCTTTAAAACAGCAGATTGGGTCAGTGATATCATCCTGCTTCTTCCAACTATGCAGAATTAAGATTAAGGAATTCCTTACTACTGACGCTTTGATACAAGTCATAATTGCCTCAGTCATATCAAGAATTGACTACGCCAACTCCCTCTACTTGAGTCTTCCTAAACATCTTACGCATAGGCTCCAGTTGATTCAAAACCAGGCTGCTCAGTTGATCTATCAACTTCCCAAACATTGTCATATCTCTCAAGTGACAAGAGATCTTCATTGGCTCCCTGTTGCACAGAGATCTACATTCAAAGCATGTTGCACTATTTTTAAGGCTTTGCACATAAACAGTCCAGCTTTTATTAAATCTCGGACCCACAAGTATTCCCCTTCTAGGGATCTTAGATCCTCTCATCTACACTATCTAGTCATCCCCCAATTCAAGAGGAGTAGGACTGGTGGAGTCAGGCACTCAGTCACTGTTCCTAGTGTCTGGAACTCTCTGCCTTTGGAACTTAGGACCACCTCAAACTATGGAAAGTTCAGGCGATTGTTGAAGACCTGCCTCTTTAAGCAAGCCTATCAATAAGTTTCTGAGTCATGCTGAGACAGTTACCTAGCACTGAGACTGTTTGGTGGATGTGCGCTCTATAAGAACCTGTAACATAACATAACATCATCGGGCATCCTTTTCCATAGTCAGTTGCTCAAGAGGACTGCATCCTTGTGTCTGTGAGGTTTTATAGATTATGAACTTCTTGAGCGATAGTTCCCCGCTATATATCTTGGCCTCCTTTCTGTGGGTGCGTCTGGCAGCAGTCTGGGTGTTCAGGGGCGGGTGGCACCTTATGGTGACTACTGAGCCACTAATAAGAAGTTTGTTATGAAGCATTCCTCTGTGATACACAGTAAAAGACACTCCTCTTCCATTGTGGGATAGGACCCTGGTTCTGCAAGACCTTTCAGGGTACACCATTTAATCTATTGGAGAAGGTGCATGTTTTCCCAACAACCAAAGCTAGACTTCTGGTACAATAACATCTGTGAGCTGAATTGCAGAATGATCAAATCCCTAAGAGTGAGATACAGGAAAGGATACAATTATGGGAATGTCCTCATCCATCCTGCAATTTCATGATCAAAATGTCCACTGGCTACCCTAGTGTGGTTCCACTAAATGTATAATTCAATCAATCAATTAATTTCTCTTTATTCGATCAGATTAAAAATGATCATAAAAGTACAAATAGATACATCATCATAAAAATTATACACAGTTTTGTTTTTTAAAATTACAAGCATTTCAACAATAATTCTAAGGTAAAAAAGAAAACATATGTGCCTTAATATCGTTAAAATCATTTCATGTACTAAGTCTAGACAACCGTATTATCTCTTATTTTTTTCTTTTCCTTTTTTTAATTTTTTTTTACAGTCTCACTGATCTATGGGATTTGTGCTTAGTTAGATCAGATAAGTTCATATCACTGGTCTATTCGCCATCCCGTTCCTCTTCCTCATGCAGGCCCATAGGAATGACGCCATTGAGTAACAAACCAAAGGGTCAGGTAATGATTTTAGAAAATAGAGTGCCACCCGGCACAGCTTAAAATTCCCTTTCTTTAAAATTGGTTTGAGGAAGACATTCCTTTCGTTCTTGTATAGCCTGCAAAATAAAACTAGATGCAGTTCTGTTTGGGGTGATAGGTTGTCACATGGACATGTGCTTAAATCCGAATGATTATATGTTTTGTCAGGGTAGCCTATCATGAGAGGGATCAAATTAGTGCGAAACCTCAGCAATATAAATCTATGTTGCGACCTGTTCACATTCGCTAAATAGGAAAAAAAACACTCTATTAATGATGGATTGAGGCAGTATGTCCTAACTGCGTATTTCTCTTTATATTGTTCCTTGCACTTGTACTCAGACATCAACAAAAACATATTAGTAACCTTCTGTTTGGAAACTTTCTTACAGGCCAATGGGTCTTTAAACAGTTCCGGGAGACCTATCTCCCTTAATACCAGCTCCACATAACTGAGCCATCTGGACCTCTTCCACTTATCCATGGCTAAACAGCTCCTTATTATTAACTGAGTGAGTGGCACTGTGTCTCTCCACCAAATTGAGTGCCAAAGAAGGAGTGGGGCTAGTTGTATATAATCTGAAATAAAAGGCAAGCCCAGTTCCGCATGTAAGATGCAGTTAGTGAAAGAGGGAGGAAGACCCACTACAGAAAATTTGTTCTCAATGGTTTGGAATGGTGTCGGTGCTACCACACCCCAAACGCCAGCACCGTAAGTCGCTGCTGATTTTACTCTAGCCTGATAAATATTTGTTATCGGTAATAAGGGTTTAGCACCTAGTTTTCTGGCAAAGGATTTTACAGCAATGATACCCCTCTCCATCACCATCTTCCTTCCTTCCATCAATTTCACCCATGACAGATCTTTGCCAAAAAGGATCCCCAAATAGGGGAAGGAGTCCACTACCTCTATTCTTTTCCCATCTGCATGGAAATACAGCATTTTTTCTCTTTTTGTTGACCCGGCAACTATTACAAAAGACCAAGGGGCCGATTCCGATCTCGGTCGGAGGCGCACCCAATACCATTTGGTCGGGAAAAAAGCCATGCGAATGCCTGTTTCCCGACCGATCCGTACAGCAGACCGAACGAGTAAGTACGATGCGCACAACAGCACAGAATCGGGCCGAGTCGTACTCACCCAATCCAGGTCCTGTTCTCCGACCGAGGCGAATCCGGAAACGCAGAATCGAGTCGCACGGAAGGGAAAATGCAGCTCCGTCCGGCCGAACAAGTACGATGCGCTTTCCGTACGCGCCGAACCCGTCGCTACGCACGGCACGTCAAAGCATCCGGGAGAGGCGCACATAAGCTCCGATTCGCGCCACAACACGATCCACGGCTACGAGGCGAACACGCCAGCGACGAGGACGACGCGAAGCGACGAGGACGACGCGAAGCAACGAGAAAGACGAACGACACGAACCAACCATGAATCCCTTCGTCCCGATCATACCAATATTCTACATTTACTACCGGAACAGGCACGGACGCGTACGGCGCAGAAGGTAAGTCAGACACCAACCACAAAACACATACAACACGTACACGACACATCACACACACACAGAGGGATGCAGAATTTACTTACACCAGCAACAGCAGCACCATAGGGGCGGGATGCCCATCACCAATGCCACATATGCACACAGGGGCCTGAATGCGCACCACCACCCCTACCCAGGGGGGTCCGGATGCCAACCACCACTACCACCCTTAGCCAGGGGGGTGCCAGATGCCTACCACCACTACCACCCTTACCCAGGGGGTGCCAGATGCCTACCACTACTACCACCCTTACCCAGGGGGGTGCCAGATGCCCACCACCACTACCACCCTTAGCCATGGGGGGCTGGATGCCTACCACTACTACCACCCTTAGCCAGGGGGCTGGATGCCTACCACTACTACCACCCTTAGCCAGGGGGGTGCCAGATGCCCACCACCACTACCACCCTTAGCCAGGGGGGTGCCAGATGCCTACCACCACTACCACCCTTACCCATGGGGGGCTGGATGCCTACCACTACTACCACCCTTAGCCTGGGGGGGCTGGATGCCTACCACTACTACCACCCTTAGCCAGGGGGGGCTGGATGCCAACCACCACTACCACCCTTAGCCAGGGGGGTGCCAGATGCCTACCACCACTACCACCCTTACCCAGGGGGTGCCAGATGCCTACCACTACTACCACCCTTACCCAGGGGGGCTGGATGCCTACCACTACTACCACCCTTACCCAGGGGGGTGCCAGATGCCTACCACTACTACCACCCTTAGCCAGGGGGGTGCCAGATGCCCACCACCACTACCACCCTTAGCCATGGGGGTGCCAGATGCCTACCACTACTACCACCCTTACCCAGGGGGTGCCAGATGCCTACCACTACTACCACCCTTACCCAGGGGGGTGCCAGATGCCTACCACCACTACCACCCTTACCCAGGGGGGCTGGATGTCTACCACTACTACCACCCTTAGCCAGGGGGGTACCAGATGCCTACCACTACTACCACCCTTACCCAGGGGGGCTGGATGTCTACCACTACTACCACCCTTAGTCAGGGGGGTGCCAGATGCCCACCACCACTACCACCCTTAGCCATGGGGGTGCCAGATGCCTACCACTACTACCACCCTTACCCAGGGGGTGCCAGATGCCTACCACTACTACCACCCTTACCCAGGGGGGTGCCAGATGCCTACCACCACTACCACCCTTACCCAGGGGGGCTGGATGTCTACCACTACTACCACCCTTAGCCAGGGGGGTGCCAGATGCCTACCACTACTACCACCCTTACCCAGGGGGGCTGGATGTCTACCACTACTACCACCCTTAGCCAGGGGGGTGCCAGATGCCCACCACCACTACCACCCTTAGCCATGGGGGTGCCAGATGCCTACCACTACTACCACCCTTACCCAGGGGGTGCCTGATGCCTACCACTACTACCACCCTTACCCAGGGGGGTGCCAGATGCCTACCACCACTACCACCCTTACCCAGGGGGGCTGGATGTCTACCACTACTACCACCCTTAGCCAGGGGGGTGCCAGATGCCTACCACTACTACCACCCTTAGCCAGGGGGGCTGGATGCCTGTCACTACTACCACCTCTACCCATGGGGGGCTGGATGCCTACCACTACTACCACCCTTAGCCAGGGGGGTGCCAGATGCCAACCACCACTACCACCCTTAGCCAGGGGGGTGTCAGATGCCCACCACCACTACCACCCTTAGCCATGGGGGTGCCAGATGCCTACCACTACTACCACCCTTAGCCAGGGGGGGCTGGATGCCTACCACTACAACCACCCTTACCCAGGGGGGCTGGATGCCTGTCACTACTACCTCCTCTACCCATGGGGGGCTGGATGCCTACCACCAACACCACCCCCACTCATAGGATGGACAATGCATGACACAACCAGCACACCACAACCTAGGGAATGCAAGAAAAAGACATCCCCCCAACACCATGACAAGCGTGTGTAGATTGTGTCAAATGCCTACAACACTGAACATGACTTTGAACATACAATGTGACCCCCTATCACATGTGCCACACATATATGTGTGTGGCCCCCACAATGCAAGCAGGCCATGACCATTGTGGCAATGGGGTCTAACGCCCCATCACCACAGTGACCAAAAGGTAAGTGTGGGGTCCATAGCTGAAGCACATTTTGAACAGTGTGGCAATGGGGTCCAAACCCCCATCATCACAGTGACCAAAATGTAAGTGTGGGGTCCATAGCTGAAGCACATTTTGAACATTGTGGCAATGGGGTCTAACCCCCCATCACCACAGTGACCAAAATTTAAGTGTGGGGTCCATAGCTGAAGCACATTTTGAACATTGTGGCAATGGGGTCTAACCCCCCATCACCACAGTGACCAAAATGTAAGTGTGGGGTCCATAGCTGAAGCACATTTTGAACATTGTGGCAATGGGGTCCAAACCCCCATCATCACAGTGACCAAAATGTAAGTGTTGACAAAGAAAGAGCTGCAACTGCCAAACTGCATGGATGATTCCTGGTCACAGAACATAAAACACATCAGTGGCAAAGTAGTGCATGTGTCCCATTGCAACATAAATTGGGGGAGCCAAATACTGCAGTGCAAATAAGACATACCTTTGGCCATGTGCAGACAAACAACACCCATGGGGGCTGACACTGTCAACATTCATCAATGACACAATGACAGAAGTGACCATCAGAATGCAGACCCACATATTCGCACCAATGGGCACACAAATGCAGATACCCTGTGGAGACTGTAGATGTGAGGTGAACAGATACCATACCATGGCAGCAATGGGACACACAAACCATGATCATTGTGCTGACCGATGACCTAGGAGTCCCAGGGACAGCAGGGGAAAGCCACCAAACTACATACAGCCAATGGCACACCCAAGTTATGCCAATGCAGTGGTGCAGATGCACAAACACAAACAGGCAGACCCACACTGCACATCATACACAACAGGTGAGGGGGGGGGAGGGTGCCAGTGTCCCCAGGCAACCACACAACACATGAGGAGACCTGAATACCAATCATACAGATGTGCATACAGTGCCACACAAAGGTAACTCATGGATCCAAATCCCCTATGTGGGCAAGCAGGCATTGTCAGATGAGAGGGAGCACAAATCACACATGTCACACAGGCACGTAGGAACAGCAACTGACACAGCAAGACACAGACACACCACAGCACCACCCCCAGGGCCCCCACAATGTGGTGACCCTGGGCTGCATTACAATCCCACTGTGAAGACAAAGCTAAATGTCGTTCACACTGTGAACCACAGTCATGTGTCCTGAGCAACAAACTACCATCACACCTACACAAGCACAAATCAATCAGCATGGCCAGTAAGCCAAGGCCAACATGGAGGCAGGGGCCTAGCCGGGCAACAACTCTCATCTGCACACACTCAACACCACACCCCTCGACCTCCAACAATGTGCAGCAGTGAAGCACACATGCACTGGTGAAATTGCACATGCACCCATGACTATTCCAGGGTGGTGGGTGGGAACCAAGGTGCAGAAACACATCACACATGGCCACTCAACAAGACTCCTGAATGTCTGACACACTGCACACTACGCTGTACATGGACATGACGGCAATACCACACCAACCAATGGGATCCCAGCCACAGTCACACACCAATGAAGAAGCCAAGGTCACCCACAAAGAACTCACATAGACAACAACCAACATTGCAGCCCGGACCCTGAGGAGTGCCAGCAGTCACACACACAACGTGTCACAATCACTGAAAGATAACACAAACTGGAAATCCCATGACAGGGGCAAACAACAAGTGCCAAGGGGAAACCTGACTGTGACCCATCTGCGTCTGCACACAAACTCAGCCCTGACAGCAAACACACCTATGGGTGACACACTGATGACCAGTAATGTGCCATGCACCCACATCACAGGGAACCCAGGGAGAAGACTTTGGGGGAACAAAGGTCAACTCAGCAAGCATCACAAACAGGTACAACACTAGGGATCACAGCATGCACAGCTAAACGGAAGTGAACACACAGACATGCACATACAACACACACCTTGGGCGCAGGCAATGTCACAGGAGTACACACTGCCATGAGGGGACTCCACTCCTGTGTGAGGAAAGCTGTGCCATATGTTGCCTCAGTAGGGCCCCATCATGTCAGCTGAGCACTTGGTCACACAATCAACAATTAGCACCAAATGAGGGCTCCCGTCACATCAGCCTGGTCATGGAAGTGCCAACGAAATCATCAGCACAGATCCAACACACTTGTATAGCAATGTTGCACCGACAACACAGATGAGTCCTTCCCCATTGATGCCCAAACCTGCATGTCCAGTGGAGATGGCCACACGGTCAGGGAAGTAGACAAATTGAACAATGGCAGGCACAACAGATGTGCAGGGGTGGAAGCCACAGATGTGAAATTGCTAATGTAAGTAGGAAATCCCATTGCCAAATACTGAACACATGACACCCTCAGATGCTGCTATGGATGACATGGATACACCACAGGATAGGACACATTCCCCCTGGACCACATGGGTTCCTGCACAGTAACACTTCATTATCATGAGACCAAATATCACCATCACTGCAGCAAGGGCATGGTTAGCATCATCAACAACATGTACATCAGAAGCATAAGCACTAGAGAACAGAAAGTTGCTTTATTCAGCATATGTGTGCAATGAAAACTGAAAGTCCAGAAAAAACACAAAGGCCAATGGCCAGTCCATTGTCAAAGTCCAAACAGGGTGACAGTGGCAGATGTCACCCTACGCATGCCTGCACAAAACCAGGGACAATCCACTAGGAGGGGCAACCGGGGGGCAGGCCAGGCACCGCAGGGACAGGATCAGGGCTCACCAGGAGGAAGCAGGGAAGGGGTGGTGGGTGCTGGAGAGCCACTGACAACTGCAGTGGAGGTGTCTGACATGGTGTGTGCCGGCACAACTGGGGGGCATGACTCAGATGTTGTGGGTGCCGGCACGACTGCAGTGGACCCTGCAGATGGAGTGGGCAGGTCCGCCACTGCAGTGCCCAAGTCAGACAGGGTGGTAGTGGACTCCACTGCAGTGCCTACCACCAGGGGAGGAGAATGGGGAACAGGCAAGGTGGGCTGGACAGAGGGGGAGGACACCCTTACCACATCAGTGGCACAGACAAGCGCAGCGGGGGGTGTGGTGCCGGGAGAGCAAGTGGCAGGGGGAGAAGGCCGGATCCTCTTGGGGATGGTATATCTGTGGGTGGGGGAACCTGGAGCCGGGTGTGGTGGGGGCACCTGTGGAGTGGGGGCCTGAGGGATGGAGGAAGGAGACCTGGTGCCTGAGCTGCAGGGCGGCGGCGGGGTCTTGCTCTAACGACTCCGGGGGACTTGCGGGTGGGGGCCTCAGTCTGTCTGCACCTGGGGGAGGGTGTCCGGGGGCGAGGGGCACTCTGCTCCATGTGGGTGGGCTTCCTCTTCCCCCTGAATGCTGTATCAGCTGGATCGGAGGGGAAGAGGCCGAGGTCACTGAGGAAGAGCCGCTGGGTCTTTGGGGTTGCAGGTGAGGCAAGGGAGGGTGTTTTGGAGGGAGAGGCAACTGAGGACTGCGCAGTGCTCGTGGATGCGTGTGTGTGTTCCAGGGCCCCATCCCCTGTGAGTCTGGTTTCAGTCCCCTGACTGTGCGTGCGTGTGCGTTTTGTTTGTGGCGTGTGTGTCTGTGTGCTGGTGTGTGCCTGTGCCGGTGTGTGCCTGTGCCGGTGTGTGTGTGCTTGGGACGGGTAACGTGCTGGGGAGTGTGGATGGAGCAGAGGCAGGAGGGGTGAGGGACTGTCTGAGGAGGGACACTGCTGCCGTCAGGGAGGAGTCCATGGACCTATTGCCCCTCCGTAGGTCAGACATGCCCGATGAGATGCCCTCCATGAACGACACCAGCTGAGTCAACAGAGCGGTGTGCGCATGGAGGACACTCAGCATGGCTGTCTGCCCTACATGGAGCTGGCGAAGGAGGTACACAGACTCCTCACTCAGGGCAGCAGGGGACACAGGGGCAGGGGGTGCGGTGCCTGGCCCAAAGGAGACACGCTCCCGAACATGGGAGCCTCCACGGACCTGGGGAATGGGAGCCGATGGGAGGGCGGTGGTGGTGCTGGTGGTGGCGGCGGGGACAGCAACACTAGCTGGGGTGTGGTGGCTGCTGACACCCGCCTCCATAAGGGAGTCATCCTCCGAGTTGCTCTGGTCCTCAGCTGAGGTGGATGGTGCTGAGGACTCCTCGGTGTGGCTCCCCTCGCCCTCCGTGCCACTGGGTCCCTCCGACCGCTCCTCGGCTGCTGACCCAGTCTGGCTCTCCGGCTCCTCCTGGTCCGTGGAGCTGTCCCCTTCCGTGGCCGTGGATGTATCTGCAAACAATGGGGAAACAGACAGACATCAGTCACCTGTACCAAACGCACACACCACTGTGAGCACAGCACATTACAGAGCAAGCCCTGGCATCATTAGTTGTACATTGCTAAAAGTGCCCTAACTGAACAGGAGAAGCCAATTGTCAGTCTGATGCCAACCATGGCACTCACATCCCACATGGCCTTGCACCCATCTGTCTGGTGTCTGTTGGATAGCAACACCCCAGTGTGGACACATGCACCAACTACACAGTAGTTGGACAGTGCAGAGGACACGGTGTAGCATGTGGACATGCACACATCACAACTCTTGCCACTGAGTCAGTACAGGTTTCCGGATGAAAGGGACGCCCAGAGTCAAATAGGAAATGCATGTGATGCATACCAGCGACAGACACCATGATGCACCCATGTCCTGATAGCCATCGCCACAATGGTGTGCATGTAGCACATGTCACTCCCCAGCAGGATCACCAATAAGTAGACACATGCCATGGCGGAGGCATGACTGCTAAGTCATACATCACTGTCTCAGTGATGTATGACTTGGCAGCCAGACAACAACACTCTGCACTGTGTCACAATAGTAGGTCATGGAGAATGCAAGTCCTGGAGCTGCACAAGTGCACATGTACATCCCCCACACAACACATCATCTTAACCCTCATCTGTCCAGGTCATACCGATTGGACATATGGGAGACCTGTGACACTACCCTCTGAACCTGAGCCCCTCACAATCTGCTGTGAATGGGGAACAGCTGCCTGAACTTCACATTCGCATACCCCAGTCTGCACGGGCAGCTGATCAAACACCTATGTGACACACAAGTATCGTCTCCTATGGTCACATCTCCAGTGGCATGCTGAGCCCCTACCGAGAAACACCCCAGCAGTCCTGGCAACAAATCCACAGCACACTGACACAGAGGCAGACACCTGAGGGGTCAAATCACTGCGCACAATGTGTCAGCTGATACACGGGAGTGGGAGTACAGAGTGCATTGCATGGCCTGGAGTAGGCATGACTGTCCTGCCCCACATGAATGAGGGATGAGCCCTGGACAGTGGATAGCTGGCTATGTATGTGTGACACACGTAATCTGCACACTCCTGGGGCCCAAACATTGTTCCCACCCGCTGCATGGGTGTGTGCCACATACCCCAGGCACATGTGGTGGCTCAGCTCAGAAAGTGGACCGCATATCAAAGCAACACGCAGATTACATGTCCGAACACAGGCGTTGTGTGAACAATGGACCCACCCATGATGCCCACAACAGAGTTAGGGAAACAGATGCTGTCCCCCACCTTTAGTGAAGCAAACTGCAAGGACACAGTCCGAAGTGACACAATTCCCTGAATGTAAGGGCCACACCTGGGTATCAGATGAGGAGTGGGCAGTGCACAATAGAGGGGCATGGCTCCTGGACAACATGACTGCTGTACTGTGGCAGTTGAACCAGGCCAGAGGAGGGCACATAGCATGTAAAACAGAGTTCACAGTGCAGTCTTTGACTCACCCCCTCCTTGCTGCTGTCTGGCCTTCAGCTGCCCATCCAGGTCTGGAAACACCACCGCCAGGATCTGGAGCATGTGGGGGGTCAGGGTCCGTGTTCCGCCCCTCCTGCGAGGAGGCAACAGCTTCAGCTGGACCCGTGCAATCCTCCGGGTCCAGCCCCGAAGGTCCTGCCACCTCTTCTGGCAGTTGCGGATCTGGCGCTTGTAGACCCCCACGGACCGGACAGCCCGGACGATGTCCTTCCAGATCTCCTGCTTCCAATGGGCATTAACCTGTCAGGATGACAACGTGAAAAGGCCATTACTACACATGCAATATATCCGTGCATGACACAGTTGTATATACATGTCTCATTCACAGGGGCACATGATGTACACAGGCAGTGCAACGCTGCCCATGGACAGTTTGCCAGACGTCACTACATGGTATCATTGCATGGGAAGTAAAACCTTGTTCAAATGCACTGTCACTGCACCATACCTGTCCAGTGCATGTCACTACACACTATGGGGGTGACAACTACTCAGTGAGCCTGCTAGCCAGTGGCGTGCAGACTTTCAGCCTTGCTAGTCAGACAAAATGCACATTCAGAAAGGCAGTGCACAGAACACTCACCTGCTCCCCTGGTGTCCCATACAGCTTGCTGTACTGTGGAAGTAGGCTGTCCAGCAGGGCCTGGTTCTCCTCAAGGCTGAAGGCTGGGGCTCTCTCCACAGTACGTGCCATTGCAGGGTCCAGAGGGGCAGAGACAGCAGCAGTGCAGTGGCAGATGTCGTCCTGGAGCATGTAGTGCAGGCAAGTGAGCTCTCAGGGGAACAGCCAGCAATATATATGTGCTGGAGAGGCAGATACTGTCCCTTGTGTCCAAAGTGATAGGTCCAAGTCGTTTGCATCTTCTGAATCTGGCCAATCCATGGAATAGCAGCACCAATACACGCCCACAGCATCCTTCAAATCTTCAACTTCATGACATACATGATTTTGCAACATTGTTGTGGGTGACCAACTGAATTTCCAGCAACCGTCTCGTTCGAATTTCGAAAACGCGTCTGTTGCCAGGCTAGGCCATTGTCAATGGGTGCGCACCGATCGGTCCATTGCGGTACAACGCGTACAGGGGTACAACGCGTACCCGCACACATTGAATGCAATGGGCCGGCCGGGGGCACCGATCGGTCCATTGCTGATCAACGCGTACAGGGGTACAACGCGTACCCGCACACATTGAATGCAATGGGCCGGCCGGGGGCACCGATCGGTCCATTGCGGTACAACGCGTACAGGGGTACAACGCGTACCCGCACACATTGAATGCAATGGGCCGGCCGGGGGCACCGATCGGTCCATTGCGGTACAACGCGTACAGGGGTATAACGCGTACCCGCACACATTGAATGCAATGGGCCGGCCGGGGGCACCGATCGGTCCATTGCTGATCAACGCGTACAGGGGTACAACGCGTACCCGCACACATTGAATGCAATGGTCCGGCCGGGGCATCGATCGGTCCATTGCGGTACAACGCGTACAGGGGCAGAACGCGTACCCGCACACATTGAATGCAATGGGCCGGCCGGGGGCACCGATCGGTCCATTGCGGTACAACGCGTACAGGGGTACAACGCGTACCCGCACACATTGAATGCAATGGGCCGGCCGGGGGCACCGATCGGTCCATTGCGGTACAACGCGTACAGGGGTACAACGCGTACCCGCACACATTGAATGCAATGGGCCGGCCGGGGGCACCGATCGGTCCATTGCGGTACAACGCATCCCTGTACAAGTGACTGGCATATGTCACCATGCCTGTCTCAGATGGACATATGCCAGCCACAGATAGCTTCCAGGGAGTGAGGGGCACACCTACAACACGACAGCCTGTCCAAACTGTATGATAAGGCATGTAAGGCTGCATTTCCTATTGTGTGTATGTTGGTGTACATGTTGTCCTGTGGGTGTCACCTGCGGGCAGCCACCCCCAGGCTGTGCACATGTTCATGGGGACAGGATCCTGGGTGTTACGTGTACATGACCACTGTGATGTGCAACTGTTCATATCTGTGCATGTGCCATGGTCACATTTCACGGTGGTGTATGTGTATGTCATGTCACATACCCCGTGAGTCCCATGTGGGATGGTATGTTTGAGCCAGGGTGTTCCAGTGGCACAATAGTGATTGTCCTCCACAGTCTGTGTGCATATAGTGTTTACAATGTCTCTGATTTCATGTGCACAATGGGAGACAGTCTCCACATCCACGTTGTGTGTGCATGGACTTTGATGTTGTGCGTGTGTGTGTCACAGACGTCCATGTCTGTCCTGCAGTGGCAAGTGGGACCACTACCTGTGGGGGTCATAGTTGTTTTGCTGTGGTGTATACATGATACTCCATGTAATGCCAGTGTTCCATGTGGCAATACAGGGTCCCTGGGAATGTACCTGTCGTTGAGCTGTGATGCCTGGGGCACATCTGTCGTCACATGTCACTGTGGGGGGTGATTGTGACATGGCAGCAGGAGATGGGAACTGTGACACGGCCTCATGATATCCAATGGGTCAACCTGGGACTTATTGATGCCACTTGTTGAACCGTGATGACAGATGTTGGCCATGTATGTACCATACATGTCCTTACTGAACTGCACACTTCATGTAGTTGTGCCTCATAATGATGTATGTTGGGATATTGAGTGTGTTCAATGCCGCATATGTGGGCTGACTGACAATCTTGCTTTCTTCTCCTCTGCACTGCAGGGCTCCTGCTGTCCATTGACCATTCCCAGACCTGGCAACGATGGTGGAACGGGACAGCATCCGACGATACCGCTTCACCAGGCAGCTGATTGAGGATTTGGCAGTGCAGTTGGCCCCACATTTGCAGCCTGGCCGGCCGTATCCTACAGCGCTGACCCCCAAGGTGAAGGTGATGGCAGCCCTACACTTCTTTGCCACCGGTACCTTCCAACATACTTTGGCGACTGCTGGTGGGATGTCACAGACCATGTTGAGCCGTGTGCTCCGCGATGTTTTGGTGGCAATGTTGCTATTCCTGAACCGGTACATCTATTTCCCTAGACTGCAACGACTCACTGACGTGAAGAGTGACTTCTATGCCCTGGGGAGGATGCTGCATGTCATTGGCTCCATTGATGGGACACATGTGGCTTTGGTACCACCACAGGCCCAGGAGCAGGCCTACAGGAACCGCAAGCACTACCACTCGGTCAATGCACTGGTGGTGTGTCTTGCAGATATGACCATCTCACACGTGTGTGCCCGTTTCCCTGGTTCAGCACACGATGCCTTTGTGATGAGGAGTAGTCGCATCACCAGGATGATGGCACAGATGCAGAACCAGCGTGCCTGGCTTGTCGGTGTGTACTGACTTTGTGCCATTGTGTGTGATCTGATCTGTAGTATTCCGCCCACTTTTCCAAGTCAGCTAATGTGCACTTGTCTGTCCGTAGGTGACTCGGGATACCCCAACATGCCGTGGTTGCTGACACCCCTCAGGAACCCTGTGACACCAGCCCAGATGCGCTACAATGAGGCACATGGTCGGACCAGGAGAGTGATTGAGCAGACATTTGGTCTCCTGAAGAGCCGCTTCCGCTGCCTGGACAAGACCGGAGGGTCCCTCCCATATGCCCCTGCGAAAGTGTGCAAGATTATCATCGTCTGCTGCATGCTCCACAACCTGGCAGTGCGGAAGGAGTTGCCTCTCATCCAGGATGACAATGACCAACATCCGCCACCTGTGGAGGATCCTGGCCTGGACCACGATGCCAGTGATGAGGGTGATGTCCGCACACAGCTCATCACCAACTTCTTTAGCTGAATGTGAGTATCCTGAGGTGTCATGTCAATGATGTGAGTTGGCATGATATGTGTAGGTGGTGCTCTGGTGCTGTTGGAGTGTGTCCATGGGCTACTTGACTGGATGTGTGTAGCGATGTGTGCTTACAGGTGGTCTGTACTCCCCAACAGTGTTGACATGCTAACTTGGTTCTGGGTGGGTATCTTGTAACATGTATTGTGCATGAGTTTTGCTGTTCTGTCCTGTTCTCCATTGCTTTTGACTGTGTCATTTCTGTCCTTCACAGGGTACTTTCAGATTCGTTTGGTCAACTGTGTCCACGGACGACGTGATTGTACTTCCAGGGTAGTAGCTGTTGTGTCCCTACAGGTGATGTGCACCACACCCATGGACTTCCTTCCTTCTACAGTTGTTGACTGTGTGCCCGCTGCCAGGTGGGATTACCTTGCATCTGTAGTGGTTACGACATGTTGCAACTGTGTAATAAACCTGTGCTTCACTTTGTGATGTGCGTTGTCTGTGGTCACACATTTGACTGCCATTTGCTTACTGCACCTGTGGGCTACTTGACTACAACTGGGAATGGGTGTGGTGTCTGTGCATTGCACCGTCTTCCCTGGCAACATCAGTGTAGGCAATGAGTCAGATGGCCTAGGTGTGTATGTGTTGTGTAGCCCTGGTGGTGTGTCTCCCTCATATGTGTCACGTTGCCTTTACTCACATGCCTGTGTTGTACTTGCTGTTGCAGTTCGCATACACAGTGTAATTTTGCAGTTCATCATTCCCATAACAGCACCCACGTTGGAATCACAACAGAGGCAAGTATGGTGTATTAGTGTGTTTATTGTGATACATTTGTGTGAATAGTGCATAGGATGGGTAGTGCTGTACATATATCTTGCAATCAGAAGTTCCTAGGTGAATTGAAAGTCCTGGTAGACAAAATCCCCAGTATCGGGGCCACAGTTGTCTGAGACATTGGTCCAACTTGTACTCCCCATGCAATGTGTGGGAGTTGTGTTGCCGTCAACAGGGTGAACAGTCTGTGCACAAAGGTGAACATCCAGAACAGGTTCAGGCTTCCTGGGAGTTGCGCTTGGCCATCGGCCTCTCACTTGCCCCTCCTCGGATGACCCCTCTTCTTTGGGGGGGCCCTCAAGTACAGGCTGCTGCGGTGCAGGGGACTCTCCGCCAGAGTCATCCTCCCTCCCTGTGGCAGTTGCAGTTTGTTCAGCACCAGATGTTGTTGGCACACAGGGAGGTGTGGACTGGTTGCTGTTCATCTGGCAGAGGCATTGTAAAATGTCCCTGTGCACCGCCGTCATCTCATCCAGTGCGTCCCACTTGGACTCCACGCGGGACATGTGTGAGTCCACGCGGGACATGTGTGAGTCCAAGCGGGCATGATGGGCAGCCTGCTGCTGTTTCATGTCTCTGAGGAGCCCCACTACCTGGCTGAGATCTCCGGTGCTGGACTGGTACGCATCAGCTATGCGTACCAGTTGTGGGTCATCATGCACACCAGCAACCTCTGCAAGCAGCGACCTCTGTCTCCCACCCCTCCCACCACCCCTGCCGACATGTGCAGTGCGTGCAGTGGCACGCACAGATGACCCTGGTCCACCTTGGGGGTTGGTGGTGGTGGTGTCCATGGCCCCACGTTGGTCCAGGGTCCCTGTGCTGGTGTTGCTCCTTGTTCTGTCCATGTCGGCAGGGATGGTATTTGTGGTGACAGTCGTTGGAGGGGTGGGTGCAGGGGGTGCAGCTGGTGGTCCTGCTGGTGCTGCAGCTGGTGGTCCTGCTGGTGCTGCATGTAGACTTGCACCGGATGTGCCAGGTTGGTCTTCTTCGTCCGAGGAGGGCAGAGGCTGTACGACACCAGTGAGCTCCGCATCCTCTTGAGCCTGGGACTGGGACTCCTCAGCGTCTGCTGCTGTGTCCCCATCATCACCTGTTTTTGAGAGACACACACAATGTATGTTATGTTTCTGCAGGCATCAATGGTTGACACACCTGACAGTTGTGACTGTGCCTCTGGGTGCGGGCCTGTACATTGCATTGTCCTAAGTCGTCACAGTCAGGGGTTGATATTGGTGTGGCACATTGTCCTGCATTATTTGGGCATTTCTATGTATTTGTTGGGGTGTGAACATGGTCTGCATTGGTTGTATTTGGTTGACAGCCGGCCCTCCTTCCAACCCAGTCAGTCAGTTATCCCACCATGGTCTGTGCTTGCATTGCAGGGAGTGGAAGTTGTCTCTCAGGATGTCAGTCAGTGGTGTCCTGCTGTTTGTTAGTGCACAGTTCCCAGCAGGGCCTTGTGCTCCCCACAGCAGTAGCCAGTGTCAGCCATCTTGTGAGTCCTTCTCCACTCCCTGTGATGTGAGCATGGTTCAGGGTGGTGTTGATGGGACAGTTGTGGGGGTGAGCTATGTCTGTGACTGTGACTCCCATCATGCTATTGCCTCCACCCCACTTCCCAGCATTCCCATACTTACTTGCTTTTGTGGGGAGTTCAGTGTGTGTGGGTGTGAGGGCAATGGCAAGATGGCTGACAGTGGTGTCCTGCTGTTGGTTGGTGTGCAGTTCCCAGCATGCCCTTGTGCTCCCCACAGCAGTAGCCAGTGTCAGCCATCTTGTGAGTCCTTCTCCACTCCCTGTGATGTGAGCATGGTTCAGGGTGGTGTTGATGGGCCAGTTGTGAGGCTGAGCAATATCTGTGACTACTACTCCCATCATGCTATTGCCTCCACCCCCTTCCCAGCATGCCCATGCTTCCTTCCTTTTGACTCTGCTTCCCTGTGGGGTGGGCTGGCTGTGCTGACAGGGATGGCTGGGAGTGTTGTCCTGGCAGTTGTTTGGCTAAAAGTCCCAAGAGTGTCCCTGTGCTTCACACAACATAACCCAGGGTGGTGGTTCTTTGTGGGATCTTGAGTTAGGATGTGAGGCATTGCATTCTCCCAGGTGGGTTCTGTGGAGTTTGTGTTGAGGGGGGGGTGTGAGGGGAGGTGCTTGTGACTATGGTCAGTGCTGCAAGTCCTCCTTCCCACCCAGCCAGCCAGATATCCCACCATGGAACGTGCTTCCATCGCAGGGAGTGGAAGTTATCTCTCAGGATGTCAGTCAGTGGTGTCCTGCTGTTTGTTGGTGCACAGTTCCCAGCAGGGCCTTGTGCTCCCCACAGCAGTAGCCAGTGTCAGCCATCTTGTGAGTCCTTCTCCACTCCCTGTGATGTGAGCATGGTTCAGGGTGGTGTTGATGGGACAGTTGTGGGGGTGAGCTATGTCTGTGACTGTGACTCCCATCATGCTATTGCCTCCACCCCACTTCCCAGCATTCCCATACTTACTTGCTTTTGTGGGGAGTTCAGTGTGTGTGGGTGTGAGGGCAATGGCAAGATGGCTGACAGTGGTGTCCTGCTGTTGGTTGGTGTGCAGTTCCCAGCATGCCCTGGTGCTCCCCACAGCAGTAGCCAGTGTCAGCCATCTTGTGTGTCCTTATCCACTCCCTGTGATGTGAGCATGGTTCAGGGTGGTGTTGATGGGCCAGTTGTGAGGCTGAGCAATATCTGTGACTACTACTCCCATCATGCTATTGCCTCCACCCCCTTCCCAGCATGCCCATGCTTCCTTCCTTTTGACTCTGCTTCCCTGTGGGGTGGGCTGGCTGTGCTGACAGGATGGCTGGGAGTGTTGTTCTGGCAGTTGTTTGGCTAAAAGTCCCAAGAGTGTCCAAGTGCTTCACACAACATAACCCAGGGTGGTGGTTCTTTGTGGGATCTTGAGTTAAGATGTGAGGCATTGCATTCTCCCAGGTGGGTTCTGTGGAGTTTGTGTTGAGGGGGGGTGTGAGGGGAGGTGCTTGTGACTATGGTCAGTGCTGCAAGTCCTCCTTCCCACCCAGCCAGCCAGATATCCCACCATGGAACGTGCTTCCATTGCAGGGAGTGGAAGTTGTCTCTCAGGATTTTAGTCAGTGGTGTCCTGCTGTTTGTTGGTGCACAGTTGCCAGCAGGGCCTTGTGCTCCCCACAGCAGTAGCCAGTGTCAGCCATCTTGTGAGTCCTTCTCCACTCCCTGTGATGTGAGCATGGTTCAGGGTGGTGTTGATGGGACAGTTGTGGGGGTGAGCTATGTCTGTGACTGTGACTCCCATCATGCTATTGCCTCCACCCCACTTCCCAGCATTCCCATACTTACTTGCTTTTGTGGGGAGTTCAGTGTGTGTGGGTGTGAGAGCAATGGCAAGATGGCTGACAGTGGTGTCCTGCTGTTGGTTGGTGTGCAGTTCCCAGCATGCCCTTGTGCTCCCCACGACACAGCAACAGTGTCAGACATCTTTGATGGGCCTTTCCACTCTCTGTGGGATGTGCATGCGTGAGTGTGAGCTTGCTGGGCCATGTGGTGGGGGATGTAGAGCTGTGACTACGACTCCCATCATGCTATTGCCTCCACCCCCTTCCCAGCATGCCCATCCTTCCTTCCTTTTGACTCTGCTTCCCTGTGGGGTGGGCTGCCTGTGCTGACAGGATGGCTGGGAGTGTTGTCCTGGCAGTTGTTTGGCTGAAAGTCCCAAGAGTGTCCCTGTGCTTCACACGACATAACCCAGGGTGGAGGTTCTTTGTGGGATCTTGAGTTAGGATGTGTGGCATTGCATTCTCCCAGGTGGGTTATGTGGAGTATGTGTTGAGGGTGTGTGTGAGGGGAGGTGCTTGTGACTATGGTCAGTGGTGCGAGTCCTCCTTCCCACCCAGCCAGCCAGATATCCCACCATGGAACGTGCTTCCATTGCAGGGAGTGGAAGTTGTCTCTCAGGATGTCAGTCAGTGGTGTCCTGCTGTTGGTTGTTGCACAGTTGCCAGCAGGGCCTTGTGCTCCCCACAGCAGTAGCCAGTGTCAGCCATCTTGTGAGTCCTTTTCCACTCCCTGTGATGTGCGCATGGTTCATGGTGGTGTTGATGGGACAGTTGTGGGGGGGCAATATGTGTGACTACGACTCCCATGATGCTATTGGCTACAGTGACTTGCCCAGCATACACAGAATTCCTTTCTTTCAGTGGTCTTCACTGTGTGTTGGTGTTGTGGTGGTGGCTACATGTCTGGATGTGTTTGTTAGTTCTATTTGTGCCACTGCCTAGCTGTAGTTGTAGTTGTGTTTGTACATGTGATGGCACGGTTAAATGTAACTTTGAGATGGCATGTGTTGTGTTTATCTGACTGACATACACATTTTGGGATGATTCTGTTCTGGTTGCTGTGTAATTGCTATGAGTGCATGGTTTGACTCTCCCCTTGACAGTGATGTGTGTGTGTATTGTGGCAGAATATTGTGTACATTTGTTGTGTACTCACCAGGCTCTGGGATGTTCTCTAGTCCATATACGCTCACTGGCGGAAGGAAGGCCCGCACCTTCTCCTCCCAGGGCCTGAGGTATACTGGCTTGGCAGGAGGGCCACTGCCGGTGTATTGGCTCAGGAGGTAGTCTTTCTTGAGCAGCTCCCGGACCCTCCTGCGCACGTCGTACCACCTGTTCTGGATGTCGGTCTTTGTGCGCAGACATGGTGATTGTGCGTTCACCCTGTTGATGATCCTCTCCCACATCTTGGTTTTCTGGGAGATGGGGGTCTGTTGGACCAGTGTGCCAAACAGCTGTGGCTCTACCCTGAGGATCTCGTCTACCAGGACTTCCAATTCACAATCTAGGAACTTGTGATTCTTCTTGGGGGGCATGGTGATGGGTGGTGATGGTGAGTGATGTGTGTGTTGGGGTGCAGGTGAGGGTGTGTGGGTGTGTGTTTTGCTGGGTGTATGTGAGGTAGGTATTTGTTGGTGTGCTGATGGTGTGTGGCTTGTGTGAGTGATGAGCTGTGGGTGTGTGGTTGCTGTCTGTTGGGTGCTGGCAGTAGAATGGCATTTGCAAAGGATCATGGTTGGGATTTGTGTCCTTTATATGGGTGGAGTTGTGGGTGTGTCTTTGTTCTCTGTCCCCACCCCCCCCCCAGTATTTATTGGCTTTGTAATTGCTTGTTTGGCCTTTTTTTGTGTGATTTTTCCTTTGTACTGTCTGTGCATGTTGGAAACGTTCTTGTAACCGAGTCGGACCCTGCATTTGTCTCGTACGGTGTTCTCCGTTTCGTTCACGCTGTGTTTGTGCAGGTTTCTATGCTGCGTACGCGTCGGTCGCGGTGTTTTGTGTTACTTCGGCTCGGTTTTGTATGCGTGTCGGTCGTACGGCTTGTCCTCCGTACGACTCGGTCGTGGTTTTCGCGCCTTGCATCGTACTTTGCGGTTTGGAGTTTGCGTGTACGTTTCGGTTGGATTTGTTCCGGGTGCGTGTCGGTCGGTTCGATTCGCGTGTTTTTCCGGCCGGATTGCTGTTTTCCGGGCGGCTCGGTCGTTCGGCTTGGGTTCGGTACGTGTCGGTCGGATTTTGCACGCCTTGCATCGTACTTGGCGTGTCGGGCACCACAGGTACGTGTCGGTCGGAATAAATTCCGGCTCCGAGTCGGTCGGTGCTTTTTCCGGCCCGAATCGGAATCGACCCCTTAGTTTGGTTCACTTTCAATTGTAGTGAATCCATGAAAGAGACATCCGCTGTTATCAGCTTTTGTAGCCCAAGCCCTGTTCTTGCAATTAGCACCGCGTCGTCCGCGTAGGCCAGTATAGGTAGCATTCGATTCTCAAAGAGGGGAACATCCCTGGTGGTCATGGTGATTGCTTTCTCTACTCCATTCGTATATAAAGAGAAGAGAAATGGAGCCAATACACAGCCCTGCCTTACTCCCCTGGAGATTTTAAAAGAATGCGTACAATCTCCAGTTTTGGTATAGCGAACTGATGCGGTCGCATTTACATACGACTGCCTGATGAAGTTTAATATGGCTATGTCGACCTCCATCGTCTGCATTATGTCCCATAGCTTATCATGGATCACGCAGTCGAACGCAGCGCTCAGATCCATGAATGCCATGTATACTTTCCCGTCCTTCATTCTCATGTACTTTTCAATGGTCAATGCTAAATTCAGACATTGGTCCACAGTACCCCTTCCCTGCTGGAATCCATACTGGGCCTGGATTAAGATGTTATTCTCCTTTGCCCATCCCTCTAACCTGGAAAGGAGGAGACGGCCCATAAGCTTTGATGTTGTATCCAGCAGGGAAATAGGTCTATAATTCTTGGGGTTGGCCCTGTCTCCTTTTTTGTAAATGGGTACAATGACCCCCGATGACCATGAAGGGGGGGGGGGCCTGCTGAATCTATGCTGTTCATAACATTCGTTAGGGGTGGTATCCATAAGTCAGGGTTCTCTTGAAAAAAATCAATTGGGACACCGTCGGGTCCCGGAGAACTTCCCAGACTACATGATTCCAACCCTACTTTAACTTCGATAAAAGAAAAAGATAAAGACTCAGGATGAGTTTCCTGCGCTGCCACATATTGCGGAAAGGTATCAGGATTTGAGGCAAAAATATTCTCAAAATGGGAAACCCATGCCTCCTCATCAACATTTATGTCTATTGACAGATCACTAGGGCTTTTAAAATATGGGGCATTTACCAACTTCCAGAAGTCACAGGTATTTCCCGAAGTAGCTGCCTTTCCAAGGTCGGCCCATAGGTCCTCCCTGATTTCCTTTTCTCTCTTTTTCGTGCTAGGTTGTACGATGCCCGCAATGTTTTTATTTGTTCCTGGCTTCTAGGCCTAGCTTTTAACGCATGCAACAAAGCCCTCCTCGCCTTTGTGCTTGATGAATCAAACCAGCCCTTACCTTTTGCATTATTTGGCGCTCTTTTCCTTGTAAGGGCTGTTTTTATATTTCCTAGAATATCACAGAAAGCTAGCACGACTTCCCCTGCATCAGCTTCTGGGCCTAAGCACAGTAGTATATTGTCATGTGAGTTTAATACAACTTCTGGAATCACCTTAATTTTGTCTATATGTGCCCATTTTAACTGAACCCCATTTTTCCTTGCAACAATCGGTGTTTCAACATTGCTGCGCATTTGTCTCGCCTGTATTGGTATCTTCAACTCTATTGAGACAATAGCATGATCACTAAAAGTCGTAAATAAAGTTCCTACCTTAACGACTCTTGCACCGAGAGGGGGGGTTAAAAGTATATAGTCAATTGTTGACTCCACCCCATTTCGGTGAAAGGTTTTCGGCAAAATATCTGTTCGGGGTCTGGGTCGCAAATTATTTCCATATTTATGGAAGCTAATAACTTATTTAAGCCATTGCCATACTCACTGTGTGTAAAATGATGTATTGGGTTTCCCTCAGAGTCCTCTAAGCCACAGACAGACATTGCATTATGGTTACAAGGGTGTATATTGAAGTTACCTAACCATATAATATTTATATTAGCATTCTTAATATTGCGTATAGTATCAGCAATTGCTTGGTCAACCTCCCCCACAATTGAGTGCATATTTGACCCAAATCGGTCATTATAAAAATGTATTAATATCCATGTCCCTGCCTGTTGTACCTCCAGTATCAAGATATGAAAATTTTGATTTGATTGGGCACGCATCTTTACTTTTACGGATAGATCGTTCCGAATTAGGGTCAGAATGCCACCCTTCGCCCTCCCTGAAGTAGATGGATTTGCTTGTGTCTGAAAAGATCTATAACCATTGATAAAAACTGGCTCCGTGGCCCATGTTTCCTGGAAACATACTATTTCATACTCTTGCCATAACTTTAGCCAGTTCGTATCACTTATTTTGGGGGCGATGCCGGCCACATTCCACACAGCTATTTTTAGTGCCATTCTATGTGGCTTCTGGTGTATTAGAAGTGACTGTACACTCTCACTGGGGGCCCCAGTCAGGCTTCGTTGCCTTACACAGTTCCCTTGAGGGCTTGTTTGTGCTGACTGTAGTCAGTCACAAGCATCAAGGTCGGACAGAGGTGCAAATCTATTCTCTAGTCTCCAATCAGATGACCCAGGGATTCCCCAAAATGGGTCCCCCATCTGTTCCCCCCTTATATTGTAAATAGCCCCCTAATTTTGGTGGCACGGGAGGTCTATAGAAAAAGCCCAGTGGTAGGACAGTTATATTTGAACTTCTAATAGGGGTGTTGCCTAGTTGTGCCATCAAGAAACCAACAACAAATTCATTTTTAAAATTCAGAACCACACAGTCTCCCAGCATTTGTTTCCTGGCTGAGCCCACCCATGATACTCTTCTTGCCATGATCAGCTGGCCTGAAATATTCCTACCCGTAGCCACCTTTTTGTTCAAATTTTGAGTTAGCCAGTGAAGTGCTTTGGTCATTAGTTGGGTTGTCGATTCTACTTGACCCTCCCGCAGTAAAGGTACATTTCCCAGCACTAAGACCAACGGGGCGGCTGCTGGGGGGAGGTATAAGGTCTGGGCTCTATTCATCTGAGAGTCCAAGTCCGGTCTTGCTTCCTTGTTAAAATCATCTTCTCCACCCGTCCAGGCAGTGTTCTTTTTTGGCCTTTAGGAGCTATGGTAGGATTGACCATTTCCTGATTTATATTTTATTGGAGCTGAAATCGCGTAAATTACTACAGGCAGAATTGCTAGGTATACTTGATGTTGCATTTAAAGTTGTTCCCTCCAAGTTGTCAATTGGGTGCTGGACCATATTTGAGATAGCGGAAAGCGTGTTTGAGGTTGTTGTACTAGGGTCCACTGTGGGTCTCTCTTTGTGTATTAGCGGCTTTGAGGCCACCTTTGGGCCAATCTTTGTTAGTAATTCCTCTAATACGCATGAGTTTTCCTTAGCTTTGGATTCTAGGCCAGTTAATTTCTCCTCTATCTGAATTAGTCTTTCTGAAATGGGATTGAGCATAGTGGAAACCAGTGTTTCTAATCTCTGCAACATAGCCTCATTCATCAGGGGACACGAGATTGTATTTAATGGTTGCAGGCCACTTAGGTTGCTTGGGTCACATTGTGCTTCTTCTGTTGTTACCTCCCCCTGGTTTTTATTTGGTCTGGTTTCAGTCTTTGAGGACCCCCACCCCTCTTTCTCTTTACCGCAGTGTCGGTACCATTTCCCGGACGTTTTTTCATAGTGGAGGCTCTTTGTAAGATTCCAGTAGGTTCCGGTACATGAGGTGTGGGTCCCATAGTTATATCTCTTTCCCTGACCATTTCAATTGACAAAGGTTCATCCAGAAGGTTGTGAGGAGGTATTCCCCCCCATTGAAGATCTTTTGTGCTTAAAGAACTCCGATGATATACGGCGTTCCGTCAGTTCAATCTCGTGCTCCAAAACAGTTGTTGCACTAGTTAAAAATGAGTCCAGTGTCCCCGCAACCCTTCCGCCCTCTCGGTTGCTCATCCTGTGACCAGGTCTTATTACTGTCTGTAGTGACAATAGTTAATGTCAGTGGCGTCAAGGCCGTGTTATTAACAATGATAACAGGTAAATACAAAACGTAAGCGCTTTACCTTGTGGCTGCGTGGAAGTCAGAGAGTAGGCCCAACCCAGCCTCTTCCGGGCGTGGATGGGCCCGCCCTTGGCCCGGGCGCGGCCCGGCGCGTCCCGCACCGCGGGACGGCGTGCTCCTTTTCAGCGCGTCCGCGCGCTGAGGATTCTGGATGTTGCAGTCCCCTCCTGGGGAGAAGAGCAGAGAAGCAGAGGATGGCTCGCAGTCCCCCCTCAATACAAAGAACAGGCGCTAATGTATAATTCATTAGAGAAACCTTATTCAACTAATGAAGTGAATGCGACACTCTTGTGGTGTCCAGACTACTTCCAGCTAACCTAATTTCATTTTGACACCTACATGGAGTTATGTTATTCACATAAGTGTGAGAGTTCTCAACCAAAGGTCATAGACTTTTGGAGGAACGAAGACCTCTTCCACGACCTCTTGTAATCACTGAAACCCCATTTAGATGTTGATGATCTTAAATATCACAAACTAAACCTCTCATTCAAAATATCTAAGTTCTTTTGTGTCCACGTCAGTGATGAGCAGACTTAATTACTTGTTTCCAGCACCTTAAAATCCATTTTATCCTTAATGCAGTATGTCCACAGGTTTGCGCTACTTAGGTCTGCTACATCGGCCGGTGGAAGATGTTTTGCTGCAGGGACAGATTTTTTTAGTGACTTAACTATTCCAGTAATTAGGAATATGATTTCAATCTCACTGTAACTACCGAGGAATCCCAGCCTATTACTGGATTTAGTCTTAGTTAGATACCACTTTGACATGGCAGCTGCTAAAATTAAAGGATTCCTTCTTGCACAATTTCAGGTACTTCCTCTCAGTATTAATGCTCATTCCTAATGTCTGGGTCAGTTCGGCTTCAACCATATCCTGGTCTCCAATTATCTGGAAATGAATCTAGTATTGCTTCAAGATCACAGGGTCATGATACTTCTCATTGGAATGCCCATATAATTTACATATGTCACTGACGCCACATATTTGAATTTGATGCTCCAGATCCGTGTGAGACAAGTAAAACCACTTGAGCCCAATGGAACAGAGCCTAACATTGCACAAGAGGATCACATTTGTAGTTTCAGTAGGCCTTGATCTGTTAAATCCTCTCTGCATGTAATATCAGAATGCACCAAGTCAGACGTCACACTAGCTTTAACCATCTTGCAGCATAAGCACATCTGAGGTTCGCTGATAACAGAGATGTAGTCACACTTGTAGTTAATTCTTCTAACGGCTGTAATTAATGGCATTTGTAAATTCTGGAATATATTTGAAAGGGCTGTTTTATGCTTTTAGATCATCCCTATTTTAATAATGACTGATTTGTGTAACCTATTTTATTGCAAACCTACATTAAACTATTATGAAACAATAATATCATGAATATTTGTCTGCATTTCTTGAGTCGTCCACCTGATATAAATCCTCGTCACTCTCTGTAAGAGCAGTGGGTTTGATGCTTTGAACCTGTTCTTTGTTCCCCTCAGAGTTAGAAGAAGCCGAAGGTTGGCATTCTGTGAACTTGGACGTGTCGTGCTGGTTACTGGTTGGTTATATCCCGGTCAGTGTCCCTATTTTGGTGTCCGAGTCATTATGACTTCTGCTTTTTGAGTGTTTTTAGGATTTTCTCTTTGGAGTTCTGACGTCACATCATTATCTATTATATTTTAGTATTTATTTTCCTTTAGTACATTTGAAAGGTTTAGGTACCTTGTCTCCACATGTGGCATGTCTTTTCGATTAGTTCTGCGAACAATGCACTTATCCATTGAACTTACAGTTCTACAGTGAATTATCTGCTTTATGGAATGATCCTGGCCTGTCTCCATTAAGGAATATCATTAGAATCAGGAGTTTTAGAAAGTCACACCCCGTAATTACTGGTTCATTATTGGTTTTTATTTTTATTTTCAGGTACAGCTGGATCCCCAGGAACCCATGTTTCATTTTCTTTTTTCTGGCAGTTAATTCCCACTCTTTCAGTCTTCAGCTTTGATCTTCTCCTTCCACTGGTTGTGAGAATTTGTCATCAGAGAAAAGAACCCCAACTTGAAAAGGCCAATGCATGGACCGTTTTTTTTGTCCCACGGGTCGTGATTGTACCTGAAAAAAAGTGCATGCACAGACCCTTTCGAGCTGGTCCATGTGGCAGTGCCAAACAGAAGACCAGTCCAACAAAGTGCGCTCTTAAATTACATTGAATGTTTTTCATTTGTCAATATCTTTGTCAATAGGGAAGAGAGCCATTTGAAGTATATACTCTGCTTCTTTTTGTAAAGAAGAAAAGATTGAAATCTGACACAAAATTTAGATTTCCTACTTGACGCAATACCCTGCCTCTTCAAAGGTAAAGGCTTTCTTGCTCATATGTATTCATTTTGGATGCTTACGTTATTAGTTCATCATTGCGGGAAATTGCAAGAAGGAGAATTCTCGCATGACTTTTCAATTCCCTTTTTTTGGTGCCAGGAATATTACTTTGTTTTTTTTGTCAGCGGGGCAGTGCTGTATGCTATTTGGCTCACTGGCCCTTGCAATGCACATTCTGTCGACATCATATAAACCTAGGGATGTATATTGGGATCCATTTCTGGTCTCAGTCCAAAAGAGAAAGGGCATGATTTGGAGGAGGAGCTTTGATTGATTTGGAGTCCCTTTGGGGAAAATTATAAATGTTTTTATCCTTATGACTAAGAAACCCGAGACAGAATATCTATTGAAATGCGGAGAATCTTGAAATCTAGCAGGGGGGAGTAGTAATTGACAATGAGCATGCAGTTGACCCCATTGTGCTTGTCCTGTTCTAGGTTGGTGGGGTATATCCATACCATGATTTTGTGTCCGTGGGTACATAGATTTATATCTAGGACTCGCATTATGCTTTTGGGTGGCAGTTTAGTCGTATACGTCAAATTACCAGGGAATTCCTCCCACACGCTTCATGACTCGTGAGTATTCCTAGATTCCCCAGATTCTAACCCTATGTTAACATTACTCCTACTCTCTGACTACTCTTGCAGTAGCTGGATAATATTTTGAGGACTTTTTGGTATTTTTAGGAATTCCGTACTCTCAGTATCAAAGGTCCTAGAGACTTGAACAAGTGTACAATTTAAGGATTGTGCGCTGATTCTGGGGTTTGGTCAGACTGTATAGTGCCTTATTTTATAGGGGTGTCTATATTTTCAGACTTTTTTCATAAGCTCAAGTGCGTAAAATTCTCATGATACATAGCTGTCAGCATCAATATGGAAAAAAGGAACATCACTGTAATAAGAAAAATCATGGTAGATGTTTTAGACCATTGATTGATAAGGGCATCACACAGTGGAAACACCAGGCTACAGATGTTATGATAATACACCAAGGGCTTTCTAAAAGAGGTTCAATTACTTGGCAGATATTCTGAAGTCAACTTTATAATCAACAAGCAAACCAAGGGGAGTATTGGATATGTAATAGTTTTTCCCCAAACTGCTTGTATTTCGGCTGCAGCAAAGTAAGATAGTGTTGGGAAGGCGACTTTACTTGTCTGTTCGGGCGCATAGCATAAACCATTTGGCATATTATCCTGCGATGGAGCCATGTATGATGTATAGTGGGCCAGGTACAGAGTTTTAAACACAATCCCTTTTAAGATCAAGTCGAAAGGCTCCTGTGATTTGATCTTTTCTGATCAACTCTGTCTGAGAGTAAGCCAGGCATCAAAACATTGTGCACTTTGAACGCTGATCGGTGTCTTTGTGTGGAAGGCTCAATAAACTCATTTGCAGTAATATTCCACTTTAATGAGGCCCTAAATCGCCACATGGTCCAAAGCTACTCTGTACTATTAATCTCCTGTGACTGTCCCAGCTCACTTTAATTAAGGCATAGTGGTGCTTGGGCACTGATTATGTCACATTCTCCCACATTCTTACCAACGCCAAAAAACTGAACATTTCCTGGAAGCATTAGAAGAACACTTTCTAAACTTACTTTAAAAAAATGTTAATAAAAGTGGTAGAAAAACACCTTGGTCCCAGAATGAATCTAGTGTTGGAAAGCCCCAAACTTCTTACCACAGATGAGGGTACCATGGCGACAATAATGGGTTACAATACAGACAAATGTTTAGCTGTCTCGTGTGAATGTGAGACATTGTTGACCCCCCCCTGATTTGGAGCTGCTAGTGAGAGGCACCATTTTTTTGCAGATGCACTTATACTGAGCTTCACACCCCCTAATGAGGCACTGAAGCACAATAGCAGGAAACAGGAGAAAGGCGAACGTGCTTGGTTGGAAGGATGCTGAATTGCAGTGTCACCCATGTGACTTAGTGCAGCTCTGGCGGAGTCTGTCATTCCTCTATGTTGAGGGTGGCATTGATTCCATGAACAACTAAGGGCATTGGGATGGCATTCCCTTTTAAAAGACACCTTGGCATTGCTTTGGGAAGAAGGCTTGGTCTTGACTGGCAGATGTCTGAGCTCCTCACTATAAATTTACCAGGGGTCAAAGCTGATAGTATGTTTTTCATCTACTGGGTATGTATGCTCGAGCCACAGTCCAAGGTCAGAGATGTCGGTCTAGGTCACTTATGCTTTCACAAGAGCTTTGTGAAGCAGGGAGTTGATATAGTGCTAAAACGTGAGGGTACCTTGGCATAAGAGGTCTGGCTGTTTGGCCTGGCTTTGAGTATTTCATTTGAGGAGCAGAGGGTGTCCCAGCATGGAAGATGAGGAGTGTGATCAGAAAGCTCTACTGTGGCAGAGTGATGTCAATAAGTTACTCTTTGCAACAAAACTGAATTTGTAGGTACTCATGCAAACGGACGAATGCCAATGATCCTGTAGACTATATGTATTTCTTTGGAATAGTACAAGTTTCGTGACAGCACGTTTTTAAAGCCTAAAAATGTGCTCTTGGAGATAGAAGTAACTTTGTGCATAGAGGCCAATGGTGTTATGCCAGATTCAAACTACATAATATCCAGCAATAATGTGAGTGTAGGTCGGTAGATAACACAAATACTTATAACTTGGCACTCCCTACCTTCCTACTACAAAAACTACAAAGGATATAAAGCATAGAAATAGGAATGGTACTACACCTCCACCCAAGGGAACATGTGACGCTAGTGCCTAAAACACTACAAAGGCCGCTAGTAACCAGAAACTCTGCCTTTAAGCCATTTTGCATCATACACAGAGCCATTCGAGGGGAACGTCCACAATACTTAAAAGGAACAGTCCACCGATATTCCCAGAACAGGTCACTGAGCTCAAAACTAGCACCTTGAGTCATGATTTCTTCCTGTAGGAAAAAGGAATCACTGCAACAGCATTTTTGGTACCGGTAGCAGAACATTGGAACTCCTTTCAAGATAAGATACCAAACACACAAGACAATTCAAAATTGAGGAAAGAAGTAAAATCCTAGCTCTTCCTGAGATGAAGATCCAAAACAATTGTGTCCAACAGCAAACACACAAAAGGTGATAGGAGGAATGCTTGCAATAACTCTCACCACTGACAATCACTCGGGGTAGCATTCCAACCCACCTCTCTTTTGCCCACCATGCCACCTCAGTTTGGCCCCAGCCATATGCAAATCAGTCTTGACCCCTCTCCAATAGGAACAGTCCAGGCTGAACTGTCAGGCCAGGTCCTCCCTAAACTGGAAGACTAGCAATCCATGCCTGGGTTCTCCCTGATTGGGTGAACAGACATAATATTGAGTTCGAAATATCGAGTAGCAGTAATATTGACTCCAAAATCTCGGACTACAAAAATATCGACAGTCAGAATATCGTTGTCAAGAATATCGAGTTGAAGGTAAGTAATATCGTTTTTAAAAATATCGAATTAATTAATATCGTTAGACAAATATCGTTGTTAAAAATATCGTTGTTTTATTTAGTGTTATGTATTTTAGTGTGTATTTTATATGTATGTGTTCTATTTTTTTGTGTAAGTATTTCATTTGTTTTTTAATATATGTGTTACATTTTTAGAAGTTAAAAAAAAAACAATTTTAAGTAAGTTTTGCGTTTTAGTTCCGTAGTGAGTTGTGCGTTTATAGGGGAATAGGGTGGGAAGTAATTAAATTATAATAAATTTAAGAATAATTTTTATAAGTTATTAATTTATTTTAATTAATTTTTGCGTTTTTGTTCCGTAGCAGGTTGTGGGTTTATAGGGGAATATGGTGGGAAGTAATTTAATTATAATTAATTAATAAATACATTTGATTAATATTTATGTAATTAATATTTTATATTGTTAATTGTGGTAATTTATTAATTCGTTATTAATTGGTTGTTAATTATTAATAGTTATTTGGTAAATATCTTGTGTAATTTTTTTAGGAGCGGGTTGTGGGTTTATAGGGGAATAGGTTGGGAAGTAATTTAATTATAATTAAGTAAGAAATATTTTTAATTAATTAATATCTATGTATTTAATATTTTATATTGTTAATTGTGGTAATTAATTTATTATTAAGTAGTTATTAATTGGTTGTTAATTATTAATAATTAATTGGTAAATATCTTAATTGCGTTATTTTTTAGGAGCGGGTTGTGGGTTTATTGGGGAGTAGGGTGGGAAGTAATTTAATAATTATTAATTAATTTATATTTTTAATTATTTGATATTTATGTATTTAAAATTTTATACTGTTAATTGTGATAAATAATTTATTGTTAATTATTTATTAATTATTAAAAATGCTATTTGTGTTATTTTTTTAAGAGTGGGTTGTGGGTTGATAGGGGAGTAGGCTGGGAAGTAATTTAATTATAATATATTTTGTTAAATTTTTTATTATAATATTTTAAGTTGTTTTATAGTGTTAATAGTGTGAATTAATTTATTATTGATTGCTTTTAAATTGCTTGTTAATTTTGATTAATTAATTAATAATTAATTATGTTAATAGTGTTATGTTTTACAATATTGGTGGTGTCATTTATAGGGGAATATGGTGGGAGTTAAAAAATTTTTTTAATTAATTGTTTGATAATTAATTTTAATTATTTTGCTTGAGTGGGAATAGTAAATTATTCACCTATGCAATCCAACACTTTCCCTACTGTTGCATTTGCTGGAGTGGGAATAGTAAATTATTCCTCTCCGCTATCCAACACTTTCCCTACTGTTGCAATTGCTGGAGTGGGAATAGTAAATTATTCCTCTCCGCTATCCAACACTTTTACTACTGTTGCACTCACTGGAGTGGGAATAGTAAATTATTCCCCTTCGATATCCAGAACTTTCCCTACTGTTGCACTCGCTGGAGTGGGAATAGTAATTGTTACCCTTCCGCTATCCAACACTTTCTCTACTGTTGCACTCCTTGGAGTGGGAATAGTAAATTATTCCCCTCCGCTATCCTACACTTTCCTTACTGTTGCACTCCCTGGAGTGGGAATAGTAAATTATTCCCCTTTGCTATCCAACACTTTCCCTACTGTAGCATTTGCTGGAGTGGGAATAGTAATTTTATCCACTCTGCTATCCAACACTTTCTCTAGTGTTGCACTCACTGGAGTGGGAATAGTAATTGTTACCCCTCCACTATCCAACACTTTCCCTACTGTTGCACTCTTTGGAGTGGGAATAGTAAATTA
Source organism: Calotriton arnoldi (assembly GCA_963921515.1). NCBI lineage: Eukaryota > Metazoa > Chordata > Amphibia > Caudata > Salamandridae > Calotriton > Calotriton arnoldi. The sequence goes on from CAWUFW010000140.1 coordinate 3,136,070, forward strand.
TTCCACTCCGCTATCCAACACTTTCCCTACAGTTCTACCTGCTGGAGTGGGAATAGTAAATTATTCCCCTCCGCTATCCAATACTTTCCCTACTGTTGTACTTGTTGGAGTGGGAATAGTAAATTATTCCCCTCTGCTATCCAACACTTTCCCTACTGTTGCACTCTCTGGAGTGGGAATAGTAATTTTTACCCCTATGCTATCCAACACTTTCCCTACTGTTGCTATCTCTGGAGTGGGAATAGTAATATTTACCCCTACGCTATCCAACACTTTCCTTAATGTTGCACTCCCTGAAGTGGGAATAGTAAATTATTCCCCTACTCTATCCAACAATTTCCCTACTGTTGTACTTGCTGGAGTGGGAATAGTAAATTATTCCCCTCCGCTATCCAACACTTTTCTTACTGTTGCACTCCCTGGAGTGGGAATAGTAAATTATTCCCCTCCGCTATCCAACACTTTCCCTACTGTTGCACTCCCTGGAGTGGGAATAGTAATTTTATCCCCTCCGCTATCCAACATTTTCCCTACTGTTGCTGTTAATGTAGTGTCAAATGTAATAAAAGATTATAATATTTTAATTTTTTTAATTATTATATATATATTTTATTTTTATTTTACTGGTATATATATATATGTATTTATAATTTTTAGTATGTTTCTAACATTTTATAATTTATTATAATAATTATTTATAAATATTATTAAGTAAATTTATATATTATATTTTATATATATGTATGTTTAATTATTTTTAACATTATGGGGTCGATTCCGATTCGGGCCGCAAATCTCTCCGACCGAGCCGGACCCGGAGAGATTTCCGACCGAATCGGACCCGTGCAGTCCGACCGAACGAGTACGATGCGTCCGTATGTTATCGGACACGAGTCGGTCGGACTCCCATTGAACTCAATGGGAGCCGGTCGTACAACGCGTACGCGGGCTCCCATTGACTCAATGGGTGCGAGGCGGTCAAGGGCGCCCCCTACAGCGAGTACGCCGCGAAGCGCTCGCGGCGTACACGCACAGGTAGGGGGACCCATGGGTCCCCCTGTGTGCGCCTCGCACGGGTACGCGTACAGGGGGTCCGACACGGACCCCCAAAGTACGGCTCCGACAGCGAGTTCGAGTCGGACGGCGCGAGTCGGTCGGAGCGGTCGAGGTGCGCATCGTACTTACCCGGCCGGAAAACGTCTCCATTGCGCGGTGCGAATCGGGTCCGAGCGAGTCGGTCGGAGCGGTACGATCCGGGTACGAGTCGGTCGGAGCGGTCGGGTCGCCCGGACGAGTCGGTCGGCGACTCGCATCGTACTCGCTCGGCCGGACTCACGTACGGTTCGGTCGGGAAACAGGCTTTCGCATGGCTTTTTCCCGACCGAATGGTATTGGGTGCGCCTCCGACCGAGATCGGAATCGGCCCCTATATATTTTATTTATTATTTTAAACATTTTCTAATAATTCTAACTGTTTTTTTAATTATATGTATTATTTACTTTATTTTACATTATTTTATAAGCATTTAAAAAAAACGATATTTTTTACAACAATATTTTTGACAACAATATTTTTTTTCCGATATTTTTGTACTTACCATGATGTAGATAGGACTTCGATATTCTGTACAACGATATTTTTGTCCCGATATTTTTGTACCTCGACATTTATGTTGTCGATATTCTGTCAGTGATCCCCCTGATTGGACCTAATCAGTCGGGTGTAGCTTGGATCTAGTGGCAGAGTGAGCAAGGGACCAATATCCAGACACACCCTTGCCACAGATGGCGGTACATCAAACACACAAAAGGTGATGGGGGGGGGGGAATGCTTGTAATAAGTCAGAAACCTCTGAGCATACCCTTGCCACCTAAGATGGTACATCAAACACACAAAAGGTGATGGGAGGAATGCTTGCAAAAAGTCTAACACATCTGAGCATTTGTTTGTTACTTACGGCGGTACATCAAACACACAACGTTAATGGGAGGAATGTTTGCTATAAGGCTAACCACTGGCAATCGCTTGGGGTAGCATTCCAACCCATCGAACAGCAGTCATGGTTAAGACAAAATAATCTGCCAAATATCACAAGATCACTACAATTGGACTCTATCATGGCCGGCTGTAACCAGTACTGGCTGGATAACAATGGTCCCCAAATGCCACAAGAACCATCACAATTGGATTAAACTATGGCTGGCTGTATTCAGTGTAGTCCATCCCTGTAGGCCCTGCTCTAAACTCCCTACAGACTCAACATTTGACATTCTAAAACCTTACTGATATTGGGAAGACGATAATGCTGACCAACCAGGCAGATCTGTGTTTTCGCTCTGCCCAATCTTTCGCATTCCTAAACTCACAAAATTTACAGCATGGAGGACTTATTGATTGTCTGCAGTTAGCATGAATTCAACATGGTACCATCTGAGCAAAATCTCACCTTGTCTCTCGCTAACCCTTCCTCCATCATACTGCTTAGCGCTGCATCTAAAGATTCAATACGAGCACCACTCTGGGCACTCATGCACGACACCAAGATGCTTCCCACATAGGCTCACTGCAAATAACACCATTCAAACCAAGCACTCCCTCTATGATGCTGTATGCTATTTCTGTTAATACACTTGGCCCACAGTGAAGTATGAGGCGCTATATAGATGCTATTACAATAAAATCCAATACCGAAACAGAAAGCACTCCACACGTTTCTGGTATCTGGGGAACCAAATGTGCAAGATTATTTGAAAGTCACAGATAATAATGCCCAGGCTCCCCAAAATATGTAGCTAGACAAGGAGATCAGAGACAATCACTGTGGCTGGTGATAACAGAAGAGGCGAGGACTGCAATGTTCCATTCCTTCCAGAGGAAATGCTTTGGGTTTAAGGAATCAGATGGAGGGAAAGGGTTGGACGAGGGGATGTTCAGTGAAGCAGGAGGAAGTGAGATAGTGCTGAGCAGACCTGGGGTTCCCAGAGAACACCCATGTGATACTCGCACCAGATGCCTCTTAGACTTGTGAAGACTCTCGATAAAGGCTTCAGAGCGGGCCTGTTGTGTGTGAATAGCCACAGGGATGTTGTATTTGTTTTAATTTATAACGGGAGAGCACTAGGTTCTCCACTAACTAATTGTTAATGGGTAATCTCATGCTTTTCACTTCACAGCAAATTGGGAATATTGTGCTTGTCCCACTCAACCAAGCTTAAACAATTGTTGAACTCCTCATTTAATTTTACATGAAAATGTGTGTTCCACGCGGTGCTGCTGCAGAATAAACGCAAACCAGGACTGCCGAAACAAATATAGGCCTGTTTCACTAGACGAAAGCCTAACATTATCCACTGCTTTTCATGAAATTCACGACTGCTTTGCGCATTTCGACCAGTTTGTGCGCTTTGAGTCTTTTTGCTGATGTGTAAGTGAACGTGTTTTGATCTGACCTTCTTTGTAACTAATAGGAAAAATCCGAATAAAAATGAAATAAAGTTAATGGTGATTCACCCGGTGAATGATCTCGCAATTCATCTCAAACCCCAAGCAGACGTCATGGAAGAAAGAAACTGTCTAGAAGGCCTATTATTGGTGATTGTTAGCGATGTACCCATGTTTTCTTCACACTGAATGGCTTCTAAAGCAAAACAGGTTGGAATGTGTTCCAGGGAAGACGTCTGCTCTCCGTGCGTGAGCCGCGTGGCCTTTACATGGCTTTCTGCGTTGTCGTCACGTGGGTGAGTCATTTCCTCACTTGATTCTGGGGATTGTGGTCTGCTTGGTTTCGGCTGATTAGTCGACCACGGGTCTTCATGGGTCAAATAAGTCAGCTGCGTTGTGCCTTGCGGGTTCTCTCGTTGCCAGGGATCTTGGAGAGCGCGCCAGTGCGTGAGAGGGGCGCAGAGCGTCACACATGGCGCCTCTCGTGCTAAAAGTTCATTCTCTGCTGGAGACGGAGGGCGCTCCAGCTGCAGCGGGAAATGCTGACGCGCGGCGAAACAAAGCACGAATGGAGAAATCATCAAATCAGATCGCAGAAGCAAGCGGATGTTTGTCTTCGGCTTATTCAATCGTGTACGCATGTTTCCATTATTTGATCCATCTGTATCTGACGGTCGGTGAAAAATGAGAACTTCCCACAGAATGTGAGGTGCTGGGGCAGGCACCCGCGTCAGCAAAGCTAATATTTACAGGGGAGAGGAGGGCGCCGATCTGGAAATGTAGGCCGGGACTTGTTTGCCGTAACGTCAAATACTTTTGAGGGGCTTGTACAGATTCCCAGACACACCTTTCCCGGGGCAGGGTGGCTCGCTCCATCCGTTCCTTACAAAAGATACAGGCAAGGATTATTTCTAAACTGCTTCTAAGAGTCCGATTTACCCATCGCTGTGGATGCCGCCATTGAGGATGAAGCACAAGTTCTCGGTCTCCCACGTGATGTGCTCAGGTCGTCACAGCAGTAGAACGCCACACATCCCACAGCCCAGATCCACTGTGCATGAGGAGCCGCATGAGGCACAAACTTGTAAAGGCTTTGGGAGAAGCATTGTGTGTCTTTTGCTTTCTTGCTCTAAGTGCGCGTTGTAAGCCCAGAGTGGGTCCCGGGCTCACTGTGCCACTGGATTCAAGCTAACCTGGCTGATGATTGGTAATACCCTGAAACTGGTCCTAGGTTGCTTGTTTCTGGCCCTGGCTTGGTAGTTCAGGTTGGACTGTTCCCATGAGGTTCAGGGTCAAGACTGATTTGCATGGGGTAGCATGGTGAGCAAAAGAACCCATTGAGGATGAAGCACAGGTTCTCGGTTGCCCAAGTGATGTGCTGAGGTTGTCACAGCACTAGAACGCCACACATCCCACAGCTCAGATCCACTGTGCACGAGGAACCGCATGAGGCACAAACTTGTAAAGGCTTTGGGAGAAGAGTTGTTGCATGTTGTGTTAGAATGAAGTGTTTTGCTGCAAAGTCAGCTAGTCACAATCCAGCTACGCAATAGCCATGTCAGGGAGCGCAAGACGCACAGGTGTAAACTTAAAGTTGAGGAGTAAAGGCATAAAGATTTTTCATTATCTGGGTGTATCTTTGGCCACAGCCTCTGTGGAGCTCTACAAAGACTGGTACACAGTGACGGCGGACACAAATAAAAAGTGGTGGGCGGGTGGAGCCCGGGGGTGTTACCTGATGCTGCCGGCTGCCTCACGCCTCAGTGCTCCTCTGCTTCCTGCTCCCAACAGTCCCTAGGACAGCATCAGAGACTCCCCATCGAATCCCCATGCTGCTCTCATGCTATTACCAAGCATGAGAGCAACGCAGGGATTGGCCTGACCAGGCTGGTTTAACACTGAGGCACAGGGAGTCTGTGCTGTTTCTCCAACCTGTGTAATACAGCTGGGTTGGAGAAACCTAACTGCACATGTCTGTTTGGCTGGCCTAAGACGGCCGGCCAAACTGACATGCGTACCTAGAAGTGCACATCACTCCGCCCTGTTGGCCATGGCCTGGCCCTGCCCCTCCCTACACACGCTGGCTCAGCCAGCAGCTGAAAAATAAAACAATACCAGAATAGCATTTTATTTTCCAGCTGCTGGCTCTGAGCCTGTGGGGCAGCGCTCCTCTGCCATTGCAGAGGAGCCGCCGCCGCTGCTGGTACATGATCTCTTCCGTTGTGCTATGAAAGAGTTGGGAGTGAAGCTGTAGAAAGACTGAACGCTAACTGGCTAAGGATCAACCTCCAAGCTATACTGCAGCAAGAAGTGGAGACATAAAGACAGTCTGCAGGGGATGCAAAGAGGTAACTTGCACTGTTCCTGTGTAAACACTGTTCAAGGATAAAGTTGTAAACTGGCATTTTAAAGCCGCAGGCTACCCATAAGGTGTTGAGTATGTGGTGGTTATTGGGAAGGCTAATGCCTTTGAACAAATCTCGAGGCCAGACATAGAGCTGCGCGATAGATCAAAGTCCTACTCCAGAAATCAGTGTGGTGTGCTAGGATGGGAGCTATGTGATCCTGACTAATGTCAAGTGGACAGCACCATTGAAACCCACCCAAAGATGGACAAATTAGCTGTCTAGGGCAGGAAGCTGGCAAAGGCCCTCACCCCTGGGGGTCAGAAACTTGCCTCTGGTGGCAGCCTGGCAAAAACCAGTCAGTCAGCACACCAGTGGCTGGTAGGTTTTCAGGGGGCACCTCTAAGGTGCCCTCTGGGTGCATGGATTAATACATTCAACACTGGAATCAGTGTGGGTTTATTAACATGAGATGTTTGATACCAAACATCTCTGTTTTCAGTGAAGCCATCATGTAGCTGGGGACCTCGTTTTCACCAGTGTCCAACACATGCTTTTAAAATGGCTTCCCTGATAACTTGTACTGGCAGTAATGTAACTGACGAGCACAGGGACATACCTGTTCATGCAGTATAGCGCACCCTGCCTTTGCGCTGTAAAGCCTGCTGCAGGGGTGACTTACCTATATTCCATGCAGTGTCATTAGGCATGGCACACAGGCTGTGTGCCATGTCGTGTTTTCACTTTTGTCTGCAGCAAGACACGCAGCCTGCAGTGGCAGTCTGTATGTGTTTGGTGAGGGGTCTTTTAGGGTGGCACAATTCATGCTGCAGCCCTTAAGGACCCTCTTTAGCCTCCTTGCCTTAGGTACCAGGTGTACCATTTACCAGCGGCGGTTCCTTCTCTAGGGCGGAGGAGCGTCGCCCCGCCTGCTGCCAGTGCAGCAGTAAACCAATAACAAATACATTATTAAAATGGTCTCACCATTTCTATGATGTGCTCAGCTTGCTACCGGCAAGTGTGGGGGGCAAGGCCTGGGTCATGCCTGCTGATTGACAGCAGCAGGGATGACAGGAAAAGTGTGTAGTGCGCATGTCGGATTGGCCGGTTGTTTTGCGACGGCAAGCGCCCAACATGCGCACTTCTGCCCACACCAATCCAGCAGCTGCAATAACAGCCGGGGGATTGTAGCCACAGGCCTTCAGTCACAAAAGGAGCGTTGCGTTAGCCTGCTCCATCCAATCCCACAGCTGCTTTCATGCTCTGAGAGCAGCTGCAGGATTGGTTAGGTTCACGTTGGCGTGATCTGACAGCAGCTTCTGAGTGCGCGGGCTCTTGCAGCGGACCTTGCATTTGTGGGAGAGTTCAATTATTTTTTACAGCACGATGTAAATCTGTGATTGTGGTGAGAGCCCTGTCCCTCACCCTCCCGTGGGACGGGACTACGTATTTTTGACTAGTAAGAATGCAGCAGATGCAGTAACTGAACAACTCCGAGGCTGATGGGGTTTCACTCCATTTCCACTGAATGACCCTGTTGCCTCGCACAGTGACTCTCCCTATGATGCCGCTGGGTCCCCGATCATCATGCCCTCATTAATGGACCATCGGAGCCGAGGTATGTGGTGGTTAACTGATATCAGTAGTGCTATTTGCACGATGAGCTACGTGATAGCTCTGTTGGGTGCCCGCGAGAGCTCCACAAGTGTCTGTTGTGTTTCTTCATGAGTCTAGGTGCCTCCAGTAGCTCGTTTGAGTGTATGCAGGAGCATTGTTGCATGTCTGCTGCAGCTCCATGGAGTGTCAGTAGTAGCTCTGTGTGCTTTCAACAACTCTGGTGGGTGTTTGCAGGAGCTGCTGTAGTACCTCCGATGGATACCTGAAGTATCGCTGCTCAATGTGCCAGTAACTTCGTTAGGTGTTTACCGCAGCTCCATTGGATGTCTGCTACAGCTCTGATTCTGTTTGCCAGAGTTTAGATGCTTAAAGTAGTTCCCTTGGCCAAGATGGCCGGTGTCTGCAGGAGCTTCATTAGATGTCCGCAACGGCTCTGTTGTGTCTGTTGTTTGCGGGAGCTCAAATGCTTACAGGAGTTGAACTGCTGAGGCAGCTCAGTGGACGGAGCACCGGCATTGCAAATTCACAAAACCAGCGCTGAAATGCATCCACGCATGAATAATTGACATTCAATAATTCTATTTCCTTCAAAACACAGAAGGGGATACATGTTTGTTGAAAATGAGGATTGAGGGCATTTTCAGCATTTTGCCCTTGGCAACATACTGCCTTGAAACGGCCCTGCTTTTAAGGTCACAGGGGACCGATCGAGTGACCCGAGGTTGGGGGTGGAGGGTGCACAGACTCTAGAACTGAGGAGACACCAGGCACAAGTAACGCTTTGAGACATCTAGGTCGGGGGAATGAGATGGGGGGGGGGGGGTCAGAGTGAAGGCCGCGAAACCACCAGAGGACAGGCTGAAAGAAGAGCAGGCTGAGAGACAGACAGACGTCATCGGACAGACAGAAGGAATGAGTCAACATGGGGCAGGCTGGGAGGCTGAGGAGGCAGCAGCAGAGCAAGAGACGAAAGAACCTTCATGGGACAGACTACGAGTTTGGGGGAAGATGCAGAGGACAGGCTGGAAGAATCGATCAATCAGGCTGGAAGACTGGAGTAGCGAGAGCAAAGACGCCAGACAAGAAAGGGGCACGCAGGGAGGGTGGGGCAGTGGGCAGCATCTATGTTTAATGAAACACCAGGCACCCCTGTTGAGAATTTACCTGCAGACGCTGGGTTCATCGAAGCCAAGCGCAAGGTTATCAGCAGCATCATGAAAGGCTCAATGCCTGCAGCGGACAAATAAAGTTGTGAGCCTGACGCTGGCATCCACAAATCGATATCCCATAGCCCCTCCACCCCTACCTCACCTCCTGGCTCCTTGTAGCCTCTGTCACCAGTGCTGGTGGACACCTATCAGCTGGGCTTCTCAGTGGCAGAACCAGTGTTTCACTGGGTACAGTCAGTGCCCTGCCTCTTAGAAGTTGTGTGCCCGTGCCAGAGAATGATGCCTGTTCTAGCACCTCTGTCACTGATGTCTCCTCTCCTGCTTACTGTTCCTCCTCCTATACCCTCCCACGTGCCCAGTCCCAGGCACATTCTGGCCTTCTATGAGGAGGGGGTGGTGCCGATGCGGACGTCGAGCTGCCCCTGGCCTACTTCAGAAGTTAAATAACCTCCTGTCTGCAGCCTCGCCTGGAGGCCCTATCCTGCAAGGTCACATGGACACATGCTTCAGGCAAGCACGGCCTGGGCTTCCTTTACTGCTAAGTTACATCAAGTTCATTGTCAGCATTATATTTCTCAGTTTATATGCACTTACCAAAATTACATTCATTTTAGTCTTTTGTTCCTACGTGCATATGCTTGACATCTATTTGCATAGCGATCAGCTAAGGCACTAGGAGCTAAAAACTCACACCCCAAATGAAAGATTACGGGCGATTGACTACAAACATGTACGACGCACTATTCTAAACACCAAGAGAAATCAGCAGCCGAACCTACACGACTATGGGGGATGTCATTAGATAGACACACATATGTGTGATGGTGTACATAAATAGCTTCTAGGTGTATTTGTCTACATATAAATAAGCATAGGCATTTTGTGTATGAGTGTGACCATATGTTATGTTGCATGTGCGGTGTTACACAGGTGCGATAATGGATGAAAAATAACTTGTTGAGCGCTTAATTTGACTAACATTAGGTGATAGCTTAGGCGGTTGACGAGAGACCTTCTATTAGATAGAAAAGCAGAACATGTGTATTAAAACAGACCATTTTTTGTGCACCACAAATTAAGTTATTCGCATGTTTGTGTGCGTTCAAAATCTTTATTAATACAGGCATGCCCCAAAAGCAGAGCTAGAGAGAGAGAAATGAGCACATCTATTGATCTGAAATTACCAGCTGGCTAATCTGCTGACAGCAAAAATTGTTTCTTCTATTGTTTTTAGTGCCGAACATGCTATTTTAGGAGGGTCGGAACACGCTTCTTTAAATTTACGCCCATTCCGGCTTACTTGGATAGAAAGGCCACGTCTTTAGTAACATCGGGTAATGAACATTCAATAAAGTTGTGAGGCCTGGGCCTTTTTCTCAATACAGGACAAGAAAATCTTTTTCGCATAGCCTACCTGTATATTTTCCAGTGCTTGGCATTTCCGCTTTTATTGAATGCAGTGAACGAATATTTACAAAGTCAATGTTTCAAAGAGCGCAGAAGAGAAGTTGAAAGATCGCTCAAGAAGCAACACTTTACGTTTGCATCTGCATGCCTTATCGACACACCAATCATCTTGATGAGGCTTTAATGTTTATTTTTGTTAGTTATAATATTTTGTTTCTGAATTTCGATGTGTGCCTCATCCAATTAACAATGTTGACTAAGTATAGAGAAAAAGTATACAGTAGTGTTGAGACTGAAATGATGGCTCAGTGAGCTGATGTTTGGACGTCAGGAAGAGCATTTCAATAGTTATAAAGTCATAGCTGTCCTGGTGTGTTTCTGTAATACTTACAGTTACATGGGTTTTGTATTCTGCCTTATGATAAGACCATGGACAATCTCGGAATACACAGGTGTTTTTATTAAAATACCACCAGGGGCTCCATAATATGCAAAGTATTATCAGCCTGTGTCACGCTTTACAGGCCTAAATTCTTTTGTGCCCTAATGATGTCCTAGCTACAATTGCTTTATTAACCTTCTTGCTTTCTCATATTTGTTTGAAAATGCACCATTTGCCCACTTTTTTGACCGCCCCCCTGATCCTTCCTTATGACCGTCGGGCTCGCTCATCGCAGGGCACTCATCCCAAATGTTTAAGCTTCACCACTTTCAAATGTCACCAGCCGCCATTGCCATTTACTAGGGTCTGCACTTGTACATTATTCCAAGCACCACCAGAAATTGTATAAGGGCGTGGCTTCGCCGGCTGCAAACTGGTCGCATCTTAAGTGGGTTCTGCCTGTCGAGTGCAAAATTCAACATCATCCGGTGGCTGGGGGACACAATGCATGCCCTGAAGTTGAGGCATAGCCCCTGCTCCCCTGGGGCGACCATAGGACCGAAGAAGCTGTTCACCGACCGCGAGTATGCGGCGATGTTACTTGCCTGTGAGCGGCGGTGGCCTGCGGCGCAACTTGCAAGAGGTGGTGAGAGGCCGCGACCGAAGCTGAGAGGAGGCAGCGGCACGCTTGTGGCTGATCCTCTTCACGCTCCACGCTGGAGGCGCATCCTTCTGACTCCGTGAGGTATCCGTGTGCTCCAGGGTGACGGTCTGTGTGCCACGCACCTGTGGCGGCTGAATTACCTGTGACTGTCGTTGGCCACTGAGGCAGCCTGGGCGGAGAGATCGGGCTGGGGCCTAAGACTAAGAAGGATAGTTCCTCCCTCACCACTCCTCCATCCGGATATGTCTCTTGGCCTACTGTGGAAATCTGAAATAATTTCCGTTAGCATAAGCTGAAGCCATCTTGGTTGTGGCATCCATTTTGTTGGCTTTGTAATTCTCCCGTCCTCTGCTGCTCGTCTTTTTCCCTGCCTGTGTTGTCTATTTTAGTTGACTTCCTGACTCAGCTAAAAGCAATGTACGTGCTAAGAGTTTGTAGCTGCCAGAACACCTGGTCTCACTCAACTGTCAATCATTTACTGCTGCCATAAGCACTCCTGCTCCCCCTCCCACTTTGCTGACCATGTGGTTTTTCATCTGTCCTTGTTTGCTGAAAACTATTTGTGAAACTTGTCCTTCCTATTTCCGTTCACATGCTTACAAGTGCAGAAAAAGCTGTATATAAGGCCTGTGTTCTGTGACTTCAATGTACTACCTCAGGCAGCACTTGAGAGTGCTGTGTGGACGTAGTCCCACTCATGAGTGATTAATAAACTTGTTATTTGAATTCCAGCTTCAGTGCCAATCTCTATTTTGTTGGTTGTTGAACCCGTGGACAAAAGGGTGACCCTGCACCAGTGTACCCCTAAAAAGGTACTTTTCCACAATTGCACCCAACGTGGGGCCTCATCGAGGACGCGGCCGTCTGAAGGAGTGGTCTTGACGGAAGAGTGGAATATTACTGAGGAGACGTCCTGGATGAGGAGACCCTTGTCTTTGCAGCCAAAGTGACTTTTCCGGTTTTTCAATTTGACCCTCCGGGTGGTAGCCGGTCCCGACTGAGGTATCCTTTGGCGTAAAATTTGCAGTGACCATTAGGTCGACTAAGAGATTGGCAGGTGGAAGTTGGAGACTCTTGTATGGTAAGGTCGCTGAAGCGGCACTCTTGATTTGCTTGGCCACGATTCTGGTTTTGTTTGTTTGATTTATTTTTTGCAAAAGATAAAGGCAGGTAATGTGGAGATTTTTCTCTACTTTTGAATATTTTGGAAAAGTAATATTTTACAAAAATTTGGTAGCATGCCTGTTTCCAGCACACTCCGTAGGTTGTGTTGCTGTCTTTGTGGTACCAAAAAGGATTTAGAAAGAAGTCAGCCGGCTCCCCCAGAGGGGACACCAAATAGACATATGTATGTCAAATATGGTATTTCTTCCATAATGTATAGTACATTGTGGAACAAATATACGAAAAAGGATCCTGATCTACAATGGCCAGTGAATGGGTCATTTGACTTTAAGAAAATTCAATATGTAGAACAGTGTTTGTTTAAAAGGAAAAGTCGACAAGATATGTTTGATTGTGTACGAATGTGGGAGAAAGAAGTGCAAGAGAGAGTGAGGAAAGAAGAAGCTATAGCAGAAAAAGAACAGCAAAAAACGATATATCAAAAAGCGTTGGAATTAAAAAATAAAGAGATGAAGGCAATAAAAGAAAAAGAGGAAAGGGAGCGTCGTTTAGAGGTAACTGGACAGTACCCTATTAGGCGCCCCATTTATCCCATTCTTAAACCTCAGGATGACTCCATTTTGTTAGATCGACCTACGCCCCGTATAAATTTCCCTCTGTCCTTGAGAATGATCTTTCTGAAGGAGAACATTTTTCCTCAGACTATAAAGACTTAGATAAGCAAGATGGGCGGCAGACTCGCTCTACTTTGACTACTGATGAAAAAGCCACTATCAGATCCACTGCTCGCAAAGAAGCTCGTGGGACTATTTCTGCTCCAGACCTTGTAGCAATGGTTCAGTAGTGGAAGGATTTAGAGCAGTTATATTTTTCAGAAAAGTTCACTTGGGAGGTAATACTTGGTTTTAGAAACGTTTCTAAAAATTTAGAGCCCACTGATATCAATTCTGATTATAAACAATTAAATGATGGGACTTTCCTTTTTTCAAATATACCTGATCTAATTAGGCGAGTGGTTAAATTAAGACATGATACACTACGTTTAAAAGCGGAGCAAAAATCAGCTAGTAAAGTTAAAACTGCACAAACAGTTCAGACCCCAGTGCAAAAAGAAGAAGTTTTGGGGACAGACAATGACCCTAGTGATACTGTGGTTACTGTAAAACCAATGCGTGAAGCTGCGCCTCTGAATGTTCCTCCGAAGGGTGCGGGAACAAATGACGATAAAACTTCAGATGATGCAAAGGGATATTTTATTTATAATTGGGTCTATACTCCTTGGAGTAGAGCAGATGTTATGGCTCTTAAGGCTGCTTTGCCCGATCCGCGAAAAAATCCTGCCGCTTTTTATGAAGTAGAAGGAGCTATTAGCTCCTGCACTATGACCTTGCCAGATATTGATATGTTTTTTGGACTTATTTTGCCCCCTGATATGTGGAGAACAATCCGGAAAATAGATGATAATGTAGCATATGGTGATACTTTTGTGCATTTCGAAGAAATAGATGTGGCTAGAGAGCCTGCGCAGAAACCGCAACAGGTGATATTAGATCTTCCTAAAGCTATTGTGACTAAGTTGAAAACTCTCATACCCCCTAAGAAAATAGATTGGACTACATTAGCGTCTTGTAAACAGAAAGCGGATGAGTCCGTTTCCGATTTCTTTACACGATTTGAAGAGACATTCCATGATTTTAGTGGGCAGTCCTTGACAGATGACATGGGTAAGCATCTGTTCGTCGACAAATTTGTCACTAACATGTTGCCAGAAATAGCTAGTCGCCTCAAGGCCAGCGAGAGTTTGTGGACTACGTCTTCCCCAGTCTCCCTTTTGACTATGGCCCAGTATTATGAGCGTCAGGAATTGGAAGCAAAAGGCAAGGAGGATAAGAACGTTAAGGATTTAAAGACGAAAGTTATGTTGGCTCAAGTATATGGTCCATCATTCAGAGGTGGTGGAAGAGGCGGACGTGCAGTATATACACCTGGTGTACCCCCTTTCCCTCGAGCAACTTTGTCCTCTGATCAGTGTGCTTATTGTAAAGAGATTGGACATTGGCGTTCTGAGTGCCCCCTTTTGCGAGGTCAGCAGTACCAACGAGGTAGAGGAAATATGAGAGGGCGCCCAGGGAATTCAGGAAATAGGGGAGGCATGGGCAATCGTCCCAGATTTGAGGCAGTTGAACACGGACCAAATTATTCTAATACCTTTGATAGACGAAATCAATATCAAATGTCAGATTATTCGGCTGATGGTCTTGGGGATTCTGATTACACATAGGAATGCCTAGGATGGGGTAAGGAACCGGTTGAGGTCCCAGCAGATCAGAAAGGTCCTTATGTTGATGCAAATGTCTTGGGCTCTACTGATCGGTTTCTGGTTGATACAGGAGCTACTCGTAGTGCTCTGTCTAAAAAATTGGTTCCTAGGGCTCCCCTGTCTGGCGCAATGATAACATCAATAGGATTCGATGGGACACCTACACCTAGCCCACTGTCACAGCCGCTTGCATTTAGTCTTGATAAATTTACTGCAGTATGTCCTTTTCTGCTTTCCCCTAACACGCTGGATAACATTGTGGGTATCGATATGCTTAAATATTTTCGTGCTACAATACGTTGTTCCCCAGAAAGTGTGCGTGTTATCTTAAATGATAATTATCCAATGGTTGAGAGGTCTTGTCTCATTAAAGAGGATATCGCTCTGGCATCTTTACCTAGTACTTTGTGGGCTAAATCAGATACCGATATGGGTCAAATGGTTATTCCACCAGTGCATATTCAAGTGAAGGAAGGTGCTTCATTGCCTCGATTGCCCCAATATAAAATATCTCGGGAAGGCGAAGAAGCATTGACGCACATTGTTCAGGATTTGATCAAGGTGGGGGTTGTGGAAGAAGTACCTTATAATACCTGTAATAGTCCTATCCTTCCTATTTTGAAAAAAGACACTGATACTAAAATTTACAGATTCATTATTGATTTACGAGAGGTTAACAAAATCGTGGTGCCCCAATATCCGGTAGTCTCTGACATTACGACACTTCTTACTATAGTTCCTCCTACTGCCACTACATTTAGTGTAATAGATTTGAAGAATGCATTCTTTTCGATACCTATTCACCCTGACAGCTGTTATTTGTTTGGCTTCACTTTGAATAATAGATCATTCAGATTCTGTAGAGCTCCGCAAGGGTATACAGAGAGTCCTAGCATTTATAGTCAGGCATTGAAAAGGCAGCTTGATTCTTTTCCTGTACCAAAAGGGGTGGCTCTTATTCAATATGTCGATGACATCTTGTTGGCTGCCGATACCCCTGAACAGTGTGAAGAAGGAACACTGTCATTATTATCATTTCTTGCCTCTCATCATCACAAAGTCTCTCGGAAGAAATTGCAATTTTGTAGACAGCAGGTTACCTATTTAGGTCACCTCCTGTCTAAGGAGGGACGATGCACTCACATCAGATCGCATTCAAACTCTTTTAGACACTCCTGTGCCCCGTACTCAGAAGGATGTCCGTGCACTGATTGGCCTTACTTCTTTTTGTAGGCAGTGGATCCCTAGCTTTTCATACATTATTAAACCCTTGTTGGCCCTTTTGACTAAAGACACTCCGATGCCCCTCCCATGGACTACTGAATGCCAGAATGCCTTCCAACAGTTACGTCAAGCTCTTTGTTCTGCACCTGTATTAGGAACTCCAGAGACTACACTAAGACTTTCACACTCTATGTACACGAGAGGGAAGGTTGTGCCCTCTCGGTTTTAACACAGACACACGGTGATAAACAACATCCTTGTGCATATTTTTCGGCTGTCCTTGATCCAGTTGCCCGCGCGCTGCCTGGTTGTTTTCGAGCGGTGGCGGCAACAGCTGTGTCTATACGTCAGAGTGAGGGAATAGTCTTGTCACATAGATTGCTTGTGTTAGTACCCCATTCAGTCGATGCCTTGCTCAATCAAACAAAAACACAGCATTTGACTAGTGCCCGCTTGACAGGATATGAATTGACACTTTTGGCCCCTCATATTACGTTGAAAAGATGTTTGACTCTGAATCCTGCTACATTATTGCCCTTTCCAGCTACTCAGTCTCAGTCACAAGAGTTACATGACTGTATATCCCTTACTGAAGAACAAACAAAGGGTCGTGTTGACCTACAAGATACACCACTTTCTAGTGTTGATGGGGAATTGTGGGTTGATGGGTCCTGCCTGAAGTTACCTGATCGCACTACATCTGCCGCCTATGCAATTACAACACTTCAAACAGTAGTTGAGACAGCTCGCATCCCACAGAAGTCAGCTCAAGCAGCCGAGTTGATAGCACTGACAAGAGCATGTGAGCTTAGTACAGATTTGCTTGTTAACATTTACACTGATAGCCAATATGCCTTTGGTGTGGCTCATAGTTTCGGGCAGTTATGGAAAGAAAGAGGCTTTCTTACTTCACATGGGACACAAATAGTGCATGGGGAATTAGTACATAATCTCCTTACTGCTTTGACCTAGCCTAAGAAAGTGGCAATTGTTAAATGTAGTGCACACATGAAAGTGACTGATAAAATAGGCGCAGGCAATGCCTTTGCGGATTACACAGCCCATGAGACTGCAATGCAGCGAAGTACCACATCTATGTATGTAGTTAAGTCACAGGCTGAGCGTTGGAATGATGCCAGGCAAAAGGTGCTGGACATGCAACAATCTGCTTCTGTTGACGAATTAGACCAATGGTCCAAGGAGGGAGCATTGGATGATGAGGGCTGTTGGAGGAATAATGAAATGACAAAATGGAAGTTACCCACAGCCTATTTACACCCTATGATTCACATGGCACATGGGCCGGCACATGTTGGAGCATCCTCAATAACAAAGCAACTTATGCAAGTTTGGGATCATCCAGAGATTGCCGGCACGGCTAAAAGATAGTTCAGTCCTGTCTGATCTGTCTCCAGTATAATCCTGGAAAGGGAACACGAACTCCAACAGGAGGGTTTGCAATACCAACTGCACCTTTTGAGGTCCTGCAAATGGATTACATCCAGCTTGAGCGCTGTAACAACCTAAAGTATGTCTTGGTAGTGGTTTGTGCCTTCAGTAAATGGGTAGAGGCATACGCTACAAAAGATAATACAGCTCTTACGACAGCAAAGGTGCTCCTAAAGGAGTTCTTTCCCCGATTCGGCATTTGTCGAGTTTTGTGGAGTGACAACGGACCCCATTTTATTGGGCAAGTTGTTGAGTATCTCATGAAAGGTTTGGGAATTAAGCAGAAGTTTCATGCTGCTTTTCACCCACAATCAGCGGGGCTAGTGGAGCGATATAACTCCACTCTGAAATTGAAATTGGCTAAGATACAAGCCTCCACGTCATTGAAATGGCCTGATGCGCTGCCTCTGGCGTTGTTATCTATCAGATCGATACCACATTCACGATCTGGCCTCACACCGTATGAGGTGGTTTTCGGAAGGCCTATGAATATTTGGGGGATTCCTAAGCCATGCCCTATTCATGATGTGCCACATGTGTTGATGAATGATTATTTGTCACAGTTGACTGATAGTTTGTCTTCTATTTATCAACAGGTTCGGGAGACTCTTCCAGACAGGTCGCAAGGTGAGGGCCATTGTTTGTGCCCTGGTGACTTCGTGGTGATTAAATCCTTTAAGAGGACCAGCTCCCTAGCACAGAGATGGCGAGGCCCTGAGCAGGTGCTACTGGCTACCAGGACTGCAGTTCGAGTGACCAATCAGAAGATCTGGGTCCATGCGACACACTGTCGAAAAGAGTTACAGGATCTAGTGAGCCCAGCTGCGCTGACAGATCACCGCGATATCCTGGTGACAGAGAAAGGCAAAGCTACGTCACCTGAAGGACTTGAGGAAGTCTTCCCGGACCACACGATCCCTGGTGCATCTCGATATCAGCTGCGACCCAAGAAGAAAGACACTTTGTTGAAAAAGACTGTTTGAGCCACTGTCCTGGGTGGTTAAAGACTGACTTCAAAGGGGGGTAGTCTATTAGTGACTACTCGTCTCAATGTTAGTGAAGAAATCAACGCCTGCCCAGGACCTTAGGGCACCATCTGCTTTGTTGTTTGACGACGGAATGAATATGCTTGAGGAGAAGAAACCGGCTGCTGCGAGAATCTGTAATAAACAAACTATGATTGCTACTGGACTCACTTTGACTGTTGTTGTCATCGCTACAATAACTTGGGTTGTAGAGGAAATAGCTCCTGTTCGAAATCTATTGACTGCTACTACTCCTGTCCCCATTGAACATCACTATTTTACTCTACCTTATCATGAGCAAAAGCACAGAATGTCCTACTTTAATAACACTTTCATTCAAATGTTGCACTACACGCACAATGCTACGAACGTTACCAACTGCTGGGTATGTGGAATGATGCCAGCTCATCGGAGAAAGGGAGGAACGCCTTTCATTCCTTTGTCGCTTTCACATAATGGCTCCTGAAGAGCCTGGTTTGCATTATTGTGGGCTTCTCATATCGCTAATATTACTAACTATGATGTAGGAAGACTTAACGCTCAGTTGAACAAAGTCTGCTACCCTGATGAGGAAGGGGACCCACAAGCCAAAGGAACTGTATGGGAAATGGAGGAGTATCGCCGAGGAAATTCCTCCACACACTATGTTTTCCCCAACACTCGAACCATCAAGGGAAATGGGCCTCCTGTTATCGCTGTTACTAGAGCTCGAGCGGATCTCTGTGTGAGCAGTATTGGCAGTATGCCTGTGGGAAAAAGTGACTGTACTATAGTATTGAATATTACTGGAACGAACAATAGCAGTTTTTTGTCCTCACACAACACCTATTTCATTTGCGGAAGTAAAGGTTATTACCATCTACCTATTGGTTGGTCGGGAAGCTGCTACATGTACTTTTTGCTTCCACCTGTGTTTTTGGCACCTGCATCCTACCATAAAGACTATAAACTGTATAATGACATTTCTAAAAATAGATTCAAGAGGACAATAAATAATGATGAGGTGGATCAAACTGATACTGCACTACAGCAGTATATCGACTTTAATTTGGGACTATTCTTCTTTGTTGGTGCAGCCTTAAACAGTAGGAAGATCAGGTGTTTGACACGTGTTGTAGAGGCTGTACTGAACCAGACAGCAATGGCGCTTGGAAATATCACAGAGGAACTACAAATTGCGAGAATTGTGACGCTCCAAAATAGGATGGTCCTTGACGTAATCCTGGCCGACCGTGGTGGAGCATGTCGCATCATAGGGAGTAGCTGCTGTGTCTATATCCCTGACCACGCCCCTTCTGTTTTTGACGAAATTTCCAAGTTGCACAAAATAGCCACTGAAATCCATCAGGATTCAGGAACATGGACTTGGACTGGATGGCTATGGAATGTATTTACTGTATGGGGATGGAAAGTATTAACAGCTCTATGTATATTTTTTGCGATTCTCTTCACTTGTTGCCTATGTATTCAATCCGGCCCAATGCTCTGTTCCCTTTGTATTTCTACTTGTACCTCATGTATACCGACTAAACGAAATGTTACAAATGTAAATGCTCGCTTGGCAATGGACCAAGAAATTACTGAATTAATGCAGATAGATGTGCACGATGTTTTCCGTACTTCCTCAAAAGCATAGGAGATGTCTTCAGCATATGCTAAAAGGGTCGTCTGTGGAAATCTGAAATAATTTCCGTTAGCATAATCTGAAGCCATCTTGGTTGTGGCATCCATTTTGTTGGCTTTGTAATTCTCCCGTCCTCTGCTGCTCGTCTTTTTCCCTGCCTGTGCTGTTTATTTTAGTTGACTTCCTGACTCAGCTAAAAGCAATGTACGTGCTAAGAGTTTGTAGCTGCCAGAACACCTGGTCTCAGACTCAACTGTCAATCATTTACTGCTGCCATAAGCACTCCTGCTCCTTGCTGACCATGTGGTTTTTCATCTGTCCTTGTTTGCTGAAAACTATTTGTGAAACTTGTCCTTCCTATTTCCGTTCACATGCTTACAAGTGCAGAAAAAGCTGTATATAAGGCCTGTGTTCTGTGACTTCAATGTACTACCTCAGGCAGCACTTGAGAGTGCTGTGTGGACGTAGTCCCACTCATGAGTGATTAATAAACTTGTTATTTGAATTCCAGCTTCAGTGCCAATCTCTATTTTGTTGGTTGTTGAACCCGTGGACAAAAGGGTGACCCTGCACCAGTGTACCCCTAAAAAGGTACTTTTCCACACTACGTGCTCCTTTGATGCGAGGTCTGGGCTATTGCACCGCCGAGGGCTGTGCTGGGACCAAGCACCCTGAGATTGGAGACCGGGGACAGAGGAGCCGGCAGCCCCCACAAGAATGCACTTCAACGCCTTGTAGACACCCAGGCATCTGGTAAGCTAATAGTACTGGCGATCGGAACGGGGGCCCTTCTGACTGTACGTGGCCAGCTGTACTGGTGCGGATCCGCTTGGGCTTCCCCCCTGGTGCAGTAATCGACGTGGGATACCCGTCCGGGCACTATTTGACAAACTGGGTCACTCCTGAAACACCTGCGAGGGGTGCCGGCATACTCCCCCCGGGTCTGTGCTCTTTCATCACAGGCCTAATTCGGGGTCACATCGCTCGGACACTACCAGCAACCCAGCTGCTACATCTGCACGTGGACTGAGAGGGGGAGGGAGTGGTGGAGACTGTGAAGCGTTACTTAGACGCTCGGCGACACACTGGACTGGTGCCTCCATCTTGTACTGCACACCTCTGCTGGGAACTACCCGTGCTCCCCTGGACACACCCCGCCATGAATGGGCAAACCAGACGCCAAACGGTCCAAACTTTCTTTCGAGGGCTGGCGCCACATTCGACAGGGGTAGTCGAACGAAGATGCTGAGGAACAGGCCACAGAGACAGAGGAGACTGGAACGCGTGCTGATGATATCCGGGCGCTCCTACTGGATGTAATAACCAGTCTGAAGACTATCGACTCGAAATTGGACCATTTCACTGCCCGTCTGGACCAGGTAAAGCAGTGTGTCGATACGTACGATACCCGAATAAACCACCTGGACTCCAGGATGTGGGATGCAGATGACCTACTGCCTGAGGACAGACAGCGTCTGTTAAAAATGAACAAGGTGCTGCAGATTATCAAGGCCAAAAGTGAACACCTGGAATCCCGCTCCAGAAGAAACAATGTCCGCATCAGAGGTGTCCTGGAATCCACAGCTATATCCAGGATGGAAGATTATGTGGCATCCCTGATACGCGAGCTCTTTGGCCCTGATCTATCCACAGTCTTCGTAGTGGAGAGGGCTCATTGCTCGCTCAGCCCAAGGCCACCGCCGGGGATCCCGTCCCGTCCCATAATAGCCCGCCTGTTAAATTATCGGGACCGAGATGTGATTCTGAGAAGAGTAAGAGAGCTGGGAGAAATCAGACACCAGGGAAATGTCCTATCCTTCTACCCGGACTTCACCCTTGCTGTGCAGGCTGCGAGAAAGGAGTTCTTGCTGGCTAAGCACATCCTGCAGCAGCTCAAAGTGCCCTATGCCCTCCTCTATCCCGCCAAGCTGCGAGTTCCACAATACGGGAAGATGCACTCTTTCACTGATCCTAATACCGCACTGAATTTCGTTAAGCAGCTCAGCAAAACCAGACAATCCACATCCAAATCTCCTCGCCCATCAGAGGAAGGCCACACCAGCGACAGTGACTAACTGTACCTGCGACTCACCATCCTGGAACTCTCCTTTCTAGTGGAACTCAGGCTTGACCATGAAGTTGGCTTATGCTTCTCAATGATACTGGATGCCCCAGTGCAGCCGGATGTTCGCTGAACTAGAGACATACGTCCCTCGGATCCCTCCTGCACTACTGCTCAGCCACCCTGGTCCAAGTGACAGGATTGTCTGCCTGGTGAGCCCATGTCCCCATGGGATAATTCCCGATAGTACTTTTTGTTGGTTATGGCCTGGGGCTGCATGGGGTGGGATGGTATGTTGACTCAACCTGATTGGGGGGTTGCAGTGGGTGGGTGGGTTCATGTTGGGGTTTCTTTGACCGTTTCTCAGAGGAGGCTTGGGGCCTTGGGGGGCGGAGGTGAGGGGGTTGCATTGTTATCTTGGTGGGGTCATTCTGGTTTATTTGCTAAGATGTCCGATTCGCCCAGCTTTGTCCCTTTTGCTTTCCTACTCAACAGGTACACTAGTGCTACATAACACAACATCACACATCGCATGCACTTCGGCATATCATGACGACTGCACTTGCTTCCTGAAGCCATGGCCAGCATCACATACTTAACGTGGAACGTACGGGATCTCAATGATCACCGCAAATCCCGCCTACCTCACCCGTCATAAGGTGGATGTGTGTTTTCTGCAGGAGACGCACCTGACCACCAGCACTACGCCTCGACTCCGTGCTCGGTGGTCTGGCGAGACCTACTCCTCGATATACTCAAATTATGGCAGAGGTGTCTTGATACTACTTAGGAAAGGGCTACCATGGCACACCACTCACTTTCTTACTGACAAGGACAGAAGATATGTCATCCTGGCGGGCACTTTGTACAAACAGCCCATGATCATGGTGGCTATATATGACCCCAAATCCGATAACCCTGACTTTTTTCTGAGAGTATGGAGACAGGTGGCGGACTATGGCCCACGGGCAGTGATATGGGGTGGGGACTTCAACGTGGCATTGGAAGGGACCATGGACCGCTCTGGCGCAAGACAGGATCACCCACAGGCTGCTGACACTCTCAATATGCTCATTTCAGACAACTTGCTTTTAGATGTTTGGCATCACACTCATCAAACCAGGTGCGAAGGCACATTTCTCTTCTTACCACAACTCTTGGTCCCGCATTGACTTCTGGCTCGTGTCCAGAGACGTTCTCACCTAGACTACGTCAGTCACGTACCTTCTGCGCACTCTCGCCGACCATGCGCCGGTGCAATTGGTCGCCCAGATCCCTCAGACCCTCCCCCACGCATTCTCGTGGTGTTTGCCCCCCACACGCACTATGGGATGCGGCTTTCAAGGAAGAGATCTGCCTAGCAATTATGGATTACTTTGTTCTTAATGCTGGGTCGGTTCGATCGCCTTTCACTCTGTGGGAGGCGTTCAAGGTGGTACTTGGGGGTATTGAGGTCGATTCGAGGGTCATTGGCAATCTAGAATCAGAGATTCAGGCTCTGGAACGAGAATACACTTGAGACCCCAACCCTGCTGTGCTGGCAGATATTAGAGACAAACTAACAGCATACTTCAAGGAGCCTGACAGGGAGGTGAACTACTTGGGATGGGAGGTGCAGGTGCGGAGATATGGTGAGGGGAATCGCCTTGGAAGAACACTGGCAGGGTTGCTACACAGACCCTCACGCTTCCACATATGTGACTGAACTGATGGACAACAGTTCGAGGCTGGTCACTTCCCCATAGGAGTTGCCTGAGGTCATGTCCTCTGTCTATGCCCAGCTTTATTCTGTCGGGTTGGTGTGTGACCCGGAGTCACTGCAGAAATATTTAGATTCTATCTAGCTATTATGGCTGGACCCTGGTCATCGGGAGTACCTCAACGCTCCAACCACGCCAGAGATCACCCAAGTCATTGCGAGCCTGCCGGGTGACAGGGCCCCTGGCTTGGATGGGCTAACGCCAGCTTTTTAGAAGGAATATGCTTCTATACTCATCTCGCACCTTACTGACATGTACCATGACTCCCTGACCTTGGGACAGGTCCCTACATGTCTAGGAGAGGCAGTTATAGTAACTATACTAAAACCGGACAAACCCGCTGAGCTCTGCGACTCTTACCGCCCCCTGTCCCTAATAAATATAGATATTAAGATATACACGAAAGCCTTGGCAAACCGTCTGTTGCCTGCTATGCCCTTGATTGTGAGGCCGGACCAGCCGGGCTTCATTCCTGGGCGTGCCACATCGCGCAATCTCCACACCATATGTGCGGTGGTGGACCACATTCTCCCTTCTATACCAGATGTAGCTGCTCTGCTAGATGCCACCAAGGCGTTTGATTCCCTCAAGTGGACATTCCTTTTTCCACTGCTCCGACGCCTTGGGCTCAGCCATAATTTTATTCAGAAAATACAACTCTTATATACCCTCCCCTTGGCTCGTGTCAGGCTGAATGGGCATGTCTCAGACCCAATAGCAATCACTCGGGGCACAAGACAGGGATGCCCTCTGTCCCTGCTCCTGTTTGCTATAGCTATGGAGCTAGTGGCGGCTAGACTGCATCAACATCATGCTGAGTGCAGCATCGGCTTCAGTACACGTGGTCTGGTCGAGTCTATGTATGCTGACCATATCACCCTCTACATATGCGAGCTGCTGACAAATCTGGAGCCAATGACGCGTGAGGTGGTCCGCTATGGGGGATTTTCGGGAATTCAGATTAACTGGAATAAATTGATCCTCTTCCCGCTTACGGAGGCCATGACACTGTTCAAGACCGAATACCCACTGAAGTGGGCAGCGAAACCTGCCGGATATCTGGGTATATGGTTAAGTAGAGACCCGGAGGAACTTTGGAAGGTGAATTATGGATGTACAATAGATTGGCTAGAGGCGCACATCCAGATGTGGATTAAATTACCATTATCCCTTACAGGCCGTATAGCCATTGCAAAAATGGTAATACTTCTGAAGTTTTTATACCTTTTTGTTAACGTTCCGCTCCCACTCACGGCGCAGTTCTTTAAGTGACTACAGTCCAACATGATCACGCTGGTATGGGCAGGCAGAGGGTATACTATGCACCCTCCCCCTATGTTTCATATAGGTACCCTAATATAGGCCCGGGTAACACCTTCACCTACATTTCCCCCCTATACTACACAGTAACGGACCTTTTAGGATTGAACCTTTACCTAGTTCTAGTCCTGGGCACAGAAGGAGGGTTTCTCCCTGAACAATAGTGTCCTATAACTTCATCAATAGACTCACACAGTATGAATGAATATTCATAAGGGTTCTGGGAAACCAGGCTGGTGCTACACCACCTGCATAATATCTACGTACAAGGTTCATCCCATACGTCATCCTTAAACCCAACAATGGCTAACACAAGAAACAAGGGACAAAGGAACCCTAGATACTTTCTGCATAAATACCACACATCTTGCTAGTGTTAGTTAGAGGGAACCGAGACTTCCAGGCCGACACATTGACCAGAGACGCTGAGGCTCCTGCATGCAGACGCTCCAGCTGACAGTGGTCTAACACATCCCTTGCGGGGTGTCCAACTCGAGACCAGGACGGGGTCCCACACTCTCTCTCCCCAGGTAATGGGGTTCGACCAAATCCTAGAGGGATTCTTGGCTTCACACCTACTCACATGCTAGGTACACTTAGGTACATCTAGATAGGCATCGTAGGAGTACGCGCTTTCTTTTATCATGCATTTTATATCCATGTATGCATTTATGATTATTGCAAAATGGTAGAACTGTACTATCCATTTGTATTCACTATACTGCTGATTATATATATCTGCTACTGTCTCACAATTGTTGCAGCACATCTATTTTACACTAGAAGAACAACTGTACAATAAATACTTATTGTAACACGCCCGACTGCCTCTTCTGTGTAACTCTCTGAGACCGAATAAGTGAGCACGAGTGACTGAGCGAAAAGTAGCATATTGTTTCCACGATCCTGAGGGATCAGGGTTGTCATGTTCTAAGGTTGCCAGAAACTATTCTCTCCCCGATAAGAGGAGACACTAGTGGCACTGTGAGCTAGCTAATGCAAACAGGCTAACATTTTCAGTGGGGGTGTTCAGAGTCAGTCTGCCACCAAGCCCACAGTTCATGTTATCCGAACGCGCAGATTCTGTATAGGTTATATATAGGAACTACACGACATGGCGCCGCCAACGTTGGTTGGGTACTTATTTAACAGTAGAATCTGAGTAGTTCAGTCATGCTAATTCTCAGAGACCCCTACTCACAAAACGCCAGAGACGTCTGGAGTGGGTAGGCACAAATTCCGCCACAGCTGAGTAGGCGAAAACATCCTATTTATTAGCTGTTGGTTAATCAAGCTTGAAGGACACAGTGTTCCTAAAATTGTGCATAACACCTTATCTTAGTTCCCTTGAACAAACTTCTTTGAAAAAATGACTGAGACAGGAGATGACCCAGTAGTAAACCTACACATCTCAGACGGAGAAGAAGATTTAAACGCCATTCAAATTGCTCCTAAATTCAGACGTACAATCACCCTGAAACTGTTAGAAAATGGTTTACAAGCTAGGGGTGGCTTAGTAGTTTTCGTGATTGAGGCACACGAATCAAACAAAACAGAGGTATTTTATTCGTGGGTTACATTCCCAGCAGCAGATGCAAGAACACAGACATTTCACTACTATACAGAAGGAGATGCACCAGTGGAATCTGGTCCGTTCGAGGACATAGAGGCATAGAGGTTCCACTCACGTACCAGGAACACTTATACTGGTTTAAAGGCACCCTACCCCACATAAGAAATAGAGTAAGATTAGGCCCGCTCGGAGGCGAGGGGGCGACATGGCCAATATTGGCGGCCTATACACCACATCCTAACATTGACACAATGCCACAGGCAGACGTACTCATACAACACAAAGATTTAATTAAAATCTACAAAAACCTGACACAATTTGTCATGAGGACTTTCACAGTCCAACCAACAACAGTTGCAGCTAATGGTGCTCAGTCGCAGGGTACAGCAACTAAAATCACACCACAAACATTACACGCAGTAATGGGTAAAATGCCCACGAAACGTGAACAAATGCCATTCTGGGTAGCTCAGAAAATAACACAGCTAGAGGCAGTATTCCCGAATACTACCCCATATGAAAAACACTGAATGCAAACAATCTGCTTGCCCATGGGGATAACACCACAATTGGAGGATTGTACCACTTGGTGTACAGTCTTTGCTGCCATTTATACCAGAACTCATGGTATCCCGTCATTAGCAGTAGCACCTGATGTATTGAGACAAATACAAAACGAGTACGGAGCAGAGCCTGCCCTAAACTTAGGGATGAAGTTACTAGGTAACTATGACCAGGTATCAGCCATAATACTAGCTAATATTAAAGGGGAAGCAGCTTCAGTGGCAATGCGCCAATGCCTACGGGAGTTCAGTCCTATAGATCAACAATACAAATTACCCAAAATAATTGAAACTGCATATGCAGAATTAGGCAGAGACAGTTTAGATGGGAAAGCTTTAAAAACCACAACTGATGGGCAGTTCTGAAAAGGACACTACCAAGCAGACACCTGCTTCTTCTAAAAAGAAGTGAGATAATAAAAAAGAACAACAATTTAAAGGAAACAGATCTCAATCCCGAGGCAGATCTCCCCCACAGTAGCCCTCTGAAAAGAGGTATGACCTCAGGAATAGGGATAATATTAGAAAACCTGACAGGTATCAGGATACTGATACACGTTCCTATCGTTCCTTTCAGGGTTCGACGAAAAACTCAGAGAGAGAGAAGGACAGTCGGAACACAAAGAAGAGCGTACAAAGTCCAGGGACAAGCAGCACGCTCAAGACTATACTTCCAAAAAAGAAGAAAAGCCAAAATCTAAACCTCAATTTAAGAAGAAGAAAGTTGCAGGTCTAAAGATCAGACATGCCCAGAATTTTGAGGACACAACTTCTGAACGGGGAATGGGTTCAGACGATGCTAGACAGCACGGCAGAAGTAACAATAGCTCGCCAGAACCTGATGGAATTTCTGGTGACAGCGGACTTGAATGATTACATCACGGTGGAAACACCAGATACAAGGGTGAGCCTCCCACATAAGTTACATGAAATAACACTCCAAATGGAGGGGGACAAGCCCAGGAAAGTTAAAGGTCTCTTTTGGAAAAACTTATCATCTGGTTATGACATCCTATTAGCTGAACATGATTGACCGCCTGTATTCGTTATGGAGTGCCCTAGGGGAGAAACGGTAATTTTTCAGCATTTTCCGACCTCGTTCCCATTCATCTTAAACATGCATATACACGGGAGTGGGCAGTTGCCCTAGCTCCAGCATTGTACAAAAATCATGCCGGATGGGATAAAGATTCAACCCACCACGTGATCCCGTTAAAAGTTTCACCAAATGCACAGAGACAATATCCAATAAAGCAAGAAGCTAAAAAAACAGGTCAGGGAGATCTTAGATCAACTTGAATCCCAAGGGGTGATTGAAACATGCACCTCACCAATGAACAATCCTTTGTTTCCCGTATCAAAACCGGACAACTCATACCGTCTAGTTTTAGATTACAGACATTTAAACACTTGCACTGAGACGTTCGCTGTCCAAAATGCACACAGTGCCGCATTAATGAATAACATTGTGCGGAAAAAATACACTTGATATCTCAAATAGATTTTTCTGCCAAAATATAGCGCCTGAAAGCAGGTATTTGACTGCATTCTCAGCATTGGGGTCCAAGCGACAATTTTGTCGTCTCCCTCAAGGGTATAAGAATAGCCCGGGGGTATTTTCAGCAAGAGTAACTGAGTTACTCCAAAATTTTGATGAGGAAGCATTGTCCTATGCGGATGATATTTATCTGATGGACGATGACTTAAGAAGACACTTGACCAGGGTGAGCACCATAATTATGGGATTCGCCTCTGAGGGCTACAAATTTAATTTTAAAAAATCAAAAATCGCCCACCTCAATGTCCTGTTTTTAGGATATGAGCTGTCAAGTGAAGGAAAAAGTCTGGCAGCTAACTTTTTAGAAAAGTGCGTTCTGCTCCAACCTCCAAAATCATTAAAAAATTTACAATCAATACTGGGATTCCTAAATTTCGGCAGAACGTACATTTTGGATTACGCGGAAAGAGTAAAACCTTTCTACGACTTAATAAAACCTGACTTTTCAGTTAGACAATGGACACAGGAACACACAAACATCCTATGTTCACTACAAGAAGACATGATAGCTTCAAAACACCTACAGACGAGAGTAAACGTACGCAATTTAGTGATCCGTGTAATAGCGGGTCAATGCGGGTACACTTATTTAACCTTCAATGAAGGAGAAACAGTACCAATCGCTTACAAATCTCACCTGTACACAAACGCAGAAATGCGTTTCACTTCAACAGAAAAAATCCTGATAGCAGTTCAGACCGCTGTAGCAAGAGAAAGAGCCCTGGCCCAGGGAAAACGCATAATAGTCGTGACCCCAGTACCAGCTTTGGAAGCTGTTACAAAAGCTAGCATTCCAAATGCTAAAGCCTTACATCCGAGATGGATACAATGGGCTAATTCCCTGACTGCAACGGGTGTTGAATACAGATTTGATCCAAGTCTAAAAACACAGGCATTCCTGCAATACGAACAAGAATATCCTCTACCAAACGAAATTTTGCCTCTAGATCAGTATGAATATATTATTTACACTGACGGATCTGCTCAACCGGCCATAGGGAGTAAGCAACAATACAGCGCAGCATGTGAAATCGTTAAAGGTCGCATGCGGGATGGAAAAATCCATCCAAGTTACACCAAAACGCAATCTCTAGGAGACTGCACGGCTCAGTTGGCAGAGTTAAAAGCACAAATACTAGCACTGGCGAATAGGGCTCACGAATTCCCCACACTTAGTGTGTGATTCCTTTTACTGTGTACAATCATACAATGAATATTTACATCATTGGGAACAAAACGGGTTCAAAGACGCAAAAGGTGGCACAATTAAGCATAAAATGCTATGGGAACAGGTAGTTGAGTTGAAGAACGAACTACCGAGGGCTCACGTGATTCATACACTGAGTCATCAACGTGATGGCGTTCACGTTGAAGGGAATTCATTGGCTGATGAAGCCGCAAAGGGGGCTGTACGAACGGCTTTCGTAGCTGCAATCACTCGTTCAAAAAAGAGGATAGACGGTGAGATTATGGTCGCTGTCATTGCTTCAAGCAAAAACAGCGGAGCAGTACCAAAGAAATTTCCACTCAAGTACTCCTACAAGTTAGATGCGAACAACATTCCATATGCTCAGATTCCTGGAGTGGGGGACAGAGTAATACCAAATATGGATCGTAGGCAAGGTTTAATTCTAGCAGCACACGAGGGTTTGGGCTCTGCACATACGGGCGTTACAGCGACTATCTCTTTGTTGAAACAGCGCTACTGGTGGCCAGGACTAACAAAGCAAACGAAGGACTATGTCTTGAAATGTGACATCTGCCAGCAGATGAAAGGCTCCACCATAGCACGCCTGGCACAAACACCGTTATTAAAATCAGACAGACCTCTCGCTTGCGTATATCTGGACCACTGCGGCCCCTTACAATCATATGGGGCTTACAAGTATATCATGGTTGCAGTGGATTCATGCTCAAGATTCCTATGGGTTTGGCCTCAGCGCTTGGCTGATGCTCGAACTGTTATAAAAGATTTGCGAGTCTTTATCGGGACATACGCAGTTGGCACGTTACATTCTGACCGTGGCCCGGCGTTTAGCTCTCGGGCTTACAAAGAGGCCATGGAAAGTATGGGCGTAGCATTGCGGTACTCCTCTCCGTACCATCCTGAGGGAAATTCGGTTGTGGAGAGGAAGAACCAGGACCTAAAGCAATCTTTAACAGCTAGGGTATTAGGCAAGGGCGGTAGTTGGGTTAATCACATATATGGGGTACAGCGAGCTCTCAATAACCAGCCAAGAAGTTCTCTAGGGGGTGTCACTCCTTACGAGGTCCTATTGGGGACAAGAATGTGGGGGGCGAGGCCGGCAGCCGAATAAGATGGCTGCCTGCTAAAGCGGCTCTGGCGCCTGTGACCCTAAATCCCTAAATATCCTGGCATACATCCGTCCCCGGGACACACACACCCGTGTACTGTCGTCCGGAGAGAGCCGCGAGCCCATAACTGCTGCTCCGGTCCGCGAGCTCTGCGGAACACCGAAATCAGCGTTGCTGCGGCCGTGAGGCCCAAGAAGACCGCGGGCTGGCGTGAAGCAGCGGCCGGATGTGAGCCGACGTATTCGGGTGAGGGGCCGGCGCTGGGTGTGGAATGCGCGACCCCCCCGCAACGAAAGTCGACCCTGAGCTCAGCACTGTTGGTCCGGTCCGCGAGCGTATCGGATCTGAAGAACCTGCATACCTGCGGCCCTGAAGCCCGAGAAGACCGCGGGCTGGCGTTGTTGGCCGGCTGAGGTGAGAGGACACATTCGGGTGCGGGGCCAGCGCTAAATGCGGAGTGCGTGCCCCCCGCAACGAAAGATGACTTTGAGCCGTGAGCTCATAGCTGCTGGCCCCGTCCACAAGCGTCGAGGAGCAAGAGGAACGTCTTTGCTGCGGCCCTGAGGCCTGAGAAAGCCGCGAGCTCGCGTGATTGGCCTCCCGGAGGTGAGAGGGCGAATTCGGGTGAGGGTCCGGCGCTTAACGCGGAGTGCGTGACCCCCCCACTACGAATGATGTCCCTGCAGCAGAAGTGGTGGGGCTGGGCAGTGGACCCCTGACGTGCTACCCCCGGTGCGGGAGCTAGCTATTAACGATTTTGCCTCCCCGTGCGATGAGAGCAGCGGGGAGCGTTGTGGAACACAGGCCTGGCCCCCGTTCAATCACCGGAAGCCGCTGCCCCGATGCACCGAGGGGGGCCACCGCGTCCGAGGGCACCAGGACCAGCAAGCGGTAAGGAGCAAGCCCTCACAATACTGACACTTGCCACTGTGCCCAGACGGCTAACAACGTGTCGAGGAGTATCCCCATAACGTATAGCCTGCGGCGTAGGGGGGAAATCGAAGGCCATTAGATCTGAAGCAAGTGGAGCCCCGTGCAACGCTGGCCCGCTCCCCTGGCCGGCCATGCCAGGACGGTCAGCGCACGACCTGCCTAGAGACTGCGACCTCCTGGATTCCCCCAGTTGGGCGACAGACCCACAGCAGAGCAGAAAACCCGACGGGCCACGCAGTGTGTACTGCGGTAGGCGGCGGCGAGTACCGTTGGGCTGTGGCCCTGCGACCCCAGGACCAGAATGGCGTCATCTAAGGGCAGTCGATCGACGCACCAACAGAAAATTGATAAATTCACCTCCCTTAAGGCATCAGAAGGGGGTCAACTGACGTCAGAACTGGATCAGCACATGCAAGCACGCGGAGACGAACTGGTTTCACCCACGCTCCAGGATGTGTTGGCCGCCATTAATGGAGTCCGCACTTCGCTCGAGGGCCGCATTGATTCTGTGGCTACTGATATCTCTCTCCTCAGAGCTGATCTCCGAAACATGGACTCTCGGGTGAAGGAAGTTGAGAGCACCACCCAAGAACTGGTCTCGGACGTATCTGGTATGGGCAAGCAAATTCTGGAATTGCAGCAAAAGACTGAACACCTGGTGTCCCAGCTCGATGTCTAAGAGGGGAGGTGAAGGAGAAATAACGTTCGCATCCTGGGGGTTCCCGAACGGGCAGAGGGTCCGGCTACAGACCTCTTTGTCAAAGAACTGGTGACCAAACATCTACGGGCCCAAAACCTATCCAACTATTTTTCAATTGAGAGAGCTCACCGGGTACCCGGGGGTAGACGGGGCCGGACTGGCCGTAGCGGGCACCGGGCATTTCCCCGGTGGGCCGCCAGGGTGGGGGGCAGTTTTGGGCCCCTGGGGGGGCCGTTTTTGTTACAGGGCTGTTTTTGCAGCATAGCTGCAATATCGGTCCCTGTAACAAAATCGGCCAAAACCGGCCCTGGCAAAGTGCTCGGCCGCACCCCCAACCCCTGGGGGGGCCAGCCGAGCACTTTGCCAGGGCCAGTTTTGGTTCCCAGTCCGGCCCTGGGGGTAGACCCAGACCTGGGGCACCCCAGCGTCCTATCCTTGCGAGAGTGTTCAATTTCCGGGATAGGGACCACATCCTCCAAACGGCCCGTAATGCACCCCCTCTTAGATTTGAGAACAGCACAATAACTTTCTTTCCCGATTTCACCACTAAGGTCCAAAAACAGAGACGCTCCTTTTTGGAAGCCAAAAAGGCCCTCATGGAATGCGAGTTCAAATATGCTATGTTGTTTCCCGCGAAATTGCGTGTTGAGGCAGATGGCAGGAGCTGGTTCTTCACGGATCCTGCTGAGGTGATGGACTGGCTCGATGATCGACGGAAGCTGGGGAAAGATGGGTGCTCAGAGCGAAAACAGCATTGAAGGCCTCTGCCAACAGTATCTCCAACGTCCCCTTGAGCATGGGCAAGAAAAGTATTTTTGGGAATATACGTAACGGACTGGGTAACTTAGTTTCGAATTATTCTGTTGGACCAATTGTCTTGATGGTGTCCGACGAACACAGACTAAAGCAGAGTGAGAGGAACAGGGGAGGGAGCACACCACTTCACCCCCCAGCAAGGTTCGCCCCTGGTATTCTGGTAAATGCAGTCTCATGTTGCTTGCTTTGCTATAGTATTCAGAGCGTTTCGCCAGAGTTGGCGCAGATAGTGCTGATCTCTAGACACGTGTTTCTGGTTCTTTAACCGTCATCAGTAGAGATTACAGGCTTCAAATTTGGGGTTTGCTGAGTAGGCTGCCAAACATTGCATCAGGTCAAGTACCTCTCACTGGCGCGCGGGTGCTTCTTCCACGAGCTCGTCAGCTCAATGTCTCACAGGAGTACTTTTAAACAGGAACAGGGGTGGGAGCACACCGCTTCACCCCCCAGCAAGGTTCGCCCCTGGCATTCTGGTAAATGCAGTCTCTTGTTGCTTGCTTTGCTATAGTATTCAGAGCGTTTCGCCAGAGTTGGCGCAGATAGTGCTGATCTCTAGACACGTGTTTCTGGTTCTTTAACCGTCATCAGTAGAGATTACAGGCTTCAAATTTGGGGTTTGCTGAGTAAGCTGCCAAACATTGCATCAGGTCAAGTACCTCTCACTGGCGCGCGGGTGCTTCTTCCACGAGCTCGTCCGCTCAATGACTCACGGGAGTACTTTTAAACAGGAACAGGGGTGGGAGCACACCACTTCACCCCCCAGCAAGGTTCGCCCCTGGCATTCTGGTAAATGCAGTCTCATGTTGCTTGCTTTGCTATAGTATTCAGAGTGTTTCGCCAGAGTTGGCGCAGATAGTGCTGATCTCTAGACACGTGTTTCTGGTTCTTTAACCGTCATCAGTAGAGATTACAAGGCTTCAAATTTGGGGTTTGCTGAGTAGGCTGCCAAACATTGCATCAGGTCAAGTACCTCTCACTGGTGCGCGGGTGCTTCTTCCACGAGCTCGTCAGCTCAATGACTCACGGGAGTACTTTTAAACAGGAACAGGGGTGGGAGCACACAGCTTCACCCCCCAGCAAGGTTCGCCCCTGGCATTCTGGTAAATGCAGTCTCATGTTGCTTGCTTTGCTATAGTATTCAGAGTGTTTCGCCAGAGTTGGCGCAGATAGTGCTGATCTCTAGACACGTGTTTCTGGTTCTTTAACCGTCATCAGTAGAGATTACAAGGCTTCAAATTTGGGGTTTGCTGAGTAGGCTGCCAAACATTGCATCAGGTCAAGTACCTCTCACTGGCGCGCGGGTGCTTCTTCCACGAGCTCGTCAGCTCAATGACTCACAGGAGTACTTTTAAACAGGAACAGGGGTGGGAGCACACCGCTTCACCCCTCAGCAAGGTTCGCCCCTGGCATTCTGGTAAATGCAGTCTCATGTTGCTTGCTTTGATATAGTATTCAGAGTGTTTCGCCAGAGTTGGCGCAGATAGTGCTGATCTCTAGACACGTGTTTCTGGTTCTTTAACCGTCATCAGTAGAGATTACAGGCTTCAAATTTGGGGTTTGCTGAGTAGGCTGCCAAACATTGCATCAGGTCAAGTATGGCTCACTGGCGCGCGGGTGCTTCTTCCACGATTTCGTCAGCTCAATGACTCACGGGAGTACTTTTAAACAGGAACAGGGGCGGGAGCACACCGCTTCACCCCCCAGCAAGGTTCGCCCCTGGCATTCTGGTAAATGCAGGATCATGTTGCTTGCTTTGCTATAGTATTCAGAGTGGTTCGCCAGAGTTGGCGCAGATAGTGCTGATCTCTAGACACGTGTTTCTGGTTCTTTAACCGTCATCAGTAGAGATTACAGGCTTCAAATTTGGGGTTTGCTGAGTAGGCTGCCAAACATTGCATCAGGTCAAGTACCTCTCACTGACGCGTGGGTGCTTCTTCCACGAGCTCGTCAGCTCAATGACTCATGGGAGTACTTTTAAACAGGAACAGGGGAGGGAGCACACCGCTTCACCCCCCAGCAAGGTTCGCCTACTCAGCAAACCCCACAAATTTGAAGCCTCTAATCTCTACTGATGACGGTTAAAGAACCAGAAACATGTGTCTAGAGATCAGCACTATCTGCGCCAACTCTGGCGAAACACTTGGAACACTCTAGCAAAGCAAGCAACATGAGACTGCATTTACCAGAATGCAAGGGGCGAACCTTGCTGGGGGTTGAAGCGGTGTGCTCCCACCCCTGTTCCTGTTTAAAAGTACTCCCGTGAGTCATTGAGCTGACGAGCTCGTGGAAGAAGCACCCGCACACCAGTAAGAGGTACTTGACCTGATGTAATGTTTGGCAGCCTACTCAGCAAACCCCAAAAATTTGAAGCCTGTAATCTCTACTGATGACGGTTAAAGAACCAGAAACACGTGTCTAGAGATCAGCACTATCTGCGCCAACTCTGGCGAAACACTTGGAACACTCTAGCAAAGCAAGCAACATGAGACTGCATTTACCAGAATGCCAGGGGCGAACCTTGCTGGGGGTTGAAGCGGTGTGCTCCCACCCCTGTTCCTGTTTAAAAGTAATCCCGTGAGTCATTGAGCTGACGAGCTCGTGGAAGAAGCACCTGCGCGCCAGTGAGAGGTAATTGACCTGATGTAATGTTTGGCAGCCTACTCAGCAAACCCCCAAAATTTGAAGCTTGTAATCTCTACTGATGACGGTTAAAGAACCAGAAACACGTGTCTAGAAATCAGCACTATCTGCGCCAACTCTGGCGAAACACTTGGAACACTCTAGCAAAGCAAGCAACATGAGACTGCATTTACCAGAATGCCAGGGGCGAACCTTGCTGTGGGTTGAAGCGGTGTGCTCCCACCCCTGTTCCTGTTTAAAAGTACTCCCGTGAGTCATTGAGCTGATGAGCTCGTGGAAGAAGCACCCGCGCGCCAGTGAGAGGTACTTGACCTGATGTAATGTTTGGCAGCCTACTCAGCAAACCCCAAAAATTTGAAGCCTGTAATCTCTACTGATGACGGTTAAAGAACCAGAAACACGTGTCTAGAGATCAGCACTATCTGCGCCAACTCTGGCGAAACACTTGGAGAACACTAGCAAAGCAAGCAAGATGAGACTGCATTTACCAGAATGCCAGGGGCGAACCTTGCTGGGGGTTGAAGCGGTGTGCTCCCACCCCTGTTCCTGTTTAAAAGTACTCCCGTGAGTCATTGAGCTGACGAGCTCGTGGAAGAAGCAACCGCGCGCCAGTGAGAGGTACTTGACCTGATGTAATGTTTGGCAGCCTACTCAGCAAACCCCAAAAATTTGAAGCCTGTAATCTCTACTGATGACGGTTAAAGAACCAGAAACGTGTGTCTAGAGATCAGCACTATCTGCGCCAACTCTGGCGAAACACTTGGAACACTCTAGCAAAGCAAGCAACATGAGACTGCATTTACCAGAATGCCAGGGGCGAACCTTGCTGGGGGTTGAAGCGGTGTGCTCCCACCCCTGTTCCTAAAGCAGAGTGAGAGGTGGACTTGATATCAACAACGCAGTGTGCTGTTCCGCCTTGGGACTTCGCCCTTGAACGACTCTGACTATTCTCATTTTGTGGGCCGTAAGAAGCACGCTTGTGGAGTGTGATGAGTATAATTTGTGTTATATAACAGTTCCTGGGGCTCAAATGGAATGTTTTGTTATTTGGGATGGGAGGTGCGGGTTAGGTCCACGTTTCCCCCACGATAGGGTTGGGTGGGCGACAGGCACTCTGCACTGTTGGGGGTACGGGTTATTCGAATCCGCCTAGCAGGGAGGCAGGGAGGGGGGCGGAGGGAGTCTTGGGAGTTGGGAGGGGTAATTTTCGTAGTTCTAGTTCTATGCAGCAGTGCTATTTCCATATAACAACACAGGTAACTATCTATGCTCACACTGAGGTGGCATGGAATTCACAAGAGACACCCCTGTACATTAATAATGGGCCGTCCACAAACTTCGCGATGGAACAGACAGGCTCGCAGTTACACGGCACGACTACCCACACAGTGCGCCAACAGGGTACGCCCAGTGATATAATGCCTCCACTCCGGCTACACACGGGTTGGTTGTCTGTCCACGCATGGGACCACACTTAGATTTTAAGTTCCTCACGTGGAACGTTAACGGCCTGGGGGATAAAATCAAACGAGGGATAATTCTTCAATATCTGAAGAGGCAGGCACCAGATATCGTTCTCCTTCAAGAAACTCATCTGGTTGGTAACTCCTGTGGGGCCTTGAATAGATGGGGGTATCACCTAGCCGCACATGCGGGGTTTAGTTCGGGTTCGCAGGGGACAGGGGTACTCATACGTAAAGGCTGTCCATACATGGTACACAAGACCTGGTCTGACGAGCAAGGCAGATTTGTCGCATTATCCGGCACCTGGGAAGGGAAGACACTTAATGTTACATCGACCTATGTCCCCCCTGGGCTACAGCGTCTCACGTTGCAGGACCTAGGAAAGCTTCTCCTCGATCTCCCGCTTGGCTCACTAGTGCTGGGGGGAGACTTCAATCTTGCAGTGGATGGCGCCATAGACCGCCTCCCGCCTCGCAGAGACCCTATGGAGGGATCCCAACTTGCCGAATTCCTGTCCGCCATGGGCCTGACCGATATATGGCGACGACTTAACCCCAGTACTTCACAATTTATGTTCCACTCCGGGGTTCATAACAGCCAGTCACGGATTGACCATATGTTCACACACACACAGGACATTCATGAATTCTCTGAGTCCCGTTGCCTCGCATGAGGTATCTCAGACCATTCACCTATTCTTACTAAGATGACAGTTGGCTCCCCCTCACGATGCACGACCCTGACCATAACCCCCTGGGCGCTCAAGATACTGCATATCAAGGAGACACTGATTAAAGAGACCGACCTATACTTCAAAGAAAATGTAGGATCTGTCTCCTCAGCCCAAATCCTGTGGAGTGCGTTCGGCGCAGTGATAAAGGGCAGGGCCCTTGCGCCAAACGTATAGAACAGCTCAAGGAAGATATCCTACGGAGGGAAAGGGCACTTGCACTCACCCCCGACCAGGATGCGCAACAATCGCTGGCTGTTGTGCACCTCGATTACAAGCAGCTCCTTAAAGACGCTGCCAAGGCGAAGTACAAGTCAACCTGTCATAAGATATATGAGCATGGGGAGCGAACAGGCAAGCTTCTTGCCTGGCTGGAAAAAAAAGAGCAGCTATCAAGATGGGTTCATCTACTTCGTGGGTCCAATGGTGAGGCAATAACCGATCCCCAGCGGATTGCGGACACATTTGCCACCTAATTTACATCAATATACACATCTACTGGGACAACCACGCTGCTTGCAGCTGCAGAATTGATTTCGACTATCAAAGTCCCCTGTTTGTCCCCTGAGGACAGAGACTCCCTAGAGGGAGAACTTACTGAACAAGAAATCCAATTGGCGATTCCAGATGTCCGCTCGGGCAAGGCCATGGGACCCAATGGGCTCCCGATTGAATTCTTCAAACCAATGGCCTCCCAATT
This sequence comes from Calotriton arnoldi, assembly GCA_963921515.1. Lineage (NCBI taxonomy): Eukaryota > Metazoa > Chordata > Amphibia > Caudata > Salamandridae > Calotriton > Calotriton arnoldi. Next base: position 3,174,998 of record CAWUFW010000140.1, read on the forward strand.
GTCCCCCTATTTGCTCCAAATGTACCTTGAAAGCTTCGAAAAAGGGATGCTGCCAAAAGACATCAGAACGGCCTCCATCGTGGTTATCCACAAACCACCTGATGACTGCAGGGCATACCGACCCATTTCACTTCTCACGGTTGAGGCAAAAATATTAGCAAAACTGCTGGCTAATAGACTCATTCCCCATATCACTGGACTGATACATCTGGACCAATCCGGCTTCATGCCTGGGCGGAATACTGCCCTGAACCTACGACGACTAAATGGGGTGTTAGGTAGACACCAGACGATTAGGGAGGACGCAGCCCTGCTTTCGCTGGATGCCAAAATGGCATTTGATACTATCGAGTGGGATTTCCTCTTTGCAGTATTAGAGAGAATGGGATTTGGACCTAACTTCATAAAATGGGTCCAACTACTGTATGCCTGCCCGACTGCCCAAGTCGTGGTGAATAAACATACCTCCAGACAGTTTCAATTTGAAAGGGGAACCAGACAGGGGTGTCCCCTATCGCCCTTAATTTTTGCCTTGGTATTCGAGCCACTCGCGGTCTGGGTGAGGGGGGATCCCCTGATCCGTGGTCTGAAGTGGACGGAGAACCATGAAGATTGCATTTCACTATACGCAGATGATATCCTCTTATACATGGCCTCACCATCACAGACTCTCCGCCGGGTCCTTCACATATTTCACATATTTGGCACCCACTCAGGGTACACTATCAACTGGACCAAGTCTCAATTATACGTACTATGGGGGACACCACCATGTAATCCAAGAGGATACAACATCCCTGTGGCATCGAGGGGCTTCCGCTATCTAGGCATATACATCACAACTGACACGGCCCTATTTTACGAGACGAACTTGCTTGAACCTCTGACACGTTTCCGCGCCGATGTCAAACACTGGCGAAGTCGCGGCTCCTGGAGGGAGTGCTGCGGGGCGGTGGGGTGGGGTGGGGGAGGAGCAGGGTGGGGGTTAGTAAACTCCGGCATATGGCCGAACGAAGTTAAGTACATAAATAAATAAATAAAACGAATTACATTGCTCGCGCCGCAACGCCAAAAGGCGATGCGGCGCGAGCAATGTAATTCGTTTTATTTATTTATTTATGTACTTAACTCCGTTCGGCCATATGCCGGAGTTTACTACCCCCCACCCTGCCCCTCCCCCGCCCCACCCCACCCCACCGCCCCGCAGCACTCCTTCAGGAGCCGCGACTGCACTGGCGCTCTCTTCCCCTAACTCTCTTGGGACGTGCAGCCCTTTTCAAGATGCTAGCATTACTGCGCTTCCTTTACGTGTTGCAGAACGCCCCCGATAAAATCCCTGACACCTATTTCACCAACATCGAAAGTGCTGTGCGTGCTCTGCTGTGGGATGGCCGGGCTCCGCGGATTGCCATGAAAAAACTTAACGGGGGGGTGGTACGATGGGGGCATTGCATTACCGGATATTAGACTTTACTATCAGTCGTCCCAACTGGTCGCGGTCAACAGATGGGCACACGGGAACAATGACGACCCGAACTTCCACACAGATTGGTGGCTTATGGGACAGGGCGGATACAACAGGGCACTGTACACAGACTCCCGGAAGTTAAACCTTACGGGACCCACTGCGCGCACAATCGACACGTGGCATGGGGTCAATAATCAATCAATCAATCAATCACGTCATTTATAGAGCGCGCTACTCACCCGGGAGGGTCTCAAGGCGCTGGGGGAGGGGGTAAGTTACTGCTCGAACAGCCAGGTCTTGAGCTGCTTCCTGAAGGCGAGATGGTCCTGGGTTCGCCGAAGGTGAGTGGGGAGGGAGTTCCAGGTCTTGGCCGCCAGGTAGGAGAAGGATCTTCCTCCGGCGGTGGTTCTGCGGATGCGTGGTACGGTGGCGAGGGCGTGGCTGGTTGATCGTAGCTGGCGTGTGGGCGTGTAGAAGGACATGCGGTCGTTGAGGTACTTTGGGCCCAGGTCGTGGAGGGCCTTGTGTGCGTGGGTGAGGAGTCTGAACGTGATTCTCTTGCTGACGGGGAGCCAGTGCAGGTCTTTCAGGTGTACGGTGATGTGGCTGTGTCGGGGGATGTCCAGGATGAGTCGTGCGGAGGCGTTCTGGATGCGCTGGAGTCTCTTTTGAAGTTTGGCTGTGGTTCCGGCGTAGAGGGTGTTCCCATAGTCCAGTCGGCTGGTGACGAGTGCCTGGGTGACGGTCTTCCTGGTTTCAGTGGGGATCCATCTGAAGATCTTGCGGAGCATGCGCAGGGTGTTGAAGCATGAAGATGAGACGGCGTTGACTTGTCTGGTCATCGACAGGGAGGAGTCCAGGATGAAGCCCAGGTTGCGTGCGTGGTCCGTTGGCTTGGGTGCGGTGCCCAGGGCCGGGGGCCACCAGGAGTCGTCCCAGGCGGAGGGTGATGAGCCCAGGATGAGGACTTCCGTCTTGTCTGAGTTCAGTTTAAGGCGGCTGTTCCTCATCCAGTCGGCGACGTCTCTCATCCCGTCGTGCAGGTTGGCTCTGGCGGTGGTGGGGTCGTTGGTGAGGGAGAGGATCAGCTGGGTGTCGTCGGCGTAGGAGATGATGTTGAGGTTGTGTCGGCGTGCGATGGCTGCGAGGGGGCTCATGTAGACGTTGAAGAGGGTCGGGCTGAGTGAGGATCCTTGTGGAACGCCGCAGATGACTTCGGTGGCTTCGGATCTGAACGGGGAGAGGCGGACTCTCTGGGTTCTTCCGGCGAGGAACGAGATGATCCATTCCAGTGCTTTCTCTCGGATTCCGATGTTGCTGAGGCGCTTCACTAGGGTGCGGTGGCAGACGGTGTCGAACGCCGCGGAGAGGTCCAGGAGGATGAGGGCAGCTGTTTCCCCGTTGTCGGTTAGGGTTCTGATGTCGTCGGTGGCTGCGATAAGGGCGGTCTCGGTGCTGTGGTTGGCCCGAAACCCGGACTGCGAGGGGTCGAGGGATCCATTCGTCTCGAGGAAGGCGGCAAGCTGTCTGTTGACGGTCTTCTCGATGACTTTGGCCGGAAACGGAAGGAGCGAGATGGGGCGGTAGTTCTTGAGGTCGGTGGGGTCCGCCGTTGGTTTCTTCAGGAGGGCGGTAAGCTCGGCGTGCTTCCAGCTCTCCGGGAAGGTGGCGGTGTGGAAGGAGGAGTTGATGATGTCCCGGAGATGGGGTGCGATGGTGGCGTCGGCTTTGTTGAAGACGTGGTGTGGGCAGGGGTCGGTTGGTGATCCGGAGTGGATGGAGTTCATCGTGCGGGTGGTGTCTTCGGTGTTGATCGGGGTCCAGTTGCAGAGGGTGGTGGTGGCGGGCATTGGTTCGGCGGTAGGGTGCGTTGTTTGTGCGTCGAAGCTGTTGTGTATGTCGGTGATCTTGCGGTGGAAGAACGCGGAGAGTGAGTTGCAGAGGTCTTGCGAGGGGTGATGTCGTTGTTTCCGGCGCTGGGGTTGGAGAACTCTTTGACGATGCTGAAAAGTTCCTTGCTGTCATGGGCGTTGTTGTCCAGTCGTTCTTTGAGTGCCGACTTCTTGGTGGCACGGATCAGCTGGTGGTGTTTGCGGGTGGCGTGCTTGAGGGCGGTCCTGTTGTCTGTGGTCTGGACGAGTCGCCAGGTTTTCTCGAGAGTGCGGCAGTTCTTCTTGGATTCCTTGAGTTCGTTGGTGAACCAAGGGGTTTTCTTGCTTCCGGGTCTGCTGGGAGGGTTTTTAGTGGTGCGAGGTCGTCGGCGCAGGCGGTCAGCCACTTGGCGAGGTTGCTGGCTGCTTTGTTTGGGTCCGTTGTGTCGGTGGGTGTGTTCTGGCTGAGGGAGGCGGTGAGCTGCTCGGCGGTGATCTTGCTCCAGCTCCGGCGGGGAGCCTGTTGCGGGTGGTGGTGGGTCGCAGTCTTTCTGAAGCTGAAGTGGACGCAGCTGTGGTCGGTCCAGTGGAGTCCGGTGGCGTGGCTGAAGGAGATGTGCTTGCTGGACGAGAAGACGGGTCAAGCGTGTGGCCGGCGTAGTGGGTGGGCGTGTTCACCAGTTGTTTGAGTCCGAGGTTGGCGAGGTTGTCCAGCAGGGCGGTGGTGTTTCTGTCGTTGTTGTTCTCCAGGTGGAAGTTGAGGTCCCCTAGGAGGATGTAGTCGGCGGAGGGCATGGCGTGCGGGCTGATGAAGTCTGCGATGTCTTCGCTGAATAGTGTGCGTGGTCCCGGGGGTCTGTAGATGAGGGTGCCTCGGAGGGTGGTCTTGGGGTCCGTGTGTATCTGGAAGTGTAGGTGTTCGGCGGCGGTGAAGGTCTCGTCGGAGTTAGTCGAGATGCGGATGGTGTTCTTGTGTACGATGGCGACTTGGGTTGGCACAACAAAATCACGGGCGCTACACCGCTCTGGGAACCAGATTTCTTGGGTCGCCTGAGCGCTTGTCCCGGATTTGATAAGTGGGATTTGATTGGCATCTCAACTGTGGGGGACGTATGGAGTTCGGGGAGACTGGCCACCTTCGCAGACCTTCAGCAGAAATACCAACTTGCACAGACCGAAACATTTCGGTATTTACAGATCATTCACGCAATCAGAGCGGAGTTGCCCAGGGACGACCCACTGCCCGAGGCCTCTCCATTGGAAGATAGGCTATTACTTGATCCCATGAACAAAAAAGCCATATCCCTCATGTATAAAAAGTTAATAAACAATCGCCCGGACCCCTTGATGCATCTGCAGCAACACTGGGAGACAGACCTGGGAGCACTTGAGGATGACGACTGGCGGGACGCACTGGCCTCCCCCAGAGAAGTGGCTATCCCCATGAGACTACGCCTGGTCCAATTGAAGATCCTACACCGCGTCTACCTGGATGCGGGAGTCTTAGTCATAATGGGTAGAAGGGTGGACCCTTTGTGTCTTAGACAATGTCACCAAGAGGGAACCTTTTTCCACATCGTCTGGGACTGCCCAGCTGCGCGATCATATTGGGACGATGTTACCAAACAAATGGAAAGGGCGGGGGTAAGACTCTAAAGGCCTCCCCACAACTCTGCCTACTAAACGTTTGGGACACCACCGATCTTACACAGACTGAGAAAACATGTGCCTCAATGGGATGGGCCATCGCAAAACGTAACATTGCACAGAAATGGGGGTGGGTGTAATCCCTAGTGTCCGTGACTGGGCAGTCGACATGGATAGAGCCATGGTAGCCGAAAAAGACGTCTTCAAATACAGGAAATGCCCCAAAAAATGGGATCGCAAGTGGGGTGGGTGGAATAAATACAGGGGGGACATATGTCTGTCTCCAACAATTGAACTACGTCGTGAACGGCTGAAACTTGTTGACGTGTCCGATACCGACAATACATCTTCAAATGGGGATATGTGATGTTATTGATTGAATGCCGGCCAGCTCACAACGTCTGTATGCATATTATGACCTTGATGCACTGCTGTACTGTTGTTTTATGTTTTTCTTTTTGATCAATAAAAAGTAAAAAAAAAAAAAAAAGAATGGGGGTACCTGATCTTGATTGTGAAGGCACTGTGGCAGATGAGAAACCATTTGATATCCATGATCGTTTGGCTGTTTTACAGGATCTAAATGAATCCAGGACACAACAAAGTAACGTCCACCTGAAACAGACCGCCACTGGGGAAGTCAAGGCAAACACTGCAAGACCTGTCTGGATCCCAAAGGTCGTGGATCTGGTCAGAGAAAAAATAGCAGACAAAAAAGAATTTGGACCATCATACAGAAAACCTGTACCTGTCCTAGCGGTTCAAGGAACAAGAATTGTACTTTTGCCGCCTCTTGCCGGTAAAAAAGGAGAAAAGATTTGTCTCAATCGACTTAATCAAACCACACTATGTGGCCGATACTGAACAGTAGGCCTCGTGGACTCCACAGTAGCAGACGCCCTCCTCTAGCTACAATCCAAGAAGTTCAAACAGAAAGACTCATCATGTTTGAAGAGCCTCCTGTACGGAATGAAGGACTATGCAACAATGCTATGGAACTCATTCCCCTTGAACCGGAAGTTCATCTTCAAAATTCATTTCAAAATAACACACAAGTTGCAATTAGACCAAATACAGACGTCTACGTCAACATGCCTCGACAAGAGCAAAATGCGATTTCAACTAATCCCGATGCAATTCCTACAATTGATCGAACTGCTTCTGGCTACTTCATGAACTTTGATACGTTTTCTTTGGATCCAAGTGAACCTGAAATGACGCCAGCCCGAAAATCACGCAAACAACAAGCTAAAGACTTTCTGAACTTTCTCAAAAAGACTTACCTGATATCACCTTGGGTAGAACTATGGGTAATTGCTGGGATACTGTTCTTTCTTTTCTGGCTAGGCTTAGTTATAACTTTTAGCATGCTTATTAATGGACGATATCTTCAACAAAGCTCCGCAACACAAAAAGTTAATTTGATTCTGAGGCCACATCAATCGTCCCATCGTGAGCAGAGAGACTTGTCATCGGTGAATATTACAGCAGTTCCTATACCGGATGGTATAGTTTGGGACAAGGTTGATTTCGAAATATTCGGTCCTACTGAACTTTTAAAAATTTCTCATGTATTTAAAATTTCATTAAGTGATATCATTACCTCCAGTACATTTTCTGATGATTGGGACTCTGAAACTGTTAATAACATGTTGTCTGACTTAGAGAAAACTGCTGCATTTCCGAACAATGAAATGTTAGTAGGTACTTCAGACTACGACACATTGTAGACACATTGTACTGTTATCAACATTATGGTCATCATTTCCTACACAAATCTATATCACCTAGAAATGTTTTTGAGTACCACCAGTGGGAACATTGCCCTACACCACCTAAAAGTAGTTCGCAAACATTTGCCCAGAAATTTTCATATTTTTCATGGTTTAACACCACTGACCCGACCTCATATTATTATAAGGTTACACCGACCTTGGCACTGAAAATTATGTTAACAAACACCAAACAGATATACTCTGCTTCCTTTATCACCCAATTGTCTGAACAGGGTTTTGACCAATGGAAGGACACAATAGACTTAAAATCAGTCTGGGGTTCTAGAGACTGGCAAGTCCAGGGAACAGAAGCGCTATTTAGAGCATGCCTCATTCCACAGCAGATGATATTCCTAAATGACACTGTGCAACAGACGTCCTGTCTTGGCCTAGCCAAAAACAAGGACCTGAACACACCTCGGTTTCCAACACCATCACAGATGGAGGGGTGGCAAAATTTTACTTCACAAGATGGGGCAACACTAGATGACATTTTACAGTACAATAGAACAGACCCTGATTGGGAAAAATTGGTGGTTTGGCCCATAGACACGAACACATGTCAGAAAAGATTCTGGGGTATAACCGAAGGGTTTAAAATCCACAGGCCAGACCCACGCTATGTACAAAGAGAACATCCAGGGGTAGTGACATCCTACAGTGTTGGGAAGTTGTGCCTTGATTGGCTAGAGACCTCAACACTCACAGAAGTGAAACAACACTTATCTTTACTCACACAAGACATGGATCTTAGGGATTTTTTATTAGGTCCCAGGAAACCCCGTCAAAAACGTTTCATATATGCTGGCATTTATGCTGCCTACAATGAAAACTGGAAAATATCCCAACAAGAGGCCGCAGAGAGGATACGGGAAATAGACCGTATTAACTTAGAAAAGGCATTAGCAGAAGTGGATAATGGGTTAACAACTCTAACCTCCAGGATATATTCCTTGGGCAACATTGTATCTTCTGCAATAGACATACTGGAACAAGATTTGGCCATGTTACAACACGGGCAATCTCAGTTACGTTCTATGTTGTTAAGCTGGACACTGCAATCTTTGCGTGAAGGCTATGTGCCTTGGCGTTTTATCAACAGTACGTCTCTGTTTTCTGAATACAATCTAACAGATAAACAGGTAGAAATGGCACAAAGGGGAGCTAAATATACAATGTGCGCATTGAAAAGCTGGATAGATTACCATTTACGGTAGCAGAATCACCATCAACGGAATGGCTAATCCATGGCCATATAACTCTACCGGTCACTACTTTTCAGTTTCAATATTGCCTTGAGCAAAGGCAAGGAAAAAATAACAGGAGTGGACCCGTTAACCCAGGTGAGACCGGGTGAATAGTGTAGCAATACAACAATGTCTCAACTGGGAATCATTTAACAATGGCAGTTAAATAAGTAGTACACATAAGAACCGGGAGAAAAAAGAGAGGGAGACCACAACAGGAAGGGTCAAGTGGGCCAATTATTATTGTAGGTAGTTATAATAGCACTACATTACAATTAAATGTATGGTGACCATAACACACAAGTGGGCACTGGGCGTGCTAGTGACAAGTGATGGCGCAGTGACAAAAGGGTGAAAAAATAACAGCGTGAACGGCGATATAAAGTACCAGAATGTGGTCAATAGTACAAAACAATTATATACAATAGGTGTTTGTAGATTTGGGTAAAGTCAATTGACCACTACAGCGCCAAAGTTCTGTGCTGGGTAGTCGACGGCGTTTCAACCTGAATGATTTCAGTTCATCATCAGGACATGTGGTCACTTATTTTCAACAATAGTGCTGTATGAGAGGAGGGGGAGAGAAAGGGAGAGTGGTATAAGCGGATAAATGGCCCATAGTAGGAGGAAGAAAGGCAGATCAAGTACCAGAATAGGGCAATTACCTGTAGAATGTAATTATGTGGGGCGGCCAAGGGTCCAGCCGAAGATGAAAGGTCAAAGGTAGTCGCCAGCGTACTGCGAGAATAAATCGGGGGTTGGCGAACCGAAATTCAAGGAAGGACAACTGTGGGGAAGAAGAAAGGGGGCATGTAAGAGGAAAAACCTGAGGTGTGCTCAGGGAGATAGTGACTGTGGAGGGCAAAGGAGCGGACAGGGAATGGATTACCTGAATGTCCGGCGTGAGGGGCACGGGGGCTGGAAGTAAGTAAGTCCAGGCGGGATCCTGGAGGTCCCCGAGAACAGGGTAAGGTCTGGCCAATCTGAGGGGCGACAAGAAGTCAATGGGTCACGTTCAGCCGGGAGATGGTGCTAAAATGCAAGAAGGGAGGCTATGTAGCACCAAAGCCTACCTGAGTGAAGAGGTCCAGTGCGTGGGAAAAACCAGAGTGGAGCCGGAACCGTGAACGCATGGACGCGTGTGCGCTCACCCAGAGCTTCAGGATGATTCGGGCGGGGGAGGCAGCAATCCTCTAAGTCAAGGTGTGGATGGGACGAGTGAAACGTCCATAGCCGGAGCGTGTGAGTGAACCGGCATTTGAACAGAGCCGGGGAATGGAGCGCCGGTGTGCTGGATCACGCACAGGAAAAAGACTAGAATGGCCAAGAAGGCTAATCCAGGACCCCCGGGGGGACCAGACAGGTGGAATGGAGAAGGAAAGAAACACCGAAAGGAGAGTGTTCGAGGCTGCAGAGCAGCTGAATTAAAGTGATAAGTTTATTACATTGAAGCACGAATGTGACTAATGACAATTGTACAAGGTTACTAAAGAGAAAGAACGACAATATTCATGTTTTAGAGTTAGTATACATAAGTCCATGTTGGAGACATCAACTTAATTAATGCGCCAGATAAAATAAAGTCATTATATCGCAACAATAAGAAAAACTATATTTATCGGTAAGGTTAGGCAATTTAGAGAATCAGTAGATTGCTCTGGAGGACGTGCGTACAATGCACGACAAGGATGAATTGTGTGAACAACAGAATTTAGTGAATTAATCAGGAAAAACACAGTCAATATATTGAATAGAGAAGGGCTAAACAACTAGGAGGTTGCTCAGTGGTACTGACGTTTGGGGCATAACAAGGATGAAAATTGCAAAAGGACCAGGGTTAATGCGCAATTCTCTATCTTACATAATAGTTAAGGTTATACATGGTTAAACAACAGCATGATTAGATATTGCAACCTGTAAGAGACAAGGTGGAGACAAGGAGGAACAACAAAAATTGAAAAAGATCACGTATTAGTCTCCCACCTTGTGGGAAGCAGGGTGGACAACTCTCTAACCATAAAACAGTAGTGCAATTGGTATACAGACAGAGTGATAGCTGGATGGTATCCCGGCTATGTATCCTATATCATAGTTGTGTGTGGAACCCCATGGCAGGGGAGCCAAGGGAAGGTGACAGAGAGGGCTGGTAGAGGCCCAGGAATGGAAGGGTCAGGGGAGTCAAAGTCCAGTGATGACCGTGTTCCATTCATCCAGGGTGTTTAGTCCATTATTGACGGAGTCACAACGGGCTATCCAGCGGCACTCGCACTTGTTCAGTAGAAGTTGTAGGTTTCCCCCATGGGTGGGGAGTGCTGGGCGGTCAATCACTTGCCATGTTAGATCTGTTTCGGAATGGTTTTTTTCTTTAAAGTGTCCGTCAAGAGGCGCAGTAACCACGTTACATCTTATGCGGCTTTGGTGCTGAAAGATCCGCTGCTTCACCATCTAGCCGATGTATACTAGGTCGCAGGGGCAACGTATCACGTAGATAACGTTGGTGGTTCGGCAGTTGGAGACGTTTTTTAGATGATAAGTGCGGCCTGCCGCGACAAATTCCTTGGTGTTGTAAGCCCATCCACACCTTGACTTAGAGGATTGCTGCCTCTCCAGCCCGAATCATCCTGAAGCTCTGGGTGAGCGCACACGCGTCCATGCGTTCAAGGTTCCGGCTCCACTCCGGTTTTCCCCACGCACTGGACCTCTTCACTCAGGTAGGCTTCGGTGCTACACAGCCTCCCTTCTTTCATTTTAGCACCATCTCCCGGTTGAACCTGACCCCTTGACTTCTTGTCGCCCCTCAGATTGGCCAGACCTTGCCCTGTTCTCGGGGACCTCCTGGATCCCACCTGGACTTCCTTACTTCCAGCCCCCGTGCCCCTCACGCCGGACATTCAGGTAATCCATTCCCTGTCCGCTCCTTTGCCCTCCACAGTCACTATCTCCCTGAGCACACCTCAGGTTTTTCCTCTTACATGCCCCCTTTCTTCTTCCCCACAGTTGTCCTTCCTTGAATTTCGGTTCGCCAACCCCTGATTTATTCTCGCAGTATGCTGGCGACTACCTTCGACCTTTCATCTTCGGCTGGACCCTTGGCCGCCCCTCATAATTACATTCTTCAGGTAATTGCCCTATTCTGGTACTTGATCTGCCTTTCTTCCTCCTACTACGGGCCATTTATCCGCTTATACCACTCTCCCTTTCTCTCCTCCTCCTCTCATACAGCACTATTGTTGAAAATAAGTGACCATATGTCCTGATGATGACCTGAAATCATTCAGGTTGAAACGCCGTTGACTACCCAGCACAGAACTTTGGCGCTGTAGTGGTCAATTGACTTTACCCAAATCTACAAACACCTATTGTATATAATTGTTTTGTACTATTGACCACATTCTGGTACTTTCTATCGCCGTTCACGCTGTTATTTTTTCACCCTTGTGTCACTGCGCCGTCACTTGTCACTAGCATGTCCAGTGCCCACTTGTGTGTTATGGTCACCATACATTTAATTGTAATGTAGTGCTGTTATAACTACCTGCAATAATAATTGGCCCACTTGACCCTTCCCGTTGTGGTCTCCCTCTCTTTGAGCAAAGGCAGGCAGGCAAATATGAGAAAATGGGTAAGGAATACATTAAGGAATCTTGGGAGGTACCATACAGATTTCGATGCCGGAGTGGGGATCGGGAAGTGTTTCTAAGCGGTACAAATTGCAAGAATGCTTTAAGCGGTTCTGTCATGTGCCAGGATATTTCCCTGCACGGAGCTTGTAATGGCTCAGTGGCGAACTTGTCCTGCCACATGAAAGGGACTCCAGCAGCCGTGATTACACCGGTATTCAAGCTGCTCTCGAATGGGAGTTACTTGATGCTGAACGATCAAGGTTGCTGTGGGATGCTTCCGGGGATTGCCTATCTGGTCACTGTGAACTCCAGGGTTACTTGCTGAATGCAAGTATTGTTTCCCCCAATAAATACAGTCCGGGAGGCGCCGTTATGGCCTTCGTTGAATGTTTCCTTTATACAGTTTGATACTTTGAGCAGACTGAAAGCCATGCTTTTACAACAAACCTTAACTTCCGCTCGAGAGACCTTTGATCTTCAAATCGCAAGGACCTCGACTGAGATACAGGCACTTATACGTACAAACTGCCCCTTTCATTTTGCAGAAATGGTGGGTCGTATCTTTAACATGTCTGATACGAGTGGTATTGTACACCTATTTAAGACCATAGGGTCAGGATTTCTAAGCACCTTTCAGACAATCCTCGGAGTTATTCCAAATTTTTTACACTCCGTATTGGGAAGCGTTTTTGGAGGTCTTCCGCTGATCCTGCTTTCTATCGCAGGAATCCTGATTGTCATTTTCTGCTCCGCAATGGACGGCCCAATTACCAACGAGATGGCAAAAGCGCTCCTGGAGCGCAAATACCGTGAGCGCATGGTACAGCATCTGGGCACACCTCGCCTACGGGAACTGAGTGCCTCTTGGTTCCTATCGTTTAGACCAGTCTGGATGGACTGCATCTTACCTGTTCTCCGATGCCTGTTTTGCGGTGAAGAATGCGTGTTGGATCTCTGTCTGACACTTGCAACGGACAGGCCTGCGGACTTGAATACCAGGCTGGAACCTCTGAGGGCCCATGCTCGGCAATGTCCCCAGCGTATTCCTGTATTAATGGCTGCATTCCTCGAGAATCCGCAGGTGCCTTTTACGACTGGGTTGAGCATCAGCTCCTCCACTAGCACTCAGGTTTCGACAACAGCACCGGCTGCCTCTACACCAGCTATTGCCAGCTCTGAATATCATTTATGCTCCATTGACGTACTCTGCGAGGTGTTGCAAGGACCGTCCCCCGCAGCGGCAAGCAACGATGATGTTGCGTCTCCCAGCCAGGACACTTAATCTATAAATGGCTCATCGTGTGCTGGGAAAGAATTCAGTTTTTTTCTTTTTCACCAAAACGCGACTAAAATTTGGAACATTTCCTTTAAATTGACACTTTTGCTGGAAAAGCATGGCCTTCTGAAGCTTGTAGTGGTTCGACTTATATAAACGAACTCAATTAGGACTTCGGCTTAAGTATCAATCCCAAAAAACTGATTTTCGAAGTAAAAGATTTTTCTATCTTCGTCTTTTTCCACCTCTTAAAACTGTTTTTAAATGATTTTACGACAAATGTTTTTATAATTTTTATGCGCTTTTACCTTGTAAAGAGAATAGTTCAATGGCATTTTATCATTGTTGACTATTCGGAAGAGGAGTGGGTGTTATCTTTCATATAGGTACCCTAATATAGGCCCGGGTAATATCTTACACCTTCACCCACATTTCCCCCCCTATACTACACAGTAACGGACCTTTTAGGATTGAACCTTTACCTAGTTCTAGTCCTGGGCACAGAAGGAGGGTTTCTCCCTGAACAATAGTGTCCTATAACTTCATCAATAGACACACACAGTATGAATGAATATTCATAAGGGTTCTGGGAAACCAGGCTGGGGCTACACCACCTGCATAATATCTACGTACAAGGTTCATCCAATACGTCATCCTTAAACCCAACAATGGCTAACACAAGCAACTAGGGACAAAGGAACCCTAGATACTTTCTGCATAAATACCACACATCTTGCTAGTGTTAGTTAGAGGGAACCGAGACTTCCAGGCCGACACACTGACCAGAGAAGCTGAGGCTCCTGCATGCAGACGCTCCAGCTGACAGTGGTCTAACACATCCCTTGCGGGGTGTCCAACTCGAGACCAGGACGGGGTCCCACACTCTCTCTCTGCAGGTAATGGGGTTCGACCAAATCCTAGAGGGATTCTTGGCTTCACACCTACTCACATGCTAGGTACACTTAGGTACATCTAGATAGGCATCGTAGGAGTACGCGCTTTCTTTTATCATGCATTTTATATCCATGTATGCATTTATGATTATTGCAAAATGGTAGAACTGTACTATCCATTTGTATTCACTATACTGCTGATTATATATATCTGCTACTGTCTCACAATTATTGCAGCACATCTATTTTACACTAGAAGAACAACTGTACAATAAATACTTATTGTAAAACGCCCGACTGCCTCTTCTGTGTAACTCTCTGAGACCGAATAAGTGAGCACGAGTGACTGAGCGAAAAGTAGTATATTGTTTCCACGATCCTGAGGGATCAGGGTTGTCATGTTCTAAGGTTGCCAGAAACTATTCTCTCCCTGATAAGAGGAGACACTAGTGGCACTGTGAGCTAGCTAATGCAAACAGGCTAACATTTTCGGTTGGGGTTTTCAAAGTCAGTCTGCCACCAAGCCCACAGTTCATGTTATCCGAACGCGCAGATTCTGTATAGGTTATATATAGGAACTACACGACACTCCTGACGTTACCACCTGTGCGCGATTGGGGGTGCCTGACATGCAGTTGGTTGCCCTATATGCTCAGCCATATTTCTTACTTTTTTGGCTCCATCCTACCCTGTTGCAGCCACATTTAGCAGTGGAGCAGGGCCAGACGACCCATGGCCGCCCGCAACAACCTTGTTTCAGCCATACAAGAAATCCCAAGGCTGAAATAAATACAGTGGAATGGGTGCGTTGGGCATGCGACGGCCTCCGTCGGCGGGCTGGTCTCACAACGTTATATGCGCCCTCTGCATCACTGGCACTGTACCCGGATGATCAGTTCTTCCCTTCATTCACCGGCTCCTACAAACACGCGCTCACGCCATTAGATACACTATTTTACTATCAAATTAGAGCTACCTGCCGCACATTACACAGCACATTTCCTGCTCCCCCACCCCCCCCCCATCTCTACGGCATTAGAATTCATTCATAGAACCACATCACCGTGCAAACTTATCTCCCGGCTTTATTCACTTACGCTGGCTGCTTCTCTGGTGGACACCTCTAGGGCTCGGGTGGCCTGGGAGAGAGACCTGAGCTCTGACATATGAGATGCGCAGTGGGACTATTGTTGTGGTCAATCTGAGAGACTGTCCTCCAATTACAGACTGAGACTAATACATTTCAACTATTTACATAGAACATACCGCCGCACCCCCTCGCAACTGCACAGAATCGGGCTGGCTACTGACTCGCGCTGCTTGCGCTGTTTCTTGCACCTGGCCTGGACCTGCCCGGGGGTGGAAAATTCGGAGCGGCAGTCTGCGGCATCGTGAGTGCCATTATAGAGGCCCCTTCCCGCTCGACCCCCATGGTATGTCTCCTTGGGTATGTCAAGGAAGCTCCGGACGGACACCGATGCCTCATTGCGATGCTACTCCTGCTGGCTAATCTCAGAGTGGCGATACAGTGGGGAAGAAAGCCGATACCCACTAGCCGAGCCTGGCTGAAGGACGTCTCCTACTGCCAGGAGCAATTAACTGCATATTGGGACCTCATGCCACTAACAACCCGGCCCAAAGACATTTGAGAGCCCTTTGCCACTTACCTTTGAGTAAGAGTCTCTGACAGGACAGACACACCGACCCTGAGCCCTCCTGGTGTCCATGCTGCTTCACCGTGACAACTCCTTGCTAGGTCGTGATGTCTTGCCGTTGCTATTGATATGTACCGCATTGCCTGGATTAGCGGGTTGACAAATATACGCTGGATTCATATTGTTGTTTCTTGTGCTGCGTGCGAAATGTATTCACTATATTTTACGCTTTGTTTTACTATGTACTGAGACACTGTGTCGACACTCCAATAGTGACCCAGTTGGGGGGTTTCTCTTGACTTGTATTTCTTCTTTGATACCACAAAATAAAATGATTTTTTTTTAAACGTAGAAATTGTAGTCATTGCTTGTGTTTTTTCTCTGTTCCTGAACAATAGGAGAAACAACTGTGAATTGTTGGTACTCCCAGTCCTTACTCTTAGCATGGTCCCCCCAGTGTACCTACTCTGACCTGATAATCCCTGCCGAAACTAGTGCCTCCTCACTGCTCTAGAAACCACCATTGAGACCAGGCAACAAATGGAATGAAATGTCTGGACGCCACAAATGTATAAGGGCCAAACAGAGCAATATAGCGGATAGGTTTCCCAGGCAAAGGGGCGATAACCTGCCATGTGTGGACTAGCAACACACATGAGGCCTGTTGCGATCGGAATAGGAGCTGTCCGCAGCTCAGCTGTGGTACTGCCCGAATGCCTTCAGTCCAGTTAATCTCTTTTCTCTGCCATGGATGTCTGCATCGTATCCTTAGTACCTTATGATCAGTGTGTCTGACAGAGCAGGACAGTGGAAAGGACAGTTTATTTTCGGGATCCTCAGGACTGTGGTTCCCTGGGAATATGAAGGGCAGAAATCCGTATCAAGAGACTAGAGTGTTTTCAGTTCGAGAGAGCTATTGATGTAAGACGAGAGATTGTGGAATACACAAGTCCCAACTTGAGTGCAAGAGTTCATCCAAAGAGGACACTCCTCACCGCCTAGGGTGAGAACAAACAGCACCGTGTCCAATGCCTGGTGTGTGAAGCCAAACGAACCCGCCCCTCCTTCTCTGTCAACACCACGATGGCTCCCTTGAAACATCCCTGTTCCATTTCAGTATAAATACATTAATAAATAGCCTGTCACCCACATGTTACCCTGTATTAAATCTCCCCACGTCAGCTGAAGACAACGAATCACTGCCGTTTTAAACTACCTCGTAATCAAGTGCACATTAACCCATTCGATGCAAAGCTTAATTAAATAACTTCAGCAAGCAAGCTCCATAAATGCAGCACAGTGTGTGCATTTCTTTACCTTTGTCCAGATACAATGCACCATATCGTCAGTCCTACTACTGCACTTATACCTTATTAAACTCCCTGGCCACTAGGGGGTAGCCTAATCTAACTCTTCACGTCAGTATCTACTTTGGCATCAGGTGTGGTCCAGTGCCTGCTTTTTAGGTCTCGCGCCTAGTGTTGCAGTGCGCAGCTCTGCTCGCGCAGCGCGAGACTTATTGTAGGGGCTTCAGAAAGCTGACCAGACGCTCGTGGGTCATGGCCTTTTCTGTGTGGTTACCCGCATGGCCGACATCTGTTTTGCATTATCGTGCCCAGACTCGTGCGCCATAATGCAAAACAGATGGCCTGCTCCCTCACACAAGCGCGCGCGCTCTCTCGCGCACCACTCGCGGCTCGTTTTGAAAGCAGCCGCGCAACCACTGATACTGCGCTGCGGCCTCACTTGTCTCTCCCGCCCGTCCGTGTTGTGTCTATCTGTGCAGGCGGCGCTGTGTTTGGCCTCACTTGTCTCTCCCGCCCGTCCGTGTTGTGTCTATCTGTGCAGGCGGCGCTGTGTTTGGCCTCACTTGTTTTTTTTATCAATGCCTTCTACTAATCATTTTTTGTTTGAAAGGGGAAAACTACAGCTACCAGAATGCACCGGGAGGAAAAGATAACTACTTGTAACCGGGTGGAGCTCACGTAGCGCCGCGAGAAGGGATACTTCCTAGTTAAAACTGGAGTTTGGAGGGAGTCCAAGACTGACTGAGAATGGACTGCTGCAGTGTTAAAGGCACAAGAATCCTTTATGAGGGAAGGGGGAGGGCGAGGCATGGCCCAAGTAAGTGGCGTGAGTAAGACATCAGTGCTGTGAGCGCCTGGAGGGGATGCAGACGTATGGGAGGGAGGGACGGGGAAATCAAAGGAAAACATGGGGAGTAACCCTGCTGCACCCGGGCAGTCGGCGTGTGTGTAAGGCATGAAGAGGGACAAAGGGGGTGGGGGTGTGTGAAGATGGAGTAAGAATAAACGCCGGCCAGCTGGGAGCTCAAGGCCGCATCGGATACTCTCTCATCCCAACGGAAAGTGAGACACTAGATGTGAGACCTTTTCTGGGTGTCCTGGTGACTAGGCGGCGCCCCGCGCGGGTAACGTTGTGCTGCAACTGGAGAGCTGCGTTACTGCCGTCAACCTTAACTCTCCAGGTGTTGCAACGTCGTAGGACGGTTACACACTACGTCACAGCGTATAACAGTAACTATTAGACCATAAACTTTATGTCCGCGAAGGCGGGCAACTGAATTATTGGGTTTCCAGCCAAAACAGCCCAAAATATTCTCTTTCTCAAAAACAAGGCACCAACCAGAGAAGAAGAGGTGGATTTTAGGGTGTCATGTTTCGCAATCATAGTGTCAAGTGCAAAGGAGTAATGGCGGGCTGGAAGGCTGTGCCCATACAGGCCATGGTTCAGGACGAGAACAATGGAAGACTCGGCTAGTAGATTCAGTGGGAGTCATTCGTCAGTACCCGCTAAGGTGCCCTCAAGAAGTTTCAAACTTTAGAGGTCGAAGAGGACGCACGCGCACACCCACGACCCCAGTTAAGGACGCAGTGTGTTGGACCATTCAAGTCAAACACAACTAGGCACATATATATCCCACACGAGTAAAGACAAGGACCCCAGTTATGGGTGCAGCAATACACACAGTGGCAGGTCGAGCACAATTGGAGCGCGCGCACATCCCTTACACAAGGAACGGTACTGACCCTCGTTATGGGTGCAGAAATGCTCACAGCATTCAACGGCTCAGGTTGAACACATACAATTCCACTGGAGGGGCAGGAAAGAAGGCAGGCTACTGGAATAATGCACTTCTGCAGCAGCAACGTTTTCTGAACAATTAAGGATTTACCACATTTGCCACATAATCCATCCTCTGCTGCGAAATCTGCAGAATTTAACAAACAAAATGTTTCTATCTCGAATGGATCATCATAAATTGCTAAATATGTGACGTGTTCCTGCACAGCTGAAGACCCTTCACAAGGTTGGCTTGTTAACTATCTTTCAGTTGCTTATTGCTGTATTTGGTTGTTAAGCTGGTACTAATGAGGTGACATCATTGCCCAGAATGTGTTACTATGTGTAAAAAATAACCAAATAATGAAGCAATACTATCACAAAATATGCCACACTACACCGCATAATTTGCCTTTTCTTGCCACATAATGTGGTCCTCCACTGCTACATAATTCCAGTGGCCCACCAAAAGGCCTATAACATACCTGTCAACTTGAAGAACAATCTCAGAGTGCGAGGAGGGGGTGGGATCTTGTGCCAATAAGTATCTAGGAGGCACTTTTGAACCCCACCCCGTCCCCAAGCCCCCTCCTCCCCCCAAAAAAGCTTGCTGAGTCTGGTGCCAATGTCCTGGGGTGTTTTCGCACTCTTTAATGGACGTGGGCAGTTCAGAGCCTCTAAAAAACAAGCTGGAAAACCACTATTTAAAGTGGTTTTCAGCTCGTTTTCCGTGCCAAATTGGTGATATAGGCTCCTCCCCGGGGCTGTGTTTTTTTGTGTGCAAAATTATGGATTTGCCGCATTTGCCATATAATCCCTCATCTGCTGCATAATTTGCAGATTTTAACAAAAGAAAATAATTTCTTGCTCAAATGGATCACAAGTTACTTAAAACGTGGCGATGGAGGTACACACGCAGTGGAAGGCCCTTTGCAAAGGTTGACTGGTCATGTTTCGGTTGATTTTGCTGTGGTTGGTTGTTAAACTTTGCCTAGGCAGTGGTGCAGAGTCGAAATATCGCCGCAAAAATATCGCGGGACAGAAATATCGCCGCAAAAATATCGTGGAGAAGAAATATCGAGAACAAAAATATAGCTGACAAGAATATCGACTGACAGGTAAGTAATATCGATTACATAAATATCTTTGTAATAAATATCGTTTACAAAAATATAGTTTACAAAAATATCGATTTATTAATAATTTTATGTATTTTAGTGTTTTTAATGAGAATTGTTTATTTTATTATATGTTTTAGAGTTTTACTAGTTATTAATTTATTTTAAGTTTAATTCTGCGTTTTTAGTTCTGTAGCGGGTTGTGGGTTTATAGGGGATTAGGGTGGGAAGTAATTTAATTTTATAAGATTTATTGAATAATTAATGTGTTAATTGATTAATTAATAATAGTTTAATAATTAGATGTTAATTAATTTCAATTATTCAATTAATAAATAATTAGGTTAATTGCTTAATTAATTTTAGGTGTGTTGTGGTGTTTATATGTGTAAATTGTGTGAAGGGTGGTAAGTAATTAATTTTTTTTATTGATTAATTATTAAATACTTTTAAGTTAATTACTATCAATTAATTAGTAATTATTAATTGTAATTGTGTAATTAATTTTAGGTGTGTGTTTTGGTGTTAATATGTGTAAATGGTGTGAAAGGTGGTAAGTAATTAATTTTTTATTGATTAATTAATAAATAATAAATTAAGTTTCATTAATTAATTAGTAATTATTAAATTTAATTGTGTAATTAATTGTAGGTGTGTGTTGTGGATTTAATAGTGTTAAATAATGGGTAATTAATTTGTTTTATTATCTTTGTTAATAATAATATATTTAAATTTATATATTAATTATTTTAATATTGGAAATTAAATTTAATAAAAATGTTGATGGTTTTATTTTTTATTGTTTTGGGATCCAGCGCTTTCCCTACTGTTGCACTCACTGGAGTGGGAATAGTAAATTTGACCCCTCCGCTATCCAGCGCTTTCCCTACTGTTGCACTCATTGGAGTGGGAATAGTAATTTTTACCCCTACGCTATCCAGTGCTTTCCCTACTGTTGCACTCACTGGAGTGGGAATAGTAATTTTTACCCCTCCGCTATCCAGCGCTTTCACTACTGTTGCACTCACTGGAGTGGGAATAGTAATTTGTACCCCTCCGCTATCCAGCGCTTTCCCTACTGTTGCACTCACTGGAGTGGGAATAGTAATTTTTACCCGTACGCTATCCTGTGCTTTCCCTACTGTTGCACTCACTGGAGTGGGAATAGTAATTTTTACCCCTCCACTATCCAGCGCTTTCCCTACTGTTGCACTCACTGGAGTGGGAATAGTAATTTTTACCCCTTCGCTATCCAGCGCTTTTTCTACTAATGTTTTTATTTTGTTATTAAATGTATGTATTATTTTTTTTAAATAGTTTAATATGTTAATTAAATATAGAATATTTTATTTTAAATTATTTATATATGTGTTTATTTTATTTTTATATAATTAAAAAAGTTTATAAATTAAATAAAGATAATAGTTAATAAAATGTATTTAAGTAAATATATGTATATGTAAATATTTTTTTGTGTTTATATTTAATAAATTAAGTTTATTTGTTATAATTAGTTTAAATATATATTACATTTAATTTATTTTGTTAATAATTTTAATATTTATTAATTAATTTATTTTAATTTGTTATTTTTTAAAATCGATATTTTTTACATCTATATTTTTTACATCTATATTTTTGAGTCGATATTATTGTACTTACCTGTTTAAGTATAGCAATTCGATATTTTTGTAATCGATATTTTTACATCGATATTTTTTTCAACTATATTTTTGTAATCTATATTTTAACATGGAACCCTAGGCAGTATTACCATGTGTAAAAATGACAAAATAATGAATTAATAGTATAAAATACGTGCAGCATTATGCTGCATAGTTTGCCTTATCTTGCTGCATAATTTAGTCAACCCTGCAGCATAATTTGGTGCTCCCCTGCCGCATAATTTCAGTCGCCCTGCTCATGGTGCCAGTGGCTTAACGAAACTTGAGGGGGCCCCCTGCAAAGTACATGAAGGGGGCACCCTACGCCCCCGAATCCAGTCAGGAGCTCCCAAGCCAGGGGCCCGTGCACAGTGCCAGATGGGCCCCATGTAGCTCAGGGGGGGCCCACTCACCGTGGTGGCTGCGTGGGCTGTTATGCCACTGCACAGTGCTCAACAGCAAGTAGGTTACCAGATGGCTCCCTTCCACTAGGGACACCTTGGCCAGTCCAGTGTCTCCGTCTGCAAAACACTGTTATCTCAAAATTTAGTTCAACTGAAGCGAACTTGGACTACAAGTCCCAGAACGCATTAGGTTGCAAAATAAAAGCAGAGGACAGGAAACCGGTACCTCTGGTGACGTGGAGCCATCTGGTACCCTTTGCATTAGTATATCAATTAACATGCGAGTTTCCCAAGACACATTTGCATCACAGGCGGCAGCGTTTCATACTTGCTGTGTTTAAACCTCTTGGCGTTTATAATGATAGGAGTCGATAATAGGTACCTGTCCCCTGACTTACCTCGGCTGCATTAGCTGCTTGTACATTACTTCACTTATACCACAGGTCACTTGTTCGCATCTTTTTAGGGCTTCAAATAAGGTTGTTTTAGATGTATGCCATTTCTTGTCGGGTGCAAGTGGCGGCTCATACTGTTTCCCGCAAGAAGTATCCGCAGGAAAACTTTCTCCGTCTTGGCTGTCAGGTGCTGAGTGCTGTCTCCCTAAAGGGTGTTTTTGTTTCCATTGAGTCTTGCCGGGTGTCCCCGTGGCTGGTCTTGGGCGAGCCTTTGGCGAAGAAGGTCGGTACACAGTACACTGTGTCTTTAAGAGGCGGTGCCTCCACCACGCCTGGCAGGCAGCACAGTGTCAGCCCTGTCTGTGGTGCGGCGTGATGACCTCACAGCCAAGTTTAAATATTTAACCGACTCGACAGCTGCTGAGTGTGCCGAGCTCTAATGTGGAGCAGCCCAGCCTGAGAACATTAACCACCAGCTACTATCCGCACAAAATGTGCTTATGTGCATACGCCTGAGGTGATTTCTAGACTGAGCCTAGGAAAGAGACATCCTAGAAAGAAACCCCACAATGCTATGCAGATAGGATGACCAGATACCGAGGACACCCCTTTTCCATTCCTGGATTTTGTTTTACATTTCAGTGCATTTTGGGAGTTGTAGTCTTGGTTTATTTTAATTAAGTCACTTGATCCAACACACTTAATAACAATGATATGTGAAAGCAAAGTCCAGAAATGGAAAAGTGGTGACACGGAACCACGTGGATGTAAGGACAACATTCCAGGATACTTCTTTCGGTGCGTTAACACCATTACCTGATTTCTACTGTATTGTAGGCCCACTTACATGGTAACTTTGTGCGGTATGGTGTCCCTCGTCCAAGGAAGGTTGTCCTCTGACCATTCCATGAGTCGAACCCTCACACACAGGTCTCTACCAAGGCAAACTAATCCTGATCTGTCCCCATATGCTTCAAGTGGACAAGCATGCAGGGCAACTTCTAAGGAACAGGAAGTAATCTGTCACAACTGCCACTTAATTCTTCCCCATATTATGTATCACTCCACCAGTCTACCTGAACGCAAGAAAGGAGTGATTAAAAAAAAGAGCTCCATTGCGCTGCCTACTGCTAAACGCAAGATCACTGGTTAAACATAGCACGGAGTGTGCACTGTTTATTGAAGAATATAATATAAAATTGGCATTTATCACGGAATCATGGTCTGATAAAGCCTCAGGGCCGGATTTGGCCTAAGCCCTACCTCCAGGGTTCCAGTGTTTCACTCAAGACAGACCGCTCAGGAGAGGGGGAGGACTGACGATTATATATCATAACTCCCTACAGCCCTCCTTCCAAACAGCATCCAACTCGGCCTGTGAAGCACTTTCGTTTAGTTTTCATACCCCTCCTCATAATTTTTTCAAGGGTATTCTTCTTTTTCGACCTCCTGGCCCTAGAGGTGGCTTCCTAGAGTCCGTCGGAACTCTGTTAGAGGATGGGCTCCGCTCCGACTCATTCATGATTCTTGGGGATTTTAACTTCCATCTGGAAGCACTCACCGACCCTGACACAATTAACTTGGGAGAGGTGATGAATAGTGGGAATCTAAGGCAACTCGTAGAAGGCCCTACTCATGCAGCAGGGCACACCTTAGATGGGATTTTTACCAACAACCCTAATCTGACTTGCACTGAGGTGTTGCCACTTGCCTGGACAGACCACGCAGCCATTCAGTTTGAATTGACACCTCCCAACCCCATCAATACAAGGTAGAACCCAAAAAAGAGATAGTAACAAGAGCCTGGAAGAAAATTAAAGGCGCTGAGTTAAGAGACCTACTCAGGACAACGGCCCGCCCTCAGTAGTAGAGGACGCCGCCACCACCGCTTACACAGAGTGGATAGATACAGCGTGCAATAAACTAGCCCCAGCAAAACTATGGACCCCCAAGCGCTCTCAGCCATCAGCCCCCCGGTTTTCAGAAGAATTGAGGAAGCAAAAACACGCCTGCAAACGCTTAGAGCGCGCTTGGAGAAGAGGCTATAGTAATGCTGACAAAGAGACATATAGGCTGAGCCTTACCCTCTATAAACAAGCATTGGCATAGCCAATAGGTCTCGCCTTTGGGACATTATAAGTGTTTAGCCATGCAACAGTTGATGTTGCACCAAGGATATTGTGCTGCATGATTAAATACTTATAAGGTCCCAAAGGCGAGACCTATTGGCTATGCCAATGCTTGTTCAGCTTTGGAGAGCTCTCAACACATGATGTCTACACGTTGTTGGCACGTTATATAAAACTGGACATTTCTAATTTTCATTAAAATCAGGATTCATGCACACTTCTAAATTATGTCACTCAACTTACTTACGAAACAGATCTCGTGTTGATCCAGGCTAACCCATAGCTGGCCTCCCCCAAAGTTCCATCATTCCCTCGCCGTACCCTCTCCCCACCCAGTCTGCCCTACATCATTCCCTCACTGAAGCCTTTGGCGTAACGCAATGAAGGCCCCTCCTGCAGAATGTGGCGAGGGACCCTGGTGGTCATGTATCTCACAGTTTTGTTAATCCTTAGGCTGAATGGAGGCCCCCTGAAGCCCCCTTGTTACTCCCGAGTGTTCCTTTTCCTCCTTAGTCCAGGGAGGACCAAGAAGGGGGCATTATTCCCCTGGCCATGTGCACCTGCTACATTTACTTATACAATTTAAAGAAGGCCTGCCATGCTTATTTTTAATGACAAGGATTGTAACAGGGCTAATATCACTGGACGACACCGGAGGGTGAAGCTGCCTATGTATTCCTTGTTTGCAGAATATGCAATCTTACTTGGAACCGCTGCTCGTCATTTGGGAGGCTCTCCTTACGTTGTTGACCTGGACTCCATAAAAACCTCTGACATGCCTGCCTCAGTCTGCTGAGCCTCGCGCCCAAGGTCCATCAGCCTGGCCTCACATCCTCCGTAGGCCCTCCTTTAGGCAGAGTACATCCGTCTGAGCCAGTATACCACTGAAACAGCTCCAAAAGTCCTCAGCTGAGTGTCATGCCCTCAGAGGCAGGTCTGTCTTCGGCTTCACAGCCTCTGTCACAACAGTCTCACGCCTCACAGACGTTTTCTGCCTCACATGTAAAATGAACCCTTCAATGCACTACATGCTTGTCACTCTCCCTACGCACTAGTATTTGAAAGGCGGTGGTCAGTACCAACTTGGAAAGGTTACGTAGCGAAGTGACTGGGCGTGAATTCATCTCTGTAATGTTGGTCCGCTCCCGGAGTGAAGGTAGTGTACTTTGGGTCGCCGTGGTTTAGCCCGGATGTGACCTCAGAGAGTTAATTAAGAAGTCTACCACTTCCTGGGAGTAAATAGTTCACCACCAGCCGCACTTAAACCCGTCTGTTTATTTTTATTTTATTTTATGCGTTTTTATATAGCGCGGACTTTACCCGAAGGTGTCAGAGCGCTTCACAATAGGAACAGTAACATTACATGAGGAGTCGGTTACACGTGAGCATAATACAAAAGCAAGCGTTACATTACATGAGGAAAGGTGACAATTGTGCAACTAACAAAAACAAACCAGATACAAAGAGGTATACGTTCCAAGAGGAAAAAGTGACAGGTGTGCATGATACATGAGATACAAATAGAGGTATAATACTGCAATAAGTGGCAGTCACTCAGAACACACTGAGACGGCACTTCTATAGGCATGGAGTACAGAATTTCCTATAGTTGAAGAACTTTCTTGAGGGAGTAGAGAGGGCGTGAATTACACAGGGGACTTAAAATGAAGGGAGCACACACATAAAATCCAGCACAGCACGCAAGGGTGAGGAATGTACAGGAAAAAGTAAAAATTTACAATGAAGAGCGCTAGAGGGGCCTGCGAATGAAAGTATTAGTTCTGAAAGTGTCTTTGGAAGAGAAGAGATTTGAGGTCAGCTTTGAAGATCCGGGTAGAGGCGGTGGCACGGAGCAATGGGAGAAGCGAGTTCCAGATTCTCACCGCATTGCCTGAGAAGGATTGCGCCATCGATCTTTCCCTTTTGAAGACGGGGGGTTCAAGCAGAAGCTTTTCCGCATTGCGAGAAGGGCGAGAGCCACCGGACAATTTCAATTTATTCGCCAGGTAACGAGGGGAGGACGTGTGTAAGGCTTTGTGTGTGATGCAGGCAGTTTTTGCCTGCCTGTGCGGTTATTGAGTGCCGTTCCCCTCCCCTTGGTATTCTGGTGCACTCTATGCCGTCTGCATAACAATCTCCTCCACTGGACGGATTGGTAATGTGGGCACTCGGGCATTGGCCGAAGGGCCGGTGTCTCAGTGCCCTCTGTGGGCCGTTTTTTCCCCCTTTCCCAGTCCACAGAGACCACTGACAGGGAGAGGAAAGCAGCCTCGCTGTGCGGCCCTTCAGCGATGATCAGCTGTGGCCTCTCCTTGACCCCCTGCTCTGCCAAGCAATCACGCTGATGGTGGGCTGGGGAGGGGTGATTGTGGCCAGAATCGGCCTCCCAGGGGGCCAGGTGTTGCTCAGGCCATTGAGCCATTTTCACCTCGGCCCCCCTGGGGCCCACGCAGCCCTGAAAGAGTGTTTTCATTAACACCTCGCCCACAGCTCTTCTCATTCAGGGCATAGTGGGCGAGGAAGAATGGGTCTCGCTGTGGGGGCCAGGTAATGTTGGGAACTGGCACCATCTTCACCTGAACCTCTCCCCCACCCCCATGGATGGCCCAGCAGCTGTATTTTTTGCTTTATCCCCTCTCCTGCCAGGCCATTGCCCCGAGGCAGTGAAGGGCTGGGGAGGGCTGAGTAATTTACAAATAGCTGGGGCCTCGCTGTTTTTCTGGTGCTCCTGCGCTGGAGGGCTGGGGAATCATTTTTTAGGAGAAAGGGGCCTCGCTGTTTTTCTGGTGCTCCTGCGCTGGAGGGCTAGGGAATAATTTTTTAGGAGAAAGGGGCCTCGCTGTTTTTCAGGTGTTCCTGCGCTGGAGGGCTGGGGAATAATTTTGTAATAGAAAGGGGCCTCGCTGCTTTTCAGGTGCTCCTGCGCTGGAGGGCTGGGGAATAATTTTTCAAGAGAAAGGGGCCTCGCTGTTTTTCAGGTGCTCCTGCCCTGGAGGGCTGGGGAATAATTTTGTAATAGAAAGGGGCCTCGCTGCTTTTCAGGTGCTCCTGCGCTGGAGGGCTGGGGAATAATTTTTTAGGAGAAAGGGGCCTCGCTGTTTTTCTGGTGCTCCTGCCCTGGAGGGCTGGGGAATAATTTTGTAATAGAAAGGGGCCTCGCTGTTTTTCAGGTGCTCCTGCCCTGGAGGGCTGGGAAACAATTTTTTAGGAGAAAGGGGCCTCGCTGTTTTTCAGGTGCTCCTGCGCTGGAGGGCTGGCGAATAATTTTGTAATAGAAAGGGGCCTCGCTGCTTTTCAGGTGCTCCTGCGCTGGAGGGCTGGGGAATAATTTTGTAATAGAAAGGGGCCTCGCTGCTTTTCAGGTGCTCCTGCGCTGGAGGGCTGGGGAATAATTTTTTAAGAGAAAGGGGCCTCGCTGTTTTTCAGGTGCTCCTGCCCTGGAGGGCTGGGGAATAATTTTGTAATAGAAAGGGGCCTCGGTGCTTTTCAGGTGCTCCTGCGCTGGAAGGCTGGGGAATAATTTTTTAAGAGAAAGGGGCCTTGCTGTTTTTCAGGTGCTCCTGCCCTGGAGGGCTGGGGAACAATTTTTTAGGAGAAAGGGGCCTCGCTGTTTTTCAGGTGCTCCTGCGCTGGAGGGCTGGGGAATAATTTTGTAATAGAAAGGGGCCTCGCTGCTTTTCAGGTGCTCCTGCGCTGGAGGGCTGGGGAATAATTTTTTAGGAGAAAGGGGCCTCGCTGTTTTTCTGGTGCTCCTGCCCTGGAGGGCTGGGGAATAATTTTGTAATAGAAAGGGGCCTCGCTGTTTTTCAGGTGCTCCTGCCCTGGAGGGCTGGGAAACAATTTTTTAGGAGAAAGGGGCCTCGCTGTTTTTCAGGTGCTCCTGCGCTGGAGGGCTGGCGAATAATTTTGTAATAGAAAGGGGCCTCGCTGCTTTTCAGGTGCTCCTGCGCTGGAGGGCTGGGGAATAATTTTGTAATAGAAAGGGGCCTCGCTGCTTTTCAGGTGCTCCTGCGCTGGAGGGCTGGGGAATAATTTTTTAAGAGAAAGGGGCCTCGCTGTTTTTCAGGTGCTCCTGCCCTGGAGGGCTGGGGAATAATTTTGTAATAGAAAGGGGCCTCGGTGCTTTTCAGGTGCTCCTGCGCTGGAAGGCTGGGGAATAATTTTTTAAGAGAAAGGGGCCTTGCTGTTTTTCAGGTGCTCCTGCCCTGGAGGGCTGGGGAACAATTTTTTAGGAGAAAGGGGCCTCGCTGTTTTTCAGGTGCTCCTGCGCTGGAGGGCTGGGGAATAATTTCGTAAGAGAAAGGGGCCTCGCTGTTTTTCAGTTGTTCAGCTTGTAGGACATTGTCACCTTGGCCCTGTGTCCTTCCCAAGAACAATATCCTCCAACTGACATTCCTTGTGTGTTTCATGAAAGGGCACGCCCGCGAATGTGGGCCACGCCCCGCGAATGTGGGCCACGCCCCGCGAATGTGGGCCACGCCCCGCGAATGTGGGCCACGCCCCGCGAATGTGGGCCACTTTTTTCGTCAGTGCCCGGGCCAAATTGTGATCCCAATGCGACCCTGTCTGGACCGCATTTCAGCTGCAGCCACGTGCAAAGCCGGCGCCGCCTCGGTTCTGACCCATTGGGAACAGTGAGCCTGGACTGCCAGAACACAAACACATCGATGCAAAACTGCTTTTGGCCCTGCTGGGCCTTAACGGCGAGGGAAAGCTTTGGCCCTGTCGCCAGAGCCAGAGGAAGATTGTGCTTGTGCAGCCGCACGTTTCTGCACAAACATGAAGCACTTCACAAGGGCGTGCAGTACCGCACAAGCCACGCAACGAAAGTTTACTGCCTATATTCGCTGTTGATTTCATGAATTGGAGCCAGTAATGTTGCACCTGAAAACAAGAAACCCAAACGCTTAATCGTAATTCCAAGAGGGTGGCTAGAATGATTCCTTATTCCATCTTCACTATCAACACAAATTTCTGTTCCTTTCACGACCCTGTTCTCATAGCTGTAGTTAATTTCATGAGGGCACTCAGACTTTAAAAGAGCCACGAATCCCTTGCTTCTCCTTATAAGGTCCCAGGTCTTGAATCCTCATATACCTCTTAGTGGAATACATAGAAACACGCACATACTATATATGAAGTACACCGTGCTGTTTTGTTCCATAGTCATACCTGTTGCATAATTTTCGTACTGGTTTGCTGCATAGTTCCAAAGGCCCTAGTGAGCTATGGGACTCTTCTGGACACATCCCTTGTTCTTAGGGCGTACCACTGAGAAAAACAAAAGAGCAATGGGTAGAGTTCATGAATTCATCTCAACTACTGATCATGAGTCGTTTCCTGCATCATATACATCTTTTGCTCACTGTGCAGTTAAGGTACCAACATGCCTGGCAACGCTGCACATCGCCTGGGTATTTACTTGTTTCTGCTCCATTTCACATGGGCCCATTTGCCTCTGTATTTGCATCTCCCCGTTTCCTGACTCTCGGGTCTTCCGCCCATCTGGTCCTTACCTCTGGGAGCCATGTACCCTAGTGAGTTCTGGCTCTCAAATCCCTGCTCACCGTTGCTGATGCCTGGGGATAGCACAGCACAGTCTTGTCCAGGTCTGCACTGTGAAGTACTCTGGAGAGATCACAAGAGAAAGAGTCTTTACTTTCTCAGTTATAAACAGGTTCTTTTCTTCCTTCAGAGTTGCATTGTTTTCACTCTCACATTCTCTCTCCCAGTTATTTTACCAGACCCTACAACTGGGCTCATTTTCTTTGACTGAATGAGGCTTGTGGTAGATAATGGGTCCCTGGCACGCTGCCAACCTTTCTGACCTAATGTTGGGCATGAAGCCTCACCAGTACCCGGCATGCATCCAAGGCTCACTAGGAAAGGGGTTTAGAGTCTGAAGAACACAAGCATGCCAATCAGCAGTGCCTCCCTCATCCATGTGTTTGTCGGCTCTCTATTTTTTGTGCCTTAATTTTTATTGTATTGCTTTTGTTAATGACTAATTAAAAAAAAGAACACCAGTACCAGCACACGCATTGCTTTGGCTCAAGGTGATTGTATCTGTCATGCACTCCAAGCAGTGCTTAATTTGTAAAAAAAAAATAATAATAAGGGCCGGGGCCCTTCTCAGGAGGCCACCACAGTTTGCACCACACATTGCCCCTGTACTTACACAACTGCTAAACTTTACACTGCTACAAATGTGACAATTCAGACTGTTTGAGGCCGCCAAAGCTTTAAGAATGGCTTGGGTGGCAGGCATAGTTGTTTTTAATGTATATTGAGTTAACAGGCAACTGTTTTTCTGTTCTTTATATTACACAAACAGCGTCACTATGTGGCAGCTGTCATAAGTGCAGGTTCAGGCAATTAATTGCCAGTGCTGGCAATTAAGTCCCAGCGCCGAGCCCCGGTAACCACCTGCTCAAATTAAGCACTGACTCCAAGGCCAGGCAGCACTCAGTTCCTTCTCATGCGCTTGTGCACGTGTGCAACTTGTGTGACATTTGTTCGGCTGACAATGTAACATAACTGTGAGGCCATCAGCACGGCAAAGCCATAGCCTCCTGCACTGAGGAACCACCCCTGATGACACCCATCCAGTACCGGGAGCTACAGGCTTCCGCCCTGCTGTGAGCGGGGACATGAGCCATGATCACAACCCACCCTTCCTCAACTCATCACAGGGTGTTGTTGTCAGCCAGCCTTACTGACTCTACCCCACCCTGTGACGAGCAGGGGTAGGGTGGGGTTAAGCAGGGCTTTAAGTAGGATGAAAAAACTGGGGAGTCTCTGAAAGAGACGAGGCAAACCTGTAAAAGGGGCGTGGCCAACAATTCCGGAGTGTGGCCTAAATCATAAGAACTAGAATAGTGCACTTAAGCAATTTTCTCTGAGAAAGGTGGCAAAACCTAACTGCAAGCTGCAAGACCTTGGATCAGCTACCAAAGTTTACTCCACAAACACGAAGTGCACACTTTTTATTTAAAAACATGATACCTGTGCACAGCACAGCCAGGCAAGAGGCGCAAATTAGCATGTTTAAAAGAATAGTGCTGTAGACAGTGTATTTTGGACCCAAGTGCAAGGAAGGAAATGGTCTTCATGGCTGCTGTTTAAACTGCAAAATAAAGTAGTAATCAGGGTTCAGTGGGCCCCTCAAACCTCTGGACCCTAGTGTCACTGCACCCGCTGAACCAATTGAAGCTATGCTCCTGTTTTTGACAAGTGGTGGGAGTAAGGCAGACGTGGAAGAAAGGGTGGCGAAGTCTCCAGAGAATAAATGGCTGTAGCATGACAGCTTTTTAAAGCGACTGTGAAAGAAAGCATATTTTGTTTCCTCTGGTGCCAAAACTGTTGAATTTTAAAATATGGCTCCCTTTATTAGCTGTCTGTTTCTCTCACGGAGGGCACTTTTATTTTGGCACCCAGCCTATTTTCTGTCCCAGTTTGACCCTGCCCGTCCTCTAATCTCATCCTTCAAAAAGTAAGGACACATCCTTTAATGTAATTAAAATGGACCTAAGCATATACTCAGTTTCTCAGTGCCTATTTAAAAATGCTCACTTTGAGCATATGCCTCTTAATTCCGTAATATAAAGTGATGCACTAAGCTAAAACACTGCTCAGTGTTAAAGAAATACACTTTTTAAATTTTAGTGACAGCTTATCATATTCAAACGTGATGTTTATCGCACGGTTTGCATTTATGTTCAGATCCTGACCACATCAGACTCCGAGTACACATTGTCCCTGGTAGATGCGAAGACATGCACGCAGAAAGCAAGGCGGGGGTGAGCCCAGAGAAGCTTACCCAGCTACTACCTTAAATTCCTATATTTTCTAATCATGTGCAATTACTGTAAGTAGCATAGGTGTCCCAGTGTGCTGTGTGGAGGCGCATTGACACACTCAAAGTTTACCTGCACTATTTGAGCAATCGCAGTGATAGGAAACAAACAAACAAACATGACACGCCGACAATGAGTGGCCACAAACATCTCTCCTCCATGCCACATACATTGAAACTTTCCGAATCCTGGCTCATGCCCTGCATAGCTTGTTTTCTTGTGGTTAAAAATGGCGGGTTTGACATTCATGGCTCCACAGCAGCCTTAAGGCTAAACTACAACCACATTTGTGATCTGTAACATCAGGCAGTTAGGAGGATGAAAAGGCACGTCAAAAAGGGGACACTCAAGGTCATGAAACCATTACATGAATTGGGCCAGTCCCAGACAAGTGCCATCCATGAATCACCTTATTCCGATTAGGTGTCGGTCCAGGGGATGATTCCGGTCCGGTTTCGAACAACACCACAACCAGCATCAAAGGAAAGGTCAGGTGTTATGTTAATTAAATCGAAAGCGCTGGAATACCCAAGGGTGTCTTAGCGCCAGCTTTATTGGAAGTGCAGAGGAACCTAGAGTGACAGAAGTTCTACTCAATATTGAAAAAACACGTTTTCAAAGTTTTCCTTAACGCTAGTAGGTTGAGCAAAGCTGTGCTATGCCATGGCAGAGAATTCCAACCTTTTGTTGCTCCCAACACAAAGCTTCTGCCTCCCCAAGCCGACTGTTTGAACCTGGGGACAACTGCGAGTTTGCCTGATGCAGACCGTAGGGTCCTGCCTGGGGTATACAATTTAAAACGTTTTTTTTGTTGAAAATCTGGCCCTTGGTCATGTAACTCTTTGTAAGCGATACAGGGTGATTTGAAGGCGATTCTTTGTCTTATGGTGAGCCAGTGCAGTTTCTTAATTGATGTGGACCGAGTGATATTTTGGAATCTTCATTAGAAGTTGGGCTCCAGCGTTCTGCAGAGTTTGCAGTTTATTCAGTATGTATTGGTGTGTATTTAGAAGTAGCCCATTACAGTAATCTAATTCGACATCACCATTGATGTGATAAGCATTTTTTGAAGATTAGCTGGAATGTAGCGTAAAATCCTCTTTATTGTCCTTAGAGTGAAAAAGGCTGAGGAGGTCACTGCATTGACATGATCAGTACAGCTCAATCTGTCATTGATTAAAACACCCAGGTTGTGGGTTTTCGGACTGGTGTGGTGAGTGAGCCCAGTTCCTGCGGCCACCAAGTCGGGGTCCAAAAGGAGGTCTGTGCTCCAAACCATAATGTATGTATGTAGGGAATTTATAGAGCGCAGGAATCAGCCCTGAAGGGGTATCTCCGCGCTAACATAGAAAACAAGTCAGACAGGCACAGATTCCCATAGCTCAAGCCTTGAATAATTCCGTCTTCAGGAGTTTTCTGAAGCAAGCAAGACTAGGACATTTACGTAAATCCTCTGGCAGATAATTCCAGTATTTTGGAGCCAAATAAGCAACAGTTTTGCCTCCAGATCGTATTTTCTTAAAACGCGGGACCACCAGCAACCTTTTGCCTTCCGACCTGAGACACCGGTTCGGGTAGTACACTTTGAACTTATCCGGCATATAGCTCGGGCTAGTACCATAAAAAGCTCTGTGAGCAAAGCAACAGAGCTTAAACTTTATTCTCTGGCGGATTGGAAGCCAATAGAGAGATTTCAGTAATGGCCCTGGGAGGTGCGGGGTGGTTTGTTAAGAGCTAGGCGAGCGGCCACATTCTGGGCGATCTGCAGTCTACTAAGAAAAGACTCATTCGCGGATGCCAACAAAGCATTACAATTGTCCAGGCGACCAATAATCAAAGCCTGAATTAGGGTTCTACGTACATTGAGGGGTAGCCACATGAACACTCTGAGCAAAAGGCTCAAGGTATGATAGCAGGTCCCAGCAGTGGTCATGGCTTGATCCTTCATCGATAGCTGGACCCCTAGATTTTTTGCCACCGAAGTTGGAGAAGGGGCGGGGCCTAATGCTGTCGGCCACCACTCAGGAGACCAGGAAGTTTGTGCAGCACCAAACAGCAGAATTTCTGTTTTGGTCGCATTTAACTGCAAGAAGTGTTCAGTCATCCATTCAGCTATGGCTGACATGCCGTTAGCAAAGCGCTGATCGACTAACTCTGTGTCCTTATCAAAGGACAGGAGTAATTGTGTGTCGTCAGCGTAGGAGTACGGCGTAAAGCTGTACTCTCGGATGACTTTAGCAAGGGGGGCCACATAGATGTTAAACAAGGTAGGGCTCAAACAGGAGCCCTGGGGCACCCCCTTACTAAGCTTCACAGTTTGAGATCGAAAAGGGCCCAGATTGATGGTTTGCGTGCAATGATCTAAAAAGCTGACCAGCCAATCGAGAGCCATCCCCTGCAGATCGGCCTCGCTCAGTCGAAATATCAGTTTCTGATGAGAGACCGTGTCGAAGGCTGCTGTTAGATCCAACAAAACCAACATCACTCCTTTGTTATCATCCAAGGCCATTTTAATATAATCCGTGACCCCGATGAGAGTTGTCTCAGTGGAGTAGTTGGATCTAAACCCAGACTGTGAAGGATCAAGGATGCCATTGGCCTCAAAATAGTCCATTAGTTGAGTATTAACATGGCTCTCCGCCATTTTGCCCATAAGCGGAAGGAGCGAGATGGGACGGTAATTGGAGAGCACTTCGGCAGGCACCTGATCTTTCTTCTTGATAGGTAGTACTTGGGCGACCTTCCAATCTAAAGGCACACTGCCTTCACTTAACGATGTGTTCAAGATCTCAGCAATAGGGGCGGCCAAGAGAGGGACGAGGAGAGCACATTTGTGGGCGGGCATTATATCCAAAGGAGACCCGGATTTAGCCTTTTTTAGCATGGCTTCCACTTGCGAGACCTCAATATCCTTAAAATGTTTCAGACCTTCACCTGAGCCTACTAGCGGTGCTAAATCGGATTTAGTAAGTAGCACCTGGCAGACGTTTTGAGGGAATTGTTTATAAATCAGGTTGATTTTATCGTCGAAGTATACGGCTATATTATCACACAGTCCCTGAGAGGGGGTGACCAGCTGTGCGCATGCCGTGGGGTTGGTAAGGGAGTTAAGAATTTTGTAGAGATCCTTTGCCGAATTTCCTGCCTGATTAAGTTTAGTTATAACATGATCTTTACGTGCCCTTTTTAGATTCTTATGGTAAGTAGTGAGGGCCAGTTTGAATTTAAATTTTTCTGTTTCCAGCTAGAATTTACGCCAAGATTTTTCTAGGTGTTTGCATCTAGATTTTTCCCTACGTAGGTCATCCGTGTACCATTCTTCACTTTTTTTCCGAGAGTTACTGACTTGATGTGTCATGGGAGCCGACCTGTCTATCACATCACGCATGGTATCATTGAAAACCCTAAGTTTCATGGTACTGTCCATATGCTCATTAAAAACAGGGGGTACGTATATTTTACTAAAAGATTCGGATGTGACTCTGTGCCAACACCTTTGAAGACCATACGAGGGGCGTCCAGCCATTAGGGGTCTAATGCTGCTGTTGATCCTAAAAGGAATCATAAAATGATCTGACCACATCAATGGGCAAGCAGGATCAGCAACAATATGTGAGGATGTGGAAAGTATAATATCCAGAGTATGACCAGCTGAATGTGTGGGCCCAGAATTGATCTTATTTAAGCCTAAAGTGGCCATGTCAGCTAAAAAACTCGCAGCCTCTACATTCTCCTTTTCTTCACTATGGACATTAAAATCTCCAAGTAACAGGAAGTGCTTGGATGTAATTATGTAAGGGCCAATTTTCTCCATAATTTTTAGGTTAAAGTCTTTTAATGGCCCGGGCGGGCGGTAAATAAGAGCGCCCTTTAAAGTTTCTTGGGGTGTCAGCTCGATTTTAAATATGCACATTTCCATCGTATTATCCAAGATGGAGTCAATCACTGTAACTTTCAACGCCTCTCTATATATTATGGCAACCCCGCCACCCATTTTGTCTACTCTATCCAGTCTAAGGATCCGGTAGTACTCTGGGAGGGCGAGGGCAATATTAGGCAGGGAGGTGGGTTTAAGCCATGTTTCTGTTAAAAAACTGAGATCTGGGGATTCCGAGCTCACCAGATCCCAGAGTTCAGTGGCATGTTTAGGTAACGAACGTACATTTGCCAGAAATCCCTTCCAGGAACAAACCTGATTTGAAGAGTGGGGCCTAGCAAGACTATTAACCGACCCACTCATCCCTGTCATGCTTTCCCTTCTAGCATTGTTGCCCTGTGTGCCCGGTGAGGTATTCGTGCAAGTAAAATGACAATGTGAGCAAGCAAAAGGACCTTCCAAATTAGCAATTGTATGATCATGCAGACACAATGGCAAATCATGTCTCACCTGAAAAAGTTGAGAGGACGTATAGGTGAGCCTAGGAGCGGTATCAGCCTGCAGACCGGCAGAGTTTCTGGCTCCTGGCGACGTACCGGCGACGTAAGACTTCTGTCTTTCCAGAATTGAGTTTTAAACAATTCATAGTCATCCATGTATTAACCGCCTGCATGCATTCACAGAATCTGGGTCCAACGCCACAGCCTTCGCTGGCCAGGTATATGACAATTTGTGTGTCATCTGATTAGGATGTAAGGGAAAAGCAGAAGGATTTTATTAAATCAGCCAGTGAAGTAACGTAAACATTAAAAGGGGCCGGACTGAGCGAGAACCACTGAGGGGACCCCTCAAAATAGGGAAAAAGGCTGTGAAACAAGATCGCCCAGTCGAACCGACTGCACTCAGCCAAGGAGGAAGGAGTTTAGCAGATCCCAGGCTGCTCCAGTGATCCTGATGTTAGCTAGGCGCTCCATCAGCAGCCCGTGATTAACGGGTGCACATGAAATCACAGCAGGACAGGTACAGAAGGGTCCAAAATCCCTCTACCCACATTGCTCGAATCAAGCACAGAAAGGAGGCACAGCGGGCTGGGATGCTTATAAAGCAACATCCCGGGCCCTCCCCCTCTGGTTACACTTGAGATTCCAGTTTCATTATGAAAGTGTTACGAGTGACTCGTGTAGT
Organism: Calotriton arnoldi; assembly: GCA_963921515.1. Lineage (NCBI taxonomy): Eukaryota > Metazoa > Chordata > Amphibia > Caudata > Salamandridae > Calotriton > Calotriton arnoldi. Next base: position 3,212,165 of record CAWUFW010000140.1, read on the forward strand.
GCTTCCAGGGGGAGGCTCTGCTGGGACTGTCGGTTCTCGTGGGCATGCTGGGCTCTTTCAGGACCGTGGAGTGGCGACTGCGGCGGTGGCGGCACTGTTTCTCTTTCCCCCTGCATATATCTTGAGTATACCGGCCTCCCCTGCGGCCAGAGTGGAGCCGCATACGAGAGGCAGCTGGCTGGCGGTGAAGGGCGGGGCTGCCCTGCTGCGCAAGGAAGGCAGCGTGAGACGCCGGTGGCATCGTGGACGGCATAACGTGGAGTGAAGGTTGAAAACAAGTTGCAGCATCAGCAAGTAAGTGGAAAATTACAGAATAAAATCACGGCAGTCCCTCATTTTTTTTTTTTGACCTGACATTGTAGGTTATAGCCTCCCTTTCAAATTTGTTTTCTGATTGCTGGTTCTGGACTGGATTAAACTCCCTGGGAACTCCTTGGGTCCAGTTGAGGGGCTTCTGCCCATGAAAAAATCTGGGAACTCTTTGTGCTAGGTTGTGCTGGGCTTTGTTCTGCTGAAGTGTAGGGAAAAGGAAAATAAAAAGAACATATAAAATAATAAATAAATAAATATACATACAGCCTTATACCAGAGCATTGCGGCGTTTAGGATCTACTGCCAGGATGGGGAAACATTTAAAGATCGCCATTGTAATGGCTCATGTTGATTCAAATGTGGCGCTCAAGTCCAAAACTCGAACAAACCAGATGAAGGTTGCTTCCGCAAACGCAAGAGCTGAGCACTCGCAGAAGGCCCATCGTGGGTCAGCCCCAATTTCTAGCCCTATGAGCTCTGAAGATGATGTCCTGGAACACGGTGCGGGGAGTCAAGGGGCCCCCAATCAGGAGACGGCTGAAAATCTCAGCCAGAGAGAAACAACTCCGAATCTAGGGGCTGAAGAACGAGACAGTGCACCATCTGGCTCCGTAATGTTAGGGGAGAGCCCGGTTGATAGCCCGACAGCAGTAAATCAAGATGCAATGGTGAACCAAGAGATTACTCAGGAAAATCCTTCCATTGCATCTCAAAGGAAGGCTAAGGAATACCCGTTATTTCTGAAATCTAAAGTGCCTTCACTGCCTTTACCAAATCAAATTTCAGAACATGATCTCCGCGAGCCAGTTCAACTGAGTCCTCCCTTAGCCGCCCAGGATCTCCCTCCGCTTTCTAGACCACTGGGGAGCCCTCCATCAACATCTGTGGCAGATAAAAATGTGGTAATAGGACAACAAGCACGGCTAGGGTCGGAAGATCCGTTTGGAGACCAGCTATTAGAGGCCGAGACTAGCTTTCAGTTCGATGTTAAAGCCATGTTAAATCTTATCCTTGATGAGATAAGGGAGATGAAAGCAACACAATCAAATGAGATAGCAGCACTACACTCACGTTTATCAAAAATTGAAGAAGCAGTCGATTCTTATCTGGTAAGACTCAAAGAGGCTGAATCTAGGATTTCTCTCCTTGAAGATCAGATGACCTTGATGCAGCATCAGGCCTCATTAGATAAAAAACAGAAACATTTGCTGGAAACTGAGTTAGAAGAGCTGGAAAACCATTCTCGACGCTCTAACCTGCGGCTAGTCGGGGTCCCAGAAGGCTGCGAAGGGTCACAAACGCTCCAGTGGGTCGAGTCTTTCATCAAGGAGAATGTGCTGCCCGAGTTTTCTGGTGACCTTACTATTACGCGAGCACATAGAGTCCCAGCACAGCCATTTCCGAACTCAAAGCTGCCTAGAACAATCTTAGTCAACTTTGCGGACTACCGAGTGAAAGAACAGATCTTGACCAGAGCTATTCACAAGAAGCAATTCTACACTCGGGAAGTTCTTAGCTGCCGCATCTTCTCTGATATGAGTGCAGCAGCGGCTCGTCTTCGGAAAGAATTTGTTAAGCTTCTCTATTTGTTCAAAGCACAGGGGGCTCAGGCGGCCATTGCTCAACAATCGAAGTTGCGAGTTTTGGTTCAAGGGAAGTTCCACATGTTTGCAAATCTCGATGAAGCCCAGGAACTATTGCAGAAAATCACTACGGAAAAGTAAAGAGTTTGGAATGACTGTTATGAATCTTTTTTCCTTTTTTTTTTCTCATGGGGCGGGGTAGGGTAGTAGGTCACACTAGGGTGCAATAACATGGCACCCGGCTTAGGGGATTTTCAGGGATGGGAGGCAGGGGGTATGGTGGGCTATTCCCCAACTGCCAGGGGTGGGAAGGGGCACAGGAAGTTGGTGAGGGTTGGGGGGGTAGGGCACAGGGAGGGGTAGGTAGGGAGGTAATTGCAAAAAAAGAGAACAGAATTAGAGAAGAAAGCGTAGCTATCAGAGTAACTACGGGAGTAGAGCAATGCGCGGGGGCGCAACAAAGGGGCATAAAATGGTATGGCCTTGGTAATGGGAGTTATTTTGGGAAGCAATATGGATCCTAATGTAAGGATAATATCGATAAATGTTAATGGAGTGTCTAACAAGAAAAAATATGGCGGCTGATTAGATGGCTTACTTCTTTTTCTCCTCAAATTTTGTATCTTCAGGAGACCCATCTAAAAACAAATACACCTAAACTTTTTATTCCTAAATACTATTCTAAGGCCTTCTTTGCCTCGGCAGGGCTAGCAGTCAGGGGGGTAGCTATTTATTTTGGACAAGGAACTGACTGCGAGATATATCAAGTTACGAGAGACCCTCAAGGGAGGTGGATCTGGGTCACTGCTAGGGTAAATGGGGCACTTTTCAATTTCGTAAACTATTATGCTCCAATTGATGATGATCCTATAGCTCTTATAAAGATTAATGAGTTGGCCAGAGGTGTAGAAGGCCCTATAATAATAGGAGGGGATTTTAATTTCATCCAAGATTTGAAAAGGGATACCTCTAATAAAGGAAAAAAACAATTAAAGCAGAGGACAAAAAGGGTATTAAACTCCATGAAACAGGATTATCTTCTTATAGATCCATGGCGTGAGGCACATCCAGGTGATATACAATTTACTTGTTACTGCCAGCGGTTTCAGACAGCTTCTCGTATTGATTTTTTTCTCATTCTCCGTTATGTTAATTGTGTTAGCGCTGAAATCAGAGCCAATTCTTTTTCAGGTCATTCATTAGTTATTATTGTGATGAGAGCAGAGGCGGAAAGGCCGGAGAGATCCAGGTGGCAGATGGATCGGCTCCTCCTTTTGAATCCCCAATGGGTAGAAGATACGAAAGAATGGATTAAGACATTCTTTCAGGAAAATAAGGGCACAGCGACTCTTTTCAGTTTGGGGAGCTTTCAAGGCTACATTGCGGGGCCAGATGTTGGCCTTCTCAGCATCGCAATCTAAGATGCGGAGGCAGCAAATAATTAAAATGCAACACGCTGTTGATATTGCTTTAATACAGAGGGATAGCTGCAGGGGGCAGTGTTTTGAAGTAGAGCAACAACTAACTAAAGCTAAACAGGAGTTAAGAGAATTCTTTATTCTTGAAGAAATAACTAGCTCTCGGACGTATCAGCAGCGCGTATACGAGGAGAGCCAGTTGGTGGGGAAATTACTCGCCTGGTCAAGCAAAGTCAAACAGAAGTCTATGTTAATTACAGAACTGGTTGAACCAGAGTCGGGGGCACTGACTTCTGATAAGGAAAAAATTGCAAACATTTTTGTGGATCATTATCGCAAGCTATTTGCAACAGAGTATATGGTATCAAATGAGGCGATAAGCCAATATTTGGAGGGTATTAATCTCCCGCTTTAACAATAGACCAGGTAGATGAAATAAATGGCAAAATCACCCCAATCGAAATGAAGAGTGCCCTTGCCTCAATGCCGAGTGGTAAGGCCTCAGGAAATGATGGTTTTCCAACAGAGTTCTACAAGGTATTCTCAGAAGAATTAACACCCTTCCTGGTAGAGCTTTTTAATTTTGTAAGAGTGGGAGGGGAGGTTCCCTCTACTTTTAAGGAATCTACGATAGTAAGTTTTGTTAAAAAAGACAAGAGCCCTAAAAACGTCAACTTTTATAGACCAATCAGTTTGCTGAATGTGGACTATAAAATATTAATGAAAATCTGGGCAAATCGTTTCTCTCCAATAGCTCAGAAGGTAATCCGCAAAGACCAGATGGGGTTTGTCTCAGAAAGATACATGTCATCGAATACTGGGTTTTTAGTCCAAGCGCTTGATTTTTTTAACTCGAATAAACTACCTGTCTTAATTATGACGGTCGATGCTGAAAAAGCATTTGATTTAGTTAACTGGGATGCTCTTTTTGCGGTTCTCACAAGGGTCGGATTCCCAATACAAATAACACAGATGTTGGGGAACTTATATCAATGGGGCTTAGGCCCAAGTTTTAATAAACTCGCAGTTAGCAGGAAGGGTGGACATAAGGCGAGGAACCCGCCAGGGATGTCCCCAATCCCCCGCTTTGTTTGCATTTTTTATAGAACCTCTTGCTGCAAAAATTAGGGCCAATCACCAGATACAAGCGCCTCTGGAAGGAATGCCCAAACTAAAACTGTTCGCAGATGACATTATTCTTTACCTCAGGCCAGAGGAACAGAACGTCAGGACAACTTTGACAGAATTTATGCAGTTCGAAGCTATTGGAGGATATAAAATCAACCATAATAAAATGGAAATTCTGCTACTTAATGCAAGTAGCCAAATTCTTCCTAGGTTTTTGCAACGGCAAGCCCAATCCCCAGTTCCTATCCGTTATCTAGGGATCTACGTTACAAATAGTTATGAGGAACGTTTTAAACTGAACTATCTAGCGATGGCTACTAAGATTAGAAATCTATTAGATAGATGGACTCTTCTTCCACTCACATTAATCAGCAGGGTAGCCCTCATAAAAATGTCTATTTTACCATTATTCATATTTTTATTTTCAAACGTACCAATAAAAATTAATATGTCATATTTTAAACAGTTGGAAGTTATGATTCGACAATTTATTTGGAAGAAGAAGGCATCACGAGTGAGACTTTCAGTGCTTCAACTCGACATTAGTCAAGGGGGGTTGGAACTTCCCTCTGTACGAACTTACTATGAAGCTGCTTTTGTGGGTATAAGGGCTCGAATGTTAGACGGTAAGGAATCGTTGGATAGTTTTTTTGTGGATAAGATGGTGCAGGAAGCAGAATATCTGACTCCAGTTTTTATTAAAACGGCTAAACTTCCTAAAAAGACTCGTTATAAGACATTACAGGGATTTGGGGAAAGATTACGCTCTTTTTATCATGTGAAGGCAAATACAGCGGGATATGAGTTTTTGAAACTCTCGGAGTGCAAAATATTGGGCCTTTATATCCGAAATAATCAGATAAGATTTTGGGAAAACAAAGGCTTTAGGGAATTAAGTCATTTTATAGTCGGGGGGGGGGGCGAGATGTTTAAAATGGCAGGAGATTCAGGCTAGATGTGGAACCAGCTGCAAATCGTATTTTTTCGGCTTTTTTCAGATTACTCAATTTGTGAAGAAATTTTGCTTTCCATTGAGCATAGCCTCGGCCTCCCTATTAACAGCCCTTAATAGAGCTAAGTTAAGGGGTGTCGGAAATTGGTATAGACTATTACGTGATCAAAGGGAAAGCCCTTTAGTAACAAGTTTTTTAGACAAGATCTCCCAAGAAACACAGTGTACTTTTTCAGAATCAGAATGGCAGAAGATTTCGTTACATGGTAATAAAACACTAAGAGCTGCAAATTTTAAAAGAATGGAATTTTTATCCCATTGGATGTCTTATTATACACCTAGAGTTTTACATAAGATGTATCCAGAAGTAGAGGACAAGTGCTTTCGCTGTCAGCAAATGGGTCAGGGGGGTTGGATACATATTTTTTTTACTTGCCCGCTTTTAACCCAGTTCTGGGAGGAAGTGTTCTCTGCCCTTAATGAAGGTTTACAGAGAAAATTAAAACTGGAACCAGAGATTGCATTGTTTGGTTCATAAGGCAAAGTTCGAATACTCCAATCTCCAAAGGTGAGAAAGAATTTATAGCGATTTCTGCTTTAGTGGCTCGCTCCCTGATTCTTCAGAATTGGAGGACAGCGAAAGTTATGTTTAATCATGTAAAAGCTGCTATGCACCGCACTTTAATTTTTATATCTAGGACGGGTGAGTGACTAGTCCCTTTAGTAAGCCTGAATCTAATAACTTGATTATGTTTAAATTGTTCTGCACTGCACTTTATTATCTGCACCTTGCACTTTTGATTGGCGTGGGATTACTGCCTGTATGTGATGAGGATTGAGGGAAATCGATGTCAGCTATAAGTTAAGAAGATACATTGAATTTTAATTGTATTAGGCAAATAACAACTGTATGCATCGTTAAAGTTGCTCTCTGTTAGTTATAATTCTGCTCAATAAAAAAAAAAGTATCCTAATGGGACTCATGCAGGAGGCTTAGAAGAGTGAGCCACCACTGCCTAAAACCAAACAATGGTCACAGGTTTGGTTAAATGTACACAAACTTACTATAATTGGATCAAAAATACAAATTGTGATGTATGTTTGTGGAACACCTCTTAAAGAAAGTTATTTACATGTTAGAGCAATCATCTGGCAAAGGTAGTAATGGGAAAGTCAGATGGAGATACAATGGAAATATAAAGCACATCAAGCTGGAATATTACAGCATGGGCACATAAAATAAAATAGTACAGGACTGTACAGCACAATAGGGATGTGCTAGACATGAGACACACTGCCTCTCTAAAAAGGAGACCACTACTATGGAGAACCGTGGCATTACAGACTTTGAGTAGCAAGTTCATGTAGTACACAGTGGCATGGAGGCTCTAGCCAGTGTTACTGAATATACGGTGGCAGCAGAGCAACCTGTCTTTAAGAGGAAGGGGCTTGGTTCCCGTAAGTGTGACCTAGTTCCTGGAATGTTGTTTTTAATTGGGTTTGCTACCTTTCATTCAAATAACATAAATTAGCATGCTAGGTTCAGTGCTTAATTTGAGCCAGTGGTTTCCGGTTCTCCCGACGGCACTTAATTGTCAACACCAGTGCTTGCGACAGCCTGCCACAAGGTGGCACTGTCTGGCTAATTTAGAGACGACCACAACAACAGTTAATTATTAATTCAATATACATTAAAAATGACTATTACCTGCGGCCAAGCAATTCTTATAGCTTTAGGGGCCTGAAATAGTCCAAATTGTCACAATTGTAGGAGTGTGATGGTTAATAGTTGTGTTGCTACTATCATTGGCAGTGCTGGCAGGGGCAATGGGTGGTGCAAGCTGCTGTGGCCTCCTGATGACAGCCCTGGCATATACTTTTTTTTTTTTTTACAAATTAAGCTCTAGGTTGCTACAGTGCAGACACTCTCGAAACCCAACACACTTTTTTTGTGTTTTATGCAATGCACACACTGGCCCTTTCACGGTGCCCAGGAGAGTAGGAGTCTTTTATAACCTCTCAGGTGAACTTAAAACGTTGCTTTCTGCCGCAGGCCGCTCGTGAATGTGTTCTTCCATGTTCTCGCGCAGCCCCTTGTTGACGTGTTCCTGACAGTACAAGCGTCATGCTACTGACCAGTGTGTATCCTTGCATGTGAAAGTGCTCCTGTGTGTCAGACCCAGGGGCAAGTCTGTTTTCTTGTACTTGTATGGACAGGCAGCATCCTCCATACTAAGGTCCCTTCAGCCACGTGCCGGTCTTCTCTCGGTGTACAATGAGGAACGTGTTTATATGTTTGCAGAAGAAATGTTCTGTATCGGAATAGTCTCACCTCTACCTGAAAGAGATAATTATGTACAGTGTCTGTGATCGAGGAGGCTTGTGTAATCCCTGACCACTAACTTTGTTCAAAAGCTTAAAAACCAATGGAAATGCAGGAATGGTGGCTGATAAGTGCATGCAGCGCTGTGCAAATACGACTCCGAGTCCTCCATTATAGATTATAAATATAAAAACGTCGCAAGTAATCCTCATATATGCTGAAAGCAGACTGCTCATGGTAGCTTAAACGGGTCCATAGTATTTCATTTATTAAAAAAGCAAGTCTGTTCGAATGCAATGACATTTTCCCTTTGTTATGGGAAAGTGGGCAAAAGCGCAGTTAGTGTAAACCCCTTCCTTAGTGTGTGGTGGTGGTGACGCGATCAGATGGGTGACAGGCAGCGGGAAGCAGTGGCGAGCTGTAAACCCTTTCCGGGTTCTTAACACAGTGGCTCAGCAGTCTGATACCAGTCTGCTTTCTTCGAAGGAAACTTAACTAGAAGAGCTCCAGAGGACCTAAGATTTGGGATTTGGACCTGACAAACAAGAGAAACTATCCCCTAAAATCACCTCGTGTGATTATCCATCTATCCCGGTTTAGAACAATACAGAGCCATTTTTATCATACATGTACCTGTCCGACCCTTCCTACACTGCTACGGCACACTCCTCATGAGCGCGCCAAATCATCGATAGTCCTACTAGAGCGATGGTATCTATGGATGGTATCTGTGGATGGCGTGGTATCTATGGATGGTATCTATGGATGGTATCTGTGGGTGGTATCTATGGGTGGCGTGGTATCTATGGATGGTATCTGTGGATGGTATCTGTGGATGGTATCTATGGGTGGCGTGGTATCTATGGATGGTATCTGTGGATGGTATCTATGGGTGGCGTGGTATCTATGGATGGTATCTATGGATGGTATCTGTGGGTGGCGTGGTATCTATGGATGGTATCTATGGATGGTATCTATGGATGGTATCTGTGGATGGTATCTGTGGATGGTATCTATGGGTGGCGTGGTATCTATGGATGGTATCTGTGGATGGTATCTGTGGATGGTATCTATGGGTGGCGTGGTATCTATGGATGGTATCTATGGATGGTATCTGTGGATGGTATCTGTGGGTGGTATCTATGGGTGGCGTGGTATCTATGGATGTCCATGGACTTTCGAAGTGCTGGCTGAAATTGTGTGATTTAGTACAGTGTAAGGGGCAAAGAGAATATCCCTTGGGCCCTGTTTAAATAACGCCTAGTAAAGTCTGTTTCCTGTAGCTTTTAGCTGCACAATCATTTATTAGGTTTGCCTTTTGTTGCTTTTCTCCATGTGAACATGAAATATTTCTGTGGGCGATGCTTACTTTAATATTAAACCCACACTGTGAAGAGCGCAATAGTTCCACCTCTTCTACATTGCATTTGCCTTGTACCTCATCAGCTTCAACTCGTCACGTCACTTCACATCACTTAACCTTGCCATGTCATTACCATTAGCCCGAAGGAAATAAAAGGAAAATAAGGACAAGGGATAGTTTTATGGTGAGGGTGAAGGTTAGGGTTAACTTATAAATAAGGGGAGCGTATGATTAAGTGCAGGAGAGAGGTTAGTGTTAGATCAGATCAGAGCAGTGAATAGGTCTGCAGAAGGGGAAGGGTAAGGGTGGGGTATAAGCGTAGGTTATAGGAGATGCTTAAGGGAAAGGATTAAAGTTAAAATTTGGGGACAGGATAGGCTCAATATAATATAAAAAGTAAAAGATATGTTTAAAGTGAAGATCAGGGTAAGCAGAAGGTCTAGAGTTACGGGAATGAGAACTGTTAGAAATGGGGGTCTCTAGTTGGCAGAGGTAGGTACCTTTGTCCAAATAGGGACCTTTGCTTCTAGTCATGGTAAGGGGGATACACACTTTAGATAACCCCTGCTCACCCCCTTGGTCACTTGGCACGAGCAGACAGGCTTATCCCAAAATCAATGTGTAAAGTATTTGTACCAACACTCACAGTAACACAGTGATAACACCACAAATGGACACCACACCGGTTTAGAAAAATAAAGTATCTGTTCGAGGCATGTGAGCTGCAGAGCTCACACTGTGCATTAGATCGACATCTGGTGTTGGGCTCGGATGCTTGCACTTTGTTGTTGTCTTCGAAGAAGTCTTTTGTAGTCATGTGATAGGTGACTCCTCCTTTGGACAATAGTGCGCATGGGCATCGACTCCATCCTCAGATTGTTTTTTTCCGCCATCGGGTTCGGATGCAACTTTTGACACTCCGGTTCGAAACTTTACTTCTACTGTTTTTTCATACTTCAAAACTTCTACAACTTCTATCGATATCCACATCTCAACGCGTCTCTTCTTCGATCCCCTTTCCAGCCGTCGACGCGGGCCGCTGGGCCCATCGACGCCGTAAGGCCTACAGCTAATGGAAAGGACGCCCTTCCGGAAATGCCCCCAGTGTGGAGCAAAGTTCCCCCACAGTGACCATCACGAGGTCTGTAAATTGTGCCTCTCGCCCGACCACAACGAGGCCACCTGCCCAGCTTGCGCCTCCTTCCGCTCGAAGAAGACTATTCGGGATCGTCGAGCTCGAAGACACGTTATGGCGCAGCGGTCCGCTCCAGAACCTGTCGACATCTTCAATGAGGGCCCCGATGTCCTGGAGGAAGATTCCGAGGAACTAACCATCGTGTCGGAGGCAGAGGACTCAGACGGTTCCATCACTCCTGGGCAACGAGTGAGTACTACTGCCCCTGCCCCAACCCCCCCATCAAAACAGAAGGCACCGGTCAAGACTTCGCCTGCTGGCCCCAGTCGCGACCGAAAACATGCTTTGGACGCCCCGCCTTCCGGCTCGGCACCGAAGAAAAGACTAAAGCCTTCCAGTTCCTCGGCACCGACCAAGCCGCATGTATCAGTTCCACCGGCACCTTCGGCGCCGAAGCCAAAGGAACACTCGGCTCCGAAATCCACCTCGGTCCCAAAACCCACCTCCAAGCATGCGGATAAGTCGGCATCGAAACCAAGGCTCCACGACACAGCCCCTAAGCCAAAGCTGTCTGAGCCGATTGCCAAGCCGAAGGACTCTTCCACGCCTTCTAAGGCCAAAGAGCACACAAAGCAGCCATCACCGCGCTCGGAACCGAAAAAGTCGGCACCGAAGCCAAATCTCCAGGAGGAGGAACTGTTTCAACCGGATCCTATCGATCCTAAACAACATAAACTCTACATTAACCCTAAAACTGGACATGTCACTACTGTGCCACGCCACGAGCCCGTCCCTGGCAAAAAGAAGGACTCTGCTACTTCCCCTATGCCTCCTTCTTCCCCTGTCCTTCCACCTAACACCCCTCCTCTCTACATCCCTGTTACACCGCCTCAGCCTGTAACATCTCCACCACATGACTATCAGGACGACATGGGGGATGGTGGTGACCCTGATGACGTATTCCCAGACCCAGATGACCCACCACAGGACGATTGGAGCTACAATGATCCCATAGATCTTCCAGACCTCCCAAGCCCTCCACCATATCCCACAAAACCATCTCCCCCAGATGATAACATTGGTTTTGGGCAACTTATTCACAGGGCTGCTGTCTTTCATGGGGTACATATACACACCAACCCACCAGAGGAAGATTTCCTCTTAGATACCTTCGAACAGTCTCAAAGAACTGTACAGACTTTGCCCATGATTAAAGGAGTCATCAAACATGCTCCTGAACTATTTAAAGATCCTGTACGGGCCAGGATTCTTAACCCTAGGATCGACAAAAAATATAGACCTGCCCCTGATGACCCTGCCTACATCAAAGGCCAGCTCCCTCTTGACTCCTTGGTCGTCTCCAATGCTCGTGAACGAGCTAATTCTCAGACTTCAGGGGACGCTCCGCCCCTGATAAGGAGTCAAAATTGTTGGATGCCTCTGGCAACGCAGTGGCTGCGCAGGCCACCAATCACTGGCGCATAGCCAACACCCAGGCACTGCTGGCAAGATACGCTAGGGCCCACTATGACCAGCTAGAAACCCTATTGCAACACCTACCTGACCAGTACAAGACGCAGGCAAATGATCTCATTCAGGAGGGCAAATTAATCTCCAATGCGTCCATTAAGTGTGCCCTTGATGCGGCCGACACCGCCGCCAGGTCTGTCAACACCAGCGTACTCATTAGAAGGCATGCCTGGTTACGCATTTCAGGCTTCAAGCCAGAAGTTCAAACCACCATTTTAAACCAGCCGTTTAATCAGAACCAACTCTTTGGTCCGGCTGTAGACACGGCACTTGAAAAATGAAGAAGGACACTGACACTGCCAAATCAATGGGAGCATTGCAGTCTCCACAACAACGTGGCTCCTTTCGCTGCTCCTTCTACAGAGGAGGCTCTAGGAACACCAACACAGACAATTCCTCTTCTTACAGAAACACCACCCAAACATCTCCCAATAGAGGATACTTTAGAGGTGGTTACCGAGGCAACAACAGTAAGGGCAGAGGCCGAGGTAGTACCAACACCCGTACCTCCCCCACTCCTAAACAGTGACTTCCCTCCACTTCCCCCGACCATTCCACTCCTGTCGGGGGACGACTAGCACAGTTCCTACCTGTCTGGAACTCCATTACAACAGACAAGTGGGTGACACAAATTATCCAACATGGTTACTGCCTAGAACTTACAGCTGCCCCCCAACATACCACCCCAAGCAGCGTCCAATGTCCGCAGACCATCTTATACTTTTAAAGCAAGAAGTTCTTTCCCTGCTTCAAAAGCACGCCATAGAGCCAGTCCCTCTACTACACCAGGGCACAGGGGTTTACTCCCTGTATTTCCTAATCCCCAGACCTCAGACCCCTCAATCAGTATATACATTCGGATCATTTTCACATGATCACTCTCCAGCAAGTGCTTCCCTTACTACAACAAGAAGACTTCCTTGCCACACTAGACCTCAAGGACGCCTACTTCCACATTCCCATACATCCTGCTCACAGGAAGTATCTAAGGTTTGTACTCGATGGACAGCACTACCAGTTCAAAGTACTTCCATTCGGAGTCACCACTGCTCCAAGAGTGTTTACCAAATGCCTTGCAGTAGTAGCAGCACACCTACGAAGACAGCAAATACATGTCTTCCCATACCTGGATGACTGGCTCATCAAAGCCAGATCATTCAACCAGTGTGTCCAACACACTCATCAAACTATACAAACACTACACAACTTGGGGTTCACAATCAACTACACCAAGTCGCACCTCCAACCATCCCATATACATCAATATTTAGGAGCCACAATAAACACTTCCACAGCTCTAGCTTATCCCAGCCCAGCCAGGATAGCCAGTATACAAACCCTCATCACCAGGTTTCAAATACAACACTCTCTCCCAGCCAGAGTGTTCATGCAACTAATCGGCATGATGGCATCTTGCATTTTCATCGTCCCTCATGCAAAACTTCAAATGCGTCCCCTACAAGAGTGTCTAGCGCATCAATGGAACCAGGCTCACGGACAACTTACAGATCTGGTGTTGGTGGACAGCCGCACACATCGCTCTCTGCAGTGGTGGAACACAAAAAATTTGTCCAAAGGGCGGCAGTTCCTAGAGCCTGTTCCACAAATAGTACTAACAACGGACGCATCACTCACAGGATGGGGAGCACACCTGTTAGGTCATACAACACAAGGAAAGTGGACCACTCAACAAAAGCTGCTCCACATCAATCATCTGGAGTTACTAGCTATATTCCTAGCTCTCAAATCCTTTCAACTCCACGTACAAAACAAGGCTGTCTTGATCTGAACAGACAACATCACAGCCATGTACTACATACAAAAACAGGGGGGGACACACTCTCCACAACTGTCCCAACTGGCACAGGACATTTGGAGGTGGGCCATTCCACAGAACATATACCTTCTAGCAGAACACCTACCAGGAGTTCACAATCAGATTGCCGATCTGTTAAGTCGACAGACACAACAGATTCACGAATGGGAACTACATCCACAAGTTCTTCTACCTTTTTTCCAGATGTGGGGCCAGCCAGACATAGATCTGTTCGCCACACACCAAAACGCAAAATGCCCAACCTTCGCCGCCAGGTTTCCACACCCGCAGTCCAAGGGCAATGCGATATGGATGAACTGGTCCGGAAGATTTGCGTACGCTTTTCCACCACTACCACTCATTCCACTTGTGGTATGCAAGCCCCGACAACAGTCTCTACAAATAATCCTAGTAGCTCCCACATGGGCACGCCAACCGTGGTTCACCACACTGCTGGAACTATCAGTAGTCCCATATCAAAAACTACACCCCTCCCCATCAATGCTAACGCAGAGCCATGGAGAGATAAGGCACCCAGATCCATCCCAACTGAACCTTGCGATCTGGCTCCTGAAGTCCTAGAATTCGATTACCTTAACCTACCGCCAGACTGTATGAACATTATTAAAGAGGCTAGACGCCCTACTACCAGAGCTTGCTATGCAGCAAAATGGAAAAGATTGGCTATTTACTGCACTAACAATAATATCCAGCCATTACAGGCCTCCACGCAAAACATCATTTGCTACTTACTACATTTGCAAAGATGTAATCTTGCATACTCATTCATACGTCTGCATCTAGCAGCCCTTGCTGCTTACCTACAGAACAAAGCGATACCAAAGGGGATGATGGACGGAGCGTTAGAGCAAATCAAACACTCACCCCCAGTCAAATGATCTGGGTTTAATCCATCATCATTCTTTAGCTCACTCCACCACCCCAGTTCAGACATGGCCATATGCAAATCAGTCTGACCCTGTGCCTCATGGGAACAGTCCAGCCCGAACTGCCAAGCCTGGCAAATATGCTACCAAAAAGCCAAACGCACATTATCAATTCCCCCTAAAGCGCACTCAACACGCAAACTAGGGGCTTCCATGGCATTCTTAGGGAACATCCCCTAGAAGACATATGTAAGGCAGCCACATGGTCTACAACACACACCTTCACTAAACACTATTGTGTTGATGTGCAAGCCAAGCAACAAGCTTCTGTGGGCCAAGCTGTCCTTAGAACACTTTTTCAAACTACTGCAACACATACAGGTGACCACCGCTAGGGGAGATACTGCTGTACAGTCTATGCACAGTGTGAGCTCTGCAGCTCACATGCCTCGAACGGAAAATGCTACTTACCAGTATGCATCTGTTCTTGGCATGTAGAGCTGCAGATCCTCACACGCCCACCCACCTCCCCGGGACCTGTATGTGTTCCAGTCCTATCTTATTTAGATATACACACATGGACATCTTTTTCTACTAACTCCATCACTCCCCATTATGGTGAAAAACAATCTGAGGATGGAGTCGATGCCCATGCGCACTATTGTCTAAAGGAGGAGTCACCTATCACATGACTACAAAAGACTTCTTCGAAGACAACAACAAAGTGCAAGCATCCAAGCCCAACACCAGATGGCGATCTAATGCACAGTGTGAGGATCTGCAGCTCTACATGCCAAGAACAGATGCATACTGGTAAGTAGCATTTTCCTTATCTAACCTTAACAAGACCAAAACGACAAAAATCCAACATACAAGTTTTAAGAAAAATGAATTTCAAAAGGTTTTAGCAACTGAGCCCATAGAAAACTATGGATGAGTGATTTCTTGCAAAGTACCTGTCTTTGCGACAGAATTCACCAAGCCAAACAGCCGCAGCGATGGAAAGCGTCGAAAAACAAAGACGCGTCGATTCCTGAGACCTTCGTGGATGCGATGCGACAGTTCCGCTGGACACAGGGGAGCGGTGCGTCGGGTCCGGTCTGTAGGGGGAAGCGATGCATCAATTCTGAGACGACTCCGATCCGCGGGTGATGCGTCGGGGAAAACTTGCCGCACAGGGACGATGCGTGGAAATCCGGGATGTGTCGGCGAACGATGCGGCGGCGTCGAGCGGCGCTGCGTCGATTTCTTCAGCCACGATCCCTCGATGCGTCGATTCTTGCAGCGGCGACAGGCGCTGCGTCAGTTTCAGCAGCGGTGCAGCGGTGCGGGGAGAGTCTTCTCGCACCACGGCGTTACGTCGGAAAAACTGTCACAAGTAGAGCGATGCGTCGATTTTCTTGTTGTTACGTTGCTTTCCAGCTCCCAGTAGCAGAAACAACCTCCAGAGGCCACACACAGCCACAGGCACTCCTGGCAGGTCAGAACTCCCAACAAGGAAGTTTAGGGGAGCAAGGGGTGAAGTCTTTGTGTTCCTGAGACTTCAAAACAGGAGGCAAGCTCTACTCAAGCCCTTGGAGACTTTCCTCAAGCAGGGGACACAGCACACAGCAAAGTCCTTCTCCTTTCCTTGGCAGAAACAGCAACTGCAGGCCAACCCCAGACACACAGCAAGGGCAGTACTTCTCCTCAGTTTCTCCAGCTCTTCTCCTTGGCAAAGGTTCCTCTTGATTCCAGAAGAAGTCTAAAGTTCAGGGGTTTTAGGTCTAATACTTATACCCTAAAATGTCTTTGTTCTCTTTGTGCAAGGGTCTCTGAGCCCAGTCCAAACCAGTTCTGTCCTCTCTGGTGCAGCTGCCTGGCAGGAGGTGGAGAGAGCATTGTGTAAGGCAGACAGGCCCTATTCAGGTGCAAGGGAAATCTCCTCCCACCACTCTAAATGCAGACCGGGCCTATTCAGGTGCTAGTGAGAACTCCTCCCCCTACTCTGAATGCAGCCCAGGTCTATTCAGCCCAGCCATGACTCATTCAGGAAAGGCAGGGCACACATCAACCTCCCACCCCCCCGGTGGCTGTCTGAGAGAATGCACCTCCCCAGCCCCTGTCACTCCAAAACCAGGCAGTCAATACACAAACAGGCAGAGGCACACAGAATGGTTAAACAAGAAAATGCCTACTTTCTAAAAGTGGCATTTTCAAACACACAATTTAAAAACCATCTTTAGTAAAAGATGTGTTATTAAATTCTGAGTTCAGAGAGCCTAAACTTTATTTTTCAATCTTATCCCTATGGGAAGCTATGCTTGTAAAATGGTACAAAGCATTCCCCATTCTGTCCTATGGGACAAGATAGCCTTCCAATAGTGAAAAACGAAATTGGCAGTATTTCACTATCAGGACATGTTACACACA
Source organism: Calotriton arnoldi (assembly GCA_963921515.1). NCBI lineage: Eukaryota > Metazoa > Chordata > Amphibia > Caudata > Salamandridae > Calotriton > Calotriton arnoldi. The sequence goes on from CAWUFW010000140.1 coordinate 3,229,024, forward strand.
TCAGTACATGTCCTACCTTTCACATTCACTGCACCCTGCCCAGGAGGTACCTTGGGCCTACCACAGGGGTGTCCTATATGTAAGAAAAGGGAAGGTTAGGGCCTGGCAAGTGGGTGCACTTGCCAAGTCGACATGGCAGTTTGCAAACTGCACACAGACACTGCAGTGGCAGGTCTGAGTTACATTTTCAGAGCTACTCATGTGGGTGGCACATTCAGTGCTGCAGGCCCACTAGTAGCATTTGATGTACAGGCCTCGGCACACTCAGTACACTTTACTAGGGGCTTACCAGTAAATCAAATATGCCAATCATGGATAACAAATCATGTTCACATTTTACACAGAGAGCATATGCACTTTAGCACTGATTAGCAGTGGTAAAGTGCCCAGAGTCCTAAAACCAACAACAACAGATCAGGAAAAAATAGGAGGAAGAAGCAAAAAGCTTGGGGATAACCCTGCAAAAAGGGCCAAGTCCAATAAGAACATTAAGAGATTGGTTTAGGGTAAGGGCAAATAAAAGGTTTGGGATAAGTTGAAGGTATAGGTTTAGGGCTAAAGTTAGATATAGGGGAACTTGACGAGTAAATATAATAACTGGAGATGTCAAGTTTGCTTGGCAAACAAGGAATTCTCTCAAATATTTTATGAGTGTTTCTTAGAAATCCCTATAAAAAGTATGGCTTTTAGGTTAATTTTACTTGAATATGGACCAGTTTACCCATTTTTAAATGCATTTTCTCAGAGGACAACTTCCAAACCCGCTTTGCTGTGTTAGTTTGCTCTTGCAAATTCATAGTTTGATCTTACTTCCCAATAATTTCAAAGTTCACCAGCCGCCTCTGTCAGTCAGGGTGAAACTATAAGACAAACCCAGTGGCCTACAAGGGGAATGCCCAGTAAAATGTAGGTGAGATGGAAACATGTCCATTTGTGGCCACCATAAGGTCAGGGACTCAATTTCAGTATCACCTTTGTGCTGGTTCTTCTGTCAGTGCTTAATTTCTTGTGTCACTTAAAGCTGTATGGACATTAATTAAGCAATAATTTCTCTTTTACATAATTCCAGAAAAAGAGGCAGGTTATGGAGTAACAAGATTACTAAAGTACCACTCCCCCGTTTGACCCAGACCTTTAACGCCACCAGGCCAAGCAAGTCTAAACCCCTCTAGTAGTGTTTTTTGGAGGTGGCAGTATTATCATCAGAACCATTAAAAAAACAGAATAAATATTGCCATTTCCAGCTCAGTTCTTTAAATAATTATGGCAAACGTTACAGGTTTTCCAGACAGTCCTGAAAAGACACTCATATAATAAATAAAATATTTACTTTTATTGTTCTCAGTGATTGCCATATATTTTGTTTTCCCAAAGTCAAGTGTGTAAAATAAAATAAAATTCAACTGAAAAGAAGTACTGGCTAAGAAAATGTTAAGATAGAGAGGTATGTCAATACCAGGATTTGTTTCACTCTATTGTCCCAAAAACCGGCTAAAATATCACAGATTGTAATGATGCTTTAAATAATTTGACATGCAATTTGACCTGGCCATCTCTCGTACAGTGGATCAGTTCTTCTTATTGGTAACTCTTACACCCGCCTACACCCCAAAGCCAATAGAGAACTATCAACACTACAGCAACATGGTATCAGTATTGAAATGTCCCTTCCAATTCCCACCCATCAGCTCAGTACCACCAGCTGATAGATTCATAGTAGTTAAGAAGAAAACCAAATATTTGGTCAGTGACTGCAACCCTGGATGGCTACTCTTGTAGCTATGACTGTCCAGACCCCTCTTGGATTCACCAGGGGCGCCAACCTCATCCTCATGGAACAAATTGCCTAAAAAAACCAAGCAAAAAAACAAAGACAGCCTGGTACCAGCTTTCTCTTCTAAAGAAAGTGAAACAGTTTCTTCTAGAATCACTGTTAAAGCCCGCATAGCCTTGCATCTGGATGGTGGTCATACCCTGCTCCATGGAAGAAATATGATTACTTTATCCCTGTCCTGATGGTACTCCATTGGCTCCCCTTGCCGACCCACACCATTGTCAAAGCCAAATGCATCATTTACACAGCCAATCGGGCCAGTAACCCCACTTATCCGACACCTGGATACCCTCACTGGTGACAAACACTCTACAAATCTACTGATTGATTGACTTATCTTGCAGACCCATCTGTGGTGGTTCTTGGTTCTCCACAGCAAAGGCACCACCAGACTGCCGACAAAGAAGTGTAAGAAAAAAAAACAAGCTATCTTTTCACCCAATATCTGGAACCACATCCCCACATCCATCAGGACTGCCCAATGCTGCTTCACTTTAGGAAATAATTGAATATGCACCTCTTTAAAGAACACTCATCACAGTGCCTTAACAGTCCCCAAACTAGCTGCCTCTCCAATCACTCCTTGACTTTATGCTTGGCTTTGAGCCCCTACAGTGCTCCATTGTCTTTTGGCTGTCTTTGTGCTATAGAAATACTACATACATCTGCCATCTTCTTCCACTTTGGTTTGGACTTATATGTAAACAATGAGGGGCATTTGAGCACTTGAAATTCTGAAGACAGGTAATCTAGGAAGGGAGCCCATATTTTCTATCAAAAGAGGGAGAGTTGAGGCCAAGGATAGCAACACTATTGGGCAGATTAGACTGTGTCTGAGCTCCCTCTCCCCCTTCCTACTACATGTTCGCTGTAGGAGTGAACACCGATGATGAGAAACTGAGAGGTGGTGAAAATTCAAGACTTAACTTCGCTTGGTGCTGCTCCTGTGATTTGATCACTTTTTGGCACGTATGCTTTTTACAACTTTGTGTTTTTAAGGATTTTTTTATATTTCACTAGAGCTCCTCAGTTAGAATAAATGAACAGTCAGCATTAGGGATATAACACATTTTTGTTAATCCTTTTGAGATGTACTGTGAGGAACCTTGTTTCGACTGTAGTATATGATTGGTGCAGGAAAGTACCCTTGTTGGCATGGTTACCTCCCTCTTTTTGCCTGACTCGGATGCATCTTTGACTGAGTGTGCACTGTATTCCTGCTAACCAGGTTCCCAGTGACTGTGTTCTTTCCCAGAACTGTACCTTTGTTTCCACAATTTGCACACCTCTGGATCAAATATCAGTCTCGTGTAAAAGGTATCAGTGGTACCAAGGGCCTTGTGACCAGAGAAGGTCTCTAAGGGCTGCAGCATGTATTATGCCACCCTAAGAGATCTCTCACCAAACACAGGCATATTACCACAGCAGCCTGCGTGTTTTGGTGCAGATAAAAGTGAAGAGCCGACCTGGCACACATCCCTGTGTGCCAGGCCTACCAGCACTTCAGGAGGCATAGGTAAGTCACCCTACAGCAGGCCTTACAGCCCTAAAGCAGGGTGCACTATACTTCATGGGAGGGCATAACTGCATGAGCAGATATGTCCCTATTTTTAGACATAAACAATGAGGCCTTACTGAGTATATGGGCTGGGAGCTTGTCACTGCGAGTTCCACAGCTCCATGATGGCTTTACTAAATTCCAAGATGTTTGGTACCAAACATCTCAGCTTAATAAACCCAAACTGATGCCCCTGTTGGATTTATTAAGAAATGCACCAGAGGTGCCCCCTGAAATCCTACCAACTCGCTAGTGTGTGCCTGACGGGTCCCCACCAGCCTGCTACCTCTAGCCATGTTTCTGACCCCCTGAGGTGGGAGCCTTTTACTCTCCTGGGTTAGAAACAAAGCCTGCTCTGGGTGGAGGTGCTTCACACCTACCCCCAAGCAGGAACAGCATAGAAAGGCGGTGAAACTCAAATGCTTCCTGTCCTTTGTTATGCTGACCAGGACCTCAGCAGTTAGTGGAGATGCCCTCCCCCCTGACCAAAACCCATTTTTATTCTATGGCAACAAGGTCAGCGGGAAAATTAGTAAGCAAAAGAGGTGTGTCCTCTCTCAGCCAGCGCCACCCCTAAGGTGCCCTGAGCTGAAGTTACCCCCTCCCTTCAGAATCCTCCATATTGTTTTGGAGGACTCTACCTAATAGGGTTAGGGATATGCCCCTCCACAGAGGGAGTGGAGATACAAAGGGTGTAGGCACCCTAAAGGAAAGTAGTCCATTGGCTACTACCTTCTGACTCAGTTAACGCCCCTAAAGTTAGTATTTAGGGGCACCCCTGAACCATAATCCTCAGATTACCGATGACCTCTGACAAAGAGGACAAAGAAGAGCCGCCCCTGCATGACAAGAAGCTTCAGACACTGACTTGGTCCCAGCCCTGCCAACCTGTCTGCAAACTTCAAACTTTGCAATATTCCATGGCTTGTCCCGCAGAGCAGCGACCTCAAAAACCCTGGGAGGACTACCTGCCTTCCATAAAGACTCCTGATCTCTTGTGAGCAGTAGACCTGTCCAAAAGAAAACCAGCTTTCAAAGACCAAAGCTCTGCCTGCGGAACTGTGAAACTGACGACCCCTGCACCCGATGCCCATGGCCCGAGTCCCAGTGGCCCACTGGTCCAGCAAAGGATCCCCAGCATTTCTGAGCAAGAGTCCTTGTGCTGACCCCCTGCCAGACTCCATTTCGATGCCTGCAGCCTCTGCACGATGACCCCCCACAACCGCGACCTGCACTGGTAAGCTGTTTTCCAATGTGAAAGGACACCCCTGCACCCGTAGCCCCTGGGCCTTGGGGAGATCAACTGATGGCGTCCCGACACTCTAGCACATCCCAATTTACCTGTGTAGCTGTAGGTCTCCTTTGATCGGCCTCCTGAGCCTGCAGCCTTTTTCCGACTTCGAGATTACTGATTGGTTTGCATTGGGCACCCAATGCTGTGTTGGCACTCTGCACTTGGCCGCCCCTGTGCCGCTGGAGGTGTAAGTTTGGTGCTATCTTGTGACTCCCCACATGCTTACCTTTACCCCCAGAGACTGGGTTACCAAACCGTGCTACTTACATGTAAGTAGTACCACTTCGATTGCCCCCTTTCTCCATTGGATAACATTGGCACCAGATACCGAGTTTGACCTCTGCACCTGGCCACCCCAGTGCCGCGGGTGGTGCAGTTTTGTCACTTACCTGTACCTTACCTGGTACTTATTCTTTAACCAGAAAATCAATATCGTAAATAGTTTACTTACCGGCATATTGCTGATTGTGTTTCCTCCCATAGGATAACATTGTATTGTTGAGAAATGCAGTGTCCACTTTTTACATTGAAAAGCATCGATATTGCAAGATGTATTTACATGCAACAAAGTATCTTTGGTTCTATAAAGTAAATATACTAAGGGCCATATTCACAAGGAGCTATCGCCGAATTAACGGCACTTTATCGCAGCCAAAGTCGTGATAAACTTACCACCCCATTCACAAGCCTGTGTCACCAGCCCACAGCACCAGTTTACCCACGATAGCAGCCGCAAAAAACATCGCCACAGAGGACCCCCGCAAATATCGCTAATGAGATGCAGAGTAGGCGTTCCCGTGCCAAAATCCGAGACAACACACCTCAACATTCACAACGACCAGCCACATCGGCGATAAGAACACAAAACAGGCGATAAGGCGCGTTAGCACCAGGAAATTTACACCTGCTCTGACCTGGTGTAAAGTCGGACGGCAGCCAGCACCACAACAGGGAGCACAGCCCAGAGCTGCACATGAAGGACAACAGATGCCCATGAGCAACTGAACATGCAGCACGGACACCCAAGAGGGCCACAACACCCCCCCCCCCGGGACCACCCCCAACCCCGGACTAAGAAATTGCACACCAACACCACGAATCCCAAAACAAACATTTTGCCTGATGTCGCACAAGCAAAAAAATAAACATACATGCGTGGCCAGAAAATGGAGAATCAGTCATACAGCAATGCAATCACCAACACAAAACACCATACAAACAAAAGCAGAAACAACCCTTAGGATGAGTCCTAGCGGCTCCTCACTGGACAATCCGTAGCACACAGCCTGGAAGACCAAATCCAAGAGAAGAAGGTGTGCCATGCGCCCAACAAAGGAAAGAGAGGGAGAGAGCGAGGGAGGGAGACGGAGATAGCACAAGCAGCGCAAGGCCGCCCAGGCACCTTGCTCCACATGCCAACATGTGTGTGTGCATCGCCATCCGTACACCATGAGCCCAAGGCCGTGTCCCAATCTCAGCGCCAAAGCCACCTCACATTCCGAAAACGCAAGTAGTAGTCAGACAAACATCAGGGATGAAAGCACCATTGTCCCAACGCAGAAGGCGGGAGGACACCTGCACCTCTGACCTTGGTCCAGAACGCGCCTGGAACACCCTGATAGAGATGCAATGGCAGACGGGGACGACTCCCACACCACGCATTCCGCTAATGAATCATCCGACTTATCCACAGCCCACACACAGAAGCCCCTGCCTGTGGTACCCCCGCATGGGATGCCCTTGACACTCACGGAAACAGCAACCCATTACCCACAACGTTGCACACACATACGAATCATTGCTCAGAGCTGTGGCATATCCTCCACACAACTGCCGCAGTTCAGAAGAGTGCCGGTTCACGAGATGCACCAACGCAATGGCAGGCCATACCGGGCACATGCACAACCCCCGTCACGTGGAACAGTACTGTGCACGTATGCTGCATTTACTGGGCGCACTGCCACTGGCAGTGCTGCAGATCAGTTACAGGCTCAGCTTCCGCATTGCCCACGTCACCGGCGTCCAGCCCTGGTTCCACTGCCGAACATGCACATTTGAGTGTCCCATGGATGTCTGCCTATCCAACACAACTGTTGATGAATTGGACTATGACTTGTGTCTGCGCCCCCTGTTGGATCACAAACAGGAGTGTCACCGAGACAGCCGTGCATGGGATGCCTTGACATAGTGCGTATGTATTGGTAGTTGTGCATGGGAGATTGCACAATTTCTCGTGTGCAGTGACCACATCGAGGCGCTCCCCTATTGGGCTGTGTTGCGGATCGGTGAGACGGCGTGGGCTGAGCACACCTGCCCGGACACCCTAATGTATTGGCTCACCCTTGTGTTCCTTGAACACGACAACGACGTACTATTGGAACACATTGCACATGAAGCTACACGGGCATTCATGGACGAGTAATTATGTTCCTGCAGCCACATCCGATTGCCACCCACAGCACATGGCCCAACAACTTGTTGCATCATTGGGATTGCTCACATATCCCACCACAACAGAGGACACGTCTGCCTTCGGTCGGGCTCTAGATGCATGTGCGTGGAATAACGCATGTGTACACACACCTGTGCAAGGTGACGCAGGTCCATGGTCGGAGCAACACAGCGTCATTTGTCAACGTTGCCAATTCGGACACACTGCTGGGGGAGAGCACACACATGGCAATGTAGCACGACATGTGAACCTGTCGGACCCTCACACCTGATCACTGTCAGCAGAGCAGACAATCGGCGCACTCCGGAGGCAGAGCACCATGCAGATCCTGCATGCAGTGAGTCGTGCCCCCTCACACGGGGTAATGGGCAGACGCCAAACAACACATGACTCATCCAGCAAGGCAAGGTGGGCTGTTAGCGTTGCCATCCGTGATGAATGTTGTCCATTTCAGCTGCAACATTTTCTGAACCTCGACATGTACCCATGCTGCGTGTAAGTGTCTTAAGCATGTCCCTGCCTGTTGTGGCCGTTGCCTCGTCTGTACTGACACGCACATGCCAATAAAGTCTATGCCACTCCACTGGTGTCTAACTGTGAGGTGTGTTGTTTAGATTGTCCACTCGTGTGCCACAATGAGCATCGTCCCAACACAGGGAGGAACTGACTGACGCATGTGCAATGGGGGTGTGTCCCTTTGGCAAGCTCCACCTCTGTGAGCCAGACATTGTTTTTGGATAGGTGCTGGACGACATGTGCACCTACATGACTTCAGCTATGTGTGTATGGTGTCCAACCTCTGACCATGTGGAGCAATGTCATACATCACAACAGAATGTGTCCACACAGATGTGTGTAAGTAGGTATGCGACGTGAAGTGCTGTTGTCACACGTGGTGTAGGACACCACTCCTGGCCTGCCACCGTTTTGGTCACTGCTACACACAGCCCTATTCAACACATGGACGTGTGCCTACGTTGGGGGGTTGTGAGGTTGTTGTTGATGTGCAATGGGGACACAGCTAGTACTCACCTTCACAGTCATCCAATTGGCCATGTGTCTCAGGGATAGACATGCGCATAGATGTCAGTTACCAGGGTGTACCTTCATGTGCAATCATTGTCCCTACATCCAGCCATACTTCCATACGTGAGTGAACATAGTGATGACACATCTGTGTGATTTAGAATGTTTTATTCACATCCGGGTGATTGACATAGCTGGAGCTGTACATGGCCATCCAAGCCCACATCACATGGAAGCCCAGTGGTGGGCCAACCAGAGTCCTTTGGGGATTGCACAGTGATTAGGAAGAGGGAGAGTGCAGTCCGCAGCAGGATTGCTGTGTAATTGGCCAGCGGTGAAGAAATGGCAGTCCGTGTCGGGGTCCGGGTGAATGTCACAGAGTGTTCCGGAGGTCAGTAGGAGGTATTTCCCAGGGCATGATGCATAGGTCATAACCAGGCAGGGACAGGCCACATGGCGGTGATGGATGCTATTGCCTCCTTCCTCACACAGTAGTTCCCATCCCCTTCTCACTACCCTGATACGGGTTCTGTGTCCGGTGTGTGTGGCGGGGTGATGGCTGCATCGCCGTGTGCCCCTGACACATCAGACTGCGTAGGTGATGAGGCAGCATAACAGTGTGCCACGGACACATCAGGGGTCGGAGCTGTGTGTGTCGATGTTCCCACTGCAGTCATCTGGGAATGGCTCAGTGACAGCAATGGCAAGATGAAGTACTGCAGGGCATTGAAGTTCCCAGCCACTACTCGCTGGTGTCCAGCCGTGGCAGACATACTTCCAGCCTGCATCTGCTCCATGGTCTCCATTGACCTCCGCACCTGTGCCAACTCTGTGCTGTCATGGCTGGTGCCTGTCTGACCAGACAGTTCTTGTATTAGATTCATGGCACCAGCGAGGTCAGCCAAGGTCTGTGGCGGAGCATGGTGCGTACAGGGGGTGTCCGATAGGGACTGTACGTGGTCCCTGATGGGACTCAGACACCCACGTATGGCATCGAGTTTGGCTGCCACGAGCTCGAAACCCACCCGCAGCTGATGAGCCAACTCCACCTGGCAACCCAACACACGCCGTTGGAATTCCATGTATTGGTCGGGGGGGTCCTGGGAGACAGCCGTGGTGGTGTGTGTTTCCTGCTGTGTGGTCTGTGCAGGTGGGGTCACCTCGAGGCAGCTGGCCTGGCCTGCTCCTGGGGGTGGGGTGCAGAGGCTGTCCATTATCCGTTGGAGGGTGTCTTGACATGTGTGCAGGTTGTCCTCTTCATCATCAATGATGGGAAGTGTGGTGTGCTCTGAAGGAGGTGTTGTATGTCCCTCTGCAATGTGAAGGGGAGATGCAGGTTAACAGAGTTTCACATGTATGGTGATGATTTGCAGATGTTTACATTCAGACTGCATGCCAATGTACATTGTGACTGTTTTGGGGGAACTGGCTATTTGATGGCAGTCAGTGTGTTTTTCGACTACATGACGGATGTGTGGTAGTACCCGTACATTATCATCACACAGTGTCAGGCAATGCCAGATGTGAGTGGACAGTTACTACGCACGAGCGGAACCTGTTGTGAGCTCTGTCCTGTGGTGCTGATGTTGCACTTTGTACCACATTGCCGTCATTGCTGATGTTCTGTGATTGCTATGTGTGTGTGCTGCATTGTGGGGGAGTTGCCCCTGCAGCTTTAATTTTGTGTGGCCTTCTCCCTTTGAGGCGGGGTGCCTTTGAATTGTGTGCTTTTCGGGGCCTGATTTGCTTTTGACTTGGGTCATATGTGCTCTCGGACTATTTTTGTGGCCTGGTGCATTGTTCGTCTGCTGCATGTATTGTACGGCATGGGTTGTGGGTGCACGTGGACATGTCGGAGTGTGACCTGCTCCTTTACGGATGTGATCCGCACTGGGCTACCTCCATGTCGATTCGTGGGCCATGTCATTTTTTTGGGGCTGCTGCCATGCTATCGGACATGCAGTGTTACTTGCATAGTCAGTGTGGGTCACAGAGCCGCTGCTTTGCTGGATTCAGCACATGTGCACGGGTAGGTTGTGATATTGGTGATAGGGGGGGGCCCCTCTGTGCACATTGTGGATGGGGGCCTACTTGGCGTTTCTATGTGTGCTGCGGTGTGCCAAGGCAATCAGGGACATGTTCCACGGTCATTGTGGGTGTGCTGTGTGCTGCACGTAATTGTGCATGTGTGCCATTGTGCCCATCTCCCCCTGCCCCCCCGTCCCTAGTGGTTACTCACCCTGTTGCTGTTGGGTCAGGTCGTATCGTGCTGTGTCCAGGCCCCCCAATCCTGCCACTGTCTCCTCACTGCTGACTGTGGCCACCATTTGCTCCAGCTCCTCCTGTGTCGCAGGACTTCCACCTCCAGTCGCCGTTGCTGCCTCCCTGTTGGCGACGAATTTATGTTTGGTCTGCCTTTTCAGATCATGCCAGCGCCTCTTGACCTCCTCCAGTGACCTCCTCGACACTCCGACTGCATTGACGTTGGTGACGATGGCCTGCCATATTTCGGTTTGGGTTGCCAGTGCCGCAGTGGAGGTGCCGAACAGTTGTTGATGGTGTTCGGTCACCTCCGTGATGATGATCCGGTCTTCCTGCGGACTGAACCCGGTTTTCCTCTTCCTCTTGTCCTTGCCCTTCCCCGAACGCGGGGTTCCTGGCTGGTCCTCCGTGGGGCTTGTGGTGTTCAGCTTGTCCTCTGCACTCGGTCCGGGTGCATCCATGTTGCTACGCAGTTTGAATTGTTTTTGGGCTTTTTTTTTTCTTTCTTTTATGGTGCTTATTCCCGCCGGACGCGTGGGATTTGCAGGCCTGTGGCTGGTGTTCGCTGGTTTCTGTACCGCGATTGGCCTCATTGCATGTTTTCTCGCGTTCGCTTTTCGCATTTTTTTGGCGTGCCGTTGATTTTTACGCTGACATTTGACGCGTTATCTGGTGACTATCGCATGCTACCGCCTTGTTGTGAATTCCACGTTGACACAGGGTTATTTTCCCGCGCTAGGCTGCGATATTGAAAGTTGCGTTACGCTACTCTTGCGGTAGTTATCACACGTTCTTGTGAATATACCCCTAAGAGTAATATTTTTACAGACCAATGGTCTCGGATTTAGTCATTGAGTGTGTGTATCATTTATTGCCTATGTGTACAACAAATGCTTAGCACTGCCCTCTGATAAGCCTAACTGCTCATCCACACTACCACAAGGAGAGCATTGGAATTATGTACTTGAGCCTCTGTAAAGCTTTGGGGATCCACTGGACTCTGTGCACAATGTATTATATATACAGAGCCAGCTTCCTACAATTGGTACTTTGTATAATGCTCCCTTTCCCACAAACTCCTGTTATTAGTTACACTATTTGTTTGACAAACCCAACGATACATAGGCAGCAAATCTAGGCATGGCAGTTTAACACATCATGCTTAGTATAATTCTATACCCGAGCACACACTTAATCAAATCATAAAGTGTATAATAACACAGCACTGACTCGGCGGGAGATACGAGAGCTGAGAGGACGCGTATCAGACGTCCCCGCTTTAGATTGTGGGAGCATACGTATATTGATATTGGATGATACATACATAGTTGAAGCTTGATTGATACATCGCAGGGAAAAAAAAACATACCATGCAACTTTATTGAGATACGCAGGGTCGAGGAAAATATTTTCGGCTACAATAGAGATATAAAGAACATCCAGTGAGTGAGGTACAAATCGCAGTTTGGCCGGGACGGAAGTATAACCAGTGTGAAGGTACTAACGAGCTGTAATAGAGGAAGACAGCCCTGAAGAAGTCGTGGGGAACACCCTAAATAACGAAACACATGTTGGCTGGGCAAGAAAGAAAGAAAATAAAGAACCAAAAGAAAAAAGAAATGTGTTATTAGACACTTTATGATTTGAGTAAGTGTGTGCTCGGTTATAGAATTGTTCTTGTAGAGAGATCATTTTCGGTCTCACTTAAGGGGGTTGGGTGATTCCTCTTTCCCTTTGAGCACTACTGTTTGAAATGTTGGGTTGGTAAGGCATACCCGGAAATAGTGAGCGCCAATTAGCAACCCGGTGAATCATCACCCAATTGTGTATAATCATGCTTAGTATGTCAAGAACGCCTCTTCAATAGTTTTGGTGTTTCGGACTCAGCCACAATAGGTATAGCAGAGTGTCTATACCCCCACAGCCGTGACAGCGTGTCTCTGTTGCACAAAGGTCCCTCCCATCCATGTAGTTTGACCAGGGTGTGATACCAATATGTGGCAAGCTTTGTCATTGCCTCTCTAACTACTGCACATTTGTACGTGTTGCGAACTCTATAGTACATCTCTTCCCATTCTTTCCCTGTGAATGTCTGACCCAGTTTTCTTGCCCACCATTTCTCTTCTCGTGTTTTCTCTATTTCTGTTGTGTTCAAGAAAAATCTACATTTGTAAATTATTAGATTATTGTCCCCTGCTTTCAATATTAGAGGCTTCTCAAAATGTGTCAGGGATCGACTAGCTTTCGATTGAATAGAGTTGTGTAGGACTCACTGTCTAATTTGATAGTAATGGTATCGTTTGGTCTCTGGAACATCATCCCTTTCGATGTGTTTAATTGGTTTGACTCCTGTCTCGTCAAAAAAGTCCCCCACCCTCATGTATTTATTGGTTCTCCAAATGTTGAATGCTCCCCACTCCAGGGCTGAGAAGTTGGAATGCCTGTAATCGGGGTAAACAGGGAGTGTAATGTAGAAAGGTCGGATCACACTGCTACCCCATTCCATGTTGGCATTGCTATTTTAGTCACAGGGAAAGGGTAGTCCCCAGGTTTTGTGTTTCTTTTCCAGACAAAGAATCTCCTGAATATATATTCCTGAAATTGACTGGTCCCCAAAACACCGGTGCATTTTGGACTTACCTTCTCCAGCTTCACAATGTATCGCATTCGGACTGTCTGGTAATACTTTACTATATTGTGCAGGCCTAACCCTCGCTATCTGGGTGATTGATCCATTATGCGCCTGTCCTGTCTCAACTTCCTTCCTCCCCATATGAAGTTTCACTCTTTGTATGGTCTTGAGAGTCGTGTTTGGGACCTGCAGTGGGAGCATTTGAAAAATAAATCAAATTTTTAGGTAGGATTGCCATTTTGGCAGACACTATCCTGCCTAGCCAAGAGAGACCACCCATATTCGTGGACTGTAGGTCTTGTTGTATCATTGGCATTAGTGGGGCTTAGTTGGTCTGTACCATTTGATCTATGGAAAGAGCTATATGTATCCTAAGGTATGTTATTGTGTGTAAGGTCTTTTGTAAAGTTAATTGTGTCCTCGATAACATTGCTTCATCTTGTGGGACAAAGATGTCTAATATCTGGTATTTTCATATGTTAGTTTCAAATCCAGAAACTCTGCTGTAGTCTCTACTGCCACCACCATCAGCCCTCACTTTTGAAGCGAAGACTTGATAGATAAGGATCACTGCACCCCCCCATCTTGGTACGACCAGAAGAGAAATACTGCTGCGAAAACCATTTGGACCTTAAATGGAACCAGTCCCTCTTAAGTTGGAGTGAATCCTGGATGAGACACATGTCCGCTCCACAAATTATGGTTTATGTACAAAACTGCTAGTGTCTTGGCCGGGAGTTGAGGCCACATGCATTAAAGCTGATGATTTTACCATTGTGGTGCTCCTCTCCCATGAAGCTGCGTTCGGTGCCGACCATGATGCCTAAACCACTATGTACGACCACCTTCGATGGTAACACTGGAACCTCTTCATAAAGCTCTCTTAACTGACCCACTAACCCCAAAGGCCCTAGCACAATATTTCCGATGCCGCCCCAGTTAAAATTAGGCTGTACTTCCCATTGGTTTTAGTCATTTATGCCTACTGGAGGCACACCTCCATCTTGCATTTCTACATTACTGCTGGCACACCCTTGTAAATGGGGCTGGAGAGTTTATGTCTTCTCAGATCGCTTTGTCCCTGACAAGGATTTGCTTTGTTTCTAAGAGGGATTTAGTCTAGTATACCTAGTCTTTCCATTGAAACATAAGGCAGAATGGGCGACCCCATCTGTGGGGCTCTGCATGACAGCGGAGAATTTATATAGCTTTACAACCAGTGCAGGAAAGTAGGGGAATCTGGGATTCGGCCAACCCAACGAAACATGCTGAATTTGTCCTTGTGTAATTTTGTGACACAGAGGCATATTTCATCAGCGTCTGCACATAGCCTGCTCTCTGTTCAGAGGCGGAACATGCAAGCAGGACGGGGCCTTTGTTCTTTTTCACTTCCAGCTAGGCCCAGACAAAGGCCTGATTGAAAGGTCTATCAGCCCTCCTTTTATTGAAGTATAATCCTGGCTGGAAGCCATCTGGAGTCTAACACGTAGGTGCCAATGCAGTGGAAGGAATCATAGGCACACAGCTTGTTATCACTTCACAAGTACTTAAGTTAAACTATTGGAGGCAGGCTTTTAACTTTGATCAACTGAATATGTGTGAGACGTGCATGCACTGTAGGAATGCAAGATTTATCTGTCTATTTGAGGCATTTACACAAATATTGAGTTGTATTTAATTCTGATTAGCACTTCTTCCAGTGTACGATGTCAGAGCTCTTTACATCATACACAGAAGCACAATAAATCGTACAAGTGTGTAAATCAATGCAAGGAAATGTTGCATAAGACAATGAGGGTTTTAAGATGTAGGAGTCACATATCACCCATACTTGTAGACATTAAGGGCCAGATGTATGAAGACACCGTTTTGCGATTCCCTAATTGCAAATCCTTGCGATTCGCAATTAGGAAATCGCAAAATGGCTTTATGAAAGTGTGTTGAACACTTTCTGCGATTCCTAGGGGGTTGCAAATGACCTACCTCATGAATATTAATGAGGTAGGTCGCAATTTGCGATCCCTTAGGAATCGCTAAAATCACAGGGATGGTGGCCTGCTGGGGTCAGCAGACCATCATGTCCGTGATTGCTTTTAAATAAAGCAAACATTTTTTTTAAATGCAGCCCGTTTTCCTTAAGGGAAAACGGGTTACATTTAAAAGAGAAAAATGAAAAGTTTTCTTTTCATTTAGTGGCCCGTGGGACCACTGCCTGCTCTGAAAAATCATTTTTGCTGCCCTTCTCATTTGCAAATGGGTTACCACCTACTTGAAGTAGGTGGTAAAATGTGAATATTTTGCAACCGCATTCACGGTCACAAAACATTCATACATACCGCTGCGATTCGCTATTTGGAAGGGACGGCCTAAACACGCCCCTTCCAAATACTGAATCGCAAACCCATTTTGCGATACGGTAACAGGTTACCGAATCACAAAATAGAGTTTAATACATGTAAAAAGCCTTTTTTGCATTCGCAAACGGGCCGATTCGCAGAATCGGCCCTTTTGCGAACGGAAAATTGGTTGATACATGTGGCCCTATATGTTAAGAGTGAATGGTCAGGAGAAACAGAAAGTCAGGATAGAAAATGTACAGTGATTGTGGTTGTATTAACAAGATTTTTTTACTTCCAAAAGGAACCCTTCTTTGCAATGTTAGAATAACAACAGATTGAGATAAAAACAACACAGAGCAAAACCCATGACTTACAGTCTGCATGCAGCTCTTTGATGCTGGTAAATAAATCACTGTGCTTTATTAGAAGGCTTGCAACATATGAGCTGGAAGTAACAAAATGATCCCAGTGTTAAAATCAGTAACCCACTTACCTATCTAAATAAAATACAAGTCTGTGATCTGTATGTTACAGGTGCATTAACCCACTATGCTACTTGAAGTCAAAACTGTGACTGAGCAAAACAAAAATCTCTCGCAAACCTGTGTTAACCACTAGAGTTATCTTACCGCTATTATAATCCCCTCAAAATTGCTGGGTACACAATGACCTCTGCAGCAGGTGTCTTAGGGCCAGATGTAGGTAAAATCAGTTTTGCGAGTCCTTAATAGCAATTTTTAGCGAATCGCTATTAAGGACTCGCAAACTGCTATGTAGGTAGGAATCTGCGAATATTCAGCGATTCCTACGCATTCCTTATTTGCGACTCGCAATTTGCGAGTCGCAAATAAGGAATGGCCTCCCAATCATTCCTATGGGCCAAGAGGCCCATAGGAATGAATGGGAATAGCATGCGCAATTTGCAAGTTCCTAATAGGTACTCGCAAATTGCGCACGCAATTTCAGAGATGCAAGGGGTCCTAAAGGACACCCTGTTGCACCCTTGAAATGTGCAGGTGTGCCCATGTGGTGCACATACATGCCCAAAGGGCATTGCACACAGCTGAATTGCGATAGCAAACGCTGAAATTCTGCGAATTTCAACGTTTGCGACCGCAATTTTGCTTGCTACATCTGGCCCTTAACCCTGTAAAATATTTTAAAATGCAGCTTAAGTAATCTAGAACATATTTGCCATCACATTTGTCCTTGTGGTCAATTTCTTTGAAGAAGTTGACTTTCAGACTCTGCTTTTCAAACTTCACCCCTCTTGACTCCACCCCTTTTCCTCTGCAATACCTTGACCCTCAATCAAGGGTTAGCGGAATAAATGTTTTCCAAGTCCAGCACGGATCACAACTGAAAAGTCCTGGAACCCTTTGTGACCTTCAAAGTTGATTTCCCCCTTCTGTTTTGCTGCTTCCATTATTCTTGCCTTCTGTTGAAAATGGGGTACT
The DNA here is from genome assembly GCA_963921515.1 of Calotriton arnoldi. Taxonomy (NCBI): domain Eukaryota; kingdom Metazoa; phylum Chordata; class Amphibia; order Caudata; family Salamandridae; genus Calotriton; species Calotriton arnoldi. The sequence continues at coordinate 3,245,878 of CAWUFW010000140.1, forward strand.
CTTCTCAGGATATCAGGTGGATTCTTTGTTCAGGTGGTAGGAGCCTCTGTTTATGGGTTCTTCCCAGTTCTATGTCTGCTCTACCTCCTGGTGGAAGTACAAATTGTAATAAATTACTTACCTAGCCTTCTATGTCATCTGCTCCCTGAGGAGTGTTCCAGATTGTCATATTGTTGCGCTGGGATACGTTTTCTAAATCCTCAATGTGCCTCTTCAAGATTATGTTTTGCTCTTCTAGGGTTATCAAAAACTACCATGGGAACTCCTGTTATTCTGCATGATTGTCACCAGCGTCCTCCAGAGGTGACACCCTGTGCCCCAGGGTGTTCACATATTTTCTGATCTCTTGCGGTTGTCATGTTAGTTCCTCTCTGAGGCAAGAAATATCCTCTTTGATTCCTCAGAAAAGCTCTTCCATTAATTTTCTTGCTACTGCAGCTTCTCTATTTGCCACACTCGGCCAGGGAGAACTCTTGTCTCGGGGACCTAACTGCTTGGATTTGTGTCTGTCTCTGTCTTCTGTACGGCCGCTTGTGTCAGGATATTCTTGCCGCATTGGTCTCATTTCCTCCTCACAGCGGCCATGACTAACTCTTCTCTGAGGACCAATGTCAGCCACTGTGAGTCGCTGGCCCTGATTGTCCCTTGGCTGGTCCAGTCCCTGGGCATTATTTCATGAATGTGTAAACCCCTGCCCATTATTGTGGATGATCCTGCTCCCCTAAGCGCACCATGGGTTTCCTGAAGGTCCCTGTTGTGCACCCGCAGCTGAGACCACCAGGTTGATGAGCTTGGTGGTGGGGAATCTGTAAACCATCCCCCCTCGAGTCGCTGCTGTTATTATCTCTCGGTGGGCGGGGGGAGCTTATGTGGCACAGTAGAGGTCCCAGGTCTGCGGAGAATTCAACATGCTCCTCAACAATCCCATCCTGGGTCCTCTGATCTACAGGTGACCCCATCTCAATCTCCCTGCTGCTCACTGAGTCTCTGTAGGAGGGCTCTATATCAGTAGCTCTAAACTTCTCCTATTGTGTCTTTCAGAGAAGCCTTCTTTTGTCCTTGATGGGGTTTCAGCTATGTTTGGTTCCTGGTGAAGTGCTTCTCGCTCCGCCCCAATAGACAATGTTGGCTAAAGACCGAAATATGTGGGGGCTGCCTTTACCATGCAACCCTCACCTCAGACTGTTGATGTACAATGGTGTGTTTTATACTCAAACTACCCAGCCATGATTATTCGTTGTGGTATCTCACGTCACATGGGGCCTTGTCGCTTGACTAGAGGCTGCTATCTTAATCCTCAGCCCAGTCCACCATACACCACCACTTCAAGGAGCTTTGAATCCCCAGCAGTGTCTGACTGCTCCCCAGCCAAGCCTTAGCATGTTATACAGTTGATCTTGGCCTTCGGCTGTGGCATGTCAATTCAGTTGCTTTGCTGTTGCCATCATGGAGTCACACATGTAGTCTCTTCTTTTAAACACGCACACAGTATTTTAACTCAAGTCTACATCCTACCATTCCAAGTAGACTTTCAGCCATATATTGTGACCCTGAATCTACTCGAAGAGAACAGGGAGGGGAAATTGCAACTCATAATCTCCCCTTGCACTAGATTTGTCCATAAGGTCAGGCAGGCCTCATAGACTCAGACACTAGTCTTAGGTTACTACCTCTCAGTTTACAGATACCTTACAGATTAATACAATCGACGTATGCTGAAGGTAACACCAATCTCACTCGCCTCTCACTGCAGCACTTATGATAATGTCTTAAAAAGGTTATCAATTTATATAAACAAATGCCTCCACATTAATACAAAAACAGCAACCATAGCAACATGTGTTGACTGGCACCAAGGAAGGAGCATCAGTAATGTCTCTCCATGACTGAACATGAATTACTGTTTCTTTCTAACTTTCTTACTTTCTTGCATTCTTTCTTTCTTTCGTTCTTACTTCCTTTCTTTCTTTCTTTTGTTCCTTCCTTCCTTCTCTCATTCTTTTTCTTTCTTTGTTTCTTTGTTTGTTTGTTTCTTTCTTTCTTTTCCCTTTCCTTCTTTGCTTCCTTCCTTCTCTCCTTACTTTGTTTTTTCCCTTCCTTCTCCTTTGTTACTTTTTCCTCTTTTATTCTACTTTCTTCTGCCCTTTTGCTCGGCTCTCCTTATCCCCTATCTTTGTCTCTCTGTTCTTCCTTCTCCCCTTTCTTTCTTCCTACAGCCCTTATTTCTACCCTTGTCCCCTGCCTTCCTTCTCCCTTTCCTTTCTATGTTCTCCCTATTTCCCTTCGCTTCTTCATTCCTTCTCTGCTTCATACTTTATTCCCTTTCTTCCTTTCTATCAATCTCATCTCCTTCTTTCTCCTTTCATTTTTTCTTCCTTTCTTTCTCCGTTTTCTTCCCATTTTCTGTTTTTATCCCTTTATTCACTTCTTCTTTCCTTTTTCCTTTCCCTCTCTCACACTTCCTTTATTTCATTCTTCAATTCTCTCTCTTCTCCCTTTCAATCTGTCTTTCGTTCTTTCTCTTTCTTCCCTTCTTCAACTCTTTGTTCTTTTTCTTCCTTCCTTCCATCCTCATTTTCTCCTTCCATTTCTTCCTTCTCCTCACCCTTTCTCTCTTACTCACTTCCTTCTTCTTCACTTCCTTTTCACAACCTTCGTTCTTTGCTCTTTCCTTTTTTTCTCCATGTTGATCATTTCATTTGTTTCTTTTGGCAGCCCACCATTCTCCCGCCAGCTCTGTAATGGTATTTTCTTAAGGTTATTTATGAGTTTCAGAAACAAGGGCCCAATAAAACACTAATCAGAGTTTGTGTTACCTAGCATGCTGCCAAATGTGGCTCAGCTGCCACACCCGCCCTAGCTGCTGAATTGGGGTGTTTATTACCACACTGCTACTAAGTCTAAGTCTAAGATCCTCTTATCCCTCCTGACACTATGGTAGCATCAGATGACCCCTGAAGCCCCGAGGGTTGCTCTTGCCTATGCCTAAGATTTGCTTAACACCTATTGTACTCTATTGTATTGTGGTTGCATTTATATAGATCTCCATTGCAAATGATCAGACAGTGAATGGTCTTAGAAGATGGGTAACACGCTGAACTATAGGAGTGTTCAGTTGAAAGAGTGTTATATTGCAATGTGCCATATCCTTTTGGTATGGCGCCTGATGTTCTTATCCTATCATCTGTCACTACACTTTCTCCTGAAGTGAGGGGTAGGACGCAGGAACTTCATAATAGGTAACTGTTGTGTTTGGTTGCATGTGAGTGTCGGTAAGGTATGTGTCTTATATTGTAAGTGTTTTGATGTTGTGTCTGATGAGTAGAGAAATTCACTTCACATGTCACTGAGATTGTGAAGCTGTGCTTATTCCTAGACTGGAATGCACTGGGTACAGGCAGCAAGGGTAAATACTCTGCTGCGAGCTCCTAGGAGTGACCGAGGTGCATCCCACGGGATTGCACTGGTTACGGGAAGCCAGGGTAAACTCTCTGCTGTGAGCTCCTAGGAGTGACAGAGGTGCATCCCACAGGATTGCACTGGTTACGGGAAGCCAGCGTAAACTCTCTGCTGTGAGCTCCTAGGAGTGACAGAGGTGCATCCCACAGGATTGCACTGGTTACGGGAAGCCAGGGTAAACTCTCTGCTGTGAGCTCCTAGGAGTGACAGAGGTGCATCCCACAGGATTGCACTGGTTACGGGAAGCCAGGGTAAATGCTCTGTAGCATGCTCCTAGGAGTGACCGAGGTGCATCCCACAGGATTGCACTGGTTACGGGAAGCCAGGAGAAATGCTCTGTAGCATGCTCCTAGGAGTGACCGAGGTGCATCTCACGGGATTGCACTGGTTACGGGCAGCCAGGGTAAACGCTCTGCTGTGAGCTCCTAGGAGTGACAGAGGTGCATCCCACAGGATTGCACTGGTTACGGGCAGCCAGGGTAAATGCTCTGCACTGTGCTCCATGGCATGACAGTGGTGCATCCCACAGGAATGCACTGGTTGCAGGCTGCCAGAATAAACTCTGCTGCATGCTCCTAGGAGTGGCAGAGGTGCATCCCATAGGAATTCACTGGTTACAGGCAGCCAGAGTAAATGCTCTGTAGCATGCTCCTAGGAGTGACAAAGGTGCATCCCGTGGGAATGCACTGGTTGGAGGCAGCCAGGATAAATGCTTTACAGCGTGCTCCTAGGAGGGACAGAGGTGCATCCCACGGGAATGCACTGGTTGCAGGCACCCAAGGTAAATGCTCTGCAGTGTGCTCCTAGGAGGGACAGAGGTGCATCCCACGGGAATGCACTGGTTGCAGGCAGCCAAGGTAAATGCTCTGCAGTGTGCTCCTAGGCGTGACAGTGGTGCACCCCATGCATCCCACAGGAATACACTGGTTGCAGGCTGCCAGAGTAAATGCTCTGCACCGTGCTCCTAGGCGTGACAGTGGTGCATTCCACAGGGATGCACTGGTTACAGGCAGCCAAGGTAAACACTCTGCAGCATGCTTCTAGGTGTGACAGTGGTGCATCCTATGCATCCCACAGGAATACATTGGTTACAGGCAGCCAAGGTAAACGCTCTGCTGCGAGCTCCTAGGAGTGACAGAGATGCATCCCACTGGAATGCACTGGTTGCAGGTAGCCAGGTTAAATGCTGTGCTGCATGCTCCTGGGAGTGACAAAGGTGAATCCCACAGGAATGCATTGGTTACAGGCAGCCAGGGTAAATACTCTGCAGCTTGCTCCTAGGAGTGTCAGAGTTGCATCCCATGCATCCCACAGGAATGCGCTGGCTGCAAACAGCCAGGGTAAATGCTGCGCTGCATGATCCTGGGAGTGACAAAGGTGCATCCCACAGGAATGCACTGGTTACGGACAGCCAGGGTAAACGTTCCTCCGCGTGCTCCTATGAAAGACAGGGGTGCATCCCTCAGGAATGCGCTGGTTGTAGACAGCCAGGGTAAATGCCCTGCAGCATGTGCCTAGGAGTGACAGAGGTGCATCTGACGGGAATGCACTGATTACACGCAGCCAGGGAAAGCACTGCACCATGCTCCTAGGCGTGACAGTGGTGCATCCCATGGGAATACATTGGTTGCAGGCAGCCAGGAGTGACAGAGGTGCATCCCATGCATCCCACAGGAATGCACTGTTTACAGGAAGCCAGGGTAAACGCTCTGAACAGTGCTCCTAGGTGTGACAGTGGTGCATTCTACAGGGATGCACTTGATACAGGCAGCCAGGGTAAGCACTCTGCAGCATGCTCCTAGGAGTGACAGTGGTGCATCCCATGCATCCCACAGGAATGAGCTGGCTGCAGACAGCCAGGGTAAACGCTGTGCTGTGTGGTCCTGTGAGTGACAAAGGTGCACCCCACGGGAATGCATCGGTTACAGGCAGCCAGGGTAAACACTCTGCAGCATGCTCCTAGGCGTGACAGTGGTGCATCCCATAGGAATGCACTGGTTGCAGGCAGTCCGGGTAAACGCTCTGCCGCGTGCTCCAAGGAGTGACAGAGGTGCATCCCACTGGAATGCATTGGTTACAGGCAGCCAGGGTAAACACTCTGCAGCATGCTCCTAGGAGTGACAGTGGTGCATCCCATGCATCCCACAGGAATGCACTTGATACAGGCAGTCAGGGTAAACGCTCTGCCGCGTGCTCCTAGTAGTGGCAGAGGTGCATTCCATAGGAATGCACTGGTTGGAGGCAGCGAGGATAAATGCTTGTATGCTCCAAGGAGTGACAGAGGTGCATCCCACTGGAATGCACTGGTTACAGGCAGTCAGGGTAAATGCTCTGCACCGTGCTCCTATGAGTGACAGAGGTGGTTACAGGCAGCCAGGTTAAACGCCCTACAGTGTCCTCCTAGGAGTGACAGAGGTTCATCACATGCATCCCACAGGAATAAATGAATGATTGAATGAAATGTCTTGTAAAGCGCAACAAATGTCCAGAGGCATCTTGGCGTTGTACGAAACAAAGATGAAGAGATCAAGGTCTCAGTTTTAAGTAACGCTAGTATCGTTGATTAAAAAGCCATGTTTTACGCTATTTTCTAATAATGAGAAGTGATGGTGCTGTTTTCAGTTCAAATTGAAGACTGTTCCATTGTAAGGCCGTGGATCTGAAAACGCTTCTTCCACCCCATGAGGAACGTTTAAAAGGCGCAACCTCTATAAATCTTGCTGAACTGGAGCTGAGGGTTCTGCCAGGGATATACCATTTAAGGTTTTTGTTTTAAATAAGATGGAGCCTCTCCGTACAGGGTCTTATAGGCTAAACAAAGTGCCTTGAAGATGTTGCGATGACTAACTGGGAGCCAGTGAAGTTGCCTAATGGCTGATTTGGCCGATTGAGATTTTGAGATCTTAATTAGAAACTGAGCAGCAGCATTCTGAAGGGTTTGTAATCCCTTTAATGGGCCCTTTGGCAGATCTACATCCAGGCCATTACAATAGTCCAATCGTCTTAACACTAGAGCAATGACTGTAACCTTGTTAATCTGATCTTTGTAATTTAGATCCCTGTCCATCAATATCCCTAATTTGTTTACTTTCGTGGTTGGTGTCGGGAGACAGCCTTGATAGGATGGCCACCAATCTGGAGACCAGATGGACATGTTATTGCACTGGTTACAGGCAGCCAGGGTAAACACTCTGTAGCATTCTCCTAGGGGTGATAGAGGTGCATCCCACAAGAATGCGCTGGCTGCAGACAGCCAGGGTAAACGCTCAGCAGCGTGCTCCTAGGCGTGACAGTGGTGAATCCCACAGGAATGCACTGGATATAGGAAGCCAGGTTAAATGCTCTGCAGCAGGATCCTAGGAATGACAGAGGCGCATTCCATAGGAATGCACTGGTCGCAGGCAACCAGGGTAGACGCTCTACAACGTGCTCCTAGGAGTGACAGAGGTTCATCCCACGGGAATGCACTGGTTGCAGGCAGCCAGAGTAAATGCTCTGTAGCATGCTCCTAGGAGTGACAGATGCATCCCACGGGAATGCACTGGTTACAGGCAGCCAGGGTAAATGCTCACAAGTTACCGCTGGTCTCTGGGAAGGGTACGCTGACTCTGATGCTCTGTAGAGCTCTGCACTAAGACATAGCTTGGGCGCTGTAGGCGCTCTTAACACATCGCACGATTGGCATAATGTCGGAGCGCATGGTGAAGGCGCCAGCAGCTACGCAGGCAGGTCTGGGGCACTTTTGAGTCTGTTGAATAACCTTGTCAATGATACCAATTTCACGACTTTGGGCTTACTTTTACCTGAACCATGCCCACTTTCACTTTTAATGCTCTAGAGCATGGGTACTCACAAACTTTCTCTTGGGGGCCAAATTTACAGTGTGGTTTGTGGCCGAGGGCCGCACCTGTGGGGGCGAGTCATTGGGGGAGGGGGCGGGGCTAGAGCAAAACAAAACTGTGACCATGAGGTGGAACACAGGCCCCTGCAGCGGACGCCTTCGTCCACTGAGCCACCGGACCCGGCATACACATCTCTCTCTCTCTCTCTCTCTCTCTCTCTGTCTGTCTCCCTCCCTCCCTCTCTCTGTCTCCCTCCCTCTCTCACTCTCTGTCTCCCTCCCTCCCTCTGTCTATCTCTCTCTGTCTCCCTCCCTCTGTCTCCCTCCCTCTGTCTCCCTCCCTCTGTCTCCCTCCGTCTCCCTCCTCCCTCTGTCTGTCTCCCTCTGTCTCCCTCCCTCTGTCTCCCTACCTCTGTCTCCCTCCCTCTGTCTGTCTCCCTCTGTCTGTCTCCCTCTGTCTGTCTCCCTCTGTCTCCCTCCCTCTCTCTGTCTCTGTCTCCCTCCCTCTGTGTCTCCCCCTGTCTCCCCCTGTCTCCCTCTGTCTCCCTCCCTGTCTCCCTCCCTCTGTCTCCCTCTGCCTGTCGCCCTCCTCCCTCTGTCTCCCTCTGTCTCCCTCTGTCTCCCTCTGTCTCCCTCTGTCTCCCTCTGTCTCCCTCTCTGTCTCCCTCTGTCTCCCTCTCTGTCTCTGTCTCCCTCCCTCCCTCTCTCTCCCTCTGTCTCTCCCTCTGTATCCCTCTCTCTGTCTCCCTCTCTCTGTCTCCCTCCCTCTCTGTCTCCCTCCCTCTCTGTCTCCCTCCCTCTCTGACTCCCTCTCTCTCTGTCTCCCTCTCTCTCTGTCTCCCTCTCTCTCTGTCTCCCTCTCTCTGTCTCCCTCTCTGTCTGTCTCCCTCTGTCTGTCTCCCTCTCTATCTCCCTCCCTCTCTCTCTCTCTGTCTCCCTCTCTGTCTCCCTCTCTCTCCCTCTCTGTCTCCCTCCCTCTCTGTCTCCCTCCCTCTCTGTCTCCCTCCCTCCCTCTCTGTCTCCCTCCCTCTCTGACTCCCTCTCTCTCTGTCTCCCTCTCTCTCTGTCTCCCTCTCTCTCTGTCTCCCTCTGTCTGTCTCCCTCTGTCTGTCTCCCTCTGTCTGTCTCCCTCTCTCTATCTCCCTCCCTCTCTCTCTCTCTGTCTCCCTCTCTGTCTCCCTCTCTCTCTCTCTCTGTCTCCCTCCCTCTCTCTCTGTCTCCCTGTCTCCCTCCCTCTCTCTCTCTGTCTCCCTCCCTGTCTCTCTCCATGTCTCCCTTCCTGTGTCTCCCTCCCTCCCACTCTGTCTCCCTCCCACTCTGTCTCCCTCCCACTCTGTCTCCCTCCCACTCTGTCTCCCTCTCCCTCTCTCTCTGTCTCCCTCGCTCTCTGTCTCCCTCGCTCTGTCTCCCTCGCTCTGTCTCCCTCGCTCTGTCTCCCTCGCTCTCTGTCTCCCTCGCTCTCTGTCTCCCTCGCTCTCTGTCTCCCTCGCTCTCTGTCTCCCTCGCTCTCTGTCTCCCTTGCTCTGTCTCCCTCGCTCTGTCTCCCTCGCTCTGTCTCCCTCGCTCTGTCTCCCTCGCTCTGTCTCCCTCGCTCTGTCTCCCTCGCTCTGTCTCCCTCGCTCTGTCTCCCTCGCTCTGTCTCCCTCGCTCTCTCTCCCTCGCTCTCTCTCTCCCTCGCTCTCTCTCTCCCTCGCTCTCTCTCTCCCTCGCTCTCTCTCTCCCTCGCTCTCTCCCTCGCTCGCTCTCTCTCCCTCGCTCTCTCCTTCGCTCTCTCTCTCCCTCGCTCTCTCTCTCCCTCGCTCTCTCTCTCCCTCTCCCTCTGTCTCCCTCTCTCTCTGTCTCCCTCTCTGTCTCCCTCCCAGGCCTGAGCTCCCTGGCCTTGGCTCAACTCTCTGACTACAGGCTGGCGGGAAGCATCACATCACAGGCTCTTAACGCACACCTCACCCGGCTCTCACTCCCTGCTGCCCTCTGACACCCTCTGCCATCTCACCCGGCTCTCACTCCCTGCCCTCCGTCACCCTCTGCCATCTCACCCGGCTCTCACTCCTTGCTGCCCTCCGTCACCTCACCCGGCTCTCACTCCCTGCTGCCCTCTGTCACCTTACCCGGCTCTCACTCCCTGCAACCCTCTGTCACCTCACCCGGCTCTCACTCCCTGCTGCCCTCTGCCACCTCACCCGGCTCTCACTCCCTGCTGCCCTCTGTCACCCTCTGCCATCTCACCCGGCTCTCACTCCCTGCTGCCCTCTGCCACCTCACCCGGCTCTCACTCCCTGCTGCCCTCTGTCACCCTCTGCCATCTCACCCGGCTCTCACTCCCTGCTGCCCTCCGTCACCTCACCCGGCTCTCACTCCCTGCTGCCCTCCGTCACCTCACCCGGCTCTCACTCCCTGCTGCCCTCTGTAACCCTCTGCCATCTTACCCGGCTCTCACTCCCTGCTACCCTCCATCACCTCACCCGGCTCTCACTCCCTGCTGCCCTCCGTCACCTCACCCGGCTCTCACACCCTGCTGTCCTCTATCATTCACTGTCACCTCACCCCGCGTGTGTGGCAGCCCGGGCTGAGACAGCTTCCCGGGCGCGCACACAGCCGCACCCGAGTACTTCACAGGTCTTTAAAAGACCATTTGCATGATAACGAGGCTTTGTTGTATTTCACCTCTTAGCGCCCCTGCAGCTCCACTCGGACTATCGGACTATCGGAATCACCCGGCCCCCATAGAGCAGAGTCTGTGTTTGCTGACACACTGTAAAAAATTTAAAAAAACACAGGTACGATGTCTGCAAGGTCCGCGGGCCGCCAAGGAAGGCTTGCCGGGCCGCTGGCGGCCCGCGGGCCGTACTATGAGTACCCGTGCTCTAGAGTCATGGCCTTAGCAACTAAACGTTGTGCCTACAAGCCCACACCCAACATATTTTGTTGATTGTTTTTTCCATTTAATAAACAGCAACACTACGTTGAGTGTCCATATACTCCGCTGCGGTCTGATGAAGCAGCACTTGAATCCTTAAGAGGTGAGCTGATACTCACTCACCATGTTGTCCAATTACTTTAACTGGTTACACAGAGGTTTTATATTTTAAATACAAATGAAGGCACACGTAGAATGTGATATGCATGAAATCACGTTGTTTTTATCACTTGTATAGATTCAAAGAGGTTGTGTACGGTGAAACACACCCACTTGAATCAATAGGACCATGTACCAATATTTCCATTTGGTTTTTTGATCCTTTTTGTTTGTACTCTAGGTTGGCTGCTTTTCTCCGGGGCAAAGTCCTACCGAGAGAAGAAGTGGTATGTAGAACCACACCACACACTGTAGATAGTTTTCATTTAGTCACTAGGTCCTGAGGAATCGCCAACTGATCTATTAGAGACATTTTATAGGCGAGAAACATATTGACCACTAAGGGGTAGAGCGTAATTTTTGTCAGATTAAAACAAAATAGTCGCCCTCCTTCTTCTTTTTACTTTTTAATCAGGTTGTGACCTCTCCAGAATAAAAATAATTATAGAGGATTCCCTTACCTGTTTTAACCCACACACCACATCTACATCTTACCAGGCCCCTCACACCCACGGCACCTATACAGCAAGGAACAAAAGATCTCCGATAAAGCATTGCAGCGCCGGCTCGACGAGGAGCAGACCCATATGATGAAGCATGACACCTAGCTTGCTGGGTGTGTGAGGGTCCTAGTTCCGAAAGGAGGTATTTCCCACCTCCCCACCACTCTGAGTACTAACCAGGTGGCCAACTTGCCACCCAGGAACACCGTACCTCTTTTGTCTTCTGATAGAGGTGCATCCCACAAGAATGCGCTGGCTGCAGACAGCCAGGGTAAACGCTCAGCAGCGTGCTCCTAGGCGTGACAGTGGTGCATCCCACAGGAATGCACTGGATATAGGAAGCCAGGTTAAATGCTCTGCAGCAGGATCCTAGGAATGACAGAGGCGCATTCCATAGGAATGCACTGGTCGCAGGCAACCAGGGTAGACGCTCTACAACGTGCTCCTAGGAGTGACAGAGGTTCATCCCATGGGAATGCACTGGTTGCAGGCAGCCAGAGTAAATGCTCTTGTAGCATGCTCCTAGGAGTGACAGATGCATCCCATGGGAATGCACTGGTTACAGGCAGCCAGGGTAAATGCTCTGCAGCGTGCTCCTAGGAGTGACAGAGGTGCATCCCAGGCATCCCACAGGAATGCACTGGTTACAGGAAGCCAGGGTAAACGCTCTGTAGCATTCTCTTAGGAGTGACAGAGGTGCATCCCATGCATCCCACAGGAATGCACTGGTTACAGGAAGCCAGGGTAAACGCTCTGATGCGTGCTCCTAGGAGTGACCGAGGTGCATCCCATGGGAATGCACTGGTTGCAGGCAGCCAGGGTAAATGCTCTGCAGCATGCTCCTAGGAGTGACATAGGTGCATCCCACAGGAATGCATTGGTTACAGGCAGCCAGGGTAAATGCTCTGTAGCATGCTCCTAGGAGTGACTGAGGTGCATCCCATGCATCCTACAGGAATGTAGTGGTTACAGGCAGCCAGGGTAAATGCTCTGCAGCATGCTCCTAGGAGTAACAGTGGTGCATTCCTTGGGAATGCACAGGTTACAGGCAGCCAGATTAAACGCTCTTCAGCAGGCTCCTAGGAGTGACAGAGGCACATTCCATGAGAATGCACTGGCTGCAGACAACCAGGGTAAACTGCTCTGCAGCAAGATCCTAGGCATGACAGAGGCGTATTCCATAGGAATGTACTGGTTGCAGGCAACCAGGGTAAACACTCTACAGCATGCTCCTAGGAGTGACAGTGGTGCATCCCACAGGATTGCACTGGTTACGGGCAGCCAGGGTAAATGCTCTGCACCGTGCTCCTAGGCGCGACAGTGGTGCATCCTATGGGAATGCAATGGTTACAGGCAGTCAATGTAAACACACTGCAGCGTGCTCCTAGGTGTGACAGTGGTGCAACCTACGGGAATGCACTGGTTACAGGCAGTCAGAGTAAACACTCTACAGCATGCTCCTAGGAGTGACAGTGGGGCATCCCACAGGAATGCACTGGTTACAGGCAGTCAGAGTAATCACTCTACAGCGTGCTCTTAGGAGTGACAGAGGTGCAATTCAGGGATGCACTGGTTAAAGACAGCCAGAGTAAACACTCTGCAGCGTGCTCCTAGGAGTGACAGAGGTGCATCCCATGGGAATGCACTGGTTACAGGCAGTCAGAGTAAACACTCTACAGCATGCTCCTAGGAGTGACAGTGGTGCATTCCACAGGAATGTACTGGTTAAAGACAGCCAGAGTAAACACTCTGCAGCGTGCTCCTAGGAGTGACAGAGGTGCATCCCATGGGAATGCACTGGTTACAGGGAGTCAGAGTAAACACTCTACAGCATGCTCCTAGGAGTGACAGTGGTGCATTCCACAGGAATGCACTGGTTACAGGCAGACAGGTTAAATGCTTTGTAGCATGCTTCTATGAGTGACAGGTGCATCCCATGGGAATGCACTGGTTACAGGCAGTCAGAGTAAACACTCTACAGCATGCTCCTAGGAGTGACAGTGGTGCATTCCACAGGAATGCACTGGTTACAGGCAGTCAGAGTAAACACTCTACAGCATGCTCCTGGGAGTGACAGTGGTGCATCCCACAGGAATGTACTGGTTAAAGGCAGCCAGAGTAAACACTCTGCAGCGTGCTCCTAGGAGTGACAGTGGTGCATCCCATGCATTCCACAGGAACGGACTGGCTACAGGCAGACAGTTAAACGCTCTGCTGCGTGCTCCTAGGAGTGACAGAGGTGCATCCCATGGGAATGCACTGGTTACAGGCAGTCAGAGTAAACACTCTACAGCATGCTCCTAGGAGTGACAGTGGTGCATTCCACATGAATGTACTGGCTACAGGCAGACAGTTAAACGCTCTGCCGCATGCTCCTAGGAGTGACAGAGGTGCATCCCATGGGAATGCACTGGTTACAGGGAGTCAGAGTAAACACTCTACAGCATGCTCCTAGGAGTGACAGTGGTGCATTCCACAGGAATGCACTGGTTACAGGCAGACAGGTTAAATGCTCTGTAGCATGCTTCTATGAGTGACAGGTGCATCCCATGGGAATGCACTGGTTACAGGCAGTCAGAGTAAACACTCTACAGATGCTCCTAGGAGTGACAGTGGTGCATTCCACAGGAATGTACTGGTTAAAGACAGCCAGAGTAAACACTCTGCAGCGTGCTCCTAGGAGTGACAGAGGTGCATCCCATGGGAATGCACTGGTTACAGGCAGTCAGAGTAAACACTCTACAGCATGCTCCTAGGAGTGACAGCGGTGCATTCCACAGGAATACACTGGTTACAGGCAGACAGGTTAAATGCTCTGTAGCATGCTCCTAGGAGTGACAGAGGTGCATCCCATGGGAATGCACTGGTTACAGGCAGTCAGAGTAAACACTCTACAGCATGCTCCTAGGAGTGACAGAGGTGCATCCCATGGGAATGCACTGGTTACAGGTGTAAGAAACTGGCTCTATATATACTGCACCAAAGTGGGGTACAGTGTGTATAGAGTCCAAGGGTCTCCAGAGGTTAAAGTTAGATAGAACCTTACTCTCTAAAGTGGTAGCTTGGTCGAGCAGTAAGGCAGTATCAGAGGACAGTGTTAAGCATTTGATGTACACACTCAGTCAGCAAATGAATTCACACACTCAAGAACTGAACTCTAGGCCAATTGTTTTTGTATAAAAAATATACTGTTATTTTATTTTAGAACCAAGCAAGCCTGATAAAGGTAAGCATTCAATTCTTTTCAGTAATAAGTTACTTGTTGTACACAGGTTTAAAAAGCAATGAAGGTTGTACTTGATTTGATTTACAGGGGATGCAGTAGGTTGCAATACTCAGTAAATGCAGTACATTGAAATTAATGGCTTTTTAAGGTAAATGCAGATAAAATTACTTTTGCGTTACTTTTGTAATCCAGTGCTGGACTCCTAGATTCAGCACTGGGACGTTTACTTAAAACAGGTAAGTAATTACGTTTTTGTAGTTTGTACGATTTTTAAATAATATTATTGCATTTCAAAAGTTGACACTTAGAAACTTTTTCACATAGAATCACCTACGTTATCCTATGGGAGGAAATTCACTTAGCAGGTAAGTTAGGTTATCGATACTTTTTTCTTACTCAGTGCTGGATCCTAGATTCAGCACTGGGACATTTCCTGAAAACAGTTGAAAAAATGCGTTTTTGTTATTCGACTGATTTTTAAGGAATATTTGTAGTTTTCAAAAGTCGACACTTAGAAACTTTTTGGGAGAAAAAGTGTCCATGTTTTCCTATGAGGAAAAATGAGTTATCGGTTTCAAGGTAAGTAATCGGTCTTTTGAGTTAGGGTCCTGGGGTTAGACTCAGGGGTCTCCCAGGGTCAGTGATGCACTGTTGTTGCACCCTCAGCGGCACTAGGGCGGCCGGGTGCAGAGTGTTGAGGCCCAATGTTATCCTATGGAGGATAGGGGGACTCCGGTTGGTGGCTGCTGGCAAGCAGGCCACGGGGTTGTGGGAGCAAAGCTCCTAGGGTTAAGCTCAGGGCACGGTGGGGACCAAGTTAGCACCAAAGGGGCACCCTCAGCGGCTCTAGGGCGGCCGGGTGCAGGGTGCTGTTTTGAGGTCGGGTGCCCTGTTGATTTCAATGGAGATTCTCCGGGACAAAGAAACACTGCAGGCTCGGGGACGAGGATCTTCCAGGAGCTACCACCACTTCGAGGGGTAAGTTGGGATGTAGAGGGTTGGTTAGGCACCGCTGGGTTGGGCACACAAGGCCGTCGGGTGCAGGGGTGCCTTGGGACGTTGGATTTTCTTACCCGCTCTGGTCGCGGTAGGGGGGTCCTTTGGATTGAGGCTGCAGGCGTCGTCAGGAGGCTTGAGGCAGGTCAGGGGTCGCCGGATCTCGGGTCAGGATCGCCGGGGGGACCTCCTCAGGGTATTTGCCCACTCGAGCTCGGGCCGGATTCGGCGGGTGCAGAGTGTGCGGGATTCGCGGTTCCTGGCTGGCACCAGAAGCTGCAGTTCAAACACGTCCGGTGTTCACGGGAGAAACAGCTTGGAAAGTGAAGGCAGGCAGGTCTCCGGGGTTTGTGAGGTTGCTGGCTGTTGGACACGCCGGGATTTCACAGGAGCAGGTTCGAGGGGAGACAGGCCTGTAGGGCTGGGGCCAAGTCAGTGGGCGTCGTCCTCTTGTTAGCTCTGCACGGCTCTTCGTCCTTCTTCTTTGTTTCTTCTTGTTGGTAGGCTGGATCTGAGGAAGGAAGGTTCAGGGTGTCCCTAAATGCTAAATTTAGGGGCGTTACAGGTAGGTAAAGGGCAGGGACCAATGGGTCCCTTCCCTGGGGTGGGTACACCCCCTATTCTGCCACTCTCCAGTGGGAGGGGGGCAGGAGCCTGTCCCTGGTTGGGTGGGTCCCCCCATCCTCAAGATGGCGGGGACTCGAGGTTGTGCTTCACCTCGCCTCCCCCACCTTAGGCGGTTGGCAGAGGTGGGCACACCTCTCTTCCTCACTTTGTTTTTCCCGCCGGGTCTCCCGCCCAAAGTGGGGGGGTAGAACCAGTGGGGACCAGTTGCTGAGTACAGCAAGTGGTCTGGAGAGGCTCACAAAGGCGGTATGCCTTTGAAGCTTCTCCTTCGTGAACCCTGCCCATCCTGGGGGAGGAGGCTTGGCACCTCATCCCAGGATGTGCATTGTTTCAGGCCCCCGAGAGCGGCAAGCTCTCGAACCAGGGGTCCAGAAACATGTCTGGTGGAGGCAGCCACTCAGTCAGGTCACTGGGAGTTGGTCGAGTTTCAGGGGGCATCTCTAAGATGCCCTCTGTCGTGCATTTTACATTAAATCCCACACTGGCATCAGTGTGGGTTTAATGTGCTGAGAAGTTTGATACCAAACTTCTCAGTCTTCAGTGCAGCCATTATGGTGCTGTGGAGTTCGTGATGACAAGCCCCCAGCACCATATACTCTCAATGGCAGCACTGCACTTACAGTGCCCAGGAATGGACCTGGGTACTGTAGGGGTACAGGGCTCATGCACCTGTACCCTCACCACTGGCATAGAACACCCAGCTAGAGGGGTGACTGATGGATGCCAGGGCAGTGGGTTGTGGGCATGGCACACAGGGGTGTGTGCCATGTCGACTCTTCACTTTGTTCTGCACCAAGACACGCAGCCTGCAAAGGCAGTGTGTGTGTGTGTCAGGGTACAGGGCCTCTAAAGGTGGCACAATAAGTGCTGCAGCCCTTAGGGGCCTTCTCTGGTCACAGTGCCCTGGGTACCGGTGGTACCATTTACCAGGGGCCTACCTGTGGCCAGAGATGCCAATTGGGTTTAGGCGTCAATGCAGTTTTAGGGAAGGAACACAGGCCCTGGGTACCTGATTGGCAGGAGCCCAGGGCACACTCAGTCAAAGCACATCAGCAATTCAGCAAAAAGTGGGGGCATACCATGCAAGAAAGAGGGCCCTTTCTCACAACAGGCAGTCAGAGTAAACACTCTACAGCATGCTCCTAGGAGTGACAGAGGTGCATCCCATGGGAATGCACTGTTTACAGGCAGTCAGAGTAAACACTCTACAGCATGCTCCTAGGAGTGACATTGGTGCATTCCACAGGGATGCACTGGTTACAGGGAGTCAGAGTAAACACTCTGCAGCGTGCTCCTAGGAGTGACAGTGGTGCATCCCATGCATTCCACAGGAATGTACTGGCTACAGGCAGACAGTTAAACACTCTGCTGCGTGCTCCTAGGAGTGACAGAGGTGCATCCCATGGGAATGCACTGGTTACAGGCAGTCAGAGTAAACACTCTACAGCATGCTGTTAGGAGTGACAGAGGTGCATCCCATGGGAATGCACTGGTTACAGGCAGTCAGAGTAAACACTCTACAGCATGCTCCTAGGAGTGACAGTGGTGCATTTCACAGGAATGTACTGGCTACAGGCAGACAGTTAAACGCTCTGCCGCGTGCTCCTAGGAGTGACAAAGGTGCATCCCATGGGAATGCACTGGTTACAGGGAGTCAGAGTAAACACTCTACAGTATGCTCCTAGGAGTGACAGTGGTGCATTCCACAGGAATGCACTGGTTACAAGCAGACAGGTTAAATGCTCTGCTGCGTGCTCCTAGGAGTGACAGTGGTGCATCCCATGGGAATGCATTGATTGCAGACAGCCAGGGTAAATGCTCTGCACCGTGCTCCTAGGCACGACAGTGGTGCATTCCACAGGAATGCACTGGTTACAGGCAGACAGGTTAAATGCTCTGCCGCGTGCTCCTAGGAGTGACAGTGGTGCATCCCATGGGAATGCACTGGTTGCAGGCAGCCGGGGTAAACGATCTGCCGCGTGCCTCTAGGAGTGACAGGTGCATCCCACAGGAATGCACTGATTTGATGTTTTTTTTGTGAAGCACGCAAATAACCTAACAAGGGGTCTCCTTGCACTAATAGGCCACCAGGGTATATGCTCTGTAGAGTCCACCACAGACCGACAAAGGAGCAACCTGAATAGGAGCGATAGGGTGAGACCAGCACAGCAAGTATCTGGAGCACAAACAAATCATCAGGTCAGTGGGAGGGTGATGAAGTGGGAGGAATCAGTTTAAGATACGTGAAGTGGAAGGGGGTCTTATACGTAGGCAAGGTTGAGAGGGGAGTGAGCAGCAGGGTTCAAGCCCAATGCCCTCAAGAGTCTAACATGTAAGGCAGACTGGGCCGAAGATTACATGGCTGAGAAAAAAGCCCTTGATTGATGGTTCGACACAGAGGAGTTGAGAGCCCTGTCGGCGGAGGCATAATATATAAAATGAGAGTGGTGCAGCAATACTTTCCAACAGTAAACCTCTCCTGGAGAAAATCTTCAAATTATTTACAAAAACCGGCGGATTTGGTCGAATTTCAGCATGAACAGTGCTGACAGGTGGGTCTTTCAGCTAATCTCTCACTCATCCTGACCTGTCAAAGGGTGGTGTTGCCAGAGAGAGAGAAAATCAAGAGTAGGCAGGAGGGGAGTACCAGGGCAAGGACTATGAGTGCATGGGTCACGACAGAAGGCCTGGTTGGTGGTAGGTCGTCTGCATACAGGACTGTGTAAATGTATCCTCGTGAGGGCACACTGGTGCAGGGTCACCCTCTCGTCCACGGGTCCGAAGACTAACAAAAGAGAGATCGGCACTGGAGTGAAGTAAAACAAACCAAGTTTATTAAATGCTCATGAGCAGGACTGCATCCAAACAACACCCTCAAGTGTTGTGGGAGGAAGTACACTGAATTCACAAACCATCATCCTTATATACAATTTTGTTGCAATGCAAGCATATGGACAGAAATGGAAAGAGCGAGTTTAGACACAGAAAATAGCTATCAGCAAACAAGGGCAGATGGATGACCACTTGGTCAGCAAATAAGAAAGGGGAGCAGGAATGTTTATGGCAGCAGTAAACGGTCAATAGATAGCCTCTAAGACCAGGTGCACCGGCAGCTACAAACCCCCCAGCATGTACATTGCTTAGCCGTGTCGAAAGAGGTCAACTAAAGTTGATGACACAAGCTGGGTGAAAAGGCGAACAGCAGAGGACGAAAGAATTACGAAGGAAGCGAAATGGACACCACAGCCAAAAATGGCTGTCGCTTATGCTAACGTAAAATATTACACGTTTCCACAGACGACCCTTTTAGCATAAGCTAAGACATTTTCTTGTCCCTTCTAAGGGGTATGATATACATCGTGAATATCAATTAACATCATTTCACAAATTTCTCGTTCCATTGCTAAACAGGCATTTGCATTTTGGACATTAGTTTTAGATGGTACACAAGTAGTACAAGTGGAAATACAGAGGGAACAGAGCATTGGTCCACATTGTATGCATAAACAACAAGCGAAGATAATTGCAATGAATATGAATAGGGCCGACAATACTTTCAGACCCCATACAGAAAATAAGTTCCAGAACCATCCAGTCCAAGTCCATGTTCCTGGGTCTTGATGTATCTCAGTGGCTATTTTATGCAGTTTGGAAATGGCGTCATAAACAGAAGGGGCGTGGTCAGGGATAAACACACAACAGATACTCCCGATAATGCAACATGCTCCACCACGATCAGCTAATATTTCATCTAAAACCATTCTATTTTGCAAAGTCACAATTCTCGTGATTTGGAGTTCTTCTGTAATATTTCCAAGAGCCATCGCTGTTTGATTAGTCACTGCCTCTACCACTCGGGTCAAGCGTCTTATTTTTCTACTATTCAAGGCCGCACCAACAAAGAAAAAGAGTCCCAAATTAAAGTCAACATATTGCTGTAATGCAGTGTCAGTTTGATCCACTTCATCATTATTTATAGTTCTTTTGAATCAGTTCAAGGAAATGTCATTAAACAATTTTTGATCTTTATGATAAGATGCAAGTGCTAAGAACACAGGGGGAAGAAGAAGGACACACAGCATATTCCAGACCATCCAATTGGTAGATAATAGTAACCTTTACTTCCACAAATGAAATAAGTGTTATGTGAGGATAGAAAACTGCTATTGTTCATTCCAGTGATATTCAATACTGTAGTACAGTCACTTTTTCCCACAGGGATACTGCCAAAACTGCTCACACAAAGATTTGCTTGGGCTCTAGTAACAGCGATAACAGGAGGCCCGTTACCCTTGGCCGTTCGAGTATTGGGGAAAACGTAGCTTGCGGAGGAATTTCCTTTGCGATACTCCTCCATTTCCCATTTAGTTCCTTTGGCTTGTGGGAGGCCTTCATCATCAGGGTAACAAACTTTATTTAACTGTGTATTAAGTCCTCCTACATCAGCTGGAGCAATATTACTAACTTCAGAGGCCCACAAAAGTGCGAACCAGGCTCTACAAGAGCCATTGTGTGAAAATGGAAGGGGAATGAGAGGCGTTCCTCCCTTCTTCTGATGTGCTGGCATCATTCCACATACCCAGCAGTTGGTAGTATTCGTAGCATTATGAGTATGATGCAACATTTGTATGAAAGTGTTATTGAGATATGACATTCGATGCTTCTTTTCATGATAGGGAAGAGTGAAGTAATAATGTTCCGTGGGGACAGGAGTAGTAGCAGGCAATAAGTTTCGAGCCAGAGTTACTTCCTCCACAACCCACATTACCACAGCAATGATGACAGCAGTCAAAGTCAATCCAGTAATAAACATTATGCAGCCGCTACAGATCTTTGCAGCATTTGATTTCTTCTCCTCAGGCATGTTCATCTCGTCGACAAACAACAAAATAGATGATGCCCTAAGGTCCTGGGCAGGCGTTGGTTTCTTCACTAACGTTGAGACGAGTAGTCACTAAAAGGCTACCCCCCTTTGTAGTCAGTCTTTAACCACCCAGGACAATGGCTCAAACAGTCTCTTTTTGCGATGAAGTGTCCCACTTCCTGGATCGAAGTAGGTATCTAGATGCGCCGGGGATTGTGTGGTCCAGGAAGACTTCCTCAGGCCCTTTAGGTGATGAAGCTCGTCCTCTCTCGGTGACCAGAATGTCGCGGTGATCTGTCAGCACAGCAGGGCTCATGAAGGTATGCGGAATCTTTCGGCAGTGGCTGGCGTGGACCCAGTTCTTCCTGTTGGTCACTCGGACTGCAGTTCTGGTAGCAAGGAGGACCTGCTCTGGGCCACGCCAGCGAGGTGCCAGGCAACTTGTCCGTTGAAACGATTTTGTGAGGACAAAATCTCCAGGCCGCAGATCATGACCATCACCTTGCGACCTGTCTGGAAGAGCTTCCCGAACCTGCTGATAAATAGAAGACAAGCTGTCAGTTAACTGGGACAAATAGTCACTCATCAACATGTGGGGAACATCATGTATAGGGCGAGGCTTAGGGACCCCCCAAATATTCATGGGCCTCCCAAAGACGATCTCATGTGGCGTAAGGCCAGATCGTGTATGTGGTATCGATCTGATAGAAAGCAAGGCTAGGGGCAGTGCATCAGGCCATTTCAAATACGTGGAAGCCTGTATTTTAGCAAATTTCAGTTTCAGGGTGGAGTTGTAACGCTCCACCAGGCCTGCTGACTGTGGGTGGAAAGCAGCATGAAATTTCTGCTTAATCCCCGAACCCTTTCATGACATATTCTATAACTTGCCCAATAAAATAAGGTCCATTGTCACTCCATAGGACCCGACAGACGCCGAAGCGGGGAAAGAACTCCTTTAAGAGAATTTTTGCTGTCGTGAGAGCTGTATTATCCTTCGTAGCATACGCCTCCACCCATTTACTGAAGGCACAAACCACTACTAGGACATATTTCAGATTATTACAGCGCTCAAACTGAATGTAGTCAATTTGCAGGACCTCAAAAGGTGCAGATGGTGTCGCAAACCCTCCTGTTGGAGTTCGCGTTCCCTTTCCAGGATTATACTGGAGACAGACCAGACAAGACTGGACTATCTTTTTAGCAGTGCCGGCAATATCAGGATGATCCCAAACTTGCATGAGTTGTTTTGCCATTGAGGATGCACCAACATGTGCCGGCCCATGTGCCATGTGAATCAAAGGATATAGGTATGCAGTAGGCAACTTCCATTTAGTCATATCTTTGCTCCTCCAGCAGCCCTCATCATCCAATGCTCCCTCCTTAGACCATTGGTCTAATTCCTCAGAGGAGGCAGATTGTTGCATATCCAACACTTCCTGTCTAGCATCATGCCAACGTTTAGCTGGTGACTTAATCACATACATAGACGTGGTGCTTCGCTGTGTTGCGGTCTCACGAGCTGTGCGATCCGCAAAGGCATTACCTGCTCCTATTTTATCTGTCACCTTCTTGTGTGCACTACACTTAACGATAGATATTTTCTTGGGATAAGTTAAGGCAGTAAGAAGATTGTGCACTAATTCTCCATGCACTATCTGCGTTCCATGTGAAGTGAGGAAACCACATTCCTTCCACAAGCGGCCAAAATTGTGCGCTACCCCAAACGCATACTGACTGTCAGTGTAGACATTGACAAGCAAGTCTGTACTAAGCTCACACGCTCTTGTTAGAGCAATCAGCTCAGCTGCTTGGGCCGATTTCTGTGGGATGCGAGCTGTCTCAACTACTGTCTGGAGTGTCGTAATAGCATAGGCAGCAGATGTGGTGCCATCGGGTAATTTCACACATGACCCATCAACCCATAACTCCCCATCAACAATAGAGAGAGGAGTATCTTGTAGGTCAACACGACCCTTTGTTTGCTCTTCAGTGAGAAATATACAATCATGTGATTCTTGCGACTGAGGCCGAGTAGCTGGAAATGGTAGTAGTGTAGCAGGATTTAGTGTCAAACATCTTTTCAATGTGATATGAGGGGCCAAAAGTATCAATTCATATCCTGTCAAGCGAGCACTAGTCAAATGCTGTGTTTTCGTTTGATTTAGCAAAGCATCAACTGAATGGGGTACTAACACAAGCAGTTTGTGTGACAAAACTATTCCTTCACTCTGACGTATAGATACAGTCGTTGCTGCCACCGCTCGGAAACATCCAGGCAGCACGCGAGCGACTGGGTCAAGGACAGCTGAGAAGTAAGCACAAGGACGTTGTTTATCACCATGTATCTGTGTTAACACCGAGAGAGCACAACCTTCCCTCTCGTGTACATAGAACATGAAAGTCTTAGTGTAGTCTGGAGTTCCTAATACTGGTGCAGAGCAAAGAGCTTGGCGTAACTGTTGGAAGGCACTCTGACATTCAGCAGTCCATGGGAGGGGCATCGGAGTGTCTTTAGTCAAAAGAGCCAACAAAGGTTTAATAATGTGCGAAAAACTGGGGATCCACTGCCTACAAAAAGAAGTGAGGCCAATCAATGCACAGACATCCTTCTGAGTACGGGGCACAGGAGTATCTAAAATGGTCTGAATGCGATCTGGTGTGAGTGCACGTCCCTCCTTATACAGGAGGTGACCTAAATAGGTAACCTGCTGTCTACAATATTGCAATTTCTTTCGCGAGACTTTGTGATTATGTGATGCAAGAAACGATAGCAGTAACAATGTACCTTCTTCACATTGCTCAGGAGTGTCCGCAGCTAATAGAATGTCATCAACATACTGGATAAGGGCTGCCCCTTTTGGTACAGGAAAGGAATCAAGCTGTCTTTTTAATGCCTGACTGTAAATGCTAGAACTCTCTGTATAGCCCTGTGGAGCTCTGCAGAACCAGAAGGATCTATTTTTCAATGTGAATCCAAACAGATAACGGCTTTCAGGGTGAATGGGTATTGAGCAAAATGCGTTTTTCAAGTCGATCACCGAAAATGTAGTGGCAGTGGGAGGGACCATAGTGAGAAGGGTTGTGATATCAGAAACTACCGGATATTGGAACACTACAATTTTATTAACCTCCCGCAAATCAATAATGAATCTGTAAATTTTAGTGTCAGTGTCTTTTTCAAAATAGGAAGGATAGGGCTATTGCAAGTATTATAGGGGACTTCTTCCACTACCCCCACTTTGATCAAATCCTGGACAATGTTTGCTAATGCTTCTTCACCTTGTCGGGATATTTTGTATTGGGGCAGTCGAGGCAATGAAACACCTTCCCTTACTTGGATTTGCACTGGTGGAATAACCATTTGACCCACATCAGTATCTGATCTAGCCCATAAGGTACGAGGTAGGGACGCCAGAGCGGTATCCTCATTGATAAGACAGGATCTCTCAACCATTGGATAATTGTCATTCAAAATAACACGCACACCTTCCGGAGAACAACATATTGTAGCACGAAAATATTTAAGCATATCGATACCCACAATGTTGTCCGGCGTGTTAGGGGAATGCAAAAATGGACATGCTGCAGTGAATTTGTCAATTCCGAATTCAAGTGGCTGTGAAAGCGGGCTAGGTGTAGGTGTTCCATTGAACCCTATCGATGTTATCATTGCGCCGGACAGGGGAGCCCTAGGAACCAATCTTTTAGACAGAGCACTACGGGTAGCCCCTGTATCAAGCAGAAACCGATCAGTAGATCCCAAGACATTTGCGTCAACATAAGGACCCATTTGATCTACTGGCACCTCAACTGGTCCCTTACCCCATCCTAGGCATCCCTATGCGTAATCGGAATCTGCAAGTGCATCAGCAGAATAATCAGACATTTGGTATTGATTTCGTCTATCAAAGGTATTAGAATAATTTGGTCCTTGTTCAACTGCCTCAAACCTGGGACAAGCTCCTGCACCTCCCCTGTTTCCTGAATTCCCTGGGCGTCCTCTCATACTTCCCCTTCCCCGCTGGTACTGCTGACCTCGCAAAAGAGGGCACTCAGATCGCCAATGCCCAGTCTCTTTACAATAGGCACACTGATCAGGAGACAAATTTGCTCGAGAAAGAGGGAGCGCTCCGGGTGTATACATTGCACGTCCGCCTCTTCCACCTCCCCTAAATGGTGGACCATATACTTGAGCCATCATAACTTTTGTCTTTAATTCTTTAACCTTCTTATCCTCCCTGCCTTTCACTTCCTGTTCCTCTCGCTCATAATTTTGGGCCATGGTCAAAAGGGAAACTGGGGAAGACGTGGTCCAAGAACTCTCACTGGCCTTAAGGCGACTAGCTATTTCCGGTAACATATTAGCGACAAATTTGTCGACAAACAAAGGCTTACCCATATCATCGGCCAATGACTGGCCGCTAAAATCATGGAATGTCTCCTCAAATCTTGAAAAGAAATCAGAAACTGACTCATCCTTTTTCTGTTTACAGGACGCTAACGTAGTCCAATCTATTTTCTTAGGGGGTATGAGAGTCTTCAACTTAGTCACAATAGCTTTAGGAAGATCTAATATCTCCTTCTGAGGTTTCTGCGCAGGCTCCCTGTCTGCATCTATTTCTTCTAAATGTTCCCAGGTATCACCAAATGCCACATTGTCATCTATGTTACGTATTGTTCTCCACATATCGGGGGGCAAAATAAGCCCGAAGAACATATCAATATCTGGCAAGGTCATAGTGCATAGAAGGCGGTGGGATTTTTCCAGAGGTCGGGCAAAGCAGCCTTAAGGGCCATAACATCTGTTCTACTCCAGGGAGTATAGACCCAATTATATATAAAATATCCCTTTGCATCATCGGAAGTCTTATCATCATTTGTTCCCGCACCCTTCAGGAGAACATACAGGGGTGCAGCTTCACGCATTGGTCTCATAGCAGACTCCCTACTGCTGGGATCATTCGCATCCACCGGAATATCCGTCTTCTCTGTCTGAGATTCTGTTGTCTCAACGCCTGCTTGCTGCTTTTTAGCTAATTCTTTTTCATTTTGCATTTGTAATGTATCATCCCGTAATTTAACCGCTCGTCTAATTGTGTCAGATATGTTTTTGACAGGGTAAGTCCCATCTCTTAACTGCCTATAATCTGTCTTCAAATCATTTGGGCCTGATTCGTCAGAAATATGTTGCCAATTATATCATATTTCCCAACAGAACTTTTCTAAAAAATATAACTGTTTTGCGTCTTCCCAAGCCTGAACTGTAGTTGTGAGGATCGTCGCTGTAGTCTTCCGACGAGATTCCTCCTAGCACTGCCCTTCAATTTATCTTTATCTGCGCTAGACAGAGTAGAGCGAGTCTGTTGCATGGATCGCTGATCTTTGTCCTTATCATCTGATGAGGAGATTTCCTCATCAGAAGCACCTCCCTCAGGGGCACTTGGATCAGGATATTTATACGGGGGTGGGGGTCGCTCTAATAAAATAGAGTCATCATGAGGCTTATTAAGTAGTGGATAGACAGGACGTCAAATAGGGTACTGGCCATTTACCTGCAATCGATGTTCTCTCTCTACCTTTTCTATCCCTTCCTGCATCTCCTTATCTCTTAATTCAACACATTTCTGATACATCGTTTTCCGCTGTTCTTTCTGTGCTATAGCTTCCGCTTTCTTCGCGCTCTCTCGCACTTCCTTATCCCACATACGCAAACTGTCAAACATATCCTGCCTACTCTTCCTTTTGAACAAACACTGTTCCACATACTGAACCTTCTTAAAATCAAATGACCCATTCACTGGCCACTGTAAATCGGATTCCTTCTTTGTGTATTTGTGCCACAATGAGCCATACATTATGGGACAAATGCCATATTTTATATACATATCTCTATTTGGCGTCCCTTCTGGAGGGGCCGGCTGACTTTGTTCCAAAACACTTCTGGTACTGCCGCAACAGCACCACTTACGAAGTGTACTAATAACAGGCATGTTTTTACAAGTATATGTAAAATATTACTTATCCAAACAAGTTTCAAAAGGAGAAAAATCCCCACATTACCTGCCTTCAGTCTTTGCAAAGAATGAATACCAAAACCAAACCAAACAAACAAGAGTGCCGCATCAGCGACCTTACCAAACAGAAGTCTTCAACTCCCACCTGCCAATCTCTGGTCGACCTAATGGTCACTGCAAAACTCGCCAAAGAAGCCCCAGTCAAGACCGGCCACCACCCGGAGGGTCAAGTCAAGAAAATCGGAAAGTTCACGTTGGCTGCAAAGACAAAAGTCTTCTCATGCATTGCGCGTCCTCAGTGATAATTTCGATCTTCCGCCAAGACCACTCCTTCAGATGGCCGCGTCTCCGATGGGGCCCTACGTTGGGCGCCAAACTGTGGAAATGTACCCTCGTGAGGGCACACTGGTGCAGGGTCATCCTCTCGTCCACGGGTCCGAAGACTAACAAAAGAGAGATCGGCACTGGAGTGAAGTAAAACAAACCAAGTTTATTAAATGCTCATGAGCAGGACTGCGTCCAAACAACACCCTCAAGTGTTGTGGGAGGAAGTACACTGAATTCACAAACCATCGTCCTTATATACAATTTCATTGCAATGCAAGCATATGGACAGAAATGGAAAGAGCTAGTTTAGACACAGAAAATAGCTATCAGCAAACAAGGACAGATGGATGACCACTTGGTCAGCAAATAAGAAAGGGGAGCAGGAATGTTTATAGCAGCATTAAACGGTCAATAGATAGCCTCTAAGACCAGGTGCACCAACAGCTACAAACCCCCCAGCACGTACATTGCTTAGCCATGTCGAAAGAGGTCAACTAAAGTTGATGACACAAGCAGGGTGAAAAGGCGAACAGCAGAGGACGAAAGAATTACGAAGGAAGCGAAATGGACACCACAGCCAAAAATGGCTGTCGCTTATGCTAACGTAAAATATTACACGTTTCCACAGGACAAGACCAAGAAAATGTGGGAAGAAACAAAAGGCTTGGTTGGTGATGTGCAGCATAAGGGACAGGACCAAGAACTCATGGGGAGAGACAAAAGGCTGGGTGGTGGTACGCTAATAGGGAATGAGATGAAGAACATACAGGGAGAGACAAAAGGTCTGTTGGTGTTGTGCCCTGGGGTAGAGACCAAAGAATTAATGGTGAGAGACAAAGGGCCAGATTGGAGGTATACCCCTTAGGTATTAAGACCAAAGAACACATGGGGAGAGATAGAAGGCCTGTTGGTGGTATGTCCATGGGAGAGAGACCCAAAAACTCATAGTGTGAGAAAAAAGTTGTGAGTGGCGGTTAGTCCCACAGAAGTTGAGACCAAAGAACACATGGCGAAAGAGAGAAAAGCCCTGCTTGGTGGTGCGCCCATAGGCTAGATGGGCAGAGAGAGAAAAGGCATGATTGGTGGTACACCTTGTATTGGTTGAGGCCAAAGAACACATGGGAAGAGACAAAAGGCCTGGTTGGTGGTATGCCCGTGGGATAGGGACCAAAGAACACTTGCGAGAGACAAAAGGCCTGGTTAGTAATATGCCCATAGGGCAGAGACCAAAGTACCCATGGGGCGAGACAAAAGGCCTCATTGGTGGTACGTCCTATAGGGGCTGAGACCAAAGAACACATGGGGAGAGACAAAAGGTTTGGCTGTTAGTACGCCCCATAGAGGTTGAGGCCAAAGAACACATGGGAGAGACAAAAGGCTTGGTTAGTGGTATGCCCATGGTATAGAGACCAAAACACTTGTGGGGTGAGACAAAATGCCTCAGTGCTACATCCTGTGGGTTTGAGACCAAACAACAGATGGAGAGAGACAAAATGCCTGATTTGTGGTACGCCCCCCGGTTTGAGGCCCAAGAACTCAGGGAGACAGAGAAAAGGCTGATTGGTGGCATGCCCAAGTGGTAAAGACCAAAGGATTCATGGAGAGAAAAAAAGACTCATTAGTGCTACATCCCATGGGGATTGAGACCAAAGAACACACAGGGAGAGGCAAAAAGCCTGATTGGTGGTACGCCCCATGGGGTTTATGGCCAGAGAAATCAGGGAGAGAGACAAAAGGCCTGATTGATTGTGCGCCCCATAGGTGTTGAGTCCAAGGAACACATGGGGAGAGACAAAAGGCCTGATGGCAGTGTACATGTTGGAGCTGGGAGGCTTGTCTTTAGAAGGAAAATGTAAAATACAATAGGTGTACATCATTACTTTGCAAAACTACTGTCCTCGTAGAGTAATTTCTCAATTTATTTAGAAAACAATCGCTCAGTCTCATGAACGATGACACATTCCTGTCCCCATTCTCCACTACCAGCCAGTTTAAATAAGCCATAAATAAAGAGAGGTGAGGCCCTAACCTATCACTAATGTTATGATGTTACGCATGGCACTAGCCCAGAGAAATTGTCTTGTATAAGGTAGAGGGAAAGTATTGTGAACCGTAGGGACAAGGCAGATATCTCTATATCCTCAAGTGCTCCTAATGGAATTTTATTTTTAATTTGAATTTTTCCACAGTGATGTGTACAATCAAATATGCCTTTTTGTGGGCTACTTTAAAATAATATTGACAACTTAACTCAGAATGTTGTGGGTAACAGAGGTAGGCAGAAAGGACTTATTTGAAGCGTGAGGAGTCTTCACACCCCTAAAAAGTTAATAATATTAAGTATCTATCACTCAAGGGAGGAATGAATGAATGCATGAATGAATGAATGAATGAAAATCTTTATTGAATGATTACCTAAAATCATTTACAAGAGCAAAATAAATTATGTCATAAAGCAGGCATCGAAAAAAATATAAAATTGTTGGAACATTTGTAGCCCAAATAAAATTAACAGCATCCAAAAGTGCTACAGCCCAGTGATAAGGGAGCAGCAATTAACTCAGAGTTGTTTTGTATAGCCAATGCAAAACCAAAAGCCATGGGTGCGTGGGCGTGCAATATTATGTCATGCATGTGATTATATTATACGTGAGCATGCATCGACAGATTGCAGGGATTACTCGGGGGCTACTTTGAGGTTCTCGATATTTTGCATCCAGACCAGTCATACATATATCTCAGAGGAACTCATACCTAAAAGCCAAGTGAGTAAGCCTGGTGCATCCAAAATAAAAAGAATATAATACAAATTAAACACAATACTCCACCCAAATCAATAAATAACAAAGTGTTAAAAGAGATCAGAGATACGGGTGAAACACATAAATATATATATCACGTATTTATGGAGAAGTCCCCGCCAGGAGATTTTGCCAGAAGTGGAAAAGACACTAAGTGTAGTGACAGACCCACGCCCAGGGCCCACGGATAGTGAACCCTTTCTAAGGTGCATGTGTAGGATCATTTAGTGCCAGTTTGTTAGACTTGGCATCTTTGGCGTGGTTTCCCCTGACCTTTTGCCTCTACCTCCTGTATTTTTGATGCTGTGCTGGATTTCGTTTTTGCTGGCTTAGATGCTTTGGACACTTTGCCACTGCTGATCAGTGTCAAAGTGCAAGTGCTCTCTGGGTAAATTGTCGTTACAATTGGTTCTCCCTGATTGGCATATTTGATTTACTGGCAAGTCCCTAGTAAAGCGCACTGAGTGTGCCAGGGCCAATAAATCAAATGCTACAAGTGGTCCTGCAGCACTAATTGTGCCACCCACATGAGTAGCTCTGAGAAGGTAACTCAGGCCTGCCACTGCAGTGCCCGTGCGCAGTTGTTAATTGCCATGTCGACTTGGCAAGTGCACCCACTTGCCAGGCCCTAACCTTCCCTTTTCTTACATGTTAGTCACCCCTAAGGTAGGCCCAAGGTACTGCTGTGGGCAGGGTGCAGTGTATGTGAAAGGTAGGACAAGCCCTGAGGTGTGTGGCATGTCCTGATAGTGAAATCCTGCCAATTTCGTGTTTCACTGTTGTAAGGCTATCTGTCCCCATAGGATAGAATGGGGAGTTGGCTCATAACATCTTATGAGGATTACTGCCCATGGGAACAAGATAGGAAAATAAAGTTTGATATGCCTGAACTCAGAATGTTAAGATGCATCTTTTAGTGAGGGTGATTTGTACATTCTGTGTTTGAAAATACCACTTTTAGAAAGTAGGTATTTTCTTGCCTAACCATCCAGTGTGCTGCTAGGATGTGGATTGACTGTCTGGCTGTAGAGGGACAGGGGCTGGGGAGGTGCAGTGGCTCCAGAGAGTCTGGATGAGTCAGGGCTGGGCTGAATAGACCTGGGCTGCATTTACAGTAGGGGTAGGAGATTTACTTTCACCTGAATGGGCCTGGTCTGCCTTCCACAATGCTGTCTCCCCCTCCTGCCGGGCAACTGCACCAGAGAGGACAGAACTGGTTTTGGCTGGGCACAGACACTCTCTGCCTTCAGAGAACAAAGACATTTACTGCATAAAATGAGGGGCTCAGACCCCAGAACTTTGGACTACTTCTGGAATCAAGACTGGATGATGTCTGTGAGGCCGGGCCCAGTGGTATACCAATGGTGCCATTCGCCCTGGTGCAAACAAAGCAAATGTCAATCCTTCACTAGCCGCACAGCAAAATGCAATCATAATGGTGGTGCCCTGGACACCCAATACCCCTTGGCCACGTGCCACTCCACCTGTTGCACTACAGATGTCTGTACCCCATGCACATACCCATGGTAGAGTGTTGTAAGGCCCAGGTGAGGGCAGCCTTCTTCCCTAGACCTTCCAGTCATGATCTTGCGCTGTGAGGCAGAAGGAAGGGAGGACTCTCCTCCTGAATCTCACCCCTGTGATCCAACACTCTGAGGCCCGGATGAGGGAGCACTCTCCCCTGTGCCTGACTGCTATGGTCTAGTGCTGCAAGGCCCAGTGAAAGAGAACCCCCTTCTCTGCGATTTGCAGCTATCACCTGGCTCTATGAGTGCCAGGGTGGAAGGGCCCATTCATGGTCTAGCCCTGCTAGGCGCAGGTGAAGCAGATCTGTGGAGAGAGTGCTTAATTCAGGAATGTATAGGCAGACAAGAGTTAATATGTGAGTTCTGACACCATTTTCACTTAGGTGATATTTTACCTGAGAATCCTGAAAGTCCTGCTGCTGTCACTCAGACACCTTCCGTTTATGCTGATTCTTTGGTTTTCCATGTATTGAGAATTACCCATTACCTAGTAGGTCACTGTTATATGGAGCAGCCCAGCCACAGCCTAAGTAACTACACTATACACACAGATTGAAACTCTTTGAAAAGGAGATGAATACCTGTGCACCAGGTGCTATGCAATTCCAGCCTCGGTACTGCACCTGTTTAAAATGTTGAGGACGAGGCACTGGTAATGTGAATTTAAATGAGCCACCTTATTTTGCTTATTCTGCTCTTAACACATTCAGAGCACATTCTCAGCAATTTATGGATTCAAGGAAGACCAACTACACTATTATTTCTTGTTTTTTACTATAATGTGATTTGCTTCTGTACAGCGCTTGGACTCCTGAATGGGCCAACTCCACATTTAACAAATGTTGACAGATAGATAAAGCAAACACAAGGAGATGATGGACGGAGCGCTGAAACTTTTCAGACACTCACCCCCAGTCACAGATCTGGGTTGAATCCATCATCGTTCTTTAGCTCACTTTGCCACCCCAGTTTAGACCCAGCCATATGCAAATCAGCCTTGACCCTGTTCCTCATGGGAACAGTCCAGCCCGAACTGCCAAGCCAGGTCTTCCCTGGACCAGAAACAAGGATCCTGGGACCGGTTTTTGGGGTAACACCCCTCATCAGCCAGGCTAGCATGAATCCAGTGGCAAAGTGAGCAAGGGACCCATGTCTCGGCATACCCTGCCAACTTAGGCCGAACAAAGCAAACACAAGGAGATGTTGGACGGAGCGCTGAAACTTTTCAGACACTCACCCCCAGTCACAGATCTGGGTTGAATCCATCATCATTCTTTAGCTCACTTCGCCACCCCAGTTCAAACCCAGCCATATGCAAATCAGTCTTGACCCTGTTCCTCATGGAAACAGCCAGGCCCAAATGCCAAGCCAGGTCTTCCCTGGACTGGAAACAAGCATCCTGGGACCAGTTCAGGGTAACACCCCATATCAGCTAGGCTAGCTTGAATCCAGTGGCAAAGCAAGCAAGGGACCCACATCTGGGCATACCCTGCCAACTTAGGGCGAACAAAGCAAACACAAGGAGATGATGGACAGAGCGCTGAAACTTTTCAAACACTCACCCCCAGTCACAGATCTGGGTTGAATCCATCATCGTTCTTTAGCTCACTTCGCCACCCCAGTTCAGACCCAGCCATATGCAAATCAGTCTTGACCCTGTTCCTCATGGAAACAGCCAGGCCCAAATGCCAAGCCAGGTCTTCCCCGGACTGGAAACAAGCATCCTGGGACCAGTTCGGGGTAACACCCCTCATCAGCTAGGCTAGCTTGAATCCAGTGGCAAAGCAAGCAAGGGACCCACATCTGGGCATACCCTGCCAACTTAGGGCGAACAAAGCAAACACAAGGAGATGATGGACAGAGCGCTGAAACTTTTCAGACACTCACCCCCAGTCACAGATCTGGGTTGAATCCATCATCGTTCTTTAGTTCACTTCGCCACCCCAGTTCAGACCCAGCCATATGCAAATCAGTCTTGACCCTGTTCCTCATTGGATCAGTCCAGCCCGAACTGCCAAGCCAGGTCTTCCCTGGACCGGAAACAAGCATCCTGGGACCAGTTTAGAGGTAACACCCCTCATCAGCCAGGCTAGCTTGAATCCAGTGGCAAAGTGAGCAAGGGACCTACGTCTGGGCAAACCCTGCCAACTAAGGGGGAACTAAGCAAACACAAGGAGATGATGGACGGAGCACTGAAACTTCATCTCCTTCTGTTTGCTTTGTTCAACAGATAGATAAATACAGTCCTCCACACACATGGAACTTCACCAGAAGAGAATCAGATAATAGCGCAGAGGCTGAGGCCACTGATGTACTGAACAATTATACCAATGGCTGGGCTAGGTAAATGTCACAGTGCTTAATTTGTAAAACAATACGTGCCGGCGCCCAAAGTTTGTCTCTGAAGCCCACTGTCTGTACTGCCAAATGTTGGGGTTTCCCAATAGCAAGACTGTCTAGTCTTAATTCCAGCTCATGCCTGTCTCAACCCCCACTATAAAATCCCTGCCCATTGATCTTACTCTTCTAGGTTTTTTTCATCTCTGCCTTTTCCCTTTGTCACTGTTTTTCCACCTTTCTCTTCCTCTTCTTTACCCAGTGCTTAATTTGAGCTGGTGGTTTCCGGTGCTCGGCACCAGCACCTAATTTCCAGCACTGGGGCTTATGACAGTCTGACTCATGGTGGCGCTGTCTGGCTAATTTAGGTATGAGCATAACAACAGCCGTTTATTAGTTCAATTTACATTTACAATGACTAATATCTGCCTCCCAAGCCATTCTTATAGCTTTGGGGGCCTTGAATAGTATGAATTATCACACTTGTAAGAGTGTGATGGTTAGTAGCAGTGTTTGTACTGTCATTAGCAGCTGGTAGGGGCAATGTGTGGTGCAAACTGTAGTGGCCTCCAGGCAAGAGCCCCGGCACTTATTCTTTTAAAAATTAAGCACTGTCTTTCCCCCTTTTTTGCCTATCACTATCTTGCTCTGGGTCAAAGTCTGATGATAAAAAATAAGTCCCAGTCCCCAGAAATGAGTGCTGATGGGCCCCGCCTGCAACCACTATCTCAAATTAAGCACTGCTTGTGCACAAACTGAACTATTTCACGTTCAGATCTTGGTGACCAAGTCAAATGTTAAACGCAGTCTCCCTTCAGAACATGTAAGTTTAAAAACTCAAATAACTTAAAGTAAGCACATCTGCACTGTGTGGCCTGAGTCATAGGAATAATGTATGCTGCATGGGTTTGGCCAAGGAAGGGGGAAGAAGAAAATGTCTGCTTAGCAGCCCTGGCTCGAGTGAGTACAGTGTGGTGTGGGCTGTGCCATTTTGCATTACCGTATGGAGAATTACCATGCACCAACAGAAGGCCTCATGCATATCATTTACATGTAGATATTCTGTAAATAGAATGTTGTATACCTCCAGGTTAAGTTAAGAAGAAGATGGGTAATGTCTCTGAAAAGGGGCATGGCCAAAGAAGCATAACTTAGAGAACTTTCCAAGTAGCATGGCCATTTAAATAGGGGCTTGGCGTAAAACAAGAACTAAGGGGGTCATTACAATGGCGGGTGGAAAAGCCCTCCAACTGCCATGCTTCCGGGAAAAGACCTGCCGCCTGTACCACGGCAATTTCGGCGGTCGCATTACAATGCGATGAATGTAAAATACGCCCACGGCGGACGGAACAACTAAAAACTGTCCGCCACGTCTGGAAACACAAAAAAAACGACAGCGGTGGACGGAAAAGCTGTGGAATGCACGAAAAAGGCCAATTCGCCCGCGGTATGACCGCGAGTGATATTATGATGAGATGGCGGAGCTGGCGTAACGAACATTGCGTTACGACCACTGCGGTCGCGGTAAAAGATGAATGACGAGCGAATGCTACTTCACAACAAGGCCTCAAAGTGTGCCGGTTGTCTCCGCTGCGTAACAATCATTGCGTTACGACCGCTGCGGTCGGGGTAAAAGATGAATGGTGGGTGAATGCTACAGCACAACGAGGCCTCAAAGTGTGCCTGTTCTGTCCGCTGCCCTCAAACACATCTGACATTCCCAAATGATACACACCCAAGGTATTGCAAACCAATGAAATCCCAGCTCAACATGGAAAATACACCTGACAGGCATTCCTAATTTTGACACACCCACATAGCAGAGTATAAAACCAACCCCTTCCCTGACCATCATCCTTTGCACTACTACAGCAGCGAAGGGCCATACACCACAGCTTGTAGGAGAGACAGATCATCACACAACACACCATCACAGCCACCTACATTAACACACACCAACACTCCTAACACACACCTGACACGCCTTACACATCTCCACCACCACCTTCCTCCCTGCACTTCTCACTCATTTGCACACCAAACACCATGGCACAGAGAAAAATGCCTAAATTCACAGACACAGAGTTGTCAGTGATGGTAGATGAGATAATCAGGGTAGAACCGAATTTGTTTGGAAGCATGGTCCAACAGACCCCACTAGTCAGAAAAAAATCAAATGTAGGAAAGGATATGCAACAAAATAAATGCAGTAGGGACCACCCTGCGCACACTGCGTGACATCAAAAAGAGGTGGTTTGAACTCAAGAGCAGGGTGA
The DNA here is from genome assembly GCA_963921515.1 of Calotriton arnoldi. Lineage (NCBI taxonomy): Eukaryota > Metazoa > Chordata > Amphibia > Caudata > Salamandridae > Calotriton > Calotriton arnoldi. The sequence continues at coordinate 3,281,751 of CAWUFW010000140.1, forward strand.
AACCCCGTGCCCAGAGGAACCATGAGGTGGCTCAGGCAACTGGCGGTGGCCCTCCCATTCCACCACTGACATTCACTGAATGGGAGGAGAATGTGCTTGCCATCCTGCAGCCAGAGAGTCTCACAGGAATAGGTGGGGGAGTGGAGACTGGTAAGTACCAACAAATGTATCCCATCACACTGTCATGAACAACCATTGAGCTATAATTCCCAGACTAAAATTAACTAATGTACAACCCACTCTATCAAAAACATGTCGCACATGGTTAGCCTTTCCTCCTCTGCTTCACCTTACAGGTAGGTAGCCATCTTAGTAGGGAGGGGGTTGTTGGGACATGAAATCAACACTACAACTCCCACAAGGCCCTCTGGCCTCCTTCTCAAACCCCATGGGTCCTAAATGTAAGTCTAAAGGGCATGTGGATTCTGCCTACCATGCTAGGGAGGGGATCCCTTTTAAAGGACGGTTCCCCTCACACACCAGAGGTGCCCCCCTGTCCATTGGATGTACGCTCTGGGAATCCATGCTCTTCTAAAGCGGATGGTTGGCGTATGTACCTTTGGCTCAAAGCCCAGGACAGATGCGGTAAATTCCCTGACTGTTGTAGGTTCCACTGTCCAATCTACTGAACAACAGGACAACTGGTGTAGTATCACATACTGGTGTCCATTGTGTTTTCACTCACTTTTGTATATATTCACTGTTTGCAGAAGCTGAAATTTGATCCTGAAGAAGGCCACAACACTTTTATAGGTCCATAGGCCGAAACAGGTTGATCGTTTCCGAATGCAGCTGTCTCTAATGCCGGCAGCTACATTACAAACTATCTGTTTTTAATCCTGTCACAGGGTAGTAGAATAAAGTTCGCCTTAGCTAACCTTGTAGTCAGTTTTAAACCACTATTCACTATAGCACTGCACCCCACCTTAAACACACCACGCTCACGTAGGGTTTTAGGACCATCATCTTTCACAAAAACATCCCTGAGCTCCTCCCTCGCAGCGCGGGGGTTGTAGCCCACATCACGACTAGGCTTTGGACGCGAGGAGGCACCCCTATGATGAAGCATGATACCTTTGGTGTGTGAGGGGAACCGTCCTTTAAAAGAGATCCCCTCCCTAGCATGGTTGGCAGAATCCACATGCCCTTTAGACTTACATTTAGGACCCGTGGGCTCCTTTTGTGTTTGGCATGTGATTAAGTGGGGAGTCTGCCCACGCAGGTCCTCTAAATCTCCTCATAGCCCCCCTTGTGTGAATCTCCTTCTCAAACAGCATGGAGCACTTCCCCCATCCCAGAGCCATGTGGCAGCCATTTCATTGCTCAGCTTCAACTTACAGGTAGGTAGCCATTTCATGCTCTCTTGCATCACCCCAGAACAGGATGGAACTCTCCCCCCATCCAGAGCCATGTGGCAGCCATTTCATTGCTCAGCTTCAACTTACAGGTAGGTAGCCATTTCATGTCTCTTGCATCACCCCAGAACAGGATGGAACTCTCCCCCCACCCAGAGCCATGTGGCAGCCATTTCATTGCTCAGCTTCAACTTACAGGTAGGTAGCCATTTCATGCTCTCTTGCAAAACCCCTGAGCTGGATGGAACTCTCCCCCCACCCAGAGCCATGTGGCAGCCATTTCATTGCTCAGCTTCAACTTACAGGTAGGTAGCCTTTTCATGCTCTCTTGCATCACCCCTGAGCTGGATGGAACTCTCAGCCCATCCAGAGCCATGTGGCAGCCATCTCCCTCCACAGTGCCTCCTAACAGGTAGGTAGTCAGCTCATGCACCCTGTCATCCCTCTCAAACTGCATAGAGCCATATGACCACCACATCTCTAACTTGTTAGCCAACTCCGTACAGATCCATATGTCACATCCAGTGTGCACACAGCTAAGCCCATGTAAATGTCACACAAATTACACTTTGTATCAAAAAGTCCTATGCAAATACATGCTGGTCCCAGTCATGCAAAGCACACAAGTTACATTGTTTCAAAGCATGAATGCTCATATGAACACAACACATGCATGGACACTCAGTCAAACAAACAAAACCACGTGATGTCAAAGCAAAATGACCAACTTAAATAATGAAGTTTAGGCATAACTGAAACAGATGCTCAGAAAAGTCCACAATATCCCAGCCTAAACTAAAGTGGATGAGCACAAAGTTGGTAGATGATGACATGTCCTTGTAAACACACATTCTGTACATGTCAAATGGTTGGTATTTAAATGTCACCCTGCAAAAAAGTAATGTATGTACCTCTACATCATGTCATAATGCTGATAAACTATTAACAATACAAAGTGATTACAATCTAAAAAGTTAGGATTGTCAACTAAAACATCCAAAACAGGGCCACCAAGGTAGTGGAATGTACTTAACTGACAATCTGACCTCTGTTCAACAGGAGATTCACAATCAACAGCTGGCGAAACCTCCACCAACCAGCTGAGCCAGTCCCATGGAACGTGAACTCTCTGATGCTGATTCTCTACGTTTCTCGGATGAGGAGCTCCAACCTGGCCCCTCAGGACTGCCAGGGCGCACTCCGTCTCAGGGCCTCCGTGTCCCCACCCCCACAGCAGAAACAACTACGCTGACCCCTGCTACAACGACCTGTGCAGCAGCCACCTCCACCATCACCACCGCTGCCTGCAACACTGCCCCAGACTCAGTGGTTGCCAACACCACCACACAAGCTGAGGATGCTGGGGGCCGTGTGAGGGTGCGTGGACAGCCAACGCCACAGGTCTGTGTCAGCAGGGCAGTTGGGAGGTCAACTGGGAGACAGTCACAGGAGGACAATGAGACTGAAGCCCTGGCCACCGTGGCAAGAATCCTTGGTGCGTATGAACAGAACCAGGGACAGATGGGCCAGGTTGTTGAGGAACTGCGTGAGCTCCGCCTGCTGCAGAGGTCAATATACACACGAATGGGCCAACTTCTGGATCTCATGGGCCAGCTTGTGGGTGTTCTCAGGGACATACATGCTGCTCAAATAACTGCTCACCCACCCTCCAGTGGCCAGTCTGCTAAAACTCCCACCACCTCAGCTGCGGCCACAGGGAGGGGTGAGCAGCAAGACAATGAGTCCTCAGACACCTCTGAGCCTGCAGCAGAGGCCCCCCCTGACAAACGCAAGAGGGGACATCCGAGAAACCCCAAGGGAGGATCAGGTGGCAACACATCAAGCAGAGCCAAGTAGCTGAGCCAGCCATGATGTCACTGGTGTTGCACTGAACATTGACTTTGTTGAATATCCGATCCCACATTGCCATGTTGATGGCAGGAGTCTGTTGGACTGTGTTATTCCATATATGTGGTTTCTACTCTTTTTGTCTCTGTTACCATCACTGACAACTGAGACACTTTGTATGCACTACTTATGTCACGATCCGGCTGCCGGTTATCACTGACTGCATGACACGGGTGTGTTGGACATCGTGAACCACTCTTATCGAAACTACAACTCCCGTTAGGCAACGCGAGTCACGTTTCACGTGACACCGACGCGACGCCAGTTACGGTAGAAAAGGCGGTGAAAGGAATCACTCGCCGCCGATAATTCTGGATGATCGTAGCAGACTTCAATCGGACAGCGAACTTTTGGGCGGTAAGAGTGCGCAAGCACAAGCTATCATACCGTCAGCTGGTGAAAGGAGGCAGAGGAGTTTCTACACCTCCTCGAACCTCCACTGTCGTGTCTCCTCTGTTGGCTGGGACCAGTTCATTGGTTTCGTGCAGAGGAGTCTCTAGGCTTTTTCAGAGCCCGCTTTATTTGGTAAAGCAAAAAACCCCCCTGTTGGAGAGACAACTTATTCACAGGTCTCATGCGGGGAGGTTAAGAACGCCTTGTTCTTATGTGGGCAATATTGGTCGCAGAAAGTGTATACCTCAACTCAGACTGTTTACGTGGTTGAGATATTGTCGAGCCGGTTATATGTTGTAACCAGGATCGTTCTTCTACCTGCTGGTGTTATTGTGCAACGAACAAACATGAGCATATCACCAACTGGATAAGGGCAAGACTGTTGTGGTTACTTATTCCAGTTGCACCCCTTCACCTTTTTCCTGTTTTTTGTTCTCCTTATATCTGATATAGGAGAGAGTTACCAGACAGGCACGACAAAACAGGCCTCACTTCATGTATCATTTTGGTAGGTGTAGTAGGGGGAGAATCATGCACGTATAGTACAGTGTTAGGAATTCTCTAGTTCTGGTCAACACCTGTTCTTTTTGTCTTTTGTTAGTTTCATGTTGTGTTCCTGTCACCACCTTCAACTCTCTTCTATAATCCTACTACACCTTCTTTATTTACAGGTGGGTGTGGTAGACGTTGTGAATCAAGTCAGTTATTGTCGCTTATTTGTGAGCCATAATAAGTGTTGCGCTGTGCTCATTTTGCGCTCTTGTATCCTTTTCAGATCTCCTTCCCTGCAGTTCCTACCCTTTCCTTCCCCCGCTCGATTGCCTCAATAGTCTGTGTGTTATTCTATGCCAGACTTGGGGCTGTCCAGAGGTGGGCCCCCTTTGAGCATCAACACGATTCCGAGGATCCAGAACGGAGCCTGACAACTTACATCACACTCACGGTAAATTTGACACAATATGTTTTGAAATAAACCCAATTTGCACCCCTCTGCCTTTGTGTCAGTCCCATCTTTATCACTGTAAGTACAATGTAAACTCTGATTCCAATGTACAACAAGCTTCAAATGTGACAATACATTGATGCGGCGTAGGAACCTAGAATGACACAAGAAGATGACATTGAGTTGACATACAATGGCATTTCCGCAACAACACACCACGAGTCAACACCGTACTAGATTCAGCCCACATAACACTGACCAACACCATCAACATAGACATGAGGTAATTGGAAACAAAAAAACAGCCACACACACATTAGCCCTTAGCATTGTGCCAACAACAGCCAGCACACCAACACATCATCAATGCTTTGGCACTAACAGCAAATCAAACAGACACAGTCATAGTAGATCAATGGGAACTTACACTCAAGGGAAGTAGTTGGCGATGAGCTGTTGACACAGGTCAACACCTTCCTCCTTACCACTACCATCATCACTGGGCATGTGTGGAATGGCAGCGGGGGCATCTGCTGATCATCATCGTCCAGAATCAGGGGGATCTCTTTGCGCAAGGCCAGGTTGTGGAGCATGCAGCATGCGACGGTGATCTGACACACTTTTTGGGGAGAGTACAGCAGTGCACCACCACTCTTGTCCAGACACTGAAATCTAGCCTTCAGAAGTCCAAAAGCTCGCTCCACTACACGACATGTCCTCCCATGGGCATCATTGAAGCAGACTTCCCCGGGTGTACTTGGATTCCTCAGTGGGCTCAGCAACCATGGACGGTTGGGATACGCTGAGCCACCTAGTTGTGATAAACACAAAGGGCCTCATTTATGAGACACCTTGCGCCTCCGGAACGTCACTTTTTGTGACGTTCCGTGGCGCAGAAGCCTGCGTGATATTTATCAGGCAGCACTAAGCCACTTTTTTTGGCTTAATTCTGCCTGATAAATATCAGTCCCTTTAACGCAGTGTTCTGCGTTAAAGGGGCGTGCAATGGATGTTGCTGGGGGCGTTCCCAGCAACATCCGTGGCCTTTTGACACTGCCCCAGATTTACGAGAAATCGTAAATCTGAGGCAGTGCCAAAAGCTCACGCCTCCCCAGGGGAGGCGTAAAGGAGGCACAACAAGGAGAAATATCTTGATTTCTCCTTGTTTTTCCTTTTTCTATGTGTGCTGCATTCTGCAGCACACATAGAAAGAGGAAAACGCCTCTTGTGATTATTTTTGTACAGAAAGGTTTCCCTTCCTGTACAAAAATAATCATTCCTGCAACGCAGGCACCCTTGCACCATGGTGCAAAGGTGCCTGCATTGGCGCATGGCAGCCCATTGTGTGCCGGCGCAAGGGAAAAGGACAGGAATGCGCCGTATCATATAGATACGGCGCATTCCTGCCCTTTTCTTTTGCCGTAGGGCAGCGCAGCAGGAAGGCCTGCTGCGCTGCCCTACGGCAAAACCTCATAAATGAGGCCCAAACTATGTAATATAAATAGTTGAGTAGACCAGCATGTCACACATACAGCCCACTACTTGACACAGCTCACTCACTAACAATCCACCCACGCTCTGAATGCAGATTTTCCATCAATCGTGGGAGGACGCTGTTCCGCAGTATGTAGGAGTCATGTGCAGAACTGGGAAATTTGGCACACATGTGGGAGATAATCAGATCCGCTTGGCATACCACTTGCACATTTATTGAATGGAAATGCTTCCTGTGATGGTAGATGTGTTCACGTGCCTGTGGTGGAACACGGCCAATGTGTGTGCAGTCAATGGCTCCAACAACATTAGGTATGTGACCAAGGTCAAAAAATTCCCCCTTCACATCTGTCAATTCATGTCTCCGTGGAAAGTGAATGTAGCTGTCCTTGTAGGTCAACAATGCAGACAGGACATCACGCAGCACCATGCTGAACATAGGTTGAGACATCCCACCTGCAATGGTCACTGTGTACTGAAACGAACCGGTGGCAAAGTAATGCATGGCGGCCATCACCTTCACTGTTGGTGTCAAAGCTGTTGGATATGTTCTGTGAGGCCTCAAATGTGGCTCCAACTGAGCACATAGCTCTTGAAGAGTAAGCCGATTCAGACAGAATTTCTTAATGATGTTGATATTTTCCATTGTCACCAGGTCTGGGAAAGAGGCCGATGCACAGCTGGTCTTCTCCTTCGTAGTGTGGCAGGGGACACATGTAAAAAAGAGTCAGGGATGAGATGTGGGTAACAGCTTACATCATTACTAACACAACAACAAAAATGACAGGACTGTAAAAACAGCTCAATTCACAAGTGACATGCATAGACACCTTGATCTCCTGTAGTCATTCATGTAGCCAGGGTGTACATATAAACTACTGTAAATTCTCTATCAAACTATGTGTATGGCATATGGTTCACTGCTACATCATGTGTCCCCGTGCATGTAGCTGCAGTCACTGCACAATGGATGCGGATGACATTGCAGCCAATGGGAACCGCAATCGCGGTGTTGCCTTTCAGATTTGAACATCGCGGTAGGCATGCTCCGCCACTGCGGTCACAGGCATTGGCCACAATTGAATGATGCACTGTTGCGGTAGAGACATCCTGACCCCCGCGGTGTGACTCAGCAGATGCAGATGACATTGCAGCCAATGGGAACCACAATCGCGGTGTTGCCTTTCAGATTTGAACATCGCAGTAGGCGTGCTCCGCCACCTCGGTCACAGGCATTGGCCACAATTGAATGATGCACGGTTGCGGTAGAGACATCCTGACCCCCGCGGTGTGACTCCGCAGATGCGGATGACATTGCAGCCAATGGGAACCGCAATCGCGGTGTTGCCTTTCAGATTTGAACATTGCAGTAGGCGTGCTCCGCCACTGCGGTCACAGGCATTGGCCACAATTGAATGATGCATGGTTGTGGTAGAGACATCATGACCCCCGCGGTGTGACTCCGCAGATGCGGATGACATTGCAGCCAATGGGAACCGCAATCGCGGAGTTGCCTTTCAGATTTGGGCACAATTGAATGATGACAACCTGGCGGACCAATTGCATCAGCAGAGTACCACTGGAACAACCCTGGGGGCCTATATATGTCTGTGAGATAGCCACACATGTCACTTGCATACAGACACTGCTGCCTACCGTTCACCCCCACGAACTGCTGCTGCACCTCAACTCTGGACCCATTCATGGCCCCTACAGAGAACCTCAGGGCCCATCCCTTCACCACAGAAGAGCTGGAGGTCCTGGTGGACGGGGTCCTTGACCAGTACGGGCGGCTATATGGTGCTCCAGAGGTACTGGTAAGTGAATGTTTAAATTTTTTTCAGTGCTCAGAATGCTCAAATTATGTTACTGTACACTAATATGTGCCTCTGACTGCAAGCCAATCTTGAATGCATTTAGAATTTTGCTATCAGCATGGGCCATACATGACATACCAGGTTTTGCACTTGAGAATGTGGGGACGTTGGCAATGTAGACACTGGTGCAGCTCCATCCAAGCCAGACATGACAAATGTAGTTCTGAGAATGGGTCATGTAAATGTGTGAGACACTGCCTAGCACAATGACTTCATGTCAATGGGGTGTATAGCCTTATTCCCCCAGATACCTGGCTGCATGCAATGCTGATATGGACTTAACGTGGTTTATCGGTTGTAGTTACACTGCTGATTTGAGGTAATCTCACTCTGTACACACATTCACTGTGACATGTCATGTAAAAGTTCATTAAGTGTGCATATGATCATTAGTGAGATGCTACCTGTAGATTGGCCAGAGGGTACTGATTAATGGGTCTACTGCTTTGAGAGTGAGCCTATGGGGATGTGCCCAGTCTGCACCAGAGTACAATGCCTGTATCTGTCTACATTTGTTCAAACTCACCTCTCACACATCTGCTGAATGTACAGTGGACATGTCATCCTTCATTTGGTTCCATTATGTCTACAGTCTCACATGTGTATGCACTGTGTCATCATTCTCATTGTACATGCATGTGATTCTGGTGATGGACCACTATTTTTGTCAGTTAAAAGCCCTCAGGCCTGTCAAGTAAATGCACAATGTATCAAGGCCCCATCACTAAAATGATGTAGTCAACATAAGTGTAGTCCACCCTCCTATTTAGGAAGCAGCAATTAGAGGTCTGAGGAGTACAGAAGACAGTCCTACACCTTGTGACAAGAGTGGGAGAATGTACGATCATGTACCTAATTGTGACCTCCATTACACGTGCAGCTATGCAGTGGTCCAGGACATTAAGGGGTGTGTAGTGTATGACACAGTTAGTCTGACCACTACACATCATTTACAGTGTATCATCTGTCATGCTCGCTCACATAGTGCATCACAGATGAGGCCCGGTTTCACCTTGAATTCTGTGCTGGCACTCTGCATGTGTATGAGATGGGCAGGTAGTCGGTCCATCATCATAGATGTTTACATTTGAATGAGATAGCTTGATCCAAGTGTACTATGTGACATGGTATATGGCCTATGCTGTCCATTGATGTATGTGTGTGGTATGTGTATACATACTCCTGGACTGGCTGACAATGGTACACAACACAGTGCTAATAATATTCCTCATCTTGTCTCCCATGCCTACAGCTCAAGGTCCATCAGCGTAAGGCTATATGGAGGGCCATCGCCCGCACGGTGCGGGCCCTGGGGGTCTCAAACCAACGCCATTCTCACTGCTACAAGAGGTGAGATGACATCTGCCGCCTCAGCAAAAACGTAGCCGTAATTACACTGGGGCTGGTCGCTCGAAGTGGCAGGTTGGCGCGCAGGAGCATGACCCCACTAATGGCCCACATCCTGCCAGTGACACAGCCAGAGCTGGATGGACGCTTGAGGGCCCAACAGCAGCAAGTTGGGGATGAGTATTGTGCAAAGTGTGACTTGGCACATGAGTGACTGCATTGATCCCTGCCCAGAGCAAGGCAGGACATCTGGGATGTCTCTAGTGTGATGCAATTGCTTCTAAGTAGCCTCAGTGGTGAGTGCAGAGGTTCTGCATGTGTCCAAGAGTTTGCTTCTCATGTGTGAAATACATGAAGGGTGTCTTAGCAATTCATCTTGACATGTTTTCATCTACCATCTGTTGAATGTTGTCTGAACTGAGACATTCCTCCACAGGAGAAGACGTTGTGTGAAGTGTGTGGCCCAGTACAGTTGTCAGCATTGTGTGTGCTGTGTGCCTCCCACAATAGTGTGCTCATGTGATGATGTGCATGTGGATTGTTAAATGCACATATGTGGACTTGTTGTGCAGTGAGTTAGCAGAGGTTACACCTATCCCATGGGTTGTGTTTTTCATAAGGCTACAGATGACAGCATCACTGAAAAACATTTAGCCAAATATCAGCAGAATGGCATCACATTTAGTAATTCCATGCCACAGTGACAGCATGTCCACACAGGCGCTGATGGTGTAGATGGTGGTGATTGCAGTGATGCATTGGCTGATCTGCATTTTCTAATTGTGCACATGGCAACATGTCTGTGATGGTTAGACAGTGTGATTGTGATGCAATGTAGCTAAAGGTGTATATTGTGAGATTGGTTTGGCACTAGGCTTAATATGGTTGGATGTGATCAGTGGGTATGGCAAATTGAGATGTGAGTGATATGTCAGACAGTAGGTTTTGTTGGCCAAAAAAGAGGTCACTCAGAGTGGCAGTCCCCAGTATGTGTGTATTGTGGAGGTGTGTCCATATGCAGCAGTGCATGGTGAAGTTGTGGCTACTGATTCCAATCAGTTAGTGATATCTTGTGCCATTGATGTGTAATGTATGTCATACTCCGGCACAACATAGGAATGTCAGATGCCAGTGCCTAGGTATTGTCACCTCATGGAGGTCACTTATAGCTCCATCTACAGAAGGCACTCTCATGCGTTGGATCATTGTTGGCTTGGCAGGCAATTTAAATGGTGTTGCTCTGTGACATGTCACAACACGCAAAGGCCTTGCATGACATTACCAAAATCCTGCTATTGTGCATTGTCTTTATGACAACATTATTATATGTGGCTTAGTAGCACTTCATCCACTTAAAATATGTGCCATGTGACATATGCAGCAGTGTGAGTCTCAGAGACATCAATTGGCAGTGAACAGCAGTGAGCATCATGTTAGGGTGCATTGAGAGATTTGTGGTGCGCACTTCCATGTAATGGATACATCTACAAAGTGCTTAACATTGTACAACAGTAGTTGTTATTCAGTGCCAAACATAGTGGATGTAAGGAGGTAATGTCACTTAACAATGGATAGGTTTCACTTTGTATTTGTGGGTTTCAGTGAACTCATTCTTCAAGTGTGAGTGACACAACATATTTGGATGTGTAGCTCTCTTACCTGCAGGCATGTAGGTGGGCCTACAGGCGATAGGAGATGATGTTGCAATGTAGACACATGCACATAAATCTGGCTGTATCAATGCAACATGGAGCATGACTATCCACTAAGCATGTTTACATGCATCAGCTGATCATGGCAGGAATTGGGATTATGCAGACAGTACATGGAGAAGTTGGATGTGGGACCTTGAGTCCAAGACTTTCATTTTGTATTGCATATCATGTTTGTGAGCAGGCCACTTTACTGAACCTATGTCTCTGTCTCTTGCAGCATCTACCGAGGGCAGGGAAGGAGAGGAGCCCAACACCGTAGGGGAAGCAACTGGCATTACTGGTCCCCAGGAGTACAGCGACACTGAGGGGACCAGCGCCTCAGAAGGTGACAGGAGTGCCCTGGAGGAGTCGTGTCCTGAAACACCTTCATCCACATCTTCTAGCAGTGACTCCTCGGTGTCGGCAGGCACAGGAAGTTCAACATCTGCTTCTTCGTCCGCCACACCCCGTCCTTTGTCCAGCCTACCTGATGCTCCCCACAGTGGTTCCCGGGCCCGCAGCCCTAAGAAGGGTAGAGTCTCCTTCCTACCAGTCACCGCTGCCCCTGTCTCTCCTGCTGCCCTCAGTGTGGAGGCAGTAGACATCTTGCGGCAGCTGTGTGTGGGTCAGACTGCGCTCCTGAATGCCCACCAGGATCATGGCAACAAGTTGTCACAGGTTGTTGCGTTCATGGAGGGCATTCATTCGGACATGGGTGGCCTGCACAGAACTGTCCAGTCTTTGTCCTCCACAGAGACAGCAGCCATTCTGCAGTTCCAAACTCCTAAACAAGCTCCTGTCCCTTCCACAACCAACCTACCAGTGACCCCACCTGACCACAGCACACTCACAACAGAGTACTCAGGCACCCAGTCATCCACACACAGCACACACCAACAGCACTCCAAGAGACAAAGACACCATACACCATCCCCACAGCACACAAAAAGCAAACATGACCGCACCACAACCAGCCCATCATAGGACACTCAGAAACATAAGCGTAAAAACATGCATCCACATTGCATACCTCACATTCCTCGCCCTCCAAGCACCCTCCAAGCACCCTCCCATCCCCACACCTGATCCCAAATCAACCCAAACACTTGCCCTGGCTGCCGTGGACCTGGTGCCTGCCACAACTGTCCCCACTCACCTTCAGAGGCCTGTTGTGCCAAAGAATTCCACTCCCAACACCACCCCTGTGAAGCGTGCTAAAGGAAGCAAAGAGGGGAAAGTACCTCCACAACAGGGTAGGCAGGGTGAAGGGCCAACAAAACCCCAGCATACCACCAGGTCAGGGAAATTGGCACAGGAAGATACAACACCACCACCTGCTACACTTTCAGGGAAGAGGGAGGCTTTTGGGGCCACCTCACTTGTCACTTGTGCAAAAACACTGGGTGGATATCGGATCCACAAACAATTGAGACCCAGCCCTCCACATGCACCATCAGACACTGAGCCTACCACCAGCATTTCTCCACCTCCCCATGCCACAACTCCACCAGGTCCAGCCAGCCCTCAAGCTCACACATCCAGGGCTCCTTCTCACTCAGCCAGTTCTCCCCCTCCCAGGTCCAGTCCTCCGACTGACCCGGACAGTCATCCCCCTCCCAGTTCAACTTCTCCCCAAGTTTGACCCCAAGTCCACATTCCCACCCCACTACTCCCTGAGCGGTGCCTGAACTGCCCATTTGATGCCCCTATCCTGGAGTGATTCCCATGGCAGTGGACTGTGTTGCAAGTGTGTTGTGAAAGTTTTCATGCACGAATATGCTGACTCTAATTTTGGACTGGCCGTTGCCCTTGATGTTTTGCACTTATGATGCTGATATATATTTTATGCAATAAGATATGTTATTTATGTTGTGAACTTTGTCGCTGGCCTTGCTAATGATGCAGTACAATGTATGTGTACATGTTCTTCTGTTCCATGCTCTGAATGCCACATTCACATTGGCATGTATTTTCTTTGCTTTTGTAGAAGTTCCCAGAGGTCACGGCAACTAATGTGCTTATTGACTCAGAGGCTTAATGTGGCCATGATGCTTGTCTGTGATGATCTACTCTTGTCCTCTTCAATCTTTTGTCTGGGATCTATATTTGTACACATGTCATATTCGGATGCTCTACATCAACAGCAGCTATTCATATTTACATGATGACTTGAGGGGTGGACAGGGTACAGCATATCTGTGTGTTCTATGTTGAAGTGTACACACCAGTGTAGATATGTTATCATCTTGGTAGGGATGGCTTCATAGTCACATGTGTACATTATAATGTGTGCACTTACTCCTACAGTGTGATTGTCCTGTCATTAGCAGAAGTATCGATGTGTATGTGCCCTTGAGCATGACACTTTCACACATGTATGATCCAGTTGATGAGTAGCTGTTTCTTTACATGATCAGACACCTGCTGGAGTGTTTGGGCACATGTATGAGTTTTTTCCACAGCAATCTGCAGTGTGTCGGTGTGACCTTGCAGGCCTAGTGAACACCTACTTGTTGTCAACAACATTTGAAAGTATGCTGAGTGTATAAATGCAATGTCTGTGTTGTGATTTGTGGGATCAGCCATGGCTCTTGCTTACCTTTGTTCTCACTGTGCTGACTGGGTCTGGCAAACACACATTAAATGTGACTGTTCACATACATTGATGTCACTTTGCACTTCATTTACTCTACTATGTGGTATTCAGAGTCATACCTGCCGCAAATAGAACAATTGAGGCATACACATTGTGAGTTACTGCTCTATGTGTTTTTGCTCTGTACAGTCATCACCTGTACTATACTACTGTATACACCACTTCTCTGAAAAATGTTCCATGCCATGCCAGTGTGTGACCCTCCCCACCACTCCATAGTGTGACACTATAATGTGGGAGGATGATCTGTGCCCAGAACCATTTTGCCCTTCAGCACTGTTTCACAATTTGTTATGTGCTATTTGAGTCTACTTGATTTCAGTCATGGTTGCCCATGTACAGTACAGAGGAGTTTCCTGCACAGTCCTCTAGTCAGGTTCCATGCATATGTGTTTGCTTGCGTTGTGCAGCAGTAGGTGATAGCCAAAGTGTGTATCTATTTGCTGAGGTACTGCTACTTATCCTGAGTGTGAAGTGATCTGTGTGCTGTGATGATTTGTGATGTTCAAGGGCATGGTGGTGAAATCAGATATGTCTGATACTGATTTTTTGGATACACACTAGGGTGTAGCATTGAGTAGCAGGTACGTCATATGAGCTTTTTTTCAACTTTATCAGAGATTGTCCCATGTGTAGAGCTGTGAAGGGGGAAGATGTGTATGTGAGGGGTATGTGTGAAAGTTGTTGTTAAGTTTGACAGTCAGGGAATGTCACCGTGAGCCATGAGTGTTGTGCTGGTAGCATTAGCATGTCATATTAGTTGATACAGATGAGGTGCTGGTCACTAGATATCTTATGACAGTTCATCTCATTGTGGGCCAATGCATTACTTGCATTGCTGGATCACAGGGATAATGCTGAGATGTTGCTTTCATACAATTGGAATATTTGTACCACACATGTAGTATTTGTTGTCCAAAGTGTAGTGTCATATGTGGTACCTCTTGGATTCAATGTAGGGATGGTACCAGTCATTTCTCCATGCACTGTGCCCTCCACTTTAGAATAGTTTACTTGTTATCATACAGTGCTGATGACTTATAGTTTGTGTATGATGCAGAGTAAGTGTGTGAACTGTATTAAGGATTTAAAATGCAGACTGACCATTTCCTAAGTTATTTATATGCACAGTGAGTCTTCATTTCGTCAATTACTCACATTTATTCACATGAGTGGTAGGCAGGTGTGAGGAAGAGGAGGGTTGTCATGAGTCTCAGGTCAGAGTTTACTGCTATCAAGACGGACTCTTCCTGACACTTTAACATTCAGTCAATACTTTGTAGTTGGTGCTACCTTGGTTGAGGTTGAGTTATGGACTGGGGGTGTTCTGTGATGTGGCAGTGTAGTCAGTGTTGTTGAGGTACAGGACATACTCACATGAGGTCAGTTAGTACAGCAGGACACAAGTGAGTCAAATTCACACTGGTGCTTACTTTGAGTTTGCTGTTAGAGTCAGTAATTTTGTACAGTGTTGCATGTTATGGGCTGTCATTACAGGGCATGGTCTGCCATTGTATGTGATGAGCCTACCAATGTCTGCTTGTGGTATGTGCTGAACTGTGTTTATGTGGTAGTGGTGGCTAAAATCATATGTCATCTACCTTTTCTCTGTGGCTCATCCAGCAATTTGTTGTGCTACTGTGAATTAGACATACACACACTGTTTGATCTGCCCTCATCTGTTACACATTGTATGTGGACTGACCCTTATTTAGGGGAAATGATGACTATTGTCCTTTTGAAGGGAGTCGTGCCTCATCCGTCACTCCTGTTGCTATGCTATTGATGATGATCCTACTTTGATGTCATTATAGACAGTGTGCCTGCACATGACTCCTTGCATCAGATATGTTGTGCTGACAAGAGGCTCTTTTTTCATTTTTGTGGGGTGGAGGTTGTAATGAGGATCTTGCTAGCCTGGGACAATATGCTGGACTCCTGCAACATTGTGGGCAAGTTTTCCGCAGCTACTCCACTGCTGTGACGTGGCCACATGCCATCATTTTTATGGCGATGGGTGCCCCCGATACGGAGATGACAATTTACCTACATGCAAGACATGGTGGGTACTTTGGCTATGCTATATGTTCCTGTGTCTACCAGGGTGTCAGATGTAGACAGGACACAAATTTCACCGCGACTGTTGTTGTACAGGGCTTGCATGTGGTGAGATGTTTGGAACTTACCTCTGGTGTTGATCGCGACGGCGCCTTATCTGCTGGCAGTGTATCAGGTATAGAAAAACAATGGTCCTAGACTTATGTTAAATCTTAGTTGTCTGAAGCAATCATAGACAGCATAGGGTACATATACAGTTTAATTCAATAATGTACCATTAACTTATTTAAAACACATTCAAATATATCCTCAAAATCCAAAGAAATCCAAAAGGGCACACACAATTGTTTTTATGTGACTCGTATTTTATTCGGTCACTTTTCATACCATTTTATCATATTCAATGTTCAAAACAGAGGAGTGGTTGCTCCAAGGGAAAAAGTGAAGAAAGAAAGTGCTCGTGAAGTAAGATAGAATATATAAGAGGAGATCCAATCAAGAAAAACAATGATTCATCATTATTTACATTACAATCTCATTAGTAAAACTGGTCGTGATTCATGATTGCACCAGTTCTACATTGAGGCCTGTCCATTAGTTAGTTCATGGTTAATCATCTTGTTATTTCTCAAAAAATGCGCAAACAACGTTTGTCTGTAAGCAAGTAGGGCTGGGATAATAACAGGTACAGGCCCCGAGTAGGAGAGTGTCGACGTTTCGACCTAGTGCAATGAGGGCAGTTTATATCCTCTGCAAGCGGGTCTTCCTCAAGACAGAAAGGAGGGATGAGGGGATGCGGGGAGCAACTGATCATGGGTGATGCACAGTTAAAGTGCCGCCCCTGGGTATAGATATAAAAGTCCGCAATAGAATTGCGGCTTGTAACAGCAGTTTACCTTCAATCAATGGGTGAGAAAATCGCCACAGCGTCTTAATACATCATCTCGAGCAGACCAGCTGGATTCCCCCGGGCCATGCTAAGATGATGTATTAAGACGCTGTGGGCGATTTTCTCACCCATTAATTGAAGGTAAACTGCTGTTACCAAGCCGCAATTCTATTGCGGACTTTTATATCTATACCCAGGGGCGGCACTTTAACTGTGCATCACCCATGATCAGTTGCTCCCCGCATCCCCTCATCCCTCCTTTCTGTCTTGAGGAAGACCCGCTTGCAGAGGATATAAACTGCCCTCATTGCACTAGGGTCGAAACGTCGACACTCTCCCCTACTCGGGGCCTGTACCTGTTATTATCCCAGCCCTACTTGCTTACAGACAAACGTTGTTTGCGCATTTTTTGAGAAATAACAAAATGATTAACCATGAACTAACTAATGGACAGGCCTCAATGTAGAACTGGTGCAATCATGAATCACGACCAGTTTTACTAATGAGATTGTAATGTAAATAATGATGAATCATTGTTTTTCTTGATTGGATCTCCCTCTTATATATTCTATCTTACTTCACGAGCACTTTCTTTCTTCACTTTTTCCCTTGGAGCAACCACTCCTCTGTTTTGAACATTGAATATGATAAAATGGTATGAAAAGTGACCGAATAAAATACGAGTCACATAAAAACAATTGTGTGTGCCCTTTTTGGATTTCTTTTGGATTTTGAGGATATATTTGAATGTGTTTTAAATAAGTTAATGGTACATTATTGAATTAAACTGTATATGTACCCTATGCTGTCTATGATTGCTTCAGACAACTAAGATTTAACATAAGTCTAGGACCATTGTTTTTCTATATCAATTAGTACCCAGGTCCATTGACTTTTGTGGCTTACCCCATTATATCTTAATAGTGTATCAGGTACAGCAGCGGCAGGGTTTGGAGAGCTGGATCCATGACGGCCAGGAAGGTGTGAAGGTGTCTCAAACTTGAGTTTCACTCTCCGCAGTTGTGCTTCCGCCATCTCCGATGAGCTGGTTTTTCCGCCGCATTACGATGGCCTGATTGGCTCATCGTGATCTGGTGGGTGGACGGAGCATCATTCTTACTCTATTGGCTCCCTCCGGCACCATTGCAGAACAAGATTTCTGGCTGATCCGGAAACACCGTGACGGACGGAAAAAAGGCTATCCTTGCCCATTGTAGTATGGAGGTTGCGATCACTGCTCCAGGAGTAACTAAAATGACGCTTTCCGCCACCGCCAGCTCCGCGGAGGTGCCTAGAACCGCCATCGTAATCAGCCCCAAAAATCCTATTTTCAAATAGTGGACCACCTGTCAGGTATCGGGGGCCTCTCTGTGAGTTTTCTGATATTTCATCTGTGTCAGATAAATGAGTAACAGCAATGATTTTGTTGTGAATAACTAGAATTGAAAATGCTTCAGTTCTGAAAATATAAGACCGTAAATTAAACATTACTAAGGTCTGTGGTCCTTTCAGTGTCTTGATCACTCCAGTTTTCCCCTTCACACCATTTTCCAATGCAGTGTCTTACTCTGTTACGGCCTCTTTCCCCCCATATTTCTGAAATCCCTCCTGCTTATCTCTCACGTTGTCTCCTTTTCATCAATATCTTTTCACTCTCTCCTTCTGCATGTACTTCCATGCCTCACTCTCCCTTCACCGTGCCCTCTCTCTCTTTCACTCATACACATAATCCCCTCATGTAGACACTACATTTTCTTCTCCAATGGCGCTGTCCATATTTCAGCAACTGGAACATGTGTAATCACTCGGTGCGCTCTGCAGAGAGGTCAAGGAATGGATAATGAAGTCTGAGCACCTTTATGCCCCAATAATGGGTACTGCGAGAGACTCACACTGCCTTCACACCCGCTCATAATCATCCATCCACAACCTGCTCTCCCTCAGAGACCTAGGCCCTCTCCACAAGTTAGGGACTAAAGAGGAGTTTGCACAGCGATCCACGCTGTACCAACTGGTAGATTGTTGCAGGTGAAACCTGCTGGAAATTAACAGTAGAAAAGGCCCGGAAACAATGCAAGACATGCAGAATTTGGTGTATTACAAACCTATTCTGCATGTTATGCCTCATATTCTTCTTGAAAACGTGGAATCAGAGGTATTGACCCATGCGGTAAGCACCTCACCCTGGGGTAATGGTATTTACCATGTGCGATACATACCCCGCCCTATCCGGCCAGGTTGTGATGAGTCTTAGACGAAACTCAGTTGACTGTGCACTCCACAAGAGTCCGGTGCTGCACGGAAAAAAGTACAGAAACATCCGGAAACGGCAAATTCGTGTAGGGCAGGCAAGATGAAGTAATACTTGAAATGTACATAGGTTCTGCTTCCTGACACTGATTAGCTAAAGGGTTTTACAGTCACCGATGAGAAACCTGTCACGTTAAGATCATGGATGTAGGACCCAGTAACGACCCGATTCAAAGTCGGTTCTTAAATACTGCGGGCTCTGAGACCTGGCAGGACCTGCCCCACTTAAAGCCCCGTTTAATACCTCTGTTACTCTGCAAGAGCAGCGCCATCTCTCTCATACTAACAGATGGGAGAGCTGATGGCAGGTTATTTGGATAACGCCGCTGTACCAGGCATCTCGCAGCACGTGTTTGGATTATTTGCACCTTGACCCTTGGGAGTGGGGGCAATGGGAGGTTAAAGGCCGGGGATGCTGGGAGGGCACATTACACAGATGCCACCCTAGGTAGGCCCAGGCTGGTGCGGGCGGCTCCATTTGATGAAAGAAAATTGTTATCGTGAATGTCTGGAATGCGAGGAGGGAGCGGAGGTTAAGCGGATGGAGGGGAGGTGAGCGACCCACAGGGAAGGGATATTACAGAAAGGGAAGGGAGGTGCCCGAGAGGGGAGGAGGATATGGATAAAGAGAAGGGAAGTGACTGCAACATGAGGTTACACGCTGCTGCAGTGCCTTCAGAACACTAGCACAAAACACCTCTTGCTGCGCCGACAAATGTGTGCAAAAGAAACACGGCCCCAAAATGTACTGTAGGACCGATCCCCTATAAAGGCGAGTAGAGGAATTCCGGCTATACTCAAAAATCTTTTTACTAAGCAATGCATAAACAATTGCAATAGATTTGGATTTTGCATAGTGCATGCAGACAGAGGTGCATAACATGCAGGAACAGATACACACATGCATGAAGACCAAAACGCTTAAGGCACCCATGTTCAAAAAATGCAACACACACAGAGGTCCCATCGTACATAGACCAACAAACAAAAAAAAAAATCAATGCACACTGAATACAATCAACAAAGCGCAGGGTGATCTGCAGCAGAGGGCACTCTGTGGCATGTATATGTACATAAGGGCAGCACATGGTAATGTGTACCGAGCAGTCGCGGCTCCTGGAGGGAGTGCTGCAGGGCGGTGGGGCGGGGCGGGGGCGGGGCAGGGTGGAGGGTAGTAAACTCCGGCATACGGCTGAACGGAGGTAAGTACAGAAAAAAAACGAATTACATTGCGCACGCCGCATCGCCATTTGGCGTTGCTGCGCGCGCAATGTAATTTGTTTTATTAATTTATTTATGTACTTACCTCCGTTTGGACTTATGCCGGAGTTTACTACCCCCCACCCTGCCCCTCCCCCGCCCCACCCCACCGCCCCGCAGCACTCCCTCCAGGAGCCGCGACTGGTACCGAGGGGTACAAGGTGATGTGCAAAAGGAGGGCAAAGGCTGGTATGCACCATTTATGCATGTGTTTGACACTGAGTCCTGGGAAAGCCATCCCCCGGGACACTGGTGTTCAAGCAACATGAAAAAAAAAAACACAGTATGTCTTCTGGGTCATTTAATCTATGACCCCAGGAGAGCTTACCATGTTTTTTTTAAAGCACTCCGAGCTGCAACCGTATGCTCTTCAGATGGAGTGCACGGACCTTTTGTGGTTGGTTCTATAGTTGCATTTTGTGGCCAGAAAAATGTTTAAAAAAGACTCAAAGACATGTTTAATGTCTTTTTACATACTGCTTTATTGAAAATATTTTGTGACCATCACTATTATTAAACATTGCAAGGTGTGAATTTATGAAATGTACATTTGATTACAGTTATTGGTGACTTTTTGGAAAAACCAATAGGTCTGTTTTATATATAAAACCCCTTGATAAAACCAATAGGCCGCTGTTTCTTTGACAAAGCCAATAGGTCTCCCTTACTTAAAATGACACCCTTTATATTGTTACATGACAAAGTGAGCTGTGCGCGGTGTGGGGGCACACAAGGGTGTTTGGATGCATGGCCTGGCCACAGGCCAGGCCCTGTGCTCAACCCCACGCCAGCTTGGCAATGGACATCTTTTTTTATGTTAAAAAACCACAGAAATTCACTGAAAAAACACAGGTTAAAGTGACGTTATAGTTAGGAATTGTAATAATATCTTACTTTACATTAAAAGAAAACTGAGAAAAACACTGAGAAAAACAAAGGTTAAAGGGACGTTATAGTTAGGTGAAAATGTCAGTTAAAAAATGCCATTTTAAACAAACTAAACCACTGAAATTCACCAGTTATAGTTATCTTAAGTAACTATAACTCATGCCCTAAAGTAACTACAACTCACACCCTCACTATGCACTGCTAATTGTCTAACATGTTCTATGACATCATTGATAATATCACTGCAGCATCTCAAATTACATCACTGATAACAACACTGTACATGGCGAGGATGCGAGTTATAGTTATTTTAGGACTGGGTTATAGATATAATATAAGGGCTATAATTTTTAAATGGTAAAAAAAGGGGTTTGGGGGTTTTCCAAAGCAAATATAAGTCTTGTTTTTTTTAAATGGTGAAAAAGAGGTTATGGGGGGTTTACTACAAAGCAAAGATATGTCTTATTGTTTTGAAATGGTAAAAAAGGAGATGGAGGTTTACCCTACTCCACCAAAAAGGCAAATATCAGGGATATAATTTTTAAATGGTAATAAATGAGGGCTAAGGGGTTTACCTCCCCAAAAGCAAATGTAAGGATTATCATTTTATTAATAAAAAATATTAATTAATAGTATTTAATTTATTTTATTTAATTTCTCATAAAAAGATCAGTTGGTAGATCCAGAACACTATTTCTTTATTAAAAAAATATTATTAATAATGTAATTAATGAATTGTTTAGGAAGGAGATACTGGCGGATTAGGGACCTGAGGTGGGGAGTATTTAGATTTGGGTTAAAATTTAATTTTAATTAACTGAGTTTTGAAAAAAAATTATAAAAATAAAAAGTAAATAGGCAATAATTACTAGGAGAGATATAACTTTTTGTAGTATTTATTTTTAAATAATTCAGATTAAAAAATATTATTTTATATTTTTTAACTGTGATGTTTTTTAAATAACATGCGCTTTTTTAGGACTGGGCTTAGAGGTTTAGGGGTGCTGGGTTGGGAATATTTTACACTTTGGGTTAAAATGTAACACATAACTAATGTTTTGTTTGAATACTTAAAAAAGATTCTGAAAGTTATATCTCAAGTATTTATTTTTAAATATTAGTACACATGTTATTAAGAACAAATTGTTATGCTTTAACTTTGATAACAAAAAAACTATTAAAAAAAATAACATGCCATTAATGTTTTTAGGAGCTGGATGCCAAGGGTTTAGGGGCCCAGGGCGAGGAGTATTTAAAGTTTTGGGTAAAATATTAATATATAATTAATGTGTGTTTTTTAACTCAATAATAAC
Source organism: Calotriton arnoldi (assembly GCA_963921515.1). NCBI lineage: Eukaryota > Metazoa > Chordata > Amphibia > Caudata > Salamandridae > Calotriton > Calotriton arnoldi. The sequence continues at coordinate 3,304,136 of CAWUFW010000140.1, forward strand.
AGATGGATATAATTCTTTGTAGAAGTTTTTTAAATAAAACCAACTTTAAAAAATTATATTTAAATGTTGAACTTTATTTTAATTTTGACAAATAATGATTAATCTAATTAACAAATCCCATGCAATTATTTTTTTAAGAGTAGGATGATAGAGATTTAGGGGCCCAGAGTGGGGCATATTTTTTAATTGGGTTAAAAATGTTATGTTTATTGTCATTAATATTATTGCAAATGTAAGTTAATTAACAATCAAATATGTCTGCAAGACTTTGGGGCCGATTCCGATCTCGGCCGGTAGGGCTCCGAATCGGATTTGGCTTAACCGGATCCGATTCGGAGCCCTATTTCCCGACCGATTCGTACGTGCGTCCGGACGAGCGAGTACGATGCGAAATCGCCGACCGACTCGTTCTGGCGTCCCAACCGCTCCGACCGACTCGTTCCCGGGTCGAACCGCACCGACCGACTCGCTCAGACACGATTCGCACCGCGCAATGGAGACGTTCCCCGGCCGGGTAAGTACGATGCGCGCCGCGAGCAGTCCGACCGACACGTGCCGTCCGGCTCGAAAGAGCAGTCGGAGCCATACTTCGGGGGTCCGTGTCGGACCCCCCTGTACGCGTAGCTTCGCCGCGTACCCGCTGTTGGGGGCGCCCTTGTTCGCCTTGCACCCATTGAGGCAATGGGAGCTTGCGTACGCGTTGTACGACCGGCTCCCATTGACTTCAATGGGAGTCCGACCGACTCGAGTACGATAGCATACGGACGCATCGTACTCGTTCGGTCGGGCTGCACGGGTCCGATTCGGTCGGAAATCTCTCCGGGTCCGGCTCGGTCGGAGAGATTTCCAGCCCGAATCGGCCCCTAGGTCTATTGTAAGTATTATTTATAAAATATTAATTTTTTAAACATTTATATTTGCATTTTTATTAATTTATACTTATACTTTGAGTCACATAATAATTTTTTTAACAATGCTTAAAATCAAAATTAAAAAACACATAGACGTAAAAAAATTCAACCAATATAATAAAATAGGTTTATTTAAAACATTCAAACTTTTTATTGTAAGACAAGATTAATAATTTTTAAAAATCAAAATTTTATAACATTTGATTGATACATTTGACAACACTTTCTCACACTTTCCCATTCATTTCTATGGAAAAATAGTTATTTTTCTATATTTTTTAATTCAGGCATTTCTTTTCACATATTTGTTGCCTTTACTTTTGTTTCTTTAGTTGGTGAAGCGTTGTAGTCAAGGTCAAATGGATGCTTCTGCGTCAGACAGGAAATTTTAAAATGTCTGTTGAACACATTTAAACTTTTACTGTAGGGGATGAATGAAGGAGGATATTTATGTAAAGTATTGCTGAATTTTTATTGTTTTGTACATATTTTTAAATTTTTTCTTGCCGGACATTTTGCATACCAGATTTAGATTTGGATTTTTTTCCTTTTGTGTTTTTTGGGTGGTGGTTTGGGGGCAAATGTGTTGTAGGTTGTGATTTTATTTTTAACCTATCACTTTCTTGTGCAAATGTTTCTTTTGTCAACGGTTTCTTTTTTCTCAGGTATTGTTGAATTATGTTTTTTAATTATGGATTGTGTGGATGCCAATTTCAAGTAAAATACACTCCCTGCATTTATTTACCACTTTTATTGGGAGGGATTTTTTTTTTTACTTTTTCAGGTTTCCATAGGTTTGTCATTGGATTCTGGATTGTTGATTTCCTGGAGAGTTTCTTTCAATTTATTTTAAAGTTTTGCAGGTTCTTAAAGGTTACTTTTATGGACTGTTACTTTATGGATTACCGAAGAGTGACAGAAGTAGGATGTTAACATATTGCTATTATTTGAAACAAGAAGACTTCTCCTGGTAGGAATAATTTGTAATATTTTAAAGTAATCAATTCTAAGCACGTGACCTTTTTAGACAGGAAAGTAAAGTTGTTTTATTGCTTTTAATAGTGTGTGATTAGTACTGTTTAGTGGTGAAGTACATAGGCAATGTTTTCTAAGTAGTCTGTACCACCAAACATTCCAAATTGCTAAACATTAGAAAGGAGATGGGTGAGGCAAGATGGTGGCTGTGTGAGGTGCTGCGATACACCACCCATCTATGGCTCCATGGAACTTTCGAGTAAAACTCAGTTAAAGCTATTCTAGATGTCCATTCTCTATAAAACGCATTGCTTGAAGCGACAGTTCGGAAGGACGCAGGCGAAAATTACAAAACTTGCTCACCTGTTGATCCGGGCAGCTTTGAAGATTCTGTTCGGCGTGAGCAGCGGTGGACGCCAGCTCCGACTTTTCGGCATGCCACCTAAGCACCCCAAACCCCCTCGGGACCGCGGGGATCTTGGCGCCATGGGTAACGGAGCTGGAGCTGCGGGGACCCAGCGCGGCCCCCTGGCGGCTCGTAAGACGCCGATCGGGAAGAAAACAGGAGACGCTACTCCCGAGGCAACAACAGGAAGCAAGGAGGCGGTGCCGGGGAAGCCGAAAGGCAAAGATCAGCGTCCTGGAGAAGAGGCGGGCCCTGTCAAGCAGCGAGTGATCCCAGGGATGTTTTCCGGCCGTGGGAGAGTGCAAGAGAAGGGAGAAGCTGCCAATGATGTTATCACTGAAGCTGCACAGGAGCCGTATACAGGTAACGATAGCCTCTCGCCCCTGGACAGTGTAAGTATGGGACTGGTGCCCTATACATCTTTATGTTTGGGTCAAGGCGAGCTTCTACAGGGGGGACCAGAGGGCTCTGACGCTAATATCATGGCAGGCAAACATGTGGATAAGGAGCAGGTTATTAATGAAGGTTTACCTGTTAACCCTAGACTCTCTCAGATACAACACAAGATTTGGGGGGACTCCAGAAGGGGGTGAAAAATAATTTTCCCCTCACGAAGACTATGAGCTATCTAATGTCAGTGGAAATGAGGTATCAGCGCTGGAAGATTCAAAGATGGATTCGGACAGCTCACTATCTAACCCCAGCACGTAAAAGCGCCTTTCCTCTCAGACACGGTGAAATAGAAATAAAGGGAGAAAGGCGCAAGATACCAGGCAAACTGATTCAGATCATAGTCAATCCGGCCAATTAAAATGGGATTACTCTACTACACATTTAGGAATTGAGGATCGGCACCAGATGATAACGCACAAGGGGGAAATATTATGCTTTTTCAATCGAAGCCTGCAACTGAGACATCTCCCTCGATGGACCTCATATACTCCACTCTCAAACAGATCCAATCTGAAGCTAGACAGGAACATAAGAGGGCCCACCATGCAACAAAGATGTTACAAGGGGCCATTAGAAAAGTAATTAAAACTTGCACAGAAATCGCCGAAAGAACAACTGTGCTGGAAGAGCGAGTTGTGGCATTAGAGATCGGAGCTGAGAGCATTGCTCAACAAGTCACATCAAACGAATCAAGGATGACTGATGTCATGTGGAAGCTTGAAGACTTTGAAAACCGCCAGAGGTGAAATAATCTAAGGCTACTGGGTATACCGGAAAATGCTGAAGGAGAAGACATTAGAGGGTTTGTGCTGCATCTGTTGAAGGGCGGCTTCCCCTAACTAGCGCATTGGGATTGGGACACAGAAGTTCAGCGTGTACACCGTTTCCCACTCATGCTGAAAAAAAGGAAGGGTCAGAACGACGTGAACGATAAACCTAGAGCTATATTAATATTTTTTGGCAACTTTCTTTTGCGGCAAGCAGTCTTTGATAAGGCACGTCCTGAAGCAAGACGCTCGGCTGAGGGTCATTCCTTCCTTGTCAGGCCTGACTTCTGCCATAGTATGGTGGAAAGAAGGTGGAGGCTACGACAACTTATTACCCCCTTCCAGAAGATCGGCTGTGAGGTGTATCTACTGAGCCCAGCTCGGCTCAAAGTCATTCACCGGGGAAATATAAGGGTTTTCTCCTCTGAGATTCAAGCACAGGACTTTTTACGAGAAATATCAGGAGTCTCAAATCAGAAAGATCCTGAGGGCTGATGTACTTGGACAAATATTCACACTTATTTTTGCTGTTTATTTGGGGGAGCTTGATGGGTGGTGGTGGGAAGCAGTATCATGCAGGAGGCATCACAAGGGTCCTTGGACCTTTCTTGCCTAAAGGTAGGGGCGGAGGGGGGTCGGGCTGGCAGGGGGGCGGGGAAGCTATTGGGTGGAAGGCTGGTCCAATGGGTGGAATTTTATGAAATGGCATTGATAGTATTGAGGTTTTTATGTAATTTCTGGATAAAGACAAATGGGAAGGGGTAAGCTACGAATCGCATCTATCAACATTTGTGGATTAAATAATCCTCAAAAAAAGCATAGGGTTAATGAAGACATTCAGTACTTGAAGGCTGACATAATATGCTTGCAAGAGACACACATAGAAGTTGGTAGGCTTAAGATTGCCGAACTAACAGGATATCAGCTGGTTTCCATCACAACCCAAGGAAACACGCACAAAGGGGGATGCTATTATGGCTCGCAGAAAATCTTTCAGCTTTCCACGCTCAAAGGCTGATCAATTTGGTAGATGGGCCATTACTCAATGCATTGCGGACAATTATTCTTTTACGCTCTGCTCGGTTTATGGTTCAGTATTTGATGATCCTGCCCTTTTTAACTGGTTAAATACGGAACTTGTGGGGTGGCCACTACCTTTAGTTATTTGCGGCGATTTCAATATAAATTTGAGTACAAATATTATCAAGTTAGGGTCTAGTCTATACCGTGGCCGTAAACCTAAAGTCTTTAAGTCTTTGGTCAATCTGTGTATGAAGCATGGACTCATTGATGTTTGGGCCTCGCAAGAACCTCAGGATTTAGGCTATACTTTTTTTTCCGCCCCACACCAGTCACACGTCAGGCTAGACTATTTTTTTGTGTCTCAGGGGCTTTCGACAACCTGCAAGATTTTAAAATTTCCACGTGTAATGTCAGACCACAATCCATTAGTCCTCGAGATCTCATTCCAATCCTCAAAGCGGGCGGTACCACGGTGGACCTTTGACAGAGCACTCCTTTACAATGAGGAATATATCACACATATGCGAAGTTGGATTCCTAGATTTATATCTGAGAATAGGGATAGTACACAGGTGGAGGTGGTATGGGACGCTCTGAAAGCTGGGATAAGGGGGGAAACATCAAGGTATGGCTGGAGGTCCCAGAAGCAGGGTAAACAGCACATGCAGGAACTCTATAGAAAATTGGTTGAAACATAGAACCAATCAGTAGATGTAATTACGAGAGGTGGGGATGTGGGGCGGGCTCAAACACTAGTGACATTAGCTAAGTCTAAAATTTTAGAAGTCTCGGCGAGCAAAGCGGCAGGGAAGTACGCCGCCTGGCGATCCAAAATGTACGAATGTAGTGAGAGAATGGGACACCTGCTTGCGATGCGCACTAGACAACGGGTGACACAGGGGGGAATACTTGAAATTGAAGATCCCCGGGACGGGTTAGTTTCAGAGCCTTCTGATATACGGGCTGCCTTTCAGCGGTTCTATCAACAGTTGTATACGGAAGAAACCATTGGTAGTGAAAAGGACATTTTTGATTATCTAGCAGGGCTTCCAGGGGAAAAATTGTCAAGAGAAGAAAGAGAGGCGCTAGAGGTACCCATAACGGCAGAGGAAGTTGCTGGTGCCATCTGTTCTTTGGTAAATGGGAAGGCGGTAGGTACTGACTCCATCCCGGGGGAATTCTATTAAAAACTGGCTCCCTGCCTACTGGAATTAATGGTGGATGTCTTCTTAGAGGCCCAAACTGGTCAGGGGGCACCTGATCTGATTCATGGGGTTCGGCCAATATTGTGGTCTTTCCCAAAAAAGGAAAATCGGCTAGGGTGCTGGGGTCTTATCGACCTATCACGTTAATCAATAGTGATGCTAAGGTATACGCCAAAATCTTAGCTAATCGGCTAGCAGTTGTGATTAAGAAGCTGGTCTCACCGACTCAACATGGGTTCGTCCCCGGCCGGAGCACTATAGATCATGTTCAAAGGGTGATTGCTCTCTTTGACGCTGCAGGGATCACCGGAGACCCTATCGGGCTAATCCTGCTAGATGCGGAGAAAGCCTTTGATAGGGTCTCCTGGCCTTTCCTGTGGACAACACTCCAGAGTAGAGGGCTAGGCGAAGGCTTTATTAAAGCCATCGCAATAATGTATAACAACCCGGTGGCCAGAGTAGCAATAATGGGGGAATTGCCAGGTCCTGTTTCGATCAGGAGAGGGACTCGTCAGGGGTCGCCGTGCTCCCCCCTATTATTTGCTTTATATATTAATCCGTTAGTTAGGAAGATTATAAGCAATAAGCAGATCTTGGCAATACACAGTAATGGGGGGAGCACTAAGATCCTAGCGTATGCCGACGACTTAGCAGTCGTGACCCCTAATCCACTGGGCGCATTAGCAGAAATTGAAAAAGAAACGCAGATTTTTGGTCACATATCGGGCTATCGACTTAACTCCGATAAAACCCTCGTTGTTGGCAAGGGACTCCAGATTAATGACCCTCGGGTTGTAAGGAAGGCAACATACCTCGGGGTCGAAATAATGGCGGATGTGTCAGAAATTGTGGAAACTAACCTGGGCCCTTTACTTCCAAAATTTAAAGCAGATTTTAACCAAATAGATAATCTTAAGCTTACGCTGGTGGGGAGATGCAACGTTATTAAGATACTGTTTCTACCGAAAATTCTATACTTCTTTAGGGCAATTCCTCTGACCATTGATAATGCTTGGTTCAAGTCTATGAATCAGTTGTTTACTAAATTTCTCTGGGCTAATTGTCGCCCACGACGGGCGCTGAAATTCTTAACGTTACCTAGAGACAGAGGTGGCTGGGCGGTACCTGACCTTCAGTTATACCATTGGGCTGCAATATTATCTAAAATGGGTATTTTACTCAGGGGTGAAACAGGCCAGTTGCAGATGGCGGCCACCCCTTCAATTTATGAAATGCTACTAGGGGTAAAGGCTAGCGGCTGTCTTTTGCGACATACGGATTTGAACTATTACAAAAGAGTAAAGTTTAAGACGCTAACTTGCGCTTTCAAAATCTGGACCTCAATTCGGAAGAGGCTCGGTCTGGGTCTTATTAATGCTTATACCCCATTATATAGCAATGATTCACTCCCTAGCATCTTCAACGACGGGCATATGAAAAACTGGTACAACAAAGGTGTTAGGATGCTTGGTGACGTTATGGATGAGACAGGAGTGATTGCTTTTGATACGATCAAGGAAGCATTTGGGGTTGAGAACAGACAATTTTTTAAATATCTCCAGATAAGAGATTTTCTAGCAAGGAAGACAGGGGGCAGTAGTGGTTTTGCTCGGGTGATGTTGGTAGAGATAGTGCTTAAAGGGCCAAGTACACTAGGTGGGATGTATAAGAAATTGAATGAAACAATGCTGGATGACCTATCTAAACACTGTGACCGCTGGCATGAATGTCTATCGGTGGGTGCGGGCGAAGCGGAAGATTCACTATATATGGCCCAAACCTCATGTATTGCAGCTAACCTTCAGCTGCAATGCTTCAAAACATGGTTTAATCTCTATATAACCCCTGAGAAGATTAAAAAATGGGGAGGAGTTGCGGGAACAACATGCCCACGGTGCGGCTGTCTTGCTGCAGACATTGTTCATATGTTTGCTTCCTGCCCTGACCTGGATATATTTAAAAGGGAGGTTGGTTCTATTTTAGAAAATCACTTAGGTCAGAAAGTAGATATGTCATCACAGCTGATTGTACTTGGAGTAAGTAGCCCTTTGCTTCCGGCGCGGGAACCCTGCAGTCCCGCCAAGCATATGGATGACTCTACACCACGGCAAAAACCCCAGGGAACGGCAGTTCCCTGACAGCTTCGGCAGGGCTGTGGCGGTCCCATCACCCATCTCGTAATAGGGCAGTGGGGAGACCACCACCGCCGGCCCCCACGAGTCTGGCGGTCTATGGATTGCCAGACTCTTAATTAGGGCCTAAGTGTGCAAGGGCCTTCTATAAGGAAAGTGCAGTTGGGGAATGATCTGTATGAAACAATATATGTCTTATACCAAGTGTGTTTGTCTGCGCCTGTGTGTGTGTGTATGTGTAACAACATTAGTAAAAAAACATGATTTGTTTGGTTTTTTAAAACTCATTTTATTGAACATACTCATCACATAATACTAGAGCTGACAATACATAGCAGGTATGGAGATGCGTTGCAATATGATTTTACCAGAAAGGTAAGTCTTTGCTTCACTTACAGGGTATGGCAGATCGTATACAATCAGAATACATAAATAAACAGTGGGTACACTCTTCATTTACTCCCTTTCACCCTATCGATGGAGTCTGTCTTTGATCAAGGGGCAATTATCAAACTAGGTCCATCCCCGATACATTTTCCAAGGGCCCCATATCTTCTCCCACTTCTTGAGGCATCCCCTGCTGCGATACACCACTTCCTCTGCCCTCTGACACCAGTCTAGATCCTTTTCCCAATCTGTCACTGATGGCAGGAGCTGCGCCCCCATCTCCTTGCAATGTTCCGTTTAGCCACCCCCGCTGCCAATGCCAACCATATCCGGGCATGTCTGGGCCAGTCTTCCTCCCTCTGTATTATCAACACCAGCCATTTAGCCTCGATTGGGACTCTAACTGAGAGTACCTTTGACATAACAGTGATTATATCCTTCCAGTATCGGCGTATCAGTGGGCATTCCCATAGGATATGGTAGAAGGAGCCTATTTGTCCACAATCTCTTAGGCATAAGGGTACTTCCACTGCTCCCATTTTGTGGAGTAGAGTGCGGGGATAGTACGTCCTATGAAGAATCTTGAGTTGCATTAACCTAAACCACGCTGGAATCGCTATGTCCCGGGGACCTTGGAGTGCCTCCACCCACTCCTCATCTGCTATGTCACCTAGATCATCCGTCCAAGTTGCTCTCAGGGGGCCCAGTGGGTCATGGGAGTTATTAATTCATTTTTTATAGATCACTGAGACACCTTTGTGAGGAATAGGGTCAGCTAACAGGCGGTCTTCCAGGGGGGAGGAATCAGACAAGCTCATTCCCTCTTGGATGTGTACCCTAAGAGCGTGCCCCAGCTGGTGATAGTGGAGTGTCTGGGAGCCCGCTAAGCCAAATTCCTGCCTCAGGGTGTCAAAAGAAATAAAGGCTCCATTTCTCCATATATCCCCCAGTTGCTCAATACCTGTTTTTGCCCACCATGAGAAGCCAGTCAGGTTGAAGACCTCTTTCAGTCTATCACTGTGCCAGAGGGGAGTCATGGCCGTCAGCGTATCCTGCCCTCCCAGGTGAATCTCGGCTTCGGCTATGTCTGGGGAGGCCCTCCCTTCCCTTAGGAGTGTATAAAATGGTTTCATAGTTATTACCTGGCAACGCATCTCTATCTACCCTATAGGCTGGTTCATCCCAGTCTGAGTACACCCAATCAATAATCACCATCAGTTGCGAGGCCCAATAATACTCCTTGATATCTGGGATTGCCAGGCCACCATCATAAATCCCTCTCTGGAGTTTCTTAAGAGCAATTTGAGGCGCACCTCCCTGCCATAATGACGTACGGAGCTCCTGGTCTATTTGTTTGAAGAAGATCAGGGAAATGGGATAAGGCATAGTTTGCAAAATATAAGAAAACCTCGGAAGGGACATCATTATATATAGGGCCGCCCTACCCGATAAGGATAGAGGAAGGGTACGCCAGTGTATCACATCCGAGTGAAGCCTTTCTAGCTGAGGAGAAATGTTGCCTTCCAGAAAGAGAGACTGATCCCTGGTCACAAATATTCCAAGGTACTTAAAGACTACTAATTCAATCGGAGCCTCACATTGTGCTGGAAGTTTGGGGGGGACGCGACAGAGGGAAGACCACATACTTAGCCCAGTTAATTCTGTAACCGGAGTAGCTACCAAACAAGCCAAAAATGTGCAAGATGCTTGCTATCGAAAAGTATGCCCGGGACACATACAACAGTATATCATCAGCGTATAGGGAGATCAGCTACTCCCAGCTGCCCTTCGAGGGGGTCCCCCACACAAGTGGATCAGCCCTGATCCAGGCCGCTAGGCTAGTGCTAGGGGAAAGATCAGAGGCGATTGCGGGCATCCCTGCCATGTACCTCGCCTTAATGGAAAGGATCTAGACAGTACAATATTCACTTTCACTCTTGCCAGTGGGGCCTGATATAATGTGCTTAATCCACTCACAGAACCCAGGGCCAAGGCCCAGTCTAGCCAGGATGGAAAATAGGTATGGCCATTCTATACTGTCAAATGCCATCGAGGCATCTAATGCCAACAGCGTTGACGGTGGCGTCTGCGATAAATCAGTCATATGCAGGACTCCGTATAGTCTCCGTAAATTGTGAAGGGTGCTTCTGCGTGGCATAAAGCTGGATTGATGTATGTGAATAAGTGAAGCAAGGACCGGCGTCAGTCTAGTCGCCAAGATATCGGCTAAGACCTTTGCCTCCACGTTGAGCAGAGAGATCGGTCTATATGAATTGCACTCTTCAGGGGGTTTGCCGCCTTATGGATTACCACTATTGTGGCTGTGCGCTGATTCTCCGGTAAGCGCCCCAATTCCTTAGTTGCCCTAAACATCTCTAACATCGGAAGGGTTACTTTCTCAGTCATGCTTTTGAGGAGCACCACTGGCAACCCATTCGCCCTACCACCTTCCCAGATTGCAAATCAATCAAAATATCCCACCTGATCATGGCGGGCAAAGAGGTAATCGAGACGTGAAAGGGAGCCATGGGGGACAGAAAAGCATGTATACTGGGATTGGTGAGTGTTATGAAGTCTCCAAAGATCAATCATCCCCATTGCTGACACAAAAGTCGGAAGGGCCCCCCCATCTGAGCAGCCCTGTGTCACCCCCATTCTATCCTGAGTGGGGTCCATCACTCCTTTCATGTCGCCTCCCAACAGTATTGTCCCAACCGGGAGCTCCAAGAGGAAAGCCCCCAATTTAGGAAAGACCCCAGCGTGAAGCTTGGGTGGGATGTATAGAGAGCATATGTTCAGGGAGCGACCCTCCCACATACAAGTCAGGGCCACATAGCAACCCTGGGCATCACACCACACCTTGGACACTACGAATGGAAACAAAGTTTTGACTAGGATGCCCACCCCGTGAGTCTGTGGAATAGCCAGCATGGGCCAGGAGTTTATACCCAAAGTGGTCCAGCGCTTTATAATTATTGCCCCTCAGATGTGTCCCTTGAAGCAGGACAAATTCGGGAGAGTGGCGTTTAATGTGCTGGAGCACTAGTGTGCGTTTAATCTTGTTGCCCACCCCATTTACATTCCATGTCCATATGTGTACTCGATTATACTGTTCCTTCACTACTGGCATAACCCTGCTACCCACGATCTCTGTTTGCGTTGAGCATAACTATACAACTTTACAATAACCGCAAACATACCCAACAAATCCCCCCTCCCTACCTCCCAGCGCAGTGAGTTACAAACCTCCCACTTCTCCAACCTGCAGAGTGCCTGTCGCCCAAACCTGTGCATGGAACAGTGGGAGGGCCTTACCACCTCTGCCATCGCATACTGATAAAAACTTGTCAACAATAGTCACCCCTATACATTCGAAAATCACCACATCTCTTACTCCTGTACGGGCTCGCGGCTCGCACTATCTTCTCTCGAGTTGGGGCTAAACCTCAGGTACCACTTAGTTAAGTAACATTGATCAGATGTTGAGTAACTCTTTCATCTTTACCACCCCCCGTTACCCAGTTATACACCACTATGCATCATAGTCTGCGAATGTTCAGTCCGGATCGGGGCCCACTCTCTGTTACAGAGGGCTGGACGGGGGTTTCAGGTTCTGCAATTCCGGGGTTTCTCGTGGTCCGGGACCTTTCTTTTTATTACGTCTGCACCCCACTTTTCACCAGCCTTCAAACCAGTCCCATGCATCTTCAGGAGTCAGAAACAAGAGTGATTTGCCCTCGGCGACTATTCGCAGTTTGGCCGGGTACATCATCATGTATTTGATATTTTTCTCTCGAAGAGCCTTTTTGATTGAATCAAAAGTCCAGTGTTGGTGCTGTACCTGGAGAGTGAAATCCGGGAAGAACCTAATCGTTGCTTTTCCATACTGTAAGTCCCCATGTGATCTGGCTGCTTGCAGAATGGGGTTGCGGTCCCTGAAATTAAGGATACGAGCTATGATGGTGCGCGGGGGGTCCCAGGGCGTGGCGGCGGTCCCAGTGCCCGATGTGCTCTCTCCACTGAGAAAAAGTTTGACAGTCTTTTCGGGTGGAGTGTATTAAGTATCAGGTCTTCCATGAATAGGTCAGTAGACTGCCCCTTCGCTCCCTCGGTGTCCCCCACCACTCGGATATTGCTCCGTCGTGCTCTCCCTTCTTGGTCTTCAAGCCTAGCCAGCACTTCTCCCTGCTGTCTGGTCAGCTTAGTTACTTGTTCTTCTAGGCGTTTTGTTTTGGATTGTAGGCTGCCTATGCTTGTTTCAGCCACGGCCACCTTCTCTGCCATTACCCGGAAATCCTCTCGAAGTAGGTTCACCTCTTCTGTCACCACGTCCAATTTAGGTTCCAGCGTATTCCTCATGTCTCTTATTGCTTTCATATTGTCTCTGAGAATGAGGTCCGATGTCTGATTCGCTCCTCCAGACGCCCCTGGCTGTTTAGTGGTATCTTCAAGCTCTTCCGCCGCCCCAAGGGAGATGGCGTATTTGTCAATCTGGTTAGACTGACTGGGGTGGGGCCTTTTGTGCGCACCATAATTGTTTGCGTTATGTCTGCCTTGTGAGAAAGTTTAACCTGGATATATAGGCCTGAGTTGTGTGACGGTGACAATCCTGCAAAAGAGTTGAAGGTCTTATTGGTTAACTTGAAAAAGTTGTGTCAGATTCCATAGGCCTGAACTGTTTATCATGAAAAGTTATGATAAAAACATTAGGCCCGATTTATTTACTATAAAAAACATTTGATAAAGCAAATATGCCATTGAGAGTAGATTGTCATTACAATTAATTAAAGAATATAAACAGGTATTTGTCACATGGAATCTCCCAGTTTAACTTGTATTGTATTGTATTGTATACGGTATTTGTAGAGCGCAGCTATCACCCAACGGGTATTTTGGCGCTATAGTACATGAATCCTCATCAAGCAGTGGAGGGAAAAAACAGGCGTAAACAGGCGTAAACCAACAGGGCAGCTCCAGAGCTGTCAAGTAAGCATGGTTATTTATTTGTTCCTTGAATAACCGGAGCCGATATTTGAACTGTTAGAATCCTTGTTGGACCTTCCTAAAAGGCGTCCTATATTGTTTCGCCAATTGTAATTTTATACAAATTAAAATTTTGCTGACTGCCTAATGTCTGCGTTGTGAGAAGGTTTATGCTCTACATATATATATATATATCCCACAGCTGAGCGTTGCAAAGCAACGCAATCGCCTACCCTTGCCTCTCGCGGCGGCGTTCTACGGCGGGACGGCGAGTCCCTGAATATGAATGCAAATGCTGATTCTTTCTTCTCAAACAGCACGCCGTAGACCAAATAAATTGCTAAGCGGTTGTTTATTTCAGGCTTCTGACACACTCAATGCGTTTCGGGGAGAACCCCTTGATCACGAGTAGAAATGTCTCTGGTTTGTTAGTTTAAATAAACAATCATGTGATTCAAAAACATAGTGAAAAGACTTCAACGAGTTACATCACTCGCAGTTGCATCTTAAAATAACAAAAAACTTACATTAGCAATCTCTGTGCATTTGGCATTTCTCTTATCTCATTGTTACATATTACAATTGATACAAGAACGTTTGCAACGTTTATAAAGTAACTAATTCAAAGCTACAAAAACTTTATTGTCCACACATGCCAATTCTACGATACAGCCCTCATTTCTCATATGGTCCCGCCTTCATGAGGCTAAATGTTTTTATTTTTATTTTTATTTGTATAGAACGTGTTGCGTCACAATAAAAATAAAGATGAAAATCAAAGCCAAATGCTTAATGAATCATGCCCCTGTGGGCAACTCATAAATTCATTAGTAAATTGTAGATTGTTTATTTAAACTAACAAACCAGAGACATTTCGACTCGTGATCAAGGGGTTCTCCCCGAAACGCGTTGAGTGTGTCAGAAGCCTGAAATAAACAACCGCTTTGCAATTTATTTGGTCTACGGCGTGCTGTTTGAGAAGAAAGAATCAGCATTTGCATATATATATATATAGATATTTCTATATATATATATATATATCTATATATATATATCTCCAAACTCCTCCGACCTCCGTTCCCAAACACGACTTCAGCAAGGGAATCGGCGAAAGATCACAGCACCATGCACAGAAGGTATTTCTTCAGTGATTATTTATTAACCCATTAAACCAAGTGCATAAACAAAACGGTAGAGGACGGTCTACGCGTTTCGGCTCCCAGCCTTCTACTGGACCATAGAGTCCTGGGGCCTAGAAAATCTCTTTTAAAGTGCCAGTGCAATTTTACGTTTCTTTTTCTGTTTTCATTAAAAGAAAGACTAGGCTATACATAATCCTTAAGAGGTACAGTTTTTTAACAATTAGTTATTAATTTGGCTGATTTCAAGGAGAAATAGTTTGCAAAGATTTATACAATTAACACCAAAGTTTTAAAGTGTATGTGTGCAAATGTGCAAGTCGAGCAGAGATTTTCTAAAAGAAGGTTTAATTTAAAACCACGAATGGGATTAATCATGCTATTACATATTTGCATTCATAATGGAGTAAATGCCACTGATTATTCGTGAAGTACATAAGTGCAATGCATTCATTATGGGCAGAATAAAGTCCATTTTCATTATCAATTGATCAGTGCATAGGGGAGATTTTTTAAGAGAAGAATAAAATTGTAAAGTACATTTTGTCTTTAGTATGTTTTTCATATGATACAGAGCAGTTGTTAAAAATATCCTTTCCTTCCAAGATTAACATTTCTAATATTTAAAAAAATGTGTATAAATTCAAGGCAAAGATACTGATTTGCATATTCTAAAGTGACTAGTGCATAACATTTTTACATTAAAGTAAATACAGTAATAAAGTGCATACCACTTCAGTGCTCTCATTCCATCATGATCCTAACCACTAAGACCCCTGAAATCTCTGATCATTATTTCAATTGGACTTAATTTCTGCTATAGATTTTAAAGTTGCCGGATCTCCAAATTAAAAATAGTGTGATCCCATTAGTGTTTTACTTCTCTTATTTTCTTTTTTTCCTTCTTTTCTTTGTCCTTCCTGCTCTTCTGATGCAACAAAATCGGATACAGAACATCATTAGGGTCAATATTTATGAAATGCAGTCATTGTTTTTTCATTACATTTTCTAAGACTATCAGGTGTCCACAACCATGATGCTATTATTATGCAACTCCAATTTCAATTTCATCCATGTTCTATTGCAGATGAACATATAGTTCTGCGTCCAGATTATGGCCAAATGGACTCTCAGTACCAGTTGCTAAAATGAGTTTAGATTCCATTTTACGCAACTCCAATGTTCTGTTTCCACCTCTCTCTTTTTGTTTCGCAATTTTGATGCCACAATATTTGAGATGTTGACAATCACTCGAGTGAGACTCATGAAATGTTGGCCATGGGATAAGTGAAGTCTTTGTTTTTAATAGCACGTAGATGTTGCAATATCCTCAGTTTTAGTTTGTTGATTGTACTTCCTATATATCGTTTTTTACAGGAGCATTCTAGTTGGTATACAACAAACTTGGATTCACATGTGATGTGATCTTTGATTGATTCAGTTAGACCATTCTGCAGTTTATATGATGTTGTATTTTGACCATGTTCACACGCCTTACACTTGTAGCATTTCCAGAAGCCTGGTTTATTGAGCCAGTGTAAGTTAGTAGATTTTAAAGGTTCAAGATGGCTTTTTGTGAGAATGTCCCCCAGAGATGCTGTCTTCCTATACGTGATGTTAGGATGAGGTGACAAAACTCTTCGCAGTGTTTCATCTAGCAGTAGGACACCCCAGTTCTTTCTTACAATTTTCTTGAATTCCCCACTCTGATTATTATAATCCACAATGAGGCAAATGGTTGTGTCTTCTTGATATCTGTCCATCTGAGGCCGTTTTTGTGTTAACAGTTCTGACCTAGCTTTCTGAGTAACTCGTGTTCTTGCTGTTACAAGCACTTCCTCGGGATATCCTCGTTCTAAAAAGCGTTTGCTCATTTCATTCAATTGAAGTTCAATATCCTCCACTTCAGAGCAGTTTCTCTTCGCACGTAGCATCTCTCCATAGGGTATTGACCATTTAAGATTCTTTGGATGTCCACTATTTGCGTGCAAGATGCTGTTACACGAGGTGGGCTTTCTATAAATTTTCGTGCAAACCCTATGGTCTTTTATAAACACTTCTACATCCAAAAAGATGATGTTCTTGGGGCTTATTGTAGATGTGAAGGAGAGATTGTACTTGTTGACATTTAGAGAATGGATGAAGGTTTGGAGGTCTGTATGATCACCCTCCCAGACTATAAAGAGGTCGTCAATGAATCTTGACCAAAATTTGATGTTTCGATGATTCCTTTTCTCCAATACTTCAGTCTCCCAGACTGCCATGAGTAAATTCACGTACGTTGAAGCGAATGATGTACCCATGGCAGTCCCGTTTTTGCAGGAAGATGTCACCTTGGAACAGAAAGATATTGTGTGTCAAGCAGTATGCCAACATTTCAACCAACATTTCAGAGTGCTGCAGAAAGCTAATGGATCTTGTTTGTAAGAACTGTTTCACAGCAGCTACGCCATCCGAATGGATAATTGATGTATAAAGCGAAGAGACATCGATCGTTGCCATCAAGAAACCTTCTCTCCACTGGATCATTTGGATTTTATTCAGAAAGTCCATTGTATCCCGCAGATATGAGGGAAGTGACATGACATAATTCATGAGAAAAACATCCAAGAAGCGGGAAGTGCATTCTAGCAGAGAACCAATGGCACTAACAATTGGTCTACCTGGTGGATTCGTGAGTGACTTATGGACCTTGGGGAGGAAATAGATTGTTGCATGACCGGATGGTCAGTTTTCAGATATAGAAACTCCTCCAGGTCAATAAGATTTCTTTCTTTCCAGGCACATAACATTTGATGGTATTCCTTGGTCCAACTCTCCATGGGATTTGATGTCAATTTTTCATAATGCTCTTTCATGTTAAGTTGTCTTTCAGCTTCAGCCACATAATCTTTGCGGTTTTGGATCACAATATTACCGCCTTTATCAGAGGCTTTTATGATTATTGTTGTATCCTCTCGTAGATCTTTGAGGGCTTGTTGTTCACCAGCTGTTAGATTCCACGATTTTTTATTTCTCTTTTTATTTCCATTCTCCATTGTATTTATGTTATGACACGATGTGTTGTGGGTCATTTTATTGATTTCATCCACAATGATCTCCTGAAATAAATCGATTTTATTACCAGCTGGGAATTGTGGGCAAAAAGTGGACTGCTGTTTCAGGCCACTGTTGCCCCCCTTGTTGGTTTCAATCCCCATTCTGTGGCTGAACTCCTTGTCTGTTTCCGAGGAAAGTTGCTGTTGCCCTGGTGTGGACTCATCTTCATCTTGTAGATCCGCCAGTACTCTAAGGGTGGATATATCTTTTTGATTTAACTTTGATGTTGCCAGGCTGGCAGTTGGTCTAAATTGTTGGATAGATGTCTTTTCTTCAAAATATTTTTTTAGTTTAATTTTTCTACAAAATTTGTATAGGTCAATGCGCAAATTTGGGGTGTTCATGTCTTTATTGGGGCAAAATGTAAGTCCCTTGTTCAGTAATGATATTTGTGTTTCACTCAAGATCTTATCTGAGATGTTTATTACTAAATTGTTCTTAGTCAGAATTTTCTTCAGTTTGACTTTGTCTTTCCTCTTCCTTTTTTGTATATATATATATATATGCTAGCTACCAGTCCCAAATCCTCATTCGGATCGGACATCCACACCGGGAAAAGACACCACACCTTTGGATATTAGCGCTTAGATTTATTCACCGCTGTAACGCGTTTCAGCATCACTTGCCTTGATCACACACATATATATATATTTGTGTGTTTGCACTAGCACTTTAAAAGGCGGTGGTACAATCTAAGCATTGTCATGTGATCAAGGCCGCTAGTTCGGCAGAAACGCGTCATGGCAGACTTTGGCAAATAAACTTAATTTGCACTTACTTGGGTCCACGCTCGTTTTTCCTTGGGGGTGGAGTGACAGCGAGGTGTTCGGATATATATATATATATATATATATTTATATACACATATATGTGTGTGTGTGTGTATATATATATATTTAAATATATATATCCATCCATCCGAAGTTGGCGTTTTCAAGAACGCCCTTCCTCTCGGGTCGGGGCTCGCCATGCGGAAACATCACTGCATTACTATTTCCAAAGGCAAACACTCTCTCATTCCAGAGAGTACAAACGAACCACACCATCCGATTCTGACTTGGAATCTTTAATTGCAGCAGGTACCCAGCATGACACGTTTCGACCTAGTATATGCTGCAATTAAAGATTCCAAGCCAGAATCGAATGGTGTGGCTCATTTGTACTCTCTGGAATGAAAGAGTGTTTGCCTTTGGAAATATATATATATATATTTTTTATTCACTGGAAAAATCAAAGGTTACAGGTATGTTATACTTAGGAAAAAGGTTACAGTGACATTATAGTTAGGCTCAGATGTCACAAACAAAACCATAGAAATTCAGCAGTTATAGTTACCAGAGCTAACTATAACATACACCCCTGCCATGCACTGCTTATGACCTCACATATTACATCACTCATGACATGGTCACCGACATCACTGATGACATCACTAATGACATCTCAAATGACAATCACTGATGACATCATCCAGTGATTGTGAGTGTTTTTTAAATGTTTGAGTGTTAAAAATATATACCAAGGTACCACAAGAGTAAAATTAGTATGCCTTATGTACTAATAATGAGTGATAATATTTCTAACATATTAAGTGAGTGACTGTATCTGTGTGTGAGTGGGTATGTGAGTGGTTGTATAGGTATGTGAGTGGGTGTGTGAGTGCCTGTATAGGTGGCTCTAGGGGTGTGTGAGTGGGTGTCTGAGTGGCTGAATCAGTGACAGGGTGGGTGGCTGGTGGGTATGTGAGAGGATAAATGGTTGAGTGAGTGGGTGTGTGACTGGCTGTATGGGTGGGAGTGTGGCTGTTTAAGTGGGTGTTTGGTTAAATGAGTTGCTGTGTAAAGTGGCTGTACTGGATAGTGATGTTTGTGGGAGAGTCTGCATGGATGAGTGTATGACTGAGTTCATAGGTTGTATGCGTGAGTGAATAGCTGTGTACGTGGTTGTATGGTTGAATAAGTGGGTGTGTGAGTAGCTGTATGGATGAGTGTATGGCTGTTTGAGTTGGTATATGGGTGAGTGAGTGGTTGTGTGAGTAGCTGTATGGGTGAGTGAGTGGCTATGTGAACACCTGCATAGGTGACTGAGTGGGTGTGTGAGTGGATTTATGGTTGAGTGAGTGGGTGTGTGAGTGGTTGTTGGGGTCTGTGAATGGGTATGTGAGTGGTTCTGTGGCTGTGTGAGTGGGTGTATGAGAGGTTGTGTGGGTGTGTGAGTGGTTGTGTGGATGATGTGATCAGTGATGTCATTTGAAATGTCATCAGTGATGTCACTGACCATGTCATGAGTGATGTAATGTGTGCGGTCATAAGCAGTGCATAGCGGGGGTGTAAGTTATAGTTAGCTCAGGGAACTATAACTGCTGAATTTCTATGGTTTTGTATGAGTGACATCTGAGCCTAACTATAACTTCCCTGTAACCTTTGTTTTTTTAGTGAATTTCGACTGTTTTTTAACCCTTTTGCTGCGTGCGTCGGCCAACGGCCGTCGCGAGGACTACCTCGGTAGTGCTGCGCACGTCTGTTGGCCGACGCGGCCCCGCCCCCTTAATAGAACGTTCCGCACTGGCGCGGAACGTTCGAAGCAGTTAAGGTGTTAATTCTATTTCCTAACTATAACGTCCCTGTAACCTTTGGTTTTTCCAGTGAATTTCAACAGTTTTTAAAAATGTTATTGTCTAACTATAGCCTGTAACCTTTAAGAGTGGGTGTGTGAATGACTGTATAGGCGTGTGTGTGAGTGGCTATATGGGTGTCTGAGTGGGTGTGTGAGTGGTTTTGTGGGTGTGTGCGTAGGTTTGTGAGTGTCTGTAGGAGTTTGTGAGTGGGTGTGTGAGTGGCTGTATAGGTTTGTGAGTGGGTGTTGGCTGTGTTGGTTTGTGAGTGGGTGTGTAAGTGGCTGTATGGGTCTGTGGGTATGTGAGTGGCTGTATGGGTCTGTACAGTGGGTGGAGAAACAGGACAGGGCCTCCAATGAGGCCTCCGCAATCCTGCTGTGTGGGACTTAATGGTGGTAACAGGAGGGGTTCTTGGCCCCCAAGGACCCTCAACATCAAAGGGGACCTCATCCCCCAACCAGTAGTGTACTAGGAGGCATGTTTGCAGAGTGCTGGACAAAGGCGACGGGGCCTCTGATGAGCTCTCAGCAATCCCACTGTGTGGGACTTAGTGGTGGTATTCGAAGGGGTTCTTGGCCCCCAAGGACCGTGAGCATATAAGGGGACTTCATTGCTCAATGAGTAGTGCGCCTGGAGGCATGTTAGCAGAGTGGTTGACAAAGTGGGTGGGGCCTCCAATGAGCTGTCATGAATCCTGCTGTGTGGGACTTGGTGGTGGTAACAGAAGGGGTTCTTGGCCCCCAACGACCCTCAGCAGTCAAGGGAGTTTCATCCCCCAACCAGTAGTGCGCTAGGAGGCATGTTTACAGAGTGGGGGAGAAAGTGGGCAGGCCTCCGATGAGTTCTCAGCAGTCCCGCTGTGTGGGACTTACTGATGGTAACAGGAGAGGTTCTTGGCCCCCAAGGACCCTCAGCATAGAAGGGGACTTCATCTCCCAACGTGTAGTGCACCCAAAGGAGCGTTTGCAGAGTGGTGGACAAAGGGGGCGGGGCCTTTATAATTTAAGCCCCAGGGAGGTGGTGGTCACTTGGGCTTCAAATATCCCCAGGAAGGAGTTCCGCACAGCCCCCATAATTTATAAAAATAAAGCCCTGGGAGGTGGTGGTCCCTGGGGCTCAAATCTGCCGATGGAGGGTGGTCTGCACAGCCCCACTCCAATATTTACATAAAGCCCCTTGGAGATGGTGGTCCCCGAGGCACAAATAAAAATGCCCCCGGGACCTCGCCCACCCAGGGTTTCTATTAAAAAAAAGCGCGGAGGCCTGCACTTGTTTTTTTTTAATTCTTGCTGCATATTCATTGCTTCATTGTGTTTCTGCGGCAATTTAAAAAAAAAAAATGCTTTTTGGCCCTGTCAGGGTCACAAGGGGACCCTGGGACCACAGTTAGGGGGTCAGGGGATTCCTACCCTGCCCCCTTTTCTTTTTTTTAAATGTTTTTTCTGGGACTTGGCTGAAGCCAAGTCCCAAGATGGCTGCCAACACTTCCTAGTTGAAATGTTGGCAGCCAGCCAGATTTCAGCACGAGATCTGGAGGGCTCACAGAGCCTTTGCGTCCCTATATATACAAATTTGTTTTTTCTTTAATATCTCCCAAACTATTGAACTGATTTACACCAAATAACACAAAGGGTTCTTTCTGGACCAAGAGCTCACTTTCTGCCAAATTGTCATGATTAGGCATAGATAGTACGGAGAGCACACATAGACACTCACTTGTGTGGATGAAAACATGAATGTCGAACTACATCTCCCAGAAGTCAATGGGAGAGACCGGCTGTTTCACCTTTGTGCTCAGGTACATAAGCCCCGCCTTTGTTTTACTCGGGGCTTGTCACTCGAGTTCTATCGTCTTGCCAGAAAGCTGCTTCCTGCTACGCCTGCCGTTAGCGGCTGCCTGGATATCCAAACGCCCTCGTTTACCAAGGATACCGGGGCCTTGCTGAATCCTAAGAGAGACTGCCAGCGGCTGCCGTGTGACCGTATTACCCCCTGATATCAGGCTCCATCTATAGAGAACGTGTTGAAGCGCGAGGAACACTGGAACGCTACTGCCCGCGTTCACGCTGTAGCGCGACCGATTATTCAATTCCTGACAGTGGGACCCGATCTGAAGATGCACGCTGAAGCGCATTTCTATGTACATTCCCTGGGGCCAAGTTTCGTTCACGTACACACACGGGAGTGTGAGTACGAAGCAAGGACAGGCTCAGAAAACATCCCAGAGCTGTTGAGAGGCTCGGAGTGCTTGCTGCAATTATTATTTGATCCCTTGAGTAAAGGGTTGCTTCTGTACACGCTGGAACGGCGTGTCAAAGGAGAAAGACTCCCTTGGGCCCCAAGTGGAACTACTCACTGCTACCAGAGGATTATCTGGCCTAAGATAAGTACCTCTAACTTGACTTAATGACATGGTGTTTGATTCCTATTACCACAAAAACCTAACCAGAGTATTACCCAGGAGGAATCATCTTGATTTGCCTTTTCTTTATTTTTTTCTCTTTTGTGCTTTTTATGTTGGGATATATGCGGCAGCATTAACTGTAAGTACATTACACATAGAGAAGTATTGTTTATGGTGGCATAAGGGGGGAACTTCATGTATGTGTATTTGTGTCTCACTTGCAGGGCAAACAGGGCAATCGTAGGAGTGAGGTCTACAACTCCCGAAGACGTCCCTATACGTGTTTTGCTGCTGCAACTTTATTGTTTCATTTGTCCCTTTTTTCCCTTTCCCCTACGGTGGTGAGACTAGTAGAGTGATATATATATACGCACTGGTGTTTACATATAATGGGAAAGGGTTAAACTAGCAACAACTACCGTTCCCGCTGTATCCGGCTTGAGAAGGTTAGTGGTTAACCTTCCTCTGTTGTGACACAAATTTGGTGTAATTCTGTCCAGCGGTTCGGGCTATAGTCATATCTAAAAATCTCTAGGGAAATTAAGATGGGAGAAACACTTTTTTTAACCCCCTTTTTCTCGGCCCCCACTTGATGGATCGCCCTGAAACTTACCATGCACAACAAGAATCACCGGCACCTCACACCTTTTAGGGAAAAGTTTGTGAATATTCACCAAACGGCATCAAAGATATAGGCAAGCCAAAAAATGGTTTTCCTATGGAAACATGGTCCTAACTGTAACTACCTACTGGCGTCTGCCAGTAGATGATGTATATATATATATATATATATACATATATATATATATATATATATGTATATATATATATATATATATACCTAATAAACTGCGAGGAATTCTCGTCCTTCTTCACAGACAAAATCAATTCATTGGGAAGTGAGCTTAGAGCAGCCACTTTTAACCTACCCTCCCTGTCGGCTTCACAAATCGATGAACCTACACACTCCCTCCAAGCACTGCCCACAAATGAAGCTTAATGGTCTTCTTTCAAGTTATATGACAACAATGACATCTCCAAAATACTCTTGTCTACAAAGCCAAATAACCACTTCAACGGTCCTCTCCCTTCGAAATTCTCGAAGACAGCGAACCAATTTGTCGTCTCCATCTGGACTGCGATAATCAACGTCTCTCTCTCTCAAGGCTCCATACCAGACTGCCTAAAAACTGGGCAAGTCATCCACATCATAAAAAAACCGACATCGAACGCTGCTGACCCAAATAATTTCAGGCCAGTATCCAAGATTCCCTTATTAGCGAAAGTGCTAGAAAAATGTGTGCATCAACAACTGTGCCAACACATCTCTAAATTTAATCTTCTGGACGGCTGCCAATCAGGTTTCAGACCAGACCATAGTATAGAAACTACAATACTTCATATAGTGGATGACGCCTTGCAAGCTCTAGACCGAGACAAAGCTTGTCTTTTAATTCTTCTGGACCTTTCATCTGCGTTCGACACCGTAAACCATGATAAATTGCTAGATCGACTCGGAAGCAGGATGGGACTGTCGGGAACTGTCCTCGAATGGTTTAAATCTTTCTTGGAGAATAGATCACAAAGATTTTTAGTTAATCAAAAGCTATCATCGCCGTCCCCTATTACGATTGGTGTACCGCAAGGATTAACTCTTTCCCCAACTCTCTTTACCCTCTACATGGAACCTCTGGCTGAGAAACTGCGACACACCAACATATTGTTTCATATGTATGCTGACGACACACAGATTTACATTAAAGTCTCGTCACTGGAGGAGATCAAGTCAATGAATGAAGCACTAAAGATGACCATTCAATGGCTAACAAGTAATCAGCTTAAACTAAACGAGCAAAAAACTGAATTCTTATTAATTTACCCCCCCAAAATCTCTTCTGAAATAAAGGAATGGACCACACTGATCACCGCGCTTAACTGCACCCCGATCTTAGTGGACTCAGCCAAATCACTAGGAATCACGTTGGACAAGAACCTGAACATGTGAAACCACATCAACTTGTTGGCTAAAAATGCCCGGTACCACCTGAGTTGTCTTAGAAAACTGAAACCATTCCTAGAAATGTCAGACCTCAAAATGGCGGTTCAGGCGTTGGTCATCGCGAGGATCGAATACGGATGTTCAACTCTATCTGGCCTGCCCAAGATCTCAACAGCTCCGCTAAAAGCCTGTCTCAACGCAGCCGCAAGACTCATAACTGGATCTAGAAAATTTGATCACATCTCTCTGCACTTAAAAGCTCTGAACTGGCTACCATACGAAGCCAGAGTACAATTCAAACTGGCCTGTATCACACATAAGGCGCTACACTCAAAAACACCGGCATACCTTGCCCAGAAAGTGATGATATCCGGAGGAGGCATGTACTCCTGAGGCGCAAAAGATCTTGTGCTAAAACCGCTGCTCTTCCAGAAGAAGAAAACATACAACAGAGCTTTCTCAGGCGCCGCACCCAGAATCTGGAACTCGCTACCACCAAACATTAGAAGAATACCATTCCATTCAAAATTCAAAAAGGAGGCTAAGATCTTCCTAATGGGGAAATTCCTACCATAACTCTTTACATAGAATCAACTAATTTGTCTGTCGATCGATTCATCTTTCCGTTCGCTACAGGTTTATAATCAGAGGGCCCCTCAATGACTTCCTGAATCGATACGTATTCGGATCTACACAGTCTTTTTCCTGGGTCCCCTATCTTGTTAAGCTTGACGAGCGCTCAGCTAAACTTTGAACTCTGAGTCTTTTGATGGTAAAAGATAATTTGTAATTTGACGTATTCGGTCAGTCTCAGATATTATTGTAAGTGCTGAGAACTTTTACTGTCCACTGTTTATACAGTTTTATATTATTCTTCATGCGTAAGTTTATGTTGCTTGCTATTGGTCGCATTCGGGACCGCTATATCTCTGTTAAGCGCTCTGACACCCTAACGGATCACGTTCGCGCTAAATAAAACACTAAATAAATAAATATATATATATTCACTGCAAAAAACAAAGTTTACAGGGTCGTTATAGTTAGGCTCAGATTTATCTCATACAAAACCAGTGAAATTTGGCAGTTATAGTTATCTGAGCTAACTATAACTTAAGGTCCCGTAATGCACTGCTTATGACCTCACATATTACATCACTCATGACATCACAGATGACATCTCAAATGACATCACTGATGACATCATCCAGTGAGTGTAAGTATTTTCTAAGAGTTTTTGATTGTTAAACATATATATTAAGCTACTGCAAAAGTTAAATTAGTATACTAGGTGTACTACTAATGAGTGATACTACTTCTAACACATATTATGTGAGTGGCTGTTTGACTGTGTGTATCCATGTGTGAGTGGGTGTCAGAGTGGCTGTATGGGTGTATGAGTGGCTGTATGGGTGTATAAGTGAGTGTGTGAGTAGCTGTGTGGGTGAGTGACTGTGAGAGTGGCTGTATTGGTGAGTGAGTGGGTGGGTGTGTCAGTGGCTGTATGGGTGAGTGAGTGGCTGTGTGAGTGGCTGTAAGGGTGGGTGTGTGAGTGACTATGGGTAAGTGAGTGTGTCCCTGAATGGCTGTTTGAGTGAGCAACTGGGTATGTAAGTAGCTGTACAGGTGAGTGAGTGGCTGTTTGAGTGGGTGTTTGGTTAAGTGAGTTGGTGTGTGAGTGGCTGTATTGGAGAGTGAATATCTGTGTGAATGGCTGTATGGGTAAGTGAGTAGATGTGTGAGTGCTTCTATTGATATGTGAATGTGTATGTATGTGGTTGTGTGGGTGTGTGAATGCTTGTATGGGTGAGTGAGTGGCTCTGTTGAGAGGTTGTATGGATGAGTGAGTGTGTGTGTGAGTGGCTGTATAGGTGAATAAGTGGTTGTGTGAGTAGCTGTATGGGTGAGTGTCTGTGAGTGGCTGTATGGTAAGTAACTGGTTGTATGAGTAGCTACATGGGTGAGTGGTTGTGTGAGTGGCTGTATCAGTGAGTGGCTCTATGGATGAGTGAGTGGTTGTGTGAGCACTTGTATGGGTCTCTGAATGGGTATATGAGTTATTGTGTGGGTGTGTGAGTGGGTGTATGAGAGGTTGTATAGGGGTGTGAGTGGTTCTGTGTCATCAGTGATGTCATTTGAGATGTCATCAGTGAATTCACTGACCATGTCATAGGTGATGTAAAATGTGAGGTCATAAGCAGTGTATTGTGGGGGCATAACTTATAGTTAGCTCAGGTAACTATAACTGCTGAATTTCACTGGTTTTCTATGAGTGAAATCTGAGCTTAACCATAATGTCCCTGTAACCTTTGATTTTTTTGTGAATTTCTAAGGTTTTTAAATTCTGTTTCCGAACTACAACATCCCTGTAATCTTTGTTTTTCCCCCCAGTGAATTTCTAAGGTTTTTGAATGTGTTTTGCTAACTGAGTGGATACAGGAGTGCCTGAGTAGGTCCCTGTAACCTTTGTTTTTTATTTTAGTGAATTCCTAAGGTTTTTTAATTTTTATTTCCTAACTGTACCCCGTAACCTTTGAGAGTGAATGTGTGAGTGAGTGCATAAGTGTCTCAGTGGGTATGTGAGTGAGTGCATGAGTGTCTCAATGGGTGTGTGAGTGGGTGTGTGAGTGTCTGTGTGGGTCTGGGAGTGTCTTACTGGGTGTGTGAGTGGGTGCGTGGGTCTTTGAGTGGGTGCGTGAGTGTCTGAGTAGCTGCATGAGTATCTGAGTGAGTGTCTCAGTGGGTCTGTGAGAGTTTCTCACTGGGTTTGCAATTGCCTCCATGAGTGCGTGAGTCAGTCTGTGAGTGAGTGCATAAGTGTCCGAGTGGGTCTGTGAGTGGGTGCGTTAGTCTCAGAGTGGGTCTGTGACAGGTAGTGTGAGTGGCTGTATCGGTCTATGAGTAAGTGTGAGAGTGTCGGACTGAATCTGTGAGTGGGTGCATGAGTGTCTGAGTGGGTCTATGAGTGAGTGCATAAGTGTCGTGGTGGGTCTGTGAACAGGTACATGAGTCACTGAGTGAGTCTGTGACTGGGTGCATGAGTACCTCAGTGAATGTGTTAGTGAGTGCATGAGTCTTTAAGTGGCTCTGTAAGTGGGTACAAGGTTACCTCAGTGGGTCTGTAAATGGGTGCATGAGTGTCTGAGTGAGTCTGTGAGTGGATGCATCACTGTCTGAGTGGGTCTGTTAGTGAGTGCATGAGTGTCTGACTGGGTCTCTCAGTGCATGCATGAGTCTCTAAGTGTGTCTGTAAAAGGATCCAATAGTGTCTGAGAAGCTCTGTGAGTGGCTGCATGAGCTTCTGAGTAGCTCTGAGAGTGGGTTCATGAGAACCTCAATGGGTATGTGAGTGAGTGCATAAGTTTCTCAGTGGGTTTGTGACTGGGTGCACACGTGTCTGAGTGGGTGCATGAGTGTCGCAGTGGGTCTGTGAACAGGTGTATGAGTCGCTGACTGATTCTGTGACTGGGTGCATGAGTACCTCAGTGGGTGTGTGAGTGGGTGCATGAGTCTTTAAGTGGGTCTGTGAGTGGGTACATATTTACCTCAATGGGTCTGTCAGTGGGTACATGAGTGTCTAAGTGAGGCCGAGTAGATACATGAGTAGGTGTGAGAGTGGGTGCATGAGAGTCTGACTAGGTCTCTGAGTGGGTGCATCAATGTCTGAGTGGGTCTGTGAGTGGGTGCATAAGTGTCTGAGTGGGTCTGTGAGTGGGTGTGTCAGTCTGTATATGGGTCTGTGAGTGGGTGCATGAGTGTTTGATTGGGTCTGTGAGTGGGTACATAAGTGTCTAAGTGGGTCTCTGAGTAGGTGCATGAGTGTCTGAAAAGATGTGTGAGTGGGTGCACAAGTGTTTGAGTGGGTCTGTGAGTGGGTGTGTGAGTGCCTGACTGGGTCTGTGAGTGAGAGCATGAGAATCTGAGTGGGTCTGTGTGTAGGTGCCTCAGTCTCTGAAAAGATGTATGAGTGGGTGCATGAATTCCTCAGTGGGTCTGCGAATGGGTGCGTAATGTCTGGGTATGTGAGTGGGTATATGAGTGTCTGAGTGGGTATATGAGTGGGTATGTGAGTGTCTAAGTGAGACTGAGGGTTGATATGTGAATATATATTTTTTTAATTTTTCCACCGATATTCACGAATTCGTGGTGAAGTTACAAGGGGGGCCGCGATGACAGTCATGGTGAATTCGCGAATATCGCGCATGGTGCAGAAAAACATTTTTGTTGACGTTTTCTGTCCATACCATATACCAGAAACACCCCTATATCCCACCCATGGGGTCAGGGTACTTCAAACCTGACCCCTTATGCCACTTTCTGCCATTTCTGTGCAGCCTCAGGGACTTTGCTGATAAACTAAAAGTGCAGCCACAACTTTCTGCTCAGGTTGTGGTCAGCCGATCATGGTATTTCTGTTGGCGTGCATATTTGCGAAATAATCGCAAATAAGTCGCAGTCCACAAATGTGGATTTCCTTTAATTTCTCACAAACTACTGAACAGATTTACACCAAATGACAGAAAGCATAATCTGTGAAGCAAAAGCTACCTTTCTTCCAAATTCAGTGTAATTCCGTCCAGCGGTTCGGGCTGCAGACTCTATAGGAATTAACATGGGAAATGCACTTTTTTGGACCCCCCCTTTTTCTCGGCATCTGCTTGATGGATCACCTCGAAACTTTTCATGCACAACTGGAATCACTGGCACACTTTTTGAGAACAGTTCGTGAAGATTCGTCAAACGGCGCTAATGATATAGGCAAGTCAAAAAATGATTTTCCTTTGGAAACATGGTCCTAACTACCTACTGGCGACTGACAGTAGGATATATGTGTATTAATATCCAAACTTCTGCCACCTGCATCCACAACGAGACAGGACTCCAGGTGGTGTTCTGTAATGCTTTATTTCAATTTGGCAAGTCTTGCAAACATGGCCATTGCGATGTCAGAGGCATTTCAGCTTGTTCAGCCTTTCTCACGATGCCTGCGCACACAAAATATTCTCTATTTACACCGCATTCTAATGACATAGAAAATGGGCTTCTCGCCAGATCACAATTTCCCGTTTTCTATGTCATTAGAATGCTGTGTAAATAGCTAATGTTTTGTGTGCACAGGCATCGTGAGAAAGGCTGAATAGCCGAAACGCGTATAACGCCGTAATGGCCATGTTTGCAAGACTTGCTGAATTGAAATAAAGCATTACAGAACACCACCTGGAGTGCCGTTTCATTGTGGATGCAGGCGGCGGAAGTTTGGATATTTGATATACGGCCAGGCGTTCAACTGGCACCCCGGAGGTCTGGCTGCCAGCCAGCTAGGCAAGCATTGTGGGTAGGTAGTTATAGTTAGAACCTAGTTTCAATAGGAAAAGTGTTTTTTGTTTTGCTAATAGCTTTGGCACCGTTTAACAAATCTTCACAAAATTTTAAAAACTAGTTTGCCACTCACTTCAGCTGCTGTTTGGAATGTTTTGGGGTGATTCGTTATGCGGGGGCTGAGAAAACAGAAGGGGTCCCATAAAGCATTTCCCCCCTGCAATTTCCCATAGGGATTTTAGACACGAGTATAGCCCAAACTACTGAACACCAAATTTGGCAGAAAGCTAGAGCTTGGTCCAGAAAGAGTGTTTTTTTAGAATTTGGTGTAAATCTGTTGAGTAGTTTTGGAGTTATTAAAGAAAAAAGATTTATGTGTATCTGGAGACGTGGATCCACCGCGGAACAGCTGCGGTGGATCTGCAAATCCATGTGCCACCAGCAATACCGTGATTGGCTGCCACCCCTTCAACCAGGAAGTGGTGGCAGCCATATTGGGACTTGGGCCTCGGCCCGAGTCCCAAGAAAAACGCAACAAAAAACACAAGGGGGCAGGGTAGGAATACCCTGACCCCCTAGGCCTGGTGGTGGGGTCCCACAAGGAACCCGCCTGGTGCCAAAAACGTTTTTTTTTAATTTTGCTGCAAATTCAATGAAATTCAATATCTCAAGAAACTATGACTCATGCCCTAAAGTAATTATAACTCGAGCCCTCGCCATTCACTGCTAATTACCCCACATATTACATCAGTTATGACATCTGTAACATCATTAATAATATCACTGCAACATTTGCAATAAAATTATTGATGAGAAAACTGTGCATGGCGGGGGAGCTAGTTATAGTTACCTTAGGGTACAAGTTATAGTTTCTTGAGATAACTAAGGGCGTGATTTAGAGTTTGGCGAATTGGTTGCTCTGTCACAAACGTGGCAGATATTCTGTCTGCCATATTACAAGTGACATTGGATATAATGCACTTGGAATAGTGTGAACAGAATATCCACCACGTTTGTGATGGAGTAACCCATCCGCCAAACTCTAAATCAGGTCCCATAACTATAACTTTTGAATTTCAATGGTTTTATGTGTGTAAAATCTGAACCTAACTATACCGTTCCGTGTAACCTTTGGTTTTGTAGAGAATTTCTAAGGTCCTTTTTTATTCTTTTTCCTAAATATAACATCCCTGTAACCTTTGTTTTTTTTCAGTGAATTTCTATGTTTTTTAAAGCATTTCCTCACTATAACATCCCTGTAACCTTTGTTTTTTTCAGTGAATATATATATGCATATATTCCTCCAAATTCTCACAGGATCATAAGTCCTAGCAGTGATGGTGTGTGTTCCTTCTTATTTAAAGAGGTGGATTGTGGAACTCACTCCAACTCTCTTTGTGAGGAAATCAAAACCTGCCAGCATTTAGCAAGCAACTTGAAACCCATTTGTTCAGAATTCAGAGGCTTCAGAATTAGATGGGGACCATCCTTGGTATACTAATACGAATTTCAATGAAATTCATCCAAAGTTCATCCTAAAACACACATGTTTCAAATCTGTTTACATCAAATTTCACAAAACTTGATATGCACATATAATTTACTTGAGCCATGGGCACCTTACCAAGGTGTCAAAACTGTCTGTTCCATTTAATAAACACTCTAAACGTGTTCAAGATTAATATATATATATATTCTTCATGTGATCAAGGCCGTGTCAGGCCGAAACGCGTCATGGCGATTGTGGTGAACGAGCAAATAAACTAAACAAAATGTATGCACAAGAATTGGGTTCGCCTCCGTTTGTTCCCAAGTACAAGGGAAGTGGCAGAGAACGGTGGAGTGAAATATATATATATATATATATATATATATATATATATATATATATATTAGTTGTTAGCAGAAAATAATTTATATTCAATGAGTTTCTTAAAACCATCATGTGCTAGTACTCCACAGCCCAATTACAAATGCAAGCTTAATTACTATTCCAGGGCTGGACTAGAAACTAGAATTAGCCCCGGCAGAAATGGTCACACCAGCCCCTCACTGCAGGCGATTACCACAAGAAAGAGATAATGGGGCTTTCACATTGGGGTCATGGCAGCCTTGACTGCTCTAAAATGAGTCCTCATAGCCAGCAGCCCACTGGGAAAATGCCATAGTGGAACAATGGCCAGCAGCGCCTTGTAAACCTAGACAAAATGAAATGTCCTTCCTTAAACGAACTAATACAAATTCCACCTAATTAACTATCTGGAACCCCTGAAATGTAGCCTAACCAAACGTGCAATTGGACTAATGAATGTGCATTCATTCTAACCAGTATACATTTGAACCAACAACATACATTTGAACCTACAATTTCACAATCACACAAAGAATGTATGTATATTTAGGCCAATTGATGTATACTCACAAGAACAAATGTAAATTCGAACGGTACCAAAACAGCATCACATTAACCGGATCCATCCTAACATGTAGCTAGTGAACTGACCATAAACAACGCATGCATGCGCCCTTGACCAAGCAGGTACGGAAACATAACTATGTACTGTGTGCTATGTAGCTGTGGCTCTGTTTAATTGCTGTCTCTCGTCTAGCTTATGAGGAGTTATTGGTACGGACTACAACTCTTAAAAATGTATTTTAAAGGTTCTAAACTAAAACATAATAGTGCTCTACAAAATCCTTAACTAAACATAGGAGCATGGTTCTTGGGATTATTCAGGAATAAATATTATGTGTGCATTATGCTATTATATGTTTTCCTTTTAAAAAGCAACTTCCCTGATTTGTTTCTATACGTTTGAGTCTTCTTTTATATGTGTTATAGTATACAGCCATTATAACGTTAACTTCCACAGATACCTTTGTGTTTTTTCATTATACAAATATATAGTACCTTGTGTTCATGCGGTGCTTGGTAAAGTGTATGTAGGTGCTTTGTACAACTATAAATATCAAGTGTTCATATTAGTTAACTGAGTGATATCCATGTTAACAACCTCAGAAGGATGAAATGCTGAAATACCCTTACAGGCATTAAAACAAGTGTCCTGTAAGCTACATGCAGGTCACTGGAGAATGCACAATGCTGGCAATTACAACCACATGCATATACACATCTCCAAGCACATAGATAACACGTTAATTAAGCAGAATGATCGTTGGGATGTTCTGACTTTAATCCGATGTCAGAATGCAGCAATTTTTGTTCACAGCTTGTTTAGACAGACTTAGCCTTCCGTCCTTCCAAAGTGGGTAAACGGAGTAAGACAAACTGGGTAATAGTCTCATCTGTTATTTTTATACCACTTAGAAATGCCAGAGGTTAGGAATTGCCTCAAAACAGGAAGAAAATGAACCAAACCCCTATTACGTTACATTAGTTATAATTGTATGTACATTTTAATCTATATTTCTTTCGAATGCAAAATCCTTCCAGGCTGTTCCTGTCATGGCCCTGATTTTGTCATTTACATACCTTGTGGGAGGAGCTTGCTGTTTCTGCAGCTCCAGTGGGAGTGTTGTAGGGTACCCCTGCGCTTCATTTGTGCATGAAATCAGTACCTTCAGACTCTGCTGATTTCATACCTAAAACTAGGCCTAGTCATTGCTTGCTGTCCTGGAAGTTAAGTAAGTAGACAGAGAAAGCAGATTACTAGACTCACTTGAAGCATTTAAAAATGAACAAAAGGCGGCTGTCCACTTGTGAATGGTATTGGTGGGCCAGGAGGCTCCTTTGGGAGGGCCTGGCCTGACCGGACCCCCTCTAGAACCAGGCCTGGTGCCTTCCATGTGGAGGTCTCCCCTCCAAGATGTGGATTCTCCGCCCCAGTTGTGGAGTCTCCTTCAAGTGTGTGGGATGTAAAATACTGTTTTAAAGTTACTAATAGTAGCTTCACAGTCATAAATTACATTTATGCAGGCTACAAACCATATACTCAAGGAGGTGGAGACATGTAAGTCTATACTTTGCAGTAGATTTACACAAGAAATGCTGAATAGCCAAAAGCAGCAAAGTTACTACAAAGTATAAGTGTCAATTTACATGTGTGAACTTAATCACATGAAATTGATTTTTGTGAATAGGGCCCCATAATGTTATTCTATAGTGAAACGCAGATATTTCACAGATGGAGATAAAATTAGATGAAAGACATCAAAGAATAGTTCATTCAGAATAGTGTTGTCAAGTTTGTTTTTATTCCTTAGCGTATCAAGTATGAACTTTGGGCCCCAATTCACAAACATATTTTTGTCCATAATCGTATGTTTAAGACTGAAAATAACCTCCATTTACATCAGCGAAAAAAATCAACAAAAGATTCCTTGCAGGCTTGAATGTATTTACTACTGTAGGATTAACTGCCAAGGGCAGAGAAATTCACAGTAGCAAATCGCAGGCAAGGGATAGGAAGTGGATATTTCATGGCGTGGTTAGCCTTGTAAGTGTGTGAATGCCCACAATCATAATTTGTTGGCATTTCCAAGCTGGAAACGACCCTTTCCCACCCTTGAGATGGTTAGAAATTTACCCCAGGGCTGGAGTAACGTGCTTTCAAGAACTCTAAGCAGCTTGGTGCCAAAGGGATGGAATAAAGCAGGACACTAGGACCCTGCACTGATGGCGCTGGGCACCGGACACTGGTTCCATTCAGCAGGGGAGGAGCGGAAAGTAGAGGGGCACCTGTTTTACTTACAACGGGGGATTCGTGAGGGCAAGACGTAGGACGAAGCTCCCGCGCAGTGTGTACCAACTCTGCCCCCAATAAGAATAATGCACTCTTACCACTACCTGCCTGGCCCCAAGTGTTCCTTGGGCTGTGGGGGACACACGGCGTGACATCTGGCGACGAGAGTGAGTGGGATCACAAAACCCACAACAAAATAACAACAACATGGTCACAGTTGAGCTCTCCTCGCTCATCTAAGACAAGTGTGCTGTGCCTTTCAAGGAAATAATGCTGCAAGTGTATGCACACCCGCAGCAGTGAAGGGCCCCTAGAGTGCACTGTCCACCAGCAGCAGTGAAGTGCCCGATGCTGTTCAGCGCGAGCGTGGCTGAACAGGAGCGTCCTAGAAGACGTTGCAGCTGCCCTGAGGTTCCTGGGGAAATCACAAAGTCTCATGAGATTACAGGGGCCATCTTGCAGTCAGGCAAATCAAAAGGCAAATCTATGGAGGTGGCCATTTTGAACTCAGGCCACTCGATGTCTCCATAGGCAACTGCTTGGGTGGCCATTTTGAAGTTAGGCGAAGAAGAAGTGTTTCCCATAGAGACAAATGGGAATCTCAATCTTAAGGTCAGGCCACCAAAGTACATGAGGGCACTGGTTACCAAGAGAATTAAAGAACTGAGCCAATAGCTCTAGCAGGATAACCCAAAGGCAATACTAGCAGGCAGTGGACACAGCAGTTTTATCATGTCGGAAGAAGACATCCCCAGCTCCATATTTTGACGCCCTCTACCATTCGACCTCTCTGACTCGCAGACGATGGGTGCCAGGTGGGAGAAATGGATTAGGCGTTTTGAGCATTACCTCAAAGCAACATTCAAAAAACATACAGATGAACATGCCAGAGAACTGTTCCTGAACCTTGTGTAAGATGACGTGGAAGACCTGCTTGTAACATTCCCACCTGAATCCATAACTACATACAACGGTCTGATCAAATGTCTCACAGACATCTTTGACTCGCAGAGGAATGTTGACTATGAACAATAAACGTTCAATACAGCATGCCAACGAGCGGATGAATGCTTTGATGATTTTGATTTTGCGGTCCAGCCGCGTAAACTGGTACCTTACTGGGAATTCTAGAAATTCAACAATGAGGAGTTGATATGATTGCACATCATTGAAGGATGCCATTCAACTGGATTTAGAACAAAAATCCTCAAAGAAACCTAAACGCTTGATAAGATACTAGCCATGGCGAGGACAGAAGCCAGGGCCACATCGCACGCCATCACCATGGAGAGTGGTCAAACAAGAACGTTGGAAAAAGTACACTGCATAGCGAGGAGAAGCAACAAGCATGACAAGGCCTTGCCATCAACAAGGAATGAAAAAACTTTCTATCATTGCAGATTAGCATACCCGCATGTCGGCGCCTGCCCGCCCATGGGGCTGAAGTGCTGGAAGTGCAACAAAGACAATCACTTTGCGAGTGTCTGCCATGCGAGGGCTCTAAGACTGGGCAGAGGCCAGTCCGAAAGGGCGAGAATTCAGTCAAGTGGTCATGCAAGACACATGGAGATGGACCACCGCAGTTCCTCTGCGGACTCTGACACCATTTCAGTACGAGCAGCAAAGGAGCACCTATATCTCATGATGAATGGTGAGGCGGGTGACGGATCAGAACACAGCTAACTAGACAAGCAAGACATCAAGTAAACAGCAATGGTGGACCTCAAGGTAGGAAGTCATACAGCGCACTTTGTGCTCGACAGCGGAGCCACATGCAACATCATGTGTGCATCAGAATATGACACAATGCACCCTAAACCACAACTATCACCCTCAAAAGTGGACGTTTTCACATGGGGTGTGAAACGCCCAGTAACGGATTTAGGCAAGATTGTGGAGACGCCCACTTGCACTGACACATCAGTGCAAGAAGAGATACACGTTCTGCTTGGAGACATCCCTGCGCCATGTTTGCTAAGCAACGTCATGGTACAAGTGATGGGGCTGATGGCCATGACTTACCATGTATTGCATTGTAATTGCATTTATATAGCGCTTACTACCCCTGACAAGGCGTCAAAGCACATTTTCAGCGAGTAGCACACTACTCCGGAACCCATAAGGATTAGTGGTGAATTAGTATTGTGAAATATGAAAGTAATTTGAGTGGTGGATATTAGTCAGTTATTTGGATTGAGAAGGATAGCGGAGGGATAGAAGAGGGAAAAAAGGTTAGCATTTATATAGCGTTTGTTACCCCTAATGGGGTGTTGAAGCACTTTCTTGGCGAGTAGCACGCTACTCTGGAACCCATAAGGATTAGTGGTGAATTAGTATAGTGAAATATGAAAGTAATTTGAGTGGTGGATATTAGTCAGTTATTTGGATTGAGAAGGATAGCGGAGGGATAGAAGAGGGAAAATGGTTTGCATTTATATAGCGCTTGTTACCCCTAATGGGGTGTTGAAGCACTTTCTTGGCGAGTAGCACGCTACTCCGGAACCCATAAGGATTAGTGGTTAATTAGTATAGTGAAATATAAAGTAATTTGAGTGGTGGATATGAGTCATTATTTGGATTGAGAAAGATAGCGGAGGTATAGAAGAGGGAAAAAAGGTTTGCATTTATATAGCTCTTGTTACCCCTAATGGGGTGTTGAAGCACTTTCTTGGCGAGTAGCACGCTACTCCGGAACCCATTAAAGGATTAGTGTTGAATTGGTATAGTGAAATATGAAAGTAATTTGAGTGGTGGATGTTAGTCAGTTATTTGGATTGAGAAGGGTAGCTGAGGGATAGAAGAGGGACAAATGTTTGCATATATATGTAGCGCTTGTTACCCCTAATGGGGTGTTGAAGCGCTTTTTCGGCGAGTAGCACGCTACTCCGGAACCCATAAAAGATTAGTGGTGAATTAGTATAGTGAAGTATGAAAGTAATTTGAGTGGTGGATATTAGTCAGTTATTTGGATTGAGAAGGATAGCGGAGGGATAGAAGAGGTAAAAGGTTTACATATATATAGCGCTTGTTACTCCTAATGGGGTGTTGAAGTGCTTTTTTCGGTGAGTAGCACGCTACTGTGGAACCCATAAAGGTGTCAGAGAAGAGACTTCCCAGAACTCTTCAGAGGACTTGGCAAGTTGAAAGACACGCAGGTTACTCTTCACATCAATGAAGCTATAAAAGCTGTGGCTCAGCATCATCGCTGGGTTCCAGTGCACCTTTAGCTGCAATTGGAGGAAGAATTGAATTGACTAGCACAAGACATCTTTGACCCAGTAGATGGGCTGACTATGTGAATGGTCCCCATTGCTGCTGTGCCGAAGTAAAACACGCAAAAGATACGCATCTGTGTGGACATGCATCTACTGAACATGGCCATAGAAAGGGAAAGGCACCCAGGCCTTCACCTAAATTAGATGATTAGCTGCCTAAATCGTGCGTGTGTGTTTTCCAAACTGGACCTCTTCAAAGGCTACCACCAGCTGGAACTGGTTCTCAGTCACGCTACATCAGCACGTTCTCCACACAGCTAGTGCTATTCTGTTACAAACGGCTATGTTTTGGTGTGTCCTCTGCAGCTGAAATACTCCAAGAGTTGGTGAGGAGGGTGATACAGCCCGTAAAAAACAGCCTAAATTACAGTGACAAATGCAAAAAGAACAATTGATGGAAAGAATGCAGAACAATGTCATATTTCGCCCCAGTACAGAAATCTGGGCCTAAATCGATTGCTTTTTTGCTCCCCATGACATTTTAGTTTGAACCCAGCCATATGTAAATGAGTCTGGACCCTGCGCTCAATAGGATCAGTCCAGCCTGAACTGCCAGGCCAGCTCCTTCCCAGACTGGAAACAAGCATCCTAGGACCGGTTTCGGGGTTTCACCCCTCAGCCAAGATAGCTTGACTCAAGTGGCATGGAGAGCACGGGACCAACGTCTGGGCATACCCATCCCACTCAGGGTGACAAATGCAAAAAAAACAATTGATGGACAGAATGCAGAACAATGTCATACATTCACCCCAGTACAGAGATCTGGGCCTAAATCCATTGTTATTTTGCTCCCCATGCCATTCCAGTTTGAACCCAGCCATATGCAAATCAGTCTTGACCACGCGCCCAATGGGAACAGTCCAGCCCGAACTGCCAGGCCAGGTCCTCCCTGGACTGGAAACAAGCATCCTAGGACTGGTTTCGGGGTTTCACCCCTCAACAGGCAGGATAGCTTGACTCCAGTGGCATGGAGAGCATGGGACCCACGTCTGGGCATACCCGTCCCACTCGGGGTGACAAATGCAAAAAGAACAATTGATGGACAGAATGCAGAACAATGTCATACATTCACCTGAGAACAGAGATTTGTGCCTAAATCCATCGTTTTTGGCTCCCCATGCCTGGCTTGGCAGTTCAGGGTGGACTGTTTTCAGAAGGAACAGGGTCAAGACTGATTTGCATATAGCTGGGTCGGAACTGGGGTGGCGAAGTAAGCTAAAGAACAATGAAGGATTAAACCCAGATCTGTGACTGAGGGTGAGTGTCTGAAAAGTTTCAGCGCTCCGTCCATCATCTCCTTGTGTTTGCTTTGTTCGCCCTAAGTTGTCAGGGTATACCCAGACGTGGGTCCCTTGCTCACTTTGCCACTGGATTCAAGCTAGCCTGGCTGATGAGGGGTGTTACCCCGAAACCGGTCCCAGGATGCTTGTTTCCGGTCCAGGGAAGACCTGGCTTGGCAGTTCGGGTTGGACTGCTCCCATGACCAACAGGGTCAAGACTGATTTGCATATAGCTGGACCTGAACTGGGGTGGCGAAGTGAGCTAAAGAACGATGATGGATTCAACCCAGATCTGTGACTGGGGTTGAGTGTCTGAAAAGTTTCAGCGCTCCGTCCATCATCTCCTTGTGTTTGCTTTGTTCGCCTTAAGTTGGCAGGGTATACCCAGACATGGATCTCTTGCTCACTTTGCCACTGGATTCAAGCTAGCCTGGCTGATGAGGGGTGTTACCCCGAAACCGGTACCAGGATGCTAGTTTACGGTTCAGGGAAGACCTGGCTTGGCAGTTCGGGCTGGACTGTTCCCATAAGGAACAGGGTCAAGACTGATTTGCATATAGCTGGGTCGGAACTGGGGTGGCAAAGTGAGCGAAAGAACGATGATGGATTCAACCCAGATCTGTGACTGGGGGTGAGTGTCTGAAAAGTTTCAGCGCTCCGTCCTTCATCTCCTTGTGTTTGCTAAATTACTGTGACGACATTCTGGTGTTTGGCCGTACCAAAGAAGAACACGGCACAGCGCTGAGAAAAGTATGTAATAAGCTAGAAAAAGGTGGATCGACACTAAATGAAGACAAACGTGAGCTAGAGAAGGACAAACTCATCTTCTTCTGACACATCTTCTCCTGCAATGGAATGCGACCACATCCAAGTGAAGTTGAAACACTATGCAAGATAACAGCTCCTGCGGATGTTGTAGAAAATAGGTCATTTCTAGGGCTAGCAAGCTACTGTGCTCAATACATCAAGGGACTTTGCCACTGTGAGTACCCCTCTTTGGGAGCTCACGAAACAAGGGCAGCCGTTCATCTGGACAGCAGAATGTGAAAAGGCATTTGCAGACATTCGGAGTGCAGTCACAGCTGTGGACCACCTCGCTAATTTTGATGCCTCTCTCTGCACGGAACTGACGGTGGATGCCAGCCCAGTAGCTCTGGGAGCCATTCTAGCTCAGCACAAACATGATTGTGACTCACTGAGGTGAGTTGTTGCATATGCAAGCAGAACGGAATGGAAGTGGAAAAGGCGTATTCCCAATCAGAAAAAGAGAGCCTAGCTGTGGTGTGGGCATGCGAGCACTATCACATGTTCATATACGGGAAG
Source organism: Calotriton arnoldi (assembly GCA_963921515.1). Classification (NCBI taxonomy): domain Eukaryota; kingdom Metazoa; phylum Chordata; class Amphibia; order Caudata; family Salamandridae; genus Calotriton; species Calotriton arnoldi. The sequence goes on from CAWUFW010000140.1 coordinate 3,344,533, forward strand.
CCATTCACAATAGTGACAGACCACTAAACATTACTAACGATATACGGCAATCCGAAGGCAAAAATATCACCCCGCATCAGTGTTGGGGAATACGTTTTTTTTTTTTTTTTAAACTTTATTTATCATTTTATGTTAACACAAATACATGGGAATGCATTTCAGTACACATCATATTTCAGCCTTTTCGTACAATATTGCATCATCACGCTATGGTCTATCCTCCGCATGTGTCATGACCACAACATTATCACATCATTACCATTATATCGTCTGTTCACTCCACAGTATAGTTACAATCATTGTCCTGCACCTGTCCGTTTAATAATAACCGCTCTCACCTCAATCTCCATACAGCTTCAGCCCACCCCCATCCGCACATCCGCAGGTACCCCCTCAGGAATCGCTCTGTCCAATAGATACGCTCTATACGGCCCCCATATATCTTTCGGTGCGCATTTGATAGGCATTAGCTCATTATAAGCTTCGGTTTGTGTGGAGCAGTAAGCCATGTCCCTTTCCCATTCATTCACCGTAGGCAATGGTCCCCGCATCCATCTCATTGCCACACGCCTTTTAGCGAGCATCAGCCCAACGGCAGCCAGTTTCCGCACCTCCCTTGGAATCTCCCTGTCATATCCCAACACTGCAATTAAGGGAGTCTCAGGGACAGTGTAGCCCAGCATATCCGTTAAGATGTTAATTACCTTGCTCCAAAAAATTCTGACACCTGTGCATTCCCAAGCCAAATGTGTAAAATGTGCCTGTGGTTTCCTGCATCTAGTGCAGTTATCACTGTCTCTGAGACCGTATCTATGAAGCCGCACAGGGGTGTAATAGGTCCTATGCAGATATTTGAAATGCAGCAGTCTGTGCCTGCCGTTCATAGATATTGTTTTAATGCTGCGAAAACACCAGGTCCATTGATCTGCAGTTATTACTACCCCCAGCTCTGCCTCCCAGTCCATTTGAAACTTTTCTTTAACTAGTGTCCCCTGTGGTTTAAAAGCGAGTACAATTGTGTGATACATCGATACTGAGTTTGCGTTTGTATTAAATAAGTAAGAGCGGGCATAGCCTCCGGCTCAGCCAAGCCTGTTCCTATCACCCCCTTCAGGGCCTTCCGGAACCTATAGTAATGGAAGGTATCCAACGGCGTAATCCCCGCTATCTGCGCCACTATCTGATCCCAGGTTTTGACCAAACCGTCTTGAAACAAATCTCCAACATATTCTAGTTTGAGCTTTGTCAATGTGCGTAACACGCCCTTATCTGTGTGGAAGGGCAGCCAGTTGCACCAGACTATGGGTAGCTTAGGGGAGTATATCACTGATAACTTATGCTTGTGAGCAATCTTCATCAGCTGTTGGCCCGTAGTATGCACCGGGTTAATCATACCTATCGTGGAATTCGCGGCCCCCGTCAGAAATGTGGGTAACAATGTAGGAGCCACACTATGTTTTTCTATCAAGACATTCGGGCTGTTTTGTGGCCCATGTATCCAGCAATGTGCATGCATCGTTTGCGCAGCTCTATAATAGCGTTCCATATCGGGAGCATTTAACCCTCCCTCCGCGAATGGCTTTGTCAGCGTGCTCCACGTAACTCGAGGCTGTTTCCCCGCCCACACCAATCTTAACAATAAAGTACGCAGTGTTTTAAAAAACAATTGTGGTAACCCAATGGGCACATTGACAAAGAGAAATAAAAAGCGGGGAGTATCACCATCTTGATCAGTGCTATGCGGCCCATTAATGAAAACGGTAACCTAATCCACCTATCTATTGCCTCTGTCAGTTTATGTATCGCGCATCCATAATTCTCTGACATAATCAGCTCAGGGTCCGTGTGAATTTTTATCCCCAGGTATCGGACTGGGTCTGTAGTCCACTCTAAGGGGTAATCTGTCTGTGTCTGTAGGGTTGCAGCCGTTAGCGGAAAAACTGTAGACTTATGCCAGTTAATGCGGAGGCCAGAGTGAGAGCCGAACCTTTCCACTTCTCGAATCATAGGGACTAGATTGCGCTCCGGGTCACGTATATACAATACTGTGTCGTCTGCGTAAGCTGCTATAGATAAATTATAGTGTGGAGAACGTATCCCCCTATGGCCGTGGTATTCCCTCATAGCACTAAGAAGCGGCTCCGCAACTAATGCATACAATAATGGGGACAGGGGGCACCCCTGTCGCGTTCCCCTCAATATTGCTATGGTTCGCGAGAGTGCCCCATTAATTCGCACTCTGGCTATGGGTTGTGTGTATAACACCTGTACCAAGTTAATAAAAATGTCTCCCACCCCCACCTTGCGCAATACTGCATACAGGAATCGCCATTCCACTGAGTCGAAGGCTTTCTCTATATCGATAAAGAGAGCTGCCGCCTTGACCTCCGGATGAATATGTGCTATCGTTCCAAATAAGGTGCGAAGATTACTCGCAAGCGATCTGCCCGGTACAAATCCTGTTTGCTCTGGTCCCACCAATCTGGGTAACACTAGAGACAACCTGTTCGCCAACACCTTCGCAAATAATTTTGTGTCCGTATTTAATAACGACAGTGGGCGATATGAAGAGCAATGATCGGACGGCTTCCCCGGTTTCAAAAGCGTAATTATAGTGGCCTCCCTCATAGAAGGGGGCATCTGTCCCTCCCTAGCCATTTCCTCAAATAGGTTCACTAGGTGCGGTAGCAGCTTGTCTTGAAACTCCTTATAAAAGGCCACCGTCAACCCATCCGCTCCAGGGGCCTTCCCATTGGGCATGCCTTTCAAAGCTGCTACGATTTCAGTTGGCCTAAGTGGTCCTATCAGACGTGCCCTGTCTTCATTAGTAAGCCATTGCATTGTGATGTGCGTTAGGTATGCCTCATCTGTCTCTGCGCCTTCCGCATTTTTGGTGGAATAAAGATCTTGATAATAACCTGCAAAAGCCTCCAAAATATCAGGTGTAGTGTCCACTAGCACACCACTTACAGTCTGCACACTCAGAACATGGTTAGCACCCCTCGGCGGCTTGACTGCATTTGCTAAAGTCGAACCAGGTCTATCCCCTTCTGCATATCTTCGGGCCGTGGCGTACTTTCCTAAGTGTTTCACTTCACTGTCTGCCAACTCATTAAATTCAGTTATATGTGTCCTAATCTGTGCCAGTATGCCAGGGTCATTTGAATGCTGATGTTTACTCTCCAGATCTTTAAGTGCACTTTCGATATATTGCATTCTATTGCGAATGGATTTCAGGACCCCTGCATGTTTCGAGATGGTGACGCCTCTGATATACAATTTAAAGGCTTCCCATATAGAGGACATGGTGGTTACACTTCCTATATTTGTTAAAAAATATTCATCGATTGCTATGTCCAGCTCAGCACGGAATGCGGAGTCTAACAACGAGTACTGCGGGAACCTCCAGTTTTGTCTGTATAAATCATTAGCGCCCAGTGCCAAACTAAAGACAACCGGCGAGTGATCCGACAATGTTCGTGCCATATGTTTAAAATTACTGAGCGAGGTTAGCAGGGGGCAGGAAGCAAACCAGTAATCTATCCTTGTGTGGATATCGTGGGCCGCTGAGTAATGTGTGTATTCTCTACCTTGCGGAGCCACGTGCCTCCACACATCTCGCAGGCCTTCTATCTGTGCAATGTCTGCCACCGCCCGTGCCGCACGCGCAGGAGGTCTAACCGCCCCTCTGGACTTATCTAAGGCTGAATCCTGCACACAATTAAAATCTCCACCCCATAATATTGGGAGATGGGCATATTTGACAAATTTCTGATGTAATGTCCTATAGAAGTTGGGGTCATCATAATTAGGCCCATAAACTCCCACCAACAATAATGTATTGTGTTCTTTTCTACATTTAGCAATGACATAGCGTCCATCCCCATCAACCTCCATAGCGTGGATTTGTATCCCAGAGTTGCGTCGTACCCATATAAGCACCCCCCGAGCATGTGATGTGAACCCCGCTGCGATACAGGTACCCCTCATTCTTCTGTCAGTTAACAGGCCCGTGTTGGGTGCTAGGTGTGTTTCCTGTAAGATAGCTACATCCACCTCATGTCTATATAGATACGCCACCACCTTACGTATTTTCCTGCAATCGTTCAATCCCCTCACATTCCAGGACATGAATTTAATAGTGTTATCTTTCTTATCACGTGTAGTCATGAAACCAGATAAATATCTTCGTGACATTTTCTATTCTGTCGTTATGAATTCTCCGCCTCCAAAAGGGCAACAGCCCTATTCAGTGCCCTGTGTCTGAAATGCATTCCGGAACAGTCCTCCCTCCCCCCACCCACACCATATCGTAACACCTAGATACGGTCAAAAAACAATTCCCACCCCCCACCCTTCGATTGTGCCCATCCCCAACTGCACATTACCCACTTAGAAATGAACATGTGGCCCACACGTGGGGGCGATGGCGACCCAACCTAAAGCACAAACAAAAAGGTGAAAGGCCGGGGCCGCCCCTTCTCTGACCACCAATAGGGCTATTTCAAACAGCACGCAATCTATTGTAAATTACCCCTCAATCATTATCCGCCATCTCTATATCAGGCAGAATTCTGACCCTTTATATTGCATGTAGATTACCAGCACACAGTAGACTTATTGTAACCAATGTACATGCCAGTGAATGATTTCCCTTCTCACAATCATTCAGTCCCAGGCTCGTTGCTCGATTCCCTGCTGTCCAGCAGTGGCTCCTCCCCGATGTCATCGAGTCTCCCTTCTCAGCTCTAAGCGTCCCGTACTTCTTGAGGTCTTTCTGTAGTTGGCTCGGGTCCAAGTAAAAGCGTGGTTTATCCGCAAAATTGACCTTAAGCCTGGCTGGGTACAACATAGCATAGTCGAGCTGAAGGTCTCTCAGTTTCCGTTTGACTGGGACAAATTTTTTACGGGCCTCTTGTACCTGTGGAGTGAAGTCTGGGAACAGCAAAAGCTCGGAGCCCTCATATCGAAGCACCTTCAGATCCCGTGCTTTGCGTAGAGCGGCATCCCTGTCCCTATAATTAAGGAGACGCGCGATCACTGGGCGCGGGGCGCTCCCGGAGGGGGCCGCACCGACAATGTTCTATGTGCCCTCTCCACCACAAAGATCTCCGAAAAGGTTTCCCTGCCCAGCAGCTGAATCAGTATTTTTTCAATGAAGATTTCCATACTGCCTGTGTTCGTGGTTTCTGCCAAGCCAAGAATGCGAACATTATTGCGCCTCGAGCGCGCTTCCATATCTTTGGCTTTATCTTGCAGCACCGCCATCATTTTTCCCATTTGTTTCTGTGAAGTCTCCATTTCGTTCTGCGTGTCCTCTGTATCTGAAATCCTTCGCTCCGCCACATCAAGCCTTTCTGTGTGCGTGTCTACCCGTTCGGACATTCTGTCCATTCTATATGACAGGGAGTCCATTTTTGTATCAATTGAGGAGAGACTACGCTGCATTGCCGCTAGTATCTGTCTGATATCTCCTTCAGAGCCAGTGGCCTCGTCCGATAGCAGCGCCGGAGTGGCATCGAGGTCCTCGTCGCGCAGCCTTGATGATTGCCTCTGGCTGAACTGTAATTTAGTTTGCGTTTTATCGGTCTTCCCCATGTTGTGCAGTCTGCAGTGGAGCGTTACGTCTTCCTGCGAATCTTGGCGCTTACAATCTGGCGCGCGTTATCTACATATGGGGTCTCAGAGCCCACCAGCCATGCACCACCGTCTCCGCCGAGCGCCCCCGGCTTACTTCTGTTAGCTCCTCCTGCAGTAGCAACGCTCCGCCAGATCAGCTATGCTGCGCCGGTCCAGTCCTTCACCCCAATATCAGGCTGTAAAGCATCAGAGCAATACCACACGCCAGTACACTGTGCAGTCCAAGCGTTAGTAGAACTCCACTCGTCCCTTTCCACGTAGCTGCGTAGGTGCCTCGGAGCGCTGCCGAGACGATCACTCACCCCCAGCGTCCATGCCAATCCAGCACCTCTATATTTCCACCGCAGGCAGCTCCCAGCCAGGCTCTATATATGCTAGCGGTACCACTTACTCGAAGGTCTCCGTTCCCTCCTCAGATATCACGGGAGGGCCTCCGCCCAGCCGCGCGCCTCCCTCCAGCACCAGGCGCCGCAGTGGGCCGTTAATCGGGCAGCAGAGCAGCCAAATCGCAGTCCGGGCTTCTCACCTCCGCATCGCACTCCGATGTCTGATAGTCCCGCAGCTTTCCGCGGCGGCAGTTCTCCGGTGCTCAGCCAGCAGTGCCCCGGATACCCGCACCGCCCCAGTAGCTTCTCTACAGTTACTGCGACTCAGCCCTCGGCAAGGATGTTTCCCAAAATGGCGGGCGCCCGCTCTCACCAGCGCCTCTCCGCTGCAATCAAGCGGTATTCTCCGAGCCGGCCGTCTAGCTCCTGCGTCCGCTCACTCACACCATTCTCCGCAACCACTGCCTCCGCTGTTAGGTGTTATTTATGCCCCATTAGTGAAGGATAATTCAGGATAGATTCCGGCGGCCGCCGGAGCTCACTCAATCAGCGGCCATTTCCCAGCCAGGCAAACCACGCCCCCGTGTTGGGGAATACGTTTGATGGACTATGACTTCAAAATTGTTCCCAAGCCAGGTAAAGAACACATCCCTGCTGATTACATGTCGAGACACCCCATGCCAACTACCAAACAGGGACCATCCATAGCTGAAGAATACATACATTTCATGCTGCGACAAAACATGCCACCAGATTACGGCGGATGAACTGATACAAGAAACAGTGAAAGATGCCACGCTGACAGCGGTGAAATCACCATACGGCAACAGAGGTGGAGACACATGACCAACAACAGCCAGGTTGGTGAAGGTGTCAACAAAGAGGAAGTGCTTGCGTTCAAGCATGTACAGGAAGAATTGTCAGAAACGGAGCGGGGGATACTCCTCCGTGGTGCCAGAATAGTAATACTGCAGGCCCTTCGCCAACAAACAGTCAGCCTTGCACATGAAAGCCACATGGGAGTAGTAGCCACAAAAAAAATGTTGAGGGAGAAAATATGGTCCCCACGTCTTGATCGTCTGGTGGAAGAAAATGGTCCTGACATGCCACCTCTGCCAGACCACAGGGAGGTCGCCTAAGCCAGAACACTACACATGCCAGACCTCCCAAATGATGTCTGGTCAATACTGGCTGGACACTGGTGAGTACCTTCTAGTCATTGTTGATGAATATTCTCGCTTCCCTCTAGTGTGCCAAGTATCAGCGATCTTAGCAGCAGCCACACTACCAGTCCTGGTTGAAATATTTGCATCCTGGGGTGCTCCCCTGATGCTCAAAACAGACAATGGACCCCCTTCTAAGGGTAGGAATTTCGTTAATTCATGGCCTACCTGAGGATACACCACCAGAAAATAATGACACTATGGCCAACTATCGGAACACGCCGCACAGGTCCACGGTGCGATGCCCATCGGAACTAGTACTGGGAAGAAAAAGTAGAATGCGGCTGCCTGTTGGAAGACAAAGCCTTGCAAGACCAAAATTACATAGTGTTGCGTGACCAGGAGGCCAAGGCGAAAATGAAAAGGCTGGCAGACACAAGACGTCATGCGACTCCCTCCAGGCTCAAAATGGGTGATGGAGTGCTTGTGCACCAGTGTGAAATACGGAAGCAAGACATTCCCTTCCTGAGTCAGCCACTAACGATTACAGAAATCAAATGGACAATGATCACAGAAGCGGCAGAACCCTACTCCATCACCAGGAACAGCTCTCAATAATGAAGAAGTAGGGAGCGAAGATGCCCGCAGGCCGCTTCGGAGCGGTGCCGCTACAGGGAAGGAAGGATGGGCTCCACCTGCTGGTGTTGGGTCCGGTCAAGATGAGAATGAGGAAGGCGGACCAATTAGCTGGGACCTCCAGAATCGTGAGATCCCATACCCTGTGGGAGTGATTCAGAAATTACTGAAGACAATTTTGTTCTGAGCAGGCTGCGTACACTGCCTGGTTGCCTGGTCGCGCCGAGCTACCCTTCGGGGTGATTCGAGTGCTTTATAAATGGCATTAACATTAACAAGTACCTTCAAAAATTAAGTTTACATGGTAAACCCGACTAATACATTCGGAGAAGTTGGTTGTCATTGGTAAATCTTATTAATTATTTGTTAATGTGGCATTTAATAGCTTTGCCAGAGCCATGGTAGGTTAGGTACCAGCCTGCAGTTGTATAATTGCTCATGCCCAGGTTACATTTTGGAGACTGGAGGTGATCTGGCCTGTTTTTAAAGTGTTGGGCAGTAGTGCTGAAACAATTTTTAGAACAGGGGTGCTGCCATAAATGCTACATCACTGAACTCACAGGGATTCTGAAATATCCAAGCATCACACAAAGAACAAGTGTTGCAAATAAGCCACGCCCATTCACTAGGAGAGTGGTAAGAATGTAGTATGTAGATGGTGTTGCATTTTGGAGCACACTGTCACAAATATTTTAGTAAAGCATGGTATGTTAGCACACTGTCATTTGCAGACAGCACATTTTCTGTTGACATGACAACAAAATTTGCACAGACGTACATAAACGCACAAATGAAAATGTGTGGAAATTAGGTTTCAACGAATATTTGTCTTTTGCGCATCACCAAGTAAAGTGTTTTGCTTTGTTTTGATCCTGTTAAAATCTTTATTTCCATCACACTTCACAATTAGCAAAAAAGCGCTTAATGTGTGTTTTCCTAACTGCTTATTTATTTTGAAAGATTTCTAAATTAATTTATAGATGTGTAAATTTTGTTGCGTGTTAGAAGAAAACAACATGCTACAACCTTTCCTTGCACACCAGCAAAATTGTTACATAGTTCACTTTACAAAATCCTTACACTTTGCAGTAAGAAAAAGAAAAGGAAACACCAGTTTCCCTGTTAAGAGAATAGCATGTGGGGGGGCGTGGCCAGGCCGCTGACCAAGATGGCCGTGCGGCACTGAAGCTCCGCCGGGTTCTCCCAGTACAGTTGCTCTATCTCCAGTTAATGATCAGCTAAGGCCACTGGAACCGAATCGGCGCGACCCCGGAGCGACAGAGAATGTGGTGCCGTTTTGATGACCCCCGTGCCCGCAGCTGATCGCCAGAATTTGCCCTATTCCAGTTGGAGGGTGGAGCCACCAGCAACGCCGTGGCCTGGAAGTCAGCTTGTGCTGCCTCGAGCTCGAGCGAGATCCACCAGACCGCTGCACCGCATAGACCTGTACCTGGCTGACACGGCGACCGTGATGAGTGCGCTGGGAGCGGGCATCTTCACTCCCCCCCGTTACAATTGCCGCAGCGCGCTCCTCTGTCAGGCTGGAGGGAGCGCTTGAGGCCTGTGCCGATCCCTGAGGCCCCGCGGTGACAGGGACCACGGGCGAGCCTGGGAGGCAGCCGCCCGGCTGTCAGCACGGGTGCGCCGAGGGGCGCGATTAACATAGACTTACCGCTCGCTCCCAGTAGCCTCAAACAGCACTTACCGACAGCGGAGGCACCTAGTGCGGGATGCGGCGAAGAGCCTTTGAGCTGCATTCCGCGACTCCATTTCCTCGGCGCTGAGGTCGGCCACCATTTTGCCGACACCGGAGGACGTCTGATTACTTGGCTGAGGAATTGAGCCCTGTGGCCTGCGTTTTTCACCCGCAGCGCACCAAATTGAAGCCCACTGCTCATAGGCCCACAAACTCTGCTTAAAAACATTCTGCTGCAGTCTTGCATTTCACTCAATCATCGCCTCCCCCAATATCAACTCACTGCTGCCAATTGAGGACACTCTGCACTGCAGCCTGGATTATAGTGGGATTGCCTCGTGGGTACTCCACTGCTGAACCCAGAAAGGTGTGAGGCTGTGGCCCAGTCGAGCCGCTAATCTACAGTACGTAACATCCTGGAAAAGTTCCCCCTGATCGCCTGCACAGCGGCATGGGCCGCAAAGACCCTAAGCAAAGGGTACTGCCGTTTGGGAAAATCACTGAGAAGGCACAGGAAGCCGTACCCGACATGGCGGAGGGCGGTCAAGACGCAACTCCCTTGGGCGACCCGGCGGCGCCTCATGCCTCCCTGCTGCAGGAGCTTAGAGCCGGCTTCAAGGCGCTTGACGGCCGATTTGACGCTCTTGAAAAAATCCTTGAGAGCCTGGGGGCTAAAATTGAAGTACACGACAAGAGACTAGACACGGCGGAAGGGAGAAGTTCTGATCTTGAAGACGGCGCAGCTCAGTCTCTCAAACGATTGGAACGCGTAGAAAGAATCCTCAAAGACGTAGCACTCAAAAATGAGGATTTGGAAGCGCGCAGTAGGCGCAATAATCTTCGCATTCTCGGGGTCCCGGAATCGACAAATACTGGCCGCATAGATCTCTTCGTGGAAACCCTACTCACCAATCTTTTTGGCAGGGAGGCCTTCACGCCTTGCTTCGTCGTCGAACGGGCGCACCGCTCATTGGGCCCTCGCCCAAACCCAGGCTGTCCGCCCAGACCCATTATCGCACGCATAATGAATTTCCGGGACAGAGACACTGCTCTGCGCCTCGCCAGAGAACGGGGCGAAACCACCTGGCAGGGTTCGACGGTTGCACTGTATCCGGATTTTACAGCAATGGTGCAGGAGGCTCATCGGAAATACAATGGGGTGAAGGCCACTCTCAGGAACTTGGGACTCAAATACGGCATGCTCTATCCTGCACGCCTACGAGTGGACGTAGAGGGCAGGTCCCGCATATTCGATACACCCACAGCAGTACAAGAATTCTGCAGAACTTACAAAAACATTGGCAGCCAGCAGAAACCTGTTGGACCCGGGTCTTCCCCTCCTCGCATCGGCTCGATTGCCAGCATCTAACTATTCTCCACTGAATGAACACGTTCCCAAGTGTGGTGGCACTGTTTGCCGGTTTGCTATGTTTCTATACATTGAGATAGTATGAACACCAATTTGCAGTTGATTGTATTAATATACTGGGTTTCCGACGGGGCGTTGCCTCCCCCCAGTGTGTATATCACATTGTAGGTATCACTGATTATAATGTATCTTACTGTATACTTACCGTTCCATCTAGGATGTTTACTTGATGCATTAGGTTATTGTTCGATGGGATTCGTTCCTTGCGTTTGGGTGCGCGAGGCTGGGTGGAGGGTGGGGGGAGGGGGGATTCGGAAGTAGATTCTACCATTATTACTTGTTTACCACCATGCTCACTGTTGAGCCAGACATTTCTTTCCAGGACGCGGAGACTATATTAGCTGCCAAATTGCCCAGATGGCAACGTTAGGCAATCTGCCTGGGCCCTCCGGCCTGTCACTGATTTCGTGGAATGTTAGGGGCCTAAATAACACTAGGAAAAGGAAACACGTTCTACATTATTTGCAGAGACACCACATAGATGTAGCATTTTTGCAAGAAACCCATTTGCCCAGATCAAACAACACACAGTTTGCATTAAGTTGGGGACAACACCGCTATTTTTCAAACTTTAGCACTTATGCAAGAGGTACCGCGATACTGATTCATAAATGGCTCCCCTTTCACTTATATAAAGCCCACTGTGATGGGGAAGGCCGCTACACAATAGTAGTGGGAAAACTGATGGGCCATGACGTGGCGTTAGTATGCGTATATGCTCCTAACACTGACAGCCCTGAATTCTTCCACAATTTACACTCTCAAATCTTAAAGCTGGGCGCAGCCAATACGATTATGGGTGGGGATTTTAATCTACTCCTCAATCCCTCACTAGACTGTACCTACTCCTCCCCGGACACTAAACCGCGCGCACGTAGGGCGCTCTTGGAACTCTGCGATTCTTTGACTCTATTAGACATATGGAGGCGCCGTAACCCATCCGCTGCTGGTTACACACACTACTCAGCTCCATATAACACATGGACCAGGATAGACTACTGGCTGGTCTCCCCTGGTCTATGCCCGCGGTATGAGGCTACCACAACGCTCCCAAGGACGTACTCTGACCACTTCCCTGTGGTTCTCCAGGTTCGTGTCCCCAGGCCAGATGTATATGAGCGACAATGGCGTTTCCCAAGCCGGGCCCTAAACGATGATCTGTTCTACTCCGAGATTGGAGTGGCAATAGAAGACTACTTCGACTTAAATACTGGCTCAGTTGATACTTGGGCTGTCCTCTGGGAGGCCTTTAAGGCCTACATTCGGGGGGGTCTGCATTGCGAAGCACGCTGGAGTGCTGAAGGACCTGAGGGCGACTTTGACTCGCATCGAGCAGCAATTAGAAGCATTAGACAGGGAACTGTTACTCCACCCGTGCCCGGAAGGGTCAAGACAACGTCTAACGCTCCTCACTGAATTTAGGGACACGGCGGACCGCGAAGCCCTCTTTTTAAGCAAATATATAACTGCCCACTGCTATGGAGAGGGCGAACAGCCAGGCCGTACTTTGGCGTGACTTCTGCGGCCCCCATATAGCAAATCTTGTATAACAGAGCTCAGATCCTCCTCAGGACAACTCCTGACTGACACCACCGAGATCCGTGACGAGTTTCTAACATACTATGATGCACTCTACACCTTCAAAGTCACACACGACTTCACAGCTCAGGAGGATTACCTTGCAGAAATAGCATTAGTATACATGAATAAATACATGCAAGACTTCCTGGCCGAGCCCTTCTCCGCAGACGAGATTATCAGCGCAATTGAGGCACTGAACGGTTCTACCGCGCCGGGCCTAGAAGGTTTACCGGGGACTTTTATAAATCTTATAAGGACCTACTAGCTCCTCGGCTACTTGAGGTGTACGACAAAGCACTTGAACGGAGGGAAATACCCCCCTACCTCAGGGAAGCAGTCATCATTCTGCTGCCCAAGCCGGGTAAGGATCCTCTAGTGTGTGGGTCGTACAAACCGCTTTCCCTGTTAAATTTAGATTATAAAATCCTCGCTAAGATGATTGCCCTTCGGCTCGCCCTACTGATGGATAAAATCATCTCCCCGGCCCAATCGGGGATCGTACCCCACAGATCCACCTCCTTAAACCTCAGAACCCTGTTCGCGGTCCTGCACAGAATAAGCCCTGACGTCCCCACGGCTGCAGTCCTGTTAGACACCGAAAAAGCGATTCCCTAGAGTGGCCCTTTTTTCTATCGGTGATGATCAGGATGGGTATGCCCAAGGGGTTCATTGCTGTTACGGCACTCCTGTACAGCGGTCCTACTGCGAGACTGCGCCTCAATGGCACGCTATCCTGCTCTTTTTCTCTCTCGTTGGGCACCAGACAGGGTTGCCCCCTGTCACCGCTCCTATTTATACTTGCAATGGACCCGCTGGTTAGACATTTTCAGGAGAAACACCTGCAGAGAGGGCTCCAGTTTAACACCGGTCCCCTTCTTGTGTCCCTATACGCCGACGATATTGTTCTTTATGTCTGCCAGCCACAGGTAAATTTAGATTACCTGATAAGAGAAATCATTAGGTTCGGGCGATTCTCCGGACTGGGAATTAACTGGCACAAATCTGTAATATTCCCCCTTACCACCAGCACTAAGCAATGGGACTGTGAATTCCCGCTTGAATGGTGTGAGGACTCGACTAAATATTTAGGCATACATATCCACATAGACATGGCCCAAATAATTAGACTGAACTATGGCCAGGCGGTGCACAAACTTGAGTCGCAGATTGAGAAATGGCTACGCCTTCCTCTCTCGCTTGCCGGTCGCGTTGCCCTAATAAAAATGATTGTTCTCTCTAAATTTTTGTATCTCTTCAATAACATCCCTATTCCACTACCGAACAGCTTCTTTTTAACATTACGCTCCCACCTCATCAGACTGACTTGGGGGGGTAGGAGGTCCAGGGTTCGCTGGCAGATCATGACCCTGCCTTATGATAGAGGAGGGTTTGGGGTGCCAGATCTTCAGCTCTATTATCTGGTCGCACAATGTAGCTATGCGCACGCCGGGTTCCACCCAGATGCCAGAATTCCATACCTACGGCCAGAGGCAGATTTAGTTCAGCCCGGCGCTCTTAACGTTGTCTTACCTCGAGGCATACCCCGGGATCCGAGGGACATCCAAACAGTTTCTACCACCTGTTGGGCCTGGGAAAAACTACACAGAATCACAGGCGCTCCCATGTTATATTCGTCGGCTCTCCCGATTATAAACAATCTTTGGGTCCCAATTGTGGGTGAGAGATTGATTCAGCGCACACTCACTAATTACGACATTAGCACAGTGGGGGATTTATTTCCTGGAGGGCAGGTATTCTCGGTCACGAAAGAGGAGAGGTTCAGCACGGCGTCAATTATGGATAAGTTTGTCCTGAGCCTGGTTCGCTCGGCACTAAGGGCGACTACACCAAACTTTCCCCTGGAACCTGAATCATTTACCCCACTTACCACGATCATTGAGAACGTAGGGGGGAAACATCTTATCTCTAAATTATACAGAGCGTGTGCGGCGGTAATCCCCGTTGACGACACCAATTTCCGTGAAGGCTGGGAGGCAGACCTGGGGCATCCCATCCTAGACGAACAATGGTCCAAGTGCTGCTCGCAGATAAAAGAAGTCTCCCTGAATAGTCGTCATAAATTGATTCACTTCAAATTTCTGCGACGGAGTTACATTACTCCCGAGAAATCACATAGAATTGATCCGAGCAGGCCCCATTGCTGCCTGAAATGCGGGGCCCCTCATGCAGACTTCACGCACCTCACCTGGAATTGCGCTAAGATCCAGAATTATTGGGAGGCAGTTTTTCGGACGCTAGGGGAAATGGTGGAATTGGAGTTCGTACCCACACCCGAGGTTGCCCTATTGGGATATGTGGCCAACTACCCCAAAGGGGTCCGGAAATTCATTGCCATTGGCCTGCTACTGGCGAAGAGAGAGATCGCCATTAAATGGGGACGCAAATCAGCACCCACATTAAAGACTGGTTAAATAGCCTAACGTATTGCAACATAAATAGTGAGCTGTATGCCAGCACCTTGCCACGCTCCTCATGCCCGAAGGATATCTGGGGCCCACTTTAAAAATATTCGACTACATCACGTTCGCCTTCTGCCTCACAATTAGCACAGGGTATAGTCCCCGCTGGAGTGGGTTAGTAGGTCAACCTTTAGTATTAAGGGATGGCTGGTACATTGCTCAGTTAAGAATCCACACAGCTTGTTGTTGAGCTTGTTCCCGGATGTGGGAGAGTATCCATTGGGGCAGGTGGGACGGATGGGCCAACAAGAGTTGACATTCTTTAGACTTGTTTATTACGATTGCCTTCAGTACTGTATCATTCACCTGTATCTGGCTGCATTTTTCTTTCTTATTTTCCAAATTGATGTGTATAAGACAGTGAGCACTCATAAACCATGATATTGTATGTTTAAATGGTAAATAAAGTTAAAAAAAAAAAATAGCATGTAACTGTTTGGGCGTGTAACCCTCTGCATTTGTTGTTTCCCCACATTCGTTATTTAACTCATATCATATAGAAAACACGAACAGAAAACATTATCTCATTTTCATTTTAGAGGGTGGTTTTGTAAAACATCAATAGCACTCATCCAATGCCACATCCGGTTATGGGAGGAGGAAAAGAAGGGAAGGTAGAGAAAGAAAGCGAGAGGGACGAAAGCCGAAGGGGAGAAAGAGAGAGATATTTCGTCCAAATGATTTATTTCACACACAGTGCACCACTTCGACAGACTGGCGCTAAAATGGAAGGCTCAACTTGTCTCATTGAAGTGCATCCAAATCTTCCAGTACACAGAAGTGTTCGGCATCCTGGGCAGGATTAGAAGATGTGTTTTCAGCGAACCCCACGCCTCTGGAAGGCCCGTCCCTGAATGTGCCTTTTAAGAACCCTTCCCTAGGAAAGCCTGGCGCCTGAGAGATGGGCATCGCATGAACTTAGATAACAGCACGAATGGCGCCTTCTACCCGTCATTGTGCAGGTATTTGGTTGCAAAAAACATCTTGCTAAGGCCTGAGGCACTGGAGATTCCCTATAAGCAGAAGAGCAGCATCTGGAGATGTCAAGCGGGGATACTTTTACCCACCCTGGCTATACACCTGCGGGATATGGACTTTAAGACTTAGCATCCTTTATGCACCCTGCCAGCCTTGTAAACTCAGCAAATGTACCAGAAGAGAATCCTTTAAAATAACAGCAGTGCAGGTTTGGGAGGATTGCAAATTAATAATCCAGTGGGATGCTCGACTCCAGGTGTGGCTGGATACTACTAGTATCTCGAGTTTTTAATACCGACCTGCAAAAATATAGACCCCAGAATATTGACCACCACTATATTGTTAAGAGAATATTTTTAGGGAAGTACAGATTTGATATTTTTACCACCACATCTACATAATCTACATACTTTGGATATATGTATATCTCTTTTCAAGGTATGTAGCTGAGGCTTTAAGTAAACACAGATAGGCGAGTATAGATTTACTGTTGCCTCCACATTTACGAACCTTAAATACATCTATCTATTGTCAAGGTATGTAGATGTCGAACTAAGAATAATGACACTATATATATATATATATATATATATATATATATATATATATATATATATATATTTACCTTGATGATGTAGTGGTAGTCTGATACATTTGCTGAGTTCCCAAGTAAAATCAGATGAACGTTAAAGAGGCCATCCAGTGAAAAGAGAGCACATTTCTCCTTGCCCAGTCCCACATCTGTAATAGTCGACAACAATAAGCCCTCTAGTACGTTGCTTTGTTCAATGATTTCTGCTTGGGTTTTGAGACATATTGTGACATCATTCTTCGGTAGGCCATTTAATGTTATGGCACACTCTTGTACGGGCTGAGAGTTGAGTGGCAATCGTTCTCTAAAGCAGCTCCTCTCCCTCTATGTGAACTGACCACTTGGTGCTGTCAGCCAGCTCGGATAGGACTTTTGAAATAAACATTCAACCTTTGATCTCATCTGCCTCTCAGCTACCTAAACCACCAATGTAGTGCAGCCTCATTCAAGCCTGTTTGAGGCAGAAATAATACCAGAATCATTAACCACTCAATGTGGACCGTCTTCTTATTTTTCAACTCTGCCTCTGTTAGCACTCACTTATAATGTTTTTTGTTGTTTCGTTATTATATTATATTTATTTATATATTTATTTATTACATTTGGAAATCACACAGCTGGTAGCCACCTCAGACCACTTTGAAGAAAAGAACATGGAGACTACAATAACAAAAGTAGTAATTGTGGATGAGGCAGGAAGCTTTCCACTTCAGCGTAATGGCAATTGTCCAATCTACCACATTTAGTAAGACGGTAAAGACCTGCAAAGGATCTGAACGTTGTACACCAGCCTTAAAACAACTACTTAGGTTCTAGTCTTAAGAGTCTGACCAGACTTGAGAGCCTTGGAAAGTGCAGAAGGTCCAGCACTGAGGTGAAATGATCACCAAAGTCTGAACAGAAGAGGAGTCTTTGCCCTCTGTTGAATTTGAGAAGGTCAGTTGCGAGGCTTCAGTGAGAAGACAGGTTGTTCTATAACGTGGAACTTTGTACATGAGGAGTTCTGCATTCAAATTGTTTGCATCTGTATAGCCTTGAGGTGAGATGGTTGTGAATGGACTAACTCAAACTTCTTGGAGGTTGGTAAGGCTAGAAGTCATTTCAGAGACATCTCAGAGTGCAGTGCCTTATGTATGAGATGATTGTGATGCCTCAAATGGAGTTGTGAAAATGACAATATAGCCTTGGTTTAACTTTAACAGGGGCAGCCATCTTTCAAACATCAAGTTTGAGCCCATTTCTGACCTGTAAAGCCTCACTCTAATGCCTGGCATTGTAGGCAAGAAATGTTTGAATGGCATGTACAGTGCTGAAACTTTACATTTGTGAGTCAGTTTAAAGGCCGTTTATGAACCCTTCCACTGACTTCAGATCCTGCATCTGTGCAACATCTTTGTTTCCATTTCATCACATGATCACCCTTGCAGCCCTATGTATAAAAGCACAGTAATTTGTGTATAGTTTCTGCCTGGACAGCTTGATGCTCATCATGGTGCTAGTGGGTCTCCTTGTAGCACGACTCAGTGATTCACAGACACATTTTCTTTTGTTAGTAAATATTTGCAGTCTTTGAATTGGTATGTGTTCATAAAGAAAAGGAAGGTGCACCAGAATGAAGTCAGTGAGCTTCAAATGTATTCCAAAATATATCCTTTATTGTAGTTTCAGTTTAAAATTGGACATCAGCCAACGCGTTTCGTTCCAAATGGAACTTTGTCAGGGCTCAAGTTTCTTGATCTTGGTTCAATTAGTTTGTACACAATAGTCAAAGGATTCCAAAAAATTAGTCCAAATAAGTAGAGGCCTGGGTTCGCAAATCGCAAATAGGTTTCAGAATCCCACAGTCCTTCAAACAGAGACAAATAATCCAAAGAACGTTGACCCAAGTCCTCCGTATCCACAGGGAGGCTAAGTCACAAACACTAGTCACACTAGATATTTATTACAATGTCCAAGAGCCAAGGTAGGGGCCAACAATCCTGGTCAATGTCGACGTTCTCAGTATGAGTCCCTCATCCGGACTTTCAAACATGGCGCGACCCATGGGTCAAGGGTAAGCTGCAAAATTATCTGGGGGTAATCTTGGGGGGAAGACTGCCCAGCGTTCAACACACCGACCAGGTTAGACCGCACTAGCACGCTTCGAAAATCATATTATCTAAAGTCACATTGTGTTTAGCAACTGTTATGCTTTAAAGTGAATTCTTGGAAGGTGTCATCTGGGCACGTGATGACGGCACAACTCATTTTTTGGGGTAAATACAGGGGCAGTCCCAGGATATCAGGAGTTAGAGGTGTGAGTGAAAACTCAGGTTTACATCAGGAGGCTTTATACATGTGCAGGAACAGGTAAAAGAGGCAAAGGAGTGCCTAGAACCCCAGCTCAGACCCTAGTGGATGAATGTGTGAGTGTAAGAGGGATATGGACACCACAGCAGAACCTCTGAGAGCCTCAATAGGCTGTAAACAGAGACTTCCGGAAGCAATGGGGTCAGTTGCCAGGTGTGCAAGAATTTCCCTACCTCCCTCTACAAAAAACAGACAGGAAATTAGCTGTTTTTCCCACCCTACCTTAATTTTTTTTCTATCACACCCCCTCCACAAGATGAGCTGCAGCATAACGTTGTCAGATATGTTACTGTGGTCCTGGTTGTAAAAGAGAGTTTAGCTAGGAGGATGAGGGCAGAAAAGTTGAAACCAGAAGAAGGCCCAGCAAATGGGACTCCCGTCCATGCTATGTAATACTAACCTGGAAGGACCAAACAGACTAGTGCTGCATCAAGTGGTAATAATATATAAATAGCCCTGCTTTCCATGGTTTTGAAATCATTTTATGGAGAACAATTGAATCCATGTGGTTTGGGGTTTGCTAAAACTAATTTTGCCGATACTCTCTTGATTGAATCCTGCTAGGTTTAGCTATTTTGTTTCTAGAAATATTTCTTATATAATTTCATACTGATTTCTCTTGGTAATTGTATAGTTTGTGAGTTGGAATTATTTACCAGTGTGCTAATTTAGCCCTTCAAAAACAGCTACACACAAATCGTATGGTGTAATAAATCTAGGCGTAGGATGTGATAACTCCTAATGCTGAGTTGTAGAATGAGTTACAAGGAAGACTCTTTTCAAATCTTAGCTTCCCCGCTTGACCAAATTGTGTGATCCTGGGCATACCATTTTACCTTACTTCTTGCGCGTCATTTTCCTAATATGTATGTGGGGTACCTCCAAGTAATTCAGTTCCGAATGTATACTGAACAAAAGAACTCTTCATATATATCTTAATAGATGGTATGTTACACCATAAAATATGGATTTTTATTAATTATTTAATCATTCACTCGTGGGGAATTTCCAGCGTTTAATAAATGTCATTCAATGCAGCACTGTGATCTAGAGTAATAAATAAAGTATTGCCCAACTCTCATGATGTCTATTTCGATGTCCTGGGTCATTTTGTTTATTCTTGGGGCCAAATCATCCCTCTTGCTCGGCTCTAGCTCAGATCACCCTGAAATTTGTGTTTGCCCACCTCCTTTGTGTAGCTTTAGTAGCTTTTTTGTAGTTGACCTCAGCTTTTTTTCTTTTAAATCTGCGTGCTTCTAGGTATAAAGTTGCGTTTCCTCACTGTAATAGATGTGTTTTGTCACCTCCTGCCCAGTCTGTAAATTTAAAAGCCCTCAATTTGTTACCAAAGTTTAATCTTTATGTGGTATTGAGTTTTTCTTCTCAAGCCAACACTTCGACATTGACTGCTCTAAAAAAAGAAAACAGAAGCTTTCAACGTTAAAAAAAAAACAATTTAATGGGGGAAAGATGAGTGGTGGGAAGCATTAGGCCAATGTATTGCGCTTATTGTACCTACTAGCTTTGCCAATGCTGGTTGCCGATGCTGTGCAGCATCGGCCAAAAGAAAAAAAAAAAAAAAAAAAGTGCAATGAGGCAGGTGTACACATGCATGATGTATGCACTTGCGTGTATGATAAGTTTCCGGGGGTTGGGGGGTAGGGGTAGGAGCTTTGTCCACTCCACTTGCCCACTTTGGAATCGTTTGCCCTGACATATTAGATGTCAGTCAAATTTGAGCATTTTCAGGAAACATCTAAAATCCTGACTCTTTTCTTTCCCTCTTTAGTTTCCATTAATATTGCTACTGAAGTCCAGCTTCTTACAGGCAAAAGTGCCAAGATGCCCTTGGGCATTTGTTGTGCTTTACACAAATATCAGGTATGCATATGCATGCATAACACACATGTGCATGCCTACGAAATGACGCAGGCACCATTTTTTTATTTACTAATCCAAGTGGGATCAGTACATTTTTAAAAACTGGCTAGCGCAAAAACACTTTAAAAAAAATGATATGTTGTGGGAATGGGGGAGCGGGTGGCGGGGAAACAATAGAGAGTGGTTAGAGCCAACGGAGCAACAGAGCCGCTTGAGGCTGGGCCGGCTGAGGCAGAAAATAAATAATAGAAATGTCAAGGAGGTGTGGGAAAAACAGTGGACGTGATTGGGTGGGAAAGGATGAGGGAGCAACACACCATGCATGGGGGCAAATGTTTAGGGGAGGAAAGCAGCACACAAGCAAGAAGGCTATAAAACACTTGCACCCTCATGGAGTGCTGAAATTAAAACAAAAATGTAGTTCCCTAAATGTGAGCAGTGGAAAGATACAAGTTATTCACTAAAAAGGATGGTAAAGAAGCCATGCTCCAGGTTAGGGGCAAACAGAAGAAGGCGAGGGACAAACACAAGATGGACAAGGAAAATCATCGAATGAAAAGCAAACAAATAAGAGTGTCAACAAAAGTAATGAATGGTAAGCAATGGATTGGCCAAAGCCAGTAAGTATAGTCTACAATAGGCTACAATAGGCTTTCCCCTAATCATTTGTTTGATAGGCAAGACCAAAACAAGCATTTGCAATGCAATAGGTCTCGCATTACTGAAAGTTTGAGCTACTGGCATTGCATTATTATTTGCAACACTTATAGCTCAAACTTTTAGTAATGCGAGACCTATTGCATTGGAAATGGTTATTGAGCAAAGGCAGCAGGCGAAGGGCAAGACTGAACTGTCTATTTACGGAGGCGGACGTGTTTATTCTTTTGAGTGGGAATTTGTTGGTATTGCCTGTTTGACAGCTGATTAAAAGGGACTTATTTTCGAATATACAAAACAATCTCGGATAAGCTAGTTCCTGAGAGTAGTCCGCCTTGATCAGTTATAACACAGCGAGTTCAGATGCACCCCATTGAACAAGCATTGAAAATGCAATAGGTCTCGCCTTTGATTATGTTAAAGCCATTTGCTTTGCTAATGGTATTGTACAGCAAAGCAAATGGCTTTAACTTAATAAAAGGCGAGACCTATTGCATTTTCAATGCTTGTTTTTTATTGTAGGAAGTTCCAGCAGAGGGTGTAAATACCTGACGAGGCAGAGGCTTCCAGTCAGAATTTCATAATTTACAAGTACACATGTCTTTTTAGCGCTCCCACATCCAAATTGGTGAGGAGATAAAGTTTGGGGCGAGGCCCCTAATAATTCATTCAGTGTACTTCCTACAGGTGCCAATATAGATTATGACAGATTGCTCCTAATAACTCAGGGAAGTGACTCATAAATATAGCCCAACATTCACAATGGCACAATGAACTCTCGACAATGTTGTTTACATTTCACAGTATACGCAATGTTAGCAGAAATACGGTGTCAACCCCCCTGAGCGTCGGCTCAGGAGCACCCCAGCAGGACCAGAGAATCTAGGATTACTAGAGAATATTGGTAGTGCCATAACAGCTCCAGGGTAATCAGCACCGTCATCATTAGAGCACCCCTTTAAGACCAGAAATCCAGGGCACCGAGCATCATTCCATAACTTCAGGCATTCATGAGCACCTCATCAGCACCAGAGCACTTCACCAACACAACAGCACCGGAGTGCCCCTCTAGAAAACGACAGCATCTCAAGAGCACCACAGCAGCACCAGAGTATCACAGCACGACCAGAGCAAAGCAGGCTAGTGTCATTAAGTAACTTCAAGTATGCACCAGCACCTCATCAGCATCAGAGCACCCCAGCAACAATACAGCACCTAAATAGCACCGAAGTACCCCTCTAGAAAACTACAGCATTTTAAGAGCACCACAGCAGCACCAGAGTATTACAGAATGACCAGAGCAAAGCAGGCTAGCGTCATTAAATAACTTCAAGTATGCACCAGCACCTCATCAGCATCAGAGCACCCCAGCAACAATACAGCACCTAAATAGCACCGAAGAACCCCTCTAGAAAACTACAGCGTCTCAAGAGCAAAACAGTAGCACCAGAGTGCCACATCACCAGAGCAGCCTAGCATCATTAAATAACTTCAAGTATACAAGAGCACCCCATCAAAGCACGCCAGCAACACTAGAACTAGCACAGGAATAACCCTCTAGAAACCTGCAGCATATCAAGGGCACCAGCGCAGCACCAGAGTACCACAGCACAAATGGAGCAGAGCAGCCTAGCATCATTAAATAACTTGTACGATACAAGAGCACCCTACTAGAGCACCCCAGCAACACTAGAGCACCTAAATAGCACCGGAGTACCCCTCTAGAAAACTACAGCAGAAGCACCAGAGCGCCGCAGCACGACCAGAGCACACAAGCATCATCAGATAACTTCAACTGTTAAAGAGTACATCAGCATCAAAGCACATTGGCATCACTAGAGCACCAGCACCTTAACAGCAACGCAGTATCCCTCCAGAGAAGTACAGCAATACAAGGGCTCAACAGCAGCATAGGGGTACCACAGCATCACCAAAGTACCACAGCATTGTCCGATAACTTCAATGCTACCATAGCACTTTATCTTCATCAGTACACCCCAGCAACACCAGAGCACCGTAATAGCCCTGGAGTACCCGTCCAGAGAACTACAGCATCACAAGAGCACAGCTGCACCGCCTTAAGTACCCAGCAGACGTGACGCTGCCACAGCACCTAGGCTTTACAGTACATGTCCTCAGCAGCTGCAAAGCACCACAATGTCCCCACGGAGCATGCGCATCAGAAGAGAAATTTAAAAGAGCCAGAGCACCCATTCGGAGCATGTCCAGCTTCACGGAAGTATCGCCAGCCCGCTGTACATCAGTATATGCGGGCTGAATTTCTTTGCCAGCCCGCTGCTTAGAAGATTGGACCTGGTCAGCAAAGGCCCGCAGTTTGCAGACGCTCTGCACCAAACAGGCCCTTCGTAATCAGTTAATACAGCGCCGCACCTGGGGGTGACGCCTCACTTACCGTTGCTGGGCCCCGTCGGCGCTATGTCCGCTCCAAGTGAGTGCTGCACGCACCCACGAGAACGGCCCATGGCGTCCAGGGTCCGCTTTAACTTCTCCGAAGACGAGCTGCGGGGGTTCGGATCCTCTTCCTTTATACAATTGTCCCCTTCACATCCTAAAAATGTAAAAAGTGAACACCCGCAGTTTAATATAAAACAAATACATAGAAATAAAAAACAGCGAGAATGTGCTTCAGATGAAAAATACTAAAGCCTCACCTTGTCCAGGGAGGATCACTTCAAAGGAGAGGAGCAGGGCCAGCAGCAGCCTGGAAAGACACACGTACCAACCATCAGGGCCCACTTAAAAAGTGAAAGCGCGCCGAAGCGCCGTGCCCGCACAGCAAACGCGTGCACATCGCTAGAGAGGAGATGCCAGAAAGGAGACGCCATGCGCGTGCACATCGCCTGTCCGGGCGCGCACATGTTTTGTTTCCCTTCGCGCACCAAACCGACAACAATAGTCTCGCCAAGGCGAAGCAGCGCATGCGCTGCGTTCGCTAGGCGAGACCTAAAAAGATAGGTTCCCACATGAGGAAAAAAGGGAAAACAAGCATTTTCAAAGATAATAGGTCTTGCCTTTGGGACCTATTGGTTATATCAGTGCACTTTTAGCCATGCTAACCTCCTGGTCAGAGACCTGCTCTCTCCCCCAGCAGCTCCGCTGTTGTGCCACTGCCGCTGACCCCGTTTCACCTCTGCTGGTAGGTGTTCGAGGCGTCGCTGTCTGTCTCTGTGTTTGTGCCCGTCTTGTTCTGCCCTTGTCTGTGTTTTGTTATTGTGCCTCTGGTGTCCTGTTATTGTGCCTTTTTTCCTCTTTGTGCCTCTTGGCCTGTTTTTCCTGTTGTTTCCTCCGTACCCGTTCTTTCCGCTGCTGTTGCCCCCGCAGCCCCTCCCCCCTGCCGGTTCCCGCCTCCCAGCAGCGCTTCCCTCCGCCCTTCCCTATTTAATGGCGGCCACTGCTCGGGTGTCCGAGCAAGACCTCTGACCTCCTGGTCAGAGACCTGCTCTCTCCCCCAGCAGCTCCGCTGTTGTGCCTCTGCCGCTGACCCCGTTTCATCTCTGCTGGTAGGTGCTCGAGGCGTCGCTGTCTGTCTCTGTGTTTGTGCCCGTCTTGTTCTGCCCCTTGTCAGTGTTTTGTTATTGTGCCTCTGGTGTCCTGTTATAGAGCCTTTTTTTCCTCTTTGTGCCACTTTGCCTGTTTTTCTGTCTTTCCTATTTTTCCTGTTGTTTCCTCTGTACCCGTTCTTCCCGCCGCGGCCCCTGCTGGTTCCCACCTCCCAGCTGCGCTTCCCTCCCCCTTCCCTATTTAATGGCGGCCGGTGTGCGGCCTCACACTGCGGGCGCGCCACTGGCGTGCCAATGGCAAGCCCGTCTACGCCCGACCGCGCCCAGCACCAAGGACCTTGGTTCTCCGACCCCCCACCGCTACGACTCAGATGCCCTCCTCGCACTCAACCTCGGAAGGAAAAACATCTGCCAGCTGTCTACGCTGAACACCACCCACAGCCAGTTCTCCTGCCGACACCACCAACAATCCTTCGCCATCCACTGCACCCCCACGACCGCCGCACCCACGCCGGATGCCAGCACCACCAAAGCCATGAAGTGCATCCTCCTCAACGTGTGCTCACTGCACAGACATGATATGGAGATCTGGGACCTCCTCTACACCCTCTCGCCAGACGTCGCCTTCTTCAAGGAAACCTGGACCAACACCTCCTCCGCCCCCGACATCGCCACAGCCATCCCGGACGGATACAAGATTCAGAAGAAGGACCGCCCCAGCCGCCTAGGAGGAGGAATCGCCATCGCACACAAGAGCTCCCTCTGACTCTCCACCTCCAGCACGAGTGACACCCCCTCCACCACCGAACACCTTCACTTCCAGATCCAGACCAGCCCTAAAACCACGCTTCGCGGCACCCTCGCCTACAGACCCCCCGGGCCTCGCGCTTCATTCACCACTACCATCGCCGACCTCATCGCACCCCACGCCATCGCCTCCATGGACTACATACTCATCGGAGACCTGAACTTCCACCTCCACAACCTCAGCGACCCCCAACTCCTCCGCCCTCGTGGACAACCTCGCCAACATCGGACTGAAACAGCTCGTCACCACCCCTACCCACAAAGCAGGACACACCCTCGACCCCATATTCACAGGAGGAAACAACATCCGCTTCAGCCACACCACGCAGCCCCTCTGGACGGACCACCACTGCATACACTTCTCTTTCAACACTGCCACCGCCCACAAACCCACTCCACGCCACCGTGAAGGAACTGGAGCAAGGTCACAGAGGTGCACCTCAACTCCACCCTCATCCATGACCCCCCCAGCCTCAACCAATGCCAACTCTGCAGCCAAGGAACTACACCGCTGGATCACCAACTGCGCAGACAAGCTCACACCCCTCTGCACCCCTGACAGACAGTGCCCCTTGAAGGCCACCTGGTTCACCACCGACCTCCAAGAAGCCAGACGCTCCTGCAGACGGCTCGAAAAACGATGGAGGAACAGCAAAACCACTGAAGACTAGACCACCTACAAGAACACCATGACAGAATACCACCAACTCATAAGATCCACCAAGAGGACCTTCATCAGGAACAAAATCCTCACCAACTCCAGCAACTCAAAGGAACTCTTCAGCATCATCCAGCAATTCACCAAACCCCCCAGCAAAGCCAAGGATGTCACACCCTCCCAGGACCTCTGCAACAAGCTCGGCTCCTACTTCCACCTGAAAATCAAGGCCCTCTACAACAACTTTAGCGAACAGACTACAGAAACCACCCTTCCCTCCAGCTACGACAGCCAGCCCACCATTACCGCCTGGACCCCGGTCACCACCGAAGATACCACCACGACCATGAAGAACACTCACTCAGGAGCCCCCACGGACTCCTGCCCGTCGCACATCTTCCACAGAGCCGCTGCCGCCATAGCACCTGTGTTACGATGTACCATCAACGCCACCTTCGAATCCAGCACCTTCCCCGACGACTGGAAACGCGCAGAAGTCAAGCCCCTCCTCAAGAAACCCTCTACAGACCCGATGGACCTGAAAAACTACCGACCCATCTCTCTCCTCCCCTTCGCAGCCAAAGTCACAGAGAAGATCGTCAACGCCCAGCTGACAAACTTCATCGAAAAGAACGCCATCCTCGACTTTTCCCAATCCAGATTCCGCAGTAACCACAGCACCGAGGCCGCCCTCCTCGTCGCCACAGACGACATCCGCACGCTCCTCCACCAAGGCCACACTGCGGCCCTCGTCCTGCTAGACCTCTCTGCAGCCTTTGACACCGTCTCCCACCGCACTCTTGCAGCCAGACTCCACGGCGCCGGCATAGAGAGAACCGCCCTCGACTGGCTCTGCTCCTTCCTCGCCGACAGAACCCAAAGGATCAGACTCCCGCCTTTCCTCTCCGAACCCACATAGATCAACTGCGGAGTACCCCAAGGATCATCGCTCAGTCCCACGCTTTTCAACATCTACATGGCCCCCCTCGCCGCCATCGTCAGGCAGCACGGACTCAGCATAGTATCCTACGCCGACGACACCCAGCTCATCCTCTTGCTCACGATGGACCCCGAAACCACCAGACTCAGCTTCCAGGACGGAATGAAAGACGTTGCAGCTTGGATGAGCAGGAGCTGTCTGAAGCTCAACTCAGAGAAGACAGAAATCCTTGTCCTTGGACCCGCTCCCTCAGCTTGGGACAACACCTGGTGGCCCACTGCCCTCGGCAACCCCCCAACACCCACGGACCATGCCCGGAACCTCGGCATCATACTCGACTCCTCCCTCACCATGACCCGCCAGATCAACGCCGTCACCTCCACCTGCTTCAACACCCTCCTCATCCTCTGCAAGACTTTCAAGTGGATACCCCCAGAAGCCAGAAAGACCGTCACCCACGCACTCATGACTAGCAGAATGGACTATGGAAACACCCTCTATGCCGGAATCAACAAATCCCTGCTATGCAAACTCCGGACCATCCAGAACACCGCGGCCAGGGTCGTCCTTGGCATCCCACGACATGAGCACATCACCCAACATCTTCGAGACCTCCACTGGCTCCCCGTCGAAAAGAGAGTAACCTTCAAGCTACTCACCCATGCCTACAAATCCCTCCACAACACTGGACCCAAATACTTCAACGAAAGAGTGTCCTTCCACGTACCCAAGAGAAACCTCCGCTCCACCGACCTCGCCCTAGCAGAAACCCGGCGCATCCGCAGAACCAGAGCGGGTGGAAGAGCCTTCTCCTACATCGCGGCTAAGGCCTGGAACGAGCTCCCGGTCATCATCAGATGCTCCCCTACTCTGCACACCTTCAGAAAGAGCCTCAAGACCTGGCTTTTCGACTGACCCGGAGCTGCACCCCCCCCACGCCTTGAGACCCTAACGGGTGAGTAGCGCGCTGTAAACCCCCTGATTGATTGATTGATGCTGTACAGCATCAGCAAGATGCTTTGCAGCATGGCAATAAGCTAAAAAAAGAAAGCAAAATGAAATCGGCGAATGACACATGTTGGAAAGTGGATTATTGGTAGGGGCAAATGTAGGTCTGCCACTGGCAATAAGGCCACTAACATAGTATAGGTCTCAGAAAATTATTCCTGTGCTCAACCCTTGGTAACGTGGCTGCGAGCAGGCAGGCTTAACTTCAAAGACAGGTATGTAAAGCATTTAAAAACACCAATTCAGTAAATAATTAAGACACAACACAAAATAAAAATCCAACAGCAATTTATAAAAATAGGAAATATTTTTATCTTTTAAATGTAAATGACACCAAAACGAAAAAAATCCACTGTAGGGAACCAGAGATATGAATTTTTAAAGAGTACTCACTTTCTAGTCCTTAGAAACCAACAGTGCCCCTTTTAGTCATTTCGTGGCCTTTGACAGGGACACATTCACCCTTAGCAATTGTTCTGGAGGATCTCTCACCACTCTTGCAGGCTGGGTCCAGTTAGAACTCCTTTCTGAAGTTCTTCTTGCGGGTCCCAAAGTATCCCACACACTATCCAAGGTTCTGGAATCTCCAAGAGGGTCCTTGAAAGTGTGAGACTTCAATTCCCACAATCCACTTGAACAAAACCCTTACAAATCCACTGGTAGTTTCCAGGCTGGGGATTATTTGTGTTGATGTCCAGGTGAGCTCTGTTAACCTGTAGCTTGCAGGGAGTCCACTCTTTAGTCCTTTTACAGCAAAGTAATCCACAGGCTGTAGTTGCAGATGGTTCAGAAGGTGCAGTCCTTTGGAAATGCACATCAAACTTCCAGCATGGCCCGTCTTGCTTTCTTAAGTTTCAAGCAGCAGATCTGAGAGGCACCACCCGTCTCAGATACTTATTCAGTGTTCTCTGGGGTCAAGCAGGAGGGCACTCCTGTCCAATGAGCTGCAGGGTTCCACCCAAAGGTCTGACCACTTCCTGCAGAGTGTGGCAAAATGCTAACCCAGAAACCACTATTCTTCAAAAATTCAATATGTCAGAACTTTCAGCAGGGAGAGAAGAGCTGGCTAGACACACCCCTAGGATGGCTATTCTTCATAGTCTCTCCCCCTTGCATCTGCTCATTCCTTCCTTAAGCCTAGCATCTGGCTGTAGGTGAACAGTTTAAAGTTGTAAATGACACTGAGGCCTTCTCTTTCATTTGAAGACCATGGTTTATGACTCCTCCCCCTGCTCTGGCATTCCTATGCCAAGTAACCTCTCCTCTCCAAGAGGCTTCCTAACCCCAGGGGTCATTTATCACCTCTTCAAAGCAGCCAGGTCACCCACTTATCTCTGACCAATCAGGGCAGAGCAGTACAGGGTTGAATTTTGGCTTACAGACAAAAGAATCTTATAACTTCTTGCCTGTACATTTTACAATAAATTCAACAATACCATATTGTTGGATTTATCATTACCATTCTACTGAGTCCTTTAATCCTAGATTTATGGCTTTTCTTTCTCCATATATTAACTAATAACCTTTTCCAATGTTAACCTATGGCATGGGATTTGCAATGGGAAAAGTGACTTGGGCCATTTTTCCAGCACCAGGGCTTATAAAAACATATTTTATAAGTACGCTACATATATCTACAGGACCCTCACCCCAGGGCCACCTAGGGGAGACTTTAGGGGTTCTCAATATGTAAAAATATTGCAGATCTTCCCTCGACGGTGCTCCTACCACCAAAGTCGATTTTGGGCAGCTGTTTATCACAATGTGGGGAGGGAAATGTGCAATTTCACTTTACCCAGGGCATATAAAACTCATTTTATAAGGGTCCACCTTATAGATACCTGACCCCCACCCCCGGGGCACCTAGGGGAGACCCTGGGGGTACCTAATATGCCCAAACATTGTAGGCTAACCATTTTTTAGTGCCCCAGCACAAAAGTCGAGTTTGGGCACAAATTGCTTTTTAAAAGCAGTCCTGCCACACAGAGCCACTTTTAAAATGACCTCAGGCTTCAGCAGTGCACACATGCAAGTGCAGAAAGGTCTGCTGGCCTCTAAACTGCTATGCCCTATTATATACTAGGGACTGTTAGGTAGTTTCAACCCCCCTGCCCTAATATGTACTAGGGCCCTATGGGGTAGGTCATGCCAATCACAGGGATACCCCAACCCTTAGTGTACCCTAGTGTATGTAGGTGTTTTCAATGTATTCTGAGGGGGATATTCTCAAGAACTGGCGATAATTATTGCCAACCTAGGCTAACGCAATTTAACATAACGCCGTCCATCGCGGGAAACCAACGCCGCGTTAACAGCGTATTCACAACACGCCGGCAACAGGCGATAGTGTCCCGATAACGCGTCAAATGTCCGCGATAAAATTACCGGGACGCCGATAAAAAAGGAAACCCGAACGTGAAAAAAGTGGCGATGGGCCCAACAGCGATAAAAACATCAGCGATAAGTAGCGCCAGGCCTGCAATCCCCACGTCAGGCGGGAAAAATCACCATAAAAGCTGCAAAAAAAAAAGAGAGAAATCAAAACCCAAACCCAAACACCTGAGAAGCACCATGGAGGACGCTGGAGCAACTACAGAGCCCAACCAGAACCCCACAAACCCCCAGAGGACCAGACAGCGACCTCGGGGAAGGAGAAGGGCATGAAGTAGAAGAAGAGGAACCCGCGATTCAGTCCGCAGGAAAACAAGATCCTGAATACGGAG
Organism: Calotriton arnoldi; assembly: GCA_963921515.1. NCBI lineage: Eukaryota > Metazoa > Chordata > Amphibia > Caudata > Salamandridae > Calotriton > Calotriton arnoldi. The sequence continues at coordinate 3,375,598 of CAWUFW010000140.1, forward strand.
GTGACAGAACACCACCAACAACTGTTCATCACCTCCACTGTGTCATTGGCAACTAAAAATGCAATATGGCAGTCCATCTTGGCCAAGGTGAATGCAGTCAGAGTGAAGAGAAGGGAAGTGGACGACTGCAAGAAGCGCTGGAATGATGTGAAGCGCAAAACCAAGCTGAAACTCGCTAACAACCGGAAGGCAGCAATGCAGACTGGAGGTGGGAGTCCAGCGCCACATCAGGAGCTGGATGAGATGGAGGAAATGGTGTCCACAGTCATCAGTGGTGAGACGGTGGCAGGAGTAGGGGGACTGGACACTGCTCAACATGACCTGACCCAACAGCAACAGGGTGAGTAACGACCAGGGACGGGGGAGATGGGCACAACGGCACACATGCACAGTTAAGTATAGCACAGTGCACACCCACAATGACTATGGATCATGTCCCTGATCTCCCTGGCATACTGCAGCACACATAGAAACAGTAAGTAGGCCCCCGTCGACAATGTGCCCAGAGGGGGCCCTCCCCAGACATCACCAATCTCACAACAAACCCATGCATGTGCAAACCCATGCACATGCACAAGGCTGGCCCTCCACGGGGCAACAATGTAAAGTGGGGTATGCATGGCCATGTACTGGTCCAGCTCCAACACTCCACCGAATGTGACCAAAACATTCTAATTCACACAGATGTGCCATGTCTATTAGCAAGCAAGTATGAAATCATGGATGAATGTAGGGGCAGTGATACCAGAAAAAGGTACTCCCTGGGAACTGATATCAATGCGCATGTTTGACCGTGACCCAGACAGGCAGTGAGATGACTGGGAATGTGTGAACTACGTGTGGCCTCAGTGCTCCTAAACAACAATCTCGCAATTTCCCAACTTAGCCCCACGTCAATGTAGGAAATAGGGCTGTGTGTAAAAATGCCTAAGTCTAAGTTATGTGGATGCCACAGCTCGGAGCAATGATTTGTTTGAGTGTGCAGCGGTTGGACTCCTGGGATGGTCTGTGCGTAAGTGTGAAGGTCATTCCATGCAAGAGAACTGCGAGCAAGGACCCCTGTGTGTGGGGTGTGTATACGTTGGTCCTTGGTTAGCGCTGTGCGTAGTGTGGGAGTCGTCATCAGCTGCTATGGTATCTCTCAGGGGGTGCCGGGCGCATGCAATTCCAAGGTCGGAGGTGCAGATGTGCTACCGCCTTCTAGTTCAGACAAAGGAGCTTTCATCCCTAATGTTAGTTTGTCATATGCTTGCATTCTGGAAAAGTGATGTGGTTTGGGGGGGATGTCACTGCTTTGCCTTCCGGCACGGTATTCCTGCTGGCTTATTAGCTGGTGTGCATCTCCCATGTTGCTGAGGTGTTCACTGTGCCCCCATCCCCCTTACGTCCATGTTGCCCATGTTGTGGGACTTGAGTCACAGGGTGCATCTCTGCATCAGGGTGGTTCATATTTGACCCCAAATGACACCCGCAATTTCATATCTGACCCCAAACGACACCCGCAAATTCATATCTTACCCCGAATGACACCCTTTTGTCTTTTTTGGAACACCAATGACAGCCTTCATGTCATGTTTTTGTACACATGTGATACACTGATGAGTGGGATTACGTACCACATTTGACACCCTGAAATGGCATTCCGAATATGTGACACCCTGAACAGCCTCTCTGTACAGAGGTGACATACCCACCATCTATTTGCCATTTGTGAGATTGTTAGCACTTAATGTTTCACTTACACTTGTCAGAGTGATGTGCTAATGCAGAGGACTACAGCGATACAAAAGGGGATGATGGACGGAATGTTTGAGCCAATCAAACACTCACCCCCAGTCAACTGATCTGGGTTTAATCCATCATCATTCTTCAGCTCACTCCACCACCCCAGTTCAGACATGGCCATATGCAAATCAGTCTGACCCTGTGCCTCATGGGAACAGTCCAGCCCGAACTGCCAAGCCATGTCTTCCCTGGACCGGAAACAAGCATCCTAGGACCGGTTTCTGGCATTTCAGCCGTCATCAGCCAGGCTTGCTTGAATCCAGTGGCAAAGTGAGCAAGGGACCCACGTCTGGGCATACCCCGCCAACTTAGGGCGACCAAAGCGATACAAAAGGGATGATGGACGGAATGTTTGAGCCAATCAAACACTCACCCCCAGTCAACTGATCTGGGTTTAATCCATCATCATTCTTCAGCTCACTCCACCACCCCAGTTCAGACATGGCCATATGCAAATCAGTCTGACCCTGTGCCTCATGGGAACAGTCCAGCCCGAACTGCCAAGCCATGTCTTCCCTGGACCGGAAACAAGCATCCTAGGACCGGTTTCTGGCATTTCAGCCGTCATCAGCCAGGCTTGCTTGAATCCAGTGGCAAAGTGAGCAAGGGACCCACGTCTGGGCATACCCCGCCAACTTAGGGCGACCAAAGCGATACAAAGGGGATGATGGACGGAATGTTTGAGCCAATCAAACACTCACCCCCAGTCAACTGATCTGGGTATAATCCATCATCATTCTTCAGCTCACTCCACCACCCCAGTTCAGACATGGCCATATGCAAATCAGTCTGACCCTGTGCCTCATGGGAACAGTCCAGCCCGAACTGCCAAGCCATGTCTTCCCTGGACCGGAAACAAGCATCCTAGGACCGGTTTCTGGCATTTCAGCCGTCATCAGCCAGGCTTGCTTGAATCCAGTGGCAAAGTGAGCAAGGGACCCACGTCTGGGCATACCCCGACAACTTAGGGCGACCAAAGCGATACAAAAGGGGATGATGGACGGAATGTTTGAGCCAATCAAACACTCACCCCCAGTCAACTGATCTGGGTTTAATCCATCATCATTCTTCAGCTCACTTCACCACCCCAGTTCAGACATGGCCATATGCAAATCAGTCTGACCCTGTGCCTCATGGGAACAGTCCAGCCCGAACTGCCAAGCCATGTCTTCCCTGGACCGGAAACAAGCATCCTAGGACCGGTTTCTGGCATTTCAGCCGTCATCAGCCAGGCTTGCTTGAATCCAGTGGCAAAGTGAGCAAGAGACCCACGTCTGGGCATACCCCCGCCAAATTAGGGCGACCAAAGCGATACAAAAGGGGATGATGGACGGAATGTTTGAGCCAATCAAACACTCACCCCCAGTCAACTGATCTGGGTTTAATCCATCATCATTCTTCAGCTCACTCCACCACCCCAGTTCAGACATGGCCATATGCAAATCAGTCTGACCCTGTGCCTCATGGGAACAGTCCAGCCCGAACTGCCAAGCCATGTCTTCCCTGGACCGGAAACAAGCATCCTAGGACCGGTTTCTGGCATTTCAGCCGTCATCAGCCAGGCTTGCTTGAATCCAGTGGCAAAGTGAGCAAGGGACCCACGTCTGGGCATACCCCCGCCAACTTAGGGCGACCAAGCGATACAAAGGGGATGATGGACGGAATGTTTGAGCCAATCAAACACTCACCCCCAGTCAACTGATCTGGGTTTAATCCATCATCATTCTTCAGCTCACTCCACCACCCCAGTTCAGACATGGCCATATGCAAATCAGTCTGACCCTGTGCCTCATGGGAACAGTCCAGCCCGAACTGCCAAGCCATGTCTTCCCTGGACCGGAAACAAGCATCCAAGGACCGGTTTCTGGCATTTCAGCCGTCATCAGCCAGGCTTGCTTGAATCCAGTGGCAAAGTGAGCAAGGGACCCACGTCTGGGCATACCCCCGCCAACTTAGGGCGACCAAAGCGATACAAAAGGGATGATGGACGGAATGTTTGAGCCAATCAAACACTCACCCCCAGTCAACTGATCTGGGTTTAATCCATCATCATTCTTCAGCTCACTCCACCACCCCAGTTCAGACATGGCCATATGCAAATCAGTCTGACCCTGTGCCTCATGGGAACAGTCCAGCCCGAACTGCCAAGCCATGTCTTCCCTGGACCGGAAACAAGCATCCTAGGACCGGTTTCTGGCATTTCAGCCGTCATCAGCCAGGCTTGCTTGAATCCAGTGGCAAAGTGAGCAAGGGACCGGTCCAGGGAAGACATGGCTTGGCAGTTCGGGCTGGACTGTTCCCATGAGGCACAGGGTCAGACTGATTTGCATATGGCCATGTCTGAACTGGGGTGGTGGAGTGAGCTAAAGAATGATGATGGATTAAACCCAGATCAGTTGACTGGGGTGAGTGTTTGATTTGCTCAAACTCTCCGTCCATCATCCCCTTTGGTATCGCTTTGTTCGCCCTAAGTTGGCAGGGTATGCCCAGACGTGGGTCCCTTGCTCACTTTGCCACTGGATTCAAGCTAGCCTGGCTGATGACGGCTGAATGGCCAGAAACCGGTCCCAGGATGCTTGTTTCCGGTCCAGGGAAGACATGGCTTGGCAGTTCGGGCTGGACTGTTCCCATGAGGCACAGGGTCAGACTGATTTGCATATGGCCATGTCTGAACTGGGGTGGTGGAGTGAGCTAAAGAATGATGATGGATTAAACCCAGATCAGTTGACTGGGGGTGAGTGTTTGATTTGCTCAAACTCTCCGTCCATCATCCCCTTTGGTATCGCTTGTTCGCCCTAAGTTGGCAGGGTATGCCCAGACGTGGGTCCCTTGCTCACTTTGCCACTGGATTCAAGCTAGCCTGGCTGATGACGGCTGAATGGCCAGAAACCGGTCCCAGGATGCTTGTTTCCGGTCCAGGGAAGACATGGCTTGGCAGTTCGGGCTGGACTGTTCCCATGAGGCACAGGGTCAGACTGATTTGCATATGGCCATGTCTGAACTGGGGTGGTGGAGTGAGCTAAAGAATGATGATGGATTAAACCCAGATCAGTTGACTGGGGGTGAGTGTTTGATTTGCTCAAACGCTCCGTCCATCATCCCCTTTGGTATCGCTTTGTTCGCCCCTAAGTTGGCAGGGTATGCCCAGACGTGGGTCCCTTGCTCACTTTGCCACTGGATTCAAGCTAGCCTGGCTGATGACGGCTGAATGGCCAGAAACCGGTCCCAGGATGCTTGTTTCCGGTCCAGGGAAGACATGGCTTGGCAGTTCGGGCTGGACTGTTCCCATGAGGCACAGGGTCAGACTGATTTGCATATGGCCATGTCTGAACTGGGGTGGTGGAGCGAGCTAAAGAATGATGATGGATTAAACCCAGATCAGTTGACTGGGGGTGAGTGTTTGATTTGCTCAAACGCTCCGTCCATCATCCCCTTTGGTATCGCAATGCAGAGGACTGACATGCACACAGGGAATGTGTGTTGCAATGAATTTATTCGCACATGCTGGTCATGTGGTCATTTTGTACTGTTCCATGATTGCTAAGGACTGTCACAATGTGACGTGCTCATGCGAAGAAATTGTCAATGATTGTGTTCCTTTGGGCTATTCCTGCTGCAGCTGCAGTGGGGTGTGGTCCACCTGCCTCATCTTCCTCGTCACCGTCCAGTGCATCTGGCACTTGGATCCATGGGGCATTGCTGCGTACACATATGTTGTGCAATACACAACATGCAATCATCATCTTGCACACTATTTCTGGGCTGTACAGGAGTCTACCACCTGTGATGTCCAGGCACCTGAAACGTGACTTTAACACGCCAAATGTGCGCTCAACAATGCCCCTGGTGCGTTTGTGGGCCACATTGTACTGCCTCTGGGCCGGGGTGTTCGGAGCTCGGAGGGGTGTCGTCATCCACGGGCAGAGTGCATATCCTTGATCACCTGTGACAGGTAAGTGAGATCAGTGTAAACTGGTGGTTCTGCATGCTGTGTTGGCAGACTTACAAATTTTGTGGTGTGTGATTTGTGTGACTTTGGGATTCATGTTTGCCATGTATTGCTCCTGGCAAATGTGCGGGGTCAATGTGTGTTACGTAGCCTCACAGCTGCTCCTCCCTCCCCCGGGCCTATTTACTTGTGTGCACTGCGCAGTTGCATCACTTGCACTCCTACGGCACACCTTTGTCATGCCTGTCTGCGCATGTCCGCAAGCCTGACAACAACACTGTAATGTTGGCCATTGAAGGTGGGCGGCCACGTGTGTGTAGGCCTTGGTAAGGATAGGGCGGACACAGATGTGGAGTTCAGGCCTGGCTGAACTCTCGCTGCAATTGAGGCTAGGCCTTTGGCTTATGCTGCGGCAATGAAGGTACACACACAACAGTTGGCATGTATGAGCCAAGACCCCGAGCGCTCCTTCATTTTTCCATTCGGGCAAGCCCGCCCTCCGGGTGCATGCTATTGTCATGTCATGTCATGTGGGTAACACGATCAAGCATAAAAAGCTTTGGGTACGAGTGGCAGCTCTCAAAGAGGGTTTGCCACTTACACATGTTATACATGCTCTTGGCCATCAGCGCGTGGGACCACACGCTGTAGGCAACACTCTGGCTGACGAGGCAGCCAGAAATGCAGTAGCCACTTGTTCAGTAGCAGCAGTCACAAGGTCTATGACAAAAGTCGATACCGACATACTGGCAGCCGTAGCGGCTACCAGAGACGGGACGTAATACCCACAGGGGTTTCCGTCCAAATATGAATACCAATTGTTCCCGGAACAAGTTCCGACAGTAACAATTCCTTACGTTGGGGATCCGCTGATTCCATACGAGGACCGCAGACAAGCGTTGATCACAGCTGCACTTGAGGGCATGGCTTCGGCGCACGCCGGTGTATCGGCAACGGTGTCCCTCTTGCAGCAACGTTCTGTTTCCGCCCCCGCATGGCATTGCTGATAGCTCTCTGTGGCCTTCTGTTCCCACTATGAAAGCAAGCTTCAACAAATTAAGTAGGCTCAAAGCACTGTTATTCCAACATGAAGTTGCGTTGACCTCGGCCCGTGAAACATTCGAGCTACAGGTGGCTCGGACATCAAGTGAAATACAACCCCTATGAAATACCAATCTCCCACTACATTTCGGGGAGTTGATACACCAATTATTCAATGTTTCTGACACAGGAGGCCTTGCACCTTTTTTCAAATTGTTGGGCTCAGGTCTTGTGTCCTCGTTTCAAAGGATATTTGGTGTAATTCCGGCTTTTATTCATTCCACTTTTTTCCTGCGCTTTTGGTGGGTTGCCGTTGATCCTCTTGCTCGCTGGTGCTGTCCTGGTACTTGTTTTACTACTTCGTAATGGCTGCCCTTCATGTGGTACTCGATCATCCGGTCCAGCTGGAGCTGTACCGTAGCCGATTGCATGAATTCCTTGGTTGCCTGCCTATGGCTGTTGTGGGTGCTGCCTACAATGTGACTTACAGATATGCATACTTTACATGCGTTCATCCAGTTTTTTGGTGCCGCGACTGTCCTTTCTCCTGGGCTTTGGATTTGTGCCTCTCAAACGCCATACAGCCTTGCCCTGATTACGACCTGTTGCTGTGGCCCCTATTGCGTCATGATCAGTCATGTGCAACTGGTACAAGCATTCTGATGGCGGCCGTGAATGGAGTGCTGGCACAATGGGACATCTGTGAAGGGGAGTCGCGCCTGCTGCACCACAGCTACATTGAGTACGATACAGGATGTCCGACCATGCTTTTTGAAGCTATGGATTATGATGAGCACGTATGCTCCTTCGAGTTGTTGAATTGGGTGTTGTCCCTCCTTGTCTTTGAGGAGGGGGACCGTCTTTGGGAACACCTTGCCTTCCAAGGTTCAACGGATCTCATTTGATTCCGATGATTAATGTTCAACAAGACATTTTTATTTTATTCTTCTTCTCGTATTTTACCGCTAATCAACCTTATTATGATTTTGATTTCATTGAACTTTGCCCTTGCTATGCACAGTGCTTTGACTCTGCTTGCGACTTGGACCTTGTTTCTTCTATTCTTCTGCAACCTGGCCAGGGGGAGGGTGTCATGTGGATTTAGGGGACCCCGTTGACATCTTTAGGTTAGAATGGGTCCGGAGGTCATGATGCTGCTTTTGTACACGACACTACAGGCTTATTCTTATGCAAGAATCTTTTCGCTGGTCACATGCGAGCCGCATGCTGCGCTGGTTCCCTGCTTGTTCCTGGAGTTTAGTCTGTGCATTGTGAGCAAGGTCAAACAACACCGTCCCTTGTTATTTTGATCTGGTCAGGCCCTGGCACATAGACAAAACATACCCTGCAGCTGCTGTTTGTGGGACACGCACCTTTTTTTTGATATTAGGAGAATACATGTTACACGCAGACACACTTGAGGAGTGACTTTTCATGAATGAAGAGCTGTATGGAGCTGTGATGTAGAGACACGATCTATGTCTTAGAGGTATGGGGTCTGCTATGCAAACCCAGAGATCTTCTATGATGTCATCTTGGTTTTCCCGTCCATGGGGAGGGAGTGTAGGTTTTATAGTCCTGTCTCCAGAATCAATATACAATGATTTCTCCTTTTATTTTGTATGGACTTGCTACAATGCTGACAATGTTTGTATTATGCATTCTAATTTTAGTAGTGGCTCGTATACTGCATTTCAGAGCACGTTAGTTGAAATAAACATTTTACACTAACTCAGTGACTCTGTCAATCTCTTGTTGTGGATGAGTACGGGAGTCAGAGCGATAGGGAATAACCTGTTACCACGATCCCTGAGTGATTGGGGGAGTGTTGTGTTCTGGGTTGTCTAAACGCCTGTTTCTCTATCTGTGTATAGGAGGGCAGGTGGGACACTATAGCTAGCCGGTCGTGGGCTCGTGGGTACTGAGGCTGTAGTAAGGCGTAGCCCCTATATACCGGAGTCCTGCATTGCTGTGCATAGTTCTGTGTATGTGCAGAATCCCGACAACACTACATTGCGACATTGTCGATTAGGGGCCGGGTGGCGCCGACACCACAACAGAGACACACGCCATAGTTGCTTTGGTGGCCATCCCGGAAGTGAACCACGCCCAGAGCCCCGGGCTGTTTATTCACACTCCTGCGCTGGACTGGCGTACGCCGTCCCAGCCCACTATGCTTACAGGGGGGGCAACATAGCTACATGTCCAAGGTCTTCCCCACTGCCTGAGGTGACATGGTTGCGTCCACTGTCCACAACACTACCGTCACCAGCAGTATATGTCCACATGGACATGTCTGTGCTCTGCATACTCAAGACTGTCCAGCACATCACCGCCACACTTGGCATTGTGTACATTCTTATTCATGGGTCCATTGCCTCCTTCGCACATTCTTGGTTCCCACCTCTCCCCACCTTCTGCAATTGTGTGGCAGAGGGGCTATGCCTTTGTGGATGGTTTGTCTACATGTCTGGCCCCTGTTGCCACAGTTACTTGTGTTGTCGTGTCTGATAGGTGGGCATGTTTGTTGGCATGTTGTATTTGATTTTGTTACGTGTGCATTCCCACAGTTGTGATTTGTATGATTGTGGAGTTGAGGTGTGTGGTGTGTTCCGTTGGTACTTACCAACGAGCAGTGCATTTCCATAGGTGCCATCCTGAAAGCGCTGGTTGATGATGGACTGTCGGAAGATGTGGGAGTCATGCACACTGCCTGGGAAGTTGGCGACGGCATTGGTGAACAGTCCCCGGTGGTCCACTTTTGCCTGCACATTGATGGGATGCGTGTGCTTTCTGTTGCGGTAATTGTGTGCAGTGTCGGCAGGGGGCACAAGTAGGACATGTGTGCAGTCAATTGCCCCCAACACGTGCGGGAAGCCAGCTATGGCATCGGAGCCTTGCTTGGTCTCCAGCTGTTCCTGCGCAGTGTGGGGGAAGTGAAGGTGCTAGGGTATCAAGCTGATGATGGCATCCAAGACAGGTATGTGGAACTTTGATAGGTCTGGCTGTGAGACTCCTCCGACTCTGGCAGTTGTTGGTTGGAAGGTACCAGAGGCCAACAAGTGCAGCACAGCCAGCAGCTTTGCCTGCGGAGGGATGTTGGTTGTCTGCTGTGTTGGTACCGTCAGCCTGTGGGCAATGTGGGTCAGGATGCGGAGGATGGTTGTCCTTTTGAGCCTGTAGTGGGCAATGACATCCTCTGGCGTTGAGTCTCTGAGGCTGGTGCATTTTCGAAAGGTCCGCTGTCTTGTTCTGCGCTGCCTCGTTGGCAGCCGGGGGGGTGGTCCTGGGTGGCGGTGGGTGTTGTGGCCCTCTTGGGTCTCCAAGCTGCATGATTAGTAGCTCCATGGCATCTGTTGGTCTTCAGATGTGGCTGTGGGCTGTGCTCCCTTTATGCTGCAGGTTTTCGTCCTACTTAAGACCAGGTGAGAGCAGGTCTTAAGTCCCTGCTGCTAACGTGCCTTATCGCCTGTTTTTGGACCGCATCGCCGATCTGGCTGGTCGTTGAGAATATCGCGAGGTGGTGTTATCGTGAGTTTTTGCACAGGAACGCCTACTCTGCATATGATTAGCGTTAGTTGTCGCTGTCAGCCTTGGCGATGTTTTTAGCGGCAGCTATCGCAGGAAAACTGACGATGTGGGCTGTTAGCGCAGACTTGTGAATAGGGTGATGGGTCTATTGCCACTTTCGTGGCGGTAAAGTGCCGCTGACTCGGCGATGGGTCCTTGAGAATATGCCCCTAATTGTTTTCAGCATAGCACTGGCCCTGGTTAGGCAGAGCCCAGGGTCAGTCTGAGTCAGTTATCACCAGTACCAGTCAGCAAAAAGTTGGGGGGTGCCCAGGGCACAGGATAACTTTGCAACACAGCCCCCCCCCCAAACGAAAGATGATGGGTTACTAACCTACACCCTGGTAGTCCTCATCAGCTAAGTGGAAAAACCTGGAAAGTCCATTCGCATTTGCATGGGCATCCCCAGGTCTGTGTTCCACTGTAAAGTCCATTCCCTGTAGGGAAATGGACCACCTTAACAGCTTGGGATTCTCCCCTCTCATCTGCATGAGCCATCTGAGAGGCCTGTGGTCCGTTTGAACACAAAAGTGAGTCCCAAACAAATATGGTCTCAACTTTTTCAGGGACCAAACCAAAGCAAAAGCCTCTCTCTCAATGGCACTCCACCTCTGCTCTCTGGGAAGAAGCCTACTGCTAATAAAGGTAACTGGCTGATCAAGGCCCTCTTCATTTAGCTGTGACAACACTGCCCCAATCCCTTGTTCTGAAGCATCTGTCTGAACCACAAATTCTTTTGTGTAGTCAGGGGCCAGCAACACTGGTGCTGAACACATAGCAACTTTCAGAGTGTCAAAAGCCTTCTGACACTCTGGGGTCCAATACACCTTTTTGGGCCTCTTCTTAAAAGTGAGTTTGGTTAGGGGCCCAACAATGGTCCCATAATTTTGAACAAACTTTCTATAATACCCTGTCAGTCCAAGGAATGCCCTGACCTGAGTCTGGGTAACAGGAGCTGTCCAATCCAAAATAGTTCGGATTTTAGCTTGGAGAGGCTGTACATGTCCCCCACCTTCCAGGTGGCCCAGGACACCACAGAACTCTGCCCTATTTGGCACTTACTTGCCTTAATAGTCAGGCCTGCTTGCTGCAGGGCCTGAAGCACTTCCCTTAGGTGGCTTAAGTGATCCCCCCAGGTAGAACTGTATACAGCTATATCATCCAGGTAAGCTGCACTGAACTGTTCCAACCCAGACAAGACCCTGTTCACCAACCTTTGGAAGGTGGCAGGTGCATTCTTTAAGCCAAAGGGCATTACCTTGAACTGATAATGTCCCTCTGGTGTGGAGAATGCTGACCTCACCTTTGCTCCAACAGTGAGGGAAATCTGCCAGTAACCTGAAGTCACATCAAAAGTACTCAGGTACTTAGCAGCCCCTAACCTGTCAATGAGCTCATCAGCTCTAGGTATAGGGTGACCGTCAGTCTTGGTGACTGCATTCAATCCTCTGTAGTCCACACAGAACCTTAACTCCTTGGGTCCCTGTGGTATCCTGCTTTCATTTCTGTCTAGTCCTTTCTCTGTGTTCTATACTCTGTTGCTCAGCCAGTCTAAGTGATGTCACAGAATGTGCCCTGTTTGAGTAGTATTGTCAGCTGCTGTATATGGGCTGAGCAGCAGGGATGCTGCTCCCGGTGGGGCTAATACTATATCTATCTTCTTATCATCTGAAATTCCTGTAACTGTTCAAATTGGATTGAAGTGAAGAATAAATCATCATTTGGATACAACTACATCTCAGTCTACCTCCTTTCCTGAATTTCACACTGGCAACGAGCGGAAAAGGACTCACCTGGGACAAAAAGACATTACCGAAATTAAAGTGGAATCATCTTTGCTACTAAAAATAAAAAGAATAAGAGACAGTAAGTGTACTTTAAAAATATATGCGCCTGGGAGCCCCACCGGTGTCTGTTCCATCAGACAGCCTCAACCCAGGGCATTGAATCTGGCTCTGCTGAGCTAATTTTACGAGCTACTACACGTCAAGTGATAAAAGGTGATCTCATCAAGAGCGATTGGCTGCACTTTATGGGACTGCGCAACATTCACATGTGCCAAGGATTTGAAATTCTGACTGCCTGCAATTTTGCTTTTATGTACTAGAAACTTGTAATTGCGGTATTTTTCAGCACGTTTCATGTGAATTGGAATCTACTCTCAACTGATGATATACATATGAGGAGAGTAGTAAATGCTTCAAGAGATTTGCAGTTGTGCAAGCTGCAAGTGTTTACATTTTTGCAGAGTGCCTCTTCACCTTGAACTCAGCCTTGTGTCTGCTAAGCCGCTGCTTTATTCTCGGGGCCGCGGGGTATATTATAATGCGGCATTAATATTACCCTGTGCAAACTTTTGGGTAAACTAACTCTCGCGGACTTTGCTGCTCGTGAATTACGAGCGGTGTGGTTACTGTTGTAGATCACGCGTTCACTGCGTTTATTTTCAAAATTTAAGACTCACCGCATTTCTGCACGCGCTGGAGCCTCTGTAACTGGAACGTTCAGGAGGCGGTAGTTCTTTCGACTGCTGCAGCATGGCATCCATGATGACGACTGACGGCGAGTTACGCAGATGACGACCCTATGTGCTGAACTGTTAGTTTCCTTGGCTACATTTCGTTCATGGAGGTTTCGTGCCTGATGGAAGCCACTGTTCTTCTTCACTGACTCTATCCTGCGTTGCCTCGAACGTGTATGGGTGTTGCCGTTGCGAAAGGCGCTCGGTGCAGGATAAGAAGAATTAAAAAAAAACTTGTGGTTTATGCGATGTATCGACTTGTGTAATTTGTAATTTAAGTAAAGGACTTTATTAACTCTTACTTCCCAACAGGAGGACACTCAGGAACTAGGTTCGAGTACCGTTGTTACTTTCTCATGTTCACTCAACATTGTTGATTATTTGAAATAATTAATAGTCCTGCATTTGCATATAAGAATGTTTTGAATGTATTGCCTATCTGAATTTAAATTGTTCATTTAAGTCTTTATTGTGGTAGTTTTGCTACTTGCCTGAATGTGAATTTACCATGCTTAATTTGTTCCTTTATTTGTTTGTAAGCATTTGATGAGATGCTGCATGTATTGACTTGGCCGTGTTTTTCCTAATGTTATTATTCTGCACTTACTTTTACCAGTGCTAGGATTGCTTATTGATGGCATCCTAAACTATCCTTCTTTTATTGTGACGCCAAGTCTTACTTGATTCTCTTTGTGCTTGAAGTGTGTTTTGATGTATGGTTGCAATCTTATCATTTTGAGGGGGTGCCCTGCGGTTCCTAATTGTGTGTAATTTCCTGGTGGTGAGCGAGTTATTGAGCTCAAATTTTTTTTGAGGGTACATCTTCTCTTGTTTAAACTTTCTGGTCATGGGTATTTAGTGTGCTCATATCCTTTTACACTTACAAGTGCTAGGATTGCTGTTTGCTTGCATTCTAAACTATTGTTGTGCTAAAACTATACTTGGTTTGACTTGTGGTGAGCATAATGTTTAAGCTCATACTACTGATGATGGGGCATTTTACGTCCCAAATCACTTTTACGGGGCACATTCTCTCCATGTTTGCATTTACTGTTTCTAGGTGGTGGACATTTGCTGCGTCCAAACCTTTTTCTGAGTGATGGTGGATTCTCTAACCACATTTACGGGGCACTTTCGCTCCATGTTTGCATTTACTGTTTATAGGTGGTGGACATTTGCTGCGTTCAAACCTTTTCTGTGTGGTGGTGGTTTTTTTCTAATACTTGCACTCAAACCACGTTAAGTGAGCACTTTCGCTCCACTTTTGCTTTTATTGTTATGCGTTTTGCATTTTGTTGTTCCGGGTGTTGGGACGCTTCTGAGGGCTCACACCCACTTGCTTTTACATTTATTGTGTTACTTTCTTTATTGCACATATATCTCTTCTGTTGAAAGGGTGTGTGTGTGTATGTTTTGTGTTTTTCTATCCGTTTTTCCTTCCTCTTTACTTATTTGTTCTCACTTCCATACCTCTTGCCTCTTTATTTGTTATTGTTTTCGTTAGGGAGGGAGATGTGTGGTATCCTGCTTTCATTTCTGTCTAGTCCTTTCTCTGTGTTCTGTACTCTGCTGCTCAGCCAGTCTAAGTGATGTCACAGAATGTTCCCTGTGTGTATGTTTGAGTAGTATTGTCAGTTGCTGTATGTGGGCTGAGCAGCAGGGATGCTGCTCCCGGTGGGGCTAATACTATATCTATCTTCTTATCATCTGAAATTCCTGTAACTGTTCACATTGGATTGAACTGAAGGCTAAATCATCATTTGGATACAACTACATCTCAGTCTATCTACTTTCCTGAATTTCACACTCCCCCCTGAGGATTAGGTTTAGGTACCAGCACCACTGGACTGGCCCATGCACTCTCAGACGGTTCAATTACCCCCAATTCCAGCATCTTAGCAATCTCAGCTTTAATGCTGGCTCTGACATGGTCAGACAACCTGTACAGTTTATTTTTGACAGGTAGGCTGTCACCAGTGTCAATGTGGTGCACACACCACTCAGTGATGCCTGGTGTCAAAGAGAACAGGCCAGCAAACTGCTCCAGCACTAGCTTACAGTCTCTGTGCTGCTGGTCTGTCAACTTGGGAGAGAGCAGAACTCCCTCCACTGACCCATCATGCATGTTAGTGGAGAGGAGGTTGGGCACCGGCTCAGTTTCCTCCTCCACTCCCTCATCAGTGACCAGTAACATGGTCATGTCTGCCCTGTCATGGTGGGGTTTCAATCTACTCACATGCAGGACCCTATGAGGGTTCCTGGAGGTACCAAGGTCAACCAAATAGGTAATCTCACCCTTCTTTTCTAAGATTGGATAGGGCCCACTCCACTTGTCATGGAGGGCCCTGGGAGCCATAGGCGCCAACACCCACACCAATTGTCCTGGAGTATACTCAGGCATGGTAGCCTTCTGATCATACCAGTGCTTCATGAGCTCCTGGCTGGCCTCCAGTTTCCTGTTTGCCTTGTACATGTACTCTGCCATTCTAGATCTCAGGCCTAGCACATAGTCAAGCACATTGTCCTTTGCTTCTTTAAGAGGCTTCTCTAAAGACTCAGCAGGCTCAATGGCCCCCTCACAGGGTGTCCAAACAACAACTCAAAGGGACTGAAACCAACCCCTTTCTGTGGCACCTCCCTGTAGGCAAACAGTAGGCATGGGAGGAGAACATCCCATCTCCTCCTGAGTTTTTCTGACAACCCTTGTATCATGCACTTCAGGGTTTTGTTGAATCTCTCAACAAGACCATTTGCTTGTGGGTGATAGGGGGTGGTGAACTTGTAGTTGACACCACACTCATCCCACATAGCAGTCAGATAGCTGGACAGGAAGTTCGTGCCCCTATCTGATACCACCTCTTTCAGAAAACCCACTCTGGTGAACACACCAAGCAGTGCTCTAGCCACTGCAGGAGCATCAATGGTTCTAAGAGGGATTGCTTCAGGGTACCTAGTGGCATGGCCCACTACCACTAAGATATACCTATTCCCTGATGCAGTAGGTGGGTCCAGGGGACCAACAATGTCTATCCCCACCCTTTCAAAAGGAACCCCAACCACTGGCCGTGGTATTAGGGGAGCCTTTGTCTTGCCCCCTGCCTTGCCACTGGCCTGACAGGTGACACAGGAGCTGCAAAACTCCTTTACCTTTTCAGACATATGGGCCAATAGAAATGGCTCACCAACCGGTTCCATGTCTTTGTCTGTCCCAAATGTCCTGCCAAGGGGATATCATGACCCAAAGTCAGGATGAACTCTTTGTACTTCTGGGGCACCACCAACCTCCTTGTGGCCCCCTCCTTGAGGTTTTTGGCCTCAGTAAAAGCAGTCCATCTTCCCAGTAGAGTTTGTGAAACCCACTGTCATCCCCCTCCTCTTGCTTAGAAGCAATGCGCCTCAAGCTCTCAAGGGTGGGACAGTCTTGCAGTCCCTTACTGAACTCCTCTCTGGAGGGTCCACCTGCTCCTGTCAGTTCTGCCAAATCTGACAGCTCTGGCAGGAATGGAGTCCCTCCCTCAGAGGCCAGATCTTCCCCATCAGGGTTAGATTCTTCCTGCACCTCTGGAGTTCCCTGGGCTGGCTCACCAGGCCCAGTACCCTTGTCCTTGGATGCTTGGCCCTTTGTTCCAGGGTCCAAGTATCCAGCCCCCCCCCCTTCTGGCTAGTCTGTGACCTAGTCACAGCACATACCCACTCAGGGAGCTCCAATATTTTCATATGGAGTCCTCTCTCCACCTCTGACCACTGAGAGGCTTCAAGATCATTGCCCAGTAAACACTGGACTGGGAGCACCGTTGACACAGCTACCTTCATAGGGCCTGTCACACCTCCCCATTCCAAATCCATCACAGCCATAGGATGGAGTTTGGTAGTGCTGTCTGCATAAGTCACCTGGTGAAACACACCAGGTAGCAACCTCCCTGGAGGCACCAGCTCATCCAGGACCATAGTTACACTACCCCCTGTGTCTCTGATAGCCTCAACATCAGTCCCATTCACTGTAGGCCTCTGCCTGTACTTGTCCATGTTTGGAGGTAAGGCAGCAAGGGTTGCAATATTCACCCCACCCAAGGACACTAAGGTTGCTTCCACCACCTGACTACCCCTCTCTGGGGCACCACTCTCCACCCCTACACTTACACTGGCAATCCCTGTGGATGGCCCCTTAGGGGTGAGCTTCTTGGCGAAGACAGCATCTCCCTGTTTGTGCCCTGGCTGGTTACAGTCAAAGCACTTACCCACTTTTGAGGGATCAAAGAACCTACCATTCTTTCCCTGATACCCCCTCCCTTTGAATTTGGGTTGGCTCGGGGCGCCCCCTCCTTGGGCAGGTTTTTGTGGGTCTTTGGAGGACTCCTTCTGGTTTTGACCTTCTTTTCCCTGGGCTTTGATCTGGAGAGGGACCTGTCCTCCTTTCTTCTGGTCACCCCCCGGGTGCTGAATGGAAACCCGGGTTCTCACCCACTCATCAGCTGCTTCTCCCAGCTCTCTGGGGTCTGTCAGCTTAGACTCCACTAGATACTGGCGTAACTTCTCTTCTGCACAATGAGTCAAAATATGTTCTTTCAAAAACAAATTATACAATCTCTCATATGTGTCAACAGTGTTACCAACAATCCAGCCTTCCAGTGCCTTCACTGAAACATCCACAAAGTCTACCCAAGACTTTGAACTCAATTTCTGGGTGCCTCTAAACTTCACCCTGCTCTGGAGTCAGACCAAATCTTTTGACTAATCATGCCTTCATCTGCTGGTATGATTCTGCATCCTCTCCCTTCAGGGTCAGGAGCCTATCTCTCCCAGCTACTGGAATCAACTCCCACAGGAGTGCACCCCAATACTTAGAGTGGACCCTATTCCTTCTAAGGGCCCTCTCAAAAGCTGCTAGCCACTTGTCAATGTCATCCCCCTCAGTGTACTTGGGTACTATACACTTGGGAAGTTTGTGATCAAGACCACCACCCCTGGACATTTCAAAATCTTTATCATTTTCACTGCCACCATTTCTTTTCAATGCCTCTTCCCTCGCCGATCTCTTCTCAGCCAATTCCAGTTTCCTCAAAGCTATCAAAGCTAATTGAGCCTTAAGCTGTCTCTCTGCAAGGGACAGTGGTGGTTCCTGAGTAAGGGACCCTTCCCCCCTCCCACTATCTGGAATCATATGGCTAACACTAGAAAAAATGGAAGAGGCATCATCCTCACCCCCCTCTCGGTTGAGGTTGGGGGGCTCACCCTCCATCCCCCCTTGAATCTCCTCAGCTACCCCAGCCCAGGCCGTTAGAGACTTAAGCAACCCTGCCTTCTTAATCTTGTTGGAAGCAGGCAGCCCCCTAAGCCTACACTGTACCCTAAGATCACCCACCGCGAACTGGGACAGTTTAGCCAGGTCCAGCTCCATGGTTCCCTAGTTTTGGGTCACAATAACTAGGCACAACAGACTTAGAACAATTTGGAAAAATCAAAACAATGGATTAAAAACAGTTTAGTCCAAATTCCAAATATCAAACTCAAAGGTTTTGTTCTAAGGCAATTTAAAGGATTTTTACAATCTTAAGTCACTTTACTGAAAGGTGTACTCTTTAAACGCAAGTCCTCATCCACACCGCTGAGCACCAAATGTTGGAAAGTGGATTATTGGTAGGGGCAAATGTAAGTCTGCCACTGGCAATAAGGCCACTAACACAGTATAGGGCTCAGAATAGGTCTTAGAAAATTATTCCTATGCTCAACCCTTGGTAACGTGGCTGCGAGCAGGCAGGCTTAACTTCAAAGACAGGTATGTAAAGCATTTAAAAACACCAATTCAGTAAATAATTAAGACACAACACAAAATAAAAATCCAACACCAATTTATAAAAATAGGAAATATTTTTATCTTTTAAATGACACCAAAACGAAAAAAATCCACTGTAGGGAACCAGCGATATGAATTTTTAAAGATTGGTCACTTTCTAGTGCTTAGAAACCAACAGTGCCCCTTTTAGTAATTTCGTGGCCTCTGACAGGGACACATTCACCTTTAGCAATTGTTCTGGAGGATCTCTCACCACTGTTGTGCAGCCCCCTCCAGCAGGCTGGGTCCAGTTAGAACTCCTTTATGAAGTTCTTCTTGCGGGTCCCAAAGTATCCAACACACAATCCAAGGTTCTGGAATCTCCAAGAGGGTCCTTGAAAGTGTGAGATTTCAATTCCCACAATCCACTTGAACAAAACCCTTACAAATCCACTGGTAGTACTCCAGGCTGGGGATTCTTTGTGGTGATGTCCAGGTGAGCTCTGTTAACCTGTAGCTTGCAGAGAGTCCACTCTTTAGTCATTTTACAGCAAAGTAATCCACAGGCTGTAGTTGCAGATGGTTCAGAAGGTGCAGTCCTTTGGAAATGCACATCAAACTTCCAGCATGGCCCGTCTTGCTTTCTTAAGTTTCAAGCAGCAGATCTGAGAGGCACCGCCCCTCTCAGATACTTATTCAGTGTTCTCTGGGGTCTAGCAGGAGGGCACTCCTGTCCAATAAGTTGCAGGGTTCCACCCAAAGGTCTGACCACTTCCTGCAGAGTGTGGCAAAATGCTAACCCAGAAACCACTATTCTTCAAAAATTCAATATGTCAGAACTTTCAGCAGGGAGAGAAGAGCTGGCTAGACACACCCCTAGGATGGCTATTCTCCATAGTCTCCCCCCTTTGCATCTGCTCATTCCTTCCTTAAGCCTAGCATCTGGCTGTAGGTGAACAGTTTAAAGTTGTAAATTACACTGAGGCCTTCTCTTTCCTTTGAAGACCATGGTTTACGACTCCTCCCCCTGCTCTGGCATTCCTATGCCCAGTAACCTCTCTTCCCCGAGAGGCTTCCTAACCCCAGGGGTCATTTATTACCTCTTCAAAGCAGCCAGGCTCACCCACTTATCTCTGACCAATCAGGGCAGAGCAGTACAGGGTTGAATTTTGGCTTACAGACAAAACAAATCTTATAACTTCTTGTCTGTACACTTTACAATAAATTCAACAATACCATATTGTTGGATTTATCATTACCATTCTACTGAGTCCTTTAATCCTAGTTTTATGGCTTGTCTTTCTCCAGTTATTAACTAATAACCTTTTCCAATGTTAACCTATGGCATGGGATTTGCCAGCACCAGGGCTTATAAAAACATATTTTATAAGTACGCTACATATATCTACAGGACCCCCACTCCAGGAACACCTAGGGGAGACTTTAGGGGTTCTGAATATGTAAAAATATTGCAGGTCTTCCCTCCACAGTGCTCCTACCACCAAAGTCGATTTTGGGCAGCACTTTATCACAATGTGGGGAGTGAAATGTGCAATTTCACTTTACCATGGCATATAAAACTCATTTTGTAAGGGTGCACCTTATAGATACCTGACTCCCCACCCCTGGGATACCTAGGGGAGACCCTGGGGGTACCTAATATGCCCAAACATTGTAGGTTAACCATTTTTAAGTGCCCCAAACACAAAAGTCGAGTTTGGGCACAATCTACTTTTTAAAAGCAGTCCTGCCACACAGAGCCACTTTTAAAATGACCTCAGGCTTCAGCAGGGCACACATGCAAGTGCAGAAAGGTCTGTTGGCCTCTAAACTGCCATGCCCTATTATATACTAGGGACTGATAGGTAGTTTCAATCCCCCTGCCCTAATATGTACTAGGGCCCTATGGGGTAGGTCATGCCAATCACAGGGGTACCCCAACCCTTAGTTTACCCTAGTGTATGTAGGTGTTTTCACTGTATTCTAAGTGTTTTCAGCATAGCACTGGCCCTGGTTAGGCAGAGCCCAGGGTCAGTCAGAGTCAGTTATTACCAGTACCAGTCAGCAAAAAGTTGGGGGGTGCCCAGGATGACTTTGCAACAACACAGCAGCATCCTTGTGTTTTTTGGTAGGCGTTTGCACACTCTATTGCGCAAGCACACCAAAACAAAAAAAAGAAAGAAAGACTGTTGGTAGGGGAGGGGTTAGCAGCTGGGAGCAGGAGGGGACAGCATGGGGGAATGAGAGGGAAAAAGCAGTACTCTCAGGACAGAACATGAGCAAAAAAGCATGCAGGAAGAGAAGCACATGAGTATGAGTGCAAAACAGGAATATAGTACTTTACTACGCAATGTATTACATCGCGTGCTATTACAACGAGGTCGTTAGTACGCGATGCATTTACATCGCAAGTCTTTACAACGACTTCCACTAGGGGGCGCGCTGGACTTAGGAATAGTATTATTTACTATTCCTACTCCAGTTTGCGCAACAGTAGGGAAGGTGTTGGAATTTATTTCCAATACCTCAGCGCCCCCTAGTGGAATTTGTTTTAAAGACTTGCGATGTAAATGCCGACCGTGTTGTAAAGGTATTGCGGTGTAATGACCGCGTTGTAAAGGTTGTTTCCCGCAAAACAGAGTGGGTGAGGAAGATGTACATGGGTGAGAGAGCAAAAAGTAGCGCAGCGGAGGGGTGTGAAGAGAAGTACATGAGGGAGACAGTTAAAAAACGCATGCACATTCATGAGTGCTTAACCAAAAATAAAAATGTAGTTTCTGAAAAAGTAAGGAGTGGAAAGACACAACTAAAGAGGCTATGCTCCAGACATCAGCTTCTTTGGTAGCTGAATCTTCACAATCTGGACAAGGGGTACAACTTGAATTCTCCTCCTCTTTTGACCCTTTCAACTGATGCCAGCAAGAAAAGGTGGGGAGCGCTTTTCAGAGGTCAGATAGCCCAAGGGATGTGATCCTTTCTTCAGGAACCCCAACTGGAGAGAATTAGAGGCAGTACACAGGACTCTTCTTTTCTTCTTCCCTCTGATCCAGTCTCAGGTGGTTTGTGTACAGACGGACAACCAGATGGTACAGTCGTATATCAATTGTCATGGGAGAATGGGATCTCAGAGCCTGGCTCTCCTTTCTCAGAAGATCTGTGTGTGGGTAGAGGGGAATCTCTGTTTGCCCACGCAAGTATATCTTCTGGGGAAGAAGAATGGGCATGCCGACCTTTGTAGTCACCAGTTCCCACCATCAGTATCTCTCTCCCTCAGTCTTCACCTCTTCCACCATATTGTCAAGAGGTCCTGGCTACCGTGGATCGACCTGTTCCCTACAGAAGAGAATTCTCTTCTCCCAGTCTTCTGCTCCCTCATTCCATCCCAGAAGCCTTGGGCAACGGATGCCTTCTCGACCCTTGGTCATCAGGTCTCCTGTATTGTTTCCTCCCATTTCCGTGGAGTCTGAGGTTTCTCAGGCGGTGATTAGAGGGGCCTTTCTCCTTGATATCACGGGCAGAAAGAGGGAATTGTTCGGATTTAATTGTTTGCTTGAACGGAATCTTTCTTCTTTTAAAAATTATTGCTGCTAGAATCGCTTTTAAAAATTATCGCTGCTAGAATTGCTTTTTGTAAAAATTATTGCTGCTAGAATCGTTTTTAAATTAACTTTCATTGCGTTACTTGCACAGGGGGGTGTGTGCTCACAAGGGAGGGGCTATAATCCTTTTGGCATCAGCGTCAGGTCAGCGTTCTAGTGGCTGTACCTGACGCTCCTCAAAACGCGAATAAAAGCGTCTGATGACGCGACCGCGCAGCGGTGATTAGACGGGCCTTTCTCCTTGATATCACAGGCAGAAAGAGGGAATTGTTCGGATTTAATTGTTTGCTTGAACGGAATCTTTCTTCTTTTAAAAATTATTGCTGCTAGAATCGCTTTGTAAAAATTATTGCTGCTAGAATCGTTTTTAAATTAACTTTCATTGCGTTACTTGCACAGGGGGGAGTGTGCTCACAAGGGAGGGGCTATAATCCTTTTGGCATCAGCGTCAGGTCAGCGTTCTAGTGGCTGTACCTGACGCTCCTCAAAACGCGGATAAAAGCGTCTGATGACGCGACCGCGCAGCGGTGATTAGAGGGGCCTTTCTCCTTGATATCACGGGCAGAAAGAGGGAATTGTTCGGATCTAATTGTTTGCTTGAACGGAATCTTTCTTCTTTTAAAAATTATTGCTGCTAGAGTCGCTTTTAAAAATGATCGCTGCTAGAATTGCTTTTTGTAAAAATTATTGCTGCTAGAATCGTTTTTTAAATTAACTTTCATTGCGTTACTTGCACAGGGGGGAGTGTGCTCACAAGGGAGGGGCTATAATCCTTTTGGCATCAGCGTCAGGTCAGCGTTCTAGTGGCTGTACCTGACGCTCCTCAAAACGCGGATAAAAGCGTCTGATGACGCGACCGCACCGCTGGGGCGCCGAAGGCGCGCCTAAGGCAAGCCCGTCTGCGCTTGTCCGCGCCCGACCGGGCCCAGGGGCCAGAACCCCTGCTCCTTTGCCCCCAGACCATTGGGGCTACACTAGCACTCAGCTGAAACAATTGAACATAACTTTGAGCCCTCAATGTCTGCACTCGATCAGGTTGGAGGATCCCCAAGTAAGGTGTCCTCACTGTCACTATGGGCTATCTCCAAACCTACGCGTTACAGTTCCGGTAAGAAAATGTGCTAATTTTAACTTTTTGCTGCTTAACTGCCATTCTCTTCCGAAACATGCAACAGAACTCTCTCTACTGTTATCGGATCTCAAACCTGAAGTGTTGTTTCTGACTGAGACATGGCTCTCAGCCAGCTCAGACCCTGATATCGTTAGAGCCCTTCCTGCGGGCTACACAATTAAAAAAACTAACAGAACGACAGGAATGGGTGGTGGCATTGCCATCATATATAAAAATAATTTATCCTGCCGCCTACTCGGCAGTCCCTTATCGGATTGTGAGAATGTCCAATTCTCGATTGAATTTTCCCCCTCACTCACTTTCTCTGGCATTCTCATTTACCGTCCTCCCGGGGCGGCAGGCCCATTCTGTAAATCTCTGCTGGAGACAGCTATAGATCTCACCAACTCTTATGCTAATTTTATTCTCCTGGGCGACCTCAACCTGCACTTTGACGACCCCGCGGCATTGGCCGCCATTGATCTCGCCAAGACCTTGCGTCCTTCCAGCTCCAGCAAAAAGTGCACCACGCTACCCATAATAAAGGTCACCTCCTTGACCCTATTTTTCCAGCTTGGAAGAACTAAAGGAAATTCCCCATCCCACTTCCGTGGTCAGACCACTTCCTAGTCCCTTTTTCATGGTCTCCCGCTATCTCAGACCTCCATGCGCAGCGGTTGCGGACTCTTAATCACCCCTGGGCCAAACTTCCGCTGGAGGACTGGTCAGTTGAACTCATTAAAACCCTACCCCCCTTGGATTCCAACCCAGTGACTGCTTATAATCATTTTTTTTCCTGGATCGAAGACTCTCTCAACAGAGTACTCCCCAAAAAATCTATGCTGAAAAAAGTTGGCTCGCAGAATTCACCATGGTTTTCCCCTAAGCTTCTCCTTCTTAAACAACACTGTAAAAGGCAGGAGAGACTTTGGAGGAAAGATTTCTCCCCCAACAGGAAGTTGGAATACAGAGCGTCTCTCCGCATATATAAAGCGGAAATCAAAAAATCCCAAGCCTCATATTTTGAGGAAAAAATGTCCCTTTCAGCCAATTCGCCCAGGGAAAATTTCAAAATTGCTAAAAAACTTTTAAAAGTTCCGGACCCGCCTCCAATTCCCGACGTGTCAGGACGTCGATGTAATGACCTTGCACAATTTTTCCTCCTTAAAGTACAAAACATCGTTAAGCTTCTCCCTGTGGATGACAATGACTTTTTAACTTCCACTTCTGACTACTGCCAAGGCTCCCATGTCCCCTCCTGGAGTCCTTTACTCCCCTGTCGCTGGAATCCTTTTTACCCATTTTAGCCTCAGTAAAAGTGGGTCACCGCTTGACCCCGCTCCACTCAGTATCTTGCAAAGGTCACCCCTTAGTTGCCCCTACCATTCTCAGCACAATCAATGCTTCTTTTGCCTCGGGTCTGGTCCCTCCCAAATGGAAAAGAGCTATGGTTAAAGCCCTAATAAAAAGCCCCATCTTGACCCATTTGATCTAGGCAACTACCGCCCGATTTCGCTCCTCCCTGGTGTGAGCAAAATCGCTGAAAAATATGTTAACTCCTCACTCTCCGGCTTCTTGGAGTCTCACGACCTTCTCCACTCCTCCCAAACAGGCTTCCGTCCCCGACAAGGAACGGAGACCGCACTACTAGCAGTGGTGGAGGAAACACGAAAGATTCTTGACTCGGGAGGCGCTTCCGCTATCATCCTCCTTGACCTGAGCGCAGCCTTCGACACGGTGAACCATAATATTCTAGTTCACCGTCTCAGGAGGATAGGAGTGTCAGGCCAAGACCTTGCCTGGCTCCAGTCCTTTCTGGAAGGAAGGTCGTTTCAGGTGTTTGAGGATGATACCATCTCCGATCCTTTCCCCCTGCAGTGTGGAGTCCCACAGAGCTCCTCCCTGAGCCCTACCCTTTTTAATGTTTATATGGCCCCCCTGGCGGATATTGTTGCCCCCTTTGGGATCCATATAGTCTCGTACGCTGATGATACACAACTGATCGTAGCACTGAATCAATCCGACCAGTTGTACACGGACCTACATTCTTGCCTAAAGGAAGTGGTAAAGTGGATGAGTCTTTCGCACCTTAAACTTAATGGCGACAAGACTGAGCTGATGTTGCTTGGCAATTACTCAAACTGCAATCTCAAAACCCTCTGGCCTGATTGTATGGGTACGGTCCCTACTCCAAAAGCTGAAATAAAAAGCCTAGGGATCTGGCTGGAGCAAGATCTCTCTTTTAAAACCCAAGCCCGGAAGACGGTTTCTACGTGCCATGGCATACTGAAAATGATCCGCAAAATCATTCCTCTCCTTCCCTTCCAAGCAAAAAGACTTCTGATACAGGCGTTAATCCTATCCAGGATCGACGTGGGTAATGCCCTCTATCTGGGGGCCCCCAACTCAGTAGTCGCGAGACTTCAGATTATTCAGAACTCAGCGGCTAGGCTACTCACCGGCACGTCCCATCGTTGCTCGGCAAAACCAGCACTGCGCTCCCTGCATTGGCTCCCAGTGCAGGAGAGAATCAACTTCAAGGCCCTCTGCGTGTCCCATAAAATCCTTAATGGAAATGGACCACCCATCTTAAAGTCCTTGATTTGCCCCTATAGAGCCCCCAGAAGCCTCCGATCCGACTTTCTCCATCTGGCCGAAGTCCCAAGAATCAAGAGGGCAAAAAGTGGTGGCAGGCTCTTCTCCTACAATGCTGCCAGGCTCTGGAACGTGCTCCCTCTTAATCTACGGCGGGAACCTAATCTTCCTACTTTCCGCAAACACTTGAAGACCTGGCTTTTCCCATAACCCTCACTCTGTCCTTCTAATCTACCGCATAGCGCTGGAACGCCTCCGGGTAGCCATGCGCTTTACAAGAACCCTCTCATTCATTCATTCACTCATTCAGGAAGATATGCAATAATCACGCGGAGGTACTCCTAGTGGTCCCTGCTTGGCTCAGAAGGCCTTAGTATCCTCGCCTTTTCCAGCTGTCAGTTCAGCCTAGCTGGCAGTTTCCTCTAAGCTGCTCTGAGCCATCCCAATCTCTCCCACTTGGTGGTGAGACGTCTCAATCTAGGGTTTTGGCATTTGAGAGGTTGAGGTTGATGTCTCAGTATTGTACTAGTGAAGTGGCAGAAAATATCCATCAGTCTAGATGCCCTTCGAATCTCAATCTAATGCTAGACACTGAAGAACATTTGAGGCTCGGTGTGGTACCAGAGCTCTGTCCCCCTTCTCTTGTGATCCAGGAAAGATTTTTGATTTTTTGAGCGATGGCTTCTTGCTGGGTCTCCCTGTATCGACACTCAGAAGCCAGTGGGCAGTGATTCAAACTTTGAGGGGGTCCGAAGTGTTGACTATTTCTGTGACATCTCATCTACTTAAAAGTTTGTTTTTTAGCTCAACACCCAGTGATTCACTCTCCTCTTCCACCTTGGGACCTTCCTTTGGTCCTTAAATCTCTGCAGGGCCCCCCATTTGAACCTCTCATGACAGCCGAGGTTAAATATAGATCTGCCAAAGTTGTTTTTCTAGTAACCATCTGTTCTGGCAGATGGATAGGTGAGATTGGAGCATTGCTTTCTTCTCCTCCATTCCTTAGATTAAGTCCTTCATTTCACCCTTTGGTCCCCACTGCATTTCACTGTTTGGAATACATAGTCTTGCCTGTTTTCGGCCCAGACCCATTTTCAGAGGAAGAAACCGCTCTTCATACTCTACATCTCCACAGAGCACTTAATGTCCTCATGCAGTAAAGCTGCTCTCTTTTTGTTACCCATGGTTTGACTGGAAGGGCGCTAGGCCCTTTTTCCTCTATATTATCGAGATGGCTCAAGTAAGCCATCTTGAAATCCTATGAGAGGGCAGGCCAAGATCTACCGTCGCATGTGCAAGGCAGACCCACAAGAGGCGCAGTTTTTCAAGGGGCCTCTGTCCGAGACATTTGTTGTGCAGCCGCCTGGTCGTTTCCACACTCCTTTATGCTACATTATTGCTTACAACTTGGGAGCACATCTTCACCAGATTTTGGTTCCGGTTTTGTCAAAGTGCATGATGTTTAATGTATTATTTCTTTTTCACGCATTACATTTTCTATTTTGTGTTTTATATAGAATCAAACTCAAACTTTCTGCTTGGGTATTGTCTCACCCAGTAAGTACTGTGAGAGGAAGATGAGCGAGGAGGAAATGGCCCAGTTACTTACCGGTTAACTTCATCACTCCAAGTGTTCGTGTCACAGATTTCACATCCCCCTCCCCTCCTGCCCTTCATACTTGTTTAGTATTATTCTTTCTATATTTCTGTTGGCTTGTTATTTACAGGAAGTTATAGTTATGGTTCTCTCTTATGGTATTTTGGGAAGAGGGCCATAGTGGGTGTATTTGTTTCACTGGCTCGGCTATCAACATCTGTGAGGGTGTAATCCTCTCACCAAGTAAGGTCTGTGACAGAAAAAACCTGGACTCGAAGTGTAGAACATTACCTGGTAACCGGGGTATTCCTGCTGGTTCAGGCCAGAGCTGTTTCAGCACTGGCCTGCTCAGCATCAGGCGCTTCGCGTGCTGAAGCAGTCAAGGCTGCAGACACAGTTCTGCGAGGGCAGAACGCTCTGCCGGCGGGTCAGGACTGTTCGTGGCTCCTATGGTGCAGATTTTGGAATGTTCCTTGACTTTTACATAATGCTTTTCAAACAGTGTTTTTTCAGGTGCGTAAATAGGAGCATGCTACGAATATAAGTCTTCTGTGGCAGGACAGCACTTTCTCTTAGATAAACAGTCGTCCCCCACGCCCCAGGTGCCGGTGCAGGCACCTTCCGCTCGGCGCCTTGGGTGGGACCGCGCATTCTTTGTAATTAGGGAACCGGTACACTGCGGAGGAATGTACAACATGGGAGGAGGTTTCATACCAAGCACACATGCCTTTTCACGGGCTTCAGCCTTCTGACTCCAACAGACTGGACAAGATAAGGAGCGGCCGTCGAGACAGGGAGGCCCTGGCACTGTTATAAATTGTCTGAGCCCTGGAGGTTAGGCGGTGGTATTTCAGAGTCAGGGTTATTTGTATAATGGTAAAACCCCATTTCTATTAGTCTCTCTCCTTAATCGGAGTCTGGATGTGAGTGTCAGGACACCTCGGGGTCTTAGAAAAGTCTGAGTAATTCCCAGGTCAGAGGATGTCAGAGCTTGCCCAAGAGCACACACAGGGGCATATTCTCAAGGAGCTATCGCCGAGTTATCGCCACGTTATCGCAGCCAAATCCGCGATGAATTTATCTCCTCATTCCCAAGCTGGTGCTAACAGCCCATAACACCAGTTTACCTGCGATAGCAGTCGCAAAAAACATCGCCACAGATGCCCCCGGCAACTAACGCTAATGATATGCAGAGTAGGCGTTCCCGTGCAAAAAGCTGCGACAACACCACTCCACGACATTCTCAACGACCAGCCCGATCGGCGATAAGATCACAAAACATGCGATAAGGCGCGTTAGCAGCAGGAAATTAACACCTGCTCTTACTTGGTGCAAAATCGGACGACAACCTGCAACAGACAAGGGAGCACAGCCCATAGCCACACATGAAGAACAACAGATGCCATGGAGCCACTCACCATGCATCCCGGAGCCCCCAGAGGCCAACAACACCCACCGCCACCACACCCAGGACCCTCCCCCCCCCCGGGGCCCAACTCCAGGCACCCCACACCCGGACAAAGATATGTCACATCAACCTCACGAAATCATGAACAAAACAATGTGCCCGATGTCGCACAATAACAACACCTAACATACATGTGTCGTCAGAAAAATGAGAACCATACATTCATCTTAGACTCAGCAAATAATTCGTTTCATACAGAATAAACACAAAATAACTATTTTGAAGAGTCATGGCGGGTCCTCTCAGGACAATCTGGAAGTCACAGCCTGCAAAACAAATTTCCAGATAAGAAGGTGTGTCATGCGCTCATCAAAGGACAGAGAGAGCGAGCGAAAGTGAGAGAGAGAGAGAGAGAAAGAGAGAGTGAGAGAAAGAGAGGGAGAGGGAGAGGGAGTGAGAGAGAGAAATAGAGATATTGTACAAGGAGCGCAAGGCCAATCAGGCTCCTGGCTCATACATGCCAACTGTTGTGTGTGTATCGCTATTGGTGCACACTAAGTCAAAGGCCTGGCATCAATAGCAACGCGAAGGCCACATCACATTTCAAAAATGCAAGCAGTAGTCAGACCAACATCAGGATCGAAAGCTCCATTGTCTCAATACACAAGGCTGAAGGACACCTGAACCCTCGACCTTGGTCCTGAATGCGGCTGGCACTCCCTGCGAGAGATACCAAACCAGATCGTGACAACTCCCACACCACGAACTGCGCAAATGAAAGACCAATGTGTCCACACCCCACACTCACTTGTCCCTGCCTGAGGCACACCTGCTTGGGATGCCCCTGACACATAAGTAAGAAACAACCCATACGCCCAAACGTTGCACACAAATACGACTCATTGCTCCGAGCAGTGGCATCTCATCCACACAACTGCCGCCTGTCAGAAGTGTGCCGGTGCTACGAGACCAACAAAGGCAATGGCTGGCAATCCCGGGCACATGCACAACCCCTGTCACGTGGAACTGTACCGTGCACGAATGCTGCATCTGTTGGGATCACTGCCACTGGCAGTGTTGCGCATCAGTTACCGTCTGAGTTTCCGTCTTGCGTACGTCACCTGCGTCCAGCCCTGGTTCCACTGTCGATCATGCACATTCGAGTGGCCCATGGATGTCTGCCTATCCAACACAACAGTAGCTGAACTGGATTATGACACGTGTGTGCGCCCCCTATTGGCCCACGAACAGGAGTGTAACCGTGACACCCGTGCATGGGATGCCTTGATATTTGGCGTATGTTCAGGCAGTTGGGCATGGGAGATTGCACAACTCCTCGTGTGCAGTGACCACATCGAGGCGCTCCCCTATTGGGCTGTGTTGCGGATTGGTGAAACGGCGTGGACAGAGCACAGCTGCCTGGACCAGGTAATGGATTGGCTCGCCCTCGCGTACCTTGACCTCGACAACGATGTACTCTTGGAACAGATTGCCAATGAAGCAGCGCTCGCATACATGGACGAGTAACTACGTTCCTGCAGCCACAACTGATTGTCACCCACAGCACAGGTCCCCACACCTTGTAGCATCTCGGAGGAATTTTCACATATCCCACCACAACAGTGGACATGTCTGCCTTCGCCTGGACTCAGAATGCATGTGCGTGGACCTACGCGTGTGTACACACACCTGTGCAAGGTGATGCAGTCCCATGGGCGGAGCAGCACAGCGTCGCCTGGCAACGTTCCAAAAGTGGAGAAACTGCTGGGGGGAGAGTACACACATGGCAATGTAGCACGACATGTGACCTTGTAGGATCCCTTCACCTGCTCACTGTCAGCAGAGCACACAGTCAGCGCAGTCCGGTGCTACAGCACTATGCAGATCCCATGGGCTGTGAGTCGTGTCCCCTGACACGGGCCGATGAGCAGACGCTAAACATCACATGACTCGTCCAGCAAGGTAAGGTGGGCTGAGACCGTTGACATCCATAATGAATTGTGTGCACATTTGCCACCCCATTACTTGCACCTCGACATGTTCCTAAGCTGCCTGTAAGTGTCTTAAACATTGGTCTGCATGTTGTGGCCCTTGCCTTGCCCGTACTGACACGCACATGCTAATAAAGTCTACGCAACTTCACCTGTGTACAACTGTGATGAGTGCTGATTATGATGACAGATCATGTGCCTACATGTGCATTGTCCGTACACAGGGAGGCATTGACTGACGCTTGTGTATTGGGGGTGAGTCCCTATTGCCAGCTCCACCTCTGTGAGCCAGACATTGTGGCTGGGATAGTTGGTGGCAGACCTGTGCTCCTACGTGTCCCCAGCAATGTGCGCATGGTGTCCAACTTCTCGCCATGTAGATCAAGGTCATCCATCAAAACAGACTGTGTCCACACAGATGTCTGTGAGTAGGCATGCGAATGGGGACACCACTTAAGGACTGCTACTGAATGTGACATTTCCACACACAGCCCTACTTGATACATGGACGTGGGTCTACGTTTGGGGGCAACGGGATTGTTATTACTGTGCAATGAGGCCACAGCTAGTTCACACCTTCACAGTCATCTAAGTGGCCATGTGGGTCAGGGTCAAACATGCGCATTGATGACATTTACCAGGGTGTACCTTTTAGTGCAATCGATGTCCCTACATTCATCCAAACATTTATTCGTGAGTGAACATAGACATGACACATCTGTGTGATTTGGAATGTTTTATTCACATTCTGGGGGTGTCGGACCTGGAGCAGTACATGGCCACTTCAAGCCCACATAACATGGTTGCCCAGTGGTGGGCCAACCAGAGTTCATGTGGCAAGGCAAAGTTGATCTGAAGAGGAAGGTTGCAGTCCGCCGCCGGGTTGCTGTGTCATTGGTACCAGAGCAGATATGGCAGTCCATGTCGGGGTCCATGTGAAGGTCGCAGAGTGTTTCGGGGGACAGTGGGAGGTGTTGTTCCAGGGCATGATGCAGAGAGCACGACCAGGCAGGTGCAGGCCATATGGCGGGGACGGATGCTACTACCTCCTTCCTCACACAGTCATTACCCTCCACATCTTACTCCTCTGAGATGTCTTCTGTGTCCGGTGTGTCAGGTGTGTGTGGTGGGGTTATGGCTGCGTCACTGTGTGCCACTGACACATCAGGGAGCGAAGGTGATAGGGCTGCATCACTGTGTGCCACTGACACATCAGGGGGCGGATATGTGTGTGTCGAGGTTCCTGCAGCAGTCTCCTGGAACAGGCTCAGTGGCAGCAATAGCAAGATGAGGATCTGCAAGGCATGGAAGATCGCAGCTACATCTCGCTGGTGTTCACCAGTGGCAGCCATACTTCCAGCCTGCATCGGCTCCATGGTCTCCATTGACCTCCGCATCTGTGCCAACTCTGTGCTGTCATCGCTTGGGCCTGTCTGCCTAGACAGTTCTTGTAACCAAGTAATGGACCCAGCGATGTCAGCCAAGGATTGTTGGTGAGCATGGTGCGGACAGTGGGTATCCATTAGGGACTGTAGGTGCTCCCTGATGGGACTCAGGCACCCACGTATGGCATCGAGTTTGGCAGCCATGAGCTCGAAACCCAGCCGCAGCTGATCTGCCATCTTCTCCTGGCACCCTAACACACGGAGTTTGAAATCCATGTGTTGGTCGTGGGGGTCCTGGGAGGCAGCCGTGGTGGTGTGTGCTTCCTGCGGTTTGGTCTGTGCAGGGTGTGGGCTCCCCGCGATGCAGCTGGGCTGCCCTGGTCCTGGAGGTGGGGTGCAGAGGCTGTCCACGATCCGTTGGAGGGTGTCTGTGCAAATGTGCAGGGTGTCCTCTTCATCGTCACTGAAGAGATGTGTGGTCTGCTCTGCAGGAGGTGTTGATTGTCCCTCTGCAATGTAAAGGGGAGATGCAGGTTAACAGTGTGTTTCATGTATGTTGACCCATTGTAGATGTTTACATTCAGACTGCATGACGATGTACATTGTGACTGTTTTGGTGAAGCTGGCTATTTGATGGGAGTCAGTGGACATTTCGACTACATGACGGATGTGTGGTTGTACTCGTACATTATCAGCTCACAGTGTCATGCATTGCCAGATGTGATTGGCCAGTTTCTACGCACGAGCGGCACCAGTTGTGTCCTCTGTCCTGTGGTGTAGGGGTTGCACTCTGTCCCACATTGTCGTCAATGTTGATGTACTGTGATTGCTATGTGTGTGTGCTGCATTGTTGGCGATTCGCCCCTGCAGCTCTGCATTGGCGGACCCTTATCCCTTTGAGTCGGTGTGCATTTGACTTGTGTGCTTTTCGGGTGCTGGGATGTTTGCGACTTGGGTCATTTGTGCTACTGGAGATATTTGGTACTCTTGTGCATTGTTTGTCTGCAGATGTGTTTTTTACGTCATGGTTCGTAGTTGCACGTGGATGTGCCAGAGTGGGACCATCCTTTACGGATGTGGTCCACACTCAGCCACCTCAGTGTCGTCTCGTGCACCATGTCATGTATTGTGACTTCAGCCATGCTATCTGTCATGCAGTGTCACTTGCATTGTCGGTGTGGCTCACAGAGCCGCTGCTTTTCGGGATTCAGCACATGTGCATGGGTAGGTTGTGGCATTGGTGATATGGAGGGGGGCCCATTTGTGCAGATTGTGGACGGGGGCCTACTTGGTGTTTCTATGTGTGCTGCAGTGTGCCAAGGGTATCAGGGACATGTTCCACAGTCATTGTGGGTGTGCAGTGTGCTGCACATGATTGTGAATGTGTGGCATTGTGCCCATCTGCCCCCGTCCCCCCAGTCCTGGTCGTTACTCACCCTGTTGCTGTTGGGTCAGGTCATATCGGGCTGTGTCCTGACCCCCGACTCCTTGCACCGTCTCCACGCTGATGACTGTGGCCACCATTTCCTCCAGCTCATCCAGCTCCTCCTGTGGCGCAGGACTCCCACCTCCAGTCACCTTTGCTGCCTTCATGTTGGCAGCGAGTTTCTGTTTGGTTTGGCTGTGCACTTCATGCCAGCGCCTCTTGACCTCCTCCATTGACCTCCTCGACACTCCGACTGCATTCACGTTGGTGACGATGGACTGCCATATTTCCGTTTGTGTTGCCAATGACGCAGTGGAGGTGATGAACAGTTGTTGGTAGTGTTCTATCACCTCCGTGACGATGATCCGGTCTTCCTGCGGACTGAACCCCGTCTTCCTCTTCCCCTTGCCCTTCCCCAAACACGGGGTTCCTGGCTGGTCCTCCGTGGGGCTTGTGGGGTTCGGGTTGTCCTCTGCACTCGGTCCGGGTGCATCCATGGTGCTACGCAGTTTGTTTTGTTTTTGGTGTTTATTTTTTGGTTGCTCTTATAGTGCATTTTCACGCATGACGCGTGGGATTTGCGGGCCTGTGGCTGGTTGTCACTGATTTTTGTATCGCGGTTTGGGACATCGCAGGTTTTTTCACGTTCGTGTTTCGCATTGTTTCTGCGTCACGTTGGTTTTTGGGCGGTCATTTGGCGCGTTATCCTGCTACTATTGCATGGTGCCGCAGGGTTGGGAATATCACGTTAACACGGTGTTATTTTCCCGCGATAGACTGCGAAGTGAAGGGTTGCGTTAAGCAACTTTTGCTGTTGTTATCACACGTTCTTGAGAATATGCCCCACAGTGTCTTCACTGTAGCCAGCACTCTGTCTCTTCGGATATCTGTGATGCCTGCCCCCTGGGCCAGCGATAAATACACGGGAGTCGAGAAAGTGTGATTACTTGTGTGTTTATCTCTTGCCCTGGTTCAGGGGCCTCTCTTCTAGCTAGACTAGGGTTGTCCCAGATCATATTACAGAGGCTGAGTAGTCACTAACTTGATAACCCTGTCTCTACTTTCTCTAGACTATCTTCCCTAGCAGTGTATACTTCCTACATGTCTCTGCCTCTGAGCTCACCACCCGCATTCACCAGCATTATAACCACCAAGGTGTAGCTCAAACCACTGAGGCCGCTCCGGGTATCAGTTCAGATTAAAGTCTCCCCTTCGTTCCTCGTCTATTAGTCAGGAAGATATTCTTTAACCCCTTCGCTGCTAGGCCTTTCCCCCCCTGTGCTAAGCCTTTTTTTGGCTATTTGGGGTAGTTGGCGCTTAGGCCCCTGTAACTTTTTGACCACATAAGGTATCCACGCCAAATTTGCGTACTTTTCTTCCAACATCACAGGGATTCTAAAGGTACCCAGGGTTTGTGGATTCCCCTGGAGGGGACCCAGAAATTAGCCAAAATACAGCTAAATTTTGTTTTTTTGGGGAAAAATGGGAAAAAGGGCTACAGATGAAAGCATCTGGTTTTTCCCCTGCAAACGGTATTAACAAAGGGGTTGTGGTGCTGAAATCACAATCTTCCCAGCTTTCAGGGACAAGCAGACTTTTGCCAGAAAACCAAAACGTTTTACATAGTTTTGGCATTTTTCTGGGACATAGCCTATTTTTGCTATTTTTTGTGCTTTCAATCTCCTTCCAGTTAATGGTAAAACTGGGTATAAAAGCAATGATGGATCCTGGAAAGCTATACATTTCTTAAAATCAGACAACATTTTGAATTCAGCAAGGGGTCATTTGTGTAGATCCTTCAAGGTTTTCGTATAGAAACTAACAGTTGAAAATAGAAAAAAATTGAAAATGAGTTAAAAAAACAGCCATTTGTGCCAACGTTTTCACCTGTAACTTCTACTAAGTATGACAGATGTTTGAAAGCAATATACCGTTACATCCGCTGGACCCTTCTGGTTGTGGGGATATATAGGACTTGTAGGTTCACCAAGAACCCGAGGAACCCAGAGCCAATAACTGAGCAGAGTCTTGCCATGTTTTTTTTTTGTGTCCCGGGTATATAGCAATTCATTTGGAAAAATATAAACAGGAAAAAATCGGTATGAAAGTCACCTATGTATTTCTGAAATGGGAACAAAATATAGAGTTTAGAAACAGTAGCTATTTGCACATCTCCGAAATTGTGGGTACCCATACTAGCATGTGAATTATAGGCCATTTTTCAAAGTGACTTCTTTTTTACACATTGTCTTACATTTGGAAGGCAGAAATGCATTGAAAGTCAATAGGTAATAACAGTTGCTCCACAATTTTGTATTCCCCTAAGTCTACCGATAAAAATGATACCCCACTTGTGTAGGTAGGTGTAGTGGCCGTGACAGGAAACAGCCCAAAACGCAACGTGGACACAGCACATTTTCACAGTGAAAACGGACCCTTTTTTTGCAAAGTGCCTAGCTGTTGATTTTCAACCCTAACTCTGCCGGCACCTAGGGAATCCTAGCAAACCTATACATTTTTGAAAACTAGACACCCAGGGGAATCCAGGATGGGGTGACTTGTCTGGCTCTCACCAGGTTCCGTTACCCAGAATCCCTTGCAAACCTCAAACTTTGTAAAAAAAAACACATTTTCCTCACATTTCTGTGGTGGAACGTTCTGGAATCTGCGTGGATCCACAAAATTCTACCCTCCCCGCATTCCCCAAAGTCTTCCGAGAAAAATGGTACCTCACTTGTGTGGGTAGGCCTAGTGCCCGCGACACGAAACAGCCCAAAACGCAACGTGGACACACCACATTTCCACAGTGAAAACTGACCCTTTTTTTGCAAAGTGCCTAGCTGTAGATTTTGAACCCTAGCTCTGCCGGCACCTAGGGAAACCTAGCAAACCTATACATTTTTGAAAACTAGACACCCAGGGGAATCCAGGATGGGGGGACTTGTCTGGCTCTCACCAGCTTCTGTTACCCAGAATCCCTTGCAAACCTCAAAATTTGTAAAAAAAAAACACATTTTCCTCACATTTCTGTGGTGGAAAGTTCTGGAATCTGCGTGGATCCACAACATTCCACCCACCCCGCATTCCCCAAAGTCTTTCAAGAAAAATGGTACCTCACTTGTGTGGGTAGGCCTAGTGCATGCGACAGGAAACAGCCCAAAACGCAACGTGGACACACCACATTTTCAAAGTGAAAACGGACCCTTTTTTTGCAAAGTGCCTAGCTGTAGATTTCGAACCCTGGCTCTGCCGGCACCTAGGGAAACCTAGCAAACCTATACATTTTTTAAAACTAAACACCCAGGGAAATCCAGGATGGGGTGACTTGTCTGGCTCTCACCAGGTTCTGTTACCCAGAATCCCTTGCGAACCTCAAAATCTGTAAAAAAAAACCCACATTTTCCTCACATTTCTGTGGTGGAAAGTTCTGGAATCTGCGTGGATCCACAACATTACACCCACCCCGCATTCCCCAAAGTCTTCCGAGAAAAATAGCGCCTCACTTGTGTGGGTAGGCCTATTGCCCGCGACAGGAAACGGCCCAAAACGCAACGTGGACACACCACATTTTCACAGTGAAAACGGACCCTTTTTTTGCAAAGTGCCTAGCTGTAGATTTTGAACCCTAGCTCTGCCGGCACCTAGGGAAACCTAGCAAACCTATACATTTTTTAAAACTAGACTCCCAGGGGAATCCAGGATGGGGTGACTTGTCTGGCTCTCACCAGGTTCTGTTACCCAGAATCCCTTGCAAACC
Organism: Calotriton arnoldi; assembly: GCA_963921515.1. Lineage (NCBI taxonomy): Eukaryota > Metazoa > Chordata > Amphibia > Caudata > Salamandridae > Calotriton > Calotriton arnoldi. The sequence continues at coordinate 3,413,106 of CAWUFW010000140.1, forward strand.
TCAAAATTTGTCAAACAAAATCACATTTTCCTCACATTTCTGTGGTGGAAAGTTCTGGAATCTGCAAGGATCCACAAAATTCCACCCACCCCGCATTCCCCAAAGTCTTCTGAGAAAAATGGTATCTCACTTGTGTGGGTAGGCCTAGTGCCAGCGACAGGAAATGGCCCAAAACGCAACATGGACACACCGCATTTTCACCGTGAAAACTGACCCTTTTTTTGCAAAGTGCCTAGCTGTAGATTTTGAACCCTAGCTCTGCCGGCACCTAGGGAAACCTAGCAAACCTATACATTTTTGAAAACTAGACACCCAGGGGAATCCAGGATGGGGGGACTTGTCTGGCTCTCACCAGGTTATGTTACCCAGAATCCTTTGCAAACCTCAAACTTTGTCAAAAAAACCACATTTTCCTCACATTTCTGTGGTGGAAAGTTCTGGAATCTGCGTGGATCCACAACATTCCACCCACCCCGCATTCCCCAAAGTCTTTCAATAAAAATGGTACCTCACTTGTGTGGGTAGGCCTAGTGCATGCGACAGGAAACAGCCCAAAACGCAACGTGGACACACCACATTTTCAAGGGGGGTCACATGAGTTTTTGGTCCCGGGCTTGGCGGCCATCTAGGGAAACCTACCAAACCCACACATTTCTGAAAACTAGAGACCTGGGGGAGTTCAGGGAGGTATGGCTTGTGTGGATCCCCCAACGTTTCCCCACCCAAAATCCCCTGCAAACCTCATATTTTGATGGAAAAATCACATTTTTCTCAAATTTCTGTGTGTGAAAGTTCTGGAATCTGCATGGATCCACAAATTTCCTACCACCCAGCGTTCCCCCAGGTCTCCCGATAAAACTGGTACATCACTCATGTGGGTGGGTCAAGTACCCGCAACAGGCAAGGGCCCAAAACGTATTGAGGGGACATCAAAATGACCTATCACAAAACAACCTGGTTTTGCAAGGGGGGTCACCTGGGTTTTTGGCCCCGGGCTCGGCGGCCATCTTGGGAAACCTACCAAACCTACACATTTCTGAAAACTAGACACCCGGGGGAGTCCAGCGAGGTATGGCTTGCATGGGTCCCCCAACGTTTTCCTACTCAGAATCCCCTGCAAACCTCAAATTTAGCTGAAAAAATCAAATTTTTCTCAAATTTCTGTGTGGGAAAGTTCTGTAATCTGCATGGATCCACAAATTTCCTACCACCCAGCGTTCCCCCAGGTCTCCCTATAAAAATGGTACCTCACTCGCGTGGGTAGGTCAAGTACCCGCGACAGGCAAGGGCCCAAAACGTATTGAGGAGACATCAAAATTACCTATCACAAAACAACCTAGTTTTGCAAGGGGGGGGTCACCTGGGTTTTTGGCCCCGGGCTCGGCGGCCATCTTGGAAAACTACCAAACCCACACTTTTCTGAAAACTAGACACACGGGGGAGTCCAGCGAGGTATGGCTTACGTGGATCCCCCAACGTTTTCCTACCCAGAATCCCCTGCAAACCTCAAATTTAGCTGAAAAAAACACATTTTCCACATATTTTTGCATGAAATCACTGCGCCGGCACAAATGTCCTACCCCACAGCATTCCCCTCAGGCTCCCGAGTAAAATGATACCTCACTTGTGTGGGTGGGGCAAGGGCCTGTGACTGGGAAGAGCCCAAAACATAGGGATTAAGGGTATAGCACAGAGAATTCTAAGCGCTACATTTTTTTAAAAATACGTTTTTAGCCAATTCTGCATTGGACACCCACACAAGTGAGGTATCATTTTACTCGGGAGACTGAGGGGAATGCTGTGGGGTAGGACATTTGTGCCGGCACAGTGATTCCACGCAGAAATATGTGGAAAATGTGGTTTTTTCAGCTAAATTTGAAGTTTGCAGGGGATTCTGGGTAGGAAAACGTTGGGGGGCCCACACAAGCCACACCTTGCTGGACTCCCCCGGGTGTCTAGTTTTCAGAAATGTATGGGTTTGGTAGGTTTCCCAAGATGGCCGCCGAGCCTGGGGCCAATAACCCAGGTGACCCCCCTTGCATAACCAGGTTGTTTTGTGATAGGTAATTTTGATGTCTCCTCAATACGTTTTGGGCCCTTGCCTGTCGAGAGTACTTGACCCACCCACGCGAGTGAAGTACCATTTTTATTGGGATACCTGGGGGAACTCTGGGTGGTAGGAATTTTGTGGATCCACGCAGATTCCAGAACTTTCCACCACAGAAATATGAGGAAAATGTGTTTTTTTTACAAAGTTTGAGGTTTTCAAGGGATTCTGGGTAACAGAACCTGGTGAGAACCAGACAAGTCACCCCATCCTGTATTCCCCTGGGTGTCTAGTTTTTGAAAATGTATAGGTTTGCTAGGTTTCCCTAGGTGCCTGCAGAGCTATAGTTCAAAATCTACAGCTAGGCACTTTGCAAAAAAAGGGTCAGTTTTCACTATGAAAATGTGGTGTGTGCATGTTGTGTTTTGGGCCGTTTCCAGTCGCGGGCACTAGGCCTACCCACACAAGTGAGGTACCATTTTTCTCGGAAGACTTTGGGGGATGCGCGGTGGGTAGAATTTTGTGGATCCACGCAGATTCCAGAACTTTCCATCACAGAAATGTGAGGAAAATGTGTTTTTTTGGGACAAGGTTTGAGGTTTGCAAGGGATTCTGGGTAATAGAACCTGGTGAGAGCCAGACAAGTCACCCCATCCTGGATTCCCCTGGGTGTCTAGTTTTCAAAAATGTATAGGTTTGCTAGGTTTCCCTAGGTACCGGCAGAGCTAGGGTTCAAAATCTACATCTAGGCACTTTGCAAAAAAAGGGTCAGTTTTCACTGTAAAAATGTGCTGTGTCCACGTTGCATTTTGGGCCGTTTCCTGTCGCGGGCACTACGCCTACCCACACAAGTGAGGTACCATTTTTATCGGAAGACTTTGGGGAATGTGGGGTGGGTGGATTTTTTTGGATCCATGCAGATCCCAGAACTTTCCATCACAGAAATGTGAGCAAAATGTGTTTTTTTTAACTAAGTTTGAGGTTTGCAAGGGATTCTGGGTAACAGAACCTGGTGAGAGGCACACAAGTCACCCCATCCTGGATTCCCCTTGGTGTCTAGTTTTAAAAAATGTACAGGTTTGCTAGGTTTCCCTATGTGCTGGCTGCGCTAGGGCCCAAAATCCACAGGTAGGCACATTGCTAAAAACAACTTAGTGCCTAGTGGGCTTTCTGCCGCCCTGGGGAGGATTGCGGGGGGGGGGGGGGGGTTGCCCCGATATGCCCCCAAGGCAGAAAGACTGTGGCAATATGTTTGGGGTGGGGGCATTGGTATGCCCATTCTGGGCAGCCGCCACCCCCACGCATAAAAATAAGCCTGCGTAATCGCTGGTGCCTAGTGCCCTCTCTGACGCCCCCTGGGGGGCAGATCAGGGGCTACTGCCCCCATCTATCTCCTGGGGGGGCAGAAAGACTGTGGCATTTTTGGGGCGTTGTTGGGGGCATTGGCATGCCCATTCTGGGCAGCCCACACCACCGAAATTAAAAGGAAAATATTCCCTGATGCCTATTGGGGTTTCTGCCCCCTCCAGGAGGCAGATAAGGGGCTTTTGCCCCTATCTACCTCCGGGGGGGCAGAAAGACTGTGACAATTTTTTTTGGGGGGGGGCATTGGCATGCCCATTCTGGGCAGCCCCCACCCCTACGTATATAAAAAAAAATCCCTGGTGCCTTGTGGGCTTTCTGGGGGCAGATCAGGGGCTACTGCCCCCATCTGACTCCTGGGGGGGCAGAAAGACTGTGGCATTTTTTTGGGGGCTGGGGGCATTGGCATGCCCATTCTGGGCAGCCCCGCCCCGAACTTTGGAAGAAAAAAAATCCCTGGTGCCTAGTGGGCTTTCTGCCTCCCGGGGGGGGGGGGGGCAGATAAGGGGCTATTGCCCCATCTGCCTCCCAGGGGGGGGGGCAGAAGAACTGTAGCATTTTTTTTTTGGTGGGGGCATTGGTATGCCCATTCTGGGCAGCCCCCACCCCTACGTATATAAAAAAAAAAAATCCCTGGTGCCTTGTGAGCTTTCTGACCCCCCCAGGGGGCAGATCAGGGGCTACTGCCCCCATCTGCCTCCTGGGGGCAGAAAGACTGTGGAATTTTTTTGGGGGGCTGGGGGCATTGGCATGCCCATTCTAAGCAGCCCCCGCCCCGAACTTTGGAGAAAAAAAAATCCCTGGTGCCTAGTGAGCTTTCTGCCCCACCCCGGGGGGGGCAGATAAGGGGCTATTGCCCCATCTGCATCCCGGGGGGGCAGAAAGACTGCAGCATTTTTTTTTTGGGTGGGGCATTGGCATGCCCATTCTGGGCAGCCCCCACCCCTACGTATATATAAAATAAAAAAATCCCTGGGGCCTAATGGGCTTTCTGCCCCCCCCGGAGGGCAGATCAGGGGCTATTGCCCCCATCTGCCTCCTGGCGGGGGCAGAAAGTCTTGTGCCTTCTTTGGGGGGGTAGGGAGGGGGCATCGGCATGCCCATTCTGGGCAGCCCCCACCCCTGGCATATAAAAACAAATCCCTGGCGCCTAGGGTGCTTTCTGCCCCCCGGGGGGGGGCAGATTGGGGGCTACTGCCCCCCAGGGGGTGCAGAAAGGCTGTCTGGCATAATTTTATAGGGGGGAGCAAAGGCCCTTGCCCAAGGGCCTGCTCCCCCCTCCCTGGTGGCTAGTGGGTGGATCCCTGCTTGGGGATCGCCCTCCTGGGGCGATCCCCAAGCAGGGATCCACTAGGGAAGGGTACCATTGGAAAGGGGAGATTCTCCCCTTTCCAACGATACCTCTCCATTGTTTTTAGGTGCTCGGGGGGGCTGAGATAGCCCCACAAGCACCAAAACTGTGAAACTGAAACTAAGTTTCAGTTTCGTTTTCATTGTAATGACAGTGCGCCATGCGCGCGATCGGCATTACAATGAAAACAAACACTATGCTTTGGGAGGTTGGGGAAGCTCTTCCCCACCTCCCAGAGCAAAAAAAAAAAATTAGAAAATCCCTCTGCTGTTTACAGCAGAGGGATTTTTTTAAGGTGTGCTCATGACGGAATGGTTCCGTCATGAGCACACTGGCACTTATGCTCATGACGGAACCATTCCGTCATGAGCATAGAAGGGGTTAAACAACTTAGGGGGATATGTACAATAGAAGTGGCGGAGCGTGTCGTTAGCCTCCTGGGCTTAACGACACGCTCCGCCACGTCGGAAACTCAAGGCTGCACCATATTTACAAGAATGTGGTGCAGCCTTGCGTTTCCCCCTGCGATGGCGCTAAGTTTAACGACTTAGCGCCAACGCAGGCACCCTTGCACCAGAGTGCGAGCCTGTCTGTGTGCAGGGGAGGTTTGTTTATGTGTAGGAAGGTGTCCCTTCCTGCACATAAACAATCCTAAAATGCCATTTTGTAACTTTCATGTGTGCTGCTTCATGCAGCACACATGAAAGTTACAAAATGGGATTTTTTTAAAAGGTTTGTTTATGTACAGGAAGGGACACCTTCCTGTACATAAACAAACCATGGCATTTTGCTTTTTCCATGTGTGCTGCACAAGGCAGAACACATGGTAAAAGCAAATAGGAGGAGAAATAATGCATTTCTCCTCGTTTCGCCACCTTAAGACCAGGGTTTTCCTGGTCTTAATTTTGGCGCTGCCTCCTATGTACGCCACCCTTGTACATAGGGGGCAGCGTCAAATACAATGGATGTTGCGGTGGAACGCCCACCACAACACCCACTGCTCGCCCCTTTCACGCTAAACATAGCGTGAAAGGGGGCCTTATGTACAAGGCAGCGTTAAGCCACATTAAGTGGCTTAACGCTGCCTTGTACATAAGGCAAGGCCCCTATCGCCACGGGAACGTCACAAAAAGTGACGTTCCCGTGGCGATAGGGGCTTGTACATATGCCCTTACTTTTCTTCTTTCTTTCTTTGAATCTTCATTTTTTCTGAAAGGCTTGGACTCACTCGAGGTCACGTCACTCCTTTTCGATGGGGCTGACACGCTTCACGCTTCGTACCTCAGCAGATGTGGCATCAGATGTACATTTTACAAACAGCCGTGTTTTTCATTTGTTCCTCAACAGCACCGTCCGATCTATCAGCGGCATTCCTCCATCGAAGCACTCAATTCACAGCTCCTATCCAGGCTTCCAAGCTCTGGCTCCCGCTGTGGGTGCCAGTCAGGCCTGCATTATTTACAAGGCGTTGATTTCCACCAGCTTCCGTCCGTTAAAGAGAAACATGTTACCTCGGAGAGCTTTTCTTGTCAAGCTTCCTTTGGCTTGAAACCCTGTTGGTCAATAAATATGTAACAAGGAATCATCCGTTTTTTAACGTTGCTCCCACTCCTTTGAGTACCATGCATCTGACAGTGTGCCTAGCCTCCACTCTTTTTTCATTTTGCACAATTAAAACAGATTTTAAAACTCTATGAATTCAAGATTATTCCTTCATCGTTTTTTTTTACCTCCATTATCACTTTTACAACTAATGCAGTGTTGCTGATCTGGAAAGCCTCATCTCAGGCTTTTTATGAATATTTGTAATAAATAACTATTTGCACCTTTGAAGCAGGACATTCAGTGTGTCATGTTTAGTGCAAAAATGAGTGGTAGTGCCGCCAGGGAAAGAAGATTTCTGTGTGCGAGCAGAAGAAACAGGGCTACATCTGGTGTAAACACCAAGAGCTGTGATGTGAATAGCATTGGCAGGGAGCATTCTATCAGAGGATAACACAGAAGTAGAGCTATCTGCTCAGAACAAACAGCCCCCAAAATAGCATGGTACATGCCCATGTGATGCTCACCACTGCCCTTTCTGCTTTCTGCTGGCCATGTGATGCTCACCTCTGCCCTTTCTGCTGGCCATGTGATGCTCACCACTACCCTTTCTGCTGCCCATGTGATGCTCACCACTGCTCTTTCTGCTGGCCATGTGATGCTCACCACTGCCCTTTCTGCTGCCCATGTGATGCCCACCACTACCCTTTCTGCTGGCCATGTGACGCTCATCACTGCTCTTTCTGCTGCCCATGTGATGCTCACAACTGCCCTTTCTGCTGGCATGTGATGCTCACCACTGCTCTTTCTGCTGCCCATGTGATGCTCACCACTGCTCTTTCTGCTGGCATGTGATGCCCACCACTGTTCTTTCTGCTGGCCATGTGATGCTCACCACTGCCCTTTCTGCTGGCCATATGATGCTCACCACTGCTCTTTCTGCTGGCATGTGATGCTCACCACTGCTCTTTCTGCTGCCCATGTGAGGCTCACCACTGCTCTTTCTGCTGGCATGTGATGCCCACCACTGTTCTTTCTGCTGCCCATGTGATGCTCACCACTGCTCTTTCTGCTGGCATGTGATGCTCACCACTACCGTTTCTGCTGGCAGGTGATGCTCATCACTGTTCTTTCTGCTGCCCATGTGATGCTCATCACTGTTCTTTCTGCTGCCCATGTGATGCTCATCACTGCTCTTTCTGCTGCCCATGTGATGCTCACCACTGCTCTTTCTGCTGGCATGTGATGCTCGCCACTACCCTTTCTGCTGGCAGGTGATGCTCATCACTGTTCTTTCTGCTGCCCATGTGATGCTCATCACTGCTCTTTCTGCTTCCCATGTGATGCTCACCACTGCTCTTTCTGCTGGCATGTGATGCTCACCACTGCTCTTTCTGCTGCCAATGTGATGCTCATCACTGCTCTTTCTGCTGGCATGTGATGCCCACCACTGTTCTTTCTGCTGCCCATGTGATGCTCACCACTGCTCTTTCTGCTGCCCATGTGGTGCTCACCACTGCTCTTTCTGCTGGCATGTGATGCTCACCACTGCTCTTTCTGCTGCCCATGTGATGCTCATCACTGCTCTTTCTGCTGGCATGTGATGCCCACCACTGTTCTTTCTGCTGCCCATGTGATGCTCACCACTGCTCTTTCTGCTGGCAGGTGATGCTCACCACTGCTCTTTCTGCTGGCAGGTGATGCTCACCACTGCCCTTTCTGCTGGCCATGTGATGCTCATCACTGCTCTTTCTGCTGCCCATGTGATGCTCATCACTGTTCTTTCTGCTGCCCATGTGATGCTCACCACTGCTCTTTCTGCTGCCCATGTGATGCTCACCACTGCTCTTTCTGCTGGCAGGTGATGCTCACCACTGCTCTTTCTGCTGGCAGGTGATGCTCACCACTGCCCTTTCTGCTGGCCATGTGATGCTCATCACTGCTCTTTCTGCTGCCCATGTGATGCTCATCACTGTTCTTTCTGCTGCCCATGTGATGCTCATCACTGCTCTTTCTGCTGCCCATGTGATGCCCACCACTGCTCTTTCTGCTGGCAGGTGATGCTCACCACTGCCCTTTCTGCTGCCCATGTGATGCTCATCACTGTTCTTTCTGCTGCCCATGTGATGCTCACCACTGCTCTTTCTGCTGCCCATGTGATGCTCACCACTGCTCTTTCTGCTGGCAGGTGATGCTCACCACTGCTCTTTCTGCTGGCAGGTGATGCTCACCACTGCCCTTTCTGCTGGCCATGTGATGCTCATCACTGCTCTTTCTGCTGCCCATGTGATGCTCATCACTGTTCTTTCTGCTGCCCATGTGATGCTCACCACTGCTCTTTCTGCTGCCCATGTAATGCTCACCACTGCTCTTTCTGCTAGCCATGTGATGCTCATCACTGCTCTTTCTGCTGGCATGTGATGCCCACCACTGTTCTTTCTGCTGCCCATGTGATGCTCACCACTGCTCTTTCTGCTGCCCATGTGATGCTCACCACTGCTCTTTCTGCTGGCATGTGATGCTCACCACTGCTCTTTCTGCTGCCCATGTGATGCTCATCACTGCTCTTTCTGCTGGCATGTGATGCCCACCACTGTTCTTTCTGCTGCCCATGTGATGCTCACCACTGCTCTTTCTGCTGGCAGGTGATGCTCACCACTGCTCTTTCTGCTGGCAGGTGATGCTCACCACTGCCCTTTCTGCTGGCCATGTGATGCTCATCACTGCTCTTTCTGCTGCCCATTTGATGCTCATCACTGTTCTTTCTGCTGCCCATGTGATGCTCATCACTGTTCTTTCTGCTGCCCATGTGATGCTCACCACTGCTCTTTCTGCTGCCCATGTGATGCTCACCACTGCTCTTTCTGCTGCCCATGTGATGCTCACCACTGCTCTTTCTGCTGGCCATGTGATGCTCACCACTGCCCTTTCTGCTGGCAGGTGATGCTGATCACTGCTCTTTCTGGTGGCATGTGATGCCCACCACTGTTCTTTCTGCTGCCCATGTGATGCCCACCACTGCTCTTTCTGCTGCCCATGTGATGCTCACCACTGCTCTTTCTGCTGCCCATGTGATGCTCATCACTGCTCTTTCTGGTGGCAGGTGATGCTCATCACTGTTCTTTCTGCTACCCATGTGATGCCCACCACTGTTCTTTCTGCTGCCCATGTGATGCTCACCACTACCCTTTCTGCTGGCCATGTGATGCTCACCACTGCCTTTTCTGCTGGCCATGTGATGCTCATCACTGCTCTTTCTGCTGACATGTGGTGCTCACCACTGTTCTTTCTGCTGCCCATGTGATGCTCACCACTGCCCTTTCTGCTGGCAGGTGATGCTGATCATTGCTCTTTCTGCTGCCCATGTGATGCTCATCACTGTTCTTTCTGCTGCCCATGTGATGCTCACCACTGCTCTTTCTGCTGCCCATGTGATGCTCATCACTGCTCTTTCTGGTGGCAGGTGATGCTCATCACTGTTCTTTCTGCTACCCATGTGATGCCCACCACTGTTCTTTCTGCTGCCCATGTGATGCTCACCACTACCCTTTCTGCTGGCCATGTGATGCTCACCACTGCCTTTTCTGCTGGCCATGTGATGCTCATCACTGCTCTTTCTGCTGACATGTGGTGCTCACCACTGTTCTTTCTGCTGCCCATGTGATGCTCACCACTGCCCTTTCTGCTGGCAGGTGATGCTGATCATTGCTCTTTCTGCTGCCCATGTGATGCTCATCACTGTTCTTTCTGCTGCCCATGTGATGCTCACCACTGCTCTTTCTGCTGCCCATGTGATGCTCACCACTGCTCTTTCTGCTGGCAGGTGATGCTCACCACTGCTCTTTCTGCTGGCAGGTGATGCTCACCACTGCCCTTTCTGCTGGCCATGTGATGCTCATCACTGCTCTTTCTGCTGCCCATGTGATGCTCATCACTGTTCTTTCTGCTGCCCATGTGATGCTCACCACTGCTCTTTCTGCTGCCCATGTAATGCTCACCACTGCTCTTTCTGCTAGCCATGTGATGCTCATCACTGCTCTTTCTGCTGGCATGTGATGCCCACCACTGTTCTTTCTGCTGCCCATGTGATGCTCACCACTGCTCTTTCTGCTGCCCATGTGATGCTCACCACTGCTCTTTCTGCTGGCATGTGATGCTCACCACTGCTCTTTCTGCTGCCCATGTGATGCTCATCACTGCTCTTTCTGCTGGCATGTGATGCCCACCACTGTTCTTTCTGCTGCCCATGTGATGCTCACCACTGCTCTTTCTGCTGGCAGGTGATGCTCACCACTGCTCTTTCTGCTGGCAGGTGATGCTCACCACTGCCCTTTCTGCTGGCCATGTGATGCTCATCACTGCTCTTTCTGCTGCCCATTTGATGCTCATCACTGTTCTTTCTGCTGCCCATGTGATGCTCATCACTGTTCTTTCTGCTGCCCATGTGATGCTCACCACTGCTCTTTCTGCTGCCCATGTGATGCTCACCACTGCTCTTTCTGCTGCCCATGTGATGCTCACCACTGCTCTTTCTGCTGGCCATGTGATGCTCACCACTGCCCTTTCTGCTGGCAGGTGATGCTGATCACTGCTCTTTCTGGTGGCATGTGATGCCCACCACTGTTCTTTCTGCTGCCCATGTGATGCCCACCACTGCTCTTTCTGCTGCCCATGTGATGCTCACCACTGCTCTTTCTGCTGCCCATGTGATGCTCATCACTGCTCTTTCTGGTGGCAGGTGATGCTCATCACTGTTCTTTCTGCTACCCATGTGATGCCCACCACTGTTCTTTCTGCTGCCCATGTGATGCTCACCACTACCCTTTCTGCTGGCCATGTGATGCTCACCACTGCCTTTTCTGCTGGCCATGTGATGCTCATCACTGCTCTTTCTGCTGACATGTGGTGCTCACCACTGTTCTTTCTGCTGCCCATGTGATGCTCACCACTGCCCTTTCTGCTGGCAGGTGATGCTGATCATTGCTCTTTCTGCTGCCCATGTGATGCTCATCACTGTTCTTTCTGCTGCCCATGTGATGCTCACCACTGCTCTTTCTGCTGCCCATGTGATGCTCACCACTGCTCTTTCTGCTGCCCATGTGATGCTCACCACTGCTCTTTCTGCTGGCCATGTGATGCTCACCACTGCCCTTTCTGCTGGCAGGTGATGCTGATCACTGCTCTTTCTGGTGGCATGTGATGCCCACCACTGTTCTTTCTGCTGCCCATGTGATGCCCACCACTGCTCTTTCTGCTGCCCATGTGATGCTCACCACTGCTCTTTCTGCTGCCCATGTGATGCTCATCACTGCTCTTTCTGGTGGCAGGTGATGCTCATCACTGTTCTTTCTGCTACCCATGTGATGCCCACCACTGTTCTTTCTGCTGCCCATGTGATGCTCACCACTACCCTTTCTGCTGGCCATGTGATGCTCACCACTGCCTTTTCTGCTGGCCATGTGATGCTCATCACTGCTCTTTCTGCTGACATGTGGTGCTCACCACTGTTCTTTCTGCTGCCCATGTGATGCTCACCACTGCCCTTTCTGCTGGCAGGTGATGCTGATCATTGCTCTTTCTGCTGCCCATGTGATGCTCATCACTGTTCTTTCTGCTGCCCATGTGATGCTCACCACTGCTCTTTCTGCTGCCCATGTGATGCTCATCACTGCTCTTTCTGGTGGCAGGTGATGCTCATCACTGTTCTTTCTGCTACCCATGTGATGCCCACCACTGTTCTTTCTGCTGCCCATGTGATGCTCACCACTACCCTTTCTGCTGGCCATGTGATGCTCACCACTGCCTTTTCTGCTGGCCATGTGATGCTCATCACTGCTCTTTCTGCTGACATGTGGTGCTCACCACTGTTCTTTCTGCTGCCCATGTGATGCTCACCACTGCCCTTTCTGCTGGCAGGTGATGCTGATCATTGCTCTTTCTGCTGCCCATGTGATGCTCATCACTGTTCTTTCTGCTGCCCATGTGATGCTCACCACTGCTCTTTCTGCTGCCCATGTGATGCTCACCACTGCTCTTTCTGCTGGCAGGTGATGCTCACCACTGCTCTTTCTGCTGGCAGGTGATGCTCACCACTGCCCTTTCTGCTGGCCATGTGATGCTCATCACTGCTCTTTCTGCTGCCCATGTGATGCTCATCACTGTTCTTTCTGCTGCCCATGTGATGCTCACCACTGCTCTTTCTGCTGCCCATGTAATGCTCACCACTGCTCTTTCTGCTAGCCATGTGATGCTCATCACTGCTCTTTCTGCTGGCATGTGATGCCCACCACTGTTCTTTCTGCTGCCCATGTGATGCTCACCACTGCTCTTTCTGCTGCCCATGTGATGCTCACCACTGCTCTTTCTGCTGGCATGTGATGCTCACCACTGCTCTTTCTGCTGCCCATGTGATGCTCATCACTGCTCTTTCTGCTGGCATGTGATGCCCACCACTGTTCTTTCTGCTGCCCATGTGATGCTCACCACTGCTCTTTCTGCTGGCAGGTGATGCTCACCACTGCTCTTTCTGCTGGCAGGTGATGCTCACCACTGCCCTTTCTGCTGGCCATGTGATGCTCATCACTGCTCTTTCTGCTGCCCATTTGATGCTCATCACTGTTCTTTCTGCTGCCCATGTGATGCTCATCACTGTTCTTTCTGCTGCCCATGTGATGCTCACCACTGCTCTTTCTGCTGCCCATGTGATGCTCACCACTGCTCTTTCTGCTGGCCTGTAATTTCAGTACTCTTGTTAGTCAGGCCGCCTTTTATACTCTTTCAACAATGTTCGAGTTAGTGCTTATTTTTGGAGCAGTTCACAACCTTTGCTACACAAATATGGTGCAAATTGCACCTTTGTCACTAATATAGGCTTCAGTATAAACGTTAGCCCAACTTCTGTGGGTTGTTTGCCTTAGCACCCTTCTTAGACCCTCCATGTTTGTGCGGGGCTTTGAAGGCCCTCTGTGCAGCCTCATCCCTGGACACTCAAAGGAAATAAGCTGAGCAATATCTCCTGGGACAGAGGGTGCTGCATTTCTGTGGGCCGCATGTTGTTAATAGTTTTTAAATTAAATTTTACCTCAGCGAGGCATACAAACGGTTACTCCTCCCTTGAGTGATATACTTGATCTTGCCCGGACACCAACACCATTGGACTTTAGGGGAAGCCCAAACCACCTGCACTGAAGGTATAAAGGAGCAGATAACAAGATCTAGGGTCAGAATAATAAGCTGGAATGTGGCAGGGCTTAAATCCATCATAGCAAACAAAGAAGCCATGGAATTTTTTCAAACAGGAGATATCCTATGTTTACAGGAAACATGGATGACAACACCGAGCTCGATTAAAGGCTTCCAGGCGTTCCACACATTGGCCAATAAGAAAAACCTTTTTGGAAAACCCATTGGTGGGGTCTCAATTTTTATAATACTAAATCTGCAAGCACTAGTCAAGGAATGGCCCACGCATTCACCCGAGGTCCAGGTCCTAAATATATAAGGAATAGGACTAGAGGGTACACCAATTACCATTGCAGTAATTAGTCTCTATGTTAACCTCAAAAAGAAGGCTAAAATCACGAACATTAAGATGATTACCGGATTGATCAGAGAATATCTTTATGAGCACCCAGAGCATGAGTGCATTGTTACCGGGGATTTCAACCTGAGAGATTCGTGTTGCCTAGAGCAAAATCAAGGGGAGAGTGGGCGGAATATCATGGAAGCCTGCATTAAAGAATTTAAATTGGGATCCGTGAATCAAATAGGGCCGCTGAATAGCAAACCTCAACCCACTTTTAAAAACATCTCAACGTTAGATTACATCTTCCTGAGTAAGGATTTATTGAGGACATTCTACCGTAAGTGATCATCACCCACTATCTATTCTTGTCAACGTAAGTGCCATATTTCACGAGGAACATCTTCCAGTTGGTCAAATGCTCACTTCAATTAGTGAGCTGGCATCAAACAAACAAATTAATTGGGGACTTTCCTGCAGGGCCAGGTATAACCAGTGGAAACAGGCTTTACAAACAACTGGCCTTGAGAAAAGCTGGACAAAAATGGTGGATTCGTTATTCTAAGTTCTGAGTGCAGGAAAGCAACCCACACATAAAGGTAAACCTATTGGAAAGGGGCCTATTTTTCTCCTCGACAATAAAGAATTCAGGGAGAGCAAAAAGAGCCAGGCAGAGTTACAGCATAGGAGAGAGAAGTGCCCACGGACGGAAAAAAATCTGAAAACATCAAGAAAAGCGCCCAAAAAAAACATTTGGCAGCAGAAACAAACTTACACGGAGGACAAATGGAAACATATATACGCCCTGTTAGTGCCTAATAAGAATAGGAAATTTTGGAGTTATGTCAAGGGCCTTAATGGTGGAAGCCATACAGAGAACTCCATACCTGCCAATAAATGGCAGCCCATGATACAAAGCTCTATGTTGCTTCAGGTAAACCCTTGGACAATACTATGGAGGTGGAGGGCAACCATCCTAACGAACATGAGGTAGATTACATCGCCATAACTGAAAAAGAAACCCTAATAACTCTTAAGGGCATTTGGAAGGATGGGGCTCCTGGACCTAACGGGCTACCGGGTAGCATCTTCAATGAAGATCGAGAATTTTGGGCTCCTTGCATGCACAGTCTGTTCAATCAATGCTACAATACTTCGGCAGTACCAGATTCATGGAAAGGTTCCATCGTGCACCCCATTTACAAACAAGCATTGGCATAGCCAATAGGTCTCACCTTTGGGACCTTATAAGTGTTTAGCCATGCAACAGTTGATGTTGTTGCACCAAGGATATTGTGCTAGATAACTAAACACTTATAAGGTCCCAAAGGCGAGACCTATTGGCTATGCCAATGCTTTTTTTGTAGTAATGAATGTCTTTTCATCAAGGCTAGATTTTAATTGAACAAACACAAGGAGATGATGGACGGAGCGCTGAAACTTTTCAAACATTCACCCCCAGTCACAGAAATGGGTTGAATCCATCATCGTTCTTTAGCTCACTTCACCATGGATTTTAATTGTGCACTTCATGTTCAGCCTTGCTTTTGCCACTTTAAACTAATCTATTGATTCGGTTTAATCCTGGACTCGACATATTTTAAAACGTAGTGTTGGCCTTCTGCCTCCCATGTAATCCCAGCCGTATGTCTCAGGACATTTTTAAACCATAGTCACAGTATTGGCTCTAGAGCGCACAGTTAGCCAACAGCCCCATCCGAAGCCTGCCTTCTGAGTTTAGATACTTTCAACTCCAGTTGCAGGCTTGAGCTGTTGTAAAAGGTGTGCTGGAGAGATGGCCCCTTTTAAATACGTTTAAACACAGTCATTCAACCAGCAACCGCGAGGCCCTGTCCCATTGACACCCCAGAGGCAGACTCTAGTGCCAATATGAACCCCAGCCTGAGGCACGGTCCCTGCCCAACTCCAGCCACAAGGCCACTTCCATTGGAAGCATTCTTGAATCGCTTTAATATATAAAGACACATTAAGTAAGTGGTGAAACCCTTTCCGTGCAGTCTGAAACGGTGATGTGAGATCCTTCTGTGGCAGGGCAGAACATGTGCAGAGGCGGTAAATCACCGTGACAGGCGCCTGTCATCCGAGGCCGCAGAGTTCTTTAAATACCCAATATGGGACAGCAGCGCAGCCTTCTACACTGCAAGGGCATGCCTGACACCCCAGGTTAGTGCGCTAAGGCCGGCATGTTTCAAAACAAGACCATTTGCATCTCGTAATCACTGTCTGGAAGTCCTTGGTTTATTTTTTTTATTTTATCTTTAGAAGCGTGTAATGCGGTATAATCTCATACTCTTGCGGCGCGTTGAACATCCTGCCAAGGTTGGTAACACTTGGTGTGGATTCAGGTAATGGATCGCTACTATGGAAAGGACTGGGTAATTGCGTAGTCGGCTGCAGGAATACATCGCTTTGTTAAAAAAAAAAAAAAAAACACGACGAGTAGGACTGTCTGTTCCACTTATGGCCTTTCCAAGAATCACCGAGGGTCGGGTGGTAGAGACAGCCCGGAGCTCGCAGCGCAGAGAGGAGGGGGTCCTGGCACTCGAGCAGAGAGCGGAAAATTCTGAATGGGACCGAAGGAAGAAAATACGAGTGTGGGCGCTTGGTGGCGCCCTTGGGCTACGGAAAAAGCGCCGTCCTCATTACAGCACTTTGATGCTGCAGAAAGACTTGTTGCCAATGACAGCCGATTTTTTTTTAACCTATTCACAAAAACAGGTTTGACCGACGTCACTTTCCAACAAGCTCAGTGTTTTGCTGCATTTTCTTGGCTGTGGCAGCGTTGAAAGCTGCGCACGCACCTTGGTAGTTGTAAGAAGAGGCGGACACCATTCGAGAGAATTCGAAACATTCTTTAATTTACATTTATTAGAATAATTTGTAAAACGGTTTCAGTCTGCCATCTCATTAGTCTTTGGGGCATACTTTAAAACAACGTGACATGGCAATTTTACCGACTTTTAGCGGCCGATTATAACCCTCGTTTCATCGCCCTCAGAAGGATGGTTTACTAAGCCAGCTAGGGTTGGTTCTAAGGGGTGATCGCAGTGGGCTATCCTGTGGACACATTAGGTGCCCTCACCAATGCGTGCCAGGGATACTGGGTAGCGAGTTAGTCCGCAGCAGTGGCCTGCAGCGACAGTAGGTGTTCACGCATCTCTAGCGCCTGGTGCTGCTTGCACCACCAGGAGCCTCTGGTGAGGGTGGTGGGAGCACAGCCGGCTGCAACTCCTCGGAGTGGAAGCACCTCACCACGAGCAAGCTTTGTGCTATGTTGTAATCTATACTGGACTACAAGTGTAATCCTGGGCAAGCCCCACAAGGCTTGCCTGATCAGCAGACCCCGGAGGCTTCACAAAAAGAACTTCACAGCAGTATAGGAACCATGAGGCTTACAAAACTAAACGTTCACACCTGGACAAAACAAAACAAGTGCGGCCCCGCGGCCGCGAAAGTTAAAGCGGCCGGGAAAGTTAAAGAAGGAAATGAAAGACAAGCGCGGCCCCGCGGCCGCGAAAGAGCAGGCAAATGCACTCGTGCTTGTGCTGGCATCCGCCTTGCGGGAGCGAGCAGCCGCGGCGCGAGAGCCATATGTTTTCAATTACCACGCGCGCCGCTGCTCGCTCCCGCAAGGTGGATGCCAGCACAAGCACGAGTGTGCTTGAAAAGGAGAAGACCGATGGCTAAAGGCCCTCCTAGAGCAGCGCATGCGCACTGCCTAGGCGAGACCTAAAAAGGGGACGCCTCCCGCCCGGAGAACTATAGATTGATCGCGTTGTTGGACGTTGATGGGAAGGCATTTGCAAAAGTACTTCTGAAAGAGCTAGAGGCCTGGATAAACAAAAATCATATCATACCTCAATATCAGACAGGATTCCGGCCCAACTCATCTACATTGGATAACGCTATCGCCTTGTCATATTTGGCAACCAGGGCTACAGAGGCTGCCTCTCCACCATTTTATGCATGCTTTGTTGATTATAGTGCTGCCTTTGATGGTATTGACCGTAACATACTCTGGGCAAAACTTGCAAAGTGGGGCATCCCGAGGAAACTTCTGGTGGCCATTATGATGCTCCACACCGGCACTTGGGTTCGGACTAAGCTTGCACAGACACATGTATCGGCTAAGATTTATACAGACAAAGGGTTAAAACAGGGCTGTGTGATCGCCCCACATTGTTCAATCTATATACTGCGGATTTGGGAGAGGCGCTTTTGAAAGTAAACATCTTTGTGCCCAAACTAAGCCATCTTAGACTCCAGATTATGCAGTATGCAGATGATCTGGTTTTACTGGATCAAACCAGAAATGACATAAAAAGGACATTGGAGACATTACATCTATACAACATGGAAAACAAACTTCAAGCTAATGCCACAAAAACGAAGGTGCTGGTTTTTGGTCATAAACCGAAAAAACAACTGCTGGAATGGTATCTCGGCCCACAGAGGATTGCCACTGCCAACAAATACAATTATCTGGGAGTACAATTCTCAGACACTGACAGATCAACACTGCAGGCCAAGGCACTTGAGGCCAAAGCGGCTAAGGTCACACATGGACTATGCAAACTAAATCATAAGCTCCAAAGTCATTCCGCAGAGGGCATCCGACGGGTAATGCAAGCAAAATTAATTCCAACATTGAGCTATGGCCATCTCACCTTTCCGGGACTGCTTATCGAAAAATCGGAACGATTGCACATCATTGCTTTCAGAAAGGTTTTCAATCTTCCATATTCAACTTGGCGCACATTGATTCGGCTGGAGTTTAATATCTCAACGATTGATATTGAATTCAAGAAAGACACAGTCAAACTATACCACAGTGAGATCAATGCGGGTCCTGACACAATCAGGGAAGCACTAAAAACAGTCTTCCAGGATAATAATAGCCGTTGGGCCAGGTACTTTACAAAGGCCAACGAGTCATTGGGCCTGCCACCAGATATTATAGCTTACACATGTTTAACCATGGCCAGCTTTAAAAGTTTGTTAAAGAAACAGGGCAAGCACATCTCAAGGCAACAGGATCTTGAACGGATTAGACACATTCCCGGCGCAGAGGGTCTTGTCTACTCACATGAAGTTACACCATGTCAACTATATCTGAAGGCAGGTTTGGGAAGGCAAGCCCTACAGAACATTCTGAGAACCAGGCTCCTAACACTGCCAATATGGGATTATAGGGGCCATTGGAAAAACATACCAACAGGAAATAAGGGATGTTGTTTGTGCCAATACCATACAGAATCAGCAGAGCACATTATTTGTTGCTGGCAACTATATCTAAGAACAATGTTCCTGCAAAATGGCGTAAGATCATGTAAAGAGGCCCTAATGTTCATTTATACTACCACGGTGCCGATGGCCCTTGCTCGAATTGGCAAGTTTTACGGGGGGATAGAAGGATGCTACGAACAATGCAAGAAACGAAGACGAAAGTCTACAAAACACAAGCTGCTGATCGTTTATCGCTGCAGTAACACTTTTTGCGGGAACATCTCACATGAACTGTGTTAGAAATGGGGGTCTCTAGTTGGCAGAGGTAGGTACCTTTGTCAAAATAGGGACCTTAGCTTCTAGTCAGGGTAAGGGGGATACACACTTTAGATAACCCCTGCTCACCCACTTGGTAGCTTGGCAATAGCAGACAGGCTTTTCCCAAAGGCAATGTGTAAAATATTTGTACCAACACTCACAGTAACACAGTGAAAACACCACAAATGGACACCACACCCATTTAGAAAAATAAAGTATCTTTATCTAAACTTAACAAGACCAAAACGACAAAAATCCAACATACAAGTATTAAGAAAAATGACCTTCAAAAGGTTTTAGCAACTGAGCCCATAGAAAACTATGGATGCGTGATTTCTTGCAAAGTACCTGTCGTTGCGCCAAAATTCACTGAGCCAAACAGCCGCAACGATGGGAAGCGTCGAAAAACAAAGAGATGCGTAGTTTCCTGAGACCTTCGTGGATGCGATGCAACAGTTCTGCTGGGCACAGGAGAGCAGTGCGTCGGGTCCGGTCTGTAGGGGGAAGCGATGCGTCGATTCTGAGACAACTACGATCCGCGGGTGTTGCGTCGGGGAAAACTTGCCGCACAGGGACGATGTGTGGAAATCCGGATGCGTCGGCGAATGATGCGGCGGCGTCGAGCGGCGCTGCGTTGATTTCTTCAGCCTTTTTCTGGGCCTCACAGCACTGGGCCATGGCTGCGAGGCTCGGTAAAAGGGTGCCTCTCAGTGGGGCAGATTTCTACAATGAGGCAAGTACAAAGTTACCAGGCCTCTGGGGCATGAGGGTCCAATACTCCCAAGTTATGACTGTATTTTACTGTCCAATCAGTGGACCCGGTAGGGTGGGGCTATTATCTTGCTTGTACCATTGCTTCAACACTAGTCCCCCTTTCCTGGGTCTCCCAACCCCTCACCCATGGGCCTTTCTGCCACGAACCAGCGCTGCTAGGCCCAAGAGAGGCCATTACTTACTTAGGCCTTGCAGACATGGTCTCCCAGCTGTGGATCATGGCTCGGAGCCCAGGGGAAGGGGGCCTCTCTAAGTGATGTGGCTATCAATAGAGTAGCAAGTGAAGTGGCACCAGGGCCCAGGTACCCATATTATGGCTGCATTTTAATGTCCAGAGGCAATTTCCTTGTATGGTCCAGGGAGCATGGCACCTTTGCTACGCCACTAGCCCCTCTCCTATTGTCCTCACAGCCATGATCCAGTGCTGGTAGGCCAAGCAGAGTAGGGTGGCAGGGTTCAGGACTGTCCCTCATTTTAGATGTTTGTCCTGCATCCTGCAGTGAGCTCTTGAGAGATGCCTAATGTCTTTTTTTGCTCGCCAGTTTGCAATGGGATTGATGCAGGCAAACACGCTAATGAATAGGGGATGTAAAACAAGTAGACTAGCTGGGAAGCCTCAAGCTGCCAAGTCCAGCAGGATGTCCCAGCACTGGCACTGGGAACAACCACTGTGCAGAGGTGTGAGGAGTAAGCATTTGTTAACATGGTATTTGGGAGGAGGGGCTAGCAGTGTTTACCTTCAGAGGTGCTATAAAGGCGGAATGTACAATGTGAGAATGAAACAACCATAAATAAGCATTCTAAAATCTCTACATTGAGACAATGGGCAATCAGCCTGTTGCGGGGATTCTGCACATACACAGAACTATGCGCAGGAAAACAGGACCTCGGTGTATAGGGGCTGAGCCTTCCTACCACATTAGTACCCAAAATCCCCAAACCGACTAGCTATAGTGTCTCATTCGTTCTCCTACATAATCATGAAGCTACAAATGATTAGATAACCCAGAACACAACACTCCTGACTCTCTCAGGAATCGCGGCAGCAAGACATACCCTTTCGCTCACTCACTCGTACTTGTCAACAATATGAATTGTCAGAGTCACGGTTATAGTTCAAAATGTTTATTTTAACTATCGTGCTCTATAATGCAGTATACGAGCCACTACCAGCAGCGAAATGCATAAACCTAAAACAATTAGCATTGTTACAATTCCATAAAATATAAAGGGGGATGTCATCATATACAGACAGTGGAAAAAGTACCATAAGGCCTAACTACCCTCCCCTTGGTAAGGTGAAGTTTATAATATAAAGGAAGATCTCTGGGCTTTGTCAGCAGACCCCATACCGTAGTGCCTAGATGGAAGTTTTACATCATAGGAACAGCATAGCTCTTCTCCCTGGAAAGGTCCCTCTCCAAGTGTGTGAACAACATGCATCCCCGTAATATTAAAGCACGAGTTTCCAGCAGCGCAGCTGTGTTAGCATGTTTTGTCTAGGTGCTAGGGACTGACCAGAACAGAATAACAAGGGGCATTGTTTATCGACCTTGCACATCGTGCTCAGACTAAACTCCAGGAACAGGCAGAGAACGCCGAAAGCAGACCGTTCTCATGTGAAAGGCACAAACAAAGTCTTGCAAAATAAAGTCATGTAGTAACGTGCGCAAAAGCAGCATCATGGCAGCAGAGCTCATGCTAACTTATCAATGTCGACAATGACCCTAACGGCCATATATCACCCTCCCCTTGGTAAGGTCGTAGTATATAGACAAAAGGCAAAAACAGAGTTCAAGGTTAAGCAGAATTCAGAAGTGCTTGAAAAAAACAAATTGGAAAAATTAAAAAAAAAAAAAAAAAAATTGTATGTCGTTTAAAATTTTGTCATTTGAGGGAAAACGTGAATATGAAGGAGGTGGCAAATCCATCAAAGTACGTGAACTTAAGAATGCCATTCGTTCCAAAAGGCCATCCCTATCGTTAGTAGAAAAAAGGCTGCGGCTAGAATCAACATAACCTTTCACGCTACAATATGGCCGCTGGTTTTACAACTAATTAGAGCGGACCTGTGAGCGTCAGTTACGTGTCTCGACTGACGTTACCCGGAAGCCTGCCCCTCCCCGCACCAGACGCCGGCTAGTATTTCAGCGCTTCCAGGACGAAGCTGGTAACTACCCGGTGCCGGCGGTGAGGGGTAGGTTAGACGGCTCACTTCCTGGAGCTTAATGGTGAGTCACCACGATGCAGACTAAGTCCATACCCAACCCTCTACGCATTGCAAGGTATGATGTTGGTGGTGGAGCTCCTGCTCTCTTTAGCTACTACGCTTTTCTAGCCGCAGAATTGGCGTGCCTTTAGTCATGATTGGTAATGCAACGGGACCACACACCGACCGCAGGGGAGTACCTACAACATCCTGGTACGGTCCCAGTGCGGGCGGACTCCTTTGGCCCTGCCTGTACTTCCACTCTTGACCGGCTCTAGATACTATAACCCTCCTTTGTGCCGCTCTGTGACGGAAGGTGTGCTACGTGACAGACAAGCCAGTTTCCCCATCACCGACCCACAGTCATGCGATGGGCACTGGGGACGCATGAGTCTCCGCTTACCTGGTTTCCTCACTTTTTTGTCCATATTTTTATTGTTTTCTTAGGACACTATACTGTAGGTGTCTTTCTATCCCGCCGGACACTGTTGAGGGGACACTTTCACCACCTTTAGGTGAGTGGAGTTACTCATACGATAAGTGCTTTTACAAAAGTATGAACCCCTTTTCAGCTCAGTCTTCTGGTTTTTAATAACGTTTGAATAAGTTACCTATACTTACAGTAGGTTCTTGCTTCACTTACCTACTGTTGTCACCTATCACTGATTATGTGACATTGCCACGTTTTGCACACTGTTTTATGGTCACCAATATGTTTGAACAAGGAGAGAGAGAGATGTCATTTCCATGACCTAACTACCATTTGATTTAGCTGTGGTTTTTATTCTGTATTTTTCTCTTAGGTTGCCCCTTGATGCTGTGGGTACTGTACTCGCAGCGCTGATACGTGGTAGGTAGATTTTACACCCACCACTGTGTGTAGATAGTTTATCCACTAGGTCCTGATGAATTGCCACTGATCCTCCTGACCAATTGGCATGAAACATGTTGACCCAAAGAGTAGAGCGTAGTTAACCTGAACCATAACTTCAGATAGCCGCCACTCTTCCTTTGTTTTTAATCAGGTGGAGAGCCAGTTTGAATAAACGTATCTTTGGACTACCCAACCTGTTTTAATCACTTCTCACTACATCTACACCTCCTAGGCCCCTTACCCCCACTGCACCAAACGGCAAGGAACAAAAGATCTCCGCCAAAGAGCCCCTCTATGGGTGCCCGTCGGGTATTGCAGCGCCGACCCGACGAGGAGCAGGCCCATATGATGAAGCATGACACCTAGCTGGCTGGGTGTGTGAGGGCCCTAGTTCCGACAGGAGGAATTCCCCTCCTTTCGATCTATCCAGGATAAGCACACCCCCAACGCGGCTTCCTGACACACCTCCCTCCTTTGTTTGACCATCAAGAGGAACTGCATACCCTCTTTTCTAACTATATGACTGGGCATGTATGCTGGACCTCCATAAAAAAAGCCCCACAGTCCCCCCCTTGTTGATAGCTTGTCTGTGCATTACCACAAGAGGAGCAGCCATTGCGCAGCAGAAGCAGAAGAATCTGGATTCCACCAACAAGCACCAGTAATAACGGGACTCCTCCGAAGACGCTAGAAAAAATAGAATGAATAAAGGCCGGTATTGCTCCAAATATCGTCTGAAAAGAAGTCGCAAGGCCGGATCCCACAAGTTTAAAAAAATGAGCAAGGCATTTGGTGACAGACGCATTAAATATTTGACGTATAAGCTCCCCAAAGTGAAGTGGGAGGTTCGTGTTCAGAAGTGACTGAATCTCGCTAGATGTTCTAGCCACCTGCAATTCGAAGGTCTCTCGAGCCGAAGTGAGAGCCACTTATTGTTGAAACAATAGCGCTTTGAGTCTGCTTAATTTGCTGAAATCTGTTTTCAAAGTCGGAATGGAAGGCCAAATGGAACTATCTACTTTCCCATGCGGGGCGGAAAAAGCACATTGCTACAACAAGTAACACGTTGTGAAACTGTTACTATATATGGGATTCCTGCCCGCAAACCACAGCAGTCGTGGTTATTCAAAATAAGATAACTGCCGTTAGAAAGCAACGTAAAAGCGGGAATTATTGCTGGGACCGGAGTTCCTTTAAAAAAACATGCAAGATTGGCTGCGGATACATTACAAGCGCCGTGCAACTTAACGTGTTTACAAACTAGGGAATGTCCTACTGTGGAAGCGCAGTCCTCCCCTGTTAGGAAAACTTCCTTATTCTCCCGTTGACATCGGTAAGTGAAAGGTAGGGACCATAATTCATGGAGAAACATACTACCTAGGGGTTCAAAGCGGCCAATTGGGAAATGTTTCATGCAAGATTTAAACTGAAACAGCGAAAATGGGAGAGAGATAACCCCATGAAGTAACCATATAGCTGAATCTGTCTCCGCCACAGAGAATGGCAAGTGTTCTAATCGTTCAATGTGTAATAGCGTGTATGTAGCATCTTTCATGGACATAAACCTCTGTTTATCAGTTAGATTAAAGGGTAAAAACAAAGCAGAGGCATTCAAATAATCCCAAGGGACTTTTCCCATTTTGAGAGTCTGTAACGTCCATGCAAACTGCATCACTGATCGTAATTGATTTTGACCATGATATAACACAGATACATCATTCTGAACAATATCAATAACAGATGAGACAATATTATCCAAGGTATAAATGCGTGAAAAAGTGTATTGATACTATTGTCGACCACTGCAAGGACTTTTTCTAAATTTGCTTTGTCAATTTGGTGCAGACGAAACGCTGCCTCAATTTGCGAAAGTTTCCATACTTCATTGTAAGCTGCATAGATAAACCTCTTTGTTCTAGGAATCCTAGGATCTAAGATCAAATCAGCCAAATTGATGTCACTTGATAAGAGTGACAGGTGTTGTTTTACTGATGACAAAGTGGAGTGTTCCAAACATTGTTTTTTTAAATATTTTTTATTAGCATTTCCGTATAACAAACATCTCACATGGCAATGTATTGCGACTGATAACATGACATGTGTTTCAAACATTTGTACTTGCAATCGCCTATCCGGGAAAACATGTACTCATTGCATAGTATGGTCACTGTAGCATATCTCATCATATTATTGTGTATGCCTATACATATGGAAATGAATCTCCTTTCTAGTTTCTGCCGGTGTGTCAACTACCGGTTGTGGTTGCAAACTATTAACTGGGGGTGTGAAACTGGGGTGATGTTCATAAGGTCTGAGTTGTGTAAGTCAGGCGGGGTACCGAGGCTACAATATGTCCTGCTTGCGGGCACAATTAAGTTCAGCTAGGTAGATTTTGTCTGGCTGTCATTGTCTGTCTGGTTGATCTAAGTAAGATATGGTTGAGTGATCGTATTCCGTTACGTGCTGGCTGCTGTTGGGGGAATAGTGAGTGCGTTTATAGATTGGGTCTGTGCTTGTGAGCTTGTAGGGGCTTGTGATGGTGTATGTGAAGTATCCCGTGTGGTTTGTTGTTTGAATTGATGTAATAGTAGGGTCCATTCCATTGAGATGTGTCGTTTGCGTATTCCTTTTATTTCCTCCTCCCGTATCGCCTCCTCTTCTGCTGCTGCCCATTTGCCCACTGCTCCCTCCCAGGCTTCTATCGGGGGTCCCATAGGGGCTCGCCAATGCATATCTATCCCTCTTTTAGCTAGTAGTATTACCAGTGACGCGAATCGAATTTGTACTTTGTATTGCTTTCGCTTTCGGAAGATACCGAGTGCGCAGGCCTCCCATGTGTTCATGTCGGAGAGACCCGTGAGGTCTCTTAACGTCTCATGGACAGTGTTCCAATATGACTGTATTGTGGGGCATAGCCAAAACATGTGATGGAAGTCAGCGTCCGGTGATTGACAGCGAGGGCATAGAAATTGAGTGGACGGATAGTATCGCTGGAGTCGCGCCGCTGTTTGATATGCTCTGTGTAAAATGTAGAATTGTATATTTTTAAAGCGCGCATTGCGGGACACTTTTGTGGGGAACGCAAGTGCTGTCTCCCATTCTTTTTCATGTAGCTGGTGCCCCAATTCATCCTCCCATGTTGCCCGTAGCGCATCTAACGGTTTATTTATGAGCTCCCGTATGGTTTTATAAAGCCAGGTGGCGGCCCATTCCCATGTGCATGATTGTGTGTATGACGGGGTGTGTAGTGGGCTCTCCCTCTGACATGTCGTAAAATGGAAGGTAGCTTGTTATTATTTGCCTGTGTAAGAGGAACTGTCCGGGAGGAAGGTCAAATTCTTCCATTATCTGGCGGAACTGCTTGAGTTGGCCATCCTCGAACAGGGATTCAATCTCTGTTAGTGAGTGCTCCGTCCATACTTGCAGCATACGAGTCGTATAATATGTCTCTCGTCTGGGCCATCCTATTAAAGGTAGCAAGGGAGAATAGAAGGGCGTCTCTGCAGATAAATGATGTATTCTCTGCATACATTTACAAGCTACCGACACCTGCAGTGGGGGTGTGCGCCGTGGTTTAGAGCCTGGTAGTAACAAACAACGAAGTTCTGGAGTGGGTATGGGGCCTGTCACTGTGTGGGTTTCCCCTATGTATCTGCCCGCCGTCCAGTAGGACAGCCACTGTAATTGCGCGGCCAAGAAATATGATTCAAAGGAAGGTGCACCCAGTCCTCCCCGGTCCGTGGGTAGTTGTAACATGGCCAATGCGATTCTGTGTCTGGAGTGTTCCAAACATTGTTGGCACAATTTACCCACTGAGTATGTGGTGACCGAATGTGAATGTGGAAAACGAGGATCCGGTCTAGACTGTGTGAAACCAGGCGTTGCATTATAAAAACGCAGTTGGTATGCATTGGAATTAGTTTGCCACACCAACCATCCGGACGGGTCAACATCAGAGACATTGAAAGTGTCATTTCGAAACAAAGCTTGTAATACATCGATTGTATAATTAGTTTGTGTACGCCAATTGTCATATTCCTCTAACGACGGAATGAATGGGATGTTCAAATTTTTGGCAGTTGCCAAGTCAAAGCAAGTAGTTTGGTGCACTGTATCATTTAAAAATAATATCTGAGTCGGGATTAGGCAGGCATGATGCAAAGCTTCAGTTCCCTGAACCTGCCAAGCCTTAGTGCCCCAAATTGATTTCAAATCAATGGTATCTCTCCAGTGATCATAACCCTGTGTGGCCAATTCAGTTCTAAATGATTTGGAATAGATTAATTTAGTGTGGGTTAGAATAAATTTGGGCTGAGATAACAATTGCAATTTAAAGAAATAGGATTCCGGATTGGACGTGTTATAATCTGTGAAATAGGTGAACTTATCCCTGAGGGTTTTAGAACTCCCCTGTATGGGAGTTGGACAATGTTCCCATTGAGTGTAATTAAAAACAGGTCTTAACATGTTTGTTTTGTGTAAGAAATTATGCCCATAGTGTTGATAACAGAATAAATCAGCATTATTTGCAGAATTTAAATATAAATCTTCAGCATCAAAAGCAGCATAATACTTTAAATCAGAATACAATGAATGCACTGCTTGTATATCCCAATCATCAGAATGTATGTCCTGTGTTACCACATCTCCTAATGAGACGCAAAACATGAATGGTATCTTGAGGACTTCCGTCGGGCCGTGAATTTCGAATGCTACTTTATCCCAAACGATGCCATCTGCAACCGGGAAAGCTGAAATGTTCACAAGAGTTTGATCACGTTTCATGATATGGGACGATGTATGAGGGGCCAGAATTCCATCGACCAAGTTCACAGCAGAGCGTTCTGGCAAATAATGACCCTTGATGAGCAAGAAAAATACTGTCACAAACCCAATCGACATGAAGAGGAAAATCAGGACAAGTACCAACCAGATGTAGGTCCAGGGTGGGACCAGGTAAGTCTTTTTGAACCAAGAGATGAAAATACTTATTTTTGTCGGTGTAAGTGCCAAAGGCGAAGACGAGGAGGAAGAGTCATAAGAGAAGCTCGCACGGGCCCCAAAATAACCGCTTGCACCCATGTTCATTAAATGTGGTAGGGCAGCATCAGCTTGATGTTGTCGAGGATTGTTCGGCACTTCACCCGCAGGGTAAGTATACTCGACTTCATTGTTGGAAGAGGATGGAGGCAGAACAGGCAAAAGGTCATTAGTAGTTTCCATCTCACCCTCAGCGATACGGGGATTAGTCGAGGAGGATGAATTCACTGGATTCAAAGAGATAGCATTGCATGAAACTGCAGGAGTTACACTATTCAGAATCAGCCAGACGGTGTAGTTTGACATTGTCCACTGAAATGTATCTGTTGTCTTTGCGACCAGGCAAAGGTGGTAGAATTACTATGAGTACCCTTCAATCCAAGTACCGGAACCGGCGTACAATAAGAGGGACCAAATTCTTTTTTGTTCTCCAGCTTTTCTCGTACAAGAGCTCCAATCTTAGGAAGCCAGCCGGCGACCGGAATCAGCAATGTTGCATCATTGGAAGAGGGCAAATGTTCAGTTGCGTTGCTGTCAAGTGTCTTTTGTAGCTCCTGTAACATAGTAGAATGATATCTACGTCAAAGGTTGCGGCAGCCACCACAACGTCTAGACCATCAAGGTCTGGCACAAACATTTTTGGGCTGGGATGAGAGACGGCTTGCTGCACGTCTGAAACTCGGTTGACGATTGGCAACGGACTGTGCTGCAGGGGTATTATGAATCAAGGATTCCTTTAAAAATGGTGGGGTGCCGGTACGAGTGTTGATGGCCTCCACTTGTTACCCGGGGTTAAAAATTTGAAATCCAGTGTGGTGAAAGCAGGCCCCGAGCCCTGAAGAAATTGCCGTAAAGAAAAGTGGCAATGAAACATGTTGGCCCATCTTACAGTGGTGTGATACATGCAGTATGGTTTTAAATTTGAGTAGGTTCAAACCAGGGAATAAAATAGAATTGTGAGAGTCATAACTCTATTTTAAATGGAGAAAAGGGGTAGCCCTTTCTCACTGACGGGGTCTTTTTTGACACAAGACGTTTCTGTGCACATTCTATTCTATTCATTCATTCACTTTCTATGTTTTACACTGGACACTTTTTTCTTTCTCTTCACGGATAAGAAAGCTACCGATGATGAGAAACGTGGGCAAACTGGTGAGTACCTACCAGCAGCTCCCCTGGTGACGCTTACGTGAGGTGCTTTCTTTCCTTCACACTTTTTTTCTTTATATACAACCTTTTAGATATAGCGGGTGGTAGTAACCGGGTGTAACTGGTAATTGAATGTTTTTACAAAAGGTATATTGGTTTATAGATGGGACATTTCAGGACTAGACATCATTGGTAATTTTATGATACCAATGATTAGGGGAAGATTCCAGTTGAATACCCCTCGGGTCCCTACAAAATTGTGTATGTCCTAAAGATGGTCAGGTTTGTTGTGTTTGAACAAACATTTTAATGCCAAAGAGCATTTCGTATGGGGTCCGCCCACCCAGAGATCTTCTAGGGAGATTATTTAGTGCACGTTGAACTCTGTACAAATGGGCCAGCCAGTTCCTGCCAGTACCTAAGACCCTAGCTGTCAAAGATTGCTTTAAGTCACGGTTCACTCGCTCCACTATAGAATTGCCCTCAGGCCTGTATGGAGACAAAAACTGCACCAGCACCCCATAGACTTCAACGCGTCCTTGTACGCCTTTTTAAAAAAAAAAAATTTTTTAATTGATTTTCACAACTTCTTATACATATAACAATCACTGTACATCAAAGAGACACAAAATATTAAAAAACATCAGCCTACTACACATTATAAACCAAGTGAACCAATTACCAGACACAGTCAAATTATAATAAAAAGGCCAAAGACACGAAAAAAACAGTACAAAGAAAACCCGTGACTATGATTGAAATGTACATGTGAAAGAAATCAATAAAACTAATATCCTTATAGGCAGTATATGGCATATATGTTCATGTGGTTTCAGCTGCATTTGAATCTTGCTGAGTTGCAGTACGTAGATATGTTACTAAAGGCTCCCAAATGTCATTTGGCCTTGAGGACGGCGGTAGCTCCTCCGCGTATAGGACTAAATTTTCTCTACAGAGTGACAGATCTTTGAGCCACAATTCCACTGAAGGGCTCAGTGTACTTTCCCACACCATCACTACCCTTCTTTTAGCAACAAGCAATGCCACTCTCGTTAGCTTACCCACAGCACCTTTTATGGAAGGAACTAACCCCAGCAAACATGTTTGCGGAGTGCACTGCAGCGTAATCCCAATAATCTTTGATAATGTATTCACCACAGCTGCCCAGTATTCCGCCACCCGCCTACAGAACCAGGCTAGGTGCCAGAAGTCTGCCCCTAAAGCCCCACAGCGTTTACAAGCGTCTGTATCTCGGAGCCCATATTTAAAAAGCTTGTATGGAGTGTAGTAGACCTGGTGTAAATATTTAAAATGTATAATTCGGAGATTTCCATTAGAAGTAAGAGCACTAGTAAGTTGGCAGCAGATCTCCCATTCCTTCCGAGTGAGTGGTGGGTCAAGATACTCATTCCAAGTGTTGAGGCTCTTGTCATTGTGGAGAGGCCTGTCTTCCCTAGCTGCGCGATATAACTTAGTGACCAGCTTGTGTCTAGTAGGGGCAATTAGAAGTGTATGCAAGGCCAATGTCTCAGGCGGTTCCGTGGGGAAAGTGGGGTAGTGAAGCTGCAACGCCTTTTTTAATCTATACATGTAAAAATTAAAGAGGGGTGTCTTATTCTGAATGTAGTCCATATCCGTGGCGGTCAGAAAAGTGCCATCTGGAAATAAGTCCTGCATCTTGGATATGCCCACTTGCTCTAGTGCACGCAGTGCTCCCAGCTCATGTGTTACAGATACACTCGAATGATGAGCCACCGGCAGAAGCGGGGAGTATAATGGGAGCTTTCCTGCCTCACGTCCCAGCGCCTGCCAAACAGCAACCGTGGAGGTAATGGTGTTGAATGTGGAACGAGTGGAAGATCTACGTCCATGTGTCAGTAAAGAGCGCATTGGGATAGGATGGGCATCCCAGTGTTCTACCGCTATATGTGGGACGAATGAATGTGGGGAGAACCAGAAATGCGCATATTGGGCCTGTGCACATAGATAATAAAGATAAAAATCCGGGACGTTGAAACCCCCATGTTTGTAATCCAATGTGAGAGTCCTCCAGCTCACACGTGCCTGCCGGCCACCCCAGATTAGACGGAGCAACAGAGTGCGTACTTGTTTAAAAAATCGTTGCGTAAGTTGAAGCGGTATATTACTAAAAAAATATACAAATTTGGGTAGTACCACCATTTTGACCAGAGCAATACGGTCTGCAAGCGAGAGTGGGAGTTTTATCCATCTGTCCACTTGTTGTTCTAGCAGTGCTGTAGCTGTCCCGTAATTCTCGCGAATAACAACCTCTGGATTGCGATGAATCCACACCCCCAGATATTTTACCGACTCTGTGGCCCACACGAGGGGGAAGTCGAGGTCATGCGGAAGGGTGCTCTCTGTCAGTGACATTGTTGTATTCCTCTTAGGGTATCCATAAACGGGCTTTCCAGTATCATGTCCTTATATAGGCACAATTCGCCCTGCCCTTATATAGGCATAAAATCCCAGCCCTTATTTAGGCATTAAACCATGCACTCCAAATACAGGCATGGTCTCTGACATCCGTCCACCCTAACGTCACAACGAGTTCATGAAGAACAGACCCTTAGGCTGCGGGAGTTTCCCTAGTCCAGGACTATTGATTTCTTCAAGGACTCATATATTATGCATGAACCATTATTCCTTAGGGGGTTCATTCATGACGTCTTTCGCTGTCCGACTCACGTCAATACTAACATTCTTAGGTGGTCCCAGGTATAAATATACCTTCCCCAGCCCCTGTAAACCAGAGGAGACCTCGACTTCAGAGGAGCCCGTTTCCCGGCCTGACGCACTGAGAAGACGCTGCCATTCCCTGCACGCAGAGAGCCCAGCTTCCAGCTTCCAGTGATCTGACTTCCCTTGCGGGGTGTTGGAGTTTGAGTCTGGCAAAGAGATTCCTACTCTCTCATTCTTCAGGTATGGAGCTGACTAGAACCTAGAGGGACTCTTGGCATACTAGGCATACTAGACTTAACATACTCTTAGTATACCATAGTAAGGAATACTTCACCTACTTCTTCCCTCTTCCTAGGTTAGGTTAGGTACATTGGGGTAGAATTAGCTTAGCAAAGCATCGTATGAGTACTCGCATTTTTAGTCTGTGTTATTTATGTAACAGCATATGTACTAAAAGATAATGCTATCGCAGTATTATTTATTTCTACTGCTCACCCTGTACATTATTTATCTCGCATACTGTCTTGTGATCGTAACAGCACATTTTACTTACACCAGAAACAAGACTGTTCAATAAATCCTTTATTGAAACGCCCATCTATTTCTTTCTGTGTAACTTGGAGAAAACTAAGCATGCACGACTGAGCTGAGTGAAATAGTTATCTATTGTTTCCACGACTTTGGGACACGTTCTGATTCTAAAGGGAAACACAGTGGTCATGTTTTGCGGCTGCCAGAAACTACTCCCTTCTTGTTGTCAAGGAGTTTCTAGTGGCCTCTGAGCTAGCTGGCACAAGTAATTAAGTTTAATATACTCGATAGGGACATACCGACCTTAGTCCTATGTCAAACCTATAGGATATATTATTCCAATGTGCAGAGCCTATTAGGGAAATAGGAGCTACGCTACATGGCGCCCAACGGTTTGGTTAGGCAGTAATTCAACGTTAGATACTGAGTAATTCAGCCGTGCTTTTTCTCTCAAGACCCCTACCCATATACTCCAAAAGACGTCTGGAGTGGGCAGGGTTAAGTATCCACCACGGCTACATAGGGCAGCACCCTATATATTAGCTGTTTGGTTTGCTCAACGTTGAAGAATACAGTGTTCCAAAATATTGTGCACCTTATCTTTGTTTCCTTGAAACTTGTTTTTCATTTTGCAAAAAACAAAATGACTGAAGACGCCGGAGACGGTGTAACTGCGGCTGATCCAGCCCTAGCAGCAGTTTTTAACTTTACCGGTTTAAATGAAACCGAGGAGGGTGTTATAGATATCCCTCAAAACTTAAGAAGAGCCATCACTCTAAAACTTATAAAACATGGCCTACCACCAAGAGGCGGTAGAGCAGTTTTCGTGATAGAAGCACATGAATCCTTTCAGACAGAGGTATTCTATTCATGGGTAATATTTCCTGAATCCAATTCAGTAACACAGATGTTTCACTTCTACAAAGAAGATGAACCACCAGAGGAATACAGTCCTTTCGAGGATATAGAAATTCCATTAACATACCAAGAGCATCAGCTCTGGTTTAAAGGCGCCCTAAAACATCACAAAAACATTACCAGGCTCGGTCCACTAGGTAGACCAGGAGCAACATGGCCGATTTTAGTCGAGCTACACACCTCATCCAGACATTGAAGAAATGTCAGATGAGGAGTTACTTACTCAACTCAAAGAGTTAATAAAAATTTACAGACAATTGGTCCAATATGTCATGCGGACTTTTACAGTCCGACCACCATTGACATATCCAAATCCAACTCCCCAACAGGGGAATACACTAAAAATTACACCACAGACTCTATACGCAGTCATGGGTAAAATGCCCACAAAACGTGAGCAAATTCCATTTTGGATAGCTCAAAAATTACTCAAATCGAAGCAGTATTTCCAAATACTAGCCCGCATGAGAAACACAGAATCCTAACAATCAGTTTACCAATGGGGATCACACCACAACTGGAAGACTGCACCACTTGGGGCTCAGTCTTTGCTGCCATCTATACTAAAACACATGGTATTCCATCAATTGCGGTAATACCTGATATCCTAAAACAAATTCAAAACGAATACGGGGCAGAGCCTGCTCTAAATTTAGGTATGAAATTACTGAAAAATTTCAACCAGGTCTCAACAATAATATTATCTAATATTAAAGGGGAGGCAGCAGCAGTGGCGATCTGCCAAAAATGTAGGGAATTCGATGTTACAGAACATCAAACTGAGCTACCCAGAATTATAGAACAATCTTATGCAGAATTAGGCAGAGATAGTTTGGGTGGAAGACCACTGAAGCCGAAACTATCTGAAAGTCCTGAGAAGGACTCAATAAAACAAACTCCTACATCTTGTAAAAAGAAGTGGGAGTCTACTAAACAAAAATCAAACGAGAAACGTTCTCAATCCCGAGGTAGGTCTCCTCAAAAGGAGCCCTCTGAAAGGAGGTATAACCTCAGGAATAGGGATAATTTGAAAAACCTGATAGGTATCAAGATACTGATACACGTTCCTCTCGTCCCTTTCAGATCTCATCACAGACTTCGGAAAGAAGAGGACGATCAGAACACAAAGAAGAACGCGTGAAATCGAAAGACGACAAACACGCTTCAAAAACAAAAACAAAACCTCAATTCTCCAAAAGAAGGTAGCAGGTCTGAAGATCAGACATGCCGAGAATACTGAGAACACAACTCAAGAACGGAGAATGGGCTCAGACCATGCTGGACAGTGCAGCAGAAGTCACAATAGTTCGCCAGACCGTGAAGGAACTTCTGGAGATAGTGGACTTGAATGAGTACATCACAGTAGAGACTGTAGACACCAGGGTTAGTACTCCACAAAAGTTATATGAAATAACACTCCGGATGGAGGGAGACAAACCTAGACAGGTGAAAGCACTTTTTTGGGAAAGACTATCAAGAGGCTATGACATACTTCTAGCAGAAAAGGACTGGCCACCACAATTTGTCAGGGAGTGCCCACATGGCGAGGACATTATTATGCCTGCCTTCTCCAACCATATTCCTATACATCAAAAATATACATATGCCAGGAAATGGGCAGTAGGCCCAGGCCCCAGCATTATATAAAAATCATGTAGGATGGGATGAGGACTCACCTCACCATAAGATACATCTGAAACATGAACCTACTGCACAAAGGCAGTACCCTATAAAGCAAGAAGCTAAAAAACAGGTCAGGGAGATCTTAGATCAACTTGAATACCAAGGGGTGATTGAAACATGCACTCTCCTCAATGAACAATCCTTTGTTTCCTGTCTCCAAACCAGACAATACATATCGTCTAGTTTTGGATTACAGACACCTAAACACTTGTTCTAAAACTTTTGCAGTGCAAAATGCACATAGCACAGCATTAATGAATAACATTGTGCGTAAAAAATATAAAACCACATTAGACATCTCAAATGGTTTCTTTTGTCAAAACATAGCACCTGAAAGCAGGTACTTAACAGCATTCTCCATAATGGGGACCCAGCGTCACTTTTGTCGACTCCCACAAGGGTTCAAAAATAGCCCAGGTTTATTCTCAGCGAGGGTAACGGAGTTACTACAAATTTATGACAATGAGGCATTGTCCTATGTCGATGACATATATCTGACAGATGATGACCTGAACAAACACTTGAACAGGGTGAGCACCATTATACTGGGTTTCGCCTCTGAGGGCTACAAGTTCAACTTTAAAAAGTCCAGAATTGCCCATCTCAATGTCCTATTTCTAGGATATGAGCTTTCAAGTGAAGGCAAGAGCTTGGCAGCTAACTTTTTAGAAAAGTGTGCGCTGCTCCAACCTCCAAAAACGCTAAAAACTTACAATCCATCCTGGGTTTCTTAAATTTTGGAAGAACATACATTCTAAATTATGCAGAAAGGGTTAAACCTCTCTACGCATTAATCAAACCTGATTTTTCAATCAGAAACTGGACACAGGAACACACAGAAATTTTGCGTTCACTCCAGGCTAACATGTTAGCAACAAATCACTTACAAACACGTGTAAGTCAACGTAATTTGGTGATCCGAATAATTTCGGGTCAATGTGGATTCACATACTTAACCTTCAATGAGGGTGACAAAATCCCAATTGCATACAAATCCCATTTGTACACACAAGCGGAAATGCGCTTCAGTTCAACTGAAAAAATTCTGACAGCAGTTCAAACCGCTGTAGCAAAAGAAAGAGCCTTAGCCCAAGGGAAACGCATTATTGTCGTAACCCCAGTACCGGCTTTAGAAGCTGTCACAAAAGCGAGCATTCCAAATGCTAAAGCATTACATCCAAGATGGATACAATGGGTTAATTCTCTTGCTGCAACAGATGTTGAATATGTTTTTGATCCAGATTTAAAAACACAAGCATTCCTACAATATGAACAAGAATGTCCTCTGCCTACTGAAATTCTGCCTCTTGATCAGTACGAATTTATAATTTACACTGACGGATCAGAACAACCCGCAATAGGGGGTAAGCAAGCTTACAGTGCAGCGTGTGCAATCGTTAAAGGTCGCATGCGAGATGGCATCTTCAGACCTATGGTCACAAAAACACAATCTCTAGGGGATTGTACAGCTCAGCGAGCTGAACTACAAGCATTCAAACTGGCACTTGAAAGTACAGATCGAGAATTCCCCACACTAATAGTGTGCGATTCGTTTTACTGTGTTCAGTCGTATAATGAATATATACAAAACTGGCTTGAAAATGGTTTCAAAGATGCGAAAGGTGGCACAATAAAGCACAAATTGCTTTGGGAACAAGTAGTTCAGTTGAAAAATGAACTACCAAAGGCTCACGTGATACACACACTGAGTCATCAACGTGATGGCGTTCACGTTGCAGGGAATTCATTGGCTGACGAAGCCGCAAAGGGGGCTGTGCAAACGGCTTCCGTAGCTGCGATCACTCGTTCAAAAACAAAAATAGACGGTGAGATAATGTTGGCTGTCAATGCATCAAGCAAAGGCAGCAGTTTAGCGTTACCAAAAAAGTTTTCACTCAAGTACTCTTATGTAATTGATGCGAACAACGTTCCTTTTGCTCGAATCCCTGGAGTGGGGGATAGGGTAATACCAAACATGGAACGTAGAGCAGCCTTGATTTATGAAACACATTTGGGGGAGGGTCTGTCACATCAAGGGATCTCTAAAAAATATCTTGACTTTAAAAGAGATGTACTGGTGGCCTGGGATGAATACAGAAATTCACATATTCATCAACAACTGCTTAGACTGTAAATTACAGCGAGAGAGCCACCAGACACCATGCTGCGAATGCGGCAGCCCAGTACAGACACCACTGTTAGACAGTATTCGACTATCTACGCGCCTGCGTCCTACTGGACAAAGGCATTCCCGCAAATACTGAATCTAGGTTCCTATGGTTATGGCCTCAGCACTCGGCTGACGCTCGAACTGTTATAAAAGATTTGCGAGTCTTTATCGGCACATACGCAATAGGCACGCTACATTCTGACCAGGGTCCTGCGTTTAGCTCTAGGGCTTACAAAGAAGCCATGGCCAGTCTGGGCGTTGCATTGCGGTACTCCTCTCCATTCCATCCTGAGGGAAATTCGGTTGTGGAAAGGAAAACCGGGACATAAAGCAGTCTATAACAGCTAGGGTATTAGGTTCGGGTGATGGGTGGGTCAAACACCTTAGTGGCGTACAGCGCGCAATGAACAATCTGCCAAGAAGTTCTCTAGGGGGGGTCCACTCCATATGAGATCCTATTTGGGACAAGAATGTGGGTACCAGACCTAGAACACGTAGGCACAGTGGTGGAAAATAAACCATTTGATATCCAAGATCGTTTGGCTGTTTTACAGGACTTAAACAAATTAAGAACGAAACAAAGCAACGTATTCCTACAGTCAACCACCACTGGGGATCAACCGGCTGTCCCAGCAAGGCCTGTCTGGATTCCAAAAGTTGGGGATCTAGTCAGAGAAAAATTGCGGTCAAGAAGGAATTTGGACCTTCTTACAGACAACCAGTACCTGTCCTAGCAGTTCAAGGAACAAGAACAGTACTACTGCCGCCCCTTGCTGGAAGAAAGGAGAAAAGATTTGTGTCCATCGACCTGATCAAACCACAGTATGTGGCCAATACTAAATAGTAGGCCTCGTGGACTCCGACCTAGTAGCAGACACACTCCTCTCGCTACTATCCAAGAGGTTCAGACTGAAAGACTGATAACTATCGAGAATTCAGCTGTAACAGATGGAGGACTATGCAACAACGCTATGGAACTCATCCCTCTTGAACACCAAGTAACAGTTCGTCCAAATACACCTGTCTACACCAACGTAGCACGTGATCAACTGGTTCCAGTGATTTCTACAAATCCTGATGCAATTCCAACAATTGACAGAACTGCTTCTGGCTATTTCATTAACTTTGATACGTTCTCAGAAGATCCGAGTGAACCTGAAACGACGCCAGTGTCATTCAAATTCAAGCAGCAAGTACAAGACTTTCTTCATTTTGTGAAAAAGACTTATTTGTTTTCGCCATGGATTGAACTCTGGATTACATCTGGACTTTTTGTTTTCCTGCTCTGGCTAGCTTTGGTTACAACTGTAAGCGTGCTTATAAGTGGCAGATACATCCATGCGAACACTGAAGGAAAAGACGTAAATGTACTTTTGAAACCTCATAAATCTTCCCATCGTGAAGCAAGAGACTTATCATCAGTGAACATCACAGCTGTTCCTATACTTGATGGTATAGTGTGGGACAAAACAGATTATGATATCTTCGGCCCGAATGAACAATTGAACATTCCACATTTGTTTAAAATTTCACTAAGTGATCTAATTACGTCCAGTACCTATTCTGATGATTGGGACTTTGAGACTGTGACTGACATAATGTTTGACTTAGAAAAATCTGCTGCATTTTCTAAACATGAATATTTAGAGGGTTCATCAGACTATGAACAACTGTATTGTTATAACCACTATGGTCATCATTATTTGCATAAATCTGCATATCCAAGAAATGTGTTTATGTTTAACCAATGGGAACATTGTCCTACACCACCTAAAGGTAGTTCAAAAACATTTGCTAATAAGTTTCCATATTTTTCAGGATACAATACATCTGAACCAGAAAGGTTTTACTATAAAAATGTAAACAAGACAGGGATGAAAATTATGTTAACAAATACAAAACAGATTTATTCTGCGTTTTTTAATGCCCAACTGTCTAGACAGGGTTTCGACTTTTGGAAAGACACAATTGACACAAAAACTGTGTGGGGTACTAAAGATTGGCAAGTGCAGGGGATAGAAGCTTTATTTAGAGCCTGCATCATCCCAGAACAAATAATGTTTTTGAATGAAACTATCCAACAAACATCTTGTCTTGGATTAGCCAAGATAAAAGAGATGAACACACCTTCTGTACCAACACCTGCCAGTGAAAATAATACAAAGGCAGTGGTGACAGTTGACAATATACTACAACTCAACAGATCTAATCCTGACTTGGAAAAAATGGTTGATCTGGCCCACAGACACGAATAACTGTCAGGAAAGATTCCTGAATAAAACTCAGGGCTTTACTATTCATAGGCCAGACCCAAGATACGTCCAAAGACAACATCCGGGGGTAGTAACAACATACAGTGTAGGGAAATTATGCCTCGATTGGCTGCATAAGTCTACACTACAGGATGTGAAACAACACTTAACCTTACTTAAAAAGGACGCAGACCTTAGGGATTTCTTGCTTGGACCAAGAAAACCGCGTCAAAAACGTTTCATATATGCCGGCATTTATGCTGCTTATAATGAAGCTTGGAAGGTATCACAGATAGAGGCCGCAGAACGAATACGTGAACTTGATCGTATTAATTTAGAGAAAACACTCTCTGTGGTCGACAATGGGTTAACAACTTTGTCCTCCAGAATATATTCACTGGACGGCATTGTATCCTCTGCTATCGACATACTAGAACAAGATTTGGCGATGTTACAACAAGGCCAATCTCAATTACGTTCTATTATGTTATTAAGCTGGACGCTGCAATCTTTGCGAGCGGGCTATGTGCCTTGGCGTTTCATCAACACAACGGCTCTGTTTTCAGAATACAATCTCACTGATAAACAGATCGAACTGGCACAAAGAGGAGCAAAGTATACAGTGCTGAGCATTGAAAAACTGGAGAAGTTACCATTCACTGTGGCAGAAAAACCAGCTACAGAATGGCTTATTCATGGCAAAATAACATTACCTGTGAGTACTTTTCAGTTTCAGTATTGCCTCAGACAAATGCAAGCAGGCAAATATGAAAGGTTGGGTAAGGAATACATTAAGACATCGTGGGATTTACCGTATACATATAGATGTTGGAGTGGGGATCGTGAAGTGTTTTTGAGCGGTTCAAACTGTAAACTTGCACTGAGTGGTTCACTTATATGTCAAGACATTTCCTTGCACGGGGCTTGTAATGGTTCAGTGGAAAATTTGTCTTGCCATCAGCAGGGTACTCCAGCTGCTGTGATTAATCCAGCGTTTGGACAACTTTCTAATGGGAGTTACCTCATGTTGAATGATCAGAGCTGCTGCGGAATGCTGCCAGGCATCCCATATCTAGTAACAGTCAACTCCAGGGTCACTTGCTGTATGCAAGTATTGTTTCCCCAATAGACACAGTCAGGGAGTCGCCTCTATGGCCTTCGCTGAACGTCTCTTTTATAAGATTTGATACTCTAAGCAGAATGAAAGCCATGCTTTTACAGCAAACAGTGCCTTTGACCTCGGCCAAAGAAACCTATGATCTACAAGTAGCAAGGACTTCGGCTGAGATACAGACTTTAATACGTACAAACTGCCCTATACATTTCGTGGAAATGATATCACG
Source organism: Calotriton arnoldi (assembly GCA_963921515.1). NCBI lineage: Eukaryota > Metazoa > Chordata > Amphibia > Caudata > Salamandridae > Calotriton > Calotriton arnoldi. The sequence continues at coordinate 3,454,141 of CAWUFW010000140.1, forward strand.
TATCTTCAACATGTCTGATACAACAGGAATTGTACATGTATTTAAGAGCATCTGCTCAGGTCTGTTAGCACCTTTCCAGGCAATACTCGGAATCATCCCGAACTTTGCACATTCGGTGTTTGGTGGCATACCATTAATTCTAGCACTTGTTGCCGGAATTCTATTTCTCTTCCTGCTATTGCGCAATGGCCAGCCTATTCGCAGACATCACTCCGAGCGAACTGGAGAAAGCTCTCCTTGAACGAAAGTGCCGTGAGCAAATAGTAAAGCTTTTGGGCATGACTCGTCTCACGGGACCTTAATACAACTTGGTTCCTGTCGTTCAGACCAATCTGGCAAGATTGCATCTTACCTGTTCTACGATGCCTGCTATGCGGTGAAGAATGCGTGTTGGACACCTGTCTAACATTTCCATCAGCAACACCAACGGATGTCGATACTCTGCTGGACCCGATAACGGCCCATGCTCTGTGTTGTCCCCAGAGGCTTCCTATCCTGCTGTCAGCATTCATTGAGATCTCACAGACGCTTCCGGCTGCTGCTGAGGTACGAGAAAGAACTCCAGGCACACAGGTAACAACGGACGCGAACATTGCTGAGGCAACCTATGCTGGAAGCAATGCTTCCCATCTCTGTGCAATTAATCTACTACACGAGGTGTTCCAACTGACACCAACAACAGTGGATGATGTTTTGTCTATTGAAATAGATGATCTCATGTTTACACCAGACCCGTGAACTAACTCTGATTCAGCATACTGTGTTCCAGAGATGCAGTGACAATTTGGCCTTCATTTTTAAACAACTTGGAACTCTACCAAAATTGAACTTTTCCCCCATTTTTTTTTGAACGAAAATGGCACATCAATCTGCTTAAAGTAGAACTAGCCTTATAATACAGACTTCAAGGTACTTCCACAGACACTTAGTAATCTTGTGTGTCTAAAACAGTTCATTAATTTTTCTGACATGAAATGACTTTGATTTTTGAAAAAACTTATCGATCATTTTTTGTCAAATGTAAATATTACTGCTTATTTCATTCCAATTGCATTTATTTTTCGAACTTTATGCCTGTAATGAAAAGCAATGCTTCAAATGTACAGTACCTTTTGCATTCTAATACGTTTTTAAAAAATGCCTTTTTAAATGGTTTTATGAAAAATTTTAGAAATATGCGGTACTCCATTTTAATGTTTAGCATTTTAAATGTTTAGCATTTTAGTATTATCGTACACACGAAAGAGGAGTGGGTGTTGTATTCCTCTTAGGGTATCCATAAACGGGCTTTCCAGTATCATGTCCTTATATAGGCACAATTCGCCCTGCCCTTATATAGGCATAAAATCCCAGCCCTTATTTAGGCATTAAACCATGCACTCCAAATACAGGCATGGTCTCTGACATCCGTCCACCCTAACGTCACAACGAGTTCATGAAGAACAGACCCTTAGGCTGCGGGAGTTTCCCTAGTCCAGGACTATTGATTTCTTCAAGGACTCATATATTATGCATGAACCATTATTCCTTAGGGGGTTCATTCATGACGTCTTTCGCTGTCCGACTCACGTCAATACTAACATTCTTAGGTGGTCCCAGGTATAAATATACCTTCCCTAGCCCCTGTAAACCAGAGGAGACCTCGACTTCAGAGGAGCCCGTTTCCCGGCCTGACGCACTGAGAAGACGCTGCCATTCCCTGCACGCAGAGAGCCCAGCTTCCAGCTTCCAGTGATCTGACTTCCCTTGCGGGGTGTTGGAGTTCGAGTCTGGCAAAGAGATTCCTACCTCTCTCATTCTTCAGGTATGGAGCTGACTAGAACCTAGAGGGACTCTTGGCATACTAGGCATACTAGACTTAACATACTCTTAGTATACCATAGTAAGGAATACTTCACCTACTTCTTCCCTCTTCCTACACCTAGGTTAGGTTAGGTACATTGGGGTAGAATTAGCTTAGCAACGCATCGTATGAGTACTCGCATTTTTAGTCTGTGTTATTTATGTAACAGCATATGTACTAAAAGATAATGCTATCGCAGTATTATTTATTTCTACTGCTCACCCTGTACATTATTTATCTTGCATACTGTCTTGTGATCGTAACAGCACATTTTACTTACACCAGAAACAAGACTGTTCAATAAATCCTTTATTGAAACGCCCGTCTATTTCTTTCTGTGTAACTTGGAGAAAACTAAGCATGCACGACTGAGCTGAGTGAAATAGTTATCTATTGTTTCCACGACTCTGGGACACGTTCTGATTCTAAAGGGAAACACAGTGGTCATGTTTTGCGGCTGCCAGAAACTACTCCCTTCTTGTTGTCAAGGAGTTTCTAGTGGCCTCTGAGCTAGCTGGCACAAGTAATTAAGTTTAATATACTCGATAGGGACATACCGACCTTAGTCCTATGTCAAACCTATAGGATATATTATTCCAATGCCCAGAGCCTATTAGGGAAATAGGAGCTACACTACAACATCACCACCGACTTGGACCAATTAATGTTTAGGCCCGAGAACCGGGCGAAGCGGATACATTCACGAAGAACTGGTGCTAAATAAGTGCAAGGCTCACGTATGAAAAGCAGCATATCATCTGCGTAGAGAGATATAATGACTGGTCGATGGAAAAAGTTAAGCGCCGCGCATTTATGAGATTGTCTTATTATACAGGCTAAAGGCTCCAACGTTAGAGCAAATAACATTGGTGAGAGAGGGCACCCCTGGCGAGTGCCCCTGGTTATTTGTATTGGGTCCGGTGTGTAGCCCTCCACCCGCACTCGCGCCGTTGGTCCAGCATATAACAGTCGCACCCAGTTAATAAAGAGGGGCGAAAAACCCATTCTCTGCAAAACATAGAAAAGATAGCCCCATTCTATAGAATCAAATGCCTTGGCGGCGTCAAGCATGATCGCTGCCGCCGGCAATTCAGGATTGAGAGTGTGGAGTGTGGCAAACAGCGTCCGCAGATTATGGGAAGTCGAGCGCTCTAGAATGAAGCCTGACTGGTCAGGCAGAACCAATGATTGCATGAGCGGCTGGAGACGAGTAGCTAGTATCTTCGCCAATATTTTTACATCTGTATTAATGAGTGACAGAGGCCTGTAAGATTCGCAACTAGTGGAGGGTTTATCTTTTTTAAGTAGTGTTATAATCAGTGCCTCGCGAAGTGATGGTGGCAGTTTGCCAACATCATACGCTTCAGCGTACATTTCTAATAAATAAGGGGAGAGTTCTTCGATATAAGTTTTATAAAATTCACACGTGAAGCCATCGGGACCCGACGTTTTTTTTATTCGGTAATGTTTTTATCGCCACGTGGATATCTTCCACCGTGATCGGTTGATTTAAGAAGTCCCTCTGACCATCCGATAGCCATGCAATGGCTATCTGTGAAAGGTATTTATCGAGATCCGCTACATCGGTCTCACCCTGGGATGTGTATAGTTTCTCATAAAATTGCCGAAATTGATTGGCTATGTCGGACGTGCTGTGATAGTCTTGGCCAGCCTCATCTGTAACTTTAGTGATTGTCTCCCTTTCCATTCGGTATTTAATCTTGTTGGCTAAGTGGTGTCCTGGCCTGCCACCCTCTCCATATGCTCGCGCCCTGTATCGTTTGGATATGTACCTCATCTCCTCCTCAGCCAAATTTGCATGTTTAATGGTAGCCTCTTTAAGGGAAGCCAGGGTCGACTCGCAAGGCACAGTCTCGTACTCCCGTTCTAGCTTTTTTAGCGCAATCTCAAGTTTAGTCAGTTGTCCTCTTAAGTCTTTCAGAATGCCAGAAGTTGTGCTGATGCATGTACCCCGAATAGTGGCTTTGAATCCCTCCCATAGCACCCCCGCGCTATCCACTGACCCCTTATTATGCTCGAAGTACTGCGTTATAGCATCCCGGATCGTTTCCGTGTAAATCGGGTCCAGCAGCGCTTCAGACCTAAAGCGCCATGTGAAGGCCCTAGGGATGGTTCGCGGGATAGAAAGGACGAGGCGGACAGGGCAGTGATTTGACAGCGTACGCGGTAATCCAGCCACGTCCGTCACCCAGCCCGTCGCCTCCCCACTCATCAACCAGTAATCAAGGCGGGACCAACTGCCATGTGCGGTGGATATATGTGTGCCTTCCCGTGTGTCAGGGTTTCTATGTCGCCAGACATCTAGTAGTCCCAAATCTTCCATACCATCTTTAATCGCACGCGCTGCCCCAGGGGAGTGCCCCTCCCTGCCGCTAGATTTATCTTTGGTGGGATCTAAATGTGTATTGAGGTCACCGCCCCAGAGAATAATAGCATCTGGGAGTGCACGGATATCAGCTAAAATGCGCTCATACAATATAGGGTCATCAAAGTTAGGTCCATAGGTGTTGACAATAGTAACAAGTGTGCCCAACAGCTTCCCGTGTAGTATAGCATAGCGCCCCTCTGTGTCAGTACGAGTATGGATTGCAGTGAATGGGAGACCCTTTTTGACAAGGGTGAGGACACCACGGCTATAGGAAGAGTACGAGGAGGCGAGACGACATCCAGCCCAACGGCTCCCCACCAACTTATCTGTCGTTTGTGTGAGGTGTGTTTTCTGTATAAGGGCAATACCAATACCATGGCGATCCAAGTGCGCCAGGACCTGACGAATCTTCTTTGGTGAATTTAGCCCCCGTACATTCCATGTCAGACAGGAGACAGTCATTACATTACTGTGTATAATTGCAGCAAAATATATTTGAGATGCACACAGCCCATTTTATCGAATTGTCTATCCACACAAGGAAACCCGTACTGCTATATTTGTTGGAATGGACATATCTGCCACTGTTAGAGGATTTAAAAACAACGTCAGTCACAGGAACGATCTCTACCATTCCCTCCCACCCACCTGTACCCCCCACCCACTTTAGCAACCCCAACCTGCCAAAGCCTTCCCGAACCTCCCAACATACTTCCCAAGTGTGATACCATGGGAGATACCAGTTGCAGGGATCACCCATAAGGGGGGCGCTTGAGCACAGTAACCCTCCTGATGAAAACAGGAGGTGGCCAAGTCAGCATTATAACATCCGCTCACTAATTGTTACCGCATTTTTCAGAAAAAGTGCAATATAGAAAAAAGAACAACAGCGCCCTTCGCGCACGGCAATCATTACCATCAAAATATCAATGAGAACTTTTGACCGGTGCATTTCAATTATTGACACATTGTTATGGGAGATCATTTTGACACTGCGATCAATAGACAAGCATGCAATTCAGTATTAACCCAGCAAACAACTTTATAACATCTCGTGCAGATATTAGACCCTAGCGTTCATCTGTTAATTCACTGCTTCCCTCGGCAACTGGACCCACATCCGCGGATGCAGAGCCGCTGCATCGTGTAATATTTTTTGCAAAAGTCATCGCAGTCTTCGGACATGTGAAAATCTTGTACTTCCCTTTGTCCTCTATGCGCAGTCTTGCGGGGTACAGCATGGCGTACGGTATTTTCGCCGCGATAATGACTTTCTTTACTTGTTGATACTCCCTCCGAGCCTCCTGAACCGCCATCGTGAAATCAGGGTAGAAGGCCAGATTGTTCCCTTGATGTGTGATGGAACCCTTTTCCCTTGCCAAACGGAGTACAGTGTCCCGGTCTCTATAATTCAGTAGGCGGGCAATGACAGGGCGCGGGGCGCCCCTGGAGGCGGGCGAGCAGCCAGCGAACAATGTGCCCGGTCTACTATCAGGACTGGCGAGAGTTGTTCCGCTCCGAAGAGCTCTCGAAGAAGATTCTCCACATATGTTTCCATTCTTCCTGTATTTGTGGATTCTGGTAGGCCCGTAATGCGCACATTGTTTCGGCGCGATCTTGCTTCCAAATATTCATTACGGGCCTGTATGACTGCCATTACTTTCTCCAGAGAGGCTGTTCTACCATTAACTTGCTGTAGACCATCCTCCGCGTCCGATATGCGGGTCTCCGCTTCACCCAGCCGTTGCGCGTGTTTATCCAACTTCGCGGACATATGGTCCATACGTAGATTCAGATGATCAATCTTACCATCTATGGTCTGAAGACTTGCCTGTACCGCAAGGAGAGTCCTATCAATGTTAGTGAGTTGAGTAGCTGGAGTGTCCGCCTCTGAGTCAGAGGCTGTATGCTGAGGAGCCCGACCTGACTTTCGTGGTTCAAACGTGAGTCTTGGCTGACCACGTTCCGATTTACCCATGTCGATGACGCAGCCAACCCCGGCCAGAGCAAGGCCCGGGCGGAGGAGTAAAGAAGGAGGCAAGACTTTTTTCCGTCAGTCGATATGGCACAGAAGGCTAATCAGGTGTCAAGGAGATGGCGCCGCGCCCACCAGTGTGTCCCCAATACTCCAATAGCAGCACCGCAGTGTAGATATGCCAGCCAGACCACAAAGAGCACTAATGAGGAAACCGGGCCAGCAGGGGTAATACAGGCCAGCACCTAGCCAGACGAGTGTCCCAGCTGCTCAATGTAGGGAGCAACGCAGCAACAGAGATCTGTCAGACCACAGAGAGGCAAGGGCAGCAAAATGTACAGTCACCACCGAGGTAAGGGCCCGGATCACACTCCCATACTAGGCCTCAGCTGCAATATCGAGGGAGGAGGAGAGCATCTCCGCGCATCCACAATGGCACAGCTCCCCGCAGGACGCTTTCACCATGGCGAAGTATGTATATAGCCAGGCCCTCTGAAGGGCAACGCACCGCTTGTTGTTTACACCAGTATACTTTGTTCAGTGGTCGCCTGACAGCGTATGGTGCCGCCGTCCACACAAGGGAACCACCCACGGGCACCAGCAAGCAGCAGACACAGGCAAACGGCGAGAGGCCTCTCGTGCACCCAGTCTCTCCGCACCACGCAGCAACAAGGTGGGGCCACCTCGCATGCACCGGTGAGCCGCCCGTCTACCCCACAGAGACGGATCTAGGCAGCCCCGTTGGTTCCGGACTATCGCCGCAGGCGGCGGAAGGCAGTGCGGCTCCCCACACTCCCGCCCCGGCAAGCCGCGAGGAACGCTAGACAAGGGTGGCCTACTCCCTCACATATGCTCTCCTCCGTGACGGGAGCTTACCGTCCCTCAGCCCGCGTCCCTCAGTTCCCCCGGGCAAGGTATAGCAGCGCCGCGCCCCTCGCAGCGACCGCAGCGCAGTTCCAGCGCCCACCGCGGCCCGCACCAGTCCTTACCGCAGAGGCTGGTCGCGGCTCACCACGTTGCCGACGCAGGCCCGGGACCTCTTCAGCTGCTGATCTGCTGTCAATTCAGCTCCGACGTCCGCAGCTTCAGCCTCAGTTGTGCTGCACACCTTCCCAAGTGTATATGTCGCCGAATAAGCTGTGAACAAGGGCGGATGTTCAGGATATTGCAAGGATAATGGACTTGGCCGGCAGAGCTGCTCTACAGAGCGGCCATCTTGCCATGCGCCCTCTAGCGCCCCCGCGTCCTTGTACGCCTTAGAGGCGAACGCTGGACCTTGGTCAGAATGGAAGGTGCCACAGGCAAACATCCCGACAAAGACACGCAAATCTCTAATGACATTTCGAGCGTCAGCACTGCGTTGTGGCCAAACCCAAAGGAATCTAGTGCACGAATCAACTGCAACAAAAATGTATTTATATGCCGTATCAGAAGACAACGGACCACAGTGATCAAGATATACACAGCCAAATGGCTGATTGGAAATACATAGCTGTGTTTGTGGTGGGCGTGAGACCGTAGACGGTTTGATTTGCTGACAAATGTCACACGAAAGTACATAATTATGGGTCTGTTTATATAAACCACGCCACCAATAACGTTGCTGAAAAATAGAGACTGTCGCAAACACCCCGGCATGTGCAGAAGCCATGCCTTCGTGTGCGGCAATGATCAAAGCAAATCTGCAGTCCATGTTGGGAATCAGCCGATCCCCAACTGACGGTATTTTAGCATAAGGAACTTGTTCGGGAGATAAATTATAAGAATACTTCAAAGGAAAGCCCTGCGGATAAGCAGTTCCATTCTTCGTAGCAGCTACAGCTGCCAAAATGTCATTATCTATCTTAGTCATGGACCTTGTAACTGCTGCAACGGAACACGTGGCTACTGCAGATTTGGCTGCCTCGTCAGCCAAAGAATTACCAACAGCATGTGCTCCCACACGCTGATGGCCAAGAGTATTTATAACCTGTGTGAGCGGCAGACGTTCTTTAAGCTCTGCCACTCGAACCCAAAGCGTTTTATGCTTTATTGCGCTGCCTTTAGAGTCTCGATAGTCATTTTGAGACCAAAAGAATAAGTTGTCATTAAAAGACTGAACACAGTAGTAAGAATCGCATACAATAAGAGTATTCACATTAGGATCAGCAAACTCGAGAGCTAGAACAAGAGCACACAGCTCCGCCAATTGCGCAGTACAGTCCCCAAGTGCCTGTGTATGCACTATGGAAGACTTAAATTCTCCATTTACAATTGAACCAGCCACAATAGCGCAATCCGCTGAATAAGCGTGTTTGGAACCGATGGCCAGTTGAGCTGAGCCATCGGTATAAATGATACATTTGTACTCATCCAAAGGAAGCAACGACAACGGAGGAGGATCAACATGTTCATACTGTAAAAACTCCTGTGTCTGAAGAGCAGGATCAAAGATAAACATGACATCAGCCGGTCAAAGAATTAGCCCATTGTATCCAACGGGGATGTAGGGCCTTAGAGTTGGGTACACTTGCCTTAGTCACTGCTTCTAAAGCAGGGAGAGGCGTGACCATAAGAATGCGTTTTCCCTGCGCCAGCGAGCGTTCTTTCCGAATCGCCATTTGGACTGCCGTCAAAACTTTTTCAACATTCGAAAATCGCATTTCAGCCGATGTGTACAAATGTGATTTGTATGCAATAGGTACTGTGTCTCCCTCATTGAACGTCAAGTAAGTGAAACCCACCGTCCCCGGTACTATACGTATCACCAGGTTAGTGGTATTATCATGTGTCAACAAGTAGTTAGTCGCAAGCAGATCTGATTGCAAAGATTGCAGAATAGTGGTATGTTCTAGAAACCAGCTGGCAGAAGAATATGTTGGTTGTATCAACGCATAAAGCGGTTTGATACGCTGGGCATATTCGGGGATATAAATCCTCCCGAAATTTAAAAATCCCAGCAAAGACTGAAGCTTCTTCCGTGTAGACGGAGGTTGCAATTGTGCACATTTCTCTAGAAAGTGGGGGGCTAAGCCCCTACCTTTATTATTGAGCTCCTAGCCCAAAAAGAGCACCGCAAAACAAGCGATGTGTGACTTTGCAAAATTGAATTTGTATCCATAGTCGGCAAACAACAGAATAATTTGGTCGACTCGGACAAGATGCGGCATCAGTTCATCGTCCGTCAGATAAATATCATCAACGTACGAAAACGCATCAGGGTCTATGCTGGGCAACAAAGACACAACACGTGCAGCTAAAGCCCAGGTGCTATTCTTATACCCCATAGGCAAACGCGTACATTTTTTCTGATTTCCAACGGCGGTAAATGCTGTCAAGTCACAGCTCTCAGGAGCCAAGTTATGACTGTAGAAACCATTGGATATATCCAGTGTAGTTTTGTATTTCTTACGAATAAGACTGTTCAGTAGCGCAGAGCTGTGTGTGTTCTGTACCGCAAATGTACGACAATGACTATTCAGATTTCGATAATCTAATACAATGCGATATGAACCATCAGGTTTTGATACCGGAAAAAGAGGATTATTCATCGGTGATACGCAGGATTCAATAGCTCCTTGATACTCCAACTGAGTTAGAATGTCACAAACGGGAGCCTTAGCCTCTCGTCTGATTGGATATTGCGGCTGTGGCATAGACCGTAACGGTATCTCATGTGCCGGTGAATTTCTATCCCAGCCCACCTGATTACGGTATACCGCCGGGGCAAGGGCTAAAGCCCACTCAGATGCGTAAGCCTTTGCATGTTCCTCAGGGATGTAACGCGAAAAACTCAGAAGTATCACGTCCTCCCCTCTAGAAGCGGCTAGCACAAATGGTGGAGGCCAATCTGCCTCTGCCAACAAAATGTTGTATGAAGAAGTGAGATTTTCCCAGAAAACCACTGTGATTGTACGCTGTATATCACCTTCAATTTGGAAGACTATTTCATAGAGTCTTTCCGGGGGGGCAACTTGTGTATCTGCTGTTTCTGCTGTAATAAATGTATCAGTTGCTCTCGCCTCCAGACAGGGACGCAGTGCCTCCCGCACTATGGTAACCTCCGCTGCGCTGTCGAACAGAGTCACCGCCCATGTCCAATCTAGAAGCCGTGTTCTCACCGTCTGAGGCATACTTCGCTGTTAAAACATCAACTTTTTTCTTCTGATACGGGGGTCTAAAACGAGGCAGATCCTCTTGTTTGGCTTTGACGTCAAACTGCTGTGTGGTCGGACCTTTGCCACGATCCTGGCATTCCCCACCACCGGCTTGAGAGTCTGATGTGTCCTGTACAGAACGAGGAGAGCGCTGATCAGGGACTTGAAATCTATCAGGAGTCTTAATTTTTGCGCGGTCGCGCAAGTCATAAGTACGCTCAGAAGACTCAGGTGTCGGTGAACCAGCACACGAACCCTGCTTCTGTTGTTGCTGCCCCTGTTTTTTATTTTTCCAGTTCCTTGTCAGTCTGGGCCTTTTGTTGAGCTTGAGTTTGCGGTTGAGTAAAAGGCTTAATTCCCAGACTATTGCGCCCTAAGGTTTTATAAGCTTTAGCAATAATCTTCGGCAATTCGCGCTGTTTGTCCACGTCTGCCACAGCCTCCACGCGTTGCGCCACTTGTAAGCTCACAGCATCACCCTTAACATTAGCAAGGATCATATCGCAAACAATGTCGAACACACCCATCAGTCTCATTCCCAACTCCAGGGCCGCCTCGGCCCCATGTTCATCTTGAACACGTTTAATCACGGAAGGGAGAACGGTCATTGAGGGGGTGCCGAAACACATCGAATATACCGCTGCAAACACTCTACCCCAAGTGTTACAATCAGCCAATTTGGGAACTAGGCCTTTACGTAGACTCATGGTCAGGATCCTGTGTTTCTCCAAAGACGTGTTATTTGGAAAAACAGCTTAGAGTTGTCCAAACTTTTCAGCAAGCCAATAAGGAAGTTCATCCTTATTTTGCGGACGCTTGCCCATCACAGACTTAATCATTACGGGACTGTTGATTATACCACCAGGTCCAGGTGGTTGCACAGCAACACCAGGTGGTCCCACCTAGAAGTTGCGTGACATGAACTGAATAACAGCTCTATGTACACGTATTAACGAAGTATGCAATACGCGTAGCTCTACGACTGTAGCAGTAAGATAATTTGGGTGCAGGGTATACCCAGCCAAAACGGGCCACGTGGCCCCATCTATAGATAAGGGGCCTAAACGGACCGGTGTTATTGGGTGTGGAAGGGTGCCATTAAACCATATTGCATGTTGCCAAGCCGTTAGCGGAACTTCAAGAGATCTATAAGGCCGATAATTCTGAGGAAGGGCTGTGGCAGTATATTCGTGAAACAAGTTATCTGTCCCATCGACTGCCGGAAAGGTGACCCAAGAATAAAACACCTTGAAGTGGTGAGCTGCATCCGCTTCAACAACAAAAATGAGTGCAACACCAGCAGCAGGGACTCAATATTGAGTCAAATAAGCCGTGACCGGCGCGCGGTTAGGAGGTGCTATGACAACCGCCATAACCAATAGTAGAGAATAACAACCTATGTGTGGCAGCGCAATAATGGGTTAATAAGAAAGAGAAAGACCTTTTAAAATTCAAGCTTGAAAAACATATAATGTATCACAATATAGGAGGCTACACTGTCACAACCGTCTCCGGAAACAGAAGTGAGGTGATTGTGGACAAGTACAAGCACTACTCAGGAGTCTCGCAGATAAGAACCAGACCAAACGTTGGCGGCACCATGTTGCGGGGATTCTGCACATACAAAGAACTATGCGCAGGAAAACAGGACCTCGGTGTATAGGGGCTGAGCCTTCCTACCACCTTAGTACCCAAAATCTCAAAACCGACTAGCTATAGTGTCTCATTCGTTCTCCTACATAATCACAAAGCTACAAATGATTAGACAACCCAGAATACAACACTCCGGACTCTCTCAGGAATCGCGGCAGCAAGACATACCCTTTCTCTCACTCACTCGTACTTGTCCACAATAAGAATTGTCAGAGTCACGGTTATTGTTCAAAATGTTTATTTTAGCTATCGTGCTCTATAATGCAGTATACGAGCCACTACCAGCAGCAAAATGCATAAACCTAAAACAATTAGCATTGTTACAATTCCATAAAATATAAAGGGAGATGTCATCATATACAGACAGTGGAAAAAGGACTATAAGGCCTAACCACCCTCCCCTTGGTAAGGTGAAGTTTATAATACAAAGGAAGATCTCTGGGCTTTGTCAGCAGACCCGATACCTTAGTGCCTAGATGGAAGTTTTACATCAAAGGAACAGCATAGCTCTTCTCCCTGGAAAGGTCCCTCTCCACATCATGCATCCCCGTAATATTAAAGCACGAGTTTCCAGCAGCGCAGCTGTGTTAGCATGTTTTGTCTAGGTGCTAGGGACTGACCAGAACAGAATAACAAGGGGCATTGTTTATCGACCTTGCACATCGTGCTCAGACTAAACTCCAGGAACAGGCAGAGAACGCCGAAAGCAGACCGTTCTCATGTGAAAGGCACAAACAAAGTCTTGTAAAATAAAGTCATGTAGTAACGTGCGCAAAAGCAGCATCATGGCAGCAGAGCTCATGCTAACTTAGCAATGTCGACAATTACCCTAACGGCCATATAACAAGCCCTTGGGCTAATGGCAGATGAGATAGGCCAGGAACAGCATGATTTGCCCAAGAATAATTTGGTTGAGTAGAAGAATTAAGATTGCAAGAAAGAGATGTTTGTTTCAAGATCCATGACTTCCCTTCTATACAAGATGTTTTTCCTGTTAAAGAAAGTAGGTGCCTGATTTAGGATAGGATGTTATGGGATGAAGATCCAAAAATGAACGTATCTATTTTGATTACCCCCGTATAAATGTCTTCTTTGCGAAACCAAAAGCTCGCAAAATGTTTTGCGAAGTAATAATGGAAAGTTAGCTACAGTACTGGGAATGGAAACCTAGGGATAGGGTGGGCGAGGGTGGAGCCACTGCTCCACTTTTAGACATTAATAACATCGGGGACGGGGGGCGTGGCTTGGCAGCCATTGATGGTGGACGCATGAGCTAGTTGCGTAGTACTGGCCCAATTTTAATCCTGCGTTTCTCCCGGCAGATCTGGCCTGACACTGACTGCGGTACAGGCCCCCTGTCCTGGGGAGCCGAGAACACTGTGGAGAGCCTCTGATGAGCGGAGGAGGCGCCAGAGTTCTAGAGACTGAAGTGCCGAGCACTGGCAAAGCCCTCAAAATGGCAGCCGCGGTTTCCTGAGTTGAGACGGCCCAGAGAGGTTGAGAGATACCGGGCCAACTCATTGCCGCAGGGTCCTGGAGTGGCCTGCTTAGCAGCAGGGAGCTGGCAGCCCCCGCGGTGGGGGTCGCGTTTTGCCGCTGAGAGACCCTGCAGATGAAGGAACTGATCTTGGTGGGCCTGATAGCCGACCCACAGCAGCTTGGAGCAGCGTATTGTACCCTCACCTTCCCAGACCGGGAACACCAGTGGCTGAAGGAGGTGCAGTGAGTGGGGGCGGGCCGCAATGCAGGAAGTACTCGGGCCTAGTTCGGGGCCTGGTGGGAGGTGCAACGTTGCGGCTTGCTACTGAGAGGCCCCACTGTGGATGAAAGAACTGGTCCCGATGGGCTTGATAGCTGACCTGTAGTGGCATGAGGGCAGCATCTCATACCCTCGCCTGCCCAGACTGGGAGCAACAGCGGCAGAAGGAGGTGCAGTGAGTGGGGGTGGCCTGCGATGTGGGACATACTCAGGGCCTAGTTCAGGGCCCGGTGGTAGGTGCAACGTTTGGAGCAACGTGGCCTGGCTTCACCTGGCACTCCCCCTTCCTGTATGTGTAGGCCCTCTCCCGGCACCACGAGATAGGAGGTGGGCCCCCAGCAGCAGTCAGTGGTGGAGTGCTGGCCCACTTGGAACAGGGATACAGCTAGTACCAGCCTGGACTGCCGCTGGGGCTGTCCTCTGGATGAGACGTGCCCTTACAGGAGCCCAAATTAAACTCTAATAGGGGCTTGCCCACCGGGGGTGACTTCGCTGGGCCCTTCTCCTCCCTTTGCGGGAGAGCCCCTCCCACGCTACATGGCTTTGTGAGCTGACTTTGGATCCTACCCTACTGCTGACAGAGACATAACACTGCACTGCGGGGCTGCCCTGCAGGGGACGTCCCCTGAGACTGCTCCTCTTCAGGTCCGTACCTGTGGCGACCTGGGACCATAGCTGATGGCTAGTGGACAGAGCCAGCCACCGTCTTACTGGGAGCCAAGTATAAGGAGGGGAACCTGGTGCACCCTACACCCACCTGATCCTTGGCTTATAGGCCGCCTCCACCTGTAGCGACATCCTGTAGAGACACCACGATTGTCCCACCAAGTCCACGCCTTGGGCAGAGATGGGTAAGACCAAAGCAAAAGCAGCAGGGGCGATAACGGATCAAAAAGATGACCCCTCGGAGCTGAAGCAAGGGAAAACTGGGCCATCGGGTGCGGCAGATCCAGTGCAACTGCAGCTGACCAAAATATTGGAAACTATCGCTACAGCAAGACAGCACTGTTTCGGTGGGGTTGGGACTTCTCCGGGCGGAACACCATAAGTTGGCAGAGAGGGTAAAAACAGCAGAGTCATCGATTGCGCAACTCAACCCTGCACAACAAGCATTATCGCTCCAGGTTGCAGAGCTCTCGGATAAGATCCGCAGATTAGAACACAGGGCTGAAGATGCAGAAAGCCGCAATCAGAGAAACTACATTAGGGTGGTGGGCCTGCCTGGGGGGGACGGAAGGCAGAGACATGATAGCCTTCCCTGAACCCTGGCTTAGTTCAGTTGTTGCACAAGAGGGTTTGTCAACATTTTATACCCTCGAGAGGGCTCATCGTGTACCAAGCCGCCTACCAATACCGGGGCGTCCCCCGCGGCGGGTCGTAGCCCGCTCCTGCATTACAAGGATAGGGACATACTATTTCAAAGGGCTAGGACCGAAGGCCCATTTGTTGTAGACAATTGCAATGTTTCCATATTTCCCGACTATACCATTGAAGTTCAACGGAGGCGAGCCTCTTTTCTTGAAGTTAAGAAGGCCCTTCGAGAGGAAGGCCTACAATACTCCTTGATGTTTCCTGGCCGTCTCCGTATAGTGTTAGAATGGAAGTCACACTTCTGTGAAGACCCCGAGATGGCATGGGAGTGGTTTGAGACCTACAGGTCTGGGGGACCGCTCCCTGGGGCAGGGTCTACTGTAGGGCCCCGAAACCACAGAAGAGATCCAAAAGGGGCCCACCAAAGAAACCAAGTCCGTCACAAACCGAGAAGGAGAGGGCAGCGGCACTTTAGGCAGTGGCCGAGATTATGCAGACTGCGGGAGCTGCTTCGGAGGTTGGCTCCAATTCGGCGTAGGGGACTGTGGGCTCAGACTCTGAATCCTCCCGCGGGGACATTGTCATTTTCCCAATAGTGACCCCAGGGACTGTGGATGACATCATCTGAATAAACAGACCACATAAATATGGGGCCGGCTCCTCCTTGGGCTGGGTTGAGCTTTATGAAACTGATCTATGGTCTGGGGGTTCCTTGAAAAAGTTTGGGCCGGCACAAGCTGAATGAGAGTTTGCTTCTTTAGAGTCCGGACTTCCCCCATAGCAGGACCACCCCTTTGCAGGCTCTGGATCCTTCACCGAGACTGATGCTTTACCCACAGTTTGGGCGGCTGGCCGTTGCCAGACTGCTCTGGGATCAGGGAGTTGTTTGCGGGTGTTTTCGGTATGGTTTGGTTTATCACAATTGCAAGGGTGGTAATGTATTCACTCTCCGGGAGTGGGGCGAAGGGGGGCACAGGGAGGGACAATGTCTGAATAAATACTTCTCACCATAACACCCACACATAATACATTGAAATTCCTGACATGGAACATAAGGGGGTTGGGCTCAGCAGTGAAGAGGCACAATGTGCACAGATTTTTGAAGCGGCGGGGGGTACAGGTAGCTCTGCTGCAAGAGACACACCTCATGCGGGGAGAAGTGGAGAAATTACGCAGAAGATGGAGAGGGCAGATCTTTGCGACCTCTTACTCAGCAAATGCCCAAGGTGTGTTAATTTGGGTAGGGGAGGGGGTCTCTTTTGAGCCAGTACACACCCTGATAGATAAGGAGGGCAGGTATGTGTTGCTCAATGGGAAACTGTCTGGCAGAGACATTATGCTCGGCAGTGTGTATGCCCCTAACCAGGACCAGGTGACTTTCCTCCATGATCTCTCGGTCCATATGGATACCCTGATGACAGAGACCATGATATTGGGGGGAGATTTTAATTGGCGGATACCTCACTAGACCGCTCACACACTCCCTTGCTTGGGGCTCAGGCCCACTGCACGGCTGCAGGATTTCGGGAATGGAGGAACCCCTGGGGTCTGGAAGATATCTGGAGGACACAACATGCAGAAGTTAGGAACTACTCCTTCTACTCTCCCATACACCATTTACATACACGTCTGGATGTCTTCTTGTGCTCTCCTAATCTTTGTGGTTCGATCATACACACTAAATATTTGGGACGTACACTGTCGGATCACAGCCTGTTACTGATGACTCACCAACCCTTGGAGAGACGCCCTCTGATTCCCCTGTGGAGACTTAATCCCTTGATGCTGGAAGATGTCCATTTCAGGGAAACCCTGGGCACCTTTATCGATACTTATTTTCTTAATAACACACATACAGCCTCTACGGTCCTGGTGGAATGGGAGGCATTTAAGGTGGTGGTTCGGGGACATTACCTGGGGCAGTCGATATGGGTGCAGAGAGAATTACATAGGGAGTTGGAAGACTTGGAGGGTAGACTGCATAAACTGGACAGCACGCAGCGATTAGAAGCCTCTTCCCTGACAGTCTTACAGGAAGTCCGTGGCCTGTATAACGAGGCGCTTGAACGGTTACGGACCCATGACCATAAGAGATACCTCACCAAAGTACAGGAGGAGGAAGGGAGGCCCGGCCGCTTGTTGGCTTAGCTGATTAGATCCAAAACTCGAGGGGCACCAATTACCCATGTCCGGTCTGGAACTGGTACGTCTTTTCAAGATCCAGAGGAGATTAATACATTATTCCGGGCATACTATGAAGCCCTGTATTCCGCTCCGCAGCAGGCGAAACAAGAAGAGAGTAGAGACTTTTTGTCCCCCTTACAGCTCTGGGTACTAGATAGACAGGTGCGTGAGACATTGGGAGGCCCAGTGACACTACAGGAGATTCGAGAGGCTATCACTAGTATGTCCACGGGCAAGACGCCGGGACCGGATGGACTCTCCACAGAATTTTACTCAGTCTATGCCTCAAAGTTGGCACCCCAATTGGTGACTCTTTATGCTGAATCTCTCAATCAATCAATCAATCAATCATGGTTTTTTGAAGTGCTCTACTAACCCGTGAGGGTCTCAAGGTTCTGGGGGTGGGGGAGCAGCTTCGGTCAGTCGAAGAGCCAGGTCTTGAGGGTCTTCCTGAAGATGTGCAGGGTGGGAGCGTGTCTGATGTCGATTGGGAGCTCGTTCCAGGTCCTGGCCGCGATGTAGGAGAAGGTTCTCCCACCTGCTCTTGTTCTGAGGAAGCGCGGGGGTTCGGCGAGGGTGAGGTCGGCGGATCGGAGGTTCCTCTTGGGTACGTGGAAGGAGATTCTATCATTGAGATACTGGGGTCCGGTGTTGTGGAGGCATTTGTAGGCGTGGGTGAGTATCTTGAAGGTTATTCTCTTTTCGACGGGGAGCCAGTGGAGGTCGCGCAGGTGTTGGGTGATGTGTTCGAGTCTAGCTGCGGTGTTCTGTATCGTCTGGAGTTTGTGGAGCAGAGACTTGTTGATACCGGCGTAGAGTGCGTTTCCATAGTCCAATCTGCTGGTTATGAGTGCGTGGGTGACGGTCTTCCTTGATTCAGGGGGGATCCATTTGAAGGTCTTTTGGAGGATGCGGAAGGTGTTGAAGCAGGTGGAGGCGACGGCGTTGACCTGTCGGGTCATGGCGAGGGAGGAGTCGAGTACGACGCCGAGGTTTCGGGCGTGGTCCGTGGGGGTGGGGGCACTGCCGAGGGCGGTGGGCCACCAAGTGTTGTCCCATGCTGAAGGGGAGGGTCCGAGGATAAGGACCTCTGTCTTCTCCGAGTTGAGATTCAGGCAGCTGCTGCTCATCCAGGATGCAACGTCCTTCATTCCTTCCTGGAAGCTGAGTCTGGTGGTGATGGGGTCCTTGGTGAGGGAGAGGATGAGCTGGGTGTCGTCGGCATAGAATACTATGTGAGTCTGTGCTGTCTGATGATGGCGGCGAGGGTGGCCATGTAGATGTTGAAGAGCGTGGGGCTGAGCAATGATCCTTGGGGTACTCTGTAGTTGATTTCTGTGGGTTCGGAGAGGAAGGGAGGCAGTCTGATTCTTTGGGCCTGCCTCTGAGGAAGGAGCTAAGCCAGTCGAGGGCGGTTCCTTGTATGCCGGCATCGTGGAGTCTGGCTGTGAGTGTGTGGTGGGAGACGGTGTCGAACACTGCAGAGAGGTCGAGTAGGATCAGGGCCGCGGTGTGTCCTTGGTCGAGGAGGGTGCGGATGTCGTCCGTGGCGGCGAGGCGAGCAGTCTAAGTGCTGTGGTTGCTGCGGAATCCGGATTGGGAGGGGTCGAGGATGGAGTTCTCTTCGATGAATTTTGTGAAGTTGGACGTTGACGGTCTTCTCTGTGACTTTGGCTGCGAGGGGGATGGGTCGGTAGATCTTCAGGTCCGTGGGATCTGCTGATGGTTTCTTGAGTAGGGGTCTGACTTCTGCGCGTTTCCAGTCGTCGGGAAAGATGCCGGTTTCAAAGGTGGCGTTGATGGTGCAGTGAAGTTCTGGAGCAATGGCGACTTGAGAGGCTTCCTTTGTTCACGCGGGATGGACTTGTGATTCCGTTCCCTAAGACTACGACCTCAGAAGCCCGGGTTGTGGATTACAGACCCCTTTCCATGCTCAACATGGATTTTAAGATTCTTAGCAAGGTCTTGGCATTACGCCTGCTTCCCTATATGCCTGCTGTGATCCATGCGGACTAAAACGGGTATATTCCGTCCCGGAATACTTCCTTTAATTTGTGCAGACTGTACTCGGTACTATATCACCCTGAGACGCGATCCCACCCACGAGTGGCTCTCTTGTCAATCGACCTGGAAAAGGCTTTTGATTCTATAGGATGGGATTACTTATTCGCAGCGATGGCATGCATGGATCTTGGAGAAGGCTGGGTAAAGTGGGTAAAAGTGTTTTACGATTGTCCCACCGCTCGGGTTAGGACGGGTAAAACGGTATCTGCCCAGTATGCGATCTTTCGGGGCACAAGGCAGGGTTGCCCTCTATCCCCCCTGTTATTTGCCCTGGCGATCGAACCACTGGCTGCATTGTTTCAACAGGGGGGCGAGGGAATGGGTTTAAAGGTGGATAGGCGAAACCATATAATATCCCTATATGCGGACGATCTCCTGATCTACTTGGAGGATGCTGTAGTGGGCTCTAGTACGGCGCTTGCCCTCTTGAGACAGTTTGAACACCTGTCGGGCTTACGGGTCAACAAAGGCAAGACTTACTTGCTTCCTGTGGCTGGAGCCCTGCCCCACCACCCAGACCTCCCAGGGAGCTTAATCGGGCACCCAATATCTTTAAGTATTTGGGTATCCATATTTTTCACTCCCTGGAAGATCTCAGGGAGGGTAACCTGGACAGGGCTCTCTGGTCCCTTAAGTTGTGCATCCCCTTTTGGTGCTCCTTGCGTCTACCCATTATGGCTAGGATTTCCCTGACTAAGATGGTTATGTTGCCGCACCTTTTATATTTTTTCATCAACTTCCCAATCTCACTGCCTACAGGATGGTTCTGACAACTGGATTCCCTGCTGTGGGACCTAACCTGGGGGGAGGGACGACAGAGGGTCTCGTTAAAGACACTGCAGCGCCCCATGATGGGGGCGGCTTGGGAGTGCCAAATTTTGAACTCTATTTCCTGGCCTCCCAGATGCAATGGCTAGTGCAATGATTGGAGGGGGCGAATTTGGAGGGAACATTCTTGATGGAGGTTTAAGTGCGCCTCAGCCTACTACTAGCTAAATTATTTGACCCAAACGTGCATGTCCCTTACAGTTCAGTATTACAGACTGTAGCCCTGCAAGTGTTGGAAACGATGCATGATTAAAACGGTAGGGACCCCTCGGTACACACCGTTGCTGCCCTTGGTTGGCTTACCCCATGGCCTCCCTCGGACGATATTCAATACCGAACAACTGACAGCCTGGTCGCAGGTAGGACTGGAAACAGTGGGGGACTGCTATCAGGAGAAAGTTTTAGCACCCTTTGAGAACCTAGTTGAAGGATATGGCCTCCCGCCGGGGCAGTTTCTCCGGTACGAAGCCTTGGCTCCCCGTCGAGAAGAGGGCCACCGTCAAGCTCCTCATCCACACCTACAAATCCCTCAACAACATCGGACCCAAATACCTCAACGAGAGAGTCTCCTTCCACGTACCCAAGAGGAACCTCCGCTCCGCCGACCTCGCCCTGGCAGAGGTCCCCCGCATCCGCAGAAACAGAGCAGGCGGGAGAGCTTTCTCCTACATCGCAGCCAAGACCTGGAACGAGCTCCCTGTGAACATCAGACGCTCCCCGACCCTGCACACGTTCAGGAAGGACCTCAAGACCTGGCTCTTCGACTGACCCGGAGCTGCCCCCCTCCTCCCCATGCGCCTTGAGACCCTCACAGGTGAGTAGCGTGCTCTATAAACCCCTGATTGATTGATTGGCTCGTACCTTTGGGGCGCTGTTGGGGAAGGGCCGGGAAGAACCCGAGACTCATGCGGTACTACACTCATTACTTACATTGGGTATGGCCAGACACCAGGTGAAGTGGTTTTATGCCTCGCTGATTGGAGCATTCCTTACCCTCCTTACATAACCTACGGAGACGCTGGGAGGCGGTCCTGGGCAGGGAGCTGAATGACCTGGAATGGGTAGGAATTCTGTCCTCCCACAAGAGGGTTTCCTGTAACACAAGGCTGAAATATTTCAGTTCAACTACGTACATATGGCCTATATGACTCCCCACCAATTTCAGGTCACCTATGGAGGTGAGAATGAGATACGTAGATGCCCAAGGTGCAATTACAGCGACGCAGACTTTATACACATGACCTTGGTCTGTGCCGGGCTGGGCCCATTTTGGAACGAGGTCTTAATAGCGATAAACGCCTTGTTGGGGCGCACATTCAACTCCACCATTGAGGTGTGTCTGCTGGGACTCTTTCTCCGACCACCTAAATGGAACGTGGGCAATAGATTTATTGATTTGGCCATGGCATTAGCTAAAAGAAGGTTAGCCCTGTCCTGGAAATCCCCTAATGGGCCCATGGTGGGACTCTGGAAACGCGATGTAACTTATTGGGCTGGGGCAGAGGGCAGGGTCCTTCCCGGGAGGAGTCTAGAGCCTTGAGACGCCGTCCCATGGCTGAGCAATGGAGCGAAGTGTTGGCTAGTCGGGAGCACCCAATGCAGGCTCAGGGGGCCGAGGAAGGGAATGTGGACGGAGACGAATCAGTGAGAGAGCACTCCGACGAGGCCTAAGAACACCTAGTGTGTATGAAACCTTCCAGTAAGGCCCACATACCTCGAAGACAACAGACACGAGACGAATGAGAGGTAGACAGAATAATAGCTAAAGGAGATGGAATGCCACACATTTACACCTGTCACCTTTCTACCCTCCCCCATATACCAACATGAAGGGTAGGATATGGTGAGCTGGGTATAGACCTAGCAGGGTACCCCTAGAGCACCCTCCTGGCCCCCCACCCTCTGTGAGCTTCCGATTGTCAGTAAATTGACTGCCAATAAAAATATGTTTGAAAAAAATAACAGAGAGGCCGGGGAGTAATTCTTGTCATCAAGGGCTCTGAGCAGTGGTCTAGGTCTGCGAGGCCCAAAGAAACCCTCTGCTCGACTCACTGCGCTTGACCAGGGTAGGGGCCGTAGAGTTGCCTTTGATTATTTCTGAAATTCTAAAAATAATTTCCTTCAGTAACTTTCCTGAAAATTGGCATTGATGATCCCAGACTCCAATTTACCTGTGCACAAAATCCCTCCAGAAGTGTGCTGCACAGTAAGTGTTCAGATTTGTCAAGGCCATGTGAGTTCAACAAATATCTGCTTTGTTTGCGTGAAGAAGTGACTAACTGTTTGCATTTTTCATAAAGACAATCTAAATGCTTTTACTAGAAATGAATTACTGAAATTGCGATGTATATAACTTGTCGTTCCAAGCATGTGACAAACAAAATGATGGACTGGGATGTGGCCCGAATAATTATCAGTGACTGAGATTATGTCAAACATTCCATCCATCAGTTTTTTTTTATATTCTTCATTGTGACTCCCAAAGTGCAATGAGTATTCCCAGATGTGGGTACCATGCTCACTTTGCCACTGGAACCCGGCTGCACCTGACTGAAGAGGCAAAAGCGATAGACTGGAATGTGGCCCCAAGTAATCACTATGGGCTAAGATTAGGTTAAGCATTCCATCCATCACTTTTGTATATTTTTCACTGGGTTGAAATGACAGCATAAATTGATTAGGGAACTATCAAGTCTAACAGTTCCTCACTTTCTTGATATATGTAGCCTATATGGTCTTCAGTTTTATTCTTGCTTTCTTCCTTTCATTGTACCCAGGTCTTTTTGAAATGCATATGTCTGGGGGTAAACAGATGTTATATTATGCTATATTCATTTGTAGAACACACTTACACTAAGCATCTTGCTTAAGGAGGGAAATATTATTAGCCTAAAACAAGAGATATAGAAGTTATTGGTTTATAAGCCAAGTTTTGATGACTTTCCTGACTTTGATTTAAATATGTTCTGAACAAATAGCAGCTGGTAGAGAATGCCATAATTTGGCCGCTGCATTTTTTAAAGGATCTGTGCCCTTATGTAACCATTCTAGTTTGTGGCATGGTTAAGAACTGATAGATGGAGCTTATGGTGAAAGTTAGAAAGGTGAGGTAGTGGTGATGCAAGATTTTATGTATGATCATAAGGGCTTTGAAGACAGCTTTAGATCAAATGGGGAGACACTGCAAGGTTATTAGGAATGGTAGCATCTTTTCATGTATTGAGATGCTGAATATGAAGCAGACAGCTGCATTTTGCATGAGTTGAAATTAATAGAGTTTTTCAGAGGTAGCTAAATGAAGGACCTTAGCGTAATCCAACTTAGGTTGGGGCTGTCAATGTAAACTGATAGTTTCTTGAGATCTTGAGTTGGCCAAAGCACATACAGGACACACTTGTCACTTGTGTTTTGCATGATAGATTGGTGTTGAGGTGGATGCCTTGATTGCAGATGACCTTAGCTAATGTTAGCATTGGATAAATGTATAGAAAGGTCCCGCTCTTAGGAGTCCAGCACACCGCAGAACAAATGTTGCCTGTGCTACACAAATTCACCATAAAACACTTGTTATAGTTTCAGAGTGACCCATTATCAAATTAACATAACACAGCTGCCCTCTGTTCATACCTAGTGCTTCATGTAAAGGAAACACTAGATATGGAACAAGCCTTAAACACAACTGGAAGATTGCAGCAGAAATTCACATTTGGCCCCAGGATGTAATACCTAAAGAAAGGAGTCAGATGCACACACTCATAACCACAGAAAAATGCACAACAGAGGGCCTGCATTCAGCCCAAGGACACAATGCCAGAGCAGCCGGCCAGTTGCATTCATCAGATAAAGCCCAAACAATGCCTAGTAGTAAGCGTCACCCTAGATAACACACATAACACATCTGGCCACCTAGACCACCTCAGAATGTAACCTCCAGTTGGTATTTATGGCCCCTTCTATCAAAGTGGGATCAAGCATCTAAACACGCAATTTATGACCCACTGTACCAGAATTTCCTGCCAAAGGGGGACGAGCTTCACTTTATTGTGCCCACTGTACAGTATAAAGCATGCCATGTACCTAATGTAAGTTGAATTCCAGCACGCAATTCTAAGAGATGTTTACAAAAACAGGCAAAAGGAGCACTTTAAATGAGTCAATAAAGTATACATTGCCTACTAGGCCTGAAATGGAAAATAAATGCACAGTCACATACAACTATAATTCATCATGTGTTCCAAAAGAAGACATTTCACAACATATCTTTTCTTAGTTTTCTTTCTTTATTTGTTCAAAAAGAGCAAGGACACAGCCAACACGTTTTGTCCCAAAACATGGGGACTTCTTCAGGGCAAAGAAGAGGTCCTATATCCATAGGAACTCTCTCTGTATTCTTTTCATAAGGCAAACCCATGTAATGTGTCACTATACACGTAGAGGCGGCATAATTCCCCTAATCCGATTGACGGTGTACTTTTATAGTCAGGTATAGTACACACAAGTGGTATCGAAGAGTGGCTTTAAGTAAAACACACGGAGTGGTTTCTGTCCTTTACACTATCAATCGGATTAGTGGAATGCCAGCAAGCTGTCAGATGGTAGCACTTCGGATGGTTGGTTACTGATGCAAAGTGAGCGAGAATATCACTTTAGGAACCCTAGACTGGCCCAAACCCAGCCGCGCCCTTAAAGCCTATGTCTCAGTTTGGAAGATCAGTGGAGTTCCAGTGGTTCCTAAAAGAGTTGTAATGGCGGAGAAGTGAGCATTAATAGGGTTGCGCGTTACAATTGTGCATCTCAAGCTTGTGGTATTTTGTTAAGATTGTGTGGTGTGATGGGATAATGTTTTAGTTGTTGTGTAAATGTGAATGCGTAAAATGCTGAGAAGTTGAAGTTATCGGGCTGGTTGAAGCCCAAGATCCCGGGATAAATGAGAATACATTGTATTGTAATTTGTCTGCTAGGTTTTGATGGTGTCGGTCGTGAGGTGCCATCGGCTGCACAATTGAGATATGGACATATAACTTTGTGTGAGAGTAAATTGTGATTGTTATTGTAGATCCTGTTGTGAAAGCGAGAAACTGCATTAGTCGGGGTGATTCCCTGCTGGTCGAAGTTTGACTTGAGTTTGTGTCTGCGTAGGTCAGAAAGTGTCACTCCGGACAATTTCTTTGATTGAAAACTTTGAATTCCTTAGTTGAGCAGACAAAACGTTATTTGTTGAAATCGCTTAGTGTTTGTACATTATGCTTACTTAGCGTTGGGGAAAAGGGTGCACTTGTAAAAATTGGTAAGGAGGGTGGACTGCTGAGAGGAGTGAGAAGCACGTAATATGGCGCCATGCTGGGATTGGATGGTCGGCGTTAGTGCTGCACTGTTATTGGTTAGTTATGTCATAGAGAGCCGCGCAGTGATAGGGTGGAACGAGAGGTGCTGCGCTGAGATTGGTTGTTGATGCCGAATGAGAGTTGTGGTTAAAAGAGATTCTTCCCTGTTTTGAAACAAAATTCTATTTGTGATTGTTGATATTATCGTTAAAATTAAGGGCCTCATTTATGAGTTTTTGCCGTAGGGCAGCGCTGCAGGCCTTCTTGCTGCGCTGCGCTATGGCAAAAGAAAAGGAATGCACCATATATATCAGATACGGCGCATTCCTGTCCTTTTCCCCTGCGCTGGCGCACAATGGGCTGCCCTGCGCCAACGCAGGCACCTTTGCACCATGGTGCAAGGGTGCCTGCGTTGCCAGGATGATTGTTTTTATGCAGGAAGGAAAAACTTCCTGCACATAAACAATAACAAGAGGCTTTTTTCTCTTTCTATGTGTGCTGCAGAATCTCTTAAATCTGGCGCAGTGTCAAAAAGCCATGGATGTTGCTAGGAACACCCCCAGCAACACCCATTTCACGCCCCTTTAACACAGAAAACTGCGTTAAAGGGGACGATATTTACAATTCTTCATCACAAAAGGAGAGACTGGGGCTTGGTAGGTCCAGCATACGAGCCCCATGTCGCTATGGCAAAAGCAGGAGGGGGGGAGGAAGGATAAAGGCGGGGATACCAGGTGTTAGCAAGGGAAAGAAGAGGTGAAGGTGGAAGTGGAATAGCTCCAATTAGGAGCAAGAGCCCTCACACATCCCGAGGGGTGTCATTCTTCATCATCGGGCAACTCCTCATTGGGCCGGCGCTGCAATGCCCAACAGGCCTCACAAGGGGGCTCTTTGCCGGAGATCTTCTGTTTTTGCCGACGTGAAGCTAAAAAGTAGTAGTGGGGCGTATGTGTAGTGAGTAGAGATGGGGAGAAGGTGCGTGTGGACTAAAAATAGCTATCGGAATCCCACAGAATATTTTATTAGCTGGGTTCCTATGCTATGAGTAAAAACAAACGACTAAAGAGTCCCCGGTAACGGTCAGATGCGGGAAGGTCCCGTGCTTCATAGGACTTCATTTGAAGTTATTCTCTCGCCACATTGCGAGTACTCTGAACGTCACTGCTGGGGCTAATAGCACTGCAGCGCTGGCCCAACGAGGAGCTGCCTGATAATGAAGCGTGACATCCCTTGGGTGTGTGAGGGCTCTTGCTCCTAAGTGGAGCTATTCCACTTCCACCTTCACCTCTTCTTTCCCTTGCTAACACCTGGTATCCCTGCCGGTTTCCTTCCTCCCCTCCTCCCCTTAGTAACTGCATACTCCTGCTTTTGCCATAACGATATTTACAAGGCAGCATTAAGTAAAACAAGCATTGGCATAGCCAATAGGTCTCGCTTTTGGGACCTTATAAGTATTTAGTTATGCAGCACAATATCCTTGGTGCAACAAAATCAACGGTTGCATGGGTAAACACTTATAAGGTCCCAAAGGCGAGACCTATTGGCTATGCCAATGCTTGTTTAATGTTATTTTGCACCTTATCTTGGGACACATTGCCTCATGAAATTGAGGTTTAACACTCACCGAACAACCCACCTGTGAGCGTGCTATTGAGGTAACTTTTAGAATGTAAGATTTTAGAGGTTCCCCAAGTCCACAGTGGTAGGGTTTATATGCAGGTTCTTAATAACACTACGTCATTCAGGATCTTTGATATACGGGGTAGCGTCGCCTGCGATGAGTGCATTTCAAAGCTAAGCTTGCTGGGCCTATAAAAATACAAGAAGTATACTCTCCATGAGACGTGCTGATGGCTGGATTCCTCCACAGAATAAAAATAAATATATATAAACGTTTTAAAGGAGGCATTTGGAGAAACCGAAAAAATAATCTTTGCATTCTTAAGAAACAAGCAACAGAATGTCGGTCTTTTAGGTCTGGCTGGACAGTGCAGCTTTCAAAGACTAATAGTTACCAACTGTGGCATCCTGCTCTGACATCTGCAGGAGTGGACCCTCCCTGTGTTCCATGTGTGCTGCATTCTGTTTTCTTATTCTTAATTCAGTGCAATGATTCTTTGTTTGAATAACATTCCAGTAGAGCGTTGAGATTGCTGGAAAACAGAAGTTGTTGAAAATGTCTCAAAGGAAATTAACAATGATGTTCGTAAGGTTATTCCTGAACCTAGTGTGAAAGTGAATGACCTTGTTGTGAGTGAAATCACTAGTGGGCAAAGGTGGCTCAAAATTTTGGAAATCCATGAGGGTTTAAAACTTTTCAAATGTGCTGTCAAAACCGATAATGATAGGGTAAACGGGCTCATCGATAGTGAGACACACGGTCCATGTTCCAGATCCCATTTGTGAGTATAGCATCAATATATACTATTGGTTATCTTTGATTCTGTGATTTTGATAGTGCTGCTTATGTCCATTTTCTTTATTAAGGGAAATGTGTGCGACATACTGCTCTGATACCAGTTTGGGTGGACCTACCCTGTCTTTCATGTGCGCTGCATTCCTCCTTCTCATACTTAAGTCTATCGAAGAAGCATTTGTTTGAATAATATTACAGTCCAGACGAACCAGTTGCTCACAATGCCTTAGCTGAGGTGTTTTACAATATAATTGAACAGCACAGACTGCAGTAAACCACGTGTCTCACACAGCGACGTTTCTAGCCACGATGCACAACTGTTTTTCTTTTCACAGCAGAGCTCACAAATAAAACAAGCATTTGAAGGCACGAGCGGGGGCGACGCGAGTGGTGCGCACGCGCGCGCCACAGCGAGACATCTGGTTTTAATTATCGCGCCCGTGTCAGGGCACGATAATTGAAACCACATGGCGCCCGTGCGGGTAACCGCAGGGAAAAGGCCATGACGCACGAGCGTCTGGTCAGCTTTTTCAAACCCCCTACATAAAGTCTTCACCAGAGCAGCGCTTGCGCGCTACTCTAGGCTCGACCTAAAAAGGTGGCTTAGTGCTGCCTGGTAAATATGGAGCCGGCTCCTGCGCCACCAGAGTGTCACAAAAAGTGACGCACTGGTGGCGTAAGGGGCTTATAAATAAGCCCCGAAATGTTTCAGGGCTAAACAAGATTTAATTAGCGGAGATGTGAGGGTTCCTGCTAGAGAAGGAGAAATGGCGCCACCAGAAGGCACAGCAGGTTATTTTATGGCCATAAATGTGGGGCTCCACAAGTGCATGTAGCTGAGTCAGTGGCATAAGATCACTGAAAATGAAGGTGCCTTGAGGTTTCCTCACTAGGGCACATTTCATTTGAGAGTTAATGAAAATCTGAGAAGGGTATCGTACAAGTTGAAGTCACCCCCTAGACTCACACAGTATGAGGCACTTAATGCCTGGGAGCTCAGAAGGAGAAGAAGAAGAAGAAAAAAGGGGATAAAATGTAGAGTACAAAGGGCTCAGGTTTAAGATAGTGATAGTGATGATCTTCTGAATTTGTTATTGTCAACCCGTCAACTGTCTTATAACGTGACCCAATCTGAAAGGATGGGTGGTGCTGTTATCGGTGGAGACACTGAGAGAGTCACCGCCCCAGTGAATACAAGTCAGAATCTTATGGGAGAAAATTTGGGGATTCGTGCCCCTGTTAACTCTTCAGTTTCTAATGGCCCAGACGCAATAACTGTTTCTGTTACTATTGGTTCGGCAGTTCCCTTATATAAACCTGAGTCGTCTGGGACCGCAATGCATGCTTTGGCGGTTCCTACTAGAGTAAACACATCAACTACTGTTCCTGTTGCTCCTGGATGTGGGGGACGGGAAGAACTCTTTTGGTCCCGAATAAGGTGACTCCACCATATGTCGCTCCTATATCATTGGCAATGAATAAGATAGGACTCACCCCTGTAGAGGAACCTGCTTAGAGGTCGCAAAGTTCCAACCTGTCTATTTGGAATTCACCTCAGTGTATTTCAAGCAGTAGTCCCCGTGAAGGGATAGCGTCCAATACCTCTGGAGCCCCAAGTGGTGTTATTTCACAGGATTTGGATGATTTGATTAGATTTATCAATGGGTCCCCGCGAGAATGTGAGCGTTCGCAATTGAGCAGGGAACTCCAGTCTACTGGGAGTGAGACTGCAGTGGATGTGGTCAAATTTTAAATTAGAATTGGATGAGATGATATTAGGAAATCTTGATCTTTTCCTTTAGATATCTATCAAGAAAATTAACTTATATACATGTGCAAGGATGTTACTAGGCGTGCGGGGCAAGCTCATGATAAGCGGACTAAATTCTTACAGAAAGGTTATTGCGTATGTTTTGATGTTAGTGATATAACTAATATGAGGACATAAGGGATGAAAATGCAAATTATGGAGTTATTTGGCAGCATACGGAAATGGAGTGATTTGGATAAGTGGGAAGGCAGGTGGCCCAAGAAGAAAGACAAGAAAGAATTGAAGGTGGTATCCACCAGAAAGAGCAAGGGGGAGCTACCTCCTTCTTCGTAAGATGGACAAGGGGCTTCAAATTTCCCACTGAGAGAGGAGCCTGGCGGAGGTTATATTCATGTACCGTGGAGTAGAGGTGATATTGCTTCATTCACGAACGATTTCCCTAAATTGAGAGAGAAACTTGGGGAGTGGTACACCCAGGTTGATCGATTTGTGAGGATTTCTCAGGTACTGTGTGTGGATTTGAATACACTTTCCACATTGTGGTACCAATTGACTCATGGACAGAGTGTAAAGTGGATTTACAGTGGCCAGAGAAGGAGCCTCAGAGAAATCTAATATCTCATCCCCCTTCGCCTTTGGTGGTGAAAAAGTATCAACAGGTGATTACTTTTCTGAAAGGAAAGGTGCCTGTGAAGGACATTGATTGGGTTAAGATTGACAGTGTCTTGTGGATTGTTACCTGCCTTGTTATGTTGGCCTAGGCCTGGCTGCCATGCTGCTTTTCTTTGCGCACGTTACACTGAGCCGGGCCTTCCTCGCCCTTTGCTCGTGCCAAGTTCTTTTGCACTGTCTGCATCTTCTGTTGTTCACCTTTTTGGGCTCAGTCTGCACAAACATGTACAAGGTCGCATAACAATGTATTTTGGTTCTTCCTGATATGGCCAGTCTCGCGCACCCAGACATAACATTATGTGCAATTGCCATGAAGAATTTGATATGCTTTTAATGCTGTGGTTTACTAGCGCTTAACACACTTGGAGAAATCCCTTTCAGTGAGAAGAGCTATGATGTCCTGCTGATGTAATTCTGCATCTAGAGACTGAGGTATGGGGGTTCGCTAGTCAAAGCCCAGAGGTCTTCTATTACTATAATAAACTATCTTACTGCAAGGGGAGGGTGGTAATGTTATTTATACGTTTATCCACTGAGCTCTGAGATGCTTTCCCGTTTGTATTCTATGGAATTGTAACCATGCTGCTTATATTAGTCATATGCATTATGCTATTAGTACTGACACGTGTACTGTACATTAGAGCACGTAAGTTGGAATAAACATTTTAACCTATCCAGTGTCTCTTCCTACGCACCTTGTGGACAAGTACGAGTGAGTGGCGAAAGAGTGTTCTTGCTTCAGTGAGTCCTGAGATAAAGATACCGTGTTCTGGGTTGTCCAAACATTAGTACTTGGGTGCTAATGGGATGCTAAGCTAGTTGGGTTGGGGTTTTTGGGTGCTACGGTATATGGTGGCAAACCACTGTATTCCGGGGTCCCATTTTCCTGTGCATAGCTCTGTGTATGTGCAGAAACCTTATGACATGGCGCCCAACGTGGGGCTGCTTATCTGCGAGACGCTTGAGTAGTGCTTGTGCTTGTCCACAAACCCCTCGCGTACGCTTCCGGAGGCGTATGTGACGGTGATACCTCCTATATTGAATGTTTTATAGGTTCTTTCAAGCTTGATATTATTAAAAAGGTTAGTTAACAGACCCATTTTTGTGCTCCCTGTTAGGTTGTCGAATATAATTGTTTAGTCATGGCTGGTGTGGCGATAGCTGCACATAGTCGAGGAGCACTCCGAGACCACTTAGCTGTGTATGGAGTGCCCGATACAGGGGTCGAGTTGGTCTTTGTGGTTCAAGCCGATGCGGCTTATCACTTTGAAGTGTTTTACACTTGGATCACTTTTGAGGCGGTGGATGCAGGTGATAAGCTGTTTCATGAATATAAACCCACCGTTATTCCTGCTGCATATCGACCCTATACCACTCTTGAAGTACCTCTCACGGCTTGGCAGCACCGTGTTTGGTTTAATGGCGCCCTACCACAACCAACTACCGCAGTTCGTTTGGGCCCCTTGTCAATTCAGGGGGCCACTTGGCCTGTATTGGCCGGGTATACCCCACATCCGAATTATCTGGCATTACCGCTTGCGGAACTGCGCACTATGCATACCGAGTTGGTGCGAGTGCATCGAGCCTTGGTGACATACGTTACAGGTAGCCTCCATGGAGCTGCTCCTGTAGTCGCAGGCCAACCAGCTATTGCAGCTGGAGTGACTATAAGTCCTGTCATGGTAAATTCTGTGATGGGCAAACGTCCACAAAATAAGGACGACTATCCTTACTGGCTTGCAGAAAAGTTCGATCAGATAGAAGCAGTGTTTCCCCATACATCCCCTGTAGATAAACACCGCATCCTCACGATAAGTTTGCCAAAAGACATAATCCCCGATTTGACATCATGTGAAAACTGGGGTAAGGTATTCGCAGCAGTTTATTCAAAATGTTTTGGAACTCCTTCCATGACGGTTCTACCCTCTGTAATTAAAAAAGTACAGGATGAACATGGCCCTGAAGCGGCTGTGGAATTAGGGATGAGACTAGTGGGAGTGTTTGATGTAGTAGCTGAGCTGATCCTTGGAAATGTCAAGGGCGATGCTATGAACTTTCAAGTAGCGAATGCTTTGGCTTTGGTCCCAGAGTTGGACAGGCCTCGCGAATTACCGAAAATAATAGCCCGGGCTTATAAAACAATTGGAAGAAATAGCCTAGGCAACAAGCCTTTTGTAAAAATGCAAACTCAATCGCAAACACAAGTTATACAAACAAAAAGTGCATCTGAGAAAGATGATAAACCGGTCTTCACTAAAAAGAGTTGGAGACAGAAAAAGCAGGGTAAGCAACAAAAGAAGCCGGGGTCGAGAGGCGCTTCCCCAGTTTCGGTTTCTTCTGAACGTACTTATGATTTACGTGATAGGTCAAGGATTAAATCACCAGAAAGGTTTCAGAGCTCTGATACGCGTTCTCCTCGTTCTTCACAGGCCCAGACGTCGTCACAGGCTGGTGGAGGAGGACGGCAAGATAGAGGAAGGGGCCGAGAGGCTCCCCAGGAGCGAGACCAACCTCGACAACAAGTCAGAGGTAAAGCAGAAGACTTTCATCTTCCTCGACCGCAATTTCAGAAGAAAAAGGTTGCCGCTGTTACAGCGAAATATGCCTCAGACCGTGAGAACGAGACTCCAGAATTGGACGTGGGCAGTGACCCTCCTAGACAGCGCCGCGGAAGTTACCATAGTGCGGGAGGCGCTACGTCCTCATATGGAGGCGACAGCAACTGAAACATTCGTTACTGTAGAGACAGCTGACACGAGAGTGGCACCCCCTGACAGACTATATAATATAGTTATACAAATTGAAGGTGACATACCGCGTGAAATAAAAGGGATTTTTTGGGAAAATCTAACCTCTTCATATGACATTTTGTTAGCAGAGGTGGATTGGCCACCCCCATTCGTTTTAGCTGCACATAAAGGAGAGGAGGTAATCCTTCCAAGCTTTTCAAGGCATGTCCCAAAAGACAAAGCTGAAGCACTTGCAGCTGAGTGGGCTGTGTACCTGGCACCAGCGTTATACCGCAACCATGTGGGATGGGATGAAGAGTCACCTCCCCATGCAATACCTTTGCGGTCACTACCGCAGCCACAACCCCAATATCCCATCAAACGGCAGGCAAAAGGCCCCGTCTCCGAAATTCTGACCCAGTTGGAATATCAGGGAGTAATTGAACCATGCGTATCACCTATGAACAATCCCCTTTTCGTGGTTTCTAAACCCGATGGATCGTACCGCTTAGTTTTGGATTACCGGCATTTAAATACTCATTGTCGGAACTTTGCGGTACAAAATACACACAGTTCTGCGCTTGTAGACAGTCTTGTTCGTAGAAAATACAAAACGACACTTGACCTTTCAAACGGTTTCTACACGCACAACCTAGCCCCGGAGAGTGGTCAATGGACCGCATTCACATCCGGTGGTAAATTATTCCAGTTCCGGCGATTACCCATGGGCTATAAAAATAGTCCGGGTATATTCGCCGCCCGTGTTGTTTCTTTGTTAAATGACATTGATCAAGACGCATGTTCGTATGTTGATGACATCTATCTGACAGACGACGAGTTATATCAGCATCTGTCCCGTGTGGACCGCATTATTCTTGAATTTGCGGAGCAGGGTTACAAATTTAACTTTGCTAAGTCACACATTGCTGAATTTACCGTTCTGTTCTTGGGCTATGAGCTCAATAACGAAGGTAAGGGCTTAGCCCCCCATTTCTTGGAAAAATGTGCACATTTGTGCCCCCCAAATACTCTGAAGAAGCTTCAGTCTTTGCTGGGTTTCCTGAACTTCGGGCGTACTTACATTCCCGAATATGCCCAGCGTATCAAGCCTTTGTATGCTTTGATACAACCTACTTATTCAAGGTCTTGCTGGCTGCCTGAGCATACCTCAATTCTGCAGTCTTTGCAGACAGACCTTTTGGAGTCTAAATATCTTTTGACTCGTGATAACCACACAAACCTGGTGATTAGAATAATTCCGGGGGCGGTGGGATTCACCTATTTAACCTTTAATGAAGGTGATACAGTACCTATCGCATACAAGTCACATCTGTACACTTCCGCTGAATTGCGCTTTACATCTGTTGAAAAAGTTCTGACTGCGGTGCAAATGGCGATTCTAAAAGAACGCGCACTGGCACAGGGTAAGCGGATTCTGGTGGTAACACCCTGTCCTGCCCTGGAGGCAGTAACAAAGGCAAGTGTACCGAACTCAAAAGCAATGCATCCCCGTTGGATACAATGGGCTACATCTTTGACGTCTTCGGACGTCACTTTTGTTTTTGATTCTTCTCTTCAGACTCAGGAGTTTTTGCAGTATGAATTCGTTCATCCTCCTCCTTTGTTTTTACTACCGCTTGAGGATTACAAATGTGTGATCTACACCGATGGTTCGGCGCAACCGGCCACTGGGTCCAAGCACGCTTATTCAGCTGCATGTGCTATTGTTGCGGGTTCCTTTGTGAATGGAACGTTCAAATCCTCTGTAGTGCACACTCGCACACTTGGAGATAGTACCGCACAATTGGCCGAGCTGCATGCATTGCTACTTGCACTTGAGTTCGCTTCACAGGATGAGACCACTCTTATTGTATGTGATTCTTTTTACTGTGTACAATCTTACAATGACAATCTGTTTTTCTGGTCGAAAAACGACTACAAGGACGCAAAGGGAGCACAATTAAGCATAAAATGCTTTGGGTTCGAGTGGCAGAATTGCAACAACGTCTGCCCCTCACACAGGTGGTTCACACCTTAGGCCATCAGCGGGTGGGCGCACACGCTATTGGTAACGATCTGGCAGATGAAGCTGCCCGTTCAGCAGTAGTCACGTGTTCAGTAGCAGCGGTTACCAGGTCCATGTCTAAAATAGACCCTGTTATTCTAGCAGCTATTGCTGCAACCAAGGAAGGTGATAATTACCCTACAGGTTTCCCTTCCAAGTATTCTTACAAATTAAGTCCCGATCAGGTTCCTTATGTAACTATACCTGACGTTGGAGATCGGCTGATCCCCAACGCGGACCGCAGGAGTGCCTTGATATTAGCTGCACACGAAGGCATGGCTTCGGCACATGCAGGTGTGTCAGCTACGGTTTCCATCTTGCAGCAGCGTTATTGGTGGCGTGGGTTATATAAAGACACCCGTGCTTTTGTGCTTTCTTGCGACGTTTGTCAACAGATTAAGCCTTCCACGGTAACACGTCCACCACAAACACCGCTCTGCATTGCTAACAGACCCTTTGGGTGTGTTTACTTGGATCACTGCGGTCCATTCTCATCAGACACTGCTTATAAATACATCTTAGTGGCAGTGGACTCGTGCACACGGTTTCTCTGGGTCTGGCCACAACGGAGTGCTGACGCCCGAAATGTGATCAGGGATTTGCGTGTCTTTGTGGGAATTTTCGCATGCGGCACCTTCCATTCGGACCAAGGTCCAGCGTTTGCCTCTAGGGCTTACAAGGATGCAATGGCTTCGCTTGGGGTGCGGGTGAAATTTTCGTCTCCGTATAGGCCTGAGGGCAACTCTATCGTTGAACGAATGAACCGTGACTTAAAGCAATCCTTAACAGCTAGGGTTATAGGTACTGGCAGGAACTGGCTGGCCCATTTGTATACCGTTCAGCGTGCACTTAATAATCTCCCTAGAAGACCTCTGGGTGGGCGGACCCCATACGAAATGCTCTTTGGCATAAGAATGTTTGTGCCTGACCTTGAGGGTCCAGACATCGCGGCGCAATCCGCCAAGTTTGATGTAGATAACCATTCTGCTATGTTACAGGACTTACAAGAAGCCCGAGACAAACTTGCAACTACACATTTACCTTCAGCCACAGATCCTGCGTTGCAGATTCCGGTAGCCGGCTGGCTTCCGAAAGTTGGAGAACTGGTTCGAGAGAAGGTTGAAAACAAAAAAGAATTTGGCCCCTCTTTTCGTGCACCGGTTCCAGTTCTTGGCCTGAAGGGAACACGTACAGTCATTTTACCACCGCTTCCTGGTCGCAAAGAGAACAGATACATCTCAGTTGAAAATGTCAAGCTACAGCGCCTGGCCGATCCTGAATAGTGTCACACCAGCGGTCTCTTGTCCTGCCATTTATCGGACATATGTTCATAGTCCATCTGCACGAACGATCGCTGATGCTGTAATTGAGATGGTTGATTTGCCTGAAACTACGATTGATCCCCAACTTTCCACCAATATCGACGAGGACGAGTATACTTATCCTGCATCAGAATCGGTGGCACATCAACCAACAATGCCACTAAGACCGACTCGTTATTCCTTTGATTCGGATTCCACATCTTCAAAAGTTCCATCCAAGTTCAGTATTTTTATATCCTGGTTTAGAGACAATTTTTTGATTCCCCCCTGGACATACATCTGGTTGGTACTTTTCTTGATATTTTTGTTCATGTCCATTGGCTTTGTCACAGTGTTTTTTCTACTAATCAATGGTCACTATTTACCTGAACGCTCTGCTGTAGACTATGTTTCTGGAACTTTGGCTCCTCATTCCTCGTCTCACATCATGAAGCGTGACCACACATTTGTGAACATTTCAGCCTTCCCAGTTGCTGATGGCATCGTATGGGATGCAGTGAACTATCAAATCCATGGTCCGACGGAAATTATTAATGTACCTAATGTCCTTCGTGTTTCAATGGGTGATGTAGTACAAAATAATATTCATTCTGATGATTGGGATGTGCATGCCGTTGAAGCATTGTTTGCCGATTTAAAATATTATGCATCTTTTAATGCTGAAGATCTATATATGAATTCTGCTAATTATGCCGATTTGTATTGTTACCAACATTGGGGTAATCATTTTCTCCATAAGCCCAGTGCCCTGCGTAGTTCTGTTAACTATACCCAATGGGAACATTGTCCAAACCCCTTGCCAGGTAGCTCTCAAACTCTTCGAAATAAGTTTAATTATTTTACTGATTTTAATCGGTCGAACCCTGCATCCTATTATTTTAGACTTAATAACACATCAACTCAGAAAATTATGTTGACACACACCAAATTGCTTTATTCAGGTTCCTTTCTGAGTGCCCTAGCTGTGGGTGGTTATGAGTACTGGGATAATACAGTGGATTTAAAATCTATTTGGGGCTCCAAGCCATGGCAGGTACAGGGAACCGAGGCGTTGCATCGTGCTTGCCTCATCCCTACCCAAATTATGTTCCTAAATGCTTCTATCTATCAGACTACATGTTGGGGCTTAGCAACCACTAAACAATTGAATACGCCATCAATACCATCCCTGTCGAGTTTTCCAAATGAAAGCTCACGATTCAATATGTCCCTCGTGTCCCTGCAGGCAATGTTACAAAATAATTCGTTTAATGTTTCTGAGCTGGTTCAGTCACCCTGGTTAATATGGCCTATATCATCTAATGCATGTCAAATGCGTTTTCATGATACTGGTGCTAGCTACACACAGAATAGGCCTGATCCGAGGTTTACTGATGCCCGTACTGTCACTACATACTCTGTTGGTAAATTATGCAAACAATGGCTGCAACATTCGTCCCTTGATTCTGTTAAACAACATTTGTCCCTCCTTACAGGCAATATTGATCTGTCCGACTTTGTTTTGGGACCTCGTGGTCCCCGACCTAAAAGATTCATTTATGAAACATATAATGAACTCTGGAAGCTATCACAAATGGAAGCTGCTTCCCGTCTTCGGGAAATAGATCAAGCAAATATGGAAAAGGTGCTTGCTGTTGTTGACAATAGTATTAATACCCTGTCTTCTCGCATTTACACTTTAGAGAATATTGTGTCCTCTGTTGTTGATATTGTACAAGATGATGTTTCTATGCTATATCATGGTCAGAATCAATTGCGCTCAGTTATGCAGTTTGCATGGACTTTACAAACACTTAAGTTAGGTAAAGTGCCGTGGCATTTCTTGAACACCTCTGCCTTATTTCTACCTTTTAACTTAACTGATAAACAGCAATTTATGTCCATGAAAGATGCAACATACACTCTATTACATATCGAAAAGGTGGAACCTTTGCCGTTCTCTGTTGCAGAACTCGATTCTGCTGTATGGCTAGTTCATGGGGTTATCGTTTTACCTTTTTCCTTGTTTGAATTTGACTCGTGCATGAAACATTATCCTGTGGGCCGTTACCGGCCATTGGGCAGTGCTTTCCTGCATGAACTCTGGTCCTTGCCTTTCATGTATAAATGCCTTCGGGACGGCAAGGAAGTCTTTCTCACGGGGGAGTACTTCGACTCGACTATAGGTCATTCGCTTATTTGTAAACACATTAAATTGCATGGCTCATGTAGCGTTTCCTCTCCTAATCTTGCTTGTGTGCTGAAAGGTATTCCTGCTCCTGTTATTTCTCCTACTTTCACTCTCCTTTCCAATGGTAGTTATTTACTTTTAAATAACGAAAACTGTTGTGGCCTGCAGGCTGGCATTCCTTACATTGTAACAGTTTCGCACAGGGTTGTCTGCTGCAAAAATGTGCTTTTTCCTCCCCCTCATGGCAAGGTTGATATCTCTATTTGGCCTTCCATCCCTACCATGGAAGCAGATTTCAATAGACTGAGCAGAATAAAGGCACTATTATTAAACGAGGAAGTTATGCTCACGTCCGCCCGGGAGACATTCATTCTCCAGGTGGCGAGTACCCACAGTGAAATACAGGCCCTTTTAAACACTAATCTCCCCCAACATTTTGGGGAGTTAATACATCGTATTTTTAACGCATCTAACACTGAAGGCCTAGTACACTTTTTTAAGGTCGTTGGGTCGGGCTTGGTGTCCTCCTTCCAAACTATTTTTGGTGTCATCCCGGCTTTCATACATTCTATATTTTCCAGTGTCTTTGGCGGTTTCCCATTGATCCTCGCTTTAGCGGCTGGTGTCTTGCTCTTAATTTGCTTTCTGCGCAATGGCTGCTCCCCGATGGGACCTGCTCGATCCAGAACGCCTCCAGCTGCTCCGTGAGCGCCTTTTGGCCGGTTTTGGTGTCTTGCCATTGGCGACACTGAGTGTGTCGTATACTCTTTCATTTCGCTTTGCGTATTTCACTTGCGTGCAACCTGTGATGACTTGTGTCCGCTGTCCTTTCACCTGGACTCTGGATTATTGCCTCTCCAATTCGTCATTGTCTGTTCCGGATTTTGTTCAGTTGATGGGTCCCTTAGAGGCCCATGAGCAGGACTGTTCCGTCGCTGGCTGTATGGCGCGTGCGGCTGCACTGGGGATTTTGGCGCAATGGGATATCTGGGCGGCTGCCCAGGATCTCCTACAACGAAGCTGTTTCGATTATCACGCAAGCTGTCCCGCATTGCTTCTGGATGCTCCCTTTGCTGAGGAGCATTCCTGCTCTTTTGAACTCATGGATTGGATGGCATCTATGTTTTTTGACGATTCCAATGATGAACTCTTGGAGGGTATGGCTTTTTTCTGCACTTTCACTTTCATGGATTGACCTGCCCTTCGCCGTTTGGGCGCTCCCTGTGCTCCGACGTCTATTTTTCTCCTCTGATGGGCCTCTGTCCTGGCCGCCGGACTGTCCAGGGGAGGGTGTCTTGTGGATTGTTACCTGCCTTGTTATGTTGGCCTAGGCCTGGCTGCCATGCTGCTTTTCTTTGCGCACGTTACACTGAGCCGGGCCTTCCTCGCCCTTTGCTCGTGCCAAGTTCTTTTGCACTGTCTGCATCTTCTGTTGTTCACCTTTTTGGGCTCAGTCTGCACAAACATGTACAAGGTCGCATAACAATGTATTTTGGTTCTTCCTGATATGGCCAGTCTCGCGCACCCAGACATAACATTATGTGCAATTGCCATGAAGAATTTGATATGCTTTTAATGCTGTGGTTTACTAGCGCTTAACACACTTGGAGAAATCCCTTTCAGTGAGA
Organism: Calotriton arnoldi; assembly: GCA_963921515.1. NCBI lineage: Eukaryota > Metazoa > Chordata > Amphibia > Caudata > Salamandridae > Calotriton > Calotriton arnoldi. Next base: position 3,494,380 of record CAWUFW010000140.1, read on the forward strand.
AGAGCTATGATGTCCTGCTGATGTAATTCTGCATCTAGAGACTGAGGTATGGGGGTTCGCTAGTCAAAGCCCAGAGGTCTTCTATTACTATAATAAACTATCTTACTGCAAGGGGAGGGTGGTAATGTTATTTATACGTTTATCCACTGAGCTCTGATATGCTTTCCCCGTTTGTATTCTATGGAATTGTAACCATGCTGCTTATATTAGTCATATGCATTATGCTATTAGTACTGACACGTGTACTGTACATTAGAGCACGTAAGTTGGAATAAACATTTTAACCTATCCAGTGTCTCTTCCTACGCACCTTGTGGACAAGTACGAGTGAGTGGCGAAAGAGTGTTCTTGCTTCAGTGAGTCCTGAGATAAAGATACCGTGTTCTGGGTTGTCCAAACATTAGTACTTGGGTGCTAATGGGATGCTAAGCTAGTTGGGTTGGGGTTTTTGGGTGCTACGGTATATGGTGGCAAACCACTGTATTCCGGGGTCCCATTTTCCTGTGCATAGCTCTGTGTATGTGCAGAAACCTTATGACAACAGAACGACTCAGGAGCCTAAAGAAAGAGTGTATGTTTTTTATGAGCGATTGTTGCAAGTGTTTAAACAGCATAGTGGGATGGAAAATCCGGAAACCAAAGACATGGGAAGTTTTGTGTCTCGATTTGTGACCGGATTGAAGCCGGACATTAGTTTGATGATGCACAGCATTTAATTTGTTGGCAAAATAAGTCAATTGATGAAATCTTGAAGTATGCAAAATATTGTAGTGATGAATTGGACATGAAACAGAAGTGGTAGAAGGAAAAGCTCATGATGGCTCAGATGAAAGCAGTACAGAGGGGAAGCCTGAATCAACCATATGAAGGGAATGTTGGTGCTATGCAAGTTGGTGTGTATCAACAGGGAGGTCCTTTGATGCAGGGTGGAAATCGTTACCCACACGGTAGAGGCCGTGGTGTCCTGTTGACCCGATTACTGGGATTAATGTGGCAGCATTGAAGAAATCTAATCCATGCCATTATTGTAACAAATTGGGGCATTGGAAGCAAAGTGCTGTTTTAACCCCAACAGCGAAAATAGCAAAAAACAGGTTCAGAATTCAGGGTTTGTGCAGACACAGGTTAGCAACCCTTTACAGCCACCAAATGTGCAGAGGCCAAGGATGCAATGTCCCAGCAGGGGTGGTGCGTCAATTGGGGCGCTGGGGCGTTGCCCCACGTGGCCCCCCAAGTCGCACGCAAGCAAAATAGCAAATTCTAAAACAGAAACTTTAAACTACTCGCGAGTCGCAAGTCGCGAGTCGCTCAGCTCCAGGCATTGGCAATCGGCGCTGAAGGTGGGTGGGGCGTGGGGGCGGGGCTGGCTGCGGCAGCAAGGGTGACTGACAGCAGCGCTTACTAAAGCGCAGCTGCAATAGTGCGCATGCTCGATTTTGGGCTGGTCATTTTTATGACCAGCCCGAACATGCGCACTACAGCCACCTCCTAAGGACCAGGAGAGCGAGGGGGGAGAGGCCGAGGGTTGCTTCATGCAGCAGCCCCCGGTCTCTAATGGGCGGGCCGTCTCCGTACCCTAGCCAATCCTGGCGCTGCTAATGCAGCGTCTGGATTGGCAGAGTGACCGCGGAGCCTGAGCCTGTGTAGGGTAGGCATTAAGATTGGGTGCCGCGCGTGGGTGGGTGGCACTGCCGCAGCAGCCGCGCTGTGATTGGCCATGAGTCAGTCGCGTCACCGCAGCAGTGCCACACGCAGTCGAGACCAGAGGCTAGTAGTGCGTACTGCATAGAGTCAGTGAGACACAATCTCCTGTTGAAGTCCTTGCTTGCGGACTCGCTCTTGCTGGTGTATTGCAGCATGGGGACGCGAGCCCTCCTTCCCTGTGCTGACGTTGTCTGGGCTTCAGTGCTGCTGGCGGAGATCGAGACGTGCCAGGCTTGTAGGAGTCTCTGCCGACAAGGGGTGTTGTGTGCCTCTGGTGGGGTCTGAGGAGTTGACGCTGGCTGGAACTTCTAGTGTGAGGAGTCCTCGGCCGGATCGTTGATCGGCTCCTGGTGAGTGCTGTGGGGCCCCCACACTGGGAAGTGCCCGATTCTGTTTCAGTCGAGCGGTACTGCCAGTGAGTGCCGGTCCTGGCATGCAGTGGCCAGGCCTGGAGCTTGGTGGCACGCGGGCCCTCATTTCAGTGTTCTTGGCCTGGAAGGACCCAGGGGTCCTCCGCCGGTGCCGCCGATTGTCCCCTAGGAGGCATGGAGACTGAGAGCTCTCAGCAGCTGTATGTCTGACTCTCTCCTGTCACTCTGCTGCGGCCTGCTCTGGAAGGTACGTGCCCCATTTGTGCCTAGTGTTTGTGATCTGAGGCGTGTTTCCTGCCGATGTAATTTTAAAAGCAGTGAAAGTGTTTTGTTTTCACATAGTCTTGTAAAGCACGGGGAACATCTCGTTTCGCTTTCCGAGTCACAGATAAAATGTTGAATGCATTCATTGGTTTCCATATTGAACATTACTACATTTATAATTATATTCAACTGGTGTTGCATTCATTTGAGCAGTCACCTGTGGGTTTGTGAAGTTTGAAGTTTGAATTTTAGAGTGCAGGAACACACACTTTTCTGTGCTCTTTGCTAACCTCATAGGATTCTACCAATACCTTGAGTGACACCAAGGTTTTTGACAATACCTGTCGGGTACCAGGTCATTTGAATACTCTAGTGTGGGGTCTTTCCAAATAGTGAGTCTCTGGGGCACCTGGCTCTTTGAATACCCCAGTGTGAGTCTCAGGCTACCTTCCATACCTTTAGTCCTTGTCAATGCCTCAATGAGTCTGGAAGTCCGCCAAAAATCACACTGGGCGTCTGATGCCTATTTCAATACCTAATCATGTCTGCGTGACCAGATGAATATTTTTGTGTGCGTTTGTGGTGCGTTTGACTAGACCTTGGTGAGTCTTTTGAGGTTCACTGAAATACCTTAGTAATGCCAAGTGGTTAACTTTGGATACCTGAGTGCGGAGAGAGATGGGGGAGGAGGGAGAAGAGAGGTAGAGAGAGAGAGAGAGCCCGGATACCCGAGACCATCCTTGAATACCTTTGGGTGTTTTTCACCCACCTCATTATGAGTCTGTGTTCTCGGGTACCCCGTTCCAGCCGTAGACTCAAAGCAATCATTGGGAGGCCACACCTGTGTAATCATAGCACATGCTGAGGCATCCCACACCTGTAATCATGGCAGAGATTGGGGAAGCCTCTCAACAATAGCACTAAAGGAGTAGCCAGACACTGCCCTCAATTTGAACCATACCTTTAAGGCCAGTGAGAGAGCAAAGCTTACTTGTCTAAACCACCTAAGTAGAGCTCTCCTCACTCTCCACCCTTCCATCCTTTGGCCCATCAATCTATTCACTCTTACATTATCACTCCATCTTTTTACCCATACACCAGTCATTTTCCCAAACACTCGCCCATTCATCCATCTTTTCACCTTTCTATCCATGCATCTCCCTAACCACCCACCATTAAACCCCTGTATCCTTTCCGTCTTCCAGCCATCGAGCCATTCACCCTGCAAGCCAAGCTATCACGTTTCCTAACTTTCTTACCCTTTCCTTTTTCGTCCTTCCTTCGTTTCACTCTCCCTTTCACATTTACTTATCCACATCTTCCGTCAATTGCCACTTGCTTCCTTTATTTCAACTTTTCTTTCTCTGCCCCATTGGTAGCAACCCATTTTATATTTTTCTCTCATTACGTTTTCTTTTTACCTTTTGCAATCATGCTCACGCTGTTTGCCTCTCCTGCTCTGTCCTTTTTCCTCTTTTCATTAGTTTCCCCATTTGTCTGTCTCCTTAACTGAATGTGGGTGATGTGGCAGCGCTCAGCTCGCACCCCAATCCTTACAGTTTTATCTGAGGGCTGCAGCCAGAGGAGGCCCAGAAAGAAATAATCAATGTTTTAGAGGCCCAGTGGCAACCCCCGCTGGAGCTTCTAACCTTTTTATCTTGCTATGCTTAATGTCGGGGTGAAATTGTATTTAAATTAGCATTTCTGCGAGCTTTTCAAAATAAGTTTCACAGAAAGCTTGTTACCATTTTTAAAGCCAACACAATTCCCGAGTCACATTCTCTGCAGGATTCCAACCAGAACTCTTTGGTTCTGAATATGCAGCTACCTATGTTATATGACATCTCTTTATTTATGTAATAACTGCACTTTCACAATTGCTTTATTAACCCTCCAGCTTTCTCAAATTTGCTTGAAAATGCACCATTTTTCCACTCTTTTGTCAAAATTTTCTCGAACCCCCTTAGGTTGTTCGGGCTCGCTCGCAACGCTCGCTCGCTACGGTGCAGTATGAAAAAAGTCACCAACAGCCACTGTGTCCCTGCATACCACTAGTTCCACTGATGCAAGTTCCTCAAGCCCCGATGCCTCAGCAACATTTAAATGGTCCGATATTTAATCCCAACCAGGTCCCAAATTTTAATCTGAGTTCCTTCCAGACCAAGAACAATTTCAGCAATTTCCCCTGTTTGACTCACTCGGGGGCTACGGTTCTGATCTGTCACAATGATGGTGCCTGAGGGGGGAGGAAGATTGTGTATTTAGCATTGTCATAGAGATAGACCAGAGTGATTCATTTATGGAAGGTGAAGTGAAAGGCCAACCAGTGTGTTTTTTGATTGACACTGGTGCTACCCGTTCCACTGTTAGAACAGCGGAAATCTCAAACCTACCCTTCTCTGGAAAAAGATTCCAAATTGTAGGAGTTGCAAATAAGCAAATGACATGCCCTATAACACAAGAAGTACCTGTTAGAATAGGGTCCTTTGAAGAAAGCCATCAGTTTCTGGTGTGTGATTCTAGCCCTGTGAATCTTTTAGGATGCGATTTGCTGTGCAAGCTAAATTCCTCCATTTATTGCACACCGAAAGGTGTGGAGTTCCAGACCCATGACAAGGATGTTGATTTCAAATTGGTGAGTCAAGGGCCCAACATTGAACTATATCCTTTGATGAACACGGATGATTTGCCACCGGATCTCAGAGATGTGGTGAAGCCTGAAGTCTGGGACTTCTCAGGAAAGGACATAGGTCTCATAAAATGAGTTGGTCCTCACTGTATAAATGTTAAACCTAATGCTGAATATCCATGAACTCCTCAGTACAATTTGACTCCTGAAACGATAGCTGGGATTACCCCAGAGATTGAGTCAATGATGCAAAAAGGCGTTTTGAAGGAGAAAATGGGGAGTCCATGTGACTCGCCCATCATGGACCTGCAGAACTGCATTGTGCAGGACCTGAGAAAGATTAATAACATTGTTGTTCCCTGTTGTCCTGTGGTACCAAATCCAGCAGTGATTTTATTTCAAATTCCATGTGAGGTTGAGTAGCTTACTGTGATCGATTTATGCCAGGCTTTCTTCTCAATACTCCTGCATGAGAAAAGTCAGTACCTTTTTCGCCTTCCAGTTCCAGGACTGTGTTTTAGCATGGTGCCAAGTCCCACGGGGTATGGAGAGAGTTGTTTGATCTTTATTCAAATCCTTAACCCCTTCGGTGCTCATGACGGCCGGGAGCCGTCATGAGACACAGTGGGCGTGTGCTCATGACGGCTCCCGGCCGTCCTGGCACCCACCCACGGGGGAAGCGCTGGCGCTCCCCCCGTGGGACGCCGATCTTCGTGCCCCCACCGGGGAAGGCAAGGGAAGCCCTTCCCCTGCCTCCCCCTGCCCCCCCCTCCACGTCATCAATGATGTCAGCGCGCGAGGCGCGCTGACGGCGCGCTGACGTCATTGGAGGTTTCCCTTTGTTTCCCGACGCGCTGGAAGCCATTTGCTTCCAGCGCGTCGGAAACAAAGAGGTAAGTTTTGTCTCTGGGGAGGGGGATTTCAGCAAAAGAGGCATCGGGGAAAGGAAAGAGTTTTCCTTTCCCCTGATGCTTCTTTTGTGCATTCCTGCTGCACGATTGTGCGATCGTGCAGCAGGAATGCCCACTAGACCCAGGGATTTTTTTTTAAATCTAAAATCAATTTACTGTTTGGGGAGCGGCTCCTTAGGCAAGGGTCGCTCCCTTATGGAGGCATACATAATTGGCTTTGTCTGCCCCCTGGGAGCAGATTTATCAATATTTTTTTTTAATTGGACCACTGGACCACCAGGCAATACTTTGTGGGGAGTGGCCCCTTGGGCAGGAGTCACTCCCCTTTGGGGGTATGTTTTTGGCTGTCTGCCCCCATGGGGGGGGACAGATCTCGCCTTTTTTTGTTATCTAAGGCCCACTAGGCCACCAGGGATTTTTGGGGGAGAGTGACCCCTTGGGCAAGGGTCGCTCTCCTTTGAGGCTGTCTCTCCCCATATTTGGCCCACTAGACCACCAGGGATTTGTTTGTGGGGAGTGGCCCCTTGGGCAAGGGTCGCTCCCCTTATGGGGGCAATGTTTTTGGCTTTGTCTGCCCCTCTGGAGGCAGGTTTCGCCATTTTTTTAAAGTGGACCACTGGACCACCAGGGAATACTTTGTGGGAGTGGCCCCTTGGGCAAGGGTCACTCCCCTTGGAGGCTATGTTTTCGGCTGTCTGCCCCCATGGGAGGGGCAGATCTTGCCTTTTTTTTTTAATCTAGGGCCCACTAGGCCACCCGGGAATTGTTTTTGGGAGAGTGACCCCTTGGGCAAAGGTCGCTCTCCTTTGGGGGCTGTGATTCCCCATGTTTGGCCCACTAGACCACCAGGGATTTGTTTGTGTGCAGTGGCCCCTTGGGCAAGGGTCTCTCCCCTTATGGGGTCAATGTTTTTTGGCTTTGTCTGCCCCCCTGGGGGGCAGATTTCGCCATTTCTTTTTAAAGTGGCCCACTGGACCACCAGGGAATACTTTGTGGGGAGTGGCCCCTTGGGCAAGGGTCACTCCCCTTTGGGAGCTATGTTTTTGGCTGTCTGCCCCCATTGGGGGGGCAGATCTCGCCTTTTTTTTTTTATCTAGGGCCCACTAGGCCACCAGGGATTTTTTGGGGGGAGAGTGACCCCTTGGGCAAGGGTCGCTCTCCTTTGGGGGCTGGGGCTTGTCATGTTTGGGCCCACTAGACCACAAGGGATTTGTTTGTGGGGAGTGGCCCCTTGGGCAAGGGTCGCTCCCCTTAATGGGAGGATGATTGTGGCCATTTCTGTCCTCTTTGGGTGGCAGATCAGCAGTATGTTTTTTAGGCCCATCTGCCCCCAAGGGGGCAGAAGCCACTAGACAACAGGGTTTTTTAATTTTTGTGTTGGTGAGTGGCCTCAAGGGCAAGGGTTGCTCCCTTTTACAGGGGTGAATATTTTATTTATACTCTTAGGCCCACCTACCCCTTAGCTTAGCTGGTGGATTGTGTGTGGACTGGTGCATTATTTGAATATGTGATTGTAATGGGTTTTTTTCTCCTTTTTATTCTAGTGTAAAGCTTTTGATTCCTGTTTTGCGGTTTCGGCAGTGGTTGTTCTGCAGTTTTGCGTAATTGCATTTATTTGGTAAGAAAAACATTTTTGTTGTGTTTACTCCAAATGAGTATTATTGTCATGCATGAATGAATTTTTTTGTAAGTGGTGTCATAATGGCAGCATATTTGTTAGTGGTCTGAGCATGAAATTCTTTGCGATGTGTTTTGCATTGTCTTATGTGTATTTTTTTTTCTTTTTCTTTTTAGTGGGATATTGTTGATCCTTACTGTGTCTGTGCAGAGTAGGTGGTGGTGAGTCTAGCTGCTTCTGTCAAGTGAGTGGTATAGTGTTGGAGTATATAGATCTTTGTGATAAAGCTACATTTTGTTTATTTCTTTTTTACAAAGGGTTTGTTGTTGTTGACTTGTTTGACAAGTTACCTTTATTAGTAAGCATTATGGCTAGCCGTAGAATGACTGCTCAGCAGGTGGTTGGTATGCTTCTTGAATCTTCCTCTGAGCAGGATTATGAGACTGACAGTGCGTCTGAGGGAGAGGAGAGAGGGGAAGATTCAGGCAGTGAGTTTTCTCTCCACATGGAATCATCGGATGATGAAGCTACTCTCAGTGCGGATGAAGCTACTCTCGGTGTGGATGAAGCTACTCTCAGTGCGGATGAAGTGCCTGTTTTAGAGGAGGACACTGCTGTGCCGATGGTGCAAGAGGCATCTGGATTGCAGCCTGGGGCTTTAAGGCTTCCCATTGAAAGTGCTGGACTCTGGGTTGATCCAAACATGGTGCAGCCGGTGTTGCCTGCCTTCAGTGGTGATGCAGGGTGTAGAGTGGATTGTGAACATTTTTTGCCTATACAGTTTTTTCAGTTGTTTATGGATGATGTATTTTTGGGTGAGATTGTTGAGCAGACTAATTTGTATGCTGAACAGTTTTTGAGGGACAACAGTGCCAGACTTAGGCCCCACTCTAGAGCTACCCGGTGGACTCCCACAAATCTGGAAGAGATGAAGAAATTTTTGGGTTTGACTTTATTGATGGGTTTGATAAGGAAGCCGTCCATGGCTTCATATTGGTCTACCAGTCCCTTGATGGCAACGGCCATATTTCCTGCAATTATGACTCGTGATCGGTATTTACTTTTGCTTCGGATGCTGCATTTTGTTGATAATGCTTTGGCGTTGCCACGAGATCACCCTGACTGTGACCGTCTTTTTAAGATTCGGCCTGTTCTTGATCACTTTGTAGATCGATTTTCAGAGATCTATACTCCAGGGAAAGAAATATCTATTGATGAGTCTTTGGTCCTGTTCAAGGGCCGTTTGGTTTTTAGGCAGTACATTCCTAGCAAGAGGGCACGTTATGGAATTAAGCTGTATATGTTGTATGAGAGTAGGACAGGATATGTTTTTAATTTCCGTGTGTACACTGGTAGGGATTCCACTATTGACCCCCCTGGTTGTCCGTCCACTTTTGGAGTTTCAGAGAAAATTGTGTGGGATCTTGCTAGAGGACTGTTTAACAGAGGCCACCATTTGTACCTTGATAACTTCTACACTGCTGTGCAATTGTTTAAGGAATTGTTCAAAGTGGACACTTTTGCTTGTGGTACAATCCGCTCTAACCGTAAAGGTTATCCAAAAGAGCTTGTTTGCAAAAAACTTCAGAGGGGACAGTGCAGTTCCTTGCGTAGTGATGAACTACTAGCTGTGAAATTTGTGGACAGGAGGGATGTGTACATGCTGACTAGCATCCATGATGAGAGTACTTCACCTGTGGCTGTTTGGGGTCAGATTGCTGAAGTGCGCAAACCTGGGTGCATTTTAGACTACAATAAGCACATGGGTGGTGTGGTGTTGATAGAGTAGATCAGAGGTTGGAACCTTACACTGCTATTCATAAGGCTTACATTTGGTATAAGAAGTTGGCCATCCATCTCTTCAATTTAGCAACTTTCAATTCTTTTGTTGTGTTCAAGGAGTGTTCTCCTGCGTCAAAGTTGACTTTTGTTCAGTTTCAGGAGTCTGTGATGGGCAGCCTTGTTGTTGTGGAACAGGCAAGTGTTCCTAGAGTTGGAGTGGTGGAGGATGTGGCTAGATTGAATGACCGCCACTTTCCTGATTTAATTCCTCCCACGCCCAAAAAACCCAATCCCGTAAGAGATGTAGAGTCTGCTTGCGAAGAGGTGTGCGGAAGGAGAGTCGTATGCACTGTGCCGATTGTTCTTCTAATCCTGGGCTGTGTGTGCCCACATGTTTCAGATTGTATCACACTCAAAAGAGTTTTTGGGAGCAACCATGAGTCTAATAGTGTATTGCCTGGTCTGTATGGTTTTATATAGTTGTTCAGTTTAACGTTTGGCAATAGAATGATGTCTTTAGTTACTGCTGTTGTTTTTGTAGTTATAGTTTTGTATTTAGTTGCAATTTGTTTGTGTTTTCTTTCTTGTTTAAAAACAATTTATGACGGTGTGCGTGGACTGGCGCTTGGCTGGCGGTGTGCGTGGACTGGAGCTTGGCTGGCGGTGTGCGTGGACTGGCGCTTGGCTGGCGGTGAGTGGACTGGAGCTTGGCTGGTGGTGAGTGGACTGGCGCTTGGCTGGCGGTGTGCGTGGATTGGTGCTTGGCTGGCGGTGTGTGGGGATTGGCGCTTGGCTGGTGGTGTGCGTGGATTGGCGCTTGGCTGGCGGTGTGCGTGGATTGGCGCTTGGCTGGCGGTGTGCGTGGACTGGTGCTTGGCTGGCGGTGAGTGGACTGGCGCTTGGCTGGCGGTGTGCGTGGATTGGCGCTTGGCTGGCGGTGTGCGTGGATTGGCACTTGGCTGGTTGTGTGCGTGGACTGGCGCTTGGCTGGCGGTGTGCGTGGACTGGCGCTTGGCTGGCGGTGTGCGTGGACGGGTGCTTGGCTGGCGGTGTGCGTGGACGGGCGCTTGGCTGGCGGTGTGCGTGGATGGGCGCTTGGCTGGCGGTGTGTGAGTAGTGACTTGCTGCTGGTCACTACACACACTGCTAGCTAAACGCCACTCCACGCAATCCATGAGCTGGTGTTGTTGCTGTGTCAGGAATGTGGGCGTGTGAAAGTGATGGGCCCTTGAATGGCGCTGTCTGCTGGTGTGAGTGTTGTAATGTGCTGGGCCCGCGGCTGGTGGTGTGAATGGTTTTGTATGTGTCACACGTATGAAAGGTGTATGAATGGCCTGTAAAGCGGTTGGTGCCTTGTCGTGACTTTACAGCTCACGAGCTGTGAGTCAATGGTTCAGTTTCTCGTCCTTTCAATTATTAACAGTGCATTTCATTTTTGTGAAATCTCTGGTTAATACAACTGTATATACTGAACCATCACTCACCCTCGTGCCAAATCCAACCAGTATATCTGTGTGCTTGAAGAATAGGTGGTTGTGCAGAAATATTTGTCTTTTCTGTCTTTCTCAAGCAGGGTGTACCTTGTCCCTTTTTGTGAGTGTTGTAATGTGTTGGTTTCGTGCCTGGTGGTGTGAATGGTCTTGTGTGTATCACGTATGAAAGATGTGTGAATGGCCTGTAAAGCAGTTGGTGCCTTGCCGTGGCTTTACAGCTCACGAGCTGCGAGTCACTGGTTCAGTTTTTGTCCTTTTAATTATTGACAGTGCATTTCATTTTTGTGAAATCTCTTGTTATTAAAATTTTATATACTGAACCATCACTCGCCCTCGGTGCCAAATCCAACCAGTATGTGTGTGTGCTTGAGGAATAGATGGCTGTGCAGTAATCTTTGTCTTTTTAGTCTCTCTGCCAAGGTGTACATTCCATCTAAGAATAACCTACCAACTGTAGATATTGTCGTAAACTAAACACCCATGGGAGTACATGGTGATGTCTCTCTTGTGGATACCAACACGTTATCTTACCCACAATGTCCTGCAAACCTCAAAATGCATTATTGTGCCAAAATGTTCACGCTGCAGAAAGAAACAACAAATTTCCTACCCCCCGCCTTTCTCCAAGTATCCCAATAGAAATGATACCTCACTCGCGTGGAAGGCCCAAGTACCCGTGACAGGCAAGGGGCCAAAACATAGTGAGGCGACATCAAAATTGCCTATGACAAAACAACCTGGTTTTGCAAGGGGGGTCACCTGGGTTTTTGGCCCCGTGCTCGGCGGCCAGCTAGGGAAACCTACCAAACCCACACATTTCTGAAAACTAGACACCCGGGGGATTTCAGGGAGGTGTGGCTTGCTTGGATCCCCCAACGTTTTCTTACCCAGAATCCCCTGCAAACCTCAAATTTAGCTGAAAAAATCACTTTTTCCACACATTTTTGTGTGGGAAAGTTGTGGCATCACCGGGCTGACACAAATTTCCTACCACCCAGTGTTCCCCCGGGTCTCCCGATAAAAATGGTGCCTCACTCGTGTGGGAGGCCCAAGTACCCGGGACAGGCAAGGGCCCAAAACGTAGTGAGGCAACATCAAAATTGCCTATCACAAAACAACCTGGTTTTGCAAGGGGGTCACCTGGGTTTTTGGCCCCGTGCTCAGCGGCCAGCTAGGGAAACCTACCAAACCCACACATTTCTGAAAACTAGACACCCGGGGGATTCCAGGGAGGTATGGCTTGTGTGGATCCCCCAACGTTTCCTTGCCCATAATCCCCTGCAAACCTCAAATTTTGCTGAAAAAGTCACTTTTTTCACACATTTTTGTGTGGGAAAGTTGTGGCATCACCGGGCTGACACAAATTTCCTACCACTCAGCGTTCCCCAGGGTCTCCCGATAAAAATGGTGCCTCACTCGTGTGGGAGGCCCAAGTACCCGCGACAGGCAAGGGCCCAAAACGTTTTGAGGCGACATCAAAATTGCCTATCTCAAAATGACCTAGTTTTGCAAGGGGGGTCACCTGGGTTTTTGGCTCCGTGCTCGGCGGCCATCTAGGGAAACCTACCAAACCCACACATTTCTGAAAACTAGACACCCGGGGGATTCCAGGGAGGTATGGCTTGCATGCATCCCCCAACGTTTCCTTACCCAGACTCCCCTGCAAACCTCACATTTTGCTGAAAAAGTCACTTTTTTCACACATTTTTGTGTGGGAAAGTTGTGGCATCACCGGGCTGACACAAATTTCCTACCACCCAGCGTTCCCCAGGGTCTCCCGATAAAAATGGTGCCTCACTCGTGTGGGAGGCCCAAGTACCCACGACGGGCAAGGGCCCAAAGCGTTTTGCGGCGACATCAAAATTGCCTATCTTAAAACGACCTGGTTTTGCAAGGGGGTCACCTGGGTTTTGGCCCCGTGCTCGGCGGCCATCTAGAAACCTACCAAACCCACATTTCTGAAAACTAGACACCCGGGGATTCCAGGGAGGTATGGCTTGCGTGGATCCCCCAACGTTTCCTTACCAGAATCCCTGCAAACCTCAAATTTTGCTGAAAAAGTCACTTTTTCACACATATTTGTGTGGGAAAGTTGTGGCATCACCGGGCTGACACAAGTTTCCTACCACCCAGTGTTCCCCAGGGTCTCCCGATAAAAATGGTGCCTCACTCGTGTGGGAGGCCCAAGTATCCGCGACAGGCAAGGGCCCAAAATATTTTGGGGCGACATCAAAATTGCCTATCTCAAAATGACCTGGTTTTGCAAGGGGGGGTCACCTGGGTCTTTGGCCCCGTGCTCGGCGGCCATATAGGGAAACCTACCAAACACACACATTTCTGAAAACTAGACACCCGGGGGATTCCAGGGAGGTATGGCTTGCATGGATGCCCCAAAGTTTCCTTACCCAGAATCCCCTGCAAACCTCAAATTTTGCTGAAAAAGTCACTTTTTCACACATTTTTGTGAGGGAAAGTTGTGGCATCACCAGGCTGACACAAATTTCCTACCACCCAGCGTTCCCCAGGGTCTCTTGATAAAAATGGTGCCTCACTCGTGTGGGAGGCCCAAGTACCTGCGACAGGCAAGGGCCCAAAACGTATTGAGGCAAGATCAAAATTGCCTATCACAAAATGTTTTGGGCCCTTGCCTGTCGCGGTACTTGGGCCTCCCACACAGTGAGGCACCATTTCTATCGGGAGACCCGAGGAACGCTGGGTGGTAGAAAATGTGTCAGCCCGGTGATGCCACAACTTTCCCACACAAAATGTGCAAAAAAGTGATTTTTCAGCTAAATTTGAGGTTTGCAGGGATTCTGGGTAAAGAAACGTTGGGAGATCCACGCAAGCCATACCTCCCTGGAATCCACCGGGTGTCTAGTTTTCAGAAATGTGTGGGTTTGGTAGGTTTCCCTGGATGGCCGCCGAGCACGAGCCAAAACCCAGGTGACCCCCTTGCAAAACCAGGTTGTTTTGAGATAGGCAATTTTGATGTCAGCCTCAATACGTTTTGGGCCCTTGTCTGCCAGCGTGTACTTGGGCCTCCCACACGAGTGAGGCACCATTTTATCGGGAGACCGAGAAGCAGCTAGGTGGTAGGAAATTTGTGTCAGCCCGGTGATGCCACAACTTTCCCACACAAAATGTGTGAAGAAGTGATTTTTTCAGCTAAATTTGAGGTATGCAGGGATTCTGGGTAGAGAAACGTTGGGGGATCCATGTAAGCCATACCTCCCTGGAATCCCAGGTGTCTAGTTTTCAGAAATGTGTGGGTTTGGTAGGTTCCCCTAGATGGCCGCCGAGCACAGGCTAAACCCAGGTGACAACCCTTGCAAAACCAGGTCGCTTTGAGATAGGCAATTTTGATGTCAGCCTCAATACGTTTTGGGCCCTTGTCTGCAGCGTGTACTTGGGCCTCCCACTGCAACGAGGCACCATTTTATCGGTAGACCCGGAGAACGCTGGGTGGTAGGAAATTTGTGTCAGCCCGGTGATGCTACAACATCCCCACACAAAAATTTGTGAAAAAAGTGATTTTTTCAGCTAAATTTGAGATTTGTAGGGTATTCTGGGTAAGGAAACGTTGAGAATCCATGCAAGCCATACCTCCTGGAATCCCCTCGGTGTCTAGTTTTCAGAAATGTGTGGAGTTTGGTAGGTTTCCTAGATGGCCGCCGAGCACAGACCAAAGCCCAGGTGACTTCCTGCAAAACCAGGTCGTTTTGAGATAGGGAATTCTGATGTCGCCTCAATACGTTTTGGGCCCTTGTCTGCCGCGTGTACTGGGCCTCCCACACGAGTGAGCACCATTTTATCGGGAGACCCGGGAACGCTGGGTGGTAGGAGATTTGTGTCAGCCCGATGATGCCACAACTTTCCCACACAAAAATGTGTGAAAAAGTGATTTTTCAGCTAAATTTGAGGTTTGCAGGGATTCTGGGTGAGGAACGTTGGGAGATCCATGCAAGCCATACCTCCCTGGAATCCCTCTGGTGTCTAGTTTTCAAAAATGTATAGGTTTGCTAGGTTTCCCTAGGTGTCGGCAGAGCTAGGGTTCAAAAACTACAGCTAGGCACTTTGCCAAAAAGGGTCATTTTTCACTGTGAAATTGTGGTGTGTCCACGTTGCGTTTTGCGCCGTTTCCTGTCGCGGGCACTAGGCCTACCCACGCAAGTGAGGTACCATTTTTCTCGGAAGACTTTGGGAAACGCGGTGTAGGTGGAAATTTGTGGATCCACGCAGATTCCAGAACTTTCCACCACAGAAATGTGAGGAAAATGTTTTTTTGGGACAATTTGTTAGGTTTGCAAGGGATTCTGGGTAACAGAACCTGGTGAGAGGCAGTCGAGTCACCCCATCCTGGATTCCCCTGGGTGTCTAGTTTTCAAAAATGTATAGGTTTGCTAGGTTTCCCTAGGTGCCGGCAGAGCTAGGGTTAAAAAACTACAGCTAGGCACTTTGCCAAAAAAGGGTCATTTTTCACTGTGAAATTGTGGTGTGTCCATGTTGCGTTTTGCACCGTTTCCTGTCGCGGGCACTAGGCCTACCCATACAAGTGAGGTACCATTTTTCTCGGAAGACTTTGGGGAACGCGGGGTGGGTGGAAATTTGTGGATCCACGCAGATTCCAGAACTTTCCACCACAGAAATGTGAGGAAAATGTGTTTTTATTTACAATTTTTAGGTTTGCAAGGGATTCTGGGTAACAGAACCTGGTGGGAGCCAGTCAAGTCATCCCATCCTGGATTCCCCTGGGTGACTAGTTTTCAAAAATGTATAGGTTTGCTAGGTTTCCCTAGGTGCCGGCAGAGCTAGGGTTCAAAAACTACAGCTAGGCACTTTGCCAAAAAAGGGTCATTTTTCAATGTGAAATTGTGGTGTGTCCACGTTGCGTTTTGCGCCGTTTCATGTCGCGGGCACTAGGCCTACCCACGCAAGTGAGGTACCATTTTTCTCGGAAGACTTTGGGGAACGCGGGGTGGGTGGAAATTTGTGGATCCACGCAGATTCCAGAACTTTCCACCACAGAAATGTGAGGAAAATGTGGTTTCTTTTACAATTGTTTAGGTTTGCAAGGGATTCTGGGTAACAGAACCTGGTGGGAGCCAGTCAAGTCACCCCATCCTGGATTCCCCTGGGTGTTTAGTTTTAAAAAATGTATAGGTTTGCTAGATTTCCCTAGGTGCCGGCAGAGCTAGGGTTCAAAAACTGCAGCTAGGCACTTTGCCAAAAAAGGGTCATTTTTCACTGTGAAATTGTGGTCTGTCCACGTTGCGTTTTGTGCCGTTTCCTGTCGCGGGCACTAGGCCTACCCATGCAAGTGAGGTACCATTTTTCTCTGAAGACTTTGGGGAATGTGGGGAATGCAAGGTGGGTGGAAATTTGTGGATCCACGCAGATTCCAGAACTTTCCACCTCAGAAATGTGAGGAAAATGTGGTTTTTTTGACATTTGTTTAGGTTTGCAAGGGATTCTGGGTAACAGAACCTGGTGAGAGCCAGTCAAGTCACCCCATCCTGGATTCCCCTGGGTGTCTAGTTTTCAAAAATGCATAGGTTTGCTAGGTTTCCCTAGGTGCCGACAGAGCTAGGGTACAAAAACTACAGCTAGGCACTTTGCAAAAAAAGGGTAATTTTTCACTGTGAAAATGTGGTGTGTTCACGTTGCGTTTTGAGCCGTTTCGTGTCATGGGCACTAGGCCTACCCACACAAGTGAGGTACCATTTTTATCGGGAGACTTAGGGTAATTCAGATTTGTAAAGCAACTGTTATTACCTATTGACTTTCAATGCATTTCTGCCTTCCAAAGGAAAGACAATATGTAAAAAAGAAGTCATTTTGAAAAATGACCAATAATTCTCATGCTAGTATGAGTATTCCCAATTTCGGAAATGTGCAAATATCTACTGTTTCTAAACTCTATATTTTGTTCCCATTTCAGAAATACATAGGTGTCTTTCATACCGATTTTTCCATGTATACATTTTCCCAGAATAATTGCTATATACCCGGTACATAATAAAAAACCATTGCAAGTCGCTGCTCAGTTTTTGGCTCTGGGTTCGTCGGGTTCTTGGTGAACCTACAAGTCCTATATATCCCCACAACCAGTACGGTCCCGCGGATGTAACGGTATATTGCTTTCAAAGAGCTGTCATAATTAGAAGAAGTTAGAGGTAAAAATGTTAAAAACAAAAGGCTGTTTTTTTCAACTAATTTTCAATTTTTCCTATATTTAACTGTTAGTTTCTATAAAGAAACCTTGAAGGATCTACACAAATGACCCCTTGCTGAATTCAGAATTTTGTCTACTTTACTAAAATGTATAGCTTTCCAGGATCCATTATTGATTTCATACCCATTTCTACCATTAACTGGAAGGAGGTTGAAAGCACAAAAAATAGCAAAAATAGGCTATGTCCCAGAAAAATGCCAAAACTGTGTAAAAAAAAATTGGTTTTCTGACAAAAGTCTGTCATTCCCTAAAAGCTGGGGAAATTGTGATTTCAGCCCCACAAACCCTTTTTTGATACCATTTGCAGGGAAAAACCCAGACGCTTTCATTTGCAGCACTTTTTTCCCATTTTCCCCAAAAATACCCAACATTTTGCTGTATTTTGGCTAATTTCTGGGTCCCCTCCAGGGGAATCCACAAACCCTGGGTACCTTTTGAATCCCCATGGTGTAGGAAGAAAATGACGCAAATTTGGCGTGGATACCTTATGTGGTCAAAAAGTTACAGGGGCCTAAGCGCAAACTACCCCAAATAGCCAAAAAAAGGCTTAGCACAGGGGGGGAAAAGGCCTAGCAGCGAAGGGGTTAAAAAGAGCCTTGGGTGTCCTGTAACTCTGTCTTGGTTCAGTACATTAACTGCCTGTTAGTAGCATCAGATACAAAGGAAGCTTGTGAACAAGACACCATTGCATTGTTAAACCACTTGGCTGAGTATGTACATGAAGTGTCCCCAAGTACGTTGCAAGTTCTATATCTTGGACATCACATTGAGAAGGGAGCAAGGAAGGTGTCACAAGAAAGAATCTCTGTGCGTCTAAAAATGAATCTGCCAACCACCAAAAGAGAAGTCAAGATATTTTTGGGAATGGTGGGCTACTGTCGACAGCGGATACCCACCTTTTGCCTTGTGGCCAAGCCCTTACAGAGGCTGAAACACAAGGATGTGTCAGATCCAGTACCATGGGATAACAATTGTTTGACTGCTTTCCTAGAGCTGAGGGAAAGTCTCTAGTGTACCCCGGTGCTGAGAATGCATGATTAAAATAAAGCTTTTACACTTTTCTGCAGTGAGAGGGAGGGCTGCGCTCTCTCGGTGCTTTCACAGATGCATGGGGATGCACGGAGACCTGTGGCCTATTTTCTGCCTGCTACTCTTGATCCTGTAGCCACAGGCCTGCTCGGGTGCCTTAAAGCTGTGGCAGCAGTAAGTGTCAGCATTGAAAGATATGATAGTATCATCATGGGACACCCTCTTACTATCATGGTGCCCCACTCATACACTCAGAACTTTACCAACATCCAATTGACTAAATATGAGATTATACTTGCAGCAGAAAATATAACACTGAAGGTGTGGGCTTACTTGAACGATGATACCTTGTTACCCTTGCCTGAGAATGAAAATGATGATGGGGAAGTAGAGCATGACTGTCTTGATGTCAGTGAGCTATTCACTAAGCTAAGACCAGACATCCAAGATAATCCATTGGCAGAGTCTGATTACATACTGTTTAAGGATGGGTCTTGCCTAGGAGACAGTGGGGAAACCCTAAGAGCTGCATGTGCAGTTTATGCAGTCACAGAGGTAGTGGATGCCTCCTGGCTCCGAGGTGTATCTTCTACACAACTGGCTAAACAGATCCCTCTTACTAGAACTTGCTGTGTTTCTGAACACCTGTAAGTGACATTTTTTACTGGCAGTCAGTATGGCTTTGGTGTGATCCATGACCTTTGACAGTTGCGGTCACATATGGGATTTATGACATCATCAGGAGCTCCCATACATAATGGGGAACATGCCTTAAAATAGTTGGAGGCATTGTCGTTGCCTGCCACAGCTGCAGTTGTAAAGTGTTTAGCACACAGGAGCTGAGATGATTATGTAACAGGTGGCAACCGATATGCTGATGATATTGTGCTTATGTGTCCGGAACATTCAATGGAGAATATGTAAATGAATCTAAAGATGAGACCAATTACAATCTTTTGTTTTCAATGGCTCATACTTGGGAAGAAGTGAAAAGGTTGTAGGAGGAAGTACCAGAGGCAGAACAGCAGGGTTCGGTCAGAGCAGGTTGTGTTAAAAGAGAGGATGACATCTGGGTTTCAGCAGATAGAAGACATGTATTGCTGGATAGCTTGCTGTCCCCAATGGCTAGACATTTATACGGTCCCACACATGTTGGGAGGAATGCCATGGTCAGGTTGTTTTGACAGAATTGGTTTAACCCCCAATTCAGATTGATGGCAGAAGGATTGTGCCACAGACGTGTTGTGTGCCAGCAGATGAATGTAGGAAAAGGTACCTCAGGGACACTAAGCCATATAGGGAGAACAGGAAGGCCATTCAATAGGATGCAGCTGGACTTCATTGAAATGCCTGTGTGCAACGGGCTGAGATATGGCCTGGTGATTCTGTGTATTTTCTAAGGGTGGGCGGAGCACGCGGAGTTGCACTACGTGGAATTCCGCGGAGTTGCATAAAAACTCTGTGGAATTCTGCGGAGTTCCGCGAGCGAGCGGAGTTGCTCCACTTGCCCCCCAACTTTATGTATGGTGAAAAACGAACGTACACATATACCCAAAAATGCCTGAGCACATGCTTAAATGTTACTTATGCATTACACTGTTGTGCACCACGACAGAAGTCCGGGTGCATGCGCAATGTAGCATAGAGGTTCCTCAATGAATAAAGCTATATACTGGAATGCTTGTCGTCTATTCCTGGCTTCACTGCTTGACCACTCTGTACGATCCTGGATAGATGGTGTACTCTCCATGCAATAATCCCCGACTTTCATGTATCACAACTCTGAACTCACTTAGAAACAGGCCGTCCCCTCGCACTGAGCATTATTTAATAGATGTAAATGCACATTGCTAACTCTGCACCATGGCTGCCATGTTACACTCCTCAGCCATGTGTCTCACACAGCTGAGCTAACACTGGCATTGGGCAGCAGTTGTTCCAGGACCCCATTCACAGCTCTCCTTGGGCCCCTTCTGGAAATCTCCGAGCCCATAATATCCCAGAGCCTCCTCTCCTGGCGCGGAATATCGCTCCTGGCCCTGTACGTCAATCGCCTCGACGTGCTCTTCTCTCTGCCGAGCCGCAGTCCAAATTACACAGCACATCCTGAAAATCAAGGCCAAGTGAGAAAAGAAAACCTGGTATCTGCGTAGTTGGGAAACTTAAAAACATTGAGACGGATGGTTTAACCCAATTATGTAAAAAATAAAATACTAGAACATTGGCTGAATGTGCTTGTATCAGTAATGCTCTTCTTTCTCCGTGCCTCTCCCACTGAACCAGGGCCAATGAAACCCTCACCATGCCTCTCCCCAAGTGCTCAGTGCTCACCTACTTGCTGGGGCTCAGCTGGCACTTCATCTTCTTTAGACAGCCCCAGTTAAGCAGGTTACCGACTGACTGCATGGTGAGCCCCGAGGCTGTGTCGCAGCTGTCGGGGCTCATGACTGGAACGGAAGGCTCACTGTGGCCTCCCTTTGATAAAGGCCCTGGTTTAGTCTCTCACCCTGCGGTGGCTCGCTGGTCCTTCTCCGCACATCCTCTGGTCCCCGTGGCCCTTCCTCCCCTGCTCAATCTCCAGCACATCCCTCCGTTCTCCTCATGCCCTGGCTGCTGCGGGGGTGGTGCCACAGCAACTCTATAAGGACTGAGGAGCCCCGGGGTTGAGTCAGAGAAGGCAGCGCTCCAGAGTGCTGTGTAACCGTGACTGGTACCGACCGAGCCTGCCCAGAGAGCGATGAGGGACAAGGTAAGCACACCAGCCGGACCAGCGACAGTGAAGAGAGACTCAAGAAGAGTACACCAACAGCCAGGGCCATCAACACTGAAGAGGGTCTAGTAGCTGCCCAATTTTTCTCCTGTATGATATTCAGCCTTGGCCACAGGAAGGGGGTGGGAATGAAAACTGTGGAGGCCCATTGGTCATGTGTGGGGGACGTCACAGTACCAGAAACTTCTGGTAATTGTAAATTACAATTAATTTGACTAGAGGTGTGTCAGAGAGGCCTCTTTCACCTGCAGTCTGAGGCCACTTTGAGTGCCGGTAAACTCCGCTACGTGGCGTAGGAGGAGTTTTGGCCAAACTACGCAATCCAAGTGGAGGGCGGAGTGACAAAAACTCAGTGACGCTGGTGGAGGGGAGTTTACCGCCCACCGTTAGTATTTTCTCACGTTGGGTTGAAGCATACCCAACCAGGAGAAATTATAGCCTCACAGTAGCTAAGTTGTTGTTGAGGGAACTGATCCCCGGTTTTGGTTTCCCAGCTTCGCTGGAGTCAAACCGAGGAACTCATGTTAATAATGACGTCCTGAAAATGTTGTGTGCAGCATTACAAGTGGAGCAAAAACTACATTGCAGTTATTGGCCTGAGGCTTTAGGCATTGTAGAACATGTGAATGGCATGTTGAAATCCAAGTTGGTCGACGTGTGTGCATCAATGTCTCAAAAATGGGCTGATGCTTTGCCTCTTGTGTTAATGAGTCTTTGCAGCATTTTTGATCGGAGGAATAGACTGTCTCCACTTGAAATCATCATGGGCAGAGCAATGAAACTGCCTGCAGTGCCCGCAAATGCACTAGTAAACATTATAGATGACAAGGTTCTTGATTATTGCAAGGAACTATCTGATGTGGTGCATGATGTGTCCCACCAGGTTGGAGCTGCTACTGCCCCTCCGGAGCAGTGCCATGACCTCCCTCCTGGGGACTGGGTCTTGGTGAAGAAACACGTTTGGAAGATGTGTCTGAACCTCAATGGAGGGGTCCCTTCCAGGTGATCCTTGTGACGAATTGCTGTTAAATGTGGGGGCCTCCCTAATTGGATACTTGCTGCCCACACTCGTAGAGTGGAGTGTCTGCTTGATAATGTGATGGTACCTCTCCCAGAAGTGCAGACAGCAACTGAAGGGCAGTGGGAAGAGGTTGAACGAGCCACAGAAAATCAGCGAGAACCTCAGAGTTCGGTGGCGGTCCAAGAACCTGCAATAGCATACCCTCGGCCTGAGGGGGGTCTTGATGTGTCATATCTGGGGTGGGGACAGGAAGAGAGTCTTGGCCTGTGCTGCTGATTGAGCCAGAATCAGACCCTGGTGCCGGGCCTAGTGGAGACAGCTAACCGAGATGGCAAGAGGGGGAGAGACCAAGTCTGCCTGCAGAACATGTACTGCGTACTGTCCCAGAGGATACTGGGAATTCTGATTTGAGTGGCAGGGAAGACAAACAATCTATGCCCAGTAGATCGAAAAGAGCCAGAGTACGCTGTCAGAGGTACTCATCCCCTGAGTGGACATACTTTGTAGCAAATGACAACTATAGGAGATTTTGTGGTGTGGACGATAGCAGTGAGATACCAGATGAACCTCCGTGAATCTGAGTTTGTCACTGAACGTCGTCTTGAATTGCTTCTACCATTGAATAAACAGTGACCCGAGCTGCAGGTGGCATGGTCTTTGAACTGAGCTTTGGTCTTTATTTTCATTAAAGACAGTTAAATGAACTTTGTTTAAAAA
The DNA here is from genome assembly GCA_963921515.1 of Calotriton arnoldi. Classification (NCBI taxonomy): domain Eukaryota; kingdom Metazoa; phylum Chordata; class Amphibia; order Caudata; family Salamandridae; genus Calotriton; species Calotriton arnoldi. The sequence goes on from CAWUFW010000140.1 coordinate 3,516,921, forward strand.
GAATTAAGAAGATTCCCTAGGCCTGAGGATGCAGAAAGAACATAAGGGTGTCATTTAGAAGAAGACGGAGTAGGGTTAGGAAAGACACACTAATACTTTGCAAATAATTTTATCATACAATCAACAAACTCAGTTTTGCTATTTACATAAGTAGAAATGTACGGAGGAAATCCGTTTGCTGCATTTTTTACTCCACGGTCTGATTCTAATGAGGTCAAAGAAACCAGTATTCATAATACACGTAGGTTTATATTAGCTAATGTATTAGTAGCTATTGTTGTAGGACTAATTGTTTGGCTTTTAGGATTATACTCACTTATACATCCCAAATATACTAAACTTAAACTACTACTCCTAGAGCTCCGATTCATACTGACAGTAGTTTGCACACATTTGACTTTACGGCAATACATGTAGATGCATCAAGAGGATTACGCTTATTTTAAGTTGCTTTATAAATATATTGATACCATGGATGCTAAAGACTGTTATGTGTGTACGCAGTTACCTGCTTCAGTTGCAGAAGGGATTACCTATCACCATATTCCTCTTACGTATGGTATTGCTTGTAGCCTTTTATTGAGTCTTTTGTATGGACAAGGTTGTTTTCAGTATTATTTCTCGACTTATTATTTAGTTCTTTCTGAAGTCCCTATGTTTAAACATTTGAATCGCCACCCCAATGCTAAAGAGATCGATACCGCTGGTTGTTTCTTTAAACCCATTGCAACGTTAACGTCTACATGGCTCCACTCGCCCCCATCGTCAGAACCTACGGACTCAACATCGTGTCATACGCAGACGACACCCAGCTCATCCTCTCCCTATCCAACGAGCCCAACACCGCCAGACGCAACTTTCGAGAAGGCATGGAAGACGTCGCCAAATGGATGAAAAACAGCTGCCTACAACTAAACACCAACAAAACAGAAGTACTCATCATGGGCCCAAACCCCGATGCCTGGAGCGACACATGGTGGCCCCCCGCCCTCGGAAACCCACCAACCCCCACGGACCACGCACGCAACCTGGGAATCATCCTGGACTCCGAGCTCAAAATGGACCGCCAGATCAACTCTGTCTCGTCTTCCTGCTTCCACACCCTCCGCCTCCTTCGGAAGACCTTCAAATGGATCCCCCTCGAACACCGAAAGACCGTCACTCACGCCCTGGTCACCAGCAGACTCGACTACGGCAATGCACTCTACGCCGGAATAAACAAAAACCTCACCCGCAAGCTACAGAACATCCAGAACGCCGCCGCAAGACTGGTCCTCAACCTGCCAAAACACTGCCACATCTCCCAGCACCTGCGCACACTCCACTGGCTCCCTGTCGAGGCGAGAATCACCTTCAAGATGCTCACCCACGCACACAAGGCCCTCCACGGCACCGGACCAGCATACCTGAACAGCCGACTCAAATTCCACGCACCCCAAAGGACCCTACGATCAGCCCAGCTCTCCTACGCCGTGGTCCCCCGCACCAGAAAGACCAGATCGGGAGGCCGCTCCTTCTCCTTCCTCGCGGCCAAAGCATGAAACGCCCTTCCGCTCCACCTCAGACAGACAACATCGCTCCCCATCTTCGCAAGAAACCTCAAAACCTGGCTCTTCGACAGACCCCCTCCTTGATGGATGGAACCTGCACCCCCCCCCTAGCGCCTTGAGACCCTTACGGGTGAGTAGTCGCGCTTTAACAAACCCCTGATTGATTGATTGATTGAAATACTACTTATGCTCACAGACATCATTTGACTTGTTGCTTAACTGAGGGTGAAAAGAAATTTCTAGATTGGGTGGAGGACAGGAGAAGGGCAATGGATGCAAGATGGAGAACAGGGAAGGATCAAAAGTAGAAGAATAAGTGGCCTAAAGAGGAATTAGAACATCAAGCGTCATGAGTTATGCCTGCACTAACTTTAGATTGGATACATAGGAGAAAACTATGTGTGCGTAGAAGTAAATCTGTAGTTCACATTAAGTTGATCGGACGAAGTCATTGTGATCACATTTTCGAATATGGAGGAAATTGGCCTTTATTTATGGGAGGTGAGAAATCTGCTATTCCTGGAGTGTACTATTTTTGTGGGGAGCACTCATATTTTACATTACCTCAAGGGTGGTATGGCACATGTTACTTGGCTTTAGTTTTCCCGAAGATTTATCATGTAGAACATCTGAGTGATCCAGTGTGCGGATCACAAGTTAGAACTAAATAGAGCAGCAGTGCTTCTGAAATATTTGGAGACACTTTTGGTGGAGTGATTCCTTCTGTTGGAGTGGTTTTGAATGATCTTAAAATTAGAAAGCTACCCACTCTAATTGATAAGTTAGCTACCAGTACAGCAAATTAATTGTTGGCCACTGACAATGAAATGATAGCCATCAGATCTATGGTGATGCAGAACCACCTTGCATTAGATATCCTTCTCGCAAAGGAGGGCAGAGTCTGTAAGATTCTGAAATCCGAGCAATGCCTTAAGACTTAAAGGGAGACTTAGAGGAGTTGGAAGCTACAGGTGCTTGGGAGGCGATTAGCAATGGGTTTGCTGCAGTAGGCAAGTGCTTTGTAAATTTAGGAAGTCGGATATTAGGCTCCATTTTGAGACCCCTGGTAATCATTGCCATTTGTGCCATTTGTTTGTAATATTTAAGGGGTAGAAGTGTTTAAAAGCGAAAAGGAAAGAGCAGCATGAAAGGGGAATGAAAAGAAAGAGAAAGAATGTGGATCTAGAGGAGAGTCAGTGTAGATTTTATGATGAGATGAAACACTTGGAAAATCCCAGACGTAAAATGTTGAAAACATCAAGGTTTTGTGCTGGTGTCATGAGGTAAGATTCATGTGTTATTGTGATGGCTAACATGACTATCAGAGGGGCGGGATTGGAGCATCATAATTTAGGCTCTACCCTTTATTTGTCACAATTTTTGTAATTGTATACTTATATATGACATTGTACTCACTGTGTGTCCTAATTTCCTTAACGTGTGTGAAGCATTTAAATGTACTGATGAAATGCATTGTAGAGATTCGAAATTTATATACAACTGCCCTAATTTTCAGTTGAAACATGTAATCATGTCTTCTCTTAGTCATGTTTTGCATTTATTTTTAAAGTTATACAGGTGTATGCATAATTGTGTATTCGAAGTTTATGCTGACTGCTGGGTTAGCCTGACTATTGCCCTCAATTGAAAGGTGCTTGGCTTTGCCAGTATGTTCTTCCATTCTATTTGCAGGTGCGTTATCATGTTTCTCGTTAGCTAGAGAAATGCTTATTGCCTCTGTTAGACTGTCAGTAGTGAGACCTGAAGGGAGGAACTTGGCAGTGAACGTGGAAAACGAATGGTCAGAAGAGCCTTCTGTTCATCATGTACCAGGACGGCAGGATGTTCAAGGTTGTGGTCTACAGTCCCACATTCAATATGGGAGGAACTTAAGGGAGGGTGTGTACACTCCTCTTAACTAACGATTTGCTTGGTTCCTGGTGGTGTGAGAAAGGAAAAGGATGTTTCTGAAACCCTTGCTGTTTTAATTGATGTTCCCACAGTTAGTTTGTCAGATTCTTTCTTGACTTGGAGAGGAACAGTCCTCTCTGCTTTTTCTACAAGTGTGAAGCAAGCTTTAGGCTAAACACTTATTCCCTTTGTCCAAGGCTTCTACAGAAGCCTATATTATTATCCTGACACCTTCTAAGCTCCCTAAATAGAAACTATGGATAGATGATGATCGATCTATGTTTAGAAGAGAGAAGGGAAGTTTCTTTATGAAACAACTATGTTGTATCTCTTGAACTTACTTTCATTCTGCTTATATACTGGATTGATTAGTATCCTAAAAGAACATCCATTTAACCATATTTGGTGATTTCTGGTCCTTATTGTGGAGTCACATTGGCTTCACAAGTCAGAAATGTATTGCTGATGTCTTCTCCCTTATAACGCTTCAAGTCAACCAACAAAGGTCAATACGACCTATGGGGAAAAATCTTTAACGACTTTACTAAAAGATGGCGATGTAAGTACTAGCGCACTGTCAGTGGAAAGAAGATTGACTGAAAGTTGTTGAGATCTTGTGTTTCAAGGGTGGATTTTTGATAAGCAGTTTCACAATTATAGTTTTCCAAGTGGTGGGTAAAATAATGTGCCCGAGGCAACAGTAAAACAAATCCAGCAGTTGACGTTTGTGAAAAGGAAATAGAAGTTTCATGAATTTAGGAAGCGAGAGCCTGTAGGACAAACACTTCCAACAGTAGCATCAAGATCATCCCATTAATTGGGGGATAAGAGTTTAAAGTAGCCAAAGTTTGGATGTTGTAGGAGACTGTGGTTGTGAGACAATATGGACAATATGAAACAATACTTTCAACTGGTTCAAAGCTTGGGAGGACTCTCATAGGTAGCAGCCAAATGGTCATATTCTGGTATTTTCTTATATCATAGTCTCTATGCCATTGTCTTTCTGATCTGCACACTTCCAACTTTAATTCAAGGATTTTGTTTTGTTCTCTAGAGTTATATCCCAAGTGGTTCTGTGAGAATTTTGGTCTTTTGCTCTACTGAGAAAAACAAAAAGTGATGGAACACCTGAATTAACCTCAGACACTGGTCATTAAGTGGATGGAATTCCAGTTCATGTTTTTTGTTCATTATGTTAATACTGTCTGGAACCAACCTGATTGAATTAATCTTGGTCCTGCTCAGATAAGAACAGTCCAGCCCTGTCATGTCCCTTCTCAATGGAAACACAATCATCCTAAAACTAGTCTCAGTCTTGTTAGGCCTCCTCAGTGAGGTGAAGATTGAGTCCTATGGGCCAGTGAACTACAGGGCGCACATCTTGGCATACCAATAGCGCTTAGGTAGTTTCACTGAGAAAAAGAAAAATGTGAAGGTTGGATTGCTTGCAATATTCTCAGCCCCTAGTAATTATTGTACTGAACATTCTTGTCCATCGCTGTTTTGCTCAGTGTGCTACAGATGAGGATCGACCACCTGCAAATCAGGAAATGCAGTACTAAAAATGGCTCTATAATCAAAGTTCTGGTTTAGACATGAAATTACTGGCCATGCCATTAAATTAATTGCCAGGTGGCAACCCTTGAGGGCTGGCCTCCCTCCTCTGGGCCTTGCAGCCATAGTTCAGAACTGTGAAACCCAAGAAAGGTGGTCAGTTAGTGAGCTAGGCTTACTTCATCATTTAATTACAATTGGATGTGTTCTTTGCAGGTGTGCTACAAAATTGGGGAAAACAACAAAGTGATGTAAGGAATGCTCGAATTAATCTCAGGCACTGTGGAGCCCTCTGGGCTGCATTCCAGACCATCATTTTTGCCCACTGTGTCATTCTAGACAGAGACCAGTGTTATGCAAATCAGTCTTGGTCCTGCACCAAAAGGAATAGTCCAGTCCGAATTGCCAAGCCAGATTGCCTCCAGATGAGATCACAAGCAACCCCAGCCCAGTTTTGACCTACTTAGGTCTCATCAGTGAGGTATAGGTTGAATCCTATGGCATACTGTGCATGGGACCCATGTCTTGGCATATCCAGCACACTTAGAGTAACTATTGCAAAAAGAAGCTAATGGAAGGAATTCTTGAATTAATCTCAGCCACTGGTGATGGCTTTGGAGACTGAAGAGCCCCAAACAAGGATTGCTTGTGTTCCAGTTTAAAGTGGACCTGCCTTGCAAGTTCAGGCTGGATCGTTTCTATTGGAGCAGGACCAAGGCTGATCTGCATATGGCTGGGTCTAATCTGAGGCAGCATGGTGAGCAAAAATAGATGGACTGGGATGTGTCCCCAAGTAATTACCTGTGGCTGCATTTGATTCAAGCATTCTATCCATCACTTTTTTTTATTCTTCACAGAAACATTCTAATTCTGACAGGTATGCCCAGAAGTGGGTCCAGTGCTCACTGTGCCACTGGAACCAAGCTGCACACGACTGAAGGGTCCCAAATAGGATGAAACCAGGCATGGATTGAGTGTGTTCCAGATCAGAGAGGACCTGGCTTGGCAGTTCGGGCTTGGCTGTTCTGTTTGGAACAGAACCAAAGCTAATTTGCGTGTGGCTGGGTTTAATTTGAGGTGGCATGGTGGACAGAAAAACAATGGCCTGGGATGCGGCTTGAGTAATTACCACTGGCTGAGATTAACTCTAGCATCCCGCACATCATTTTTGTTAACTTCAGGACAAAATTTGAAAAGTCATTGTATGCAGGAGAAAGGAAATATATCTCAAAACTGCTAATTGAATCTATATTATGCTAATGCACCAAAGGAAATGAACTCGGGAACCACCTAAGTGTATACTAATAAGGCTGTAGAGGGGGCTGATAGTGGCCTTGTAGCCATGGCTCAGTGCGTATGCCACTGTACCTTTTAGCCTTCATAAAAGTCCATTCTGATAGTTTCATATTGAACAACATGAGGGTAGGCTCAAAAATACCAGAATGTTAATGATTGTATGAGAACCCATAAATAATAATGCTTTATTTGTACAGCTTTCTGCTGCCCTTTACCTAGGTCTAACATGCTTTAAAATCTTTCAAATAAAAAGGTAAATGTACCAGAACTCTTTATTTTCTCACTAGATACCATTGCTTAATTTTACAGTGACTTGAGTGGTGCCTTTAATAGAAGTCAAGCTATTTTCAACTGTGTTGTTTGATTTCATATATTTCCTGCTCACAAATCTTCTGTGCCATGCACTCTATCTTGCACTCATTATCTGGGAAACCATCTTGGAATTTTAATCCACCCTGGCACCCTTAAGGGAATTTTACATTTTGCAGGACACCTGATTAGGGCCTGAAGAACAATTACCACAGCTCCCTATTGCAATGGGATGGAATTCCACAGACTCCCCTTGCCTGCTTCACCACTTTCAAAACCAGCTGCTTCAGCTACAGAGCCATCACAACCAGCACCCGTCTACTTGGATGACAAGGTCACCATCTCCGCTGGCTCTCTGCACTGCGCAGCAATGACACCTACAGAATGGAGACAAAGAAATGCTTAATAGAGTTTTACAATAAAAGAATATTTAACACCCCTCATCAGCCAGGCTAGCTTGAATCCAGTGGCAAAGTGAGCAAGGGACCCACGTCTGGGCATACCCTGCCAAATTAGGGCGAACAAAGCAAACACAAGGGGATGATGGACGGAGCGCTGAAACTTTTCAGCCACTCACCCCCAGTCACAGATCTGAGTTGAATCCATCATCGTTCTTTAGCTCACTTCGCCACCCCAGTTCAGACCCAGCCATATGCAAATCAGTCTTGACCCTGTTCCTTATGGGAACAGTCCAGCCCGAACTGCCAAGCCAGGTCTTCCCTGGACCGGAAACAAGCATCATGGGACCGGTTTCGGGGTAACACCCCTCATCAGCCAGGCTAGCTTGAATCCAGTGGCAAAGTGAGCAAGGGACCCACGTCTGGGCATACCCTGCCAAATTAGGGCGAACAAATCAAACACAAGGAGATGATGGACGGAGCGCTGAAACTTTTCAGACACTCACCCCCAGTCACAGATCTGAGTTGAATCCATCATCATTCTTTAGCTCATTTCGCCACCCCAGTTCAGACCCAGCCATATGCAAATCAGTCTTGACCCTTTTCCTTATGGGAACAGTCCAGCCCGAACTGCCAAGCCAGGTCTTCCCTGGACCGGAAACAAACATCCTGGGACCAGTTTTGGGGTAACACCCCTCATCAGCCAGGCTAGCTTGAATCCAGTGGCAAAGTGAGCAAGGGACCTACGTCTGGGCATACCCCGCCAACTTAGGGAAAACAAAGCAAACACAAGGAGATGATGGACGGAGCACTGAAACTTTTCAGACACTCACCCCAGTCTCAGATCTGGGTTGAATCCATCAACGTTCTTTAGCTCACTTCGCCACCCCAGTTCAGACCCAGCCATATGCAAATCAGTCTTGACCCTGTTCCTTATGGGACCAGTCCAGCCCGACCTGCCAAGCCAGGTCTTCCCTGGACCGGAAACAAGCATCCTGGGACCGGTTTCGGGGTAACACCCCTCATCAGCCATATCGTTTCATTGCTATCCACACAAGGAAAACTGCTTTTTGCAAAGTCGCTTCAATAATGCCAGAGGAATAATGGTCCATTTATGGCACTTCCTATGATCTAATTTCCTGTGATATCACAATGTATACAAATTAGCAGAACCTCACTCGTTCCCTTTCTGCCCGAGATCCCCAAAATTCAAGTACTGGCCCAGACCTGTAAAATGCAACAAAAAATTAATTTCCTGACTTTCTGCTTTTTTTTTCTTGTAGGAAATCTCAGGATTAAACAATCCAGTGAGTGGGAGTGCAGTTATAGCCTTTCAAATTCATATGTGAGCACCTCACTTCTAATACGATAACCCTCCTTGGGAAAGTGGCATGATTAAAAGACTTTATTTATCAGAACAATGCGCGCAGCAGCTGAAGGTGTCTGAATAAATGCTGAGAGAGGAAAAGCAATGTGCACACTCTTAGCCTAGAGTAATTGTTTAGGAGAAGTGTCCACAAATCCACTGTCTTGATCCCAGTCCTGAACAGGTGCGTAGGAGCTGCCCCACGAGATCCACCAGTGAGCATCACACAACTTCAACACACAGGCTTCATGCCTTTAAATACTATTCCACGTAATTCTTTGTGTGACGCTTACAGGTAAATAATTTGGAAGGAATTTCCGTCTGATGCCCATGGAGGCTTTGTTTTTCTTCTGGGCTTGTTGGAATAACTACAGTTGAAAGCAGGTGTAAAATAATGTCATCCTGTGCAGAGAGGGCTTTAGCGCTGGTGACACCCAGTGTGACAATGTTTGTTGGCGACCACCACCAAAAACCTCCTTCTTCACAAATTCCCTCACTACCACGCTCCACCAGTGCCCCTCATCTCTCCATAGCCCCTCTCTCACATGCATTTCATTTGTTTTATTACACTACTCATGCTAGTGTAAGATGTCAGAGCACTTTACATCACACAGACATTATACAGAGCCAATTAATCATATGTTTATAAAGCAGACTATAGGAATTGTTACCCAAGACAATGAGGTCTACAAGGTGTAGGGTCACATGTCACCAGTACTAGTAGGCAATATATTTTAGGAGTGTTTGGTCTGGAGAAGCACAAACTCATGATTTAAAACGTATCACAGTGGTTGGCTTTACTAATAAGAATGTATTCCTACTCAAATGAACACTTTTAAGCAATAGTAGGATAATGAACGACTGGGGAAAAAAACATAACATTCTAACCTCTATAATGCAGTTGCATGCAGCTATTTGATGATAGTTCATTGCTCGCTGTGCTATATTAGGTTTGTAACTTATGAACTGTAAGTAACAAAATGATCTCTGTGACAGAAGCAGTAACCTATTGAGAGAGCCACATAAAATACAGTTATGTGATTTGTGTGGTACATGTTCTTTGCAGCAGGCATCTTAACCCACTGCGCTACTTTATCATGAGTGGAAACTGCTTCTAGACAAAACTCTGATCTTTCTTCAGCAGGAACATTAATCACCACAGTTATCGTGACATTTTTATTGTTGCCTGAAAACAGATGGACCGATGAGGAACTCCATGCAGCAGGTGCTTTTTAATCCCGTATTATTTGTGAAGACGGCGCCCCCTGAGATCAGCAACTGGTGCAGCTGCATCGGTCACACTGCCCCAAAGACGGCACTGATCCCATGCTTTCTGTACTGAAGTATTTAGGCACCGTTAGTCCAGCGGACATTGCTGCGGTCTTTGATCTCTGAATCTGGGGTGCATGGCCTGGCCTGACAAAGGCAGGCAGAGCCAGCGTTAATGACAAAGAGTGCCAGACTATTACTCCAATCATGGTCTAGTTGATCTCTTGTTGTGGGGTGACTTTGGGCCCTCCAAAATAGAATAACCACATGGACTCTTTTTGTCAATGCAAAGACAGTATTTACTAACTGTCGCAACAGGGAGAAAGACCTTCAGCACACAACACGGACTGCACCCAGTCCTACTCAGGCTTTCTCGACTTTCTCAAATTCCTGCTCGCAGGCAGGCCTTTTTATCTAGATGTGAGAGCGATCACAACCCACTGGTCATAACCTTAGAGCAACCACAAAACATAGGGGCCCTTGGTGTGAGGCACCAACCTCCCTCGAATTTAATAGCAATTGAAGGGGGCAGAAGAATACGCTGGGCAACAATTGTGCAAGCCCCGGAAAAATGGCTGCCATGTACAATTGTATTATTCCACACCTAGTTGCCGCTTTTTCAGCTTTTGAAAACAGTGATGCCCTAGAATTTTTCTTGGCATTAGGTAAGAATCACCAAGATCTAGTTTCAACCCTTGCTGAGTTTTTACAATGGTAGGAGCCCTGCCACTTCTGCATTGAAAGCTAGAAATCCTTGGTATACCAAGGCGTGCAGGGCAGCTAAATGCGCCCTGACATTAAAGATTAGGGAAGGTAACAGTCTGGGTATCAAGGAGTCTAGAGCGCACTATAAAAATATTCTGGCGGCAGCAAAAGCAGAATGGGAAATCGACAGATGGGACGCGATTAAGAAGACGTTAGAATCAAGGGACATGAGATCTTTTTGGACCTTAGTCAAAACAGGGAAATTGGAAGGTAATACGGCTTTGGAACCAAATTTGGGGGAGGAAGTCTGGAGATCCCATTTTAAAGTTTTATATTCAAAATCTAAAGATAGTGATAAAGATAGAGATCAAGATAGCAGGGTCCTCGATTCCAATGAAATTGCCACTAAACAGCATCCCCCACCTCTGTGCACACTGGCAGAAGTCTTATTGGCATTGTCCAAACTACTTCCCAATAAGGCTCCAGGGTTGGACAGGATCCCTGGTGATCTTTTTAGAAATGAACAAGTGGTTTGGGCCCCCTATCTACAAACTCTATTTAATGCCATCTTGTGTGGTATGGCTGTTCCATCAACATGGGTAGGGGCAGAAATTATCCCCATTTTTAAAAAGGCTCTCCATTAGACCCAGCAAACTATAGACCAATAAGTCTCATTGATGTCAGCCAAAAGTTATTTGCTCGTGTTCTTTTGGGTCGACTGCAATCCTGGATGGATGAGACGGCAGTTTTAACACCACTACAAGCCGGATTTAGGTCTAAAATATCAACAATGGATCAGTTATTCAGGTTGCAGTTGATCCATTGGAAAACTGTTATTCTGGGTGGTGGTACCCTTTACTTAACTTTTGTGGATCTCAAATCCGCGTTTGACATGGTCCCCCGCGATCAACTATGGGCCCTTCTTGCGATATGGGAGCCCCAGTATATTTATGTCATCTCCTGAAGCGCTTACATGAAGGCACTTATGCTAGGATTAGATACGGCAAGCATGGGGAGCTGTCAGCTCCATTTCCGGTTGAGAAGGGGGTGAGACAGGGTTGTGTCTTGGCCCCGACCCTGTTCTCCCTCTTCTTGAACGGTCTAGTGAAAACCTTGCTTTCAGTTAAAGAGATCGATTCCCCAAGGCTAGCCAACCGCAAAATGCCAGCCCTAATGTTTGCAGACGACACGTTGCTTCTATCAAAGTCGCCAATGGGTATGCAGCGGGTTTTGAACGAATTTAGTCTCTTCTGTAAGAGAAGAGACTTGGAGATTAACCTCCAGAAGACCAAATATATGGTATTTGGAGCTAATTCTAGAAATTGCCTGCACCCTCGCTTGGATGGTAGACCACTTGAGCGAGTATCTATTTTTGACTACCTGGGTCTCACACTCAACGACAAGATGGAGTGGGGGACTCAAGTTAAGAGAGCTAATCTTAAACTGACCCAGTCAATAGGGGAATCATAAAAGTATTTAATAATTGCACTCATAAAGTACTAGCCCCCAGTAGAAATTTATAAAATCCAAGCGAGGGGAGCCTCACTATATGGTGCTGAACTTTGGGGCCACTGCCCGACAAATTTACTTACAAAAACCGAGAATACCTTCATCAGACAGCTGACAGGGCTTCCCATGAGTACTCCTTAACCCCACTAAGGATGGACCTGGGTATTAATCCAATAGCCGATCAAATTGCCTCTCGTCCTCTCCATTATTGGCGACGCCTTTGGAGTACGCCCGAGCTACAACCATACAGGGAGGAACTACAGGATGTTATGTCTATCTTGGGAGCAGGTAACATACCGTGGTTGACTTACATTAGGAACACGTGCCACCAAATGGGTTGGGCTAACATGTGGACAACTCCTGAAGTGACCTGCTCAGCTACCCCAAAAAATCTCTTACAATTGCTTTTAAAAACTTCAAGTTAGCCTTAATTTCCCAGTGCTCAGCTTCTTCCTCCTTGACGTCCAGGTTTTTGGACATTAAACACCAATACATTCTTGAGCCTGTCCTGGATAGTATCCAATTCCCCATGGCTAGGAAACTATACTTACAATTTAGGCATGGGATGCTCCCGCTACGTGCACTTACCAACAAATGGAAGGGTGCTAGAATCCAAGAATGCCCGGGGTGTACCTATAATGAAGAAACTGAGCTTCATGTCATCCTCTTTTGCCCCGCATACAGGAATGCGAGGTCTAAGTGGATTCTCCAGCTTTGTAGGAACCTGGGGATTAGACATTATGTTGAAGTGTTCAGGCTTTTAAAATATGACTTGCAGCCTCTATTTGTAATTGTCACCTCAAGATACCTCTTTGCAATGTGGAACATACGGAGAAATATTATTAAGACGCAAGAGTTGGGAAATAACCCAGTTTCACTTTCCATTTAGACAAATTAGCATATTTGCACAAAGTTTAAAAAAAAAAAAAAAGAGACATTTTGTTTCCTCTCATCTAGGAAAGCTTGTCTCAATTGTTTTTTAAAACTATTATAAGATTAGACATTATCAAGTCTTTTTTATCGTTTTTAACTTATATTAAATACTTTTGATATTAGAGGATTCATAGTCTAGTTTTAACCTAGGTGATGACCTGGAATTTGGGGATGATGATTGATTTCTTATTGATGAGGTGTAATGATGTCCATTTGTTATATATTTGTCTTACAAATGTTCTTTTTATTTTCATTATGCCGATCATAAGTGTAAGCAATCTTAAATTTCTCTAAAAAAGTTTGTTTTAAATTTTTTATTGTACTTTTATGGCTGATTAGCCGAAATAAAGATCTTTTGATTGATTGATTGAATATTACAAAGGTTTATTACAGACAGTAAATAATGGTTGACTTGCAAGTTACAGATTTAAGATAGAAAAACACTTGAAGACTCTAACCTTGCATTCCAACCCAATCCATTACACATTGTTTATTATACTCTCAACAATGCTTTGCAAACGAGCATTCTTCTGTTGTGAATGCATGTGCACTTTAGGGTAAATGTAATTTAGGTGACGTGTATGCTCCTAGTATTGTGCTCCTAAGACTTCAGTGTGCTCAGAACTAATTTACTTCCCTGCTCCCATTGTCTAATTAGGCACCTTAGATCTCCATGTGCTCTGGGCTAATTTGATTGCCTGTTCCCATTGTTTAATCAGGCCACGATCTGTTTGAAGTCACGCAGTGCGTGCCGGTGAGCTTGTGTTGGAATCATAAATGCTTTTAGGCCTTTAACTGAAAATTCTTTTAAGTTTCCTAATCCATTGTATCTTTAAGTGAGCTTTTCACCTTACTCGTGTCAATGGGGGACTTGGGCCTGAACTGGTTTTTAACTATGAACAGCTATGTGGTTTCTGCTTGGGCTTGTTGGCGCGCTATATATTCGTGTTTTACATTTTCTGCAGTGTGTTTATCTTTTATATTTCCTACTACATTCCCCCCATAAGTTTATATTTCAACGACTTCCTTCAGACCCTGATCTGGACTTGACCCTTGGTGTTACAGGTTGCCCTGGGAATCCACTATTTGTGTTGGTCTTCTAACGGAAAACATCCGTCCCGCCTTGGCGCCCACTCTCCTACAACTTGCTATAATCAATTGCATCACAAAATATATTCGCAATCGGACCACAATTGTTGGTAACAAAGCCCCCAAAAGTCCCGACATCCAGGATGGCAGTGATAAAACCCAACCACTGAACCAACTATTTGGGGCACCTCCATCATCTATCATTTTCTTTTGTAGGTTATGCAGTGTCTGTATTTCCTCTGACAAAGTTCCATTGTCTGCATTGTTTGCTGGAATAAGCGTGCAGCAAGCAGTCTCTATTTTCTTGTATACCCCTCTTTGCATGGCTGTCATGAGATCAAGTGCATAGCGGTGCTGCAGTCCCATCATTCTTATAGCATGCAGTTCTTCCTTTATGGCATTGAAACCATAGTTGGTAGTGTGAATGACCCTGCGGAGCTCCCACCTAGTGATTTGGAGCCAGCAAGCTGTGGCTTGCTCCCGAAAAACAATTGAGCATTGTTAAACAGGCGATATTCCTGGGGGAACGTCATTTCAAGTGTTTGTACCATAATACTCTGCAGTTCTTTACCTTCAGCTGTGGTGTAATAAGGCCGTTGGATGGCTCATGGGGTGTTTATGCAAAGCGGATATATTGATTCCGGGAATTACCAAAACTGGAGCATGCAAGGTGACAATGGAACAAATTCCTTCCCGGTTTGGTGGTAACTGGGCATACAGCAGTTTTCCGCACTGCCAGTAAAAATACATGAGGCTGGAGGTGCCCCCCTGCATGTCGTACAATAAGGGTGGTGGTCCCAGTGAAAATACAGTCTCAAATAGACATCAACATCACCTGATTAATAATAAACAATATTAAAGCATATTGAAAATATTTAATCACATTGAACATATAATGCATCATGTTCAAGCATAGCACATTTAACACATAAGTTTATGCATAGGTGCCCCAGAGGGGGAAGGAGGGGAGTAGGTGCATCAATGTGAAAAAGCGAGGGTGAGTGATGGAGGGAGGGCAGTGAACAGTATATACATCAGAACGCATGAAAAGGCCTAACCAGCCTTAACCCGTTGCATGCGTCAGACGGCCCCCGGCCGTCCAACGTCACGGTGGGCTGCCGGGGGCCATCCGATTTGCGCACGCGTGAAATTCGCCCGCACAGCGGGGGAATGCGCGCTGCAGGGAACGGGTTAACTAAGGCTAAATTATTTACAAAAGCAGAATGTCACATCAGGTGATGTTGATGTCTATTTGAGACTGTATTTCCACTGGGACCCCCCCCCCCCTTATTGTACCACATTTCACCCAGGTCCTAGTGACGCTTCTGGGTCAACCCCTTTATTGTATAACCCCTGCATGTCGGCATGGAAAACTGTTGTCCCACAACCAATATTCTGGCCCATGCTAATAGTGCCATTTCCCCAGAAACTTGAGGAAACAATAGTTAGTTTCATTGCAGTCTGGGGACTTACAGTGCTATTCACCCAAGTGTAACTTGAAATGTTTTCATCCCAGATAGGTATACATTTCGCTATTGCATCCTGGCTGACATCATTGCCATTCCATAAAACATAGCCCTACAGGAAAATTCAATGTTGGGATGCCATTGGTCATAGGCAAAGACTGACCCTGTGACTAAAGGCCTGATTACGAGTTTGGTGGTGTGGGAGCGGACCCGCGACCCGCTCCCTTACCGCTAAACCTGTGTGCCCACCACCCGCCAGATTACGAGGTTCCTCGTGCCTGGCGTGCTCTTTTGGCAGTGCCTCTGAAAATGGGCACTACAATGGGAACGCCAAAAAAAGTTCCTGCACAGCAAGGACTGTAAAGCCCATACCGTGCAGGAACTGGGGTGCATGCACACAGGGGGGCACATGTTGTGCCCCCCCTGCATGCACCCCCATGTAAATGGGCAGCAGGAGGCCCTGTAGGGCCTCCTTTGTTTCAAGACCACCAGCCTTTTCATGGAGGAAAGACATCCATAACACCGCTGACGGTCCTGAAACACATAATATGCATGGCGGTGCCGCAGTGGATCCACCAGCATATTACTGAGGCCCTGGCTGCCGTGCCACCTCCAAGGAACGGAGGTTCCCTAGTGGCTGCGGCAGTGCAATGGCGGTCCAACCGCCAAAGTTTTAATTGGGCGGTTGGACCGCCACTGCCGCACCTTCGCGAGTCTGACTCGTAATTAGGCCTTCTAAGTCTTGGCCTTCTAACACAATCTGGGTGTAAGGGGTTTACAAAATAGATGTTACACTTGGTTGGCGGGTACGTTACTCCCAAAAATCCTAAATCTAGGACCATCTGGGTCCAATCTACAGTGGTGGTCAGGCCTGTCTTTCTCATGCGTGATATTTCTTCCCAGATACCATGCCTATTTGTGAGAATGTATAGCAGTTCTGGTAATGCGTCATATTTTGTGGCATTAACTAGGAAACACACTGCTTAATCCTAGACAAGTGGAGATGTAATAAACACTGAGCTGCATTTGGGGGCACTTCTGTCGTGGACTGCAGTCTGTCTGATCCAGTAGCATGAGGAATTAGGGAGCACACAAAATAAAACTCATCAGTGTTCTCTGAGCTTATGTGTGACATAAACTGATACCACATATTTGATGTGGGCATTATGGGTCACATTGCTATTAGAGAGCTCTCTTTGGACATGAAAAACTTTATAACTACAGGGTATGTGGCTAACAAAGAGCAAAAAGGATAGAATTGAGAGACAAAAAAGGAACATAAAACCAAAAATACATATCTTTCGTGTTCTTTCAAAAATAGTCCAAAAGCAGAGATGGAGGGGGGTGCTTCATCCCCCCTCTTGTTCCATTTGCGTTGTTCATTATGTTTGGCGAGAGGCTGGGTTGAAACCAGGGCTTCCTGCAATGCACCTTGAGGGCAGTGGGGTTGACCGTGGTAATTGTGTTTGGGCCCTCGAAGCGTTTGTCTTGCCATTTTCGGACAAAATTCCTGATAAACACTTGATCCCCCACGTGTACAGTTGGAGGTCGACCTCGGCGGTGGCGTGCTTCTCCTTTTCCTTGGTTACCTGTTTAGAGATAATCCTTGCACAATTTATCAGTTCACACAAATGCATGTGTATCTCATCATTCAAGACTTCTGATGAGTTTTCTCCCTGCAGTTTACTCCTAGTTGCAGGAACTAGGATATTCATAGACCTCCCTGTCACTATTTGATAGGGTGTCAAGTGATGGTCTGGACCGGGTGTATTCCTATAGGAAAACAGTGCTATTGGCAAACAGTATAACCATTTCTTGCTCAGTGTAGCGCTTAACTTACTGATCTTACTCTTCAAGAGGCAATTCAGGTGCTCAATGCTACCATTACTGTGAGGGTGGTACACGTAGGGCAATTTATGCTTTGTTCCTAACTGTGTTGTAATAGGCTCAAATATTGTATTTGAAAAATTAGTGCCATTGTCGGACCTTATCCCTTCTGGGATTCCCCATTGTGGAATTACTTCACGAATTAGGAATGTAGCTGCTGATTTGGCGTCACAACAGATGCATGGTCCTGCTTCAATATATCGGAAAAATGGGCAGACCACCACAATAAGGCACCTGTCGTTACAACACCTATGTATCATATCCACAAAGTCCAGATGAAGGGACCTTGTGGTCGCAGAATGGTGGAATGTATCACTTTGAGGGTGGGATTAGGGGTAAACTGTTGGCAGATGATACAGTCATTCAGGTACATGGTAACTGTTTCGTACAAGTTGGGAACAAACCAGACTTGTTGGATCAGTGTTGCCAAATACTGTCTGGAGGTATGGGCTGGTAAATGGATCTGATCCACAGCTATCACAAGCAAAGCCTGTGGCATCACTGGTTTTCCCGTAGAGATTTGTCTATAAACTAAGGGGCATATTTATTGGACACTGTTGGAGCGCAGTGTTAAGGCAAGAAGGCTAACGCCGCACTCCGAAAGTTTCCAAACGCAGGGATGCGCCGTATTCACAAGAATACAGTGCACCCCTGCCTTTTCCTTAGCGCTGGTGCTAAATGAAGCTGCCTACGCCAACGCAGACACTCTTGCATCATTGTTCAAGGGTGTCTGCGTAGCAGCGAAAGATTGTTTATGTGCAGGAAGGTGTCCCTTCCTGCACATAAACAATCAGTAATAGCGTTTTGTAACTTCTATGTGTGCTGCAGAATGCAGCACACATTGAAGTTGCAGCTTGTCATTTTGGTTAATGATTGTTTATGTGCAGGAAGGCACACCTTCCTGCACATAAACAATCAATGGTGTTTTGCTGTTTCTATGTGTGCTTCACAATGCAACACACATAGAAACAGCAAAAACGAGGAGAAATAAAGCATTTCTCCTCGTTTCGCTTGGTTAAGACCAGGTTTTCCCTGGTCTTAATTTTGGCGCTGCCCCATATTTATGCTACCCTTGTAAATTTGGGGCAGCGTCAAAATTAATGGGTGTTGCGGCGGAACGCCCACCGCAACACCCATTGCCCACCCCTTTCACGCTAAGTGTAGCATGAAAGGGGGTCTTATTCACAAGGTGGTGTTAAGCCATGTTAAGTGGCTTAATGCCGCCTTGTGAATAAGGCGAATCCTCTATCGCCACAGGAACGTCTTAAAAAGTGACGTTCCTGTGGCGAAACGGGCTTGTAAATATGCCCCTAAGTCGTTCCTTGACAGGATGCATCCTCTACTTTCCCATAAATGTTTTTCGTGCAAGGGAGCAGCCTCCTGCAGTTCTCTCAGGTGTAACCTCGCAGTTTCAGTATAATGAGGCATATCGTTGTCTGTTGTAGTCTTAGATTCAGACTCCGGTGGTGAGACAGTCTGAGCCACCAGTACAGGGGCAAGTTGTGAGTATAATGGCACAGTTAGGGGCATGCGCCTAGCTGCATCTTTAACTGCCTGATCATCTAGTGCATTACCCCGGGACACAAACGTTTGTCCACTTGTGTGCGCTGTACATTTCACAACTGCCACTGCCTGTGGTAACGCAAGTGCCTCTATTAGCGCCTCTAAGAGATTTCGATGCGTCACAGGACTACCGTCTGATTTAAGAAACCCTCTTCTGCTCCTTCTCATGATACTAGAGTATACAGTGGTTGTTACATAAGCTGAATCTGAATATATGGTAATGACTTTTCCTGCTCCGAATTTAAGGGCTGCTATTAGTGCCGTTAATTCTGCTGCTTGGGCAGAATAGTGTGCTGGAAATGTCAGCTGCTCCACTACCTGTAGTGTACCCCGGGAATCGATCATGTTCTTGTGCTCTGACTACTGCTGCGCCTGTGCAACTAATTCCTGTCTCCTGATCAATGGTAGAAGAGCCGTCAACAAAGTAGACAATGCTACCTGGTATATAATCCTCTGTTGCTTGACTCCATTCATTAGGACTATATGTTACACAGTCATGCACATCCTCCTCAGAGTCCAGTATTGGGTAGGCAAAGAATGTTGTAGTATTCACTGTGTGACACTTCACAATCTTCAAAGAAGGTAGTGACAGTATCACCTCATATCCTGACACACTCTGAGTGGTCAAGCTGGTCTTCACCTTCTGGCATAATGACAAATATTGCATGTTCTGAGAAGAGCATCAAATGTTCCCCCATAACTATGGGGTTGCTCTTTTAAACTGCAAAGGTTGCAGCGCCTAGAGCCTGCTCACAAGGATAGTGTCCCTTCGTGACTGAATCCAGTAGTCCACTGACGTATGCGATGAGTTTGTGTCCTAGAGGATACTTTTATGTGAGGACAGCTGTCATCACCTGCAATGGCAGAACAAATAAGACTCTTTGGTGTAATCAGGAGTTCCCAATACTGGAGCATTTGTTATTTCAGTTTTCAGCTTTTGAAAAGTCTCCTTCATTTCTGGTGTCCATGCTATCCTGTCCTCTCTGTCTCTTGCCTGTTTGATAGCAGCTAACAAGGGTGCTATTAACATGCTATAATTAAAAACCCACTGTCTCACTTAATTACAGAGACCTAGAAACTTCTGCATTCTCTTGACAGTTTCTGGTTCTGTCATTTGGCGGATGGAGGCTGCCCTTTCGGGTGTTAAACGTCGACCAGACACTGACAACAATTGTCCTAAATATTGGACTTCTTCCTGGCAGTACTGAATTTTCTCCCTCTCTACATTGTATCCTCTCTGGGCAAGAGTGGTTAGAAGCGATATAGTGTCTCTTTCAGGTGCGGCTGGCACAGGTAAGAGCAGTGGGGGTGGGTGGGGGGACGTCGACAGACAATGGCATAGGTAAAATTAAATAAAAAAATAAATGAAAAAACCACTTACCTTGTGCTTGCCGCATCGCCGAGTCCACAAGATGTTTGGCACTTGGGACAGATCTGCTTCTTTAATTGAATCAAATGCTCTGCTTGGTGTGGGCATTCTTACTTCTAACACTGTCCTCAATGGTATGTCTTCTTGAAAAACTACAACTGTTTTCTTGGGATCATCATCAAACAGTTTGTCATCCAGTATCTCCCTAACTAACTTTCCTGGCACAAGGAAGATGACACATGCCCATAAGGCATGATTACGGTCGCTGGCTGTCAGAGCGCCATAAGTTGGTGTTATCTCTAGAGCCTCTATCTGTATATTAATTCAGCATCTGACAGCCCAGAGTCCTGTCCTTGTTGTCGAAAAAGGAATTATTTGGGTACGTCAATCTCTTTTCCCATTAACTCTGGTGTCTCTGCTGTAATGGTATATTTTGCTGTAGTGAATGCCTCCAAATCAGCGGGTTGTGCTCTAATCTGGTCCCTGGTGGAAGAATCTACCGTTAGTGCCATGATTCTGGAAGATGGAACTCCAGGGGTGGAACAAATCATGGTACCATCTGATTAAAAATAAATGGTCATATTTAATTTGGCCATCAAATCTTTTCCTAACAAATTAGGTAGGGCAGCTGGAGAGAACAGTAGACAGCCATCAATGTGCTTCCCTTCTACTTCCATCTCCACTGGTTTGCTAAAAGGAACCCTTATAACTACCCCAGAGAATCCATGTGTGTCCATTGATTTGTAGGAGATTGGAAGGTCTCGCTCTCTAATACAGGATGTGGTTGCTCCTGTATCAATTAAGAATGCATACATTTTGTCATCGATGGCCACCATCACAGTGGGTTCCTCATCTGGCCAGTGCGTTACTGACAAAACTGGACATATAAAAATACTCTGTGGTTACCCTCATTGTAGGTATCCTCCCACAGAACTTATTTGGAAATGATTTCCTCCCTTCACAACTACACCTCCCAGTCCACATTGAAGTGGAGTCCCCGTGGGGAGTGCTTGGTAGTTTTGCTAAAGCAGTCCATGCTGTACTTGGAGCATCGCTGGTGGCTGCGCATTTTGTGAGAGTGTCTGGGCAGATCTATGATTTGTGGACTTGGTTGTGGCTGTACTGTCGTATTTCCTGGTTTATTATAAATTCCTACTCTTCCATTTTGCTCATCCCATCGTTTAGTTTTGCAGTCTTTAATAAAATGCCCAAACGTCTGCCAATATTAACATGCCTGATCCCTTCTTGGAGGACCCATCCTACTTCTTCCTATTCCTCCTCTACTACTTCCATATGTCCTTACATCATTTTGCTGCTGTGGGTACTGTTGTAGGGCGGTCCCTGGGACTGATCCCACGGAGATTGCAGTCATCTGAGTGGCTGCTGCCAGTACAGCACCTTCTAGTGCTCCTTTCTTCGCCAGCTTCTGCTGGACTAACTTGGCCGCTGCTTTCTCTGTTACTTCCTGTTTGTTTTTTCTTTCTCTTGCAAAAATGGAATATGTGTGCTTGTATTTCTGTCCAGGGCTTGGCTTCTAGTGCCACTATGTTATCTAAGCTGTCCTGCATGTCAGAAGGCAATCCTTTCTTAACTTCATTATAAAACAGTACAGCATTACCTCCTGTCACCTCCCAACCCTGACCAACTTCTGGGTCCATTTTTCTATCATCTTATTGATGTATTGTGTGGGATTATCATTTGGCTGCATAGACTGAGTCATGAGAGATCCAATGTCCAGCCTGTCAGGGTACATTTTCCTTAGCTGATCCCATACTACAGTTCTGACCAAATTAAATGGAGATCCATCACATCTGGTTTCAGTGAGGGTAACATTCCTTATTCCAGCCTTTTGAAATACCGTGTCTGTCTCAGCCCCTATGAGGGAACTAAGCGGGCTCTTTATGTCCCCTACTGCTAGGGTGACACCTGCGGGTTTTTTTCCCAAATGGCCTTATAAATTTCCCTGCTCCTTCTGTTAGGAGTGGCAATTGTCTTCTGAGGTTTTCCTTGTCCATCTATGGCCAAGAAACATAATGTGGTGCCCCAGGTCCCTTACATATCAGGGGCATCTGATACAAAGTAGTGGTGGCATGCTGGGGATGGTGTTGTCTGTCGTATTTCTGCCATATTCGCAGACATTTTCTCATGTAGGTGTAATCCCAGTCTGGATCACCCTCACCATACAGAAAGAAATCTTCAACATTCGCCATATCATTGGGGTCAAAAGACCCTTCTTGTGGCCATTGACTGATTTGTGGAGCTAACTGCTCAGTCCAATCTACTAGATCATCTACATATTGTACAACACTGTACTAGCTATTCTCTCCCTCAGTGATGAGCTCACTGGGAGTGAGATCTACGCTGCACGAATTTGATTGAACACTCATTTGCTGTGCTGGTCTGTTGTGGAGTATCAATCGTCCACTAACCTCCCTGGATCACGTTCTGGGGCCTGGCTGGCCATGGGTACCTTGAAATTGCAATCGCTCAAGTTCTGATGCTCGAGATTTCCTACTTCTAAAAAGCTAATTGTGCTCTCTTCCCCTCGTGTCAGCCGGTTAGGCAGTCTCCATGCACCCCATGTGTAGTCCAAGTCAATAAGGGGTCTCTCTTGAATATCATAGGTGGGGTGATTTGCTTCTGGGGTTTGAAGCAGTTCCCCTATGCTCTCCACACGCTGGTGTATAGATTCTATCCTATCCGTTAGTCTCCCAAAACTTCTCTGAGTTTGTTCTGGCAAGTCATCATAATACCCCTCTCTCCTCACCTCACCTGTGTCTCTTCTACTCTCACTGCCTGATACCCAGTCCTTCACACTTCCTGGCGAGACTATCACACTCCCCTTCTCTTTTCGCCACCGGGGTGAACTATCTTCAGATCTTCTATGCTCCTGTTCTCTTCTTTGAGATACTGGTTGCTGTGTCATGCCTACAGTCCTGTGCACATAGTCACTCCACCCTGCATCATCTCTTTGCTCTAATTATCCTTCCTGTGGTATCCTTTTTCTGTAGTAAACGAAACGTTGCTGACGATATATGTGATTGTTCATCGCTATCCCCTGTACTTTGTTCTTGGATTTTGTCCTGCTGGGAAAAGGCTGGATCTAGATGCAGTGCGAACTGCGCTTATAGTTTGTCTGAAAATTGGCAGTCTCTTACCCTTGCTTGCTGCCTTGGTGTACTTGCATGTTTTGGCCATGTTAGTCATGGGGTGACCTTGGGGGTGGTTTTCGGGGAGTGTGGATGCGTTCCAATCTTAGGGTTCTCAAATCCCACTGCGGCTTCTTGTAGCTGCACCAGTGGGTAGGTACTCGGGGGCAGATTTACAAGCCCCTTGCGACACTTTTGCGCCGCCGTTGCGTCACTTTTTGTGATGCAGCGGCAGCATAAACAATGCAGCCCGTTGCGCCCCATTTACAGCATGATGCATCTAGGGAGATGCGTCACCTTGTAAAGCCCTGCGCCACATTATACCTGCGCCAGGTATAATGTATGCAGGGTGGGTGTTCCCATGCAGGAAAGCCTCGTAGAAGTGACGCAGTGAAATCTACAAGATTTCACTGCACCATTTCTAGGACTCCACTGCGTCAAAACCCTACGCCTGCTTGGAACAGGCGTAAGGGGTGACGCAGTATTTTGGGAACAGTCTTCCCCTTGCATTGCTGGAGTTACGTCGTACTTGCGACACGACTCCAGCAATGCATGACCTTTGCGCCAACAGATGTGTCAGAATTTCTTACGCATCTGTTAATCCTTGCGTCATGGTGTGCCGTAATGTAAATACGGCGCATCCATGGTGGCGCAAGGGTTTTGCATGGAGGCGCAGGGAAACTGATGAATCTGTAGATATGCGTCAGTTTCTTGTAAATCTGCCCCTAGGTAATGTGGGAGAGGGGTTCATAAGATCGTATTGGGGTGGGAGAACGGATGGGGTACTCAAGGTATCTTCCATTGAGGAGTCTTTTGCCTTTTCACAAAAGATTCTCCACAGTGCTACAGAGGCTTCCCTTTTCTGCAATTTAGCTCCTCTAGGGTTACTTTGGATGTATGTAACAACATGTTCAATTTTATTGTCATTGAAGGTTCCTTCTTTTGGCTGGGGAAATGTATGCTTTTGGGTGGTTTTAACCCGCTCCAGCCAATATTTTTGTAATTTCTTATTACTATTTGGAAACCCCTTCTGCATATGCTCTAAGGTAGTCTCTATTAGTAGGCATATTTAATATTTTATTACTTTAACCGCTGTTCCTATCTGATCAGATATGTTTCTAATAGGCTTGCACAAATCTTAAAAATAGGAACATTTTGTCTAGTTTTCTAACTTATTGCTTTTGCGATATACATGCAACTTTTAACATTTTGTTTCACTAATTATACAGGGCACATTGCAATACAAACTTTTTGTTTATGCCAAGTATATTCAAACAATAATTTGCATAGTATACGATATTACACAAAAAATACCTCATACTGTGACCACTTTTCACTCAAGCATGCACGCCCTCATCTTCAGCCAAACAATATACAAAAAACTTCTATTCTAGGGTGATAATCACATCTGTATTCTACTTTTCGGTAAATGCAAGTAGCAACCCCTGGCCACT
The DNA here is from genome assembly GCA_963921515.1 of Calotriton arnoldi. Taxonomy (NCBI): domain Eukaryota; kingdom Metazoa; phylum Chordata; class Amphibia; order Caudata; family Salamandridae; genus Calotriton; species Calotriton arnoldi. The sequence continues at coordinate 3,541,698 of CAWUFW010000140.1, forward strand.
TCCCTCCACGCCCCACAGGAGATTCCTTTCAAACCATGGGTCTTAGAGACCATGGAGTGACGTTAGGTCCAGGACCGGTAATTTGAGTGTTCAGATTTTACCTGAAGGTCACGTTTAGTGTCACCAGCCTTTCAACTGTCTCTCAGTGTCAAATGGAACACAAATTGGCACCTTCCAATTTCAAATAACCCAAACTGACCACTTCTAGCTCATCGTTGGGAATCACAGGTTAACTAGTCATGTAGGCGCCTTAATGTTTTGTGCATCACATGTACACAATCCACAATCTTTCATGCGGTACCCTAAGGTCTCCTTTAACCTTGTATCTTATTTTTACAACATATCTACATCTGTGTTTAGCATTGCCAAGGAAGACACGTTTAAAGCACAAAGATAGTGATCCGCTCTGTCCTCACCTTTAAAGAGACGGCAATCCCGAATCCTCCTTAACCCCCGTGCACTGGCAGAACTTCAGTTGAAACACAGTGTCTGCTTACCTCATCACCAAGTGCGCATTGGTCTCTGTAGCGGGGGTTAGGGTGTCTTCCGGGTCCAGCAGTCAGGTGGGGGCAAAAAGGGATCTCCTATCTGGCTTGCGAACTGTTGTAGGGTGACTATGGACCCTCCAAAATGGAATAACCATACAGACTCTTCTGGGCAATGCAAAGACAGTATTTACTAACTGTCACGACAGGGAGAAAGACCTTTAGCACACACACGGACTGCACCTCAGTCCTACTCAGGTTTTCTCGACTTTCTCAAATTCCTGCTCGCAGGCAGGCCTTTTATACATGATATTACAAAGGTTTATTACAGATTGTAAATAATGGTTGACTTGCAAGTTACAGATTTAAGATGGAAAAATATTGAAGACATGCGACCTAATATCGCCGAATTCTGACCGAATCCATTACACATTGTTTATTATACTCTCAACCATGCTTGGCAAACAAGCATTCTTCTGTTGTGAATGCATGTGCGCTTTATGGTAAATGTAATTTAAGTGAAGTGTATGCTCCCAGTATTGTGCACCTAAGACCTCCACGTGTTCAGAACTAATTTACTTCCCTGCACCCATTGCCTAATCAGGCACCTTAGATCTCTGTGTGCTCTGGGCTACTTCGATTGCCTGCTCCCATTGTTTAATCAGGCCACGATCTGTTGGCATGCTGGTGGACTTGTGTTAGAATCGTAAATGCTTTTAGGCCTTTTAAACATGAGTTGGCCTTTAACTGAAAATCCTTCTAAGTTTCCTAATCCATTGTATCCTTAAGTGACCTTTTCACCTTACTCTTGTCAATGGGGCACTTGGGCCTAAACTGGTTTTGAACCATGAACAGCTGTGCAGTTTCTGCTTGTGCTTGTTGTCGCACTCTATTTTCATGTTTTATATTTTCTGCGGTGTGTTCATCTTTTATATTTCCTACAGCACTTTACTGGGGAATCTTCCTAGAGCCAAAATGCAAACCAACCACCCAAAACAAAGGAAAGATTGGTGAGACAGATGTTGAAACAGTTACAGATTGTGGTGAAAACTCCTAGCCACAAGTTTGTGAATTCCACAAGTTCAACTCTGGAACAAGCTTCAGCCCTTCCCTAATGTTTTTGTATTCCTCCCAGACTGTTCAGGCAATATTCTTTCTCTCGCAGTGTGGGCAGGAAGATGAGTTGGAGTTGGGAGTCTTCTTTCAGGAGAGACCCAAAACAAAGTCACATAAAGGGAAAGGCTTCCCCACTTAACCACCTTTTAACTTATTGTGGGTAAAAGTTCTGGAGAAGAATAAAGCAGGAAGGGGGCAAGGGATTTTTCTACGCCGCAAGGTAGTTTCTCCTATGCTCCACAACCTTGAGTCTGGTCTACTGTAAAGAACCTCAACAAGGCTTCATAGAAGCGCTGCAATTCACATTTCTGAGAGCATGGGGCTCTCTCTAATCCTCCATCTTAGATATAACTCCAGTGAAGGAAAATAAAATGAATTCCTGCGTAGCCAAATGTAGCACATTCACCGTACACACATTTACCACACATACATATGTTTCTCACATGTGTCATCCATGACCCACATGAAATGAGTGAAGGACCTGGTTGCAGGGAACTGACAGATCAATTTAAAAACAAAGTAGAAGCCGGTAAACAACTCACCCTGCGTCAGGCACAGTTAAAAATTCTGTCCTGTGAGTATCATCTGTTGTTACTGTAGTGTCTTGTAAATATGTATAGTGGGATCCTTCTGGTCCCTGATGGACTCCATAGAAGAATGACGTAATTGTTTGGGTGTGGTTAATAAAGTTCATGACTCTGAAGAATAAAGACGTGCACTAAAGAGCTCTGTGTGTGGCGCGGTCATTTGCATGCTACCGGGCTGGGGAGGACGCTACAGCTACTACAACTATCTGTCTTCTACTACCCAGTAAGCCGAAAGTACTCGCGCTCAATAAAGGATGGTGCATGTGGTTTGCATCTCTATACCACACACCCCAGCTCTGGATCACACTCCGTCTCACTTAAAGCCACCAGCGCACGTACATGATTGTTGTGTGCACTGAAGTGCAATCCCTCTGAGGAACTCGAAGCAGGGGTACACGCCCTCCAGAGCAATGGAGGGGACCTTTTCCATCCAAAAAACTGGCAAGTAATCAGAATATAAATACCACTAAGGCATATTTATATAGCTATTATCCACGAAAAATGGCATGGATCTATTCCTCGAGGGTCAACGTCAAACACTTGTTTTCGTCCCCAGCTGCCTCCAATGCAGTATTTTAGGCCTGTTAAGCTTTAAGGTGCTTCATACAGGGAATTTAGACTCATACTTTGCTCTTAGTATGACCGACCAACAAATCTCCTTGGATGTTTGCCTAGCCATGTACTTGTCAGATTTTTCCCAACATCACCACATGCATTGATAAAGCCAACAGGTCTGGCCTTGGCACGTGTGCATTTTCTTATTTTTTAAACCATATGCATTATGCAAAACATTTCAAATATGAAACATAAAAATAAAATGAGTGGTCCACAGACCAGGCACCCCAAACATGGAACCGAATGGCACTCCATTCAAGGTGGCTATGCACATGAGTAGAAAAATGGCGCTGCTCACAGTGTAAGACAGCTAAATGCTGAAGTGGTCTCCCCCACTGTCGCCATGCTGCATGCTGTAGTGAGTAATGTGAACGAAATCTCAACAGAGCAATGGATAACGAGGGCTGGCTGGCAGCCCCTGTATGCAAGTTATGTATGCATTTTTATTATGAATTTGTTTTGGAAAACATAAGGCTGGCCTGCCCTAAACATTTTCCATTGACAGCAAACAAAATGCCCAGGGCCTTTCCAGCGGTTTCCAAACCCTGAAGGAGACACAGCTATTCATAAAATGTAACACAATGGGGGCCAAATGCTCTGCAATGGCTCCAGCCTAAAAGAAAATCACCACAAGCCATCCCATCAAATTACATGTTATGCTGTAGACAATTCTTCTGAGGCTTGGCAAAGACGTGCTTCATTTAGGAAACCAGCGACTTTAAGGATTTCAGTACTCACAGATTGGAAGGGTTTTAGAATACTTCCAATCTATGAGTATTAACATGTGTATGTGGGAATCTACATAAAACTTTTATTGTGATTCCTGGCAATTAACAATTTACAGAAGTGCCAATAAAAGGTCTATGAAATCCTACAGGAAGGCACTAACAATAGTTTACAGGCATCGGCCACAAGCTATTGACTTAGCCGATGCTGATTCCTTTGCAATACTTTATTATTAGTTTACTGTACTATGGAAGCAATATGTCAGCCATGATGAAACAGCAAAGCAATAATAAAGGAAAACAAAAGCATTCCAAGATGGCCACCTTGGTTGCACATGCATGGGCGCCCACGTTAGAAGGGTTTTTGACATAAAGTATAGCAATAATGTTCAAAGATAGGTGCCCATGCCTGTGCACTGCTGTCAGTTTGGGATTGGTTTTTAAGAGATTTGTAATCATAAAGAATGGGAAACCCCTTTCGAAGATGGTCACCCACAGCAGTGTCCAACCAAGATTCCCTCACATAAATAAACAAGAAAAATTGCATTTAAAAAATAATGTTTCTGTGAAAAAGAAAGAAGACGTTGGCCCACCAGCCCTGGCAGCAAACGGTATTATGTTTTTGGGCGGCTGGTCACAGACAAAATACCACATTTCAATTCAAATTGTCACATTGAAGACAATCAATGGATGAAGTTGGCTGCCGATTGCCACATGCTTCATGTTGTGATGGGTGGGAAAAAAATATGAATAACACTACAACAGACCAACGGCGGAATAAGCCTGATTGTAAGCCTCTCTCTCTATGTATGTTATGTGTATATATATATCCTGCCGAAACGCGTAACAGCCAGTAATGAACAAATAAATATTGGAAATTGACCTTCGGTTTGCAGTGTCGTCTTTCTGGGCGAGAGAAGTTGGAGACCGGAAGTGGTGGAGGATATATATATATATATATATATATATATATATATATATATATATATATGTATATATATGTATATATATGTATATATATATGTATATATATGTATATATATACATACATATATATATATATATATATGTATATATATATATGTATATATATATATATATATATATATATATATATATATATACATATATATATATATATATATTTATTATTTTTAAACAAAAGGGCTTGGTTGGTGCCAGACCTAAAAATTAAATTAGGATTGTTTCCCTTCAGGATTGTTGGTGCACCAAACCAACAACTATGCTTACACCCGAATTCAACAGCAAGTGATAACCTAAACAAGCATTGGCATAGCCAATAGGTCTCGCCTTTGGGGCCTTATAAGTGTTTAGCCAGAGCTATTGACTTTGCCAATGTCTTCAAGCTGTGCTGTAGAGAAGTGTGGCTGCTGTGCAGCATGCTGAAAAGTTATAAGAAAAAAGTGTCAGAAGCATTTTTGTTACTTTATATATGACCAAGAAGGCATTATGTAAAACTGAACGACCATATTAAAAAAAGTATTTACAATAAAAAATGTCCTCAGTTTTCTTTTGTTCTTGCAATGCTGGCAACTTGTTTCTGCCTATTGCAATGGTTGTTTGTTAAAGCTTTTTTTTTGAGGGGACATAAACAATCGGAGGGTGAAGGTTGGGAACTAGTACTTGTATTATAACACTAGCAGCGGCCAGACGCTAGGGGAGAATCAACAGATGCCAGATTCCGAGAGCAGGCTGAGGTGGTGCTGAGTGATGCTGAGGTATAGTGGTGGTGACTGTTGCGGAGACGATGCTGAGGTGATGCTGAATGATACTCAGGTCTTGCTGAGTGATACTGCTGTGGTGCTGAGTGATGCTGTGGTGGTGCTGAGTGATATTGTCTTGGCGCTGAGTGATGCTGTGGTGCTGCTGAGTGATATTGTCTTGGCGCTGAGTGATGCTGTGGTGGCCCTGAGTGATGCTGTGGTGGCCCTGAGTGATGCTGTGGTGGTGCTGAATAATGCTGTGGTGGTGCTGAATGATGCTGTGGTGGTGCTGAATGATGCTGTGGTGGTGCTGAATGATGCTGTGGTGGTGCTGAGCGATGCTGTGGTGGTGCTGAGCGATGCTGTGGTTGTACTGAGCGATGCTGTGGTGGCCCTGAATGATGCTGTGGCGGCGCTGAGTGATGCTGTGGTGGCGCTGAGTGATGCTGTGGCGGCACTGAGTGATGCTGTGGCGGCACTGAGTGATGCTGTGGCGCCGCTCAGTGATGCTGTGGCGGCGCTGAGTGATGCTGTGGCGGCGCTGGTGGCACTGAGTGATGCTGTGGTGGCGCTGAGTGATGCTGTGGTGGTGCTGAGTGATGCTGTGGTGGTGTTGAGTGATATTGTTGTGGCACTGAGTGATGCTGTGGTAATGCTGTGGTAGTTCTGAGTGATGCTGTGGTGGTGCTGAGTGATGCTGTGGTGGCGCTGAGTGATGCTGTGGTGGCGCTGAGTGATGCTGTGGTGGCCCTGAGTGATGCTGTGGTGGTGGTGAGTGATGCTGTCGCGGTGCTGAACGATGCAGTGGCGGTGCTGAGCGATGCTGTGGTGGTGCTGAGCGATGCTGTGGCGGCGCTGAGTAATGCTGTTGCGGCGCTGAGTGATGCTGTGGTGGCGCTGAGTGATGCTGTGGTGGCGCTGAGTGATGCTGTGGTAGCGCTGAGTGATGCTGTGGTGGCCCTGAGTGATGCTGTGGTGGCCCTGAGTGATGCTGTGGTGGCCCTGAGTGATGCTGTGGTGATGCTGAGTGATGCTGTGGTGGCGCTGAGTGATGCTGTTGTGGCGCTGAGTGATGCTGTGGTGGCGCTGAGTGATGCTGTGGTGGTGCTGAGCGATGCTGTGGTGGTGCTGAGCGATGCTGTGGTGGTGCTGAGCGATGCTGTGGTGGTGCTGAGTCATCCTGTGGTGGTGCTGAGTCATCCTGTGGTGGTGCTGAGTCATCCTGTGGTGGTGCTGAGTGAAGCAGTGTTGGCCCTGAGCGATGATGTGGTGTCGCTGAGTGAAGCTATGGTGGTGCTGTGGTGGCGCGGAGTGATGTTGTGGTGCTGCTGAGTAATGCTGTGGTGGCTCTGAGTGTACATAGAATAAAGAGTGGAGCGGGATAGAGAGAGAGAAAGAAGCGGAGAGAGAGTGAATGAAGGAGTTTGAAAGAGAAACAGATAAAGGGGTGAGAGAGAATGAAAGGTTAAAAAAGATAGAGAGGGAGAGTTAATTAAGTAGAGAGAGAATTAGAGAGGGGAGAGAGAGAGAAGGAGAGAGACAATAAGAGTGGGGGTGTGGAGTTTAAATAGAGTGAAGAAGTGACGCGGAAAAAGTAACCTTAAATATAGCTTTGTGCTTTGCGCGAATAAATATTTTTTTAAAAACAGAGTGAGACAAAAATACTGGTAATTAGGCTGTGACTCCCAATATAAAACAAATAGCGATATAAGGTGAAATCAACCCACCGAAGCAATATTTCTAACTAGACAAAAAAAAACTTGCATTTCAATGGTAATCGCTGTTGTTTTTCATGTGACTGTAGTCCAGGGCCGTCAGTTGGTAATGTGAGCTGCTGCTGCGATTGAAACATCAGAGTCCAGAGAGTTAATGAGCCATGACGAGGAAATGAGGAAGAGATAGGAAACCCAGATGGCAGCTGCGCGCGTGCACGCTATCGTGAACGCAAACTGGTCGCCAGCCGAAAGCCAGTGGGTTTGCACTTCCAAAACCCGCTTACTAAAACTCTCGGCCAGACCAGCGCAAGCGCTGGTGCAGGCCGAGACCTAAAAAACGACCTAAGCTTTCACAGGAGGCTGTGTGTCCTGGAGGCTATTGCCGATGGCCGTGCAACATGAGGAACCAGGTGAATCCCAACATCCGCTCAGCCCCCTGTAGATCCTGACAAATGTCCCTGTGCCAAAAAAGGTGTAGCATGGTGTGGGTCTCTTGTAAAGCGATCTGATGTCCTTGGACAAGCTAAGCGCTATGTACATTTTCCCAAAATAAAATGCTTGTCACACAGGCTCAGGTGTCGCGTAGTGTGGGTCTCTTGTAAAGCGATCTGAAGTCCTTGGACAAGCTAAGCGCTATGTACATTTCCCAAAATAAAATGCTTGTCACACATGCTCTAGTCTCATTCTTCAAGAATTAATGACAACGAATTAGCCTTTGATTCAGAAAGAAATACCCATCTAGTGTATGAATCACACAGTGTAAAACCAGGGCATCTGGGATCCACCTGGCTTCCCTGCTTGACCAAATTGTGCCATGCTGGGCACCCGGCTCCTCTGTGCTCATTACCACACCCGACAGCACTTTCAGGCAGCGAGTTCAGGATGCGCGCTGCAGCGCTTGTTTTAAGAACAGATAATGTTGCTCCATCTATCATAAGAATGTAGGCAACATTTAGGGTACACATAGGCACATAATCAACAATTGACAGTGATGGCGCAAAAGTAAAAGAGAAAATAAGAAACGGTTAAGAAGAGAACCAGAAACGTTCTTTCGAAGCGAGTAAAACCTCTTGGGTGGACGCCTGCAGGGAGCCTATGCTAAGCCCGATACCTGCTCACACCGTAGACATAGACTCGATCACCTGCGGCAGGACCACACGTAGGTGCTTTCAAAGCCTTTTGTGAACCTTTCAGCTTAGTGAGCATCACGAAGGGCTTAGCTGATGTTCCTGCAAAGCTCTTGGCAACGTCAGACTTCAATCGGATGCTCAGCAGCTGTTCAGCATTGCTGAACCCCGACTGTGTGGCTGTGAGAAGCTTGTCCGAGCTCTTTGTTTCCTGTTAATTTGTGCGAAGAAAGTGTTATTGATTTAAAGCAATATTGTGTGCATTCCTTACCGGGCAATTCAGAAGTAGTCTTTTACACCATTAACATTCTTCTAAACAAGCATTGGCCGCGCGGCCGTGCGAGACGCGCTCTGTGGTGGGGGAGGGGGGAGGAGCGGGAGAGCAAGTGACGCGCGGCCGTGAAAGTGACACGGCCGCGCGGCCCGAGAAGCGCTCTGTGGTGGGGGAGGGGGAGGAGCAAGTGAGAGGAAAGACATATGGCGCCTGGAGCATGAGAGGAATGCGCGTTACTGTGCGCGTACTCGCATGCTCTAGGCCAGCCAAAAGTTGTGGTCGCATTTCTGCAAGCCCACTACAAAATGTCTCGCCCAGAGTCAGCGCTGAAGCGCTGGCTTTCAGGGCGAGACCTAAAAAATCGAGGGACCAAAGTATTGGGGAAAGGGTAGAGGAGCCGAGTCCAGCCTGAGTCCAGGAGAGCTGGATCCACGACAGATTTTCGGGATAACTGCAGACTATGTAACTGATTCCCATTTAAATGCAGTATGTGCAGATGTCCTGAGAGCCTGGCAAGGACCTGGTGCTTGTGGACCAACATTGTACACTCTTATGGCAGAAAGTAGAGTCTAAAGTGTTAAATTAGAGAAGGAAAAGGTGGATAGGCCTAGTAGTACCTATGCTTGTCAGACTTCATGCACATTCTACAGCAAGCCATTACAAAGCAAAATGTCTAAACATGGCTATTATGGAGGAGTCCAAAATCTTTTTGCAATCAATTGCAGCACACTCTAAGATGGTTGTGTGACTAAGGAGCGTGAGGGAACACAGTGCTTTGTTTACCTCCAGTAGACAAAACGTGCATCTCTAAAATAGAACGAATGGCTCCATGGTGAATGAATGATGCAACTGTATTTACTTGTTCCCCTCTGGCACTTCAGCTGTGCCTCTTCAATTGAAACAGAACGTCATGTAATACATATGTTTTGTTTTGGCTTTTTTAAATTATGAAATATGCTGTTGGGCTTCAAGAGTGCTTACAGAAGTCACATTTACAGCCAAGACAAAACAAAAACAGTGTTAAGAAAACAGTCCTGGGTAACGGTGAGTAGCACAAAAACTTTCATTAAGTGTCAGCAATAAAAAAAAAGCACAAAATGTTCATGGGTTATCCCACATAAACAGTGAACAAAAATGTTTCTCCGCTTGGAAAGAAAATTGGCGGCTCAATATGCCGCCAGCAAAGCGTTCCACAGTGATGCAAGATGGGTCAAGATTTAAATAATTTTAGCCCTTTAAATCTTTGGGGTGTTCTTCCTGACTATCCGCCTGCTGGAGGCTGTGAGTGAATCAGGCTTTCAACTTTTACAATAAGGTTCCCTACCCCTTTTCATGAAAAGTTCACCTGGAAATTCGGAATTTCCAAATTAATTGATACAAATTCTTGCAAAGTGGCGGTGGGGTGGTCATTAGGGGTAGGTGAAACTGGGTAAATTTTTTCTCATTAATGTTTTTGAAATTACACAAAATTATGCTTCCTAAGCGAAATGTAGTTTGCTGGTATTTTGCAGTATTTGCGCAAATTAAAGCTCGCAAGATACTGGCAGAAAACGGATTTAGGGGCAGAATTACAAGCCCCTTGCGCCACTTTTGCGTCACTTTTGCGTCACTTTTCCCATGTTAAAAATGACGCAAAAGTGGCACAAGAGCCTTGTAAATAAGCCCCTTAGTGCATAAATGTCACTCAGAGAGTAATCTTTTGTGAGACCAATCTCCCACTGGTGTCTTCAAAGACTTTGTTAATCGAGATGCACAGTTGCTTAAAAAAACTTTTGAGAAATTTCACGCAGCACAGTGCAAGACTTTCACTGATATACCTAAAAATCTTGCCCAGGTTCAGTTGTCATATTTCTTGGTTGTCTCCAAGAGCATGGTGACAGCAGAGATTAAATTATCCTTAGTTTTCTACTATACAGTATATGCAGGCCTTCCCTCAAGTTGAAGGAAACAAAATCCTTATGCCATCACTGATTCTGGAAGGATAAAAAAGGAGGAAGGTACTCTCTAATGCATCGCAACATTGACCTATTATGCACCAACTCCTTTTATTAACCTTATATTATATTAAAAAGGATGAGCCAAATTGTGCCAGGATTCGAACCTACGACCTGAATGTTTCACATCTCTGTGTAGATAAGATAGCCCTGTGGACCAGGTATATAGATGACCTGTTTATTGTCTGGAGGGAGACCCGTACAGAGGACTACATTAAGATTCTTAATGAGAATGAACTCAATCTTAGGTTCACGAGTAACATCAGTGAAAGCGAAGTCCCGTTCTTGGATCTCTTAGTATTTGTGGCAGATAACAAGCTATGTACTAAGCTCTATTGTAAACCTACGGCAGGGAACACAGTTTTCCATTCCTGGAGTCAGCACCCACGCAATTTAATCAATAACATACCTTACTGGGAGCTGTTAAGACTCAAACAGAACTGTTCCTGCCCAGAGGATTACCATGAAGCCGAAAGAGAGTCGCTGATGAGATTCTCGAGGAGGGGCTAGGGTAATAGGATATTGCGTAAAGCAGTCAATAAGGTCAAAACCAAGGTTAGACAGGAGTTACTAGTAGGCAGACCCCCCATAGACACGGAAACAGAGGATGACCAATCCAAAGTCAGGCTAATTTTAACTTTTTCTGCTGAGTCACAGAGGATCAGGGACCTGGTCCGGAAGAGCTGGAATATCCTCCAAAGAGATGACATAATAGGCCAACTGATACCTGATAGACCGAATGTCACATTCAGGAGAAGTGCCTCGTTGAAGGATATTCTAATGCAGAGCCACTTTGAAGACAAACCCCGCAATAAGTCCATCACTACGGGGTTTTTCCCGTGTACTGCTTGCAAAGCGTGCAAGAATTGTAAGAAGGTAAAGGACTATGTAGTACCAGGGAAGAAAGAGAGGAGGCCCATTAATAAGCTGCTAAATTGTAATTCCAATTTCGTGGTGTATTGCTTACTCTGTCCATGCGGACTGCAATATATTGGAAGTACAATACACCCAGCGAAAAAGCGAATCCTTTACTAACCAGGACAAAACCTACCCTGTCGCAAGACATTTCTCCATGTTACATGAAGCCAGGAGCGACAAATTGGTCTACTATTGTATTGACCAAATCCCGGCAAAAGAAAGAGGGGGAGACAGGGTCAAACTCCTGAGGCAGCTAGAGGCCAAGTACATAGTCGATCTGCGCACCAGTGTCCCATGGGGGTTGAACTGTGAAGAAGAACTGTGGTCTTCCATTGGTTAGGATTTAAAACCCAAACAAACTGTGAACCATCCCCTTTAGTTCAAGTAAATTAATGCAATTTTTCAATGAATTCTCACCTGGTAGCATGATTTAGAGACAATGAGATACTGTTTAATAATCACAGGTTGAATTATGATTGATGAACCAGGCTCATTCAGAGCTCGATTGTGTCTCAGACACCATGTGGGGCAATGGTGTATTGAATAATGGAATTCGACTGAAGGTTAAAAGCCCAAGTATTTGCTTATCAATTGATGTAATGACATTATATTTATGGGCTATGAATTTTCCTTTATGAACTATGCATAACATTTTTATAATTTGAATTCCATTTCACCAAAACATTGTGGACCCCTTCCCGGTGTCACTGTAAATATTTAAGCACTTGACGACATGTGAGTATCATTTGGCATTATAGTTGCCATGTAACTTTGATAGTGTTAAAATGGGCAACACTTTTCCTTGGAAGGTGATCTAACTATCAAGTCCCCTTTTGATTTCTTTTTCTGCTGTGATCCAATGAAATGAATTGTTGTTATATAGCAGTTTTTTGCATGAATTCACTGACATTGACGAAGGCCAGGAGGCTAAAACGCATTTGTCAGTATGCCCGTGTTTGTGTTTATTTAAAATAAATAGCTTTTGAAAATTACGGCCAGAGTGCGCAGCGTTTCTGAACTGTGTTTTCCCTATTACGCGAGTTCGCCCTCGCGGCTGCTGCACCCGCTGTGCTGAGAGCGGGGGAATTGGCGAACAATGTGCAAGGGGGGATATATATATATATATTGGAAACGAAATACATCCTTAATCTCGACACAAAGCATCCGGGGGGCCTTAATCAAACAGAAGATTTATATACCTGTCTTTAGAATAAAATTAGACAGTCCATCAGTAGTAGGATGCTAATAGAAACTAGAATCAAGATTACACTGAACCATTAGTCATTATAGAAAAAACACTACAGAACATTGTGTCTAGAATTTTTTCATCGCCGCTTCCAGTCTCTTTTCTTTAAATGCACACATAGTTTTAGGTACCTGTTTTAGGGTTACACATTAGAAGTGTTTGTTTTATTGCACTTAGCACTTTATTTATCTTGTATTTTGCACCAACACTATATTCCCAGTTGAACTGTTTACAAATCGGACTAGTACATCCTTTAGTACTGTATGAGCACTAGTACTTTGTTTCTCTGTGGAATCCAGCAAAGTAAAGGTATTTAAACCTGGATGCTGTCCAACATTCTGTAAAAAGCAATGTTTTATCTTATTTATCATTATGAGATTTTACAACTGCTTTTACAAATCTAGTTTTTACAGTACTATATTTATGTTTGATTTCAAAATGCTTGATTTTAACAACAATTTATGGTTTTATGATATTTATTCTGATATTTATGATGTATGTAACCATGAATTACAAATCCATCTACTGTTAAGCATTTTTTCTATGCCTATGTAACCGAAACTGGGTATTTGGCACTTTAAGAAAACTAAAAAAAAATTGTATTTAATGGTACCTCCTTCCGTGCTAGCGCGTCATGTGATCAAGATCCTTAGGGATCGAAACGCGTCATGCTGTTGGAGTTGTGTGTGGAGCTGAATAAAATCTAAGCTACACCGATTTTGTGGTCCGTACTCCATATTTGCGTAGTAGGAAAAGAGGCTGCGAGAGGAGAATTGCTGTATATATATATGTGTGTGTATATATATATATATATATATATATATATATATATATATATAGGTGTCTTGAATTGACGCAGAACATATTTGCCACACTATGGTGCCAGAGTAAAATTTTTATATCAGCTGATTATTCCTACATATTTGAGCAAGGACTGGAAGCTGGAATATCCACATATACTCAGAGACATGCAGAGAGACATGATTAGTATAGCACACTTACGGATGAGAGACAACAAACTTAGGGCCTGATCTAGATCTTGGCTGAAGGACCATTGTTTCTCCGTCATGACGGATGAGATCCGTCCATCATGCTGGCAGTCCTCTGTATTCAGAATCTGAACTGATGGACCAGCATTTTCTACATAATGTAGGATGGCCCGTCGAATGTCCATCAGCCTTTAATCTTCAGTGACCCTCATCCACCCAGTCAGTGTTGGTATGGCGGATATTTACCTGCCATATTTAGAGATGTTCGCTGTCAGAGTGGTATGAAGGGACTCTCATGAGGAATGGCAGACACTGTTTCCAACTGCAGACAATGTTTCTGACCATGGATCCATGCGTCAACTTTGACAGACACGTCTGTCAACACACGTGATCAAAATCTACTCAACAACACCTGCAGCTCTCACTACAAAAGACACTCCTCTAACCACACAAACCGTTTACCACTCACAACATGAACCCCCACCAGCAGCAAATATACGTCTTCGTTACTTTGGCAAATGTCTGGGAGAAGATATCCTAAATTCTCTGAAACGATTTAACTGTGACAGTGGATGAGAGAATTAGGGTTGAGCTCTAGTTGTTTAGAGCACTGTTCCAGATAATAACCATGAGCCAGATAAGAGAAGCCTATTATACCATTCTTTTTAAATTAATAGCGCTCACAGAATAGACATTCAGACCCAGTGGACAATTTACATAATTGTATATGACACTTCAAACCTGCAATGAAACTCATATGAATAATATCGATTCAGCGCAAATTAATTATAGAAAACATCCTGGCCCTATGGGCAAAGACTTATTATATTGTTTATTCAGATCAATAGTCTACCACATAATTTATACAAATGAAAATGTAATTGTCACATAGATCCACATACAGACTCACTCTTGTCTTAAGCAAGTCTTGAATATAAGCAGTTCATCAAATCCAACATCCATGATGTTGTCTGTAGACCGTAGAAATATATATATGGGAGATACTCAGTATCACGGGAAAACATTAAAAAAGTAAACACTACAGATCAAAACATACTAGCTAAACAAGTCTGGCTGTGAAAATCAATTATAAATGTGTATACAGTTCCTCCTTACAATTTAAAGCTCTTGTTTCTTTGCAATCCCACAGAAGAATGTAGCGAGATCCCAATCTATGTAGCTATTTCTCTCTGTCCCCCACCCCTCATATTCATAGGAATACTATCTATTACACTGTACTTGAGTGCCTCTTCTGCTCCTCCTTGCATCTCAGACCGGATAGGTGGTGTCCTTATTTTTGATGGCTCTAAGATGTTGGAGGATTCTTTTGTGGGCTGGAAAAATAGTGCTTCCTATATAAATCTTAGAACAGGGGCATTTTAACATTTTCACCACAAATTCACTTTTGCAGGTAAGCTGTTTCCTTATTTTAAACATTTTATTGAATGGGGTAGTGATCTCTTTCGCATTCACACCATGCCTTGCATCTGCTGCATTTGTAGAAGCCTTCTCATGGTTTTAGCCATCTGGAATCTTTCTTTTCCCTCACAATTTTGCTCTTCACAAAAGTGTCTCTCATGGAATGTGCTCTTCTAAAGGTTATCAAAGGTCTCCTAGATATTAATGTTCCTATCACTGGATCACTCCTGAGCGGATGCCAGTGTTTCCTTAATATAGATCTTATTTGGGCATGATGTCTATGATAATCAGTAATGAATCTGCATACTGTCTCTTTTTTATATTGTCCCTCTTATTTGGTTTGAAGAGAATATCATCTCTTTACATCTTGGTCACTCATCTTACTGCTTCAAATAAAATCTCCTCTGTAAAACCTCTCATTTTGAATCTAGTTACCAAATCTGTCACATTACGCTTGTACTCTTCTTCTGTACTACATGATCTCCTGATTCTCAAAAGTTCTTCATATGGTATTTCAGCTTTCAATGGAGTCGAATGAAAACTACAGGCATGCAACACACTTTTACCTGCACTAGGCTTCTGGTATAGTGTGGTGGTAAGTTTGTCTTGTTCTTCAATGAGTCTTAAATCTAAAAGTTCAATAGTCTTGGCACTCATATTACTAGTGATTTTCAAATTCAATTAATTATCATTAATTACTTCCACAAAACTCTAAGCTAGTTCTCTGGTGCCTCTCCAAATAATGAAAATATTGTCGATGTAGCGGACCCACAATAATATGTGTTGCATCCAATGTCTCATCTCCGGTCTACGGAGCACCTGCTCCTTCCACCAACCCATATGCAAATTCACATAGCTGGGAGTGAAGCAGGTGCCCATCGCAGTCCCTTGTTGTTACTCAAAAAGGTCATTGTTGAAAAGAAAAATATTTCTCGTCAGGCACCACTTAATCATTTTTATGAGCATTTCTGTATGTTCATAGAATTTTATGGATCTCAAACGTAAAAAGTGTCTAACAGCTTGTATGCCATCCTTGTGTTGTTTGCTCATGTATAAGGCAGAGATATCCGACGTCATCAATAGCATGTTTGACTTTCAATCTATGTCAAACACTCTTTTTAGGAAATCTGTAGTGTGCTTGATATATGAATGTAAGCCCAAAACCAAAGGTCTTTAAAATTCATCTATGTACTTAGAGGTATTTTCAAATAAACTTTCCTGAGCTGCTATGATGGGTCTACCTGGAGGTACCGTGGCATCCTTGTGAACTTTGGGACTCAGGTAAAAAATTGGAAGCTTAGGGTGGTCTACATTTAAAAATCTGTATTTATCAGTGTTAATAAGGCCTTCGTCTTGCCATCTTACTAAGTTTTTATGGAATCATCCTTAACCTGCAGATAGCAATGCTTTTCTATTTTTCTGTAACATGCAGTTATCACCTTTGTCGGAGCTATAAATATGCATATATATACATATATCTCAGGGAATATATGAGAGAGTGAATGTTTATGCGGTGTTATGGGCCCCACTGTCATATGGATATAGTTGTGGAAAAGGGATATTTGTACCTGGACGTCCAAAGCATATAGGAGAAGAAATTTTATTGATAGCGCTGGATCAACTGTGTGCCCTGAAAAATGTTTTAAAAGACTCAGACATGTTAACTTTTTTTTAAAAATGCTTTTTTGCGATAATCACTAATATTTGACATTGCAATGTGTGAATTGATAAAATATTCATTTGATTATAGTTACTGATGACTTTTTGACAAAGCCAATAGATTTGCTTTATATATGTTAGTAGTGCTTAACCCTTGATAAAGCCAATAGGCCTTATATTTTGGTGTTCTAACCCTTTGACAAAGGCAGGAGGTCTGCCTTACTTAAAATGACAACCTTTATCTCGTTACCTGACATAGTCAGCCATGCGCAGAGTGGATTGGGTGTTCTTTGGGCACTCACAGGGGTTAGAAGCAGGGCCGTGTGTGACAGGGGGTGGGCACCCGCGGCCAAAGGCCATGCACAGCATGGGGTTGGGAACCCGGGCGATTGGTTGTAGGGGTTGGTCAATGGCCAAGCCCTGCCCCGAACCCCATGACATGCACTGTGAGGTACAGCTTACTTTATGTTAAAAAACGTAGAAATTCACTGCAAAAAACAAAGGTTAAAGTAATGTTATAGTTAGGAATTGTAATAATATCTTACTTTACATAAAAAAAACTTGGGAATTCAGTGAAAAAAATAAAGGGTAAAGGGGCGTTGTTATAGTTAGGTGAAAATGTCAGTTAAAACATACCATTTTAAAATCACTGAAGTTCATCTGTTATAGTTATCTCAAGCAACTATAAGTCATGCCCTAAAGTAACTATAAGTCGTGCCCAAACAATGCACTGCTAATTACCTCCCATATTACATCACTCATGACATGTTCTATCACATCATTCATAAGATCACTGCAACTTCTGAAATGGCATGATTTATAAAAACACTTTGGATGGCGGCGGTGTGAGTTATAGTTCCTTTAAGTTACTTGAGATGACTATAACTGGTGAATTTCAGTGGTTAAAACAATATGCTACAACATCCATTCAACCTTTTTTTTTTTTACAGTAAATAGCTGGCAGCAGAAGGTGCTTGACCACGGAAAGCGGAAACTAAATGAGACACTTCTGTAGAAAATATTCTTGTCATGATTTTCTTCCTAAAACGCCCAAAGAGGTGTTTTTGTCTCTTCTATCACTTTTCTTTGAAATTTTACTCTTCTATCCTCGACCATTTCTAAAAACACCTTTTCTTCATTCCTTAACTCACAGGTAAGGTTGTTTTTAACTCTATCATCTAATGTTAGAATTTTATTTTCTATGAAAAATTCACCAAACGTTCTTGCTTCTTTCACTTTGTTTAGTTCAGAAACTATAGGAATCTTTGCAAAAATCTTATCTATATCAGTATAATAATATTCTAATCTTCCTGTCTTGTAAAATAGACTTGCTAAAACACTACATGTTATTCCATACGTCAAAGGAAGGTGATGATAGGTCACACCTTCTGCAACAGACGCATGAGCAATTGCATACAAACATAACAATCTCTCACATCCATTGTTTCTACATACTCATACAATAATTTAGTGAATTTTTTTTTTGAAAAATCTGTTATTGATTTGTCTTTATGTAACTCTGCACTACTTTTTAATATAGCTGTTTCCTGCATGTTAGCTCCCTTTTCTTTCTCTGTGTTATTCTTTAATATAGACGTTTCTTCTACAGCTAATCTAATTGGAATGGTGATTGCTAAGATAATCCATACGGTCATTAATAACCCTGTACAAAAGAAGCACATCTTACACCATCTACGTAAGCACTCACATCTACATGTTCTATTTTTAGTATCTACCATTTTGTTCTATTACCTATTCTATAATATGCACAGAAAATGTGTCACCACACCTCAGAAATGACCTCTTGGCCACCCTACGCTCTCACTTTGTCTTGTTTGGTACTTTCTTTAGTTCTTTTCAGAACTCTTTCTTGTCAAATCCAGTGTTTTGTACAGTCCGGTAGAAATTTGTTCAAATTTCTTTAAATTTGTTGCACTTCACCTTCACCCATTAGGTTGTAGCTTTGTTCCGGATTCTCGTGAGTGATCTCTTCTTCTTTGATATCAGTCAACGCAATGTATAGCCATTCAGGCGATTTATACTTCAGATTAGCTTTCTTTACTCTTTTTGTTTTCTGCAAGTGTTTTCCTCCTTGTCTTTCTTGTTCCTTTTGACTTGTTATTTCATTTACTTGTTCTGCATTCTTTCCATCTAACCTTATGATCTTGTATCTCAATCTTTTAACTTCGTGGGGCCAATTGTCTCCCTTTCTTGGCCTTTTCGGTTCACTTTCTTTTTCCTCTCTTTCTGTTCTCCAAGTTCTCTTTCTTGACTCTAGTTTCTGGTTTCTTTCTTCTCCACTTTCTTCTGACTCTGTTTCAGTCCTTTCTTTATTGTCTCTTATCTTAAATTTTAGAATTTCACTTCCTTCATCTGTTTTTGATTTTCCTCGTGTTTTCCTTTGATCACCTACTTCTGTCCCTCCTCGTGTTTCTTCCGAATTTGTGTCCAATCTCTCTATCTGTTTCTGAATTTCCCTGTTCCTTTGTTCGTCGATCTGTCCCTACTGCTCCTCGGGAGTCTTCCGATTCTTCTACCTTTCTATTTGAAACTGTCCCTTCTTCGTCTATTAATATAATTTCTGAAGGATCTTCACCATAACTTGTACTTGGTTGCTCACTGTTACTGTCTTTTTGCTCAGTTTCTTCTTTTATGCTATCAAATTTCCAATTTCTTTTCAGATTTTCATCACAATCAGAATGCTCTGTATCAGATGCTGAACTAGTGTCTGATATTTCCAGATGTCGACTCACATGTCGATCTTCAGATTCTGGAACTTTTGCTATTTCCTCCTCTCCTCCTGTCGTTACACTTGTACTTGGGTCTTCCAGATGTCGACTTACAGGTCGATCTTCAATTTCTGGAGCCCTGTTCGTCTCTTCCGCTGCATCAGATGCTGAACTGGTATCTGATATTTCCAGATGTCGACTCACAGGTCGAGCTTCAGGATCTGGAACTCTGATGGTATGGCTGACATGTACCCAGTGTTTTACTCCTGCACATTTGACTGCAGTTGTTGTCACCAGGATCACTTGTCGTGGTTGGTCCCAGTGAGGAACCAAACAGTTTCTTCTTCGGTGGACTTTTATGCGGACCCAATCTCCTGGATTCAAGTCATGAGCTGGTTTTCTTTCAAGAGTGGTCGCATCCGGTCCAACCTGATGAAACACAGAACGTACCACATCAGCCAATCCTTTGCAATAATCCAACACGAGATCATCAGTTATAGTCAGTAGTTTGTTGACAGGTACATGTGCTTGCCTCATTGCTCGTCCCATGATTATTTCGTGGGGACTAAGTCCTGTCTTTCTTTCAGGTATGCTTCTGATAGTCATTAAGACCAATGGCAAGGCATCTGGCCATTTGAGTCCTGTGGCTTGACACATTTTCCCTAGCCTGTTCTTTATTGTTCCATTCACTTGCTCTACTATTCCAGAAGCCTCTGGTCTGTATGCACAGTGCAATTTCTGTTTAATACTAAGTGCTTCACAAATCAGTTGAATTAATTCGTTTTGAAAATGTGTTCCTCTATCTGTTTCAATCGTTACTGGAAAACCATACCTTGGAATGAATTCTCGCAGCATAAGTTTAGCTACTGTAATTCCATCATTCCTTCTGGTTGGGTATGCTTCCACCCAACGGGAAAACAAACAGACGACTACAAGAACGTATCTTAGTCTATTGCTGGGGGACATTTCTATAAAATCCATCTGCATTCTCGTGAAAGGACCTCCCTCTCGTCCTATTGTTCCTAGACTCACTACTGTCTTTCTTCCTGGATTTAGCTGTTGACAGATAAGACATCTTTGACAAAGACTCTGAGCTATGGCTCTGAATTTTGGATTATACCATGTTTGTCTAAAAAGTCTGATCATTGCATCTCTTCCAATATGTGCTTGTCCATGGTACATCCGTGCCATGTCAGAAATCATGCTATCAGGCATAACTGGTCTTTCATCTCTGTAAACCCAAACATCATTTTCCTCCCGTTTTCTGCATCCTGCTTTTATCCAGCTATCTTTTTCCTCATCATCTGCTGCTTCCTGTAATTGTCTCACCTCATCCCATGTCTCGACAGGGTTAGTAAAAAGCAAAGGACATGAAATATGCTCTCTTTCTCTGTTTCTGTATAGTGAGACTACATTTTTGGCACAGTACTGAGCTATTTCATCAGCAAACTTATTACCAACAGTTATGTAGTCTTCCCCATTTTTATGTGCATTGCACTTTACCACCGCAATCTGTTTAGGCAGCTGTATCGCCTCAAGCAACTTTTTCACAAATTCACCATTTCTTATTGGGGTTCCTGCAGACGTCAAGAAACCTCTCTGGGACCAGATCTGCCCAAAATCATGAACCACTCCAAAGCCATATTGGCTATCCGTGATTACTGTGACTCGGATATTCTTTCCCAATTTGCATGCTTGAATTAGAGCAATCAACTCCGCTACTTGGGCAGAACGTATCCCTCTCAAACAAGATGCTTCCATTACAGCAGCTACTGTGCAAACTGCATATGCTGCACTCAGAACTCCATCATTCGTTCTCAAACATGAGCCATCCACGAACAGAATATAATCTGATTCCTTTAAAGGCTCATCCCGTATATCGGGTCTCGGTTTTGTACAATACTCAAGTACATTCAGACAATCATGGTCAACTTCGTCCATTTCAATTACACTCTCTTCATCTGGCAATGATGTTGAAGGATTCACATTTATGCATCTGTCAATGGTGACATTGTCTGCACTCAAAATTACTTTTTATTTTTTTTATTTTTTTATTGAGAGTTCATAGATCTTACACACATTCCATGATATTATAGAAAAATACATATTCCAGAATATTAAGGAGAAAAATAATTAACTTCGATCTAAAGTGCAAAGTGCAGAGATTAAAAAATTTCACAGATACTCATTTCACAAAATGTTTTAGCAGTACAATCAAATTATACCTAAAATACAAAAAAAAAAAAAAAAAAAAAAAAAAGAATCCTATTAAAATCAGGTACAAATACAAACTTATGGCGAATAAATACATAGAAAGATCACATTAAGATAAAATACAATGATACCAAAACCAAGTAGGTACCCACGTACCCTTTCTATCTGTATACCAAAATACAATATGTTATCCTATATTTCAAAGATACTCCAATATTTCTCATACCTTCTTAATGTTCCTGATCTTATTGCATATTTCCTTTCCAATTCTTGTACTTTGGTTAATTTTGCCCTCCAAGCATTAAAAGTGGGTATCTTCTCTGTTTTCCAGAGTTGCAAAATTAAAGATCTTGCCAATAATGCTACTATAAACAAGCATTCTTCATATTCGGCAGTATCAGAAGAACATCCCAAAACCGCAATAGATTCATCAAGTGAAATATGGGGATCTATTGTAAATCTAAGATATTTCTCGATCTCCCCCAAAAACTCTGAATTTTTGGGCACTTCCAAATAATATGCGTCCAAGTGCCTTTCTCTGCACAACGAAAGCATTTATCTTCAATTTGCGGATATAATTTATGAAGAAAGAAGGGTGTTCTATATATTAACCATTTCGAATAGAATTGCATACGTTTGAAGTTCGCCCCTCTAAATATACATGCATTAAACGTATTTAACCTATTCCACGTTGATTGAAGAATCTGTATCTCTTCCACTTTCCTCCATTTATCCCAAACTTTTTCATATAATGAAGAAGACTTATTCTGATCGACTATCTTAACCCAATCACTAATCTTTCTATATATAGGACAGTTAAGGGCTTCACTAATACTAAATTTATAGTCCAAATTTTCTATATTTAATTTTTCCAATATAGGTTTTAATCTAACAAATGACCACTTTAAAATTATATTGGAATGCTGGAGGCCCATTTCAATTTCCATCCAGGTTTTCCAACAATTCCCCCTAATAAAATCCTGAATTTGGACGTAACCATTTTCTTCCCATAGCCTTAATATATTATTTGCTAGAATACTTATTTCCCCGTATGTATGTTCGAAAGTCTGGTTGAGTTATTAATTCTTAAAATATCATAATACGCTAAAAGCTGTGTTTTTTGTTTAAATAACCACTGTAAGGTCTTATAACGAACTTTCTTAGGGTACTTCGTAACTCTTGTAGGGTCCCTAATATTATATTCCTTTAGGATCTTTTTCATAAAAAAATTATCTGCCTCTTGAGGATCTGAAAAAAAGAATCTAAAACTATGATGTAAAAATGTCGCATAATAATAATTTCTAATATTCGGAAGAGATAAACCTCCTTCTTCCACAGGATAGTTTAAAGTGCTAAGTGCTAACCTTGATACCTTATTTGCCCATAGGAAAGAGGAGAACATACTATCTAACTCTTTAAAAAAAGAGGACTGTATTGCGCAGGGAGCAGCACTAAAAAGAAAATTAAACAATGGAAGGATAGACATTCGAATTAACGCAGCTCGTCCTATTATTGACAATGGGAGCTGATTCCAGCGTGTTAACTGAGAGCTCACCTTTTTCAATAATGGGGTATAGTTTAAAGAAAAAAGATCTTCTACTTTCTCTGTAACAAAGATCCCTAAATATCTCTTTGGACGAGTATTGTACGAATGTCTAAATTCTAATAATAAAGTGTTCACACCACAGTTACATAATATAATTTCTGTTTTAGTCTTATTAATTTTATAGCCTCCTATTTCTTGGAAGTCTGCAAAAACTCTCATCACTTCCACCTGAGTGTCTATGTTCGAATTCAAGAAAAGTACAATGTCATCAGCATACAATTTTATATTCGTCATTCCTTGCACCGGAGCTGTATGTGCTCTTTTTCCTTGATTGCAATTGCTAAAGGCTCTATAAAAAGAGCAAATAAAATCGGTGAAAGGGGACAGCCTTGCCTGGTACCTCTATTTATTTGGCACGTCCCTATCTTAACAGAGTTAACTAATATTTGTGCCTGAGAGTTTGTATAAAGTTGTTTTAATAAAATTATAAACTCTTTTGGAAAACCAAACTTTGCTAAAATCGTAAAAAGACAATTCCAAGAAACAAGGTCAAATGCCTTTTCGGCATCTAAAAACCATATCTGTGCCTGAACCTTATTAACATTAAAAAAATCCAAAGCTTCTAATAAAAAATTTGTATTAGTATAGAGCTGTCTCCCTGCTATAAAACCACATTGATCCGTTCCAATAAGTGACCCCACCATCTTATTTAATCTATTGGTAATCAGTTTAGTAAAAATTTTGTAGTCAGTATTCAAAAGGCTTATTGGCCTATAAGAATTCACATTTTCACTGTCTTTATCTTTTTTAAAATACTGACCACTACTGCAATACGAAAAGATGCTGGCGGATCGCCTCCATGTAATAAAAAGTTTGCGAGTCTTAAAATTTCAGGGCAAAGTATTGTAGCAAATGTTTTAAAAAATTCCCCAGGAATGCCATCCTCCCCGGTAGCTTTACAATTAGGTAAAGAGCTGATAACCGCATCTAGTTCTTCCTTCGTAAATTCGGCTAGCAGCAGCTCTTTAAAGTTATTTCCCAAAGTTGGAATAGGCAGTCCCTGCAAGAATTCATCAATTGTTTCTACAGGAATCTGATCAGATGTCTGATATATATCTTTATAATGATTAAGAAAAACCTCTCCTATTAAAGACGTGGTATTTACACGGGTTTTAGTTACTTTATCTTGAATATGCTCAACTCTATTTCGAACTTGCTTCTCCTTTGCTTGCCAAGCTAGCAATCTTCCTGTATATTCACTATCTTCGTAACTAGTCTGGAGGTATAACCTACTTGACATATCCCCTAATTCGTAGTAAAATTCCCTCATTCTCATTTTTGCATTCAATACTTTTTGTCTGGTAGCTGGGGTCCTATTTCTGAAATATTCCTGATTTGCATGGGCCAGACTATTTTCTATCACCATTCTCTCCTCCTTCTTAGCCTTCTGCTTTGGAATCTCTTTGGAGGTAATTATGCCTCTCAGAGTGGCTTTAAATGCCTCCCATATTATATTAATTGGTGCGGAATCCTTATTTATATTAAAAAAGGAGCTAATCTCCTTTTCTATTTCTACGCACCATTGTTTCTCAGCTAAATTAAGTTTATTAAAATACCATCTCCTTGATGATTCATCCTCTAACTTATCTAACATAATTTCCAACTTAATGAGGGCATGATCTGAGAAGGCATTTACTATATGCTCGTATTTACTAACTTCAAGGTTCTGAGAAGTGAGAAAAAAGTCTAGCCTAGATGCTGAATCATATTTTGCCGAATGACAAGAATATTCGCGTTTAACCGGATTATTATGGCGCCAGCTATCCAGAATGTCTAGATCCGACTTACAACTCGACAAAGCAATAGCAACTTGTGGTTTATTTTGTCTCCGGTCTTTTTGGTTGAATCAACCACAGGATTTTGTAAAAAATTAAAATCACCACCCCATATAATCTGACCCGGTATACCAAATAAAGCTTGCTTTAACTGTAAAATAGGGAGTGGATCATCAGGGACTGGTGCGTAGATTGTAGCTAATATAAGGTTTGTCTGGTCTATTTTCCCTGATACGAATGTCCATCTACCACTCTTATCTGAATGTGAGGCTTCAACCTGAAATTGGACGTGCTTACCTATAAAAATACTCACACCTCTCTGAGCTACCCCCGACACCGATGAACAGTAAAATCCTGTCCAATTTTTTAGCATTTTTCCAGCATTTATTAGAGCCCGGAAATGTGTCTCTTGTATAAAGATCACATCTGGGTGATAACCTTTTAGCCAACTCTCTATCGCACAAGTTTTACGTCTATTATTTAAACCATTGGCATTTAGAGACAGAATCAACAATTTCTTCCTGCTCATATAAAAACTATCTTTCCAAAGTGGAAATTATGCGGAGTATACCAAATATGCATATTCTACCCTTTCTAAATCTCTAATAAGAGCATAGCTAACTACTTTACGCACCAAGACGCCCCCAAATATTTTAAGTAAGCTTCACAAATACTAAACCAGTACACCATCATGCATATGATAACATTTGTGCAAAGTATGCAAAAAATATAAAACACATATCTGCTAGCCAACTGCACTATAGTGCCAATTCCACTAAATATATATATAAATATGGTTAAATACAATCACGCACTTGTTGGACCAATATACTTTAAAAATAGATATAAAAAAAAAACCCCTACACTTTCAATAGTGCAAATAGGCATAAAGTGCAAATCACGCAAAAAAAACCAAAAAAATACAATATACAGTACAATTGTAACTATTGTGCAAAATATGCATTAAAGTGCATTACGATGCAGCATTTCATGTGTAACATATTGTTTCTATTGTGCAGTGCCACAACTTACTCCTAACCCTGTAGAATAATTACTGTGCGCATCACTTAATCTCCTCTTGATGGAAATAATCACATACATTTTTTCCCCCTTTATGAACTCTCTTTTTTTATTGCATCACCCCCACCACCACCCACCCAACCCACCCTCTCCAGAAGAAGGGAAGACCCCTCCTTCCCCACTGACTTCCCCTCCTTCTCCCTTCTCTTAGCGGATGCCATCTTGTTGCATCCTAATGCGACTCCTGACTCACCTTTGCAACCGCCCCGAGATGAACAAAACTCTTAACCCAGACATCTTAAACATTTACTCACATATGACTAATCAAATATTCGAGGAACTTATAAATACAAAATCTCCCTTTCCTTATGTAGTATTAAGGCCCTCCAGAAGGTTCTGGGCTTCTAAAATATCCGTTAGGATAAAAAACTTTCCTTTGGCTAGAACTTTTAATTTAGATTGTTGCACAATCATTGCCTGTGCCCCTTTGGCTTTAAACGGATCAATCATTTTAACAAAGTTCTTGCGTCTAAGGGCTGATGCTGCAGACATATCAGAGAAGATTTTAAAAATTTTAATTTCATCAGTTGTAAATGTTCTCCTTGATATAGCTGTACTTAGGATTCGCTCCTTAATTCTATAATCCGAAAAGTTTATCAAGATTGTTCGTGGATACTTGAGATTCACAGGCTTATGTGCAGGTACCCTATGGGCTCTGGTAATCGTGAGGTCCCCTTGTAATTCCGGAATTGCTTTTTTCAACAGGGACTCTGTCCATTTTACCATTTCTGCCCCCTCCAGCCCCTCGGATACTCCCACCAAGCGTAAATTTGATCTCCTATTATAATTCTCAAGGCCTTGTAACTTTGAATCCATCTGATACTTATTTTTATTCAACACCTGGAGTTCCTCTTGCATAACAACAATTTTGTCCTCAAGATCTGAAACACGAACCTCCAATTCTGCGATCCTTATAGGTAAATTGCCCAGTTTTTCCTCCATCTTTAATAGTCTATCATGCAGCTGGGATATTTCATATACTTGCGACGCCTTCAGATCTCTTACCTCTTGTAAAATAGTTATAAACATTTCTTGTACTGGGGTATTGTAATCGGCTTTATTTTCCCTCTTTCCTTGTCCCGGGCTTTTGCCAACTCTCACAGAATTGGGGGATATTTCTTTTCCCTTTTTCCCCTTTTTCCGTTTTTTCTTTTTCCCCTGCTCTGATTCTGGTTCTGATTCCGATTCTAGTTCTAATTCCGCTTCTGAATCAGATATGGACGTCGAATCCAGCTCATCCGGCTTGTCTGCAAATTTCTGACTCCCATTCTCCTTTTGCGCAGTCTGAGGAGGTACTTGACCCTCCGATAACAGAGGCCGGTTGCTCAGAGATGGTTCCCCATAAATCACAGCATTTATTTCTAAGTTCATTTCTGCCGGATCTGGGATAACGTGTGATTTGAATTGCGACTGTAGGTGTGCTGTACAAACTGAGGAGGTGTGAGCAGGGTAGTCAGGGATATACAGCAATTTCTGACTTTGTATATCCTGCGATTTTTCCCCCTGACCTCTTAAATCTTCCACACTACGCTCCTCCCTATTCACAAGAGGAGTACTAGTCGGTAAGTCCCGTACACCTAAGGTACTGCCAAAGAGAGGGTACTGTTTCCTTTTCACCACTTTATCCTCCATCCTCAATATGTCCTCTGCTACTTCATCTGCTCCTTCACCCCCCTTTCCTGCCTCCTCTTCACCCCCCACAGCCAACATACTCAAATCAGTTGAAAGTCCCGACATACTCTGCTCTTCTTCCAAATTTTTATCAGCAGCGTCCTGAGTATTCTTCTCAGTATTCTTCTCAGCCAGAGCCAGTTTTTTTGCTTTAAAATCTAATCTCTGCTGAGCATTTCTTCTCCCTCTTCTGACTTCCTTGGGTGCTAACACAGGTGTCGGTGGCGATTGGCCAGATTTTAAAAACTCTCTCCCAATTACTTTTTCATACCTAGTCAGCCGACTATGTGTCATATATTGGGTTTTGGTTGTTGTCAAAAGAATTTCCACAGAATGAGGGACATATACTCTTAGTGGATATCCCATCACAATGCCTTCACTCTGCTCCAGACTTACACAAGTAGCAGCAACTGCTTTCAAACATCCAGGCAACGCTTTTGCTACTGGGTCTAAGACAGCTGAAAAATATGCAATGGGTCTTTTCATGTTTCCGTGTCTCTGCACTAGGACTGAAAACGAACACCCATCTCTTTCACTACAATACAACTCAAAATCTTTTTCATAGTCAGGCATTCCTAATGCCGAGGCTTCACACAGTTTTGTTTTTAGTTCTCTGAATGCTTTCATTTCCTCATCATTCATTTCAAAAGGATCTTTAACATCCTTCTTTGTCAATCTCTGTAATGGTTTTGCAATTAATGAAAATCCACTTATCCATTGTCGACAATATCCAACCATTCCTAGGAACATTCTTACTTCTCTCTGTGTCATTGGAGCTCTCATTCCTTGAATTATTTTTATCCTTTCAGTCGTTACCTTTCGCACTCCTTTTCAATCTTATGTCCCAAATATTGGACCTCTTGTTGACAAAACTGTAATTTTGATGGGGACACCTTATGTCCTCCTTTTGCTAAATGATTCAGCAAAGCAATTGTGTCAGTAACACATGCTTCCTTTGTTTTTGATGCCACCAATAGGTCATCAATATACTGAACCATCACAGATTTTTCTGGCATTTTTAAATCTTCCAATGATTTCTTTAGAATCTGATTAAAGATCGAGGGGCTTTCTGTATACCCCTGAGGAATTCGGCACCATGCCAAAATACGCTCTCCGAACCTGAACGCAAATAATGGCTGGCTATCTGGATGTAATGGGATAGAGAAAAATGCATGGCACAAATCAATAACTGTGTACCATTCTGCTTCGCGTGGAATCTGGTATAGAATTACAGCAGGGTTTGGTACTATTGGGCAGCAAGGCACAACAATTTTGTTTACCTTTCTCAAATCCTGTACAATTCTATATGTTCCATTCGGCTTTTTCAGTCCCATTATAGGTGAATTACATGGGCTGCTCATTATTTCTCTCAGAATTCCTTGTTCAATCATTTTATTTATTACAGGTGTTATTCCTTCAATTATTTCTGGTGTCAATTTATACTGTGGCGTATTTGGGTAACTTGTTCCTTCTTTAACAGAGATTTTAACAGGGTCTACTCCTTTCATTAACCCTATATCTTCACCCGTAAAATCCCACACTTCCTGTTTCACTGTTTCTTTCAGTTCAATTGGGATTTTCTCTACGTCAAACACAGGGAATAAATCACTCACTTCTGACTCTAAATTTACCAATGTCATTTTATAGAGTACATCTTCATCTGGGGTTTGAAATGCAATCCCATCTGGAGTACAATAGATGGTGCAGTTCATCTTGCAAAGTAGATCGCGTCCTAATAGGTTCACAGGACTGCAATCACACACCACAAATCGGTGCATATCACTGAATGGTCCAATCTTTACCTCCACTAATTTGGTAAGAGACGCCCCAATTTGCTGATTCGAAACACCCACGACTTGGATATGTTCACCTGAGAGAGGAAGGTTTGGAATTTCCACTGATCTAACAGTAGAACGGGTAGCTCCAGTGTCCACAAGGAATGTTACATTTGCACCATTCACTTCTCCATCCACAAATGGACCTGCTTGATCTACCTCTAGAGTTGCGCCAAGCACGCACTCTTCCTCCTCTCCTAGGCACCGTCATAAACTTTCATCCGACTCATCACCATCCTGTCGTAGCCAGTACTGAGATATGGCAGCTGCGCGCGGCAATTGTGTTACCTGCTCTCCTCCGTAGAATCCTGTTTCTGCACTGTATCTCTGTGGAGTTACACTCTTGGGAAGTGGTGGTTGAGGCACCTGACTTTGCTGAGTAACTACCTGTGGTTGCTGCAGCTGTTGGTAACTCACCTCACTCTGCACCTGTGGATTTAATTATTGATTTTCCGCATTAGTTTTGGGAGGGAATTTACACCCGTTTCTCCAATGTCCTAACTTTCCGCAGTTGTGGCATGGCCACTTTTTCTTTGCCTCCTCTATACTCATTTGACCTTTTCCTTTACCTATATTTGGTCTGGATTTCGTCTGTCCTGCCTCATTAACTTGATTATTCAATTGAGCTTCTTGTTTTTCTGCAACTTTCACCTGTGCCCACATTGCTTTCTCTTTCAATTTACGCTGTCTACTCTCAATGTCATCACTGCAGTATTTAGCATATCTCAAAACCTCATCTACCGTGCTATTCGGCCAACAAATCATATGTTGCTTAATCATTTCACTTATCTCTGGTTTTAACCCATAAACAAACCTATATACGAAATGGCTCATGTCCTTTTCATTTAATGTCTCATAGCCACTATACTGTTTAAAAACTAACAGTAGTCTTTCATAGTACGCGTGTACAGATTCTTTACTCTCCTGTGTGGTTCTGTCGATTTTTACCCAATCCGTTTCTTTGGGTGGGATTTTATTTTTCAAAAAGGTAATAACTTGGTCATATTTCCTCATCACTTCTGGTCCTGGCGCTCCTGTTTTAGCGTCTCTTGGATATTCTACAGTTGGCCAATCAATAGTAATCTTACATTCTGTCCACAAATCAGCTGGTACTACTATGTCAAATAATCCATCCAAATCTATCCATAACACCTTCGAAACCTTAACAAACCTCTCCACTTGTCTGTACCATTCTACTGGTTTTTCTCTCAATTTTGGGAAGTCATTTGTGAATGACAATATATCTTGTCTAGACCATGGGACATGCACATAACTACCTCCTGGAGTTTCTCTCATCGGGTACTCCCTTACAATTGATTCCTTGTCTGTCACCGCAAAAGCCAAAGACGCTTTATCGGTCGTTTTCTCATTCCTTTTAGTCCACCTGCTTCTCCATCTATCCACATCACCCCATTTTCTCAGCAAAACAATTAATTCTTTTATTTGGGTTAACCGTCCTGATGTATTTAAATTTTCTATATCTTTCTCGTAAAAATCTACTCTATATGGTTTCTGCAAACTTCTCACCTTTACAAATTCTACTCCTAGTTCATTTGCTGTTTCTTCTAATTTGTCATGTAAATTTCTAGCTCTCCATGTAATGCTCTTACATAACAACATTATCTCATCATCCTGATAAGTTTTCAATTTTTCTGTACCAATTGTCCCTAAGATCAATTCTTCCATATCTATTTTTAACCTAATTACATCTAATGGTTTTGATTCTGTCTCTTTCGTTTTCAGGGTTTTCATCCATTCATTCAATTCATCCGGAGTCGGACCTACAGGTGTACTATTTAATTCTATCCAATTTTTACTTCTCTCTGGTGTCTCTGACGCAGACTCAGTTCCCATAGGAATCCTCCTAAACTCATTCTCATTTACCGTCAAATTAGTAGGTGGGCTTGGTCTATATGAACTGACCAGATTTCTTGCACCTTCATTGTCTAATTCCATCCCTTCTTTCCTTCTTTGCAAGTTTGAATTCATAGGAATGACTAAAGAATGCTCTTCTATCTTCTGATTCTCAAAAACTGGTATTACTGGACCTATTGTTACGGGTACAGTTACAGCTTCCATATTCATTGTCAATTCTCTTATCTTTTCAGTAAATTCTCTTGTGGTTTTTGCTAATTCAGTTGTATTGTCACTTTCAACCTTCTCGCTTTGTGGGGTTTTCAATTGATCTTGTGACCTATTTATCTCATCTCTCCGTTCGGGATTTTTATTCCTCCCAGTTTCCATTGGCGGTGCATTAGGTGTCACCACCGCAGAATTCTGTTGGTATGGAGGTGGGTTTCTGTTTAAAATATCTTCCAGCAATTCATCTTCCGTCTCACTACCACCATACCCGTACCTTTCAGTAACTAAATACTTCTTTTTCTCTGTCCATTTTCTCCTTGCTTCTTCCTCAACTGTAAAAGCTGGAAATAAACCTCCTGTCATGTTAGCATATCTCCAACGCTTTATTCTGTCCTCATGATTCACTCCCCATAACCTTCCGGGTACAAACTCATGATTTTTAATCCTCTGAATCTTTCTCGTTCATACATCTCATCTTCCCATTCACTTAAAGCTTCAAACTGTGTTGGTCTAGGTTTAGGCTCAAGCATCGTCATCTTCTCCCTCAAATTCCGAAGTACCGCTTCACTAAATGAACCATTCTCAGGAAATGCTAATACTCCATCATTTTGAGTATATTTAGTCCAATTTTCTAACCATATGCAGGTATGATATCCGTATTTCAGCATCATATGCGAAGCTGGTGATTTCGGCGGAGGAATTACTTGTCCCTCTCTAGTCACTACCTTTTTGTCTTTTTTAAAAAGTTCTTAATTTTCGCCATCCACGACGTTTTCTCTCTACCATACTCATAATAAGCCATAATTCACAATCTCTTTCCTTTCTCAAAGTCCGCAACTCAACACTATTCTCTATGCGTTATTCGGACCTATCACAGCGCGACTCACACCAACGCTCCAATCCGAAGCTTCTACGTCACAGCTTATTCAACCAATCCTAGCGCGTCTCACACCAACGCACCAATCAGAGCGTCTTCTGTATAACTAGTGCACTGTCCAATCCCAGCGCGGCCTTTGTCAACTTTAGTTCTGCTCCTGACCCCTCCTTTACAAAATTTATTGGCAATTTATTTTTCAACTGTTCTTGGTTAGTTATGACATTAAAAACACATTTCCATTGTCTGATTTCGCTAACAAAAGTGACAGTTTTATTCTATTTTGCAAGAATACAGTTGCGTTCGATAAGTGTAGCACTTCCCTCTACCTTACCCTTCTTTCAAGCAAGGGGTAAACCCGTTTCTCTGGGGATAAAACACATGTGGAGAGTACACTGCTCCTGAGAATTAAGGCCAGAGTTTCACAAGAAAACCGGTTGCTATTTCACTCACACACCTTTTATACGGAAAATGTCCCTATCATAACACAACCTGTGTTATCACAAATATGAACTCAGACAATGCACTATTCCATGTGACTTCTCTTGCCACACGTGTCCACTTCCTACTTCCCGGAAGCTTCAAAACCTTTTACTTACATATAACGTAATACCATACAACATGAAGTGTTATACATAAAAATAACCAATAATCAATAATCACCAAACTAATCTATAGTAACCATAACTCTGCTACCAAGAAATCTGATCCAGCGCTATCAATAAAATTTCTTCTCCTATATGCTTTGGACGTCCAGGTACAAATATCCCTTTTCCACAACTATATCCATATGACGGTGGGGCCCATAACTCCGCATAAACATTCACTCTCTCATATATTCCCTGGATTTCATCCGTTTTACTTAGGAGAAAACAGTAAATGATTTGCTGGAAGGAGACGGGATACCTTTTAAAACGACATAATACTTCTCAAACTTTAAGGTATTCCGCTCATTGGTCGATGGACCAACTAGTAGGAATCAGTTGATGGTGATTAAGACCAGCTCAATCACTATAAACCTTTTAAACATTTACATTTATCATTGAGCTAAAGAACCACAGACTCATTGTTTTAAAGATAATAAAGTTTATTTAATTTTTAGAAGCATGAATAAGTTTCAAATTTATTATTCAGATGAATACATTTATCATCATTATAAGAATAAATTGAAATTGCAATGCATACCAATTAGATGGAAAAACAAAGTTCGTCACAGCAATGAATTCAGATCACAGCATAGAACTCCCGAAAAACTGTCTATCTGTCCTGTAAAACAGGCCTTCTCGACGGACCACCTATATGGTGTTTCCCGCCACAATCCAGTTCTTTTCCCCTTTAGTATTTAAGAATAAAAAGGTCTAATAATATTAAAAATGGAAAGTCTATTAAAAAGCAAAAGTTTCCCCAGCAGCAGCGTTCCGTGCTCAACAAAAATATAAAACAGCAGCAGCAGCAGCTCTCCCCTCCCTAAGAGTAGGTCTTCTTATACCCTAATACTAGCTTACTAAGTGAAAATGTTACATCTTTGGGGGCGAGATTCTCTCTAATTGGTCCATTTGGGGTCAGTATACATCTCATTATGAATATCCTTGCTCCAACCAGTTCTTTGTGGAAAGTTCATACTTCTGTCGTTTCTCACGGGTTCATGACATTACCCATCCGCACATTGGTCTCTATCTGTATCCTTTTTCTGATACTTTAAATTGAACAGTTCATTGTTTATTCACGTATTCACTGCAACTTCTCACGCTTTTCGCTATGTCCTTCTTTGGCACACGTTTGTATAATAAGGTCATCGTAGCCTTGACCACGCTTCCATCCTAGGCTTTGGGACGGTCACATGATCCCTTTGTTCACAGCTTTTCTCACTCTCGGAAACCATCTTGCGCCTGCGTACTCTAGCTTGTTTGCCTCAGCAGCCATTTTTACATCGCGGCACAACAGGCCTAAGCGAACTATTATAAGGATAAACAGAACATAGTTAAGAATAAAGAATATAAGCCTTTTCGTTTCCCTCCCATCATTCTACGTACCCCAATTAAGTGTTACCTAGCAAAAGCGACATATAAAGCTATTTCTTACTTACCAACCGCTTTACTTTGCCACCACACAGTTTATTTCCAAGCACAAATCATGCAATTATTATTCTAATTAGTACGCAAATCATTAGGTTTATGTTATCCACGTTAACAATTGTAAGTAAATTAGTTTGCACAGATATGGCGTGTTACCCATAACCCTTATCATGACATATACATGGTTGGTTATTTACTGAGACAAACCTGTGTGTTAATTATTCAACATAAATATTAGGAGGTTAAAAAAAACTTTTTTTCGTTTACCCTGCTCCATCACAGTGCAGCCATAGAACCAGCCACCAGGGGTCTCTGCACTATAGCTGAAAAACATGTAGCTTCATTCGGGTCATTTATTTATTTGGTGTTTTATATAGCGCGAACATGACCCTAAGTAGGGTATCAGAGCGCTTTACATTTACATCTTTAACTTAGAACAACATGAACGTCAAGTAGGTTTAGTAACAATACTCCATGTACAGCAAATTACAAGAGAACAGTTATGTTACCAAGTCATAAGTAATCGTACATTGATATGTGGGAGAAACATTAGAGTTTTAACATTCAGATATACAAGACCAAAATGAGGTTAATGTTCGATGAGAGGTAGCAAAAGTATGATCAAGAAGGATCAGTGATAATGTCTAGACTTCTGAGATTATGTAAGAAATGTGCTCATATAGAAAGATTTGGCTTCATTTTTTAATGCAGCGATGGACGAAATTCTTCTAATGTTCGGGAGGAGAGCGTTCTATATTCTTGGCGCTGCACCAGAGAAAGCTCGGTCATAAGTTCTTTTCTTATGGAAACGGGCCGGTTTCAGTAATAGATCTCCATGACTCCCGGTAACACGGCATCCTCCAGATAGAGTGATTTTCTGGGCTAGGTACACAGGTGTTTTGTAATGTATCGCTTTGTGAGTGATACATGCCATTTTTAGTTGAATTCTTGCTTCGTAAGGCAACCAGTTAAGCGCTTTCAGATGAGGGGTGATGTGGTTGAATTTTCTGGAGCCAGTTATAAGTCTTGTGGCCGCTTTAAGACAGGCTTTCAGAGGCGCTGTTGAAATCCTGGGAAGACCAGCTAGTGTTGTGCAACCATACCCGATCCTTGAAATGACTAATGCCTGGACTGCTGTTTTAAGGTCTGAGTTGCTTATAATATGTTTCAGCTTTCTGAGGTAGCTTAAGTGGAAGCGGGTGTTTTTTGCCATTGTGTTAATATGTGATAGCATGTTCAGGTTTTTGTCTAGCATAATTCCCAAGGATTTGGAAGAGTCTACAATCCTCGGAGTACAGTTTAATGCTGTGATCAGGTTGGCCCACTCTAGGATGTTCGTAGCGCTTTTCTGGGGGGAAATCAGAAGGAATTCGGTTTTATGCGGGTTAAGTTTGAGGTGATTGCTGGTTAGCCAATGGACGGTTCTTTTTAATGCTTGGTTCATGATACCTATCTCTTCTATCGATGTGATTTTGATGTAAAGCTGCGTGTCATCAGCGTACATGTGGAAGGAGATGTTTGCTTGTTGTAGGGTTTCTGTGAGTGGCTCTACGTATAGATTAAAAAGAGCAGGGGATAGTGTTGAGCCCTGAGGAACACCAATATCATTTCTGGATGAGGCTGATAATGTTTGGTTGACTATGAATTTTTGCGATCTGTTCTCTAAGAACGAGCTAAACCACTTTAAGACTGTACCCTCAAATCCCATCCTATTTTTCAAGCGATCTAGTATTTTAGCATGGTTTACCGTATCGAATGCCGATGAGAGGTCGAGCAGGATTAGGAGACAAGTTTCGTTGCCGTCGAGGGCAAGTAGAGCGTCGTCCACGATGTGCAGAATTGCTGTTTCAGTACTGTGGTTTGGTCTAAAACCTGACTGGAAGTCATTCAACAGATTGAATTCAGAGATATGTAGGCTCAATTGTTGTTGTACACATTTTTCCAGGACTTTGGCTAGCATGGGAATGTTTGTTACTGGTCTGAAATTGTTAGGGTCTGATGGGTTCTCTGTTGGTTTTTTAGGATTGGAGTGACTTGCCCTGTTTTTAGGCAGTCTGGTATTGAGCCTTGTGATAGCGATGCGTTAATGATCCTTGTCCATGAAGGGATGAGCAGATGGTTTATTGTAGACCAACA
Source organism: Calotriton arnoldi (assembly GCA_963921515.1). Lineage (NCBI taxonomy): Eukaryota > Metazoa > Chordata > Amphibia > Caudata > Salamandridae > Calotriton > Calotriton arnoldi. The sequence goes on from CAWUFW010000140.1 coordinate 3,578,368, forward strand.
ATTTGCAGGTAGCGGATCGTTGTAATGATAGTTTGGTTTAATGGTCGAGATAATCTTTGCTATATCTAAGTCACTAAATGGTTTGAATTCTGACCAAGAAGCATTATTTTTGGGCGTTTCCCGGGCTGGTTGAAAATGACGCTCATCTAGGGTGCTCTTTTTGAATGAGGGGCATTCAGCGGCCTTTTTTAGCCCCACCTCCATCGATTTGGCTTTGGCTGTGAAGAAGGAGGAGAAGTCTTCACTGCTTATGTTCGATTTTGTATTTGTTGGTGCAGATTTGGCCGGTTTATTGGATTGATCTTTTAGCAGTTCAAATAGTTTCCTCGGTCCGTTTTTTGCATTATCCAGTTCTTTCCTAAAGAAGTCTTTTTTTGAATTTAGAATGCTTTTATTGTAGGCCCTTCTGGCCTGTCTTAGTTGAATTAAATGGGGTGATGAAGGGTGTTGTCGCCATTTCCGCTCTGTGAATCTGAGTGATCGTCTTTCCTCATTAAGGGAACCGTTAAACCAAGGGTTTTTATCTTTGTCGGGGACCCTTTTGAATTTTAAAGGGGCTATGTCCTCAATAATACCCGACATTGTATTGTTGTAATAGTCCGTGAGGTCACTGACGGCTACCATGTTATTAGGAGGTTGCAATTCTATCTCACAGCGTGCTGCGAGGTTATCCAAGTTAAGCCCTCTAGTGTCACGACTCCATTTTCTGGGTTTTATTGATTGTGAGTAGGTTTTTGTTTTTATGTGGGGTATTTGGAAGGTAATGATGTGATGATCAGACCAGTTCAAGGGATGATCTCAACTTTATCGATAGTTTTTTCTTTTGAGATGATCCAGTCTAAGGTAGAGCCTTTGGAATGAGTTGGTAGATTACATTTTTGAACCAGCGATTGATCGTCGAGGAAGGCTTTGAGTAGATTGATCTGATTGTCCGTATGATCCTCCCAGTGAAGATTGAAGTCTCCTAGGAAAATCTCGTTAGAATGGGGAGTAGAGTTTGCTGTGATAATTTCAATCAACTGGTCTATAAACCTGGTATTTTTGCCTGGGGGGTGATAAAAAGCGTGTAATTTGCAACTTTGATTGTCAAGTGATCTTAAGGACATACCAAGATATTCACATGACTCTAGGGGGTCGATTTGGAGTTTCGTAATGGCAATGTCAGCTCTATGTATACAGGATATGCCTCCTCCCTTTTTGTTTGGTCTGTCTAGTCTCACGATGCAGTAGTTCGGGGGGACTAACAGATCTAGGCATGGGGAGGACGAGTCAGATAACCATGATTCTGTTAGGATAGTTACGTCGATTTCCTGGCTTAATATGAGGTCGGCTATGTCTGCAGCATGTTTCTTTGGTGACCGACAGTTGAGTAGTAGACACAGAATGGGTTTCTGTGGCTTGTTCATCGAAGAATCTTGCCTATCGGGAATTGATGTCACTTTTTTTAGGTTGTCAAAGTTTGGCATTCTGTTGCTCGTCTTAGCAATTCTGCTTGCGTTAGTTGGGACTGACTGAATGAAATGTTCATCTGATTTAAAGGGAGGAATATGGGATGGTTCATAAGATAGCAAAAGGGATTGTAACTCATTGTCAGTCAGATATCTAAGTTGACTACGTTTAGTCTGCTTGTCGCTCCCATTGGGATAGATTTTTGTTTATTATGGGTTTCGTGAGTGGATTTCTGTAGGAGCTCCAATTTTGATAGACATTTTTCTGATAAGAGTAGTAGATTCTTCATATCTTTGATAGCTAATTGCATGGCTCTATAAGTCTTGCTTGATTGGGAGCTGAGATTATCAAGCTCCATACTTGGATGATGGGCACTGAGATTTTCAGACTCCGTTCCAGATTGAAGACTGATAGGAGGTTGTATGGGTGACCCTGTTGGTATGCTAGCATAAGTTGTCTCTGGGGGATTGGGGCTATTTTTAGACTTTCCTGTGCCTCTATTCGAATAGCTTGTTGCCGTTTCACGTTTCTTAGTGCTAGACCGATGTATACATCTCCAGTTATCCCGGTCCGAGACTGTCGACTCTATCCTATTGACTATTTCCAGTAGAGGGGAAGGACCGTAGCTGGGGCTTGATTCGGGGCTATAAGCTCGGTGGTTAGTGGGGGATAGTGTTGATTTGGAGAGATGTGGGCTGTTATTCATAACTTCGGTGGTTCTGGATTCATGTTTTGACTGTTGATGCTCATTAGCGGTGATGTTTTCTATCTTGGTTGATTGGTTCCCGAGTAGAGAAATGGCTTGCGAATTGTTATTTGGTCGGTTTCTTGATGGAGAGCTGTTAAGAGCGTGTTCTTTTAAGGTTGAGAAATATTCATCGAATAGTTCCAGATCTTTGTTGGCGGCTTGTGTGAGAATCGTGCCGTTTCTGTTGCTTGTTATATTTAGTGTTGCACTTAATTTTCGAGAGGGAGAAATTAGCAACTTAGTGCCATAAGGAATATTTCTCATTTCCTGTACTTTAAGCAACTTATTTAGGGTATTGCGCCATTTGACCATTTTAGACATGAAGAATATAAGGTCATTAATAATGGCACCTTTTTTTATGTTGAAGGAGGGGTCTGAGATTAAGGTTTCAGGGTTCTTTCTAAGTAGGTTATGTTTGAAGGTTTTGGTGGCATTTTTAGAGAGATTAGGGGGTATGAGATTGAAAAGGAGTTCCTTCCTTCAGGTTTCAGATGGGACCCTGTCATGGTTGAGAATAATAATCCAACCTATCTGCCTTAATGCAAGAAGCTTACGCAGTGGATCTGTTTCTATCTTCAGGTTGTCTTCGAACTCTATGTAGCAGACTTGTTTAATGCTCATCTGTATTCCTGAGGGCAGGTGCTCACTTTCTTAAATGGACTTATTTCGATGTGTAAATGGTCGTTTTAGTGATAAGGCATTGAGGTGTACTGACCAATCCAAGATGGCTGCCGCTGATAACTCAGAGCTAATTTACTCAGAATTGTAGTCCTATAACTCTTTCGCTGTAACAGCCTTCCCTAGTACCAATCCAAGATGGCTGCCGCTTATAACTCAAAGCTAAGTTACTCAGAATTGTAGTCCTATAACTCTTTCGCTGTACCAGCCTTCCCTAGTACATAGTCCTCTTTCACTTTCCATACATCGTTTGCAGTGAATGGTACCTATTTCTTTTTGTATTAAACCCTGCATCATAGTCCTATGTCTCTTTCCATGGGTTGGTGTGGGTTGAATAGTCCTTTCTCTAAATATATCGAAATAATAAATGAATTCAATGACCCAGGAAACATACTGTTTTATTTTTAATGTGGCTGGGGGGGAGGGCGGGGCGGCTGCTGTGCTCTCTGCATCCCTCCACAACATAAAAAAAATGATTAGTGATGCCCCTGCTCCTTCTAGGGACACCAACAGGATCCAAAAATATAACTAAAAAGTCCTTGCAGGCATTATGGGGTGCTCCTTGCTTGGAGCTTCTGTCACTCATTTCTTCTTCTTCTTCGTGGATTTCCTGGTCCACCAAGTACACCCACACAGTATATATTAACTTTGTGGTGTGGGGTGAGCCCCAAGGGCCCTGCAGAACCCAGCCGGCTCCCCAGCCAGCACCTATCCTGGGTGTCGCAGGAGCCTGGTTTATTATTTTGCTCTCTCTGGATCACATGTCCCCTTCCCCAAAATAAGTTAATAGGCCCTGAGGGGCTAGAAAAGGCTTGGGAGGGTAGCGTACACCCAATCCCAAAATAAGTTAATTGACTCCAGGAAACGGGGTCCCTGGGGCCTGAAAAAGGCTCAGGGAGGGGCGCCACGCACCACGTTCCCTAAACTAATATTCCACCAAGACCCCGGGCGCTGGCCCACTCCAGAGGCTTAAAATTCAAAAGAGCTTTTTTTTGGCACTGCGGACCAGGTTTTGGCCCCTTCCCTGCTCCCCCTTTGTTTTTTAAAACTTTTCTCCAGGATAGGGGACTGATTCCCAGAGTCCTAAAATGTCTATCAACCAAACAAAGAGGGTCACTGGAGGAAAGATCGGTCTAGGGTGTAGAAGAAAGAGTCAATGAGACTCTTACTTTTTGCCCTCACACATCCCAAGGGATGTCATGCTTAATCATAGGGCAGTTGCTCCTCATTGGGCCGGCGCTGCAATGCACTATGGATCCCCCAAAGGGTCACTTTTGCTGAGATCTTTTTAATTCTCGGCGTATGATGCATGTGAGGAAGTGCTCGTGAGGTAGTGGGTTAAAGTAAAATTGACTGGAGGATATCAGTGCTAAGTCAGTTTAATTGGTGGATTGCTCTGTCAAGGATAAAAAACCAGAAGGTTAGGGCTGCTGAAGGGTTATAATGGCCCCTAGAAGCCAGGTGTAGATATGTGTGGTGATAGGTGTCTATTTATTGGGTCAACATTTTTCACGCCCCTGGTGGTCTCAGACCGAGATCCTTGGCGCTTCTTCAGGACCAGAAAGGAAATTGATGAGTGAAAATGTATAAGGGGGCCCTCCCTCTAGTAGGGTGGTGCCACCTGTTAGATCCTAACTTTAGTAATCCAACCTCTTGTATATCTGGGTTGCTCCCCCTAGGTTGTGGCAAGAGGGTGCAGTACTGTCACTCAGGTTAAGGCGGTTGCTCATGGAAGTCTCACCTACCCGTCCTCTCGTCAGCCCGCACGAGGAAGCAAGGGCACTGGCCCTCTCTCTCTTTTTAGGTTGAGCCTGAGCCAGCGCGCATGCGCTGCTCTGCTAGGCTTCTTGTAAGCACTCTAAACTACTCCGTGTGGGTCTGACTCCTCCCACACATAGTATTGGCTTTTACGTGTGTCTTTCAGTAATGAAAGCATGCAAATGGCTAAAGGCGGGTGCATGTCCCACCTTCTTTTTTAATGTTCACTCCCACAGCGTTTTGCTCTCGGGAGCGAGCAGCGGCGCGCAGGGTGGCAGCTGCATTCCTCGTGGGTCAGGTTACACACAAAGCGCCGTGCTTTCGCTTTTGCTTGTTTTCCACTGTTGTGATGGCGCGTCTTTGCTTTGACCTCAACATCACATATTCCTCTTCTCACTGCGGGCACAATAGGATGTTTTCTGCTTTATTCTGACGTGTTTTTCTTGGCTTTCATAAGGCATTGTTTCGCTGTCTTTGCATGATGCTGCTGTTAGGATGGCTGTTTTATTTGAATTGTTTTGTTCCGATGACACATTCCAATGCTTTCCCCTATAATCTCGCTTTGCTTGGATCCACAAACCAATGTCCGATGGAACCGCGATCTCTTTCGCCGCTAGACGCCGGCGCTACAATTATATTTAAGGTCATTATTTTCTTTGCCTTCATATCACAACTTTAGTTTTTTAAATATAGTGGTTCGATTGAGGGTTGCCATGTTCTCTGTGATATAAATTCAGTTGTAAGCTCTAACTACAGAACTCAGAGAAGTGTGCACTATTGAGCTGAGTTTACAATGGACTGCTTGTCACTGGGACCTGCCAACCCGCAACCCGTGGTTACAAGCGGTAGCAGCCAGTGCATTATCCCACAGAGCTCGGTTATTTTACGAGAAGTTATAGGTTTTGCTCTGTCCTTGTTGTGCACGTTTGCACTCATCAGTTTTCGCTGTCTTAGTCACTTCGCCATTGTCCTGCTCGTTTTGTGGCAAGTGCATCTAACGATGCATTCATCTGTTCATCCGTGCACGTGTACGGTAGGTCTGGGTTCTGCACCTGGCACGAGACTGGATGCAGCTTCCAGGCCTCCGCTGCTGCAGTCCGCAAGGACCATGTCTTCAAGTGTGTTATAAAAAGCATCACATGACCTGACCTCACCAATAACCTTCATGTTCTTTAACTCGAACTCCCCTCTCCCTCGCTCTCTTTCTCACACACACGCGCTTTCACTCTACTTCTTTACCCCCTCACTATCCGTTAGTCTCGCTCTCTGTGCTTTTCTGTCTTCCTTTCCCTTCCCACTCCCTCTATCACTCCCTTCCATATATTTCTTGTGTAGCCTGTGCCTCCTCACTCTCTCTTCCTCTGGCGCTTACAACCTCTCTCTCTCTTTTCTCCCCTAAAAAGCCCTTGCTCTCGTTCTTCCTCTTTCCTGCATTCTCCTCCTTCCCACTGTCTCCCTCTCCCACTGCCTTTGATGTACTCTGTCTTTCTTCTCGTTCCTCTGCCTCTCGCCTCTCTTTTCAGTCCCCCCTTTTCTTGCCCTTTCTGTTTCCCTGCTACTCTCTCTCTCTCATACCCACATTTTGTCCCTTTTCTCTGTCTTTTGCTCCCCTCTTCTCTCTAACACCCCCTGCATCACCTTCACTCTTTTTCCTTCTCTTCTTCCTCACCACTATATTTCCTCCTTTATCTCCTCTCCTTCTCCCACACCCACGCTCTCTCCCCGATTCGCCTTCTCGCGCTCTCTTTCTCGTCTTCTTTCTCCCCTCACTCCCAGTCTTCCTTTCTTCTTCCCCTCTTCACACCTGTTCTTCCCTGTCCCTACCTAGGCGCTGACGTGCACAATCTCTCGTGGTGAGGGGCTTCCCGCCCTGGTTGCCAGGGGTTTTCACTCTGGATCTGAGGATGCGTCACATGGTCGAGATACGGGAGCCGGGTTGATTGCCTACAAGGGCAGTCATGTGTTCTCACAGCTGAAGTTTATATTTATTCAGTCGCTCAATGTAGTGTCGGTATGCACATATGTATGTAACGTGTGTGTAGTGCACACATGCCAACAAAGACGTCCTCAGGGCACTTGATCCGTTTGCAGTTTTATATTGCTCTTATTTATTGCGAACTCCACCCAAAGATGTACATGAGCACCAGTTAGTATTATCTTCGCTCCTTCCTTCCTTCCACCTAGGCTTCCCAAGAAGTGTCAGACCCCGTGGAGATAAATTGCCTTAGAACAGGCTGAATATGTTATAATTAAAATTTAAATCAATTTATAAGCGCAAAGCTTCAAGCACACGTGGTTAAAAAATTGTCCAGCGCAACTACCACTGTTAAATGAAATGTGACTGGTTGCTCTGTCTTCTTTCTGATGTTTGTAAACTCGCAGCCTGTGTGCTGCATGGCTAACGACTTATATGGTCCCAAAGGCGAGACCTATTGGCTATGCCAATGCTTGTTTATCTCCCAGTCTCTCTTCTTTAATTTTGGAACTAAAATGTCTGTCGCCACATCTTTGTTGATGTGGTGGCAGCCAATCATATCTTATCTTTAGATCTTTTGGATCCGCAGAGGCTCAGCGTCCCTATATATGCATACATTTTGAACCTTAATTTCAAACTACTGAACGGATTTACACCAAATGACAAAAAGCCAGCTTTGTGGACTAAGATCTAGCTTTCTGCTAAATTTGGTGTCATTCTGTTCAGCTGTTTTTGCGTTACTGCTGTTCAGTTTTCTTATAATAATGGGGGGAAATGCTTTTTGAGACCCCCCCTTTTCTTGGCCCTGCTTGATGGATCACCCCGAAACTTTCCAGGAAGTAGCTGGGTTGTCATTGTCAACGCAAAAAATGAAAAAATACCAAAACAAAAATTTATGAGAAATTTTTGGGGTTTTTGCTGTGACAATAAGAACAGACAGGTTTTTACTCCAGGGGCCTACAGAGCTCCCCTGGAGGTCACTCACAATCCCACTGTTCTTCCCCTCCTTCCGATCCTTCCAACCTAGGTGCACTCACCTGGGTAGCCACAGCCCTCCAAGACTGTGACACGCTAGTCAGCCTTCATCTGCAGCATCCACAAGTCTTCAGACCAGGCCTCGTTGGCGTCCTCCACATCCTCTCGGCTGTTCACTTCATCATTGCTGCTGCCCAAGTTCCCTGCTCGGCGGTGTCTGCTTCTCGGGTCTGGTCCTCCCTCGCTGTCTTCTGCCTGGTCTTCTCTCTCCTCGTTTCTGCATCTTGACCCGGGTCCTGGGCTCCTCCTGCTTTGTTCCACTCTTCCTTTCTATGAAAGGTAGAACATTATTCAGTGTTTTTGGTTTTGGCTGTCTTGTATCTCCGTTCCCTCCTCCCTATTCCTGGCTTTGTCCTTTCTTTGTGTTTGTTACTCCTTTTTTTTCACATTGGCGTTTTTCTCTTTGTAGGCTTTCCCATACAATGTTGGGCGGCTTGAGAGGAGGAAAAACGCAAAGTTCCTTCTCTGTCTTGCACCCTCTCACAGGGGTAACAGTAACATAACATACCGTTACCACTGGTCCTCCAAATACATTAGCATCACAAATGGTTGTCTACAGCCATACATTGGGCTGTCTTCCTGTTTTACACAGACAATATACTCAGACAGAGGCATACAGCTGGTAAACATAAATTATCATATTGCAAGCTCATCATTTTAAGAAAGATATTGCCAAAATACTATTGTACATTTGAAAATCAAAACAACTTTGAATATAATGAAAAAATAAATCTGAAATATAATTAGAGGATAAGTAGCATAAATTATAGAAAAAAAAGGACATGTCCATAGTGAATACAAACAAATAACATTTTCATTACAGATGCTTTCCATCAGTCAAAAATGTCTTTAATGAGTTCAAGACTGAGGTCTGTGCCTTCATCTTCATCACTGTCAACTTGCTGAAGCATGTCCTCAACATCACCCTGGGGTTCCTTGATCTCTTTAGGATAAAGTCAAGGAAAGAGATCGCAAGATTTAGTGGAGAACATTTTTATCATGATATTTGTATTAGGCACTTTAGTATGTATTAACACTTTAGAAGAGGCTTTATCGATTCAGATATGAATTTCTGGTTATTGGAAATGTACCATAATGTATTTACCTTCATAAGGGAGGTATGTATTTGCACTATGGAAGTGTTTAGGACTAGCAAAGTTAGACCTACCTGTAAAATGGTTTGCTGGAAATGAATGCTGTTTATTATTTACGATGATATATATGAATTTGTCTGGGCTTCTCACTGGTAATCGTCATCAGGGATGAAAGGAATGTTTCTCTGCAAGACAATGTTGTAAAGCATATAACATAGTATAACAATCTTGTAGACCTTGCCAGGAGAGTAGAGGAACGCCACTCTGGTCTTATCAGGCACATGAATCGAGCCTTCAAGAGTCCAAAAGTCCATGCCATAGGCACTTCTATTCGTACATGAGCCTCATTGATATAGACTACCCCTAGCATTGTTGGGTTTCTCAGAGGTGTTAAAATCCACACATTACTTGGATTATCTGAGTCCCCTGCAATATATAATCAAACACAAAAGCAAATGTAAATGAAATTCTGTTTGGAAGGGTACAACTTTCTAACAACAATTAACATCAACATAATGTTTAATACTTACCAACAAGCCAGGCCCTTCTTGTATAAGGTCTGCCATCCGCTGTGATATGCAGCTGATGCAAAGCACTAGCAATTCATGGGTAGAACCTGGAAATTTTGCACACACTAGTGATGGGGAGATCTGCTGTGCAAACTACCTCCACATTGAATGAGTGAAAATTCTTCCTATTGCGTTACACTTGCTCCTGGTCATTAGGTAGCACTAATGCAACATGCGTTCCATGTACGGCACCAAACACATGTAGCATGCTACCCAATTCATAGAACTCAGCCTTGATATTGTTCATGTAGTAATTCATACATTTGAGCACAACACAGAGGACAGCTGATTAAGTTGGCCATGCCAACCCACTGGAGTTGCTAACTGTGTACTGGAAAGACCAAATAGCACAGAAATGAACCACTGCCTTAATCTTCACAATAAGTGGGATGGCAGTCTAAAATCTGATGTCCAGCAAAAGTTCCTATTGAAATTGTCATGCTATATCTACAATGGCATCATTTACCTTCTAGGAAACATTCACATAGGATTAGGATCCACTTAGGGGATCAGTTAAAAAACTCACAACCTTAGTATTTTGAATATTAGTTCCCAGTAGTTAGCAGCACTTTAATAGATCCATCTTTGACTAAACAAATTATAATTGTTGCTGCATTTTACAAATTGATGACAGGTTTGGTATTGTAATTTATTTTCAGCAATCTACTTATTACATGTATTGTGGAATTTTATGATTTGATGTTTTTGCGTTTGATATTTGTCGATATTTATCATTTAAGAAGCATTATTATAACTATTTATCAAGTATGTATGTAAACATAGAAACAAACAGTGTTCTTCCTTTTCTCTGACACTAAAGAGAATACTAAATGTTCTAAAAAGTATAGAATCATGGTCAAATAAATACAAAGGCCAATGTAATTAGTAATTGGTCTGAGTCTGTTTAAGTAGAGAACAGCATTAAGAGTGACAACTAGATAAAATTCTCTTTCTCAATCCTCAATGGTGGCATGGTTCTGCCTGGTCTTTTGACTTTGATTCCTTTCATGCCTTTCTTTTTTTTAAAAAAATGCTTTTTGAATTTCGAGCAAGGGAGGCAAAACAAATACATATACATTCAGCTTGTGCTGATTCCAATATAAATACAAAAAAGAAATTTGTAAATCATATCGCAGAAGGAGTAAACAAAAAATACATAAAGTTCATATAAAAATAAAGGTTGAATGGGGTATCTCAGTATATACAATCAATCTTTCATCATTTTATGCCAAATTGCATTAAATCTCCTCATAGAGCTTAAGCCCCTAATTTTAGCCAAGGCCTTTTCCCTCTCAAAAACTTCCACAACAATAGCCTACCACTCCACTACATTGCAGGGTTTATGAGGTTAGGAGAAATCCAGACCCTAGAAATAGCTAATCTAGCAGCAACCAAAATTATGGAGAGTAATGCACGGCGTGCATAGCTAGGATCTCCCTTATAGCCCAACATGATCTCCTGTGTAGTGAAAACCAGATCTAATCCAAGGTGATTTTTACATGCCTGTATAACTCCTTGCCAGAATGCCGATAGCTGTGGACATGTGGCAAACATATGTACAATATTTGCACCATATACACCACATTTAGGGCAATTCAGCATATTTCTCGAATATTGAATTCTTTGTCGTCCCCAGCTGGCAATCTTTTCAGGAGTATAATATAACATGCATACTGTTTTAAATTGTTGTAGCCTTAAGTTAGTAGACCACACGGCGTCTTTTAATGTTGTAAATGCTTCACCTATCGTTATAGGAGTAATTTCAGTTTCCAAGATAGTACTCCATTTTAAAGCTAGCTGTTGACATGGGTCAGTTCTATCCTGGCAAAGATAATTATACGCCAACCATATTGCATGCTTCTGAGGAGGTTCATGTAAAAATGTCAATAGATCATATGCCTCTACTGATTTAAGACCCTGTGCTCTCCAAAGAAATCCCTAAGTTGCAAATATTTATAGTAGTGTTGACGTGGCTTTAAAAAAGTGTCTTGCAGATTTTGAAAAGTTCGGAAACCATTAAAATCATAAAGGTCTCCGAGATTGTCAATGCCAAGTTTAGCCCACAGTTTAGACACGCCATCATAAAAAATATCTGGGAGAAGTGCATTATCCCAGAGAGGAAATTTAGTATGGTATATCGGTAAAGAGTATCTAGCTGTAATTTCACGCCATATAGAGACTAAACCCCTGAGAGTCTTAAAACGTACTCTCTTGAAATAATTCAGGTCATGAATTCGATAAAGAAATCTACGACAATCTTGTCCTAACAGAAGTTTGTGGTTAAAATCCTGACCATTGCCTGGCGGGCATCCTTGCGTCACACCCACTGGACAAACAGATTGACCCAACACACACCACTCTGGCAAGGCACGTGGCTTAGGGAGGTTAGCGCACTGAAAGGATTCCGGGCTTGGGACCTTATCGGGATTTCCCAACTCGGGGACGTGTGGACCGGTGAGCACATACACACTTTTCAAGATCTGCAAACCAGACACTCCCTACACCCATCACAATTCTACAGATATTTACAGCTGCGTCATGCCCTCCACTCGCACATACCGGATGGCACAACGATACCGGAATACAGTCCTCCGGAGGCGCAAATCATGATGGGGAACCTGGGAAGGGGGGGAATTTCGCGTATCTATCGTTCTCTACCCAATAATACCACAACTACACTAGATCAGCTCAGAAGCCAATGGGAGGGCTTGGTGGACCACTTGAGGAGGAAGATTGGAGGGACGCGCTGATGGCGCCCAAGACGATCACTGCCTCAGCTAGGCTCCGTCTGATCCAACTATACTATTTGCACACATCATACTTAACCCCCGCACGCCTCCATAATGCTGGTTTGAACCCGACTGCATCCTGCGCGCTCTGCGGCCAAGATCACGCAGAGTTCTTCCACATGGTCTGGACCTGTCCCCTCCTAGGGCGGTATTGGGAATGCATAGAACAAGAGCTCACAGAGGTCTTGGGTTGGGAGGTTCCACACAGCCTGCTGCACACGCTCCTGGGGATTACGGACGGCTTGGACGGGTCCAGGAACGACAAACTGTTCTTTAACGGCTATGATTGTAGCCAAAAGAGACATAGCTGCTAACTGGAAGCTTCCCAATCCACCTAGTGTTGCGAAGTGGCGCAAGGGAGTGGACTGGTGTGCAACACAAGAGAAACCCCTATACGAGGCCCAGGGTTGTCCGACTAAACATCGTAAGGTTTGGGGCAAATGGTTGGGTCAGATGGACTAGATAAGCTTTCCTTGACTGACTGTATGTATCACATGGGACCCCTTGGGGTCATGAGCTGCCATGGTTTGGTATCCAAGCAAATGTGGAACTTCTTATCATTGCGGAAATGTACTGTATTGCTGGTCTGTTTACCTTTGCCTAAAATCAATAAAATTGTTTATAAAAAAAAAAAATCCTGACCATTATTAGAAAGAAGGCTGCGTAGCCTGTTCATAAATGAGGCCCAATAGTATAATTTAAAATCAGGGAGCTGGAGACCGCCTTGGCTAAATGAATACTTTAATAGTTTAATAGCTCGGAGTGCACGCTTATATCCCCATATAAAGCTGCTTATTACCCCGTCCAGTTTTTAAAAAAAAGAATTAGTAACTCTCAGAGGGATTGAACGAAATAAATATATAAATTTTGGAAGAATCGTCATCTTTATGATGTTGCACCTACCAACTATGCTTATGGGTAATTTATGCAAAAAGAACAGTTGATGGACAGAATGCAGAATAATGTCATACATTCACCCCAGTACAGAGATCTGGGCCTAAATCCATGGTTTCTTTGCTCACTATGCCATTCCAGTTTGAACCGAGCCATATGCAAATCAGTCTTGACCCTGCGCCCAATGGGAACAGTCCAGCCCAAACTGCCAGGTCAGGTGCTCTCTGGACTGGAAACAAGCATCCTAGGACTGGTTTCAGAGTTTCACCCCTCATCAGACAGGATAGCTTGATTCCATTGGCATGGAGAGCACGGGACCCACATCTGGGCATACCCATCCCACTCGGGGTCACAAATGCAAAAAGAACAGTTGATGGACAGAATGCAGAACAATGTCATACATTCACCCCAGTACAGAGATCTGGGCCTAAATCCATCATTTTTTTGCTCACCATGCCATTCCAGTTTGAACACAGCCATATGCAAATCAATCTTGACCCTGCGCCCAATGGAAATTGTCCAGCCCGAACTGCCAGGTCAGGTCCTCCCTGGAATGGAAACAAGCATCCTAGGACCGGTTTCGGGATTCACCCCTCATCAGCCAGGATAGCTTGATTCCAGTGGCATGGAGCGCACGGGACCCACGAAACCGGTCCCAGGATGCTTGTTTCAGGTCCAGGGAAGACATGGTTTGGCAGTTCGGGCTGACTGTTCCCATGAGGCACAGGGTCAAGACTCATTTGTATATAGCTGTGTCTGAACTGGGGTGGCGAAGTGAGCTAAAGAATGATGATGGATTCAACCCAGATCTGTGACTGGGGATGAGTGCCTGAAAAGTTTCGGCGCTCCGTCCATCATCTCCTTGTGTTTGCTTTGTTTGCCCTAAGTTGGCAGGGTATGCCCAGACGTGGGTCCCTTGCTCACTTTGCCACTGGATTCAAGCTAGCCTGGCTGATGAGGGTTGTTAGCCCGAAACTGGTCCCAGGATGCTTGTTTCCAGTCCAGGGAAGACATGGCTTGGCAGTTCAGGCTGGACTGCTCCCATGAGGCACAGGGTCAAGACTGATTTGCATATAGCTGTGTCTGAACCTGGGTGGCAAAGTGAGCTAAAGAATGATGATGGATTCAACCCAGATCTGTGACTGGGGGTGAGTGTCTGAAAAGTTTCAGCGCTCCGTCCATCATCTCCTTGTGTTTGCTTTGATCGCCCTAAGTTGGCAGGGTATGCCCAGACGTGGGTCCCTTGCTCACTGTGCCAATGGATTCAAGCTAGCCTGGCTGATGAGGGCTGTTAGCCTGAAACCGGTCCCAGGATGCTTGTTTCCGGTCCAGGGAAGACATGGCTTGGCAGTTCAGGCTGGACTGTTCCCATGAGGCACAGGGTCAAGACTGATTTGCATATAGCTGTGTCTGAACTGGGGTGTCGAAGTGAACTAAAGAATGATGATGGATTCAACCCAGATCTGTGACTGGGAGTGAGTGTCTGAAAAGTTTCAGCGCTCTGTCCATCATCTCCTTGTGTTTTCTAAGGGTAATTTATGCCAGTTCTTTAACTTTTTGATAACGTTATAAAGTAAAGCATTGTAATTTAATTTAATTATGTGTTCGATCTGAGATGAAATGCAGATACCTAAATAGGTGACTTCGGGGCATGTTCCCATCACAGGGTAATCTGGGTTGAAATTCAGTAACACCTGAGTTTTGCTAGGGTTTAGTTTATATCCAGAGAAGGATCCAAATATTCCGGCCTCATACATCATTATTCCAAGGTTTTACCCGGAGCCGTTGTGAAAATAGCAATGTCATCTGCATAAGCATCGATTTTTAATTTATTAGGTCCCAGGCATAATGGCAGAATATTTTCATTAGTAAGTAAAACCCGGATGAAGGGTTCAAGCTACAGGGCAAACAGTAGTGGGGAAAGAGGGCATCCCTGACGCGTGCCCCTGTTTATATGGAAAAGTGCAGATTGAGAGCCGGCATAATTCAATTTGGCCTGTGGAGTATGATAAAGTGCACTTACCCACATAGGAAATCGGCCCTTCAGTCCAAATGTACTAAGAATAGGCCACAGACAACCCCAGGCCACGCGGTCAAAAGCTTTTTCCGCATCTAATGGTATAATTCCCAAATTGCTACCAGATTGTTTAGCCAAGTCAAATGCATGGCAGCATTAATATGTGCCGAAGTATCTCGGCCCGCTATAAAGCCATGCTGTTGACTAGAGACCAGTTTTGACATCAATGGAGCAAGACGATTAGCCAAGATTTTGGCATACATTTTGGCATCAGCATTGATAAGCGATATCGGGCAATACGAGCCGCAATCTTCCGGTGGTTTTCCCTTTTTCAGAAAAAATACTATATTAGTAATATCCCAAGTTGATGGCGTAGTACCAATATCGCCTATCTCTTGAATGACCTTGGGAAAAAGTGGAGCTATTGTATGCCTGAATATTTGATAAAACTCAATAGGTATCAAATCTTCGCCCGTAGCTTTACCTTCAAGGAGTGAAGACAAAGCAGCCAGAATTTCTTCTGGCAAGACCTCTGCACAAAGTTGGGTACCATCTTCTGCTGGTAGAGATGGTAGTGCTGCTCTCGTTAAATACTTAGAAACCTCTTCCGTTATTATAGGGTCTGATGGAGCATAAAGATCTTCATAATAAGATATGAATTGTGCAAGTATTGTTTGAGTTTCTGTATAAAGTATGTTGCCCGATCATTTAATGGCCTTTATTAAGTTCTTAGCCTTATTGTCGGCTAATTTGTTAGCTAGTATACTGCCTACCTGATCACTATATTCATATTGAGTAGATCGATATTTATTATAAGCGGCAGCAACTTTTTCTCTAAGTATCCCTACTGCTGTAGCTCGTGCTTCTACCAAATTAATATAAAGCTGTATCTGGATACAGTTGTGTTACCTAACAGCTGTTGCATGACATGTTTCTAGGTTAGTTAACACTAAACAAGCCGCCTTGATGGATGCCTGCTTGGTTTTATTTTTAGCACATATAAATTGTTGTGTAATACCCTTTATGAATGCTTTCATTGAGTCCCAAACCATACATAATGAAGCAGTGTTAATATTAAACTGAATAAATTCCGACAGTAGCTTCCCCATATGTACAATATAATCATCATCAGTCAATAGACAGCGTGGGAAAGAAACAGAGCGCCTAGATTTACTTGTCGGCTGTAGTTGAAAAGAAAACAAGATAGGGTTGTGATTTGATGTAATTTTAGGACATACCTCTATCTTAGCTGTTTGAAGTAAAGTATCATTAGCCCAGACCAAGTCTATCCTTGAATACTGCTTATGTGGGTGTGAATAGTATGTGAAACCCAGGAGATTTGGATGTAAGACTCTCCATACATCCCTGAGATTGTGTAGGCGTGCTAACTCTAAAATAGATGTCAGTACTTTCGGCATCCTTATAGTTGTTTGCCAAGTAGTAGAGTCTATAGATTGGTTCATAACACAGTTAAAATCCCCCATGACTATTAATGCCCCTTGCAGTTCCAATATAGTTAGCATTAAAGAATTAAACATCTCAGGGTCATCAACATTAGGCCCATAAACGCCACTAAACATATTTAATACCAGAAATTTTGATTTGAGCTATAGCCCATCTCCCTTTAGGATCTGTTAAGACTTGGTAAATTTTATACATAAGTGTTTTACTAGCTAAGATAGCAACACCCCTAATCGATACCCCCTGAGATGAACACTCAACTATTTGAAATCTGAGCTGGTTAAGCAGTGCCCGGTCTTTATACGCCAAGTGGGTTTCCGTCAAAAATATCAAATGAGGTCGAAACATTTTTAGCTCCTCACATACCAATTGACGTTTACGACCAGCATTTAGCCCAGAGGCGTTCCAGCATAGACATTTAATTACCCCCATATTGTAGCAAGAAATACCTCGTATAGCATAAGTTCTCCTGCAATACAAATAATTACCCTAGTATAACCTTTATTAGTGCTGTCTGTACTTAATATAGAAGCTTCTGCAAGCTGTCGCTCCTCCCTGATACTTTGCCCTATCCATACAGTGCCCCCTTGCTTTTACCCATTGCCAACACATGCCCACCCCCACTCCGCCCGACTCCCACCCCGTGTCTATGGAAAGGAATCACCCCCCTTATTGCTGTCAAAGTAGACAGCCTTGAAGAGAGATCGCACACAGAGGGAAACCCAGCCATAAATCTAGTGAAATAAAGTGGAAAAAAGAATTGAACAAAGCTATAGAAACAGAAAAAACAGCCATTGTGGGAAAGAGAAAGGAGTCAGGCCCACACAAGAGTAACAATTTCATTATTTAGAGGCCCCCTGTCGCCATCTGGCCAGAACCTCTTGGGCATCCTGTTCCGTATAAACCACTTGCGATTGGCCATCTCTAATAATTTTTAAACTACCAGGTTCCTGCAAGAAAACCTGTGCCCCTTCAGCCTTTAAAGGGGTAATATCCATCGCCTGTCCATTGTATTTTTACAAAAGTCCGATCTAGTGAACACAGAACAGGAATCCACACGGATAGGAGGCGTGGGTCGAGCCTTAATTGAAACTGCTTGCCTTAATAAAAAATTGCCATAGTAAATAAGAAATGGTCTGGGGAAGGGTCCAGTGGCAACCTATGTGCCCGTTGAATTTGACTGTCCCAGTCCCAGTCAGCCAGATCTGGGAAGCTTTTTTGAAAGAGTTGAACAGTGTATGTCCGGGGATCCGTGCCATCCTCGCCTTCTGGAACCCCAAACAGCCTTAGGTTATTTCGGCTTTGCCGATTCTCAAGATCCTCAATCCTTCCCTGCATAAACTTAAGCTGGTTGTCTTGTGCTTCTGAAGTTTTAGCTGATTTAATAACATAGTCCTCTCTGCCAGCTACTCGCTGCTGTAACTCCGTGATGTCTGACGTGAGAGAGGCCACTTTGCTTTTTACCTCCATGAGAGATTGTTTAATCAGTGAGCTATCAGCCCTAGCTTGAGCATTATATTCTTGTGCTTCTTCTCTCTGGAGTTGCAATGCTTGAAGAATCACTGTGAGAGAAGACTCATCAGGTGTTGTACACAGACCAGTTAGGTCCTGCTCTTCTATAGCTGTTGGGGGAGTTAAGGAGGCAGAAGGAGAATGACCAGTCCCATATAACAAAGTCACGCTTATATTAGAATCCATCGAATCTGGAGCTGCATTCCCCTGAGCAGCGCCTTGAGTTCTTTGTTTTAAACCAGTTACCATTGCTGGGTCAGAACCGGAAAGTCTTGATATATTCAATTTTTAACTTCCCCTTTTGCCGTAACCCAATTCCGAAGAGGACTGCTAACCGAAGCAAATTTACCAGAGCTGATCCTGCTGTCTCGTATGACACCTTGCTTGTCAGCTCCTTTTTTATGAGATCTCGGAGCCTTAGGTTTAGTATTGCTCTTTTTGTGGCCGGATGATAAGTCGGCTGATTCGACATTTGACCCCTCATTGCTTATAGCTAAATTGTCCCAGCTGGTATTAGCTTTGTGTGGACTGGCCCCACTGATGGGTTTATTTCCAAGTAAATCAGCAGTATTAGTGGGTGAGGAGCTATCTGAATGCTCAAGCTGCAATTACTTTACCCACTTGACCAGTTACCACATCAATGTTCAATCCAATTGGGCTTTCAAAAATAGCGCCAGACTGCAGCAATATCTCTCCTTGCTGACTATAAGTGTGCATTTGCTGGTTGGCAACTGGCTGCCCTCTTACTAGGCTAATGGGTAGCTCTATTAGCCCCTCACTCGTCTTGCCACCCCTAGCAGCCTGATCTACTGGTGAATTTGCTAACTTCGATGGCAGCCCATCCATGCATTTAGAAGTATCGTCATCGCGCTGAGAAGTTGGCTTTGCTACTTCCAAGATAGCTTCAGCTACAGCATTCACTGTCACATTTTCCCTGGTAAATAACAACAAAGACCTAATCTGCTCGGGCCAACAAATCCTATTGACTTCATGAGTGGGAGTGGAAGTTTATTTTCTTCCTCGACAGCAACCCTTCATATTTTATAGGTATTGTCCCAACTCATACTCGCCCTGTATTTAATTATAAAAAAGAAGAACCGACCCATGAGTCAACAGTCACTGTGTTCACACAACATACCCTACACTTTAACAGGTATCTATAACACACAAATGTGAAACAATTGTGAAAGCACGAGGTAGCACCTCACGTGCGCACCACCAAAGGAGCTTACTGGTTAATTATCACCAGTTATGCACACGTTTCTCATCACTGGTCGCTACCTCGTAAACAAAAATAAATGTAATCGGTGTCCAGAAACCCAGTGAAACCAGTGAATATGTGTATACAATAACACAAATCAACCCCGTGTGAATAAAATTGAGATAAGCCACTCAGTCACCAGGGAGCCACTTTTATTCTCAACTCGAGGGCTTACTCAAAATAAAAACATACTGCATGTTTGCAGACCATGTAATGTTGGGCCGACATGTTTCATTGCCTGTAAATTGTAGTGACAATTTCTTCAGGGCACGAGGACTTTGTCCACCTTTTCTGGACCCTTATTGTGAACACGCAGTGACTGTTTAAACAAAAAGAAGGTTCATTAAAAGCACTTCCAGCCAGTGCAGACTTCATCTTACTGCATTCGTCCTGTATTTAATACACCCACAAATGTATATTTACCCGGTAGCAGCCAAGGCCTCTCGTACCAGCTAACCACCGTGTCACAGAGGGACTTTATACTGTTAATAGCCCTGTTTCATAAAAGAGGACACTTGTGTAGTCCGTGTTCTGCAAAAACAAACAAACATTAGCATCTTCATATAGAACAGTTTTCCTGTAAAACAATTTTTATGAAACTGATTGTCATCCTTTGTGATCGATATGCAAACATAAATCTTAATAGGTATTTCAATGATGACTATCCAGCATACTAATTTGCTCATGCTAGAATATTATTCTTGTCATCTGACGAAAAAATGTCGAAAAACATCAACCACAATAGCCTCAATCACACATCCCATTATATTGCTAAATGCGGATTCAAGCCCACCAATTCATTTACACCTTGTGCCATTACAGTCACAAATCTTATAAGTCAATCAATCAATCAATCACAGAATTTGTAAAGCGCGCTACTTACCCGCGAGGGTCTCAAGGCGCTGGGGAGAAAAAAGGGGGGGGGGGTGCTACTGGTCGAACAACCAGGTCTTGAGTAGCCTCCTGAAGGTCAGCAGGTCTTGGGTCTGTCGTAGGCTTAGTGGAAGGGTGTTCCAGGTCTTGGCGGCGAGGTGGGAGAAGGATCTGCCGCCGGTGGTAGTTCTTCGAATGCGAGGGACGGTGGCGAGGGAGAGGTCGGCGGAGCGGAGTTGGCGTTTGGGGATGTAGAAGAGGAGTCGGCTGTTGAAGTAGGCTGGGCCAGTCTTGTGGAGTGCCTTGTGTGCGTGGATGAGGAGTTTGAAGGAGATTCTCCTGTCGACGGGGAGCCAGTGCAGGCTCCTCAGGTGGGGGGTGATGTGGCTGTGGCGTGGTACATCGAGGATCAGGCGTGCGGAGGCGTTTTGTATGCGTTGCAGTCGCTTGATGAGCTTGGCCGGGGCTCCTGCGTAGAGGGCGTTCCCATAGTCAAGTCTGCTACTGACGAGGGCCTGGGTGACTGTTCTTCTTGTGTCTGTCGGGATCCACCTGTAGATCTTGCGAAGCATGCGGAGGGTGTTGAAGCAGGAGGATGAGACTGCGTTGACTTGCCTGGCCATGGAGAGCGTTGAGTCGAGGATGACTCCCAGGTTGCGTGCGTGGTCGGTGGGTGTCGGGGCTGCTCCCAGCGTCGTTGGCCACCAGGAGTCGTCCCAGGCTGAGGGGTTGGAGCCGAGGATGAGGACCTCTGTCTTCTCCGTGTTCAGTTTTAGTCGGCTGATCTTCATCCAATCGGCGACGGCCTTCATTCCTTCATGGAGGTTGGATTTGGCGGCGAGGGGTCCTTGGTGAGGGAGAGGATCAGTTGAGTGTCGTCGGCGTAGGAGATTATGTTGAGGTCGTGCTGTCTGGCGATGCGTGCGAGTGGGGCCATGTAGATGTTGAACAGTGTTGGGCTGAGGGACGATCCCTGGGGTACGCCGCAGATGATCTCGGAGGCTTCGGATCGGAATGGTGGGAGGCGGACTCTCTGGGTTCTGCCGGTGAGGAAGGAGGTGGCCCATTCCAGGGCCTTGTCTCGGATCCCTGCGTCGTGGAGGCGTGCGCGTAGAGTGCGGTGGCAGACAGTGTCGAAGGCGGCGGAGAGGTCCAGCAGGATGAGGGCTGGGGTCTCACCGTTGTCCAGCAGGATCCTGATGTCGTCGGTGGCGGCGATGAGGGCAGTCTCAGTGCTGTGGTTGCTGCGGAACCCCGATTGGGATGGGTCCAGGATGCCGTTTTCTTCGAGGTATCGGGTTAGCTGTTTGTTGACGATCTTCTCTATGACCTTGGCTGGGAACGGAAGCAGGGAGATGGGCCGGAAGTTCTTGAGGTCTCGGAGCCCAATCTACAATGTGTGCCTCGCTAAGTACAAACGGCGTCTGACAGGCAAACAGCTTAATCTCCTTCCTGCTCAGAACGCAAACACAACCCCTCACGTACGGCATTTCAAAAAAGAATCCCAGTTCCCATTGTGTACGTCCTGGTACTCTTACCGCGTCTGCCAAACGACGAGCATCGTCTCGTTCCAATTCAACACCCGGAAGCAACAGCCTCATTTAAATGCGGCACATCAAAAACGGAAACCTGCTTAATTGTCAGGTCACATGCTCAACACTGAAAAGTAAGCGCCATCTTAGAATGGCAAAATTACTCATTGCACCGATGCTTACACAAAAACTAGATAATGTGCCAGACATAATCTATTAAAATTCAAGTGTAAGATATATACACACATAACGGGTCAGCATCTACAGCCCATTCATATATTGGTACCGGAATCAGTACTATTCACACCAGCCCAAATGAACGGAATGAAGGACACCATATTCAACATCTACTTTGGATGACAGCTGACTGAGAAGCAAGGAGCAGTAGTTCTTAATCAATATCAGTGCCCTGATATCCTGGATCACAGACTCACCCTATTCCACTCTATATAATCATTCAACCCCACTTGGTCTGCTCTCTCCAAAAAAATCCAACGAGCCTCTCTTTTGGATAGTATTTTCTCCATGTTATAGGTGTCCCCCACCACTTTCTCCAACACAACCCAAGTCAATGACCTGGCATCATGATTTTCAGTTTTAAAGTGTTGTACAAGCCTCGTCGTGAGTTTCCCTGCTCTGATCGTACTAAGATGCTCCTGAATGCGAATCTTGATCTTTCTAGATGTGCGTCCTATGTAATGTAGACCGCACACACACGTCAGCCGGTAAATCACATTCACTGTATTACAATTAGTAAATTTTGTCAAATGCCATACCTGCCATCAAGCAACTCCACATTGTTTGTCCTCACCGTTAGATCACAAACAGAACAAGACCCACATGGGTAGTGTTCTGCAGGGAGTGTGGATTCTTTGGGGCATGGTTTTGGGCGAGAATGCACCAACTTATCTTTCAAGTTACAAGCCCTTCTGAAAGCGAATCTAGGTTGGGGCATCTTAAAATCTATAGTTGACAGTAAGGCCCAATGTTTTCGAATAGCCTGGCGGATCTTACTTGCCAACGGATCAAAAGTCATGACCACAGGAAGGCAATCGGTTTTGGGTCTAACATTTTTCTCCAACAACACACTCCGTGGAGTATTTAAGGCTCTTTTTCTAGCATGCTTCACCATTTTCCTTGGGTACTGTCTCTTCACCAAGTTTTCGCACAGCACCTCTGACTGCTGCACAAAGTCATTCGTGGAGGAGCAGTTTCTACGGTACCGCAAAAACTGCCCTACCGGCAGATTATCTCTAAGTGCCCTAGGATGAAATGATTGGTAATGCAGAAGTGAATTTCCGTCAGTTACCTTTTGATGTACCGTGGTACAGTTTGTCATTACTCACTACTATGTCCAAGTCCAAGTATACTGCCTTTTGGTTGCTGAATGCCCAGGTAAACCTAAGACTACTATCTAGTGTATTCAGCCGATTCAAAAATTCAAGCAACACTGTCTCAGTACCAGACCAAATACATAAAACATCGTCTATATACCGCTTCCAGAGGCGGATATTCCTCTGGAAGGGATTAGACGGATGGAATATGCAATGTTCCTCAAACTGGCCCACATAAATGCAGGCCAGACTGGGCGCGAAAGTCGCGCCCATAGAAGTCCCCGAGACTTGCAAGAATAGATCATTCTTGTAACTAAAATAGTTTCTGGTTAAGGCAATCTCGATACACTGTAAAACAAAGGATTGTGGAGTATCATAAAACCACTCGTGCTCCCCAAGAGCACGCGCTGCTGCCACCAACGTGGCATCCTGGGGTATGCAAGTATACAGTGACTCGATGTCAATCGTCACCAAAAACTCCAAAATGTTAAGAACATCCCTGGTATCCTGGACGTACGCAGGTTGTTTTATAACTGACTCCCTTAAAAAGAAATCAGGAAATTGTGACAAGGGATCAAGAATCGATTGGACACCCAAGACTATCGGGCGACCCGGCGGAGGCCGCTGGGCCTTGTGTATTTTTGGTAATATATAGAACGCCGGGGTTCTTGGTTTGGAATTAATCAAAAAATCTGCTTCTTTAACAGTAATCCATTTTTTCTCTTTTGCCTCACCAACAAGCTGTTTGATAATTTCATGTAGTTCATTCACAGGATCACGGGGTAGCGGGCGATAGTTTTCACGCATACATAGCAGTCTCATGACTTCATTCTCGTAATCAGTGGTGTTCATAATCACCACAGCCCCACCTTTATCCGCTGATTTTATGGTGATCAAAGGGTTCTCTTGTAGACTTCTAATTGCCCGCCAGTCATCACTGCTCATGTTATTATAAATTTGATGCTGTGCAGTACTTTCTAAAGAATTAATCTCTTCTAGTACTTTATGTTCAAAGACAAGGACCTCAGGGCCTAATGTAGAAGATGGTGGGCAAAAATGTGAAGGCTGATGCAAGTTGGTGCAGAATAGTGACGGGGGATCCTGTGTTTTATTAGCAAAGAACTTTTTGAGTTTAATTTTTCTCATAGTTTCTTGGAATTCAATACGACATTTAAAAGAATCTGTGATCCAGGATATCAGGGCACTGATATTGATTAAGAACTACTGCTCCTTGCTTCTCAGTGATGGGTGTATCTCTGAGATATTTCCCTAACAATTCTATAAAAGGGTGTATTTTGGGAATTTCCCGGGTGCTTTCCTTTCCTAAAAAATCATGAAACAAATAGCTGGAAAGGGATTGTACTGGTGTGATGTCAAGTTTGTCCCTATAGAAGTCTGTGACATGAAATGCTGTCATCCAAAGTAGATGTTGAATATGGTGTCCTTCATTCCGTTCATTTGGGCTGGTGTGAATAGTACTGATTTCGGTACCAATATATGAATGGGCTGTAGATGCTGACCCGTTATGTGTGTATATATCTTACACTTCAATTTTAATAGATTATGTCTGGCACATTATCTAGTTTTTGTGTAAGCATCGGTGCAATGAGTAATTTTGCCATTCCAAGATGGCGCTTACTTTTCAGTGTTGAGCATGTGACCTGACAATCAAGCAGGTTTCCGTTTTTGATGTGCCGCATTTAAATGAGGCTGCTGCTTCCGGGTGTTGAATTGGAACGAGACGATGCTCGTCGTTTGGCAGACGCGGTAAGAGTACCGTGACGTACACAATGGAAACTGGGATTCTTTTTTGAAATGCCGTACGTGAGGGGTTCTGTTTGCGTTCTGAGCAGGAAGGAGATTTAGCTGTTTGCCTGTCAGACGCCGTTTGTACTTAGCGAGGCACACATTGTAGATTGGGCTCCGAGCCTGTGTTATCGTCTTCATTGGATTACGTATAAGATTTGTGACTGCAATGGCACAAGGTGTAAATGAATTGGTGGGCTTGAATCCGCATTTAGCAATATAATGGGATGTGTGATTGAGGCTATTGTGGTTGGTGTTTTTTGACATTTTTTCGTCAGATGACAAGAATAATATTCTAGCATGAGCAAATTAGTATGCTGGATAGTCATCATTGAAATACCTATTAAGATTTATGTTTGCATATCGATCACAAAGGGTGACAATCAGTTTCATAAAAATTGTTTTACAGGAAAACTGTTCTATATGAAGATGCTAATGTTTGTTTGTTTTTGCAGAACACAGACAACATAAGTGTCCTCTTTTATGAAACAGGTCTATTAACAGTATATAGTCCCTCTGTGACACGGTGGTTAGCTGGTACGAGAGGCCTTGGCTGCTACCGGGTAAATATACATTCGTGGGTGTATTAATATACAGGACGAATGCAGTAAGATGAAGTCTGCACTGGCTGGAAGTGCTTTTAATGAACCTTCTTTTTGTTTAAACAGTCACTGCGTGTTCACAATAAGGGTCCAGAAAAGGTGGACAAAGTCTTCGTGCCCTGAAGAAATTGCCACTACAATTTACAGGCAATGAAACATGTCGGCCCAACATTACATGGTCTGCAAACATGCAGTATGTTTTTATTTTGAGTTGAGAATAAAAGTGGCTCCCTGGTGACTGAGTGGCTTATCTCAATTTTATTCACACAGGGTTGATTTGTGTTATTGTATACACATATTCACTGGTTTCACTGGGTTTCTGGACACCGATTACATTTATTTTTGTTTACGAGGTAGCGACCAGTGATGAGAAACGTGGGCATAACTGGTGATAATTAACCAGTAAGCTCCTCTGGTGGTGCGCACGTGAGGTGCTACCTCGTGCTTTCACAATTTTTTCACATGTGTGTGTTATAGATACCTGTTAAAGTGTAGGGTATGTTGTGTGAACACAGTGACTGTTGACTCATGGGTCGGTTCTTCTTTTTTATAATTAAATACAGGGCGAGTATGAGTTGGGACAATACCTATAAAATATGAAGGGTTGCTGTCGAGGAAGAAAATAAACTTCCACTCCCACTCATGAAGTCAATAGGATTTGTTGGCCCGAGCAGATTAGGTCTTTGTTGTTATTTATGATTTTGAGTGGAGGGCGACCTGATCTGAGTTTTCCCTCTTTAGCTCCTCTTTGTGTAGAACATTTTCCCTGGTGCCTGAGAGTACAGCCCCTAATAATGCCTCTACCATCTCAGTCTCTGGTAACAAAGCGTCAACCCTCCCCAGGGTTAATGACCTCAGTAACTTTGGCCGATTGCAGTACCTTCATTATTGGACGACCAACTCTGGAGGCAGCAGTCCGTGTCGTGTTGCCCTTTACAGCGGAGGAGTGTGCGTCTCCCTCCACACTAGATGAGCCAGCAGTCTCCATAGTAGATGCCGCGGAGCGTGATCCAGCGCGTCCTCCCTTCTGGATAGCCGCCTTTGGTGGGCCCATCTTGCACAGCTGAGTCAACGCAAACGAGCAATCAGTCGTGCAGCCCCAGGAAAACCAGCAGAGAGAGGAGCGTTGAGAGTCAACCAAACCTCGCCGGACAGAAAGCCAGACCTGCCGCGGCGTGCGGGTAATCACCAAGATCATGCAGGTAAGTGAGTCGCGCTGGCTCCGTCCCCTTTAATTGTAGCAAGGCGCGAGTTGGAATTATCAGGCTTGTCGGCTTAAAAGTTACCAAGATTACACGGTAATCTCTTATAAGACCAAAATTTCTTTTACGGTGCACTTTTCACTCTTTCTCCCTTCTCTTTCGTTTCCTGAGTTTCTTTGTACTAAAGAGAGTTCATAACGGCTACATGGTATCCCTGGCGTGGGAGCAGCTCCGTGTGTGAGCTTCTCAGCGGCGGCATCAGTCCGCCATCTTCCTTTCGGCCATCGACTCCTACCCTTCATGCCTTTCTTGTATGGCTTCTATATCCGGAAATGGTTTATATCCAGATACGGTTTGTACAAATGTTAATTACATTTACGTATCCTTCACTGTCTTGCCTGGGAGGATGGATATAGCTACAACACGAGTGCAGTGTGTCAGAGTTGTACACAGACATTAATCACATACATTTGATGAACATATTACAAAAATATTATAATTTGGCACACATCAAAATACAATCACATATAATATTTCAAGAATGTGAATTTGTTTTATACATTTGTTTTTATAATATATATATATATTTTTTTAAATAATAAACATTTATTGTTTTTACACAAGATGCTGCTGCTGCTAAACCACATTTTTATGCACCTTGCATGTCTAAAATGTGAGTTTGATTACTATATTATATATTATATGTTTTACTATGGATTAAAAACACAGCACCCTTAGGGACTGCCTATCTTTCTGTAGTAAAAGCCAGTGCCTGACTAAAAATGCAGACATACATTTTTAATTTATATTATATAGATGTATACAATTTTAATATACTTACCTTTTTATGCTATTCTGCGCCACAATATTTTTTACAAGATATTCAAAGTGTTAAAACGCAATATTTTTGTTGGCAGTACAATATTCTGGTAAGTTGATAATGTTGTCAATACTCAGTCATGCAACCACAAAAATGATGCTGAAATATATTTCTATGATCACAATGCTAGAGACCTTACAATTGTGTATATTTCTAGGATATGATATATTCATTTTAATTTTTAGATGAGTATACTGAGAAAGGTTATCCAACTTGGATGCAACCATACCAGTACAAGTGGCATGGGAAACAGAAAGTTGGCAGATTCAAAAATCAGATACTTTGTTACCAGCATGTTCTTTTCCAGAATATTTCATATTTTTGAATGATACAATTCAACAAATAACATGTTCAGGTTTTGCAGATTTAAGTTGCTAATACCTTTGCTAGTTAGAGAAAATAATTTCATTTCTCAAACTGGAAATGGAAAAAAAGCACTGAGTGAAAAAGAAATCCAAACATTGATAATTAATGGTACTATTAAAAATGTAGCTACCAAATCAAGAAAAATATGATGTAATTTACATATAAATCAATTTTATGAAAGATTTACTACAAAAGTGACAGGGTCATTGGTTAATAAATCAGGTGTTATGTATAGTAAAGGACATATTCACACTTAAAGTTATGTCACGAATGAGTGAATGACTTTTCAGTGAAACTATAAGGCATCACATGGATATATTACATGAACATTTGAATGTTTATGTTTCTCTTAAAGGTCGAAAGAACCAAAAGAGATCAAACAAGATTTAATTGCCTTAACACCCATGGCTACACCACATAGATATGCTGCAGAAGCCCTCCAGCAAATGAAATAAATAGATACAGAAAATATACAAGGAACAGTAATATATTCAATTTTAGAAATTGTGTCAATTGCTTTTAATGCAGTGAAAAACAAAATTATAGACATGAACAGGAACAGTATAAAGCTATTTTTACTTTACAGACTTTCTTACAAGTACTAAGATTACATAGAGTTCCATGGAACCTCATTTATGAAATTGAAATATTTCCTATGCATAATTTGAGTGATCATCAAAAGATGCTAAGTAAGCAAGATTCGGTGTGCAGCTTGATTTCAGTTCAAAAATTTGAATGATTGCCTTATACTGGCTACCTTTTAATGTTTTACAATTAGCAGGATATTTCATTGAGAAAGCTTTTGAATAGTACACAAAACTAAGAAACTCAATTTTCAATTATACATGTGAATGCCATATTTAATGCATTGTTTACGCAAAGAACAACCTGTATTTTTAAATGCAAAAGACTATTCAAGTCTATTAAAAACCACACTTGTATATAAAAAAATAGTTTCTATGGGGAATGTAACACAACTACAACTGAAAATTGTTGCAAAATGAAGGTATCTGCACAAACAAAAAGTTCAGAGATTTTAGAAACAATGAAAAATGGTTCTTACATAGTACGATTCAAAGAAAATTGCTGCTCACTTAATAAAGGAATCATATGTTTAGTGACAGTCAATGAGCTGACTGAATGTTGTGGTTTTACACTACACCTAACAACACAAGAAGTAATATATACCAACAAACACTTGTATGCAAATCTTAAATTGACAAGCATAATCACATTGCTATCAAAACAAAATTTAATGTTGGAAACAATTCGTGAATATTATAAAGATCAGGTTGCACATATTGGAAATAGTACAACACAGTTACTAGAAACAACTAACCCACGTTTATTTATTTTAGGAAAAGAATTATGTGTCTAACCCAACAGGCATAATAACACACATGAAAAACAGCAGGAAAGAATATGTCAAGATTATTCAGGGAAACATGAGGAACAGCTTCGCAGACACTTGGGTATATATTTTCAAGCTTTTTCACAGGATTGGCTCCAATCTTAATAGTGGGTGCAATTCCATTGTTTACGATCCTAAAGAGGAAGAAATAAACAGGCTCAGTAGACCGAAGAAGGTGTTAAAAGTGTGGGAGTCTGAAATGGAAGCAATGAGTTTACCTACAGCCCAGAGCAAAAGTGCAGAGAATTCATGCACTCCAGAACAAGAGTTATCTTCCTGAAGATATATAAAGATTGAAACTTGAGACTCCTCTCATTACTCACTAAAGAACCATAAAGCAAAATGGTCTGAAGTTCTGAGTACTAATGCAAACCCACTGAACCTTTCTTTCGCTCATGAAGCCTTTCCATTACAATACAAATATATCACATGCACATAGTAGAAATTACATACTTGGATAAGTCAGAATGCCTTAATAATCTAAGGCAATGATTTTCATTATTAAGCATAAATAATTAATAGAAGACAGAGGCTATCTGTCAATCTTCTCTCAAGACCGGGTAACGTATGTGACAGGGCTTTTTGTGATGACTTGTGCATGTTACTTACAAATCAGGCCTAATTGTATGGCAAACATAAGTGCGCTAACTCTGTAGAGTGTGCTTGTGAAAACGCTGGGCCTTGAAAATTAACACTTTGAATGCTGATAATAGCTAGCAGAGTGTGCAAAATCACCATATTTTATAAACAGGTTGACATTAATTGTGCAAAAAAAAAAAAAGAACAGAAATGCACTGAAGAGAAAACTTCTATTCTGCCATCCTGACAGCTAATGTACTGACTAATATTACAAGGTTATCTGGCAAAGCACAGCACGTTTTGAGACAATTGCTTGCCTTTCAGATATGTCTCTAATTAAGGCATTATTCATGCAGTGATGCAGATGCAAAAGACTGCACAGACTGGTTGCTTGGGGAGAATGCTGGAGAGCTGATATTCGACTGCAGGACTAAGAGCTTCTAAGAGGTATCTGGGGACAATACATGACTTGGCATCAGGTAGTGGGATGGCACTAATCATCTAGCCAATAACATCATTAAGATGCTGATAATGTTATAGATATAACTGTTAGATAAAGGTTAGACTAATTATTACAGATAGCAGGGATGTGTACTAAAAAATGCTTTGGGTTTTTCTAATATCCAAATTTTGTATATTATGACTGCTGAGATTACAATCATAATTTTCACCATTCTGATATATAAGGTTTATTTACTGATAATACATAATAAATATCGAATCATTATAAATGCCACCTTTTGTGTATGTCTAATACTGTTAGGGTTCAGGGTAAGGGTCCACACAGCTACAAATAACCCCTGCATATAAGACTTCTCTGGCAGGATTGTCTGACTCATAACACTCTAAATGTAGATGAGCCTAACTCGTCATAGAGTACAGTGAGAGACACCTAAAGTTTTCCTTTTCTCTGCTAGAAATAAGTGAGTTCCTCCAGGGCCTAACAAAATCGTTCCAGGTCTACCCTTTATTTTGGGGGCGGGGGCTAGAGTGGCTCACAACAGTATGGTCGCACTGGGTTCTGAAGTGCTTCCGACTGATCTTTGGGTAAAAGGCACAATGTGCTTTACAGCCAACTTCATTTCTTTGCAGCAATTACCCCACTATCTTTCTCAGGTCTGAATGGTGGGAAATCAGAATTTGGAGAACACAAACAGAGCAGAGTTGAGAGACACTAGGGTCCCAGAATGCTGCCATTTTGCTCAATGTCCCTTTTTATTTTTGTTGGTACCACCAAGCACTAGTGGCCCTTCCCCTTCAGCCCTTTGCAGCAGTTATTCTCCTCTACTCATGAATGCAAGAGGTGGCACTTATGGGTTGGAGGGGACCCAATCAGGAACACAAGCAGGAGCGAGAGTAGAGAAATTGGGGTTCTAGTGTGCATCTCAATTGTGATTTTGAGTGAAGTCAGTAGAAAGGAATTATTAAACATGAAGACGGTAGGGTGCAGTGCAGTACTGTGTACTGCAGATATTGTATCTCGTGAATGCTTTAAGTAAGAAATGAGAACCTATCCTAGCTTATTTAAAAATGAAGCACAGCTTTGAAAAATAATGCTGAAAATACTAATCTGTTAAGGGAAAACTATTTTTCTGAGAAATGTGAATTGAGCCTGATGTGTTTTTTTATAATTGCCAAGTGACTACAGAGAGACATAATTAATGTTAATATCTGTCACTGGAACACATTTCCAGTTGGGGGTCTTCTAGAACAGGGATCAGCCTTTAGGACTTAAGGATACAATGGGGTAACTTTTCAATATCTTTCAGGAGATGCATTACCTCCTTCTAGTCTCATAGAACCTGATGCATACAAATGATTTGCTGCCATCTATTGGTTATATTGAAGATCTTGCTGAATAATGTAGCTAGAGTTAGTCAAAGACTGAATTTTGGTGAAATTGATTATGCCACAACAAGATAATGCAGTTGTATGTACATCATCACATTTGAGACCCTAAAATTGAAAAAAGTGTTGCTGTAGGCAAGCCCACATGTTTCCTTCAACCACACCTCCGAACCCCACTGGACCGACCACCACTGCATCCACTTCACCTACAGGAAGCCCACCACGCACCACTGCACCCAACAAATGCCTCGCCGCTGCTGGAGCAGAGTCACCGAAGACCAGCTAACCACCACCCTCGCCCTGAGCCCACCCGCCGAACCCTCCGACCCCGACACCGCCGCCCGCAACCTCAGACAGTGGATCGACGACTGCGCCAACACCCTCGCCCCGCTCAAGAATCCGCCCAACAGCCACACCAGCAAGAAAGCCACCTGGTTCACCGAAGACCTCCAGGCCTCCAAACGAACATGCCAAAAACTGGAGAAGATCTGGCTCCACGAACGGACAGCGGACAGCTACGCCGCCCACAAGAGCGCCACCCGCAGTCACCATCACCTCATCAGATCCGCCAAACGGGCCTCACTCTAAGACCGCCTAGACACCAACGCACACAACAGCAAAGAGCTCTTCAACATCGTGAAGGAACTCTCCAACCCCAGCTCCAACACCAACGACATCCCGCCGTCGCGAGACCTGTGCGACTCACTGGCCACCTTCTTCCACCGCAAAATCGCCGACATCCACGACAGCTTCAACACCACGACCGCCCCGGCAACCACCGAGACCACTGCCTCCACGACCACCAACCGCCTGCTCTCCTGGACCAACATCAACGACGAGGACACCAGCGAGATCATGAACACCATCCACTCCGGTTCACCGCTAGACCCGTGCCCTCACCACGTCTTCAACAAAGCCAGTACAGCCATCGCGCCCCATCTCCGGAAAATAATCAACATCTCCTTCGAGACAGCAACCTTCCCGGAAAGCTGGAAGCACGCCGAGATCACCGCCTTACTCAAGAAACCCAAGGCAGACCCCAAGGACCTCAAGAACTTCCGACCCATCTCTCTGCTCCCGTTCCCCGCGAAGGTCACCGAGAAAATCATCAACAAACAACTGACCCGCTACCTCGAGGAGAACAACATCCTGGACCCTACCCAGTCCGGCTTCCGCAGCAACCACAGCACCGAAACCGCCCTCATCGCCGCCACCGATGACATCAGGACCCTGCTAGACAACGGAGAAACAGCAGCCCTCATCCTCCTGGACCTATCAGCCGCCTTCGACACGGTCTGCCACCACACACTACGAACACGCCTTCACAACGCCGAGATCCAAGAGAAGGCCCTGGACTGGACCACATCCTTCCTTTCCGGCAGAACTCAAATCGTCCGCCTCGCCCCCTTCCGATCCAAGGCCACCAAGATCATCTGCGGCGTACCCCAAGGCTCCTCCCTCAGCCCGACGCTGTTCAACATCTACATGGCACCCCTCGCCCACGTCGCACGACAGCACAACCTCAACATCATCTCCTACGCCGACGACACCCAGCTGATCCTCTCCCTCACCAAAGATCCTCACACCGCCAAAACCCACCTCCAAGAAGGAATGAAAGCCGTCGCCGAATGGATGAGGACCAGCCGCCTGAAGCTGAACTCGGACAACACGGAGGTCCTCATCCTTGACTCCAACCCTTCAGCCTGGGACGACTCCTGGTGGCTGACATCACTGGGAACAGCCCCGACACCCACCGACCACGCACGCAACCTAGGGGTCATCCTCGACCCCACCCTCTCCATGACTAAGCAGGTCAACGCCGTTTCCTTCATCCTGCTTCAACACCCTCCGAATGCTCCGCAGGATCTTCAAGTGGATCCCCACCGAAACAAGAAAAACAGTCACCCAGGCCCTCGTCACCAGCAGGCTGGACTACGGAAACGCCCTCTACGCAGGAACGACGGCTAAGCTCCTGAGACGCCTGCAACGCATCCAGAACGCCTCTGCACGTCTTATCCTCGACATCCCCCGCCGCAGCCACATCACACCCCACCTGAGAGACCTGCACTGGCTCCCTGTCAACAAGAGGATAACCTTCAAGCTCCTCACCCACGCACACAAAGCACTCCACAACTCCGGACCAGCCTACCTAAACAGATGACTCAGCTTCTACACCCCCACCCGCCAGCTCCGCTCCACCAGCCTCGCCCTCGCCACAGTCCCCCGCATCCGGAAAACGACCGCCGGCGGCAGATCCTTCTCCCACCTCGCCGCCAAGACCTGGAACACCCTCCCCACCAACCTTCGGCAGACCCAAGACCTACTGGCCTTCAGAAGACTCCTCAAGACCTGGCTCTTCGATCAGTAGCAGCAACCCCCCCCCTCTTCCCCCAGCGCCTTGAGACCCTCGCGGGTTTGTAGTGCGCTTTATAAGTGACCTGATTGATTGATTGATTGATTGATGAAGGTAGATGATTTTTGGGTAAAGGCACTGAGGTGCAACCCGTTCATATGCAACCCATATGCAACCCGTTCATATTGATTTTATATAGAGAAAATCAATATGTTTACCCAAGTAGAGGGGTCTTAGGCCTTTTGGCAGTGGCTTGAGGAATCCCGATAATGACTTCCTCAGTCAAAGGCCACCGTGGGTATGAAGAGGCATCTCTTGTCACTCTGACACTGAGCCCCACATGTTCCTGCCATGCTATATTTGGTGGGATTTGAGAGAGTATGTTTTGGAATAGAGAAATTAGAGAATTGTGTCATTAGGGGTATGGGCTCCTCCCTTGGTCAAGCCCTTTTCTTTCCCCGGATGGTGGTGGCCTTGCTGGATGTGGACTCGCCATGATAACTTATATGGAGCAATCTGCAGTTAATGGGCCTAATTCACAAAGGTAAACTTACAATTTTATTGTAAGTTTACTACTTTTACTATTGACAAACTACAAGTGTAGTTTTACATGTAGTATCTTTACATCTGCAGAGACTGTCCTATCTTTTTATATACAGAGTTGTCAGCAGTCGTAAAGATACTACACGTAAAACTACACATGTAGTTTGTGATCAGAAAAAATAGTAAACTAACACCAAAAGTGTAAGTTTACCTTTGTGAATGAGGCCCAATGTGTATATTTTGCGATGCTTGGGATGCGTGGGTTTAGTAGCACCAAGTGCTGAGTGGTCATTATGGTCTGGCTTGGCAGTGCCACTGTCACCTGGCCTTTTAAACTATACCAATATTATTCTACAGTTCTTTACTTCTACACAAATGCATAACTATTCCCATGCTATCTACTTGCTATCTACATGCGATCTACTTGCAATGCTTCACATTACCATACAGCATTGTTTTAAAGCGAGACCCATTGGCATTGCCAATGTTTGTTACCACTTTTTACTTTGTTTTTCTCTTCCGTGTAGCAGTTGGACCACTTATGTTTTGAAAATAAAAAAATATGAAGGTGTAAGTTTCTTTTAGTGAAGTTGTGTAAAAGTTCCTGGTTTTCAATTGTGGCGACGTTTGCAAAGTTTCCAGACTTACCTTTGGTTTCACAGCAGTAAGGTTTTTTCTCGCATTGTGAAACCATTTTCCCTTACGTAGCGAGATCATTTTCACTCAATGTCAAACCAATCTTAGCTGAAAAAATTATATTTATTTGCAAGTTCACCTTTTGCAAAGCTTTTCTATCAGAAGGGCAAATGCAGATTTCTTTTCTTTGCAAGTTTATCTTTGTAGAGTTTTTCTGTGCACAAGTGAGAAAGTGAAAAACTGCAATTTTGTGAATCAGCATAGTATTCCTGAAAACTTCGCAAAGATTGCAATAAACTCTGTTCAACCCCAGTAATAAAAACATTTGGAACTAAATCAACACCTCATGAAACCTATTAGCAGAGGGGCGTGGCTAGCCCGGCCAACATGGCTGCCACCTAAGTGCTGAGCTCTGACACCAGGCTCGATAATCCGTCAGCATATTGGGTGCTGGATCTCGGACGGAGGTCACAGCAGCTTTTCAAGCCTGAGGGAGTACAGGGGAATCGCGGAGGCTGCTGCAGTGGTGAGAATCCTGCCGGCTGGTGAAGGGGCCACAGCCCTCGGATCCAGGCTGCCGAGATCTGTGGAGCCCACGGGGAAGCAGAGACATGCCGTGCCCATCTGACCTAGGCGAGGCTCAGACCATGGATGACCCACTGCAAGGAGATGAGCACCGGTGGGGTTGCAGATGTGGCCTTTGTTTCTGGGCAGCTGTGCCCAGCTACGCCCAGCTGAGGGCCTGGTGGTGATGGGCCAGGTGATGCCCGCAGCTGCCTCCTGAGGACTGGGAAGCTCCTTTTGTTAGGAGGGCAATCTGGCAGCCGGCACACCTGTGGAATCTGGCCTGACCCCTACTGAGTCCTGAGGGGAGGGGCTCCGAATTGTGGCAGGTGCCTCAGGCCACTGCAGCCTGTAGTGGTTTGAGGGGGGCCCTACAAGACGCTGGAGCACAGTGGTGGGGAAGCGGAAGGTGTTTGGGACCCCCCCGACCTTAGACGAGGAGTGGTGTCCCTCCGAGGGCATCAACAACAGACCTCGCCAAAGTGATAGACGATGTGGGGCCCAGCACCACCCAATGTGAACTGTGCAGGAGGCCCCTATTTGGAGCTGAGATCTGATCCAGGGCGGGCGGACTGCTCATGCTGTGCGACGTTTATGCATTTTTGGGTGTTGGTGGCTGCAACGGGACTCGCATCGCTGTCTGCCCCCTCCTCCCCTTGGCTACAGGGCATCTGGATCCACGTGTTCTTCAATGTGATGGGGTGCACCAGATCACTGAAACCAGACCAACCTTCTCTTACTTCTACAGAGCCTACACCTCGAACAATGGAATCCACCAAACTGGATGCTATCCTCCTGGCAATCTAAACCTCCCGGATCTCCCTTGAGGCCAAGATTGACTCAGTGGCAGGGGACCTCACTCACTTGCATGATGACCACTGTGACCAAGTCACTCAGTCAGAGATGGCCCTTACTGTCCTCGCACCGCAGATGCCCAACCTTCAGGTCCAGGTAGCTGACCTCAGTGAGGGGGTGAAGTTCTTGGAGGACCGGGCAAAGGACGCGGAAGGCTGCTCCCGCCGCAATAACATTAGAGTGGTGGGCCTAGTGGAGGGTGCTGAGGATCAACGAGCAGATGAATTCCTGGAGATCTGATGCGCAAACTGCTTTCAGAGGAGGAACTGACCCCATACTTCTCAGTGGAGTGAACCAATAGAGTGCCCGCATGGCGACCCCCACTGAGGGACAGGCCCCGACCCATGGTGGCTAGGATCCTTCACTATAAGGATCAGGATGCTATCCTGTGAAGGGCTAGACAACCGGACCCCATCGTCGGGGACAACCACCAAATTTTCATCTTTTCCGACAACACCCAGAGGAGGAAGGCATCTTTCCTGGGAGTGGACTGATGACTACGCAAACTGGGCCTGCGCTACGCTTTACTCTTTCTGGCGAAACTCAAAACCATAGACGATCAAAAGACTAGGCGGATGTTTGGAGTTGGGTGGAGGCGCAGGATGCCTTTGCGGTTGCCAGTGGGTCCCAAGGCAGCACCTATGGTCGCCCCGGGTGCGATGGCCCGGGGGGGGGGGTGGGGGAGGCGTCAACTGCTTTAGCAGGCAATGCCGGCCATGTCGTCGCCAACCCAGGTCCTAGATAGCCAGTGCTCGGCCCTGGACACAGTTGCGGCGTTTCACGGCTCCTGACTGGAGCCCTCTGATACCTCTGGAAGGGAGACTTTAGATGACAACTACTCCTCGCCCTCGACCCCACAGACCCTCAGCCCCCTGCCAAAGACTGCGGATGACATTATTTGACTCCTTCAGATGAGTCTGCCACCTCTAACCTCGGGCTGTTGGAGGAAGGTGGGGACATCCTGAGGCCCTAGCTTCCCCAGGTGGTCTGGCGCACCGCCTGGCTGCAGACCCTAGTAATACCTGATAACTGATTCTCTAAACAAAGCCTGAACCGTGGCTCTTCTGTTCTCCCCCATACCTCCTTGCTCGGTGCCCACAACATCATTCCTCTCTGCAAGCCTGGTCCAATTTCGGATTTGCACTGCTACCTAGCACACCCGGACCTTGTGTTCAAATGATTACTTTGCAGTTTGGACGATGACCTAAGGGCCTGTCGTCCGTAGTATTTTCAGTTGTTGACACCCTGCTGGTGTTTTGTATACTAGTTTTTATGGTTACCAACATCTTCTACCCACACCCATTGCCTTCCCACCCCTGATATCCTTTAGCCTGGTTGAGTCCTCTGGCTCCCGCACCCCCACCCCCATGGGAATATATGGGGGTTGTCCTGTCAGGACTCTATGGATTCTAGAGGCCTGTCATAATGCCCCAACTCTGCACGTTTCAGATCATCTCCTGGAATAGTAGAGGCATGCATTCACCTGCCCGTTGCTATAAAATACACTCCTATGTTAAATGAAGACTGGTTGACACAGCACTCCTGCAAGAATCTCACATTACACACCCGGGTGCTGACCGTCTCCAGCAATACTAAGGAGGTCAGGTAAACTCCACCAGCTATTCACTATACTCTCGAGGCACCCTAATCTGGATATGAGTGAGTATTCACCTACAAGTGCTAGCCCAGGAGATAGACACAGAGGGCCGCTTTGTTCTACTAGAAGCTAGACTAGACTGCACACCACTGCTACTCTGTAACATTTACGCCCCAAATTTTGACCAGATGACCTGTTTCCACCGCCTATCGACACACTTGGCACATTGGGCTCACCTGCCTTGAGCTATAGGTGGGGACTTTATTTGGGTCCTCAACGACTCTTTGGACTGATCTCACCTTCCCTCCCGACCACCCCTACTACAGCCCGCAGCCTGACTACCTAGCTTCACAAGTGATCTCCTAGGAATGCCTGGCGGCATCTTATTCCTCACGTCAGGCTATACTCGCACTACTCCCCTCTACACAACTTCTATGTACACCTTGACTGCATAGTATGTTCTGCCTCTATTTGCTCCTTGATCTCCTCTCCTGGCTACCTGGACAGGGAACTATCAGACTATACCCCTTATTGATGGGCCACCGATGGGGGAAGATTCCCTCCCCAATTGCTGTGTGGAATCTGCAACCTGCTTCCCTGGAGGACCCCGCCTTTGCCGCAATGATCTCGAACCAGACTGCGGATTATTTTGTGCATGATGAAGGGACAACCCCTTTCCCGGTCACCGAGTGGGAAGCCTTTAAGGTGGTTCTCAGAGGGGCTTGTATCCGTACTATAAGCGGTGAATGCTGTAACCTCTCGGATGCTCTGCACATAGCAGAACGGGCCTATTTGGCCATGGAGAGGCAGGGGGTGGACGACTCGGACACTGCTCCGTGAGCAGGATGCTCAGCTAATGGAGCATCTACACTGTCTAAACTACCTGGCGTACATTGCCAGATTGCACTCAGAGTGGCCTGGCTAATCAGGAATAAATCACATCTGCCCCCTATATCAAATCTCCATTGGGCGGATGGTGCCGACCCTTATTCACAGGAAGACATTCACAAGGCCTTTGTATCTTTCTACGCTTCACTCTATTCTCCACTCCTGGCCATCCCAGAGGCTGACATATAAAGGTTCTGGATGCTGTCCCTCTCCTAACCCTGTCCGCGCTCGAGAGACTAGAGATAGATGCCCCTATCACAGTGGCAGAAGTGAGGGAGGCAATCCTGTGGATGGCGACCAGGTGGCCATAGGGTACCAATGGCCTTCCAATAGAATTCTATAAGCACTATGCAACCATTCTGGCCCTGCCCCTGGTAAAATTGTTAGGACTCCAAACTGGAGTCGGGTCATCTCACATGAACCATGAGTGAGGCACTACTAGTCTCCCTGCTGAAATAAGGGAAAGATCCCCTTAGCCCGCTTCCATACCATCCTATAGCTATTTTAAATACAGACTATAAAATCCTCACCAAGATTCTGGCCTCTAGAATCCATAGAGTCCTTCCACGTCTGATTCACGCAGACCAACGCGGATTAGTTCCGGGCCGTAATACTGCATATAACATTAGACACGCTTTCTGTGTTATGGAGGGGACATAGTCCAACTGGCCCCGTGTGGCCGCCCTGGCTCTCAGCCTATAGAAGGCTTTCGACTCACTCAGCTGTGAGTATTTCTCCTCGGTGCTTCACTGCTTTGGATTCGGGCCTGTTGTTCTAGACTCATTAGGTTAGTCTACAACGCACCCATGGTACGAGTCCCGAACGGGAGGGTAATTTGATGAGAACAGTGTCCTCCCTCAGAGCCCAGGTCACCTCCTTGAGAACCCTCCCTTTATCTGGAAAAGGGCGTATGGCCATTGCAAAAATGGTAATGCTCCAGCGCCTGCTTTACCATTTTGCCACTCTCCCAGTGATTTTCATTCAATCACTGTCTTAAGATTTGCACCAACTTCTAGGGGATCTTATCTGGCACCGTGGCAGATGCAGAGTGGCCTGAAAAAACTTGCTGCTACCACCGGATTCGGGTGGCTTTGGCTTTTGAATTATATTACCTAGCACACCTTGAATGGCTGGCTGGCTATGATTTGACAGACACCAGTGCAGCCACTCCCCACTTGTACGAGGTGACACTACTGGCCCTCTTGGTCCCGGGAGCTAGGCCTCCCAACACGTTCCCATGCCTGGTGCGAGTGGCGCTTCACTGTCTTCAAAGAAGTTATTGGCTCACTCACAGCTCTCCTTCCTATGCTCCCTCTATTCCCCTACTGGACCTCCATGGTGGAACAGGTCCCCTTTCTAAGCTAGCGTTCCGAGCTTGGGACCATGCTAATCTCTCAACTCTTAGGCATCTGTTTATCAATGGTCAGCTCCTCACTGTTGAAGAATTGGTAGATCAATATAGACTTCATCAAGGGTAGTTCCTAACCTACGATCTAATTTGCAATGTTCTGAGAGACCGCTCGCAGGTCGATACCTCCGAACCATCTACGAATGCCCTGGTAGATAGCCAACACACTTTAAGTAGTGAAAGGAGACTGATAACCTGGCTTACGAGAGCCATGATCACGCACACACAGCACTCTTTACAGTCTCTTTGTGACACCTCGAAGGCTGAGTTCAGCCGAGCCCTACATAACGGGGAATGGCAGTGGGAATTGATACACACACACAAGATCTCCCGTAATGCCAAATTACAATTGATTAAATTCTACATATTACACAGGGCGTAACTTTCACCACAGCGATTGCACCCTATCTTCCCGACTGTCCCTGACACATGTGCCAGGTTCCAGATCAGATCTCCGGCATGGCTTATGGGGCTGCCTGGCCCTGGGTCAGTTTTGGCATGATGTCCTATCGGCCATATCCTCAACCACAGACCGCCTTATACTGGCCACCTGGGAGTCGAGCGCATTAGGTATCTACAAGCGCCCAAAGAAGTATAAGCAGCCCGCTTCACTGATCTGGCCCTGGCAAAACGTGCCATGACCATACGCTGGAAAAATACAAATCCCCCTAATGGAGCAGTCTGTAGGGCAGCGGTGGCAAACTATGTGGAGGCCGAGGCAACAGCATTGCACAGGGAGGACGCCATAGGTCTTCGCCGCTGTCCTATAGCACCCCTATGAGACCACA
The DNA here is from genome assembly GCA_963921515.1 of Calotriton arnoldi. Classification (NCBI taxonomy): domain Eukaryota; kingdom Metazoa; phylum Chordata; class Amphibia; order Caudata; family Salamandridae; genus Calotriton; species Calotriton arnoldi. The sequence continues at coordinate 3,619,673 of CAWUFW010000140.1, forward strand.
TACTCTCACGATTCCTAGATTCTGATTAGGATCCCCCACCTTTGCTCACCCTAGGGAGTCCCTGTCGCAGCAGCGTGCAACCGGGCCTACCTCTTGCCTAGTATGGAGCAGGACAAAGACCCCCCCCCACCCATGTTCAGCCCCCCTCGCCACATGACCTATCTTGAGTAGGATCCATTCCCCCAACACCTCCCCTTCCCTGACCCAGTCCCACACCTCATTGTTATTTATACCACTGTCCTATGGTTACCCTCATGCAGACTGAATTCTGACTTGGGAGCTGGTCGGTACTATGGAGTCCTCCTTGACTGTCTGCATACCCAAAGACCTCATCTGAGACTTTGCTACACTCTCCCTTTGGGTGTGGACTTCAGAGCACACCCTGTTAACTACTGTACCCAGACACTACTACCAAATGTAACCTGAGGCTGTTGAACCTTTGTTTACAAAATCAATACCATTTGTTTAAACAGAAAAATGTAACCTATTAGCAGAAAGTGTATGAAGAGAAAAATACAAACCGCTGATCACCTGGCATTATAAACAGAGGGCTGTCCACAATACTAAAACAGTAGCAATACATTGTCTCATCTATCTAGCATTGTAAAGAAGGCATTGGGCAGCAGTGGAAAAGTCATGTAATGAAGAAAACACTAACCCTTGTGGGAAGATATTGGTGGCCTGGGAAATCTGGAAACACTGCAATGGATGCAGTCAGCCTTTTCGTTTAAGATGTAAGGGTCAGGGGTATCATTTGATCAGGTTACATTGCAGAGCTTTGGCGCATATTTACAATAAACTGGTGGAGCGCTGTGTTACTCCAAAATTGGTAACGCCGCGCTCCGACAGTTTTAAAATGCAGGGATGCGCCGTATTTACAAAAATACGGCGCACCCCTGCATTTCCCCTAGCGCTAAAAAAGCTGCCTAGTGCCATTTTGCTAGGGTGCCTGTGCTGCAGGGGCGATTGTTTATGTGCAGGAAGGGACACCTTCCTGCACATTAACAATCTTAACAGGTGATTTGCTCTATCAATGTTTTCGCAGAATGCAGCACACGTGGAAAGAGCAATATACGAGGAGAAATAAAACATTTCTTCTCGTATCACCACCTGTTTAAGACCAGGTATTTGCTAGTCTTATTTTTGGCGCTGCCCCATACCTTGTAAGTATGGGGCAGCATCAAAAAGCAATGGGTGTTGCGGTGGAACGCCCATTGCCACATCCATTGCCCACCCCTTTCACACTAAGTGCTGCGTGAATAGGGGCATTATTTACAAGGCAGCATTAAACCACATTGAGTGGCTTAACGCCGCCTTGTAAATAAGATGAAGGGCTTAAGGCCACCAGAATGTCACAAAAAGTGACATTCTGGTGTTGTTAACTCCTTGTAAATATGCCCCTTTGTTTGGACAGCACATGCGCTGCCTCCAGGCCAGATCTTTGCCCTGCGCTTGATGTATCAATAAATCGCGTGGCTAAGGGGCTGAGCGATTTTGTATAAGTCTCGTCCCTTTAATACTTATTACAAGGGATTTGGATTTGCACCTCATTGCGAATGGGTGTTAATGCAGGGTTGGGCACCTGCAATAAGCAGAAGACTCTGCATTTGATTTTGTAAGGGAGTGGCTTTGCAAGCCCTGTCGATTACAGGAAGAAGGGCCATAATACCAAAATTAATGTCACACTGAGACCAGGGCATGGGGTGGGCAGGTGGGTGGCCATGGGACTGCTGTCTGCGCTCCCTGATGCCTCAGGTGTCCACTGCACAGTGAACGGTGCATGTCATGGACAGCTTACACATGGCAATAGTTAAAGACATCCCATGGCAGTCAATAGCTTTGTCACCGCAAGAACAGTCATAAAGCACAGATACATTTGCTTCGAAACCACCAGGGTGAAAGGAAACTTTGCGTTGCAAATCACAAACATTCAGGGGCCAATTCCGATTCAGGCCGGAAATCTCTCCGACCGAGCCGGACCCGGAGAGATTTCCGACCGAATCGGACTCTGGCAGTCCGACCGAACGAGTACGATGCGCACGCATGCAATCGGACTCGAGTCGGTCGGACTCCCATTGAAGTCAATGGGAGCCGGACGTACAACGCGTACGCGGGCTCACATTGATTCAATGGGTGCGAGGCGAACAACGGTGCCCCCTACAGCGGGTACGCCTCGAAGCGACTCGCGGCATACATGTACAGGTAGGGGGGACCCATGGGTCCCCCCTGTGTGCGACTCGCGTGGCTAGGCGTACAGGGGGGTCCGACACGGACCCCCAAAGTGCGGCTCCGACTGCTCTTTCGAGCCGGACGGCGCGAGTCGGTCGGACTGCTCGCGGCGCGCATCGTACTTGCCCGGCCGGGGAACGTCTCCATTGCGCGGTGCGAGTCGTGTCCATGCGAGTCGGTCGGAGCGCTTCGGACCCGCGAACAAGTCGGTCGGCAATTTCCCGTGCGCTCGCATCGTACTCGCTCGGCCGGACGCACGTACGAATCGGTCGGGAAAGAGGCCTCCGAATCGGATCCGGTTAAGCCGAATCCGATTTGGTGCCCTACCGGCCGAGATCGGAATCGGCCCCCAAGTGTTGTAATACCAAAGTTAGCCCATCGTTTACACGTGACATCTTAAAAAATCTCCGGGAAGATTGGATTGCCCCACAAAGGAAGTTTATCATGATAGCAGGATAAGTCACATCTAGTTAGAATAGCCTTCCAAATAAACATAGTATCCCGTAGGGTCTTGAATTTAACACGCTTAAAATAATTTGGATCATTGATTCTATACAGATACATAGAACTATTTTCTGCCAGCATTAATTGGTGGAAAAAGGTAGTGCATGAGGGATTTAATAAACTTCGGAAGCAACCTGCAAATGCAGACCAAAAATACATCTTAAAATCTGGAAAATCTATTCCACCCTGTTCGAAAGGACATTTGAGTAGGTCAATTGCTCTTCGTGCTTTCTTATAGCCCCAAATAAAACTACTGAATAGACACTCTAATCTTTTAAAGAAAATGTTGGGAACTCGGAAAGGAATAGATCTAAAAAGATACAAGAATTTCGGCAATATTTTCATTTTAATAATATTAGACCGGCCAATAATGCCAATAGGAAGTTTATGCCATTTTTTCAACAAAATGGCCGTATCTTTAATCAAAAGTTCATAATTCAAAGCAAATATCAAATTAATCTGTGAGGACAATCTAACCCCCAAATATGTAGCAACCGCACATACACCACGTATAGATTCCCTAGGTTTAAAGTTTAAAAGTATTTGAGTTTTATTAGTATTAAGTTTATATCCAGCTATAACGCCAAACCTAGCTGCTTCGTCTTCGATTTGTTTCATTGCTCTTGCTGGTTCGGTTGTAAAAACCTCTATATCGTCTGCATAGGCGATAACTTTAAGTGATATTGCACCCTGTCGTAATGGTATGATTTGAGGGTTAGACTGCAGTGCATAAATGAATGGTTCGATATAAAGGGCAAATAAAAGGGGAGAGAGTTGTCAGCCTTGTCGCGTACCACGAAAAATTGAAAACACATCTGATTGTATCCCTAGATACATTAGTTTTGCTTGCGGTTTATCATATAGGGCTTGAATCCACTGTATAAAAATGTTCTTTATCCCTATCTTTGCCAGTACAGCCCATAAAAACTTCCAATTTACCCTGTCGAACGCTTTTTCTGCGTCTAAAAGCAGCATACCAAGGGTAGTATCAGTTTTTCCGCAAGATCAAAGGCACAGATGGCAGTATTAATATGAGCAGTGGTCTCCTTCCTTGTATAAAACCATGTTGATGGACAGAAACCAAATCTGACATAGCTGGTGCCAACCGGGTTGCAAGTATTTTTGCGAATATTTTTGCATCTGAATTGATGAGTGAAATAGGCCTATACGAGCCACACTCATCAGGGGGCTTGTTTTTTTTTTAAGAAGAACACTATTCGTGTTAGATTCCAGGAGTCGGGCACTGTGCCATAGTTTCCAATATATTGTATGACCACTCAAAAAGGTTCTATTAACTGTTCCTTAAACAGTTTGTAAAATTCCAGAGGTAAGGAATCCTCCCCTGTCGCTTTTCCCGAAGGGAGTGCAGATATTGCTAGAAGTATCTCCTCTTTGCTAATATCATTTCCTACTGTATTGATATCTTCCTCTTTTAACTTCGGTAAGTGAATATATCGCAAGTATTGTTGTATATCTTCCTCGTTTGTTAAAGTATCAGAGGTATATAATTCTTGATAATAAACAGAAAATTGTTTTAAAATCTCTTTTGGTTCTGTATACAATATACCATTTGGCACTTTTATTTCTTTAATATAAGTTTTGGCCCGATCATCAGCTACCTTATAGGGAAGGACTTTTCCTATTTGTTCGCCAAATTCGTATTGTGAAATACGATATTTATTATACCTTGATGCAATTCTTTCCCTAAATACTTTTTTGGTAGCCACCCTCAAATCAATTAGGTCAAATAGTAATTTATCCTGATTAGATGAGCCATTTGCAAATTGCAATGCCACTTTGGAATCCAAACTTGGGATTTGCAGGCGCACAGCTTGGCATTTTGCACAGTCTTGGATTCTGCACTGTAGGGACCAGACCCTATCTTGTATCCCCCACAGCACTTGTCCTACCACCGACACCTCTTATCTACAGCTGTGGTAGAGCCGGGCTTAGCCATGAGATAGCATGTTTGGCACTCCAAGTAATTCATAAATACATGTGAAAATCAGAGAACATTGCTTAGGGCCAAAGATTAGAAACAAGAACTTAAGATGCTGACAGTAGGAGATACAGCAGCAGCTGAAGGACATTGGTGTTTCATTTTCTTCACTAGGTTTGAATTGAATACATTGTGGCTTTTCTTTGTAGACACAATAAACAATACATTGTATTGCAAGAGAAGGAACAGTAAAAGATTGGATTCAGCTGCATGACCCACACAAACTCAATGTCATTACGATGAGTCGCGGATAGACTGACTCCATGCACTGATGAGCCTCCAAGGGCCTCCCCTGAGCTCCAGGGGGGCTTTAGAAGTGTACTCCTGTGCTGGATTGGGATGTCAAAGACTAACATCAGAAGGGAAACTCTATCGCCCAATAAACTTGGTTGGTGTATCCGACCAGTGCTCCATTGGGTTCACTGACAAAATATCGCCTATGAAAATATCGCCATACCAAAATATCGATGTCAAAAATATTGTTATCCTATTTTTATAATAGTAAGTACAGAAATATCGGGAAAAAAATATTGTTGTCATTAACACTGTTGTATTAAATATTGTTTTTTAAATATATATAACTTTAAATAATAAATATATTAAATAGTAACATAAATTTAATAAAAATAAAATAGATGTAATATATATTTCAACAAATATAACAAATAAAACATTTTTTTTTAAAGTTAAAGAAACGTATATTAATATATATATTTACATATATCTTATTAAAAACTATTATTAAACTAATAATTTTAATTTATATTATACTTTTTTTAAATAATGTAATACTATAACAAATAAATGTATATATATATATATATATATATATCGATATACCAATAACATAAAATATTTAAAAACAAACCATTCTAATTAAAATATAAAAGTAAACAACATAAATTTCTTACAATTTTATAAAAATATTTGCACATTAAATACATTAATAATTATAAATATTATCATTTTAAACAAGGCAAAAAATAATAATATAAATTATAACAATATAAAATAAATTATATTTAATTTATTTTATATTGTCAGTGCTTAATTTGTGCCGGTGCTTTCCGGTGCTTAGCACCGGCACTTATTTATCAGGGCCGGGTCTATGCGTCTGCTGCACGCAGTATTATTCACATATATATTATATATAACTCACATATATATATATATATTATATAACTCACTGACTCGGCGCAGAGTGTTGTTTTTGATTGCTCCCAAGTCCGACTCTGCTCCCGAGTCCCGGTGAGGAAGAGTGTTGCGGCGGCTGAGAGAGCCAGAGCCATTGATTCGGCCAAGAACAGAAGATTTAAATATGGTGACAAAGACCATGTTAGTGCAAACAAGGTTTGGTAAAGCCACAGCGTGCGTTTTTAAAGGCGAGACCTATTGCCTTTGCCAGTGCTTGTTTGCTTTAGGCGGTACGTATGATTTGCCCAGAATCACAGGATGTCGAATCGACGCCAGGATTGGAACCTCTTTCTTTAGTTACAAACTCAACGCCTCTACCGATTAGGTAACATATTCTCCGGTAAACGTGCGCCACTCCACACACTCTCTAATCCCTACATTTTAAATGGGTGCTTAGAAGCCTAGTAAAACGCACCAAAGGCACTCCTGGTGCACAATAGGGTGTTCGGAAGAACAAAGTTACTCAGTGAATAAAGAAAACTCTGGAGACCCAAACAAGTGAAAATTCCACGCGATAGAAAGTAGTTAAATAAATCAATATGGAAACGACGATAAAAGGTTCTCGGGGGGGGGGGCGGCGTCACACACACTCTTGCAAATAGTTCTAGCGGGCTACTTTGAACAAGCATTGGCATAGCCAATAGGTCTCGCCTTTGGGACCTTATAAGTGTTTAGCCATGCAACAGTTGATGTTGTTGCACCAAGGATATTGTGCTGGATAACTAAACACTTATAAGGTCCCAAAGGCGAGACCTATTGGCTATGCGTGTTGCATGGAGGGACTTTAGTATCCCAAAGTGATTGTGTCAGCCCGAATGTCTAGTGGTAACTCTGCATGTGGGAACACTGTCCCAATTATAATTGTGCGGAGTGAATTCCACACAGGAATTATGCTCCACACATTTGTAATCTGAGCCTATAAATCTAAACAGAACTCATTAACATAATCATGGCTACCTGGAATATTTGCCTTAGATGCGGCCTTCTGCGACCTCTGTTGTACATCTGTTTTAACTGATAACTGTGGGCACTGTATCCTTTCCTGTGGCTTGACTACATGTGTGAGACGCTCTTCACTCTTCTCTGTTAGCCCTGCCTTATTTTATAAACACTGCTCGTGTGTATGGACGCATACGTTTAGTGTGACCTAAAGATTTCAATGTGGGGACCATAAACGCTCACATGCTACGCCTTATCCTTGCTGCACTGTCCACCTCTCTTGCTAGAAGCAAACTGGAGTGCAATAATGTTAATATACAAGATGAAGAGTGCAGGACAGTAACGTTTTCAGGATGTTGCGTTACTTTATGAAGTATATGTAGACAGTAACGTTACGTATCGACACAGAGGTACTGAGTAAACAAGCAATAAAACAGGTTTTTCATAGAAGCACAGTTTTCAAACAGCTAAAAATTATAATTGCGCTATTCTAAGCTCACGCCCGCTCAAACATCTGCGCTGTGATTCCACCCCCGCACATCCTCACCCCGGCAAGCGGAGCGCAAACATCTCTTTGGCGGGTATTGCTCAGTTGTTAAACAGTACAATGGCGGGGGGCTCCGGTCAGCGGCGCCCCGCGGTGTTGCGGTACTCCGCCGCGCCCAGGGCTCACACACTGTGTGTGGGAAGTCGCACACATATTTACCTCATGCACACAGCCCACACTGGGAGACACCCTGCTCGCAATACAGAACAGTAACTGAGGAAACACTGTCAGCAAGGAAATGTCAACATTGCAATTCGATCCATTCCTTAACTGCAGAGCATTTTTTTCTAGTCAGTTTCTATTCTGCACAGCATCAGCTTAGCACAGTGCGTGAGCTACAAAAACAGTGCGCAATTCTACAACTTAAACATGCGCTTGAATTTTAATAAAATACATGTGATTTTATCGCCTCTTCTGCTTACATGACAGGACACCCTTGGAAGCCGGCAGGCAGAAAAAATCTGTTGCCTGTGTCTGAAGCGTTGCAGCTAAGAAAACACGTCAGTATTCGCTTCACAAGAGAGTGTGTACATTGTCCTTCGTGCTAATGACATTTAAATCTGCTCTTTTGGATGCCATGCACACTCGCCGCACCCCGGAGCCCTGGAGCGGCTCGTGCACACCAGCAAGGCGCAGGGAGAATGGTGCCGGCCGGGCTGCTGCTGCTGTGTGTTTACATTCACATCACTATAATACAATGGGATATTGAAAACATACTCACCAGCTCCACCGATCGATAATGTTTTCTGCTGAACTGTCCACGTCTGCAGCCCAAGTCTTCCGAGACAGAGCTGGAACAAATATCGACTTGCACTTTTATTGCATCCACAATAGCGACTAACATCAATGAGCGGTGAGCCGCAGAAGGGGAGCGAAGCCGGAAACTACGGGGCGCATCGGGGGACAGGGAGCGGGGGCGAGCGAGCGCGGCAGCCTGCAAAGCAGTCCCAAAAATGCTTGTGCGTCGTGGCTGGCCTTTGGATGAGTACGCGCGGCAGACATGTGTTTCCACTTATCGCGCCCGCGTCTGGGCACGATAATTGGAAACACATGTTTGCCGCGCGTACCCATCCCAAAAAGGCCAGCCACGACGCACGAGCGTTTCTTGGACTGCTTTTCAAACTCGCTTACAATAAGTCTTCGCCTCTAAGCAGCGCTTGCGCGCTACTCGAGGCTCGACCTAAAAACGGCAGGAGTGAGATGTTGTTAGAGCCCTGGACAATCATGGCATTGGCAGCCTCGGCCCTTAATTCAGTGTTGCTGTTGCCGGTGGGCGGGACATCGAGATTGGGGCATTGGGCTGGAATTGGTTGTTCGGGGGTAGGGGCTGTGCGGCAACGTGCGCAGATTTTATTTAGATTGCCACGCCCCGGCACACCCACAGTCATCATTATTCAAGGCAGCGACCGCAGCACGACGACGTAGAGGGCAGGCGGCAGCCAGTAGCACCAGGCCCAGGCCATTTTATTAATAAAGGCTCTTAGGCAGTGTGCCCGCCCCCGGCCAACACGTAACCGTAAGTAGTACTAAATAGCAGTATTCATTTTATAGTAAGCAGTAGTAGCCATAAACGCTTCGTTGGTACTGTCCGCCACTCCGCCCCCAGCCTGTGGCATAGCTTGGGCTGCCAAATGAGCCTCTTGGTGTGGCACCGTACCAGCATCTGTGTACGGGGCTGTCGAGCTTCGTGACACTGTTTAAATTACCATTTTCTTGCGCCGTTACGGTTACACGAACATTATTTGCTGGCGCTAGTTCATGTGCAATCGGATTGGACGATCATCAGTAAATAAACAGCAATCACTGAAATGCGCTCGTATTCTGGTCCCTCAGTGCCGCTCCAAAATAAATAAACAGAGTCCACTGTCCACCCCACTGAATGTGTTATCAATTGCCCTAGGCCCTAGCACACAAAATGGCAAAATTTATTATGTACTCCACTGACTACGATTCAAGGGGCACCAGGGTGTACTCAGAATGTGGTTTTCCTTACCGTGTAGGTCTCCCTCTATGTTTGGTTCACCATCAGTTCTTGCAGTTATTGTATGACGTGACCATCCATGTGAGTATAGATTAAGTTCCAGTAGTGAAACCATGCCATAATTAAATAGTAGTATGACCTCTGAATTTAAGTTAATTGTGTCTTCTGTGAAGCTGCTTTCAAGCACATGCATCTATTTCCTCATATGAGCCTCCGTCAGCCTCCAATTAATATTCATTTGGTTACCAATGCTACCATACCGATGACATGATACCGATTACCAGATACAAAGACTGATCAATTTGTTATGCCTTCAGTCCACAAAGGTGTGGCGCCAAACTGTGTGTAACTAGCTCCATATACATTTTCATTTGTATATAGGATTTGGGGTGGCCATATTGGATATACTGAGCATCAGAATGACATTTTCCTGCCTACGTGCTTGTTTTAAAGCTGCTCCTCTGCCTTTGGTCTTACAGCAGGGGCGAATGTTTGAGGAGTCTAGAAGTATTTCAATGGACTGGAAGTCAGTCACCTATCAGTATCACAGACAAATAAAGTGCCTCATGTATCCTTCCACTAGCAGCTCCCCGGCCAAAGAATCATGAGAGCAAGCAAGGGAGGATGTGGGCCCGGCCCCAAAGGAGATCCGGGTCCTAATGCCACGGCTGATGCCACGTACCCTGAAGGGGTGCGCTTTCTCCATACTTGCAGACTGGATAGGACTCCAAACTCAATATTATGAGACCTCCACCTAACTTCATATAATCCGCAACTCCAAGATTACACACAAAGCCTCCGAGTCCTTTCCGCACTGTATTAGCATCATACGTCACTTGTTGTGAGCCCCCAAGTAACTATGTGAACCAAGACACCAGGCCTTTGGTCTAAAACACCATTTTACTACAAAATACCTACTCACATTGGTCAGACACTCTTTCATCATCACAATGAGCAACCCTCCTAAATAGACTGATACACCTCCTGTCACCTATGAGACATCCACCTCACTCACTTGACTGATACTAGCCTTAAATGCCTGCCTTAATAATGGTCGAAGACCTCTTCACTCAGCTGCACTCTTGTTTAACTGGTCTCTTAGACTCCTTTCTGTTAGCCTGAGAGACCCTCAAATGAATGGGCCGAAACTTTCCCCTCACTGGACTGAGAGACCCTCCAACTCAGTATATTGATACCCTACCTCACTTGACTGAAACTGCGATGGAGGCAGCACATTAGTGAAAAAAATGGACCAGCTGACTAAAGTAGCTGTTCCACTTTTCACAATGCAATGGCAACATGGCCTGTTGTTACTGCACCTGCCTGGAGAGGGTATGTCTGGGGCATCCACGGTACCTCCTTTTCTCCCCTTTCAAGGGGTGGCCACAGTCAGTGCACCAACTCATATGAGGCACACAGTGTGGCCCCTGCCTGCTCCTTTGCCCTACGCTGATGTCTCCAAGCGGTCGCGTAGAGAGGGTGCACTGAGAAAAAAGGTTTTCTTCATTTGCATGGAGCCACCTGGAGGCATTTATTTAGGTTTCTGTAGAATAGCATGGTCCTGGGGGCTTTAGCAGGTGAGTTTAGTTTGGCATCAACCGACAGCCACTGGCCGGACACAGCCGAATAATTTGTTCTCTGCATTTACCTATGCATGCCTGGGGCCCATACCATAGGCCGACAGATTGAGGTGCCTGCTTGCACTGCCTTGGAAGACTTTTAGCTCCAGTTTAGAATATCATATTACCATTGGGCAAAATACTAACAGCTTTATTAACCTTCTGTGTATGTCGATACCACTTATTAAAGGATCGCCCTCTATCCCTTATAGGCCTTTGAGTTGGGCCTTTAATTCGGGTAGGGGGCCTTTAACAGCAAGTATAGACATTGGTAGCAGGATACAATCTCTGGTGCAGGAAGCAGCTTGGTTCCCTCGTAGGCAGAGGCTGGATGAGTAAATGGGGAACAGCAAGGCCTGGAAGGAAGTGCTCTTCTCTTGGCTGCAGGGCTCACAGTGAAGAGTTTAATTTGCCAGGTAGTGAAGTCCTTCTGCTCTCGTTGCAGTGCAGTGCACCCTTCACCCAGTGACACTGACACCCGCCGCATAGCTGCCAAGGTTTCAGATTGCTGTGAGTGCCATTTTCATAATTTCAGTCAATTCAGTGTAATTATGAGTGACATTGTAACAACTATGAATGACACGGTCTAGGGAGTAAAATCAAGCAATGAAGACGAGAGATTAGAAACATAAATATCAGACATTGCACCCATTTGTGCATCGAGATTGTCTAAATCATACGTTTTAAGCTGAATCCTCACCCTTTATTATAGCATCCGCCACATTATGCTCCCAAACAGGGCGTTACACGTCTGTGATTGTTCAACACCTTTGAGTGATGCTTCTAATTTGTAGGCCAAGGTTATGGTGCAAATGTCCTCTATTTTGCTCCTTAGAAAAAATAGTCCTCTAGTGTGATCAAAACCTTACAATGAGGAAGGCTCCCTTGCTGAAATTCAGATCGGGTATTACATCTGACTTTTAGCAGTGCCAGTTGAGGATGTGGGTGGAGCTAATAGAGTAAGTGGGTGGAGCCAGTGGAGGAAGTGGGTGGGGCTGGAGAAAAGTAGGTGTGGCCTCCGACAAACATTTGAGCACCTGCACTTCATATTTTACAAATTAAGCACTGTATATTGTTATAATTTATAGGCAAGATGGCCGCTGACTGAGTTCACGGAAGGCAGCACTGACCTTCATCTCCCTCTCCGAGACCCCGTGGGAATGGATGGATGAATGGAAACGATATGCCTGACCGGGTTTTCTGCCAGCCCTGCCCAGACTTCGCTGATTCCGTTTGCTGGCTCCGAGGGAAACTCGGGTGGTTCGGTCTCCCAACCTGCATATGGATATTGCTTGAAACCTCAGTATAGCCCTCATTGCTTTTTGGGTGGCTTTTTCAGCGGTGTGCGGCTTTCCTGGTTTTCGCTGATTCTATGCAAGCTCACTGTACCTTTTAAGCAGTGGTGGTGTCGAAATATGGCCCCGAAGACAACTAAGGTGCTTAAAGGTCAGAATTTCGTGAAGGACATTGGTAAAGATGCCGCGAGTGAAGCCAGAGGAAGTGAAATTGAAAGACGCCGCCAAGGAAAGGGGAGAGAGGAGAGAGCAATCAGGGGTGCCCGATTCTGGGGGCAATCTCGGCCAGATACGGCGTGGAGGTTTGAAAAAGAAAGGTGAGGAGCCCAGAGTGCTCAAAATTGGTGTGGCTGGTGGGACGAGACTGCGCTTGGCTACTCCTGGGGAAAGCTCAATGCGTCAACCTTCGGTATTAGAAGCATTCGGGGGGTTAAGCGTTACCTCAGTGGGATCTTCAGTGAATACCACGGGCATATATGCTGACCTTTCAGTTCTAACACTGTGCCCTGGAAATGAAGCTTCCCTTCAGACGAAGGATGTAAACAGCCGCATTCAGGAGATGGGTTTCCCTACTGCCGACCCGATGCATTCTGGGATATGTAGTTTCCGCTCCGAACTTCTGCCTCAGAACGGGGAAAATACTGTGGTGGATCAGGATATGAGTAGTATAAGGCAATCGGAGGGAAAAGAACCTAATGGCCAACTTGATGTTTTGGAGATGGATGGTGGGAGCTATGTGTCGGTGTCTGGCATGGCACCCAGTCACATTGGCAGTTTGGTTGAGGGTGAGGAGGGAACTGTCGATCCTGGTGGCTTGGGTGACAGCTCAGAAACAGTGTTGGTGAATGCAAACAATGGTGTAACAGCAATGGATCCTCAGTTACTACCAGGCCATATGATAATAACCACACAAGCTCATTTGGATATGGGAACTGCTGAGAGTTATGCCGGTAACCTGAGTAGTATCTCTTGTGAGCAGGGGGATCAAGGAACTATTTCGACTTGGGCAAGTGCTCCTGTGCTCTCCCCTGAAGGAGATAAGTTTTTTCATTAAATGATGATTCGGATACATCTCAGATTAGTGAGCAGGAAACATCGCAAGATAGTGCTTCAGGAGAAGAATCCCCAGCCACACAGAAGAGGCATCATAACCATTCTGCGATCTCTAGACGACGAGCTAGGACAAAAGATAGATCTGCGGACTCAGCCAGTAGGCGTCTGGAATGGGATTACTCTGCTTCTACACTGACTGCCTGCTCGAGTAATACCCCCGAAGCAGTGGGTACAAGCGGAGCTAATAATCTAGATAGTATTCCTCCTACACCAACAATGGAGTTACTTTATTCGACGCTGAAACAAATGCAGGGGGAGGCTAGGCAAGAGAGTAAGAGGTCACAACTTGCCACCATGAAGCTTCAGGGGGCGATTAGAAAAACAAATAAACTATGCTCTGATATGGCTGATCGAATAACCCATGTAGAAGTCCGAACAGCTGCGGTTGAGGAAGAGGTTGAGAAATTGCAGGTTTTTAAAGCTGCACAGGAGAAACAATCACGAGACATAGACTGGAAACTCGAAGATTTCGAGAACCGCCAGCGTCGCAATAACGTCCGCCTCCTTGGCCTGGAGGAAAAAGTGGAGGGTGAGGACATCCTGGCTTTTACAGTGAAGCTTCTGAAAGGAGCTTTTCCAGATCTAGCTCAATGGAACTGGGAGCTAGAAGTTCAACGAGCTCATCGCTTTCCAATGTTTAAAAGAATGCAGTCAAAAAATCAAGGGGAGCGACCTAGGGCTATCCTGATTTTTGTTGGTAATTTCCCGTTAAGGCAGGCAATCATAGATCGAGCCAGACCCGATTCAAAAAGAACCTTTGAGGGACATTCCTTCTTCGCTCGCCCGGATTTTTGCCACACGACGGTCGAGCGGAGATGGAGGCTACGCCAGATGATCACCCCTTTCCAGGTTGTGGGCTGTGAAGCCTTTTTGCTTTTCCCTGCACGGCTTAAAGTTATCCACAGAGGGCGGGTTAGGATGTTTTTTTCGGAGATAAAGGCTCAAAACTTTCTTACGGAAGTGACTGAAGCACAAGGGGGGAAGCTGGTGGATAAGGCAACAGAAAGGGGTGCCATAGGGAAGGACTGATACTTACTGTAAACTGGTAAACTGGGATAAGGCCAGTTCATTGAAGTCCCATTTGTTATTGTTGCAACAGGAGGCTATGGGTGTGGGGCACAGGGGGGAAGAGAAGAAGCTGATTTATATTGATATGGTCATTGTGGTGGCATATCTTTGGGGTTTTTCCCTTTTCTTTCTTCCTTTTTTTCTTCCTTTTTCTCTTCCTTTTTTAACTTGGGTAGAAAGGGCTTGGGACTATATTTAGAATAACTTAAGGATCTGTTTATCTGGGGTTAGGCACGGTATGGTTTTTTTGGGGTTTCTTTGGGGGGAGGGGGTGGGTGCTGTCGGAGAGGGAGTCTCAGCGGTCATACCTAGGTCATGCCTGACCTAATTGCCTGTATGGGAGGTGGGGGGGTGGGGGTGGCGGGTGGCTGTGGGGGTGTGCTCGGGGTGTGGTTAGGCAAGCGTTCAGCACAGCAGGAGATACTTCAAGGTGCAAGGTTTGGGGAGGAAAAGTACAGTTGGATCCAAGTTGGCTCTAGCTGGTTATCTAACGTGAATCGATTGACAAGTTTGCATGAAAATATGGAATGTGAGAAATTTATTTTAGGTAGGGTTAATTGCAGGGAACTCAGGAATCTTAAAACATGAGTTTGCGGATTGTGACAGTAAATATTTGTGGGCTTAATGACCAGGCCAAAAGGAATAAGGCAGCAATTTGGCTGAAATCCGTATGTGCGGATTTCTTGTGTGTTCAAGAGACACATATAGAGGGCTGCCGAGCGCGTATATTGGAACAACTTGGCTTTAAATTATTGGTATATACTACACAGGGCTCGCGAACCCGGGGGGTGGCAATCCTCACCCGGAGGAATGATGTGAGGGTACTTAGAAAATCAGCTGATCAATGGGGTCGGTGGGTGCTGATTGAATGTCTGTTGAATAATTTTAAATTCACACTTTGTTCGGTATACGGCTCAACATGTGATGATCCAGAGTTGTTAGAAAACTTAGATTCTGGTTTGGCAATCTGGCCTGCTCCTATAATTATTAGTGGGGATTTTAACATCAATGGCCTGGGGGTACGATGGGGCGACCCAGGTAGTAAGTACCTAGGGAGAAAAAGGAAGGTGGGTGTTGCCCTATCTAATTTAGTTTATAACAATGGTTTAGTAGATGCATGGGCGTACCTGAAACCCTTTGAAGCAGGTAGTACCTTTTTTCTTCCCCACATAAGGCTGTTTCCCGTCTGGATTATTTTTCGTGCCCAGTCAATTGATCACTAATTTTGGGATCGAGAGGTACCCTCGTATTATTTCAGATCACAACCCATTAGTTTTGACTGTCAACTTCACGATGATGGAAAAAAGAATGTTGGATGGACCTTCGAACGGAGGTTATTATATGATCCTGATTATATTACATATATGAAGGGCTGGATTAAGGAATTTTGGGATTTTAACCGGGGAGCACTAGGGTTGGAATTGTCTGGGATGCTTTTAAGGCGGGGGTGAGAGGGGAGACAATAAGCTATAGCTTGCGTCGGCAAAAAAAGGAGCGATCAAGGGAATTGGAAGTAAGGCAGGATCTAAGTAAGCTTGAGGAAGCCTTAGTAACGGCTATCAATAGGGGGAAGTGCTAGATGGAATATTATTACAGCTGGCTATAAAAAGGCTGCGGCAGGGGACCACTTTGCTAAAAAGCAGCTGAGATCTACATGTCTAAAAAAGAGCACTGTTACGAATTTAATGAGCGGGTGGGACACACCTTGGCCGTAAGAACTAGGCAAAAGTGTCTGCCGGTCAGATCTCTGAAATCTATGATGCCGGGAGGAGGGTTGTTACTGATGCAGTGGGTATTCGGGAGACTTTCAGGCTTTTTTATCACCAGCTATACTCCTGTGGTTTAGCGGTGGCATCTGAGGATATTTCTGAATACTTAGATAAAGTACCTATTCAGAAGGTAGATCCCATAGACAGGGAGGAACTGGAGAGGGGATTCTCTCAAGATGAAATAATGGGTGCCCTGCAAGATTTGCCTTCTGGAAAAGCCGTCGGCCCTGATCAGATTCCGCTGGAGTTTTATAAGATTTTTAAAGATGTTATTGGATCGGATTTAATAGAGGTCATGTTACTTGCACAAAAGGGGGGCCGGCTCCTGAATCGTGGGCAGGGGCAGATGTTGTTGTGTTTTTGAAAAAGGCAAACCAGCCAGGGAGCCGGGTTCATATCGGCCAATCACACTACTGAATAGTGATGTAAAAATATTTTCCAAAATTTTGGCCACGCGATTAAATGGCATTTTTAAAAAACTATTCACCCCTGTCAGCACGGGTTTATTATGGGTCGTGGAACAACGCAACACATACGGCGGGTGATTACGCTTTTGACGCAATGGAGATCTCAGGAGACCCTATGGCCGTATTGTTATTAGATGCTGAAAAGGCATTTGATAGGGTCTCCTGGGTTTTTCTCTGGGAGGCTATGAGATGGTTTGGGCTGGGGGAGGGTTTATTAAATCTGTTCAAGTGTTATATAGGGCCCCCTCAGCTCGAATAAAGGTTAATGGCAATTATACTTCCTCTTTTAACATACAGAGGGGGACGCGGCAGGGCTGTCCATCATCCCCTCTGTTATTTGCTATTTATATGGACCCCCTAATACGATTATTTATGGTTAATAAAGGAATCTGTCCAGTTGTTAGTCAGGGGATCGAAACTAAAGTCCTCGCCTATGCCGATGATGTGGCCATAGTCACTGCAGAGCCACACTCGGCATTGAAAGCGGTTGAGTCACTAGCACTAGAGTTTGGTATATTTACTGGGTATGCACTTAATAGATCTAAGACCCAAGTAATAAAGAATCGGTTGGTTAATTTTGTAGATCCCCGTGCCACAGATTCGGCGCTATACCTTGGTATACGGGTTACGTCAGACCTAGGAACGCTAGTGGCTAAAAATATGGAACCAGTAATTAGGAAGGCGAGGTTGGATTTAGATAGATTGAATAATCTCCATCTCTCTCTTGTGGGACGTTGTAACATCATTAAGATGATTTTTTTACCAAAAATTTTATATTTATTTAGGGCAATCCCACTGGAATTTCAAAAATCTTGGTTTATTATTCTAGAAGGTTTAGTTAATCGATTTATTTGGGCACATGGCAAAACTAGGCGGGCACTCCGGTTTATGTCTTTATCATGGGAAAAGGGGGGGTTTTCGGTCCCTGATTTTAGAAGTTACTACTGGGCTGCTGTCTTGCAATATACGGGGATATTGGTAAGGGTATGTCCTGTGGACACTGAAGGGGAAAATGAGCTCCCGGATGTCTATAAATTGCTACTGGGCGAAAACGCTGAGAGGTGTTTTTTAAATTCTCAGAGCCCAGTTATTACAAAAGAACCAAATTTAAGACGCTCATGGCTGTTTTTAAGATCTGGAGCGCGTTAAAAAAGAAGATTGGTTTGGGGAGACTCAACCACTATACAGTGTTATACAAAAACCCCACATTCCCTGGAATTTTCTCCGATGAGACTATGGCAGGATGGGATGCTAAGGGTGTTCGGAAGGCTGGGGACCTAATTGGGATAGAAGGGTTTCGCCAATTCAACGATATACAGATGGAGTTTGGGTTGGAGAAAGGTAATTTCTTCAAGTATTTTCAATTGCGCAGCTTTTTTAGTAAAAAAATTGGGGGGGATAGTGAGTTTGATAGTAATGTAATCATTGATATTATGCAAGGCAGGAATAAGGGGGTTATCAAGTTGATATATGCAGAATTGATAAGTTTAAAACAAGATGATTTAACTAAACACGAGGTTAAATGGGCTGAGCGTGTGGGGGCTGCTCCCGGAGCACTTTCGAGATCATTAGAGTTGGGTCAGTTGGTTTTATGTTCAGCTGGGCTTCAGGCACAACATTTTAGAACTATTTTTTCTCTATACTATACACCGGCTAGAATAGCACAGTGGGGCGGGTTATCAGGGATTATATGTCCTAGGTGTGGGGGTGGATGCTGATCTGGTGCATATGTTTGCATCCTGCCCTTGTCTACAGGGGCTGTTGGATTCAATTATGGAATACTTAGATTGCTCACTCGGGGTTAAAATTAAATTAACCCCTGAACTAATCTTGCTAGGAATAAGTAGTACGACCCAAAATGAGTTAGCTTATCGATTTCTTTTTGTTGCTATGGCGGTATTGAGGATTAAAATTGCCTCGGCTTGGTTAGATCCTTTCCCCCTACTTTCCAGCAATGGCTTGCTCGTTTACTTTCTTTATATACAATGGAGAGAGCAATTTATGAAAGAAAGGGAAAAAGTCGAAGCTGCTGGGACAGCGCATCTGGGCTCCTTTAATAAAATGGAAGGAAAAGAATAATTAAAGCCAACCAGGGGGTAAATTTAATGTGATGTTGGTATAAATTGGTCAAAGTAAATCTCTCTATGAAATCTATTTCTGTTAATGGGTAAACAAATATAAATATAAATATGTAAAAAATAAAATTTATATTAAAAATTAAATAAATAAATACATTATACAATGTTAAATACATATGAATAGCTACATATATTATTATAATTAAAATAAAAAAATGTTTTTCATTTAAATAAATAATTTTAATTAAAAAATATTTATTAACAAAACAATATTAATTAAATAATTTTATTTTGGTTTCTTTCCACCCCATACCCCTACAAAAGTCACAACCCACACCTAAAAGGTAACTTTAAAAAACAAATTATTTACCCTAATAACATAAATATTTATCAATAATACTAATTATCATTAATTATTAGATAATTAAAAATGAATTACACACAACTTAATTATCAATTTAATAATTAATATCAATTAAAAAATGTATTACAAATAAAATGAATTTACTTCCCAACCTATTCCCCTACAAAACCCACAACCCACACCTAAAATGTATGTAAAAACATTTAATTGCACAACTAACATAAATAATTAATAATGAAATAATTATTATTAATTAAAAACGAAATATTAATTACTTAGAATTAATTTACTTCCCACCCTATACTCCTTTAAACCCCACAACCTGCACCTAAAATAAAAAATTTAAAAAAATAATTACACAATTACCATAATTATCAATTAAATAAATAATATTAATTAACAACTAATTATTACTTAATTAGAATTAATTTATTTCTCACCATGTATGCCTATAAACCCCACAATTCGCACCTAAAATGTAAATAAATACACAATTAACATAATTAATTACAATTTAATAAATAATAAGAATTCAAAACTAATTATTAATTTATTATAATTAAATTACTTCCCACCCTGTACCCCTATGAACCCACAACCTGCTACGGTACTAAAAATCACAAAAAATAATTTAATTACATTTCATAACTACTAAAACTGTAACAACTGTATTAAAAACATAAACAATAATTATACAAAAATTTACATCATATATATTTAAAATATATACTAAAATACATAACAATAATTAAAAAACAATATTATAAACAACTATAAGGCCCATTACGATACCGGGCGTAAAAAAATCCGCCACCCATGAAAGCGGCAAAAATCCGCCCGCCTACACCGTCTGAATACCGACCCAGCAATCATGATGCCTCGAACCAAAAACCGCCAGCGGCGGAAAAACACACAAAATACCGCCCGCCCTTGCCCGAGTCGGAGTCAAACCGCCCGCCACGGACGGAAAGACGCACGACAACACAAAACCGCCCGCCCTCACGGTCGAGACACCGCACGTGAAATTACGATCGCACCGACATGAGCGCGGAAAAACAACAAATACACCGCCCGCCAGCGTAAACAACACTGAAGAAAATGGACACGGCAGAAGCCATGGCGGCCACGTCCCTGCACAGAAACAGCCGCGGACTCAAACAAACACACACAACATGGCAAACAAGTCCACACAGCAACCCACGCACAAATACACAGACAAAGTACACATCCCGAAAACACACCACCCCTGGACAAACAAATAAACTACAAAGCCCAGAACACCAGCCACAACACACCTGAAAACAACAGACCATCAGGACACACCCAAACAGGTAAGTACAAAAGCAGCCCCTCCACAGACCACAACCCCTTGCAACATTGCAGAGAGGAGAGGAGAGGACACAGTGAAACAGCAAGTACAGCAGCACACCACAGATACGCACACATCACACCCACCACCACCACCACCACCACCAAACACCGGCACCACAAACCCCCTGCACATCACACATCACACACCGCACCAGCACCACAAACACCATGACATCACACAGAATGCCCAAGTTCACTTCCACTGAGCTGACGGTCATGGTCGACGAGATCGTCAAGGTGCACACACAAATCTATGGCAACCAGGTCCAGCACACACCACTAGCCACCAGAAACAGAATGTGGAACAGAATTGTAGACCAGGTCAATGCAGTCGGGACCGTACCCAGAAACAGAGGAGAGATAAACAAACGGTGGAACGACATCAAAAGCCTGGTCAAGAAGAAGGAGAGCAAAAATCGAGAGCTGGCTGCCACGACTGGCGGAGGGAATCCCGCGCATTACAAGACCTTCAAAGCGTGGGAGGAGAAGGTGCGAGTCATCATCCATCCGGAGATCCTCACCGGATTACCAGGGGAGTGGAGGCTGGTAAGTACAAACAAATGTATACCAGCACACCGCTATGTACTCACATGCACTACCACCATGCCATAGCTCCGAGGGACAAACACCCCCATGTCCAGTACACAATACACAACACATCACTCACACATGCAACAGGCACCACCACACACACAGCCCAAACATATCAACTAACAAAACCATGGTGGCATGTGTACACCCAGCCAGCCACGTAACTACCAACAGGTCCCCTAGTACTCCAGAAGCGCCACAACGAGCACCCCCACACCCATGTGGCAGCCGTAGCTGCACCAACTGACAAGTAACAGGTAAGTAGCCGCAACACAAAGGCAGTGGGTGGGAGGGGGACAGCTGAAGTACAACACCCACCAGGCCCCTAGTCCTACAGCACAGCAAGGCGGAGCACCCCCACACCCATGTGGCAGCCGTAGCTGCACTAACCGACAAGTAACAGGTAAGTAGCAGCAACACAAAGTGCAGTGGGTGGGAGGGGGGACAGCTGAAGTACAACACACACCAGGCCCCTAGTCCCACAGCACAGCAAGGAGGAGCACAGCCCACACCCCACACCCACGTAGCAGCCACTGCAGTGCACACCGGCAGCCGACAGGTAGACATCCCGCCCCAGGACAAACGGTGTCAGTGGGTGTCCAGCCATCACCACGACCCATAACACCGCCCCCACCCCCACAGACCTGCAACATGGAGCACCCCCCGCCCATAACCATGTTGCATCCAGTCCAGTGCACGCTCAAAAACAACCTGCAGGTGGGAAACTGGACAGGGCGGGGTGACTGGAGGCATGAGGACTGAATTACGACTAACACATGGGACATGTCAAGTAGCAGAGGAACACGCAGCACTGCTCCCTGCCACAACCATGTGAACAATGTGCACACGGACATGAACCACAGAGTCACACCCCACATGACCCATCACAGACACAGCAACACCCAAGGAGCCACGTCTGCATGCACAAGTCACACTGATTACAGAACCACACGGCAGGCACAGTGCAACCCATCACACACAACTGCAACACCATCGAAGTCCTGTCCATGTAGCCCCTACTGCCTGTCAACCACACATCCCACAACTACGCCCATGTAAGACATACCACACTAGACGCAACAGCGTGGAACAACATAAATGCACACGAACACCACTGGACCCATCAAACACACAGACACACAATGCACATACAACATACCATCCATCTCATCCGTCAGCCCCAGTCACATGAAAGGTATGTCATCCGAACAGCTGGTCCACATACAGTAGTCACGCAAAGAAACATGCCCATGACAAATCATGTGCCAGAAGTGAATGAAGCGCACTTCACACTGTGAGCAACAACACACATAACATGGGCCACACCCCCCCGAGCACTGCAGTGATGCACATGGCACAGGGCAGCACGCACACCAAGGAATTGGACCATCTGCAATACGTCGTGTGGCACACAACCATCACTCACTCATAACAATGCGTCCAATTACATGGCCAGAAATCACAACAGACAGCAAATATGCAGGGTATGTCAGACATACACACACCTCAGACCATGCACTGTCATGTTGCCACAACACATGTCACGTTCTGCACCCATGGCACACAGTATGTACCCCAAAAGCATAGTTAATCTCAAATGCGTTTCAGGGGGCTGACCCCCATTTTGCCATCTGCGTTTCGAAGCGTTACATTTGAACCCCAAGAGCATAGTACAAACCAACCTCCACGATGGGTCTGGAGTCCGCATACACCAGAGCCACAAAAAGCAGGAGCACAGCAACACACCCATCGGCATTGCCAATCCGTCCCATGCCACATGTCCACAGCACACAGTCCCATTGGCATGCCCACACAACAACAAATAGCACAGCCACACACACGGCTCCGGGAAACCTGTGCACGACTGTGCACGAACTGTGGATGTCAGACAACCTATACATACTTTGTCATGTGCAACACAATAACATATCTCATTCCCCCACAGGTGACGAACTGCTGGATGCTGGAGATGGAGACAGCAGCCAGCACAGCCAGCCTGCAAGCCCCCAACAAGGACTCACGGATGTGGAGGATCTGTCCTCCTATTCGGACACGGACCACCCAGCAGGCCCATCTGGTGTGGCAGGGCCCAACCGCACCCCAGGCACCCTCCCACCCACCAACCCATCATCCAGGGCTGATGACCACTCACAGCCCCCTGCTGCCACTGTCGTAGCGGCCACTACCACTGTTGTGGCGGCCACTCCCACGGTCGTTGCGGCCACTCCCACTGCCGCAACCACCACCACGTCATCACTGGCCCCAGCCCCAGCGCAAGTGGTGGTCTGGCCGACTGGGTCCACCCTGGGAGCCACAGCGAGGACCGTGGTGAGCAATGTGGCTAGTGGGCAGGTCGGTGGCAGCAGTACTGGTAGGAGGAGCAGGGCCAGGCCAACGCCAACTGTGCCTGGGAGCCAAGCCCTGCCGCCAATCGACAGAGTCCTTGGGGCCTATGAGGAGGCCCAAGGCGAATGGGCCAGGTCGGCAAGCGACACGCGGGAGGTCCTTGCGGTGTTGAGGTCCATGGACGCCCACATGGCCCAAATCGCGGACCTCATGGGCCAGCTGGTGGTTGGGGGGAGGGCACAAGCAAGGCCAGCAACACCACCTCCGCCACCACCTGCTGTGGCGCAGGTTCGTGCAGCATTGCGTTCCCCTGCGTCCACAGCGAGTGAGCACTCCTCAACCACCACCAGCGGAACATCAACACCCCCTCCCAAACGTGGAAGGGGCCGTCCGAAGTGGAAACAGGTGTCCAGAGAGGACTTCGCCCGCACCAAACGCCAGTGAGTCAGCCAGCCACCTTGAGCACCTACTGCATTGACTTGGAATACGATCCTAGCCCACACTGCCATGTGAATGGCATGTGTCTGTTGGACTGTGGACATAGAACTCCATGGGTACACCTTGACCATCACGCAGCCATGACCGTCAACTCATTGTCACAGCATGCACCACATTTGTCATCACCTTGCACACAATCACATGTCACCGCTGTTAATAAATACACCTTGATCACAATCGGCTTAATGTGTCCTGGGTTTATTCCAAGATGTGCAATCGCCACCATGAGCAGAATAGCATCTGCTGTGTGGCATGTCGATGGGACAGGAGAGGCTGCAGGGACCTAGGGTTGAAAAACAGAACAAGAGTACATTCAATGAGTGTGTCACACACTCATCACACAGTACTTGTCACCAACTACAAGCAATGCACACACATCTCAGAGAGCAACAGGGCACAATGCTACAGCCACTGACAGTGGCATACCAACCTGGACATGGACCATTGACACACAGCACTCAGTGAACAAAAGGCCCCAGTAACAGAGCACACATACACCTGCACAACTACAGCTACATCAGCCGTCGTACATGGTCACTCACCGTCAAGTGAAGTAGCGGGCGATGAGCTGCTGACGCACATTCACAGCTTCATCCTCTCCACTGTCCTCTTCACTGGAGCTGTCCTGGTGTGCAGGCTGGGGCCCTGGTTGATCTCCGTCATCCACAATTAGGGGGATCTGCTTTCGAATGGCCAGATTGTGCAGCATGCAGCAAGCCACCACTATCTGGCACACCTTCTGTGGGGAGTACGCCAGCGCACCCTCGGTGCGGTCCAGGCATCTGAACCTGGACTTGAGGAGGCCAAAGGTACGCTCGACCACACGTCTGGTCCTCCCATGTGCCTCATTGTAGTGGTCATCTGCTGGGGTCCGAGGATTTCGTAATGGACTGAGCAGCCAGGGCCCATTCGGGTAAGCCGAGTCACCTGGGCGTGGGGGACACAGAGAACCGTTGCAATTCAAACAGGACAGTAGACAGCATCCTTAAGCCAGCACGCTACACAACTCCACATACTCACCGACAATCCAGCCACGGTCCTGTTGCAGATTGGTCATCAGTCGTGGTAATATGCTGTTGCGCATGATGTGCGCGTCATGGGCCGAGCCTGGGAACTTTGCACAC
The DNA here is from genome assembly GCA_963921515.1 of Calotriton arnoldi. Taxonomy (NCBI): domain Eukaryota; kingdom Metazoa; phylum Chordata; class Amphibia; order Caudata; family Salamandridae; genus Calotriton; species Calotriton arnoldi. The sequence goes on from CAWUFW010000140.1 coordinate 3,644,769, forward strand.
ACGTGGGAAATGACCATGTCCGCAAGGCACACCACTTGCACATTCAGGGAGTGCGCGTGCTTCCGGTTGCGGAAGAGCTGCTCAGTGGCCTGTGGTGGGACAAGGCCAACATGGGTGCAGTCAATGGCACCAACGACGTGTGGGATCCGTCCAAGGGCATAGAATGCACCCTTCACTGCCGCCAACTCACGTGCCCTGGGGAATCGGATGTACCTGTTCCTGTACAGCATCATGGCTGCCAGTACATCCCTCAGCACCATGCTGAACATGGGCTGGGACATCCCACCTCCACTGCCCACTGTGTGCTGGAATGACCCAGTGGCGAAAAAATGCAGTGCAGCCATCACCTTAGCCGTGGGGGTGAATGCTGTCGGATACACCCTGCGAGGACGGAGGTGGGGTTCCAACGAGGCACATAGTCGATGCAGGGTTGCTCGGTCCAGACGAAATTTCCAGATGACCTCAGAATCCTCCATGTCCGCCAACAATTGGTAAGGGCGGTAAATGTTTGGTCTCCGCCTAGGAAAGATGGAAGTGGACACATGTCAAAGCAACACGCCACATGGCATTTCCACATACACATAACTGATATGACAGAGCAAGAACATGAGTCACAGAACAGCTGTCATGCTGGGACAGCACAGCCACAATACACTTACACAGGTCTCCCACCAATAGCAATGGGCAGTGACACAAACCATTGCTATGGGCATGCACATGGGGATCCAGGCCTCAATGACCTGTGAGGCGTGCTGATGGGGACTGACTGCATATTCGGCAAGCGGCAACACCACGGCAACATGACTGGCTGCTGTGCATCACACTGCTTCCGAGGCTGGATGAGTATGGCACACACCAACGACGATGTGGGCACAGGCTGAGCGGCCAAGACAAGTGGGACCTGTGGCACGAGGGGATATGAGACAGTCATTGGTGTCACCACTGCACCCTATGTGCAGCACTGTACGGATCACACCTCCAGAAGCATTGTCAGGTGTACACATTGACAGCCCCATGCCAACACGGCTGTGTGCTTGCAAATACACATCACATGTGACATGTAACCTTGCACGTGCCAAGTGGCAGATGTACATAGTGAGAGATGACATGCGTGTGCATATGCGTATACCATGCACCCATGCCAATGTGCAGATGATGACATGCTAACAGACATGTGGGGGCCGGCCACTGGCCGTCCCTGCCTATGCACACGGCATGTTGTGGCCCAGTCCATTGTGCACCTGCACCCACACGCACATCATGGCCACACCTGCAGATGCAGTGCGCACATTATACTGTGTGGTGCACATGGCATCAGCGGACTGTCACCAACATGGGCCAGGCCATTACGGCCAACTCCGATGACCCTCGCGGTTGCACCCTGCGTGTTCCACTATGGAGGTAGGCGTCCCGGGCCAGCTGGGTGCAGGCCAACGTCTGCAATTGCCAATGCAGGTCTCAGTGCACTTGTTGCTCGTGTGAATGTCAGGCTGGGCCATGCTGCCCCTCTCAGTCCCAGCAAGCCTGGCCTGCACAATGACTGCACAATGCCAGTAGGTGACAGCACCGACTGCCTAGTGGGTTGCATGTGTCTCCTGTTCAGGACCCTCCAGATGGGCGCTAACTCAGTACTGACTATTGGACACACCATGTCTCGTGATAGGGATGTGTGTGTGGGATGGTGGCACTGAATGTGACCTCCTTTGCGTGGTGGGCCTTGCACAGGGCGAGTACGTCGATGATTGCGCAGTGTTGGTCACAGTGGGTGCACCCACACAGATGTGTTGCCCTATGTTCATTTTCTATGTCCGCATGATAATGGACTGTAGATGTGGGCAGACTACACATTGGTCGATGTGCTGTCAATTTGAATGTGCCTTCACACCAGGCACAGCTGCCCCTGCACATGTGACCCCTGCTGCACTCGCTGCTGGGTCTGTGGAGCTGATGCACCATCTGTGCGTGGGGCAGACAGCTCTCCTCACTTCCGTCATTGCGCATGTCATCACTTTGCCGCAGGTGACATGGATCATGGAGGGCCCACATGTACGCGTGGGTGGCCTCAACAAGTGTGTCCAATGGTGTGTCCAGTCAGTGCTTCGAATGTGAATGATGTTGTGCTGGTGCTACTTTCAATGTGGTGGGTGGGCGGGGCTAGGTGCGGGCTTACATGCAGGACATGGGAGGGTGATCGGATTAGCGACTAGTTGCAATACACACGGGGCACGTCTTTTCCTGTTCACATCAGGGTCATTCCTTGAACTCACTGACAGTAATCCAGTCGTCTTTGTCCCTGTCCTCATGGCCTCCCCTCGCTCCCCCCAATATGCATTTGCACCTGTGGGGCTAGCGCATGCAGATGCAGCCCCAAGCTCGCCCCGGAGAGGCCAAGGAGTGTATGTGTGGGTCCAGTTGAACGAGTGGTCTGTCTCACGGCATGATGTGTGGCGGGACGCCGTCCACCTGCGTGGTGCCCCGACTCGAGACACGGGCAACATAGACAATTATGGGCTTACGTGCATGCAACGGCGTCCCACTTGTTGTTGCCATATGGTGGATACTGGACATGTCACAGTCACTGGGGTCGTGTTGTTGTCGTATGCACTTGTCGTCCATGCAAAGGTCCTGTTACGGGATTTCCGGGGAGGGGGAGAAGGGGTGCAGCTCTCACATACTCCAGCCGGGCGATTCCTGTCCACTGTGCGGTGCATATGTCCATGGGCACAGGATCCATGTCATGGCATAGTTGTACGTGCAGTTCTGTCCATGTGGGTGCGATACACATATCCCATGCCACTGCCTCCCCCGATACATGCAGAGTTCCTGGATGTGATGGGGAACAGAGTGCATGTCCCGGACACATCCGATGTCATGGCAGTGTCGTTGATGGTGTGGTATCAGTTGCAGGTCGTTTGGTATGGCTGTTGTGGTGGTTACTGGCCAGTCCATGCGGAAGCTAAGCATGGGTACAGTGTCGGACATCATGGCTCAATTGGGGGATTGCGTCGGGGTCCTACGAATTGACAGGTTGACAGGTATGCGATGGCTTCCTGCAGGGCTTCCATTTCATTGGTGGTATACATGTTTGCCAGCCAATGTAGCGGATGGTGGCTGTCACGGTGTTGTTCGTAAGTTGTCCCTTGTAGGAGCATGATGGGGCATGCTGGGTGACATTCGATGTAGCTGTGATCCATGATCCGTCGTGTGGAGGCACAGTGGTCCCATTGCAGTGTGGGTCCGATGTTCGCCACATACGCCATGCCCCCATAGGCTGAACAGACCCTGTTGTGTGCGTCCAGAGGGTGGAATAGTGGTAGCAGGTCCGCCCTTGGACATGCCGGGTTGGAGAGGCACAACTCCACAGGATGGTGGAAGGGACACCTCCAACAGTAGAAGACGGGTATGACGCAGCTGAACAATGCGATGCGGTAAGTCAGTCGGTAACTTACGTTCAGCAGGGATAGGGGTTCGCATCCCATTATCTGTATCAGGTTGTGTTTGTACAGCTTGACCTGTTTGGCGTAGTTGGGTAGGTGTGTTGTAGGTGCCATTTTGCTGCGGGGCGATGTGGTGGCGTGCTCCGGCTGTGTGTGCAGTCTGCAGTGTGCAAGCTCCGAGGTTGCTGTGAGGTCTGTGATGGTCGTAGGGGGCAGGACTTGTGTTCTGTTAGCTTGTGCGGAGGACACGGGCCCTCATCCCACGTGCTTCTCTGAATGTTCAAGGTCAGTGGTGTGTGACTCCTTCCAGATAACTTGCATGGGAACGGCATGGGGGAGTTTTATATTTTTTCTTTCCCGTTCGGTATGTTCTTAGGTGATATGCGCTATCTGCCCTGTGGTCGGTTTCCTCTGCATGCCTGTGTTGGTCTTTTTTTGGGACAATGGCTGTATTCTCCGGCTTGTTTAGTCGGGTTGTGGTTTCGGAGTTGGAATGGAAGGTCATTCAGTGCTGTCTGCTCTCCCGTGTGTGGGCGGCAGGCTGTGTTTCCGCTATGCGTTGGACCTTGTGTGTGGGTGTCATTCTTGGGTCCACCTGTTGTCGGTCCCCGGGCTCTTTGGTGTTCCGTTTTGTATGTCTGGTTCATGGGTGCAGGGTGGTATGGGTGTTTCTGTGTGGTACTGGCGTACCTCTTCCCGACGGGGCCCATGTTCTACTGGGTGGTGTTGCCGCCGCTGTGTGCTTCGCCATGTTTGTCACACAGGGGTGTGTCCTGATGTTGCGTGACTTCACTGACATGTGGGCGTCGGTTGTGTGACGTTGGGTGTTGTCCGTGAATTGGGCGTTGGGGACATGACTGTGGCAGGCCTGTCACGTGTCATGTGCGTTCTGGGTGTGGCTGGTGTGTGTGGTGCTTGGTTGTGTCCCTGTGTTGTTTGTGTGCGATGCATACATGGCGTTATGGTTGGGCGCTGAGTTGTGCGCATGTGTGGCTGCGTCATCGCCGCTGTGCTGCGGTGCCGTGACGGGGCGTTAGTTCCTGGTCCCAGGTGGTGTGCCCATGATAGTTGCGAGATGTTGCAATTTGCCCTGTGTTACATTTGTGGGTGCAGTGGTGGATGTGTCTTGTCCACGCAGGGGTGTTGGGGGTGCCATGTCCTCCTTTTCCGCACTTGCACTGTGTGCGCTGTTTGCGTGCCCTTGTTGTGTGTGTGCCTACCTGCGTCTCCGCGGTACGTTGCCTCCTTGGTGGTGCATCAGGTATAGCATGGGGAGGGCCTGCAGTGCTGGATTCATGCTCGGGGGGTCGCCTCTTCGGTGTCTGTGCTTGGCGTTCGGGTTTCCGCCTCACTTTCACGTGCGGTGTCTCTTAGCCGTGGGAGCTGTTTGTTTGCGGCATCGTAATTTGTACGCCGGGCGGTACGTGATTTCGTCTGGCGGTGTGTCTCCATTGAGCTGCGCCGCTACGTGAGCGGGCGCACTTTGATGGCGGACGGCGTCGCTGGCTTGCCGGCGGTGTTTGGCTGCCTTTTCACATCGTAATTTGGCGGGCGTGTGGGCTGCGGCATGCGGGCGGTAACTGGTGGTTTTTGCATCCGCCAGCACGGCGGTGGTGCTTCCGCCCGCCATCCTAATGGGCCCCTATATTTTTGTAAACGATATTAATGACTTCAATATTTTAAAAATCGATATTACTTACCTTAAAAGCGATATTCTTGACAGCAATATTTTTGCGGACGATATTTCTATATCACGATATTTTGGAGATGATACTTTGGTATGACGATATTTTAATTTCAATATTTTGTCTGAATACCCGCCATTGCGATCAGCGCCAAATTACGTCTAGGTCCCCGTTTACTGCGACCATTGACCACCATTGGCACTTTATGCTTCTTGGCACTATTCCTACCTAAAACTTTACTCTATTTCTCTATTTACTCTATTTACTCTATTTCTCTAATTCAGTTGGGGATTATTAGTTTTGCATTTCAACTTTATTACTGTTTTGGTACTGTATAAATATTTTATACATTGCCCTAAGTTAAGCCTGTCTGCTCTGTGCCACAGCTACCAGGGGATGGAGCTCAGGTTAATTTTGTGACTTTGAGGGTTCACCCTGACCAGGGCTGTGGTTATTCCTTGATGTGGATAGTCACCCACCTCAGTCCAATTTCTTACACTGGGTCATTCAGACATAACACCAAAACACTTTCCACACAATCACACTTTTGTTACCAACTTTACAATCACACTGTCCCGTACAGGGTACCTTGATGCCTCCAGAAAAGCGCTTGTGCGCTCCACATATGTGTGTAAAGCACAGCATAAATACTGCCATACAATACAACACTTATGCCACCTTGTGTTCCCGGCCTTCTATCCCCTAGGCCATATACACTAGCCCTCTCTACCACTTGATGTTCGTACCACCCATTCTCTCCAAGAGTTCAACATAGCATTGAAAATATGTGCATTACAATCCTTTATCTTCCTTTATCTAGAAATAGGACATTGCCTTATTTAAGCGTTTGACTCTGCTATTATATTCGTATACTGGTGTAATTAAGCCAACTCTAAGGGCCCGATTCTGATCTCGTTCGGAAAGCATTCCTACCGAATCGGTTCCGGAATGCTTTCCGGACAACTCGGATCGGGGAAGTCCGACCGAGCTATTTGGATGCATCCGGATGCTTCCAGATACAATTCGGTCGGACTCCCATTGACTTCAATGGGAGCCTGTGTTCCGAACGAGGATACAGGCTCTCATTGAAGAAAGGGGTGGCTGGGAAAATCGTGCACCCTGTGGCAGGCACCCCATGGTGCCTGCCACATTGTGCATGGTTGGAAAGGGAGGTCCCTTGGGTACCCCCACAGGCCCGATTCGGAGGGCCCCGGGTGAAGGGGGGCCTGCTACGGACCCCCAAAGACAGATTCAGGCAGCCGATTTGTTCCTGAGAAACCGAATCGGAACAGCTGTCCGAATCAGTCATCATACTCGCTCGCTTGGAAACCAAGACCATAGAGCTGTACGATTCGGCTCCAAAAGACGCGACCTGTCCGAATGCCTTTCGGAACCGATTCGGACAGCCCTACCGGTTTCCAGGCATCGTACTCGGTCGTTGGGAAGTGTGTACGATTCGGTCGGAAACAAGGGCTCCGGATCGGATTCGGCAAACACAAATCCGATTCGGAGCCCTTCCGTACGACATCGGAATCGACCCCTAAACTGTTATGTTATTTCTGTAAACTATTTTAAACCACCCCACATCTATTTCCTATGTACCACCATCACTGCTATATAAAACATTTGTGATTGAAATGTTATTGGTGCTAAATCAATAAATAAGCAGGATGATGGGGGACAGGATAGAGCCCAGGTCTATTCTGCAGAAGGGGAGTTTCTTGGATCTTGAGGTGTCATCAAGATTAATTGGTCAGCGAGGTCTGAGGTGATCCCCTGCAAAATCATGTCTTAGAAGCCCATGAGTGTTGTGAGTGTGGATTAGTGCTTGGTGGTCGATGATATCAAAAGACGGGTACGGTTTGTGTAGGATCAGAAGGCAGGGGCATTCTTGTTAATGATCAGGAGTCAGGGGCCATTCTTCTTAATGATCAGGAGGATGTGGTTGACTACATGAAGGATAGCAATCTTTGTGCTGAAATGTGGTCTTAAGCCAGATAGTTAGCACTTCAGTCTATCCTTGTTGGTGTGGCTTTGGAGTAAGCGGTTGCTGTATAAATGAGTTGTCTAATGAGTGCAAGCTGGGGGTGGGCCTGGATCCATGGTGGGCGTTTTAGGATGTAGAAGACTTGGCCCTTTTTGAGGTCCTCTGGTAACATTTGTTAAATGAGTATGGTAATGTTGAAGATGCTTTTGATAGCATCTCCAAAAGGGATTTCATGATAGATGAGGATAGAATATCATCACTGAAGATGGTGGTTTTGAGGGAGTTGAGGATGCTAGTAACGTAGGTGTTCATGAGGAGGTTGCAGACGGTTCATTTGTGAGTGGATCAAAGTGATCGGAGGCAGGGTAAATTTCTTCTTATTGATGTAGGTCCCAATTTTCTTTTTCTTCTTTGTGAATTAGTTGTTGATGTAATTGCTCTTGTTGATTGAATGACTGTCCAGCAGGGTATTTATGCTGAATTTTAACAGTTATTTGTTCCAATGGGAATTGTTTGTAGAAGATTCCTTTGGATGAAGGGATGAGGAGCCTGAGCAAATAACAGTGTTTTAAGTTAAGTAGGTTTATAAAGGGTTTTGTCTGTTTTCATTTTTTTCTTTTCAATGAATAGTGCCCTTATTATCTGTGCAGTCTTCGTAGTACTAAGGAGTTGGGATTTTGGGGTTGGGGGGTCTTGCTTTTAATAGAAAATTGGAGTCCTTGTGATGTTTATGGTGGAGTTGTAGAACTTAAGCAGTGTAGTGATGATTTGATGAGTTATTCTTGGAGGAAGTCAATGGGAAAGTCTTTGAAAGATGATATATTAGTCTTGCTGTAGCAAGTTGACCTTGATGAGATAGTGAGGCATGAACAATGGCGATATGGCCAACCCTTTCCAAAGGTATTGTGAGATTACATTGTATTGATGAAGAGGCTGTGATGTTTTAGATGAGAATATTACCTTCAGAATGAGTAGTTTTAATGGTGTGTAGCTTGATAACTAGGGTAATGAGGATAGATTGAAGTCTCTGATGAATGTGGCTGCTGTATATTGAAAAGAGGCAGTTGTAATGAGGTCTGAGATTTCCTCAGTTAAGTCCTTGCTGGGCCTGGGCTGTCTGTAGATCGGGTAAAAGGTGGCTGTCCAGGATGGAGTGCATGTGAAGTAGCAGGTAAAGAGCACAAATTACTTGGGTTTTGCAGTATCACTCAGAGCACAGAGCAAGGTGGATTTGTTGATGACTGTGAGTAAGCCTGGGCGGAGTTCGTGGAGTTCTGCTAAGCGGAACTCCGCAACGTGCAAAAAAACTCTGTTGTGCTACGCGGACCTCCGCAAGCAGCGGAGTGCGTTAGATAAATGCCGTTCGGGGTGATTTTCAGCACCAGGTGCTTGTCCGCACTGTGCAATCATTGCGAACAGTACCATGCACAGCGCAAGCGGGCACTGCTTTCTTTCTGCCGCTCGAGTATATTTTTTACTCGAGCAGCAGCTTTCTCAACGCGAACGGACAGTTTCTCAACGCGAGCAGTCGCAGGCATACTCGACCACTTGCAAGGAGAAATCTGACCGCCCACGTTGAGAAATCTCGCCGGAAGTTTTATTTTCCACGCTGGTGCTCGCCAACTTGACGTTGACGATCGTGAACGAGGAAAAATCTTGCCGGGAGGTGGATTTTACTCGCTCGCACTCGCCAATTTGACGTTGACGAACGCGAGTGAGGAAAAAACTCTGCTTTTCGGAACTCCGCGAGCTCCGCGTAACACAGAGTGCGGAAAACTCCGCGAACTCTGCAAACTCCGCGAGCGGAGCAGAGATCACTGCCCAGACTTAGGGGTCGATTCCGATCCCGGTCGGAGGCGCACCTAATACCATTCGGTCGGGAAAAAAGCCAGGCGAATGCCTGTTTCCCGACCGATCCGCACATACGTCCGAACGAGCAAGTACGATGCGCACAACTGCCCAAATCCTGACCCAGTCGTACTCACCCAATACAGGTCCTGAACTCCGACCGAGGCGGATCCGGAAACGCAGAATCGAGTCGCACGGAAGCAAAAATGCAGCCCCGTCCGGCCGGACAAGTACGATGCGCTTTCCGTACGCGCCGAACCCATCGCTACGCACGGCACGTCAAAGCATCCGGGCGAGGCGCACATAAGCTCCGATTCGTGCCACAACACGATCCACGGCTACGAGACGAACACGCCAGCGACGAGGACGAGGCGAAGCAAAGAGAAAGACGAACGAGACGAACCAACCATGAATCCCATCGTGCCGATCCTACCAATATTCTACATCTATTACCGGAACAGGCACGGACGCGTACGGCGCAGAAGGTAAGTCAGACACCAACCACAAAACCAAACTACACGTACCCGACATATCACACACACACAGAGGGTTGCAGAAATACTTACACCAGCAACAGCAGCACCATAGGGGCGGGATGGCCTTCACCAATGCCACACATACACATAGGGGCCTGTATGCCCACCACCACTACCACCCCTACTCAGGGGGTGCCAGATGCCTGTCACTACTACCACCACCACCCATGGGGGGCTGGATGCCCACCACCACTACCACCCCAACTCAGGGGGTGCCAGATGCCTGTCACCACTACCACCTCTACCCCTGGGGGGCTGGATGCCCACCACCACTACCACCCCTACCCAGGGGGTGCTAGATGCCTACCACTACTACCACCCCTACCCAGGGGGTGCCAGATGCCTACCACTACTACCACCCCTACCCAGGGGGTGCTAGATGCCTACCACTACTACCACCCCTACCCATGGGGTGCTGGATGCCCACCACCACTACCACCCCTACTCAGGGGGTGCCAGATGCCTGTCACTACTACCACCTCTACCCCTGGGGGGCTGGATGCCCACCACCACTACCACCCCTACCCATGGGGTGCTGGATGCCCACCACTACTACCACCCCAACCCAGGGGGTGCCAGGTGCCTACCACTACTACCACCCCTACTCAGGGGGTGCCAGATGCCTGTCACCACTACCACCTCTACCCCTGGGGGGCTGGATGCCCAACACCACTACCACCCCTACCCATGGGGGGCTGGATGCCCACCACCACTACCACCCCCACCCAGGGGGTGCTAGATGCCCACCACTACTACCACCCCTACCCAGGGGGTGCCAGATGCCTACGACTACTACCACCCCTACTCAGGGGGTGCCAGATGCCTGTCACCACTACCACCTCTACCCCTGGGGGGCTGGATGCCCAACACCACTACCACCCCTACCCATGGGGGGCTGGATGCCCACCACCACTACCACCCCTACTCAGGGGGTGCCAGATGCCTGTCACCACTACCACCTCTACCCCTGGGGGGCTGGATGCCCAACACCACTACCACCCCTACCCATGGGGGGCTGGATGCCCACCACCACTACCACCCCTACTCAGGGGGTGCCAGATGCCTGTCACTACTACCACCTCTACCCATGGGGGGCTGGATGCCCACAACCACTACCACCCCTACTCAGGGGGTGCCAGATGCCTGTCACCACTACCACCTCTACCCCTGGGGGGCTGGATGCCCAACACCACTACCACCCCTACCCATGGGGGGCTGGATGCCCACCACCACTACCACCCCTACCCAGGGGGTGCTAGATGCCCACCACTACTACCACCCCTACCCAGGGGGTGCCAGATGCCTACTACTACTACCACCCCAACCCAGGGGGTGCTAGATGCCTACCACCAACACCACCCCTACCCATGGGGGGCTGGATGCCTACCACCAACACCACCCCCACTCATAGGATGGACAATGCATGACACAACCAGCACACTACAACCTAGGGAATGCAAGAAAAAGACATCCCCCCCAACACCATGACAAGCGTGTGTAGACTGTGTCAAATGCCTACAACACTGAACATGACTATGAACACACGATGTGACCCCCTATCACATGTGTCACACACAAATGTGTGTGGCCTCCACAATGCAAGCAGACCATGACCACTGTGGCAATGGGGTCCAACCCCCATCATCACAGTGACCAAAATGTAAGTGTGTGGTCCATAGCTGAAGCACATATTGAACATTGTGACAATGGGGTCCAACCCCCATCATCACAGTGACCAAAAGGTAAGTGTGGGGTCCATAGCTGAAGCACATTTTGAACATTGTGGCAATGGGGTCTAAGCCCCCATCATCACAGTGACCAAAATGTAAGTGTGTGGTCCATAGCTGAAGCACATTTTGAACATTGTGACAATGGGGTCCAACCCCCATCATCACAGTGACCAAAATGTAAGTGTGTGGTCCATAGCTGAAGCACATATTGAACATTGTGACAATGGGGTCCAACCCCCATCATCACAGTGACCAAAAGGTAAGTGTGGGGTCCATAGCTGAAGCACATTTTGAACATTGTGGCAATGGGGTCCAATCCCCATCATCACAGTGACCAAAAGGTAAGTGTTGACACTGACAAAGCTGCAACTGCCAAACTGCATGGATGATTCCTGGTCCCAGAACAACAAACACATCAGTGGCAAAGTAGTGCTTGTGTCCCATAGCAACATAGATTGGGGGAGGCAAACAGTGCAGTGCAAATAAGACATACCTTTGGCCATGTGCAGACAAACATCACCCATGGGGGCTGACACTGTCAACATTCATCAATGACACAATGACAGAAGTGACCATCATAATGCAGACCCACATATTTGCACCAATGGGCACACAAATGGAGATATCCTGTGGAGACTGTAGATGTGAGGTGAACAAATACCATACCATGGCAGCAATGGGACACACAAACAATGATCATAGTGCTGACTGATGACCAAGGAGTCCCAGGGACAGCAGGTGAAACCCACCAAACAACATACAGCCAATGGCACACTAAAGATATGCCAATGCAGTGGTGCAGATGCACAAACACAAACAGGCAGATAAGCCTGGGGGTAGTTCGCGAAGTAGCGCTACGCGAAGCTACGCAAAGTGCGTAGTGCACTGTTCGCAATGATTGCACAGTGCCGGATGCTTGTCCGCACTGTGCAATCATTGAAAACGGCATCTTGCACAGTGTGAGCTGTCTTTTACTGCCGCTCGAGTAGATTTTTACTCGAGCGGCAGCTTTCTCAACGCGGACTGGTAGTTTCTCATTGCGAGCGGTCGCGAGCATACGCGACCACTCGCAATGAGAAACCTGACCTCCCTGCGTTGAGAATCTCGCCGGGATGTAATTTTGCTTGCTCGCGGTCGCCAACTTGACGTTGAGGACCGCGAGCAAGCAAAAAATGACCGCTGCACTACGCTACGCTACGCGTGTTTGCACTGTGCTACGTGCAATTCGCGTTGTGCGAAGTAGCGCAAACTTCGCAAACTACGTGAGCGTAGCATAGTGCTTTGCCCAGGGCTACAGGCAGACCCACACTGCACATCAAACACAACAGGTGAGGGGGGGGGTGCCAGTGTCCCCAGGCAACCACACAACACATGATGAGGCCTGAATACCAATTACACAGATGTGCATACAGTGCCACACAAAAGTAACTCATGGATCCAAATCCCCTATGTGGGCAATCAGGCATTGTTAGATGAGAGGGAGCACAAATCACACATGTCACACAAGCATGTAGGAACAGCAACTGACACAGCAAGACACAGACACACCACAGCACTACCCCCAGGGTCCCCACAATGTGTTGACCCTGGGCTGCATGACAATCCCACTGTGACGACAAAGCTAGATGTCGTTCACACTGTGAACCACAGTCATGTGTCCTGTACAACAAACGACCATCACACCTACACAAGCACAAATCAATCAGTACGGCCACTAAGCCAAGGCCAACATGGAGGCAGGGGTCTAGCCGGGCAACAACTCTCATCTGCACACACTCAACACCACACACCTCGACCTCCAACAATGTGCAGCAGTGAAGATCACATGCACTGGTGACATTGCACATGCACCCATGACAATCCCATGGGGGGTGGTGGTAACTAAGGTGCAGAAACACATCACACATGGCCACTCAACCAGACTCCTGAATGTCTGACACACTGCACACTACGCTGTACATGGACATGACGGCAATACCACACCAACCAATGGGATCCCAGCCACAGTCCTACACCAATGAAGAAGCCAAGGTCACCCACAAAGAACACACATAGACAACTACCAACATTGCAGCCCTGACCCTGAGGAGTGCCAGCAGTCACACACACAACGTGTCACAATCACTGAAAGCTAACACAAACTGGAAATTACATGACAGCTGTAAACAACAAGTGCCAAAGGGAATCCTGACTGTGTCCCATCTGCGTTATCCCACAAACTCAGCCCTGACAGCAAACACACCTATGGGTGACACCCTGATGAGCAGTAATGTGCCATGCACCCACATCACAGAGAACCCAGGGAGAAGACTTTGGGGGAACATAGGTCAACTCAGCAAGCATCACAAACAGGAACATCACTAGGGATCCCAGCATGCACAGCAAAATGGAAGTGAACACACACAGACATGCTCACACAACACACACCTTGGGCTCAGGCAATGTCACAGGATTACTCACTGCCATGAGGGGACTCCACTCCTGTGTGGGGAAAGCTGTGCCATATGTCGCCTCAGTAGGGCTCCATCATGTCAGCAGAACACCTGGTCACACAGTCAACAATTAGCACGAAATGAAGGCTCCCGTCATATCAGCCTGGTCATGGGAGTGTCAACGAAATCATCAGCACAGATCCAACACACATGTATTGCAAGTTGCACTGACAACACAGATGAGTCCTTCCCCATTGATGCCCAAACTTGCATGTCCAGTGGAGATGGCCACACGGTCAGGGAAGTAGACTAATTGAACAAGGGCAAGCACAACAGATGTGCAGGGGTGTAAGCCACAGATGTGATATTGCAAATGTAAGTAGGAAATCCCATTGCCAAATATTGAAAACATGACACCCTCATATGCTGCTAAGGATGACATGGATACACTACAGGATTGGACACATTACCCGTGGACCACATGGGTTCCTGCACAGTAACACTTCATTTTCATGAGACCGAAAATCACCATCACTGCAGCAAGGGCACGGTTAGCATCATCAACATCATGTACATCAGAAGCAAAACCACTAGAGAACAGAAAGTAGCTTTATTCAGCATATGCTGCTTCAAAAGTTAAAGTCCAGAAAAAAAGAAACAAAGACCAATGGCCAGTCCATTCTGAAGGTCAAAACAGGGTGACAGTGGCAGATGTCACCCTACGCATGCCTGCACTGCTACACACCAGGGACAATCCCCTCGGAGGGGCATACGGGGGGCAGGCCAGGCACCGCAGGGACAGGATCAGGGCTCACCAGAAGGAGGAAGGGAAGGGGTGGTGGGTGCTGGAGAGCCACTGACAACTGCAGTGGAGGTGTCTGACATGGTGTGTGCCGGCACAACTGGGGGCATGACTCAGATGGTGTGGGTGCCGGCACGACTGCAGTGGGCCGTGCAGATGGAGTGGACAGGTTCCCCACTGCAGTGCCCAAGTCAGACGGGGTGGTAGTGGACTCCACTGCAGTGCCTACCTCCAGGGGAGGAGAATGGGGTTCAGGTAAGGTGGGCAGGACAGAGGGGAGGACACCGTCTCCACACCAGTGGCACAGACATGCGCAGCGGGGGTGGTGGTGCCGGAAGAGCAAGTGGCAGGGGGAGAAGGCCGGACCTTTTTGGGGATGGTGTATCTGTGGGTGGGGGAACCTGGGGCAGGGTGTGGTGGGGGCACCTGTGGAGTGGGGGCCTGAGGGATGGAGGAAGGAGACTTGGTGCTTGAGCTGCAGGGCGGCGGCGGGGTCTTGCTCTTCCGGGTCCTGGGGGACTTGCGGATGGGGGCGTCAGTCGGTCTGCGCCTGGGGGAGGGTGTCCGGGGGCGAGGGGCACTCCCTCCGTGTGGGTGGGCTTCCTCTTCCCCCTGAATGCTGGATCAGCTGGATCGGAGGGGAAGAGGCCGAAGTCACTGAGGAAGACCCGCTGTGTCCTTGGGGTTGCAGGTGAGGCAAGGGAAGGGGCCTTGGAGGGAGAGGTAACTGAAGACTACGCAGTGCTCGTGGATGCATGTGTGTGTGCCTTGGCCCCATCCCCTGTGAGTGTGGTTTCAGTCCCCTGACTGTGCGTGCGTGTGCGTGTGGATTTTGGCGTGTGTGTCTGTGTGCTGCCTGTGTCTGTGCTGGTGTGTGCCTGTGCCGGTGTGTGTGTGCTTGGGACAGGTAAGGTGCTGGGGAGTGTGGATGGGGCAGAGGTAGGAGGGGTGAGGGACTGCTGGAGGAGGGACACTGCTGCCGTCAGGGAGGAGTCCATGGACCTATTGCCCCTCTGTAGGGCAGACATGCCCGATGAGATGCCCTCCATGAACGACACCAGCTGAGTCAACAGAGTGGTGTGTGCATGGAGGACATTCAGCATCGCTGTCTGCCCTACATGGAGCTGGCGAAGGAGGTACACAGACTCCTCACTCAGGGCAGCAGGGGACACAGGGGTAGGGGGTGCGGTGCCTGGCACGAAGGAGACACGCTCCCGAACATGGGAGCCTCCACGGACTACGGGAATGGGAGCCGATGGGAGGGCGGTGGTGGTGGTGGCGGGGACAGCAACACTAGCTGTGGTGTGGTGGCTGCTGACACCCGCCTCCACAAGAGAGTCATCCTCCGAGCTGCTGTGGTCCTCAGCTGAGGTGGATGGTGCTGAGGACTCCTCGGTGTGGCTCCCTCGCCCTCCGTGCCACTGGGTCCCTCCGACCACTCCTCGGCTGCTGACCCAGTCTGGCTCTGTGGCTCCTCCTGGTCCGTGGAGCTGTCCCCTCCTGTGGCCGTGGATGTATCTGTAAACAATAGGGAAACAGACAGACATCAGTCACCTGCACCGAACGCACACACCACAGTAAGTACAGCACATTACAGAGCAAGCCCTGGCATCCTTAGTTTAACATTGCTAAAAGTGTCCAAACAGAGTAGGGAAGCCAATTGTCAGTCTGATGGTCAACCATGGCACTCACATCTCTCCTGGCCTTGCACCCATCTGTCTGGTGTCTGTCGGATGGCAATACCCCAGTGTGGACACATGCACCACCTACACAGTAGTTGGACAGTGCAGAGAACACGGTGAAGCATGTGAACATGCACACATCACAACTCTTGCCACTGAGTCAGTACAGGTGTCCGGATAAAGGGATGCCCAGAGTCAATTTTGAAATGCATGTGATGCATACCAGCGACAGACACCATGATGCACCCATGTCCTGACAGTCATTGCCACAATGGTGTGCATGTAGCACATGTCACTCCCCTGCAGGATCACTCATAGGAAGTTTCATGCCATGGCACAGGCATGCCTGCTAAGTCATACATCACTGTCTCCAGTCACATGGGCAGGGCAGTCAGACAACAACAGTCTGCACTGTCACTATAGTAGGACATGGGGAATGCAAGTCCTGGAGCTGAACAAGTGCACATGTACATCCCCCACACACCACATCATCTGAACCCTTATCTGTCCACGTCATACCAATTGGACATATGGGAGACCTGTAACAGAACCCTCTGAACCTGAGCACCTCACAATCTGCTGTGAATGGGAAACAGCTGCCTGAACTTCACATTCACATACCCCAGTCTGCACGGTCAGGTGTTCAAACACCTATGTGTCACACAAGTATCGTCTCCTATGTCACATCTCCGGTGGCATGCTGAGCCCCAACCGAGAAACACCCCTGACAACGAAGTCACAGCACACTGACACAGAGGCAGACACCTGAGGGGACATATCACTGAGCAAAACGTGTCAGCTGATACACGGGAGTGGGAGTACAGAGTGTATTGTATGGCCTGGAGTAGGCATGACTGTCCTGCCCCACGTGAATGAGGGATGAGCCCTGGACAGTAGGCAGGTGGCTAAGTATGTGTGACACACGTAATATACACACTCCTGGGGCCCAAACATTGTTCCCACCCGCAGCATGGGTGTGTGCCAGATACCCCAGGCACATGTGGTGGATCAGCTCAGCAATTGGACCACATATCAAAGTAACACGCAGATTACATGTCAGAACACAGGCATTGTGTAAGCAATGGACCCACCCATGATGCCCACCACAGAGTTAGGGGAACAAATGCTGTCACCCACCTTGAGCTGAGCAAAATGCAAGGACACAGTACCCAAGTGACACAATTCCCTGACTGTAAGGGCCACACCTGGGTATCAGATGAGGAGTGGGCAGTGCACAATTGAGGGACATGGGTCCTGTACCACATGACTGATGTACTGTGGAAGTTTAACCAGGCCAGAGGAGGGCACATAGCATGGCAGACAAAGTTCACAATGCAGTCATGGACTCACCCCCTCCTTGCTGCTCTCTGGCCTTCAGCTGCCCATCCAGATCAGGGAAGACCACCGCCAGGATCCTGAGCATGTGGGGGTCAGGGTCCGGTGTCCGCCCCTCCTGCGAGGAGGCGACAGCTTCAGCTGGACCCGTGCGATCCTCCGGGTCCAGCCCCGAAGGTCCTGCCACCTCTTCTGGCAGTTGCGGATCCGGCGCTTGTAGACCCCCACGGTTCTCACTGCCCGGACGATGGTCAGCCATATCTGCTGCTTCTGGTGGGCATCAACCTGTGAGGATGACAAAGTGAAAATGCCATTACTACACATTCAACATATCCGTGCATTACACAGTTGGATATACATGTCTCAATCACAGGGGCACATGATGTACACAGGCAGTGCAACGATGGCTATGGACAGTTTGCCAGCAGTTACTACATGGTATCATTGCCTGGGAAGTAAAACCTTGTTGGAATGCACTGTTACTGCACTATACCTGTTCAGTGCATGTAACTACACACTATGGGGGTGACAACTACTCAGTTAGCATGCTAGCCAGTGGCGTGCACACTGTAAGTCTTGCTAGTCAGACAACATGCACATTTAGTAAGGCAGTGGACAGCACACTCACCTGCTCCCCTGGTTTCCCAATACAGCTTGCTGTACTGTGGAAGGAGGCTGTCCAGCAGGGCCTGGTTCTCCTCACTGCTGAAGGCTGGGGCTCTCTCCACAGTACGTGCCATTGCAGGATCCAGAGGGTGCAGATACAGCAGCAGTGGTGGTTGCAGATGTCGTCCTGGAGCATGTAGTGCAGGCAAGTGAGCTCTCAGGGGAACAGCCAGCATTATATGTGTGCTGCAGAGGCAGATACTGTCCCATGTGTCCAAAGTGATAGGTCCAAGTCGTTTGCATCTTCTGAATCTGACCAATCCATGGAATAGCAGCACTAATACACGCCCACAGCATCCTTCAAATGTTCAACTTCATGACACCCATGAATTTGCAACATTGTTGTGGGTGACCAACTGAATTCACAGCATCAGACTCTTTAAAGATTTGAAAACGCGTCCGTTGCCAGGCCAGGCCACAGCCAATGTGTGCGCACTGATCGGTCCATTGCTGTACAACGCGTATTGCGAATACAACGCGTACCCGCTCACATTGAATGCAATGGGCCGGCCGGGAACACCGATCGGTCCATTGCTGTTCAACGCGTACCCGCTCACATTGAATGCAATGGGCCGGCCGGGAACACCGATCGGTCCATTGCTGTTCAACGCGTACCCGCGATACAACGCGTACCCGCTCACATTGAATGCAATGGGCCGGCCGGGAACACCGATCGGTCCATTGATGTTCAACGCGTACCCGCTCACATTGAATGCAATGGGCCGGCCGGGCACACAGATCGGTCCATTGCTGTTCAACGCGTACCCGCGATACAACGCGTACCCGCTCACATTGAATGCAATGGGCCGGCCGGGCACACCGATCGGTCCATTGCTGTTCAACGCTGTACCCGCTCACATTGAATGCAATGGGCCGGCCGGGCACACCGATCGGTCCATTGCTGTTCAACGCGTACCCGCGATACAACGCGTACCCGCTCACATTGAATGCAATGGGCCGGCCGGGCACACCGATCGGTCCATTGCTGTTCAACGCGTACCCACGATACAACGCGTACCCGCTCACATTGAATGCAATGGGCCGGCCGGGCACACCGATCGGTCCATTGCTGTTCAACGCGTACCCGCTCACATTGAATGCAATTGGCCGGCCGGGAACACCGATCGGTCCATTGCTGTACAACGCGTCCCTGGACAAGTCACTGGCATATGTCACCATGCCTGTCACAGGTGAACATATGCCAGCCACATATACTTCCCAGGGAGTGAGGGGCACACCTACAACACCACAGCCTGTCCACACTGTATCCTAAGGCATGTAAGGCTGCATTACCTATTCCGTGTATGGGGGTGAACATGTTGTTCTGTGGGTGTCACTTGGGGCAGCCACTCCCAGGCTGTGCACGTGTTCATGGGGACAGGATCCTTGGTGTGTCGTGCACATGACCACTGTGATGTGCAAGTGTTCATTCCTGAGCATGTGGCATGGTCACATTTCACAGTGGTGTATGTGTATGTCATGTCACATACCCCCTGAGTCCCATGTGGGACGGTATGTACGTCCCAGGGTGACCCATTGGCACAATAGTGATGGTCCTCCACAGTCTGTGTGCATGTTGTGTTTACGATGTCTCTGATTCCATGTGCACAATGGGAGACAGTCTCCACATCCACGTTGTTTGTGCATGAACTTTGATGTTGTGCGTGTGTGTGTCACAGACGTCCATGTCTGTCCTGACGAGGCAACAGGGACCACTACCTGTGGGGGTCATGGTTGTTTTGCTGTGGTGTATTCATGATGCACCATGTCATGCCAGTGTCCATGTGGCAATACAGGGTCCCTGGGAATCTACCTGTCGATGAGCTGTGATGCCTGGGGCACATCTGTCCTCACATGTCACTGTGGGGTGTGTTTGGAACGTGGCTGCAGTACATGGGTACTGTGACACAGCCTAATGATATCCCATAGCACAACCTGGGACTTGTTGAGGAACATGTTGAACTGTGATGTTAGATGTTGGCCATGTAGGTGCCATACATGTCCTTACGGAACGGCACACGCATCATGTACTTGTGTCTCGTAATGGTGTATCATGTGATATTGAGTCTGGTCTATGCCACATATGTGGGGTGACTGACAATATTTCTTTCTTCACCTATGCACTGCAGGGCACCAGCTGTCCATCGGCCATTCCCTGACCTTGCAACAGTGGTTGAACTGGACTGCATCCGACGGTACCGCTTCACCAGGCCACTGATTGAGGAATTGGCGGTGCGGTTGGCCCCACATTTGCAACCTGGCCGGCCATACCCTACAGCGCTGACCCCCAAGGTGAAGGTGATGGCAGCCCTACACTTCTTTGCCACCGGTACCTTTCAACACACTGTGGCGTCTGCTGGTGGGATGTCACAGACCATGTTCAGCCGTGTGCTCCGCGATGTTTTGGAGGCTATGTTGAGATACCTGAACCAGTACATCTATTTCCCTAGACTTCAACAACTCACTGACGTGAAGAGTGACTTCTATGCCCTGGGGAGGATGCCGCATGTCATTGGCTCCATTGATGGGACACATGTGGCTTTGGTACCACCACAGGCCCAAGAGCAGGCATACAGGAACCGCAAGCACTTCCATTCGGTCAATGCACTGGTGGTATGTCTTGCAGATATGAGCATCTCACACGTCTGTGCCCGTTTCCCCGGTTCTGCACACGATGCCTACGTGATGAGGAGTAGTCACATCCCGAGGATGATGTCACAGATGCGGAACCAGCGTGCCTGGCTTGTTGGTGTGTACTGACTATGTACCATTGTGTGTGTTCTGCAATGTAGTGTTCCACCCTCTTTTCCAACTCAGCTAATGTGCAATTGTCTGTATGTAGGTGACTCCGGATACCCCAACATGCCGTGGTTGCTGACGCCCCTCAGGAACCCTGTGACACCAGCCCAGCTGCGTTACAATGAGGCACATGGTCGGACCAGGAGAGTCATTGAGCGGACATTTGGTCTCCTGAAGAGCCGCTTCCGCTGCCTGGACAAGACAGGAGGGGCCCTCCCATATGCCCCAGCAAAGGTGTGCAAGATTGTCATCGTCTGCTGCATGCTACACAACCTGGCTGTGCGGAAGGAGTTGCCTCTCATCCTGGATGACGATGATCAACATCCGCCACCTGTGGAGGATCCTGGCCTGGACCACGATGCCAGTGATGATGATGATGATGATGGTGATGTCCGCACACAGCTCATCACCAACTTTTTCAGCTGAATGTGAGTATCCGGAGATGTCATGTCAATGATATGAGTATGCATGATGTGTTGGTGGTGCTCTGGTGCTGTTTGACTGTGGCCATGTGCTACATGACTGTATGCGTGTAGCGATGTGTCCTTACAGGTAGTCTGTACTCCCCAACAGTGTTGACATGCTAACGTGGTTCTGGGTGGGTATCTTGTGACATGTATTGGGCATGAGTATTGCAGTTCTGTCCTGTTCTTCAGTGCTTTTGACTGTGTGTCATTTCTGTCCTTCACAGGGTACTTTCAGAGTTGTTTGGTCAACTGTGACCCCCAACACCGTGATTGAACTGCCAGGGTGGTAGCTGTCGTATCCCTACAGGTGATGTGCGCCACACCCATGGACTTCCTTTCTTCTACACTTGTTGACTGTGTGCCCACTGCCAGGTGGGATTACCTTGCATCTGTAGTGGTTACAACATGTTGCAAATGTGCAATAAACCTGTGCTTCACTTTGTGATGTGCGTTGTCTGTGGTCACACATCTGACTGACATTTGCTTACTGCACCAGTGGGCTAGTTGTCAAAGACTGTGAATAGGTGTTGTGTCTGTGCATTGCACCGTATTTCCTGCCGATATCAGTGTAGGCGATGAGTCAGGTGGCCTTGGTGTGTATATGTTGTGTAGCCCTGGTGGTGTGTCTCCCTCATATGTGTCACGTTGCCATGACTCACATGCCTGTGTTGTACTTGCTGTGGCAGTTAGCATGCACAGTGTAATTTCGCAGGTCATCATCTCCATGACAGAAACCACATTTGAATCACAACAGACGCAGGTATGGTGTATTAGTGTGTTTATTGTCATACATGTGTGAATATGGTGCACAGGAAGGTGGGTGCTGTACATTGTGATTGTAATCCAAAGTTCCTAGATGATTTGGAAGTCCTGGTAGCAGAAATGTCCTGAGTAAAGTCCACAGTCATCTGATACATTGGTCCAACTTGTACTCCCCATGTCATGTGGGGGAGTTGTGTTGCATTCAACAGGGTGTACAATTTGCGCACAAAGGTGATTATCCAGCACAGGTTTTGGCTTCCTGGTGGTTGCGCATGGCCATCGGCCTCTCAGTTGCCCTTCCTCGGACGACCCCTCTTCTTTGGGGGGGACCCTCAAGTGCAGGCTGCTGCGATGCAGGGGACTCTCCGCCAGAGTCATCCTCCCTCCCTGTGGCAGTTGCAGTTGTTTCAGCACCAGATGTTGTGGGCACACAGGGAGGTGTTGACATGTTGCTGCTCATCTGGCGGAGGCATTGTAATATGTCCCTATGCACCGCCGTCATCTCTTGCAGTGTGTCCCACTTGGACTCCATGCGGGACATGTGTAAGTCCAAGCGTGCATGATGGGCAGCCTGCTGCTGTCGTATGTCCCTGAGGATCCCCACTACCTGGCTGAACTCTCCGGTGCTGGTCTGGTCCGCATCGGCTATGCGTACCAGTTGTGGGTCATCATGCAGTCCAGACCCCTCTGCGAGCAGCGACCTATGTCTACCACCCCTCCCACCACCCCTGGCGACACGTGCAGTACCTGAGGTGGCACGCACAGGTGATCCTGGGCCCCCTTGGGGGTTGTTGGTGGTGTTGGTGTCCATAGCCCCACGTTGGGCAGGGGTCTGTGTGCTGGTGGTGGTGGTGGTCCTTGGTCTGTCCGTGTCGGCAGGGGTGGTTTGTGTGTTGTCAGTCGTTGGAGGGGTGGGTGCAGGGGGTGCAGCTGGTGGTCCTGCTGGTGCTGCATGTTGACTCGCTCCGGAGGTGCCAGGTAGGTCTTCGTCATCCGAGGAGGGCAGCGGCTGTTCCACACCAGTGAGCTCCGTTTCCCCTGGATCCTGGGACAGGGACTCCTCAGCGTCTGCTGCTGTGTCCCCATCATCACCTGTTTTTGGGAGACACACACAATGTATGTTATGTTTCTGCAGGCATCAATGGTTGACACACCTGACAGTTGTGACTGTACCTCTGGATGCGGGCCTGTACATTGCATTGTCCTGAGTTGTCACAGTCAGAGGTTGATATTGGTGTAGCACATTGTCCTGCATACTTTGAGCATTTCAATTTGACTGTTGGGGTGTGTACATGGTCTGCATGGGTTGTATTTGGTTGACATCCAGCCCTCCTTCTCCCCCAGCCCAGTTATCCCACCATGAAGCATGCCACCCTTGCAGTGGGTTCAGGTTGACTCTCAGGATGTCAGTCAGTGGTGTCCTGCTGTTGGTTGGTGCCCAGTTCCCAGCAGGGCCTTGTGCTCCCCACAGCAGTACCCAGTGTCAGCCATCTTGTCAGTTCTTTTCCACTCCCTGTGATGTGCGCATGGTTCAGGGTGGTGTTGATGGGACAGTTGTGGGGGTGACCAATATCTGTGACTGCCACTCCCATCATGCTTTTGCCTCCACCCCCCTTCCCAGCATGCCCATGCTTCCTTCCTTTTGACTCTGCTTCCCTGTGGGGTTGTGTGCCTGTGCTGACAAGATGGCTGACAGTGTTATCCTGGGGTTCGTTTTGCTACAAGTCCCATGTGTGTCCCTGTGCTTCACACAGCATGACCCAGGGTTGTGGTTCTTTGTGGGATATTTGATTGGAGTGTGAGGCAATGCATTCTCCCAGGTGAGTTGTGTGGAGTTTGTGTTAGGGGGGTGTGTGGGTGGAGCTGCTGGTGACTATGGTCTGTGCTGTGAGTCCTCCTTCCCACCCAGCCAGATATCCCACCATGGAACGTGCTTCCATTGCAGGGAGTGCAAGTTGTCTTTCAGGATGTCAGTCAGTGGTGTCCTGCTGTTGGTTGGTGCACAGTTCCCAGCAGGGCCTTGTGCTCCTCACAGCAGTACCCAGTGTCAGCCATCTTGTCAGTTGTTTTCCACTCCCTGTGATGTGCGCATGGTTCAGGGTGGTGTTGATGGGACAGTTGTGAGGGTGACCAATATCTGTGACTACCACTCCCATCATGCTATTGCCTCCACCCCCCTTCCCAGCATGCCCATACTTCCTTCCTTTTGAGTGTACTTCACTGTGTGTGAGTGTGACAGCAATGGCTAGATGGCTGACAGTGGTGTCCTGCTGTTGGTTGGTGCCCAGTTCCCTGCAGGGCCTTGTGCTCCCCACAACATTGCACCAGTGTCAGACATCTTTGATGTGGCTTTTGACTCCCTGTGAGGTGTGCATGCTTGGGTGTGTTCTTGCTGGGCCATGTGGGTGGGGGATGTTGGGCTGTGACTACCACTCCCATCATGCTTTTGCCTCCACCCCCTTCCCAGCATGCCCATGCTTCCTTCCTTTTGACTCTGCTTCCCTGTGGGGTTGTGTGCCTGTGCTGACAAGATGGCTGACGGTGTTATCCTGGGGTTAGTTCTGCTACAGGTCCCATGTGTGTCCCTGTGCTTCACACAGCATGACCCAGGGTTGTGGTTCTTTGTGGGATATTTGATTGGAGTGTGAGGCAATGCATTCTCCCAGGTGAGTTGTGTGGAGTTTGTGTTAGGGGGTGTGTGGGTGGAGCTGCTGGTGACTATGGTCTGTGCTGTGAGTCCTCCTTCCCACCCAGCTAGATATCCCACCATGGAACGTGCTTCCATTGCAGGGAGTGCAAGTTGTCTTTCAGGATGTCAGTCAGTGGTGTCCTGCTGTTGGTTGGTGCACAGTTCCCAGCAGGGCCTTGTGCTCCCCACAGCAGTAGCCAGTGTCAGCCATCTTGTCAGTTCTTTTCCACTCCCTGTGATGTGGGCATGGTTCATGGTGGTGTTGATGTGCGCATTGTGAGGGTGAGCAATATCTGTGACTACCACTCCCATCATGCTATTGCCTCCACCCCCTTCCCAGCATGCCCATACTTCCTTCCTTTTGAGTGTACTTCACTGTGTGTGTGTGTGTGACAGCAATGGCAAGATGGCTGGCAGTGGTGTCCTGCTGTTGGTGGTGCCCAGTTCCCAGCAGGGCCTTGTGCTCCTCACAGCAGTGGCCAGTGTCGGCCATCTTGTCAGTTGTTTTCCACTCCCTGTGATGTGGGCATGGTTCATGGTGGTGTTGATGTGCGCATTGTGGGGGTGGGCAATATCTGTGACTACGACTCCCATGATGCTATTGGCTACACTGACTTGCCCAGCATACACAGAATTCCTTCCTTTCAGTGAGCTTCCCTGTGAGGTGGTGTTCTAGTGGTGGCTACATATCTGACTGTGTTTGTTGGTTAGATTTGTGCCACTGCCTAGCTCTATTTGTTGTTGGGTTTGTACATGTCATGACACAGTTACATATCACTATGAGATGGCATGTATTGTGTTTATCTGACTGACATACACATTTTGGGATGATTCTGTTTTGGTTGCTGTGTATTTGGTAAGGGTGCATGGTTTGACTCTCCCCTTGACAGTGATGTGTGTGTATTGTCGCACAATATTGTGTACATTTGTTGTGTACTCACCAGGCTCTGGGATGTTTTCTAGTCCATAGACGCTCACTGGTGGTAGGATGGCCCGCACCTTCTCCTCCCAGGGCCTGAGGTATACTGGTTTGGCAGGAGGGCCACTGCCGGTGTGTTGGCTCAAGAGGTAGTCCTTCTTCAACAGCTCCCTGACCCTCCTGCGCACGTCATACCACCTGTTCTGGATGTCTCCCTTTGTGCGCAAACATGGTGATTGTGCGTTGACCCTGTCAACAATCCTCTCCCACATCTTGGTTTTCTGTGCCATGGGTGTCTGTTGGACCAGTGTACCAAACAGCTGTGGCTCTACCCTGAGGATCTCATCTACCAGGACTTCCAATTCACTATCTAGGAACTTATGATTCTTCTTTGGGGGCATGGTGATGGTGAGTGATGTGTGTGTTGGTGTGCAAGTGAGGGTGTATGAGTGTGTGTTTTGCTGGGTGTATGTGAGGGTGCTATTTGTTGAGGTGCTGCTGGTGTGTGGCTTGTGTGATGGATGAGCTGTGAGTGTGTGTGTGGTTGCTGTCTGTTGGTGTTGAGTGCTGGCAGGTAATTTGAATTTGCAAAGGATCATGGTAGGGATTAGTGTCCTTTATATGGGTGGAGTTGTGGGTGTGTCTTTGTTCCCTGTTTCCCCACCCAGTATTTATTGGCTTTGTAATTGCTTGTTTGGCCTTTTTTTTGTGTGTTTTTTCCTTAGTATTTTTTGTGCATGTAGGAGTAGTTCTTCTGACCGAGTCGGACCCGGCAGTTGTCTCGTGCGAGCCTCTCAGATTCGTTCACGCTGTGTTTGTGCTGTTTTCTGTGCTGCGTACGCGTTGGTCACGGTGTTTTGGGTTGCTTCGGCTCGCAGTTTTGTATGCGTGTCGGTCGTACGGCTTGGGCCCCGTGCGACTCGGTCGTGTTTTCCACGCGTTGCATCGTACTTGGCGGGTAGGAGTTCGCGGGTACGTTTCGTTCGGGATTCTTCCTGGTGCGTGTCGGTCGGTTAGATTCGCGTGATTTTCTGGCCGGATAGCTGTTTTCCGCGCGGTTCGGTCGTTCGGCTTGTGTTCCGTACGCGTCGGTCGGATTTTGCACACTTCTCATCGTACTTTGCGGGTCGGGCTGCACCGGTACAGGTCGGTCGGAATGTATTCCGGCTCCGAGTCGGTCGGTACGTTTTCCGGCCCGAATCGGAATCGGCCCCTTAATTGTGAGTTGTCCCCCTGTGTAGAATGTGCGCTCTGTGGATTGGATGCTGTAGCTATATATTTAGTTATTCACACAAGAAAATATAGGTTGTTTTAACAAACTTGCACACACTATCTACAAGAATTTAAAACATGTTCCATTCAAAATATAAACATTCTCCTCTATACATTTCTTAAATTCACATTAGAACATCCAGTTACCATAAAACAGTGATCTTGATTTCTGGCCTTGGTATGGGTGGCAGTGATTCTCTGTGCGAAAAGTGGTGAGGAGTGGCGAGGTGGTGCAAGGTGGTGCTGGCAGGTCATGGGGCTATAAGGCTCAAGACTGCAAAGCAGCAAGAAGAGACAGGAAGCGCCTGTGCAAGCCCAAGACAGATTGGCTTGCCTGAGGCTATGCCTACTTGACCCTGTGGCTGTATTCTGAAAGAGTGCTTCTTTTTCTCTTGGAGACCCCACTTTCAGATGTAAGGTACCAGTTACCAACCACATGATAATATGTTGTGTCTGTGAAGCCTCTCGGACGCCTTTGGATGTTTGTGCGTTTTCTTTACTATGCTAATTTATTGCTTTCCTGTTTGGCCTGTCACTGTTTGAAGACAAACCAGTTGGCCTTATTTTATTTGCCTGAGCTGCTTCTTGGATTGTTGCCTCTTGTCGGTGGCTGCTTTTGTTTCCTTTGGCTCAGGGCTATGATGTCATTGCTACACACTGTTATTGTACCAGATGAGTGGAAACTCGTACTTGAGTTTGCTCATTTCACTTTTCCCTCTACCTTTTGTCATGCAAAGTGGGAGTTTGTTTTCTCTAAACAAAACATTTATTGGTACCAATGGGCAGGAAGCTGTTTCCTTCTACCTGGCGGCCATTTAACATTTTCCCTGCCTCACATGGTGGACATGGGCAGGAAAAATGAGTGATAGTCATCGCTTCCTCAATAGGGTGGGTTGACTAATACTATGGCCCAGTGGTCCAGTAGCAGACGGAATGCTGTGTTTGGGGCAACCATCAACGGAACCAGTGGACGCTCTGTGTGACTGTAACCCAACGGTTTCCTGACACTAAATAGAGTGAGGGATCCCAGTGTCTGTCAGGGTGGGGGAATCACCAATTTATGTAATTCCTCTCACTCTGCGAAACCCTAAAAAAGGCCCTTATTTCAAATGACATTGCGGTTTGTATAAGCTTTAGACCTCCCACTGCACATGGAAACATTAAAGTATGACAGTTGACAGACTATATCACTAATCACTATATTTTGGTCCGAACTCATGAGTCACTTTTACTGCCCAAGATGCTACAGCGGGAAAAAGGAAATTTACAATATATGTATGTAATGTATGTCAAACCGCATGAGGGAGGCTGCATGGCAGGCAATAGCTACTGTGCCACATCCATGGTGGTTGGAGTCATTTGCTTCTGGTGTCCTGGGGCTGTTCCTACTATGGCGCTGCAAACTGCACTTGACTCTCAGGGTACCAAGGGTGAGCAGTCAAAGGAATCTCATGGAGAGAGGATGGGGGGGGGGGCAGAGATTCAGAACTCAAACAGACATAATAATTAATTTTCCAGCCCAGTGCTTGTTACAAAATTAAATAATACACACATAAAAGGGGATTCAGATACAGGGTTCTGCAATCCCTTCCTTGGGCTGTAGTCAAGTTTCACACCATCTATAATGGCCTAACTCAGCTCTTTGGTACTCTCCAATATCTAGAGTGTCTTAGAAGGGATAAAAGGTCATAGGTCAGAATTCCATTTGGGATCGTTTATTGTGTTTAATAAATGTTAAATCATCAGCATCATCATCACAGAAGATAATCAGGTATAGGTGCTCACTCACTGGCAGGCTGCACAAACAACTGCCATGTTGGGTCAGCTGTAGGTCAGTTCCTTCAGATCTTGAGCAAACGAGTTGATGCTGGCAATTGTTGCTCTCCAAACGGCATGCTTCTCTTTACAAATTCAAGATACAGTTTCTCAGTCTTGATCTCAGCTCCTGTGCTATCTATTCAGTGATACGTGGCTTGGTGCAGACATTGGTGATGTGTTCTTTGCACACCGGAGTTGTGTATTATTGTAGGATTTTCCACCTGGGGAGGAACAGCAGCACAATTCCCTGTGGGTCACACTTAAGGGTTGCCAGGCAGCTTGCTGTTGCTCGGATGCAAGTTTTTTGTAAAGATATCTTTATTGCCATTTTTATTTTATCTAAACATTTTTAAAATTTGGACTAGCTTTGTTTATATAAAGTATAAATAATGTTCTTGGGTCTCTGTAGTTTGTTGGCCAGTTAACTACAATGGAGATGCGCAACCTTTAGTCTGTACTTTCTGTTGTGGTCTATATATTATTTTACAGTTATGCTAACAGTACAATACCATTCCATCCCTCTGCCCCCTTGCACCCCTGGAAGAAGATATCCTTAATGCTTTGAAAGCATTACTCATTGTGTAGTAGTTGTGAAGCTATTTGAGTGACTGGCTCCCCTTGCTAATGACTTGCCATTCTGGGTTTCTCTCCTGTTTGCTCCTGGAGGATCCCGGGTATTGTGTTTCTTTGAAACATCTGCTTCCACTAGTGTGTGGTTCACGCTCTTCCTCTGTTTATGTCATGTGTACAAGCAATGCTGTTGGGGCAGTTCCTCTCATAGGCAAGTCTGGCAGATAGTATGCTGAGCTCATGTTGCGTCTGCACTACTACTAAGGTGGTCTTTCATGTTGTCCCCACCTTCCTGATACGCTTGGATTCATTCATCCCAGAGTCCTGTAATGTGTTTTTTTTGCACAGCCCTCTTCTTCCAGCCCTGAGGAGTGCCATGCTTTCTATTTCTGCCCAAGGTATTCCCAGGTTTCCAGCTTTGGAAGTGTGGACGCCTTCCATTTCATTGTTATAACCCTTTTGGCTAATAACAGTGCCAGATCTGCAAATATTGTGGCCCCTTTATACTTCTTGGATCTTGAGTGTATCCCCAATAGGCTACTCTCTATGTTGCCCATGTTTTCTCTTCCTGTGGCATGTCCTATGCTATCAGACACTGCGCGGCAATACGTTTGCTACGCATGGTAGTTCCATGGCATATGTTGGAAATTAGTTGCCTCTTTTCTGCACCTGGAGCAGACTGACGGGGTTTCTGGGTATATCTGCCCAATCTTGTATGGGTGGGAGGTATGCACTGTGCAATATATAAAAGTGGAGATACCTAAAGCGGACATTGCAGTACACCTTTCAGGATACTCCAGTGCCCTCCCCCATTCCTGGTCGTTGAACACATGGCCCGCTAAGCCTTCCTATTTGTCCCTCAAGGGCTGCAGTGAAATGCCTGTATGATCTAGGAGGGATTAGCAGAGCTAGGATCTCATCCTCCAACCTCTGCCCATGTATAAATTGTCTGTACCAGCGCACGTGTTGGAGGTTCAGCTACATTCATATGCCACTGCTGCCCGAGGGTGTATAGTATTCTGTTGTGTAGTAAGAACTGACCTCCCTGAAATTCCCATTTGTCCACTAGTGTCTGGAAGGGGAAACGACCTTAACAACGCGGACAAAACACCGCAGTACATTTAGATCGCTGCTTTTCTGGAAGTCTATGAGGGTGCTGTCTTGAAATAAATGCCAGATAGTGTAGAGTCCTGCTGTGTCCTCGTTTTGTAGGTGCCAATGTGTTAAATGCCCCTTTGTGACTGGAAACCCCTTTAAGGGTAGCGCTTGTGTATTTGGCAGCGCTTCATGCAGGCAATTCCCCGCTCCAGGCACATCATCGTCATTCTGACCAGTAGTGGACGTTCTCTTGCGGGCTTAGTGGACACTAGCAATAGTGCTGGATTCACTCTGTCCGGTACTTGTCTGTGTAGACTGTTTCACTTAAGTGATGTTCCACTAGCCATAGTGCTACCCATTGGAGTTGGGCTGCCACATGGTATCTTGTAAAGTCAGGGACACCCATGCCACCTATGTCTGTTGCTAGTTTGAGCTTGGCTAGTGCCACTTTCCGCCTGCCAATCCCCCAGATCAGGGTTCCAGGGTGTCCAGTTCTCTAAATATCTCCACCGGAAGTACAAATGGGACATTGGCGAAGTAATAAAACAATCATAGCAGCAAAATCATTCTAGCTACAACTATGCGCCCTGCCACAAAAAATGGAGGGGTGGACCATAAGGCCACCTACGACCTTATTGATCGCACCGCCCTGCGAATAGTGCCCTTTATTATGTCAACTTCTTCATGATATATATATATATATATACCCAAGTAATGAAAAGAATAGGATTCCCAGTGCGGTTCCGGCCCGTTCAGAGTTATAGATCGCTGCGGCTATGATTATCTCAGAGGAATACACTTAACGTACTGTAATTAACCTTTTGGTCGATATGTCCCCAAATTCCTCAATAAGGACAGCTATAAGTGTCAGGTCAATTGCCAAATCCCTGACACAAAGTATCGTATCGTCTGCAGAGAGCAATATAATCTGGGGCGTGTCTCACAGAGGTATTCCAGGGGGGGAGGGGGGCATTCTCATCCTACACGCCAGCGGTTCTATTAGCAGGGCGAATTGTATGGAGGATAATGGGCTCCCCTGCCTTGTCCCCATAGCTATTACATTGGTAACCAATTTGTGACGACCTGTTTTTTACTCTGGCTGTAGGGGCTGCATATAGGATCTTAATGCAAGAAATCCTTAGTTCGCCAATGTTGAAATGTTGCAGGACTCTGTAAAGGACAGTGTCAAATGCCTGTTCAAGGTCAAATGCCAGGCACACTGAGTCAGGCCAGATTTCACTAGCTGTTTCCTGACCTCCCTGAAATTCTATGATCATCATAGTTTTAGGCACGTGTTCCTATGAGGGATAAGGATATTTTGATCTTTGTGTATGAGTTCCGGCCTTAGCAGGAGGAGCCTCTCTGCTAGGGCTTTGTTTAAGATTTTGTAATCTGTATTTCATAACGGCAATGGCCTATAAAAGCCCCTGCCAGTTGGATGCTGGCCTGGTTTCAATATGGATGTCACTATTGCCTCCCGAGTTGTAGTCAGGAGGCATCCCCTGCGTTTTGCCACTTCCTATAGTT
This sequence comes from Calotriton arnoldi, assembly GCA_963921515.1. Lineage (NCBI taxonomy): Eukaryota > Metazoa > Chordata > Amphibia > Caudata > Salamandridae > Calotriton > Calotriton arnoldi. The sequence goes on from CAWUFW010000140.1 coordinate 3,676,830, forward strand.
GAAGTAGTTTGGGTACTAATATTGACTTGTAGGTGGCATAGACTTCCATGGGTAATCCACCCGTCCCTTGAGTCTTCCCTCTGTCCAAGGAATAGATCACCTATTTTATCTAATGTTTGGTATTGGGAGCTCCCACTGTCTCTATTTATTTCCAATTTGGCTGAGTGGGCAATATTCCTTCTAGGAAATTTTCTAGGGCATCTTCATCTTTAGCCATATTGTCAAGGTGGATATTAGTGTAAATGTCCCTAATTGCTGTGTTTAACACTTCTTGTGTGCATACCAGATCTCCCTGGCAGGTATGTATGGCTAATATGGGGGTGGATGAGGGTTGGGGCATTATGAGCCATGCCAGCAACCATCCATCTTTGTGTGCTCTGTGTATGGAAGATGGAAGGTTGGAGAGTCAACCCACCCGTGGATACCCCAGGAACCAGGATACCTACACCAGTGAAGCTGGGTGCAGAGGTGTGAAGTGACGTCGGAAACCGCTGTAGACCACAATGGAGGACTTCGGAAAAGATGCCGCTGGCGAAAAAGGTGAAAGTGTCCGGTGGAATCCAAAGGTGGATTCAAGATGAGAGGTACCTGCAAGCAGAGGGGACAGAGTCTATGCCACTCAGGAGTGACCAGGAGGGTAGACCACAATGGAGGACTTCGGAAAAGATGACGCTGGCGAAAAAGGTGAAAGTGTCCGGTGGAATCCAAAGGTGGATTCAAGATGAGAGGTACCTGCAAGCAGAGGGGACAGAGTCTATGCCACTCAGGAGTGACCAGGAGGCACGGAAGACGAATGCCCTCCGATGTCGGAGATGCAGGACAGTTGACGGTGTCCTTGATGTTGCAGCTGTATGGACCAAGCGATGCAGAGGAGGACCAGGAACTGTGCACGAGCTGTCCCATGTCAGATGTCAAGAGCCAAGGGGCCAGTGTCCGGCAGGGGCACCAACAAGCCTTGGCAACGGCAACCAACATAGTTGAAGAAAACGGTGTTGTGTCCGGACCAGCAAGGTCCAAGTGACTCACAACGAGCAGGTAAGTCAGAGCAGGCCTCAAGCAAGCAGGGAAGCCCACTGGAACCAAAGAAGACCCTAGAGATGACCCACGGACTGAAGGCACAAGTGTCGCAAGAGGACCTCGAGCAGCTCACCAAAAGATGAAGGTCCACGGTGCAAAGGATGCGGTGCAGGCGAAGATCTTGGTTGCAGGAGATGCTTGAGGATGGAGCTTCTTGGAGCCCGAAGATCTCTGGAGGAGAGAGTCAACAAGCCTTGGCAACGGCAAGTCGACGCTGTGCACAAGGATGCTGTTCCAGCGGTTCCGACGAGGGATACTGGCCTCAAACTCGGAGAGAAGACAGTGCAGGCCTCGAGGGAGTTGCAGAATCACCACCTGTGATGCTGAGCCTTTTGGAGTCTGTGGGAGCCCAGGATCAGCAGACTGGTCAGCTGTGTTGCGGTGCCTGCAGATGCAGGGGAGTGACTCCACTCCAAGGGAGATTCCTTCGGGTGTCTTGGAGGTCCACAGGTCTTGTGAAGAACATGTATGGAGCACAGGAACAGAAATAGCAGAATTGCAGGACGACGAGACCAGGAGCAGCAGGAGTCTTCCCAGGTGCAGTCTCGGTTCCCAACTCGAAGTCCAGCGAGGTCCAGAGTGCCCAGACGGTTGAAGTGGTCTTTGATCTGAATCTTGTCCAATGATGAATCTAGGGACCCACCCACAGGTAAGCCCTTAAGTACTCTAAGGAGAAGGTTAGAACGATTCAGGGTCCCTCCCAGAGGAGGGGCTGGACAATGGGGAGGATACTTTCATGTCCTTTGTCCAATTTCGAACCAGATCTGGAGCCAACGGCTCCCTGAACTGGTTTGAACTGGAGTATGCAAGGAGGGCACCAAATGTCCCCTTCAAGCAGTCTGAGTGGCGCTGGCAAGCGCCCCCACCCTGTCCCAATACATTAAGTCCTGTCTGGGAGGTGGTCACACCTCCCTGTGACAGGAAACCTATTGTCCTGCCTTCCTCTGGTCGAGTTAGCTCAGCAGCAGGAGGGCAGAATCGTGTCTCTGGTCTGCAGCAGCCATAGTTTGCTGTCCGGGTCTAGAAGACTGGTACCGGGAGCACTGAGGGCCTCCCAGAGGAGCTTTACAGTGCATGGAATCATACCTCCCACACTGTTTATGGTGTGGGGGTATGATTCCAACATGCTTGATACCAAACATGACAGGGTTTGTTACAGCGACATGGGAACCACTCAGGATATGTTGTCTTCTTGTTATTTCCATTCTTGTGACACCCCTGTGATATTACCCACATACTTCTCAATCTTCTTGATATTGTCGTGGATGCACGTGCAGCACTGTTGAACTTTCAACTTCTTGTAGACTCTGCCCTCATTTGCAAATAAAATATCTAAAACAAGTCCGTTTTGTAAAATTATAGCCCTAATGGTTACAAATTCAGTATCAATAGGTAACAAAGCTCCCGCAGTGTTTGCTGAAATCTTATTGACTAAGATGGAAAGCTTTCTAATCTTCAGGTTGCCCAGAACTACCTCTACAGCAGGAGTCATAGCACCAAAATTGGCTCCTACTATTTGTGAAGCACTACTACATTTAGGTCTTCTATGAAGTGCAAGTCCCAAACTATCTAAATTGTCTACAAGGTATACCTTAGGAAACACTAAAGCTAAATAACAACTCCTCACCAATTTGCTGGAAGCTTGAAATAAGCATTCTTTCCAACAACACAATAAAAATCTGCAGGAACAACAGGGTCATCTACTGCAAATATCTGATATTTGTAGCCAAAAACTTCAAATCAGTGAAGACATTCATTCCAACCCAACCTTTGAAAATTATACACATTTTTCTCCTTCCTTGTAAAGCACATCTTCCCTTGCTGTTGTCAGTCTAAACTCAATTTGGGTTGTTTTCCAAGCCTTTGGTATTTCTCCTCTTCATTTCCCCATGCATCTTTCGAATCAGTTTTCCTGCCTTTTATCTCAAACTCTTCTCTTCTGTACTCTAAATAATCAATAACATTATTTTCAATATGACAACTTTCAAGTTAAATTCTGTCTGTGGGGGGGGGGATGCATGGCCGGCAAGATGGCCAACATCAGCACTGAGTGGGAGCTCCCGGCCTGTTCGATTAATCCTTCAACATCCTGCCGTCCTTGGGGGGCCCGCTGAGCCCGCGTCTTGAGGCATGAAGCGCTGAGAGTGATAGGAGCCTGTTGCCTGTCCCCGTGATCCCTTGATGAATTGAGGAGCCGACAATCTCCTGCAGGCCCTGCTGGGACAGGATGCTGCTGTTGGAGACCCGGATTGTGGGATACCCTCCAAGCCTGCCGGGAGTAGCCTGACGGGGGCCTTGAAAGATAGCAGAGGTGGCGGAGGGAGGTAGACGGTTGAGTGTCCTCTCGCTCCTTGTTGAAATTAATTCACTGTGGAGGGCTGCGTGAGGCCCTGGGAGCCTGGACTACAAGAGGACCTCCGGACACTGTCAGGAGATCGAGTGGTCCGGAGATGGCCTAAAGCGATAAGGGAGGTGGCAGAGGGGGATAGGCTGTTGATTGTCCTCTCCGCTCTCTGTTGAAGTAATTTCGCTGTGGCAGGCCGCACTGAGGCCCTGAACTGTAAAGAGCACAAGGAGGTCTGCGCTGTTGCATTGGGGTGGGTACTTGGCATTGAATGCGCTATTATTGGAGCTCTGCAGCCGTGGAGGAGGCCCAGCTTATTCCTCCCCCCTCCTGTGCCTGTCTCATGGCGGGGAGCCGACCCCGGTGTTGTTAAGTCCTCTTCGGCCCTAGGGACACCATACACTGAATATTGGGGGATCAGGAGGAACTCCGGTCGCCCTGCTGGGGGGAAGCTGTGGGCCTGAGGCCTACAATCTGTAATGGTGGCTGGGAGCCTGGGCCAATGATTTGAAGACTTTATGGCTGTACTATGACTGATGGAGCTGTGCTACCGACAGCTCGGACTGTGGTGGCCATAAGCTTTGATTGCCGCACATTTTCTCTATGCGCCCCCCGCCCCCTTCCATCGAGGAGTGATGACAGGTGCTTGTGACTGGCAGTGGAGTGCTGTGGCTGTAATCCAGTGACCTCAAGTTGAGAGGTTAGGCTTGAGTTGAGAGGCCGGTGGGACCCACCATCGTCCCCAGTCGACAGTGGGGGGTTGGCCGTGAGTTGCAGGATGGGGGTGAGGGGGTCCCTCATGTGCAATGCTGGAGAGTCCCCTAGCGTGGTGTTCTATGGTCAGAGAGGAGGAAGTCATCCGGAAGTACTGGGGGTCCTGACAAGCCTCCCACTCCCCCTCCCCACTGGTGAACTGCTCCACACAGATGGTGTCTACAGGGGCAAGGCCTGGTGAAACTACACCGTAGACTGGGCCATGTATAGACAAACTGGATATATCCAAAGGACTTCTGCTCTACACCGGACGTGGCGACCTCCAGTGGATTTTCAGTTTTCCCATTGCCTAAACCCCTGAGTGGCCAAGCTGCAGGAAGTACTCGAGTGAGACAAGTCTGACTGCCACAATGGGTAAAGACAGAGCACCTAGGAGCACGCAGCAAACGAAAACCGACCAATTTACAGCCTTCAGAGCAGGCGGGGGCCCACTAGTGGATGGTAATGGGGGACTGCAGGACCCGCAGGGACTAATGGGGGCCCAGATCCTAGTGGCCATAGAGGGTTTGGGTGCTACAGTTTAATCGAAGATTGATGCCATCGCACTGGTAGTCAACTTGCTGTGGGTGGATGTCTGTAAGGTGGCTGAAAGGTTCGTCGTAATGGAACAACACGTGTCCAAATTGCAAGAGGACAACACTGAAGGCCATGGTGCTGCACTCAAGGCCCAGTCAAAGAGGTTGGAGATGCAAGCAGGGGACGCAGATAGTCGGTCCCCTAGAAGTAATTTGAGATTTGAGGGATTCCCCGAAAAGACAGAAGGCACCAGAGCTATTTCTAGAGGGTTGTATTAGGGCACAAATCCTGGACCCAAACCTTTCACAGATGTTTGTAGTGGAGCGGGCCCAAAGACTGTTGGCCCTGACGCCGCCGTGCGGGGCACCCTGAGGACTATTATTGCAAAAATCCTCAATTACAGAGACTGGGATGCCATTCTACAGGAGGTATCGTGGAAGGGTGACCCCTCTTTAAAGAACCAGGTTATACACATATTCCCAGACTATACACAAACTGTTCAGCAACAGAGGCAGACATTTAGCAGTGTTAAACAAAAGTTAAAAGCAATGGGCCTCAACTATATGTTGTTCTACCCGGCTAAACTAAAAGTGATACATGATGGCCGTACACACTTTTTCACAAATCCGGGGGACATCAGGGACTGGCTAGAAATCCGGGGAGACAGCAGAATCCCAGCTCTGACCCAGGGGGACTCCCAAGAATGGGCCAGGCGGGGGCAATGGACAGGATCAGTAGCAAGGAAGAGAAACAGACAAAGGCAGTACTCCACATCCAGCACAAAGGTGGTGGTGTGTCGGGATGGCACACTGGATTTGGAACAACAGCACCAGGAAAGGGAGGAGGCCAGGACACTGGTGGAATCGGTCTGCTCCTCTGTCTCCGCTAAGAGTGGTTCGAACTTGGTGGAGGATACGCAGGTCCCTGAGACGGAGCTAGACTTGGTCTGACTACCCGAGCCTGACTGATGCTATCTGCCTGGGGCGGACCTGATGTCAGGCCTGGGGAGGTGAGAGGGCCTCCTCCCGAGTTGGGCCCGCTGCAGACACTGTACTGTGTATTGCTGGCACAGGCTCTGCACCGTGACAGTTCAGACTTTGGCCTTGTTGGACAATGCATGGGGACAATATTCCTTATAGGGGTGATGCAGGTGTCCAGAAGTGCAATCAACGGGTGGGCTCGGGACACGGTTGGAGCCCCTTCCCCCATTTTGTTTGTGGTAGTGACTGTATTGAGTGGGGAGAATGTGCAGGAGCTGTAGGAACGTCATAGGGGCAGGATTGTGACTCGGGTTACTACCTGGTTAATCCTGGGACACACTTCACCCTTATATATACAAACAATTGGGTTGAGGAGTAAAGGTTCTGTAGCACATTTATATAGGCAGCAGTGTTAGTAGTTTCATATAAAGATGGGTGGCTGTGGAGACACGAGTTCAGTTTAGATGTGTTTACCCGGGAAGGGGGGTTGGTGTGCGTTTGTTGGGTAGCCTTTATTTTATTGCAGCATGTGGTGGTTCCTATGGGGGGTGGAGTGGGGGAGGGCGGGGAAGGTGGGTGGTGGTGAGGTTGGGGGAGGTGTCTGTGACAAGTCCTCAGACCCGAGATGTTTGATTATTCCTTTCTCATGTGGAATGTAAGGGGCCTGAACTCTTTTGTTAAGCGGTACAGGACACATATTTATCTGAAGCACTTGGGGGCCCACATTGCAATGCAGCAGGAGATGCAGCTGATGGATGGTGAAATGCAGAAATGACAGAAAAAGTGGAGTGGTCAACTTTACTCCTCGACATACTCGTCATACGCCCGGGGGGTGGGGGCGTCTCCATTAGGGTAGCACCTGGGGTCCTGTTTCTGCAGCACAGTCACATGGCAGACATAGAAGGGCGATACCTTCTGCTGCATGGTGTGCTGGATGGTGTGGAATTGTGCCTTCTTAATATATATATGCACCTGATTTAGACAATGGTGAATTGTTTGAGGCGCTGTAGACTGAACTTTCACCATATGTGGGGATGCCCATAGTCTGGGTGGGGAATTTTAATTGTATCTTGGATGGACGCATGGATCGGCACCCACCCAGGCTGGGTACAAAACCAAATATGAGTATCAAGACTACGGGAGACCATGACCAGACTACAGTGCATTGACATATGGAGGGACCTTTACCCGACAGATAGGAAATTCTCTTGATACACACCCATGCACCAAGACCATAGTTGATTGAACCGATTTCTGGTGTCTGCTGATGGTGCGCTGAATGTTCAGGGATTGAGATACCAGGTACACTTTATATCAGACCTCGCTCCCCTCTTGTCGGAGTGCTGGCGGGGGGCCATAGAACAAGCATTCCCCTATAGAGAATTTGACCGGAGTCTCTGAGAGATCCTGAATAGAAATTGGATATGTAAATGACATTACAGGGCTACTTTGGCACCAATTGGAATATTGTTGACACCAGTGGAATGGAATGGGGCACTTTAAAAGTAGTCATGAGGGGTTCCAGCTTCAGTAAGGTTTATGGCGCTAGAAAGAAATTAGGACAGGAACTGCGGGAGGGGGAGGTCCTCCTGACTCGACTGCAGAGGCAGGTGGTGGGACAAGCTGTGGGTGAAACGACTTTAGTGGAGGCACACAGACGGTTTACAAGGATCTGGGACAGACTGGACTGACATATATGGGAGGGACTACCAACAGAGATTACGTAGGGAGCGAGACTGGTCTGAACGACTATTAGCCTGGCTCCTTAAACGTGAGCGGCCTCCACCGACAATCCTTTCCCTTACCCAGTCAGACGGTGATGGGACAGGCACTGATCAATTTGATGTTGCGGGACCATCTGGCAAGAGAGTATGCAGCCTTTTTGGGAGATACAGAGCATGGCATTGAGGCATTCATGAATGGGTCACAGTCTCTAGACTGTTAGCGGATCAGAGGGAAATATATCTCAAGAAATATAGAGCCCTACTCCATAGTGTTGCTAAACCTCTTACAGGGAGAAAAAAGTGCAGGGCTTTTTTTGTCTGTTTCTCTTCCTTGCTACTGATCACCAACCAGGATTACCCCTTGGTGACATGCTTCATCATAGGGTTCTTCCCATTCCGCTGTGGAATGGGTTGTGCTGCTATCTGCCAAATATGCGGGAGCATTGAATGGTGCACACTAGATGATGGTAGAATAGGAGTTGGAGGTTTTTTTATGTGAATTAAAAATACCTGCCTGGTAGGAAAGCCATGCTTTATTCCATCCGTCAGACGGTACGGTTAAAAAGGGAAGAAAGTTAGAAAGTATGTGTGGTTTTAATGACCCTTCTTTCTACACGGCCTACATGTTTCAAGCCACTCTTCCCCGTGTCTTTATGAAGGACCAAGGAACTCACTTCCTGATTCCACTCCTGATCAGATATTATAATTGTCGCAAAGTGTAGCAACTTCACACACTCTGCATGCTCAAATACACATTTCACCTACTTGGTGCTATAGTCTGGCATACCTGTAATATATAAGGAGAGAATTAGCCTACCATGATACATGGCACATATAAGGGTAACAGAATGCTTCACACCAGAAAAATAGGTAAAGAGCTCTATGCATACTTGCTTAAAAAACACCACAAAGTGATTAAAGCCCGTTCAGACTGAAAGAGATACTTCATGAAATGTTTAAGTGAGCACATCTACTTAGTATAGTGATGATCCCTGTGATCGGACATACAATTGCAACAACATACTTGACAGTACAAAACATTGAAGAATGACATTATATACATTTAAGAGCAAATGTTTTTCTCCATAGGTCCTCCAGTGGCAAGGCGAGCATGTAGTCACACTCTGTGTGTACAAATAGAGGCAGTCAATATGAGCAATGAAAAAAGTCGGCCCACAATGTGGTCATGTATCGGCTATGCCATACTTACTATATCAAGGCCTCTCCTCGGATAATTAATCTGAGAGCACATCATCGGGGCCTCAATGCTACCTGACTCGCCCCGTTCGTCCTGTTTTAAATTAGTGGGTAGAGAGCAAAGGCGTGTGTTGCACAACCTCGTTTTGAAATACTGGGCGCCGGAGAACTAGTCTGCGCACCCAACAAGATCGTCGCACCCGAAGGAACCATAATCTGGTTTCAATCGGGCCATTGACGACCTGTAGACTGAAGCACGTCCAGTGGACTCTGTGATTTTAGAGCGCCTTCTGGTGCTGGCACCCGTTTATGGTGCTTGAACAAAAACAATAAAATGAAACCTGTAATGAGGTTTCCTTGTGCAAAACTGGAGGTATTCCAGAAGTTTGGGAGACAAAAGGTTGCGGAGGCTGTGGAGGAAAGATAAGGCATAAGTACAAAAAAGGCTGGTAATGTCATATTCACATCCCAGAATCACATTAAAATTATGCAAAGATCCTTTTACTAAAGTGGTTGACAATAAGAGGGGAGGCACTGATATAGTACCCACAATGATGGTGAGATGAACCTTCCATGTAGGGGAGCCCTACCATGTAATATAGAAAGACTAACCTCATTTGTAAAGATGCCTGCTGTAAAGGGGATGAGCCCAGAGGGCTCATATTATGAATTGGCCCCATGGGATATTGTCATTTAGGCCCATGTTAGGGCTACTGAGTTAAAAAACCCATCTTTGCTCTCTCTCAAAAAGTCTTTTTCACAGTTGGCTGTCTAGTATACATGTTCCAAGTTCACCCACTGGTAGTCTGAAACCGTGTGTTTCTTTCCAATGTAGTGGGTAGACATCTTTGTTGTTGCTCGACCACACTTGCAGTTGCTGCGATGTTCCCCTATTCTGGTTTTCACCCTACGAGTGGTCATCCTAATGTAGTGTAAGTTACATGGCCAGATAATCATGTACACTACCCTCGGTATATTGCAGTTAGCAAAGTTTCTCAATTCCCATTTGGTGTTATTGTTGAAATTGATTGATTTCATAAGCTGTGTTAGGTGGCACACACTACATCCACCACAAGGATAGCGACCTACTGCTTGTGGGAGTATCCCCTGGGTTTGTCTGGTGTCAGTTGATGATTTATGGGAACGTGCATGCACTAATGAGTCCTTCACACGTTTGCCTCGCCTATGGGTGAACATAGGTTTGGGTAGGTGTAATGAAGGTAAATTAGTCCAGTAGCCGAGATGTAGAACAATAAAGATGGTTTATTGAAGATAGATGTAGATCATAAAGCGAGCCCCACCAGGAGCAGCTTCCTTGCTGCTCTGCCCATACTCTCAACTGACACTCCACAACCAGGCATCCCAACATTCTATTACCTCACCATGCACACCAACATTCCACAACACATCCTCACTGGCTGAGCAGCAAGGGAAAGGAAACAGGAAAGATGCATTGCACTGGAAACCAGATACCACACATCTTCCCCCTTTACAAATCAGCAATAAAGTGATAATACCAAAAGTAAGCATGGAAATAGCATAAGTAACATTGAAGTGAACATGCTGCCAACAACGTAATGAAAAGAAGACAGCACAAAGCATTTCATGGGAAGGCAATCAATAAATACAAAAGATGAGATACAAATGAAACACTATAATAAGGAAGGAGAAGACAATTCAAAGAAAAGTTAATAGTGACATGACACAAGACAATTCAAGGATAAGTGAATAGTGACATGACACACATCTTCCCCTTTTTCGGAGCAAAAACAGAACAAGAAAATGCAAGATACAACCCTGGTTTCAATAAAATATAAAATTTTACATATTAAAGGCTGAAGGGGAACAAAATAGTGCAAGGAAAACACCTAAATGAAGAAAAAAAAGCATGTTTCTCACCATACGCACAGCAATACAAACAAAAAGCAGAAATACAAACACAGGACAAAACGTCCAGAGTACACCAGTACACACCAGTTGGCCAGACCAGCATGCAGAAGATAAACAGCGAACGCCAAGAAATGAAAAGTAAAGTAAAACAACCAGGAAAGACAAAAAGGTACTCCCAACAAGAGAAACCAAGCAGGAATCTCCTACACACACAGCAAAAGGAAGGGTGAAAAATGCAACCGCTAGGAGTACTAACAACAACTGTAAAGCACAAGGTACTCCCAACACAAGAAACCAAACAAGAAACACTTACACTTACAGACATGAAGAAAGGTGAAAAATACACCCGCTAGAAGTACCTGCAATAAAACCTCAAATGCCAGACTATCCACGCACAAAACTTATGCGCAAAGGTAGTATAGAACCTGACAGAAATTAATGAAAATCACAGCAAAAGATTCCAAGCAACAGGAACTTTGTAAACCAAATACTGTAAACTAAAATCTCATGTAAAAGTAGGTGACGAATCCACACATTAAATTGCACAGGGGTGGAAGGTCACATAGCTAGAAAGCTATAACAACGCATACCTCAACAAGAGGAAATTTCCTAAGGAAACTTGTAAGTAAAGTAGTAAAATAAATAATCATGCAGGGAAAACGCAGGTGACGAGTCCACGCACATAGAATTGCACAGGTGGAAAGTCACATAGCCAAAGGACTATTATTAAGCATACCTCAATCAGGAAAAGTTCCCTTAACTAAACTTGTAAACAAGGTACTGTAATGTAAAATATCATGCAAGAAAATTGTAGGTGACGTGGAAAGTCACATAGTCAAAAGACTATAATAAATTATACCTCAAACAGAGAAAAATTCTCATACGGAACTTTGTAAAAAAATAATTACTGAAAAGTAATTATCATACAGCAGGTGAAACAGTAGTAAGAGGACCACAGATTACTTTTAAAAAGGTAGATGCGAGTTCCTATGAAGCATATGTAGCACTGTTTAAATTGCGTGACTCGCCAAGTGTGTCAAGTACACAACACATTGCTGACACGAGTACGCAGTCGCAGAAAATCCGGGAGAAGAGGAAGACACACCAGCTCCATAGTGACATTAAGGCAGGACATGTTGCTTGAATAACATGTGGCAGGAAGGCGGAAAACACAGCAGTACCTTTATTTTGGAGATTCCCCCTTTTTAGAAACGTCTAAAGTGCTGCATGTCACGTTGAAGCAGCTGGGCGTCCCGCAACAGCAACCAGAAACAAAGAAGTAACTCGAAGACCGAGGAGGAAAACTGCAGAGCTTGATGTGGGAAGCAAGCCGACGACGTTCCAATTAACTTTATTGCAAGACAAGGAGAAAAAAAAACGTGGTTGGCAAGCAGGAATCTTCAGTAAGCCACATAATAGGAAAAACGGTGTTGGGACAATCCCAAAATGGCAGCACGCACGGTGACGCTGAGCCGGATGGCTCACAGCACGTGCGTGCATGCAGGCAACCAGCAGCAGCACTGAATTGCGTGGAAGCAACGAGGAATCCTCAGGAGATGGAGGTGAGCTCGCGCGCGCTGTGGGAAGCTCGTGCCATGTTTTAAACGTGTCAAAATGGTTCAACTGCCATGGTGAACACAAAGTTACAGTACTAAGCAGATTTGGCATCAAAATCAGCAATAAGCCAGAGTACTTACAGTTTATGGTTGAACTGCCACTAAAAACGCACCGGTAGTTCAAAGTGCAACTTGACAAAATAAAAAGACACTCGCGCTGCCGGTGACAATGTGTGAAATTGCTACAAAAACGGGGACTCGTTGACACAGTTGCACTTTATAATACGGAGTCCAGAAACACTTGTCACCCAAAGCTGTTCTTGTCTCAGAGTCTGGGGTTTCCCTCTGCCAGTTGCAGCGCAGAACACTGCCAGGGTCGCAAAACTTTCACCATAGGCTTGAACACAGGCAGCACGAAGGGAGATAGTAACACAGCATCACAAGTGAACACTCCAGGAGGCACACAGGCGGAAAGTTGCAGCAGACCGGTACCGAGACCTGACTAGGGAAAATCCTTTCACTTGAGATGTCTTCCAAGGGAGCAGAGGAGGCAGGCAGCAAGGCAGGCAGACAGGCAGGTATCAGGGCAGACAGGCAGCATGACAAGAACATATCTTCCAAAACAGGAGGGTAGGGGAAGAAAGTCCAACGGAAACTGGCACTTACGGGTTGGGGCGACCGTTGGAAGGTCACTAGTGGGGCTCAGGGGTGCCAGTAAGCTTTTAAAACCGTAGCTTAAAGTTTCAAGAGGTTCTTGTAGTTACCTTGTAATTTCTTCAGAATTTAAAATATGTAATCCATAAGGTGGTACTCGTAGATTCTTTCCAGATCGTCGCCAAATGTAATGAAGGTAAATTAGTCCAGTAGCCGAGATGTAGAACAATAAAGATGGTTTATTGAAGATAGATGTAGATCATAAAGCAAGCCCCACCAGGAGCAGCTTCCTTGCTGCTCAGCCCATACTCTCAACTGACACTCCACAACCAGGCATCCCAACATTCTATTACCTCACCATGCACACCAACATTCCACAACACATCCTCACTGGCTGAGCAGCAAGGGAAAGGAAACAGGAAAGATGCATTGCACTGGAAACCAGATACCACAGTAGGTTTAGGGTGCTGCTATTCAGGATTCACCAGTTCTGATCAGAGGGAAAGCCTAGAGGAGAAGAAACAATTGGAAGAATTACAGGAGGACCTCCGAGATATGACCGGACTGCCTCCCAGTAAAATATTACCAAATATAGGGCCAGATGTACGACGGTTTTTTGCGTGCGCAAATGGGTTTGAGCCCCGTTTGCACATGCAAAAAAACCTGTGGCCCATGTACTAACCCTATTTTGCGAGTCACTAATTAAATAGCGACTCGCAAAATAGGGTTAGCGACTCGCTATTAGGAAGGGGCGTTCCAAGGGCGTCCCTTCCTAATAGCGAGTCCAAGAGCTATGTAAGAATGTTTTGCGACCGCAATTGCGGTTGCAAAACACTTGCAGTTTACAACCCTCTTCAAGAGGGTGGTAAACCATTCATAAAGGGGTGCGCAAACATTTTTTCAGAGCAGGCAGTGGTCCCAGGGACCACTACCTGCCCTTAAAAAATGAAACAAAAACGTTTCATTTTTTTTTTTTTTTAAATGCATCTCGTTTTCCTTTAAGGAAAACGGCTGCATCAAAAAAAAAAAACTGATTATTTAAAAGCAGTCCCAGACATGGAGGTCTGCTGACCCCAGCATGCCACCATCCCTGGGAGTGCTAGCCATTCCCAATGGGGTCGCAAATCACAACAGCCTCATTAATATGCATGAGGCATGCAATTTGCGACCCCATTGGGAATCGCAAACAGTGTCTCAGACACTGCTGACATTGGAAATTGCGACTCACAAATTGCGACTCGCAATTTGGCGCAATTTGCGAGTCACAATTTCAAATGGTGTACATCTGGCCCTTACTCCCCAGGCTCCTGGAAACTCTCCTTGAAGCAAAAACGAGCGATTCCCTACCAAAACACACACAAGAGGCTTTGATAATCATGCTTCTGAAGCCTGGTAAAGACCAGAGGGACCCCTGGTCATACCGACCACTGTCCATGCTTAATGTGGCTGTTAAATTAGTCGTGAAAGTACTTGTGATGCGTCTGGGCCGCATAGTCCCACACTTAGGCCAATATGTACAAAAGGATTTTGCATTGCTTAATGGTCCGAATTGCTATTTCGAGTTGTTAAGAAATGCAGAACTGGCTTTCCTAATGTACAAAGGCCTACCCAGTAGAAATCGCATTTTGCGATTAGCAAAATGGGAAATAGCAAATAGGGATTTCCTATTTGCAATTTCCTAACCACGTGTACATAGCATTTCCTAATTGGGAAATGGGTATTTAGGAAATGCTATTACCATTGAATCAGGTTAGGTGGTAACTAGGTGCAAAGTAAATACATGCCACCAAAATGCATCAGGATAATTCCCAATGGTGGCTTTGGACATCCTGGCAAGGAGGATAAGGATAAGTACTTCGCAGGTAAGTGTGAAATATATATGGACATATACATATTTACCTAACTATAACGTTACTTTAAACTTGATTTTTTCCAGTGATAGCCAGTAGGTAGATATAGTTAGGACCAAAGATTCCATAGGAAAAGCGTTTTTTTTTGCCAATAACTTTGGCACCGCTTGACGAATCTTCACCAAATTTTCTAACAACTTTCCCTTTTTGGGTCAGCTGCTGTGTTGAAAGTTTCGGGGTGATCTGTCAAGCGGGGGCTGAGAAAAAAAGGGGGGGGTCCCAAAACGCGTTTCCCCATATTATGTCTATGGGGCTTTTTCATTTTTTGAACACGACTACAGCCCGAACCGCTGAACGGGAGTAGACTAAATTTGGCAGAAAGCTAGATGTTGGCCCAGAAAGTGTGCTTTTTGCGATTTGGTGTAAATCCGTTCAGTAGTTTCAGAGATATTTAACTTAAAAAAATATAGACATCTGGGAGCCCAAAAATCCTACTGAAACCCTACTGAAATTTGATTGGCTGCCAACACTTCAAACCAGGAAGTGTTGGCAGACATCTTGTGACTCGGCTGAACTGAGTCACAGAAGGAAATGAAAAAAATAGAGAAGGTGGCAGGGCAGAAACACCCTGACCCCCTGACCCTCTAGGCCTCTTAGAGGGGTCCCATAGGGAAAAAAAGCATTTTAAAAAAAATATTCAGCAGGAGTTGCACTGGATCTGCGAATCCCACCACAAATGTTTTAAAAAACGAAGCCTCGTTAATTATTAGGGGCATTATTCAAAAACAGGAGGGGGGTGCACACCCCCGGGACTTATTATGCCCCGGGGACCACCACCTCCCCGGGGCTTCTTTAAACATTAATGCGGGGAAGGCCTGTATTGTCTCCCCCGCTGCCCCACAGACCACCACCTCCCCGGGTTTACTTCTTTTTAAATGGGGGGCCTCTTGGACCCCTTCAGCCCTGGGGACCACCACCTACCCTGGGCTTTATGCTAAAACAATGCAGGGGGCCTCGTTGTCCCCCCCCCCGCAGCCCCGGGGGCCTCCACCACCCCAGGGCTTTAATTTAAAAAATGCCGGGGCCGCACTGACTTTCCCCACAACCACCACCTCCTTGGGCCAACATCAAGAAAGGAGGGGGGCACGTGGCCCCCCTCCTGGAGCAATATATGGCCCTGGGGACCGCAACCCCTCAGGGCCGGCTCCTGCTACCTCTCTAGGTGCCCACCCTCGGGAGGTTGCTGTTTGTTATGGCTTGGAAGGAGCTTTACCGCTCCAACCAAGCCATAGCAAACTCTGCTCCGCTTCTAGCAAGCGAGAGCATTAAAAATGCTCTTGTTTGCTAGAAGTGGAGCAGAATTGCTTTGGACAGAGGGAGCTGCAGTTTCACCAGCTCCCTCTGTCCAAAAGCAATGCTGACTCACGCAGGATGCGGGGAGCCAGCAGGAACTGCAGGGGCCTTCAGGCTCCCTCAGTGGTCTCCAACGTGAGAAACTGGGTGCAGTGGTTCCCAACGTGAGAAACTGGGTGCCCTGGGTGGGACAAGGGCACCCAGTATTGTGTCCAGACCCCGGGGGATGGGGCCCCCGGGACCAAAATCAGCCCAGGAAGGGGGCCGCACGACCCCCCTCCCATGTTTTAAAAAACATAATAAAGGGCAGGCCCCGGGTGATGGGGTCTCCGGGGCCAAAATCGGCCCAGGGAAGGGGGGGGCACATGCCCCCCCTTCCTTTATTAAAAAAAATTTGAAAAAGAAAAGGACAGGGGATGGGGGAGAGGGTCCCCCTCCCCATTTTAAAAATACCTGGCCCCAGGGTATGGGGTGCCCAGGGCCAAAATCGGCCCAGGGAAGGGGGCCAGACGGCCCCCCTTCCCTTATAATTTAAAAAGCTACCGGCACGAGGCCGGAGGTCCCGCCCCCTCTCTGCATCACTCTGCAATCGTGCCTCCTGGCGCACTGCTGGTTAGGGGATGAAGTCCCCTTGGCTGCTAAGAGTTCTTGGAGGCCAACAAGACCTCCTGTTACCTCCAGTAAGCCCCACACAGTGGGATTGTTGAGAGATGTTCGGTAGCCACGCCTCATTCCTCCACCACTCTACAAACACGCCTCTCGGTCCACTGTTGGTGGGGGGATGAAGTCCCCTTGGATGCTGAGGGTGTGTGAGTGGGCATATGAGAGGTTGTATGGGGATGTGAGTAGGTGTGTACGTGGTTCTGTGGATGATGTCATCAGTGATGTCATTTGAGATGTCATCAGGGATGTCATCAGTGATGTCACTGACCATGTCATGAGTGATGTAATATGTGAGGTCATAAGCAGGTCATAAGAGTAAGTTAAAGTTAGCTCAGGTAACTGCCGAAGTTCACTGGTTTTGTACGAATGCAATCTGAGCCTAACTATATCGTCCTTGTAACCTTTGGTTTTTTCAGTGAATTTCTAAGGTTTTTTTAAAATTATATTTGGTAACTACAACGACCCTGTAATCTTTGTTTTTTTAAGTGAAAAAAAATAATATATATATATATATACATCATCAATCAATTCAAACTTTATTTGGAGGCACAAAGCATCGATAAAAGCAGCTCTATTAGGCTACATAACATAGAATTTGTGTCTATCAGTACAATATTGCTAAAATAAGAAAGACCTCCGTGCACAGATAGACGAATTTAAAAATGACCCAATGTGCAAAACTGCCTCTTCACTGGTTAATAAAAATAAAAATTTAGCAGGTCTACATTGGACAATATGAGAACAATACTTTTTTTAAAAAGGGGTTACAAATGGTCTAGTATACATGGCATAAAATTTACAAAAAACATAAAATGAAGCATAGATTAGGTGGACACACCATCACAGGGACATACTTTGACTTCAAGATTATGAACAAAGCCTGATGGAAAACATAGCAAGTATTTCATTGTATCCGATCTAAAGCAGAAAAGCAAGGAACGTTCTCAAAGGCCACATGCACATTGAATTTAATCGGTGGTGCTATCAGTTTCTGACAGGTTCCGATAACTAATCACATTTGGCTTCCCTGTCAGATTCCTTATCCTCTGGGATTCAGCCCGCTCGAAGAATACACCGACTAGAGTTTTCCTATTCATGCTAGTACTGGGTATAAGATCCAAAATAATGGAATGTAACCTAATTTTTAAGTACTCGACTTTCACATATGCGATCCAGGGAATTGAAAGACCTCTATCCAGAGACAGACAGTCATTTATATCTCTAGATAGACTAGCCTCAGTATCTTGCCAGATAGATAGCCACAGTAAAAGAGGCCTTAACCTAATCAAATCAGTAATATAGCGTAACCCGAGTTCCTTGTGGCAAATAAAATGTGATGCCGAAATAGGGACAGATAAAAGCATTCTACAAAACCTATTCTCTACAGTCTGAAAAGCTGAATAATTGGAGGTCCCCCACACCTCCACCCCATACATGGCAATTGGCAAGCATTGTGATTTATATGCTTGTAACAATGGAACTGTAGCGCCACCCTCCGATAGTTGGGGAAGATTGCTTGATGAACCGTTTGCTGCTAAACATATTGTGGAGCAGTGCATGATATTTGCAGACTATGAACCATGGCTAGAGAAAATAACACCAAGATATATGAATTTATGTTAGGGCAAGGCCGTTTTTAGGGTTTAGGGTGGGTGCAGGATATTTGTTGGCAAGGGTATTATAAGTGTTGTGGGTGGGTACAAAAATATTTATATACACATAATATAAATATATATATATATATGTATATATATATATATTTCAAAGTCCAAATGCTCCTCCCAGGAGCTCTGCCCGTAGTTCAGTGGCGCGAACAGGCCGGTAGAGCAAACCGGCGTTTAAGATTCCAACAGCAGATTACAATAATACGCGCACTCAGGATGCAGTCAAAGGGAAAAATTTATTGCCCAAAGCAACGCGTTTCGGAAGAGACTTCCTTGTTCACACAATGAGCAATGTGAAATCTGTGCAATACATAGACTCTGTGGACATAGACAGCGGACTCTCACAAGGTACATAGTGGTACACGCAGCGTGGCGGCCATCTTAGAGGTAGAAATTCAATCGCAATACAACATTAATATGCATGCTGCCTGAATCTAAAAGTGTCAATCATTTTATATACATCATAATATTCGCACCTTATTGGGTATTCATAATGTCATAAGTCGGCAGGGAAGGAAAAGAGACGAGAGAGATATAGAATATAGGACAGTTCCAATATGTCAGCCAGAGTTGGATGCTGATGTACTACACCCTCTAATAATCGGGGGCTGTCCATCGCAAGTTACATATTCTCAGCCTCCCTCGCTATGCATTGCACGGTTATTAATGCACGTAAATCCGGTGCCGTAAGCGCGGCATCAACTCACATAAATAGCCAGCAAGTGCGTATCTGTACAATGCATTGTTAATCATCTCATGTGATATACGAATAAATATATGGCATATGGCACATTTGACACAATGTCCCATATATATTGTGGGCATATGTCAATCAAAAACCCACTGGATTATTCCTTCCAATAAGACATGGCCCATCGCTGACTTCTGCATATAAGACCAATACTAGAGCCAAGTGGCAGAGTTCTAGCTGATAGGTCATCTACTGTCAAGAGACAAACAACGATAACAGTGAATATATGTGAAAAAATATCTTATCTAATCATAAATGGTGCACTCCCAGAAGGACGGAAGAAAAGGGTAGGTGGCCTGTGAAGTGTCCGTAATCAATCGGTGGGCCCCTTCCTTTCCTCCTGTGAAGAAAGAGAAAAAGAAAGAAAGTAGATTTGGATTAAAAATATATATATACAGTGTCACAATTACATTAATACTATACAGTCTTAAAAAGATATACATCTAATACACATCATGCAACAGAAGAAGCTATGTTAGAGAATCAGTACTGGGGGATACATGTTCCTTATTCTTCATTTAGATGTGTTGCTAGTTCCTCATCCAGATTGTGTCCCATCGGGTACCTGGTCTCGAGGTCAAGGATCCATTTGGATTCCTTTTTTCTGAGTTTCAACTCTCTGTTACCTCCTCTGGGACCCACTAGTACTTTTTCTATGGTAAAGTAACGCAAAAGTGAAAACTATTGGACAGGTGGGATTCGGCAAAATGTCTTGCCACAGGATAATGGGGGTCTTTGTTGGTAATAGCCCTAAGGTGTTCCATAACTCTCTTCTTAGCCATCAGAGTTGTGCTCCCTACATATCTTTTTTTGCACGGGCATTCCATTATGTAAATAACATATGTAGAGCTACAAGTAAGAAACTGAGATATTGTTCTTTTTCTATTGGGATCTGGTGTATCAAACTCTTTCACCATGTGGCTTTCTCGGCACGCTTTGCAGTGGCCACAGGGGTAAAAACCCCTGAGGTTGTGGGAGCTGATATTTTGGGGTTCAGAAATGTCTCCATGCATCAATATGTCTTTGAGGCTACGGCCCTTACGGTATGTGATTTTAGGTCTATCACTGATGGTAGGGCCCACTATGTTGTCACTCTTAAGGATGTTCCAATTCTCAGTGAGAATTTTCTGTACCTTCTGTGAGTCTTTGTTAAATGTGAGAATCACTCTTGTCTCTGATGATTCATTTTTAAATTCCTTGGGTTGTAGAGTGCTACGCCTGTCAATGGTTTTAAGCTTAGATACTGTCTTATTGAGTACCCACTCCGGGTACCCACGTGCTCTGAAACGTGAGATCATAACCTTTTCCTCCTTGAGGTAGTTCTTATCCGTGCTGCAGTTCCTTCTTGCTCTCAGCAGCTCGCCAAAAGGGATACTCCATTTTAAAGTATCAGGGTGGCTGCTGAGAGCATGGAGGCGGCTGTTGCCTGCTGTATCTTTTCAAAACAATCTTGTTTCCAGGGTTTTTTTAATTGCTTTCACTTTAACATCCAGGAATTCTATTTCTTCATTACTCATGGTGTAAGTGAGTGAAATGTTATACGTGTTGGTGTTAAGTTTGGAAATGAATTCTCTGGCCTCGTCTTCACTCCCTTTCCATATAAGAAAAAGGTCATCGATGTAATGTAACCAGACTATAACTTTATCACAGTAAATGGCAAACTCAGTGTCATTTCGTACTTCCTCCTCCCACAGTCCCAGGAACAAATTAGCAAAACTAGGGGCAAAACAAGTGCCCATAGCTGTCCCAAGTACTTGCTTAAACAGCTCACCATTAAACATAAAAATATTATTTTGGAGGCACAGGTACATCATCTCAATGAGCTTCTTAGTATGTTCCAGATACATTATGTTTCTCTCATTCAAGAAATGGATACATGCACGAATGCCCTGATCATGGTCAATAATGGTGTAGAGGCTGGAGACATCTAATGTGATAAACATATAGTTATCTTCCCACTGTATGTCCTCTATTTTGCACAAAAAGTCCTTAGTATCTTTCACATAAGAGGGGAGTTTAGTGACATAGTTTTGCAAAAAGTGGTCTACGTATTTTGAAATGTTCTCGAAGACACTCCCTATTGATGAAACAATCGGCCTCCCTGGGGGGGCCACAGGGTTCTTATGTATCTTCGGCAGGAAGTAAATGATCGGGAGTTTGGGGTAGTCCTTTTTTTAAAATAAATATTCCTCCCACGCAATGATGCCTTCTTGTTGCCAATCTGATAATTTACCCCAGGTGTTCAGTATACTGTCATTGTATGTTTTGGTGTTGCATCTGCAGTAAAACCTGTTGTTATCAAGCTGTCTGTGTGCTTCCGCAATATACATTTCTTTGCTGAGAAGCACAATGTTACCGCCTTTATCCGCAGGGCGGATCACAATGTCCCTGTCGTTGGCCAAAGACGTAATAATGTCTCTTTGTTTGAGTGTCATGTTAAAGGTTTTGTGGCCCCTGTAAAATCTTTTATGTTTACAGTCGAGTAAGGCTTTGGTTACTACATTGTGAAATGTGTCTATATTGTCGTGGGGTAAATTTGGGTAGAAGATAGAGCGGGGTTTGAAGGGGGTAGGGGCAGCCCTGTCCATGGTAATGTTCTCGATTTCATTCATACTCTCAGTATTTCCAATGGTCATACTCTCGTTGTTAAATTCCAATTCCTGCATAGTCATGAGTGTGTTAGCATCTCCTACCGTGAGATTTGTGGGATTGGTGCGGTTACTCACGGTAGTGCTATTGTTTTTACTACCCCTGAGATTATGCCACTGGGTGAGTTTCAATTTCCTAACGAACTTGAATATGTCAATCCTAGAAGGCAATAAATGTGGGCGATAAATTTTTCCCTTTGACTGCATCCTGAGAACGCGTATTATTGTAATCTGCTGTTGGAATATATATATATATATATATATATTAATCCATCCTGACAGCGTCAAACAAACAGGCACCGACTCCGTGAGAATATGGCACAGATGACGATTTATTTCAACATGGTCAGACGCGTTTCGGCGGTACAACCGCCTTGTTCACTGCATATATATACACACACACACAACTGAGGGACAATAAATGTTACCTAAAAGTACCACATAGCAATTTAACAGGTGAAAAACAAATACTTGAAAGATCTTGCGAGATGGCGAGGTTTGGGTATGCTATCTCATGGTGAATACCTATTTTTGAAGGTAGAAAATCCAGTCACACCAATTTTTTACCTTATTCCAAAGGTTCATAAAAATAAAGAGACCCCACCTGGCAGGCCTATAATTTCTGCTATAGGCAGCCTATTTGAACCCACCTCCAGGTACTTGGACTATTTTCTGCAGGAGTTCGTTAAAGAACTTCCAGCATATATCCAAGATACAAGAGACTTTTTGAATAAGATTTCTAATGTGGTGTGGAAGGATTCTTATCTGCTAATTACACTAGACGTGACAAGCCTCTATTCGAGTATAGCCCATGAGGATGGGCTACGGGCCGTACGGCATTTCCTTAATACACGACCAATTTCATTATATCAGCACTCTGGAATGCTGATAGAAATGCGTAGACTGTGTCTGAACAACAACTATTTTTTGTTTGGCAGTGACACATTCAAGCAGATGCGAGGGACGGCAATGGGCACCTGCTTCGCCCCCAGCTATGCTAATTTGTATATGGGCTGGTGGGAGGAGCAGGTGCTCAAAATCGAACATGCTAGAGAATGGAAGGAGAACATAATTACATGGTTGCGATTCATCGACGACCTGTTTGTAGTGTGGGACGGTACATGGGAATCAGCACAACACTTTGTCCTGGAAATAAACAATAACCCATTGAATCTCAGATTTACAGACACGATCAGCAGGTCTCAAGTCTCCTTCCTTGATCTCGAAGTGTATGTAAAAGAAAATGCACTACACACTTGCACTTTTAGGAAACCAACGGCCGGCAATTCCATTCTGCACGCCAGGAGCTTTCACCCACAGAAATTATAGATGAGCATACCCTATGCAGAGCACCTTAGAATGAAACACAATTGTAGTGAGGTATCAGCTCTGACAGAAGCCCAGGAATGCTTAACCAAGAGATTCATCCAAAGAGGCTACAGCACACAAGTCTTAGACCAAGCACTACACAAAGTAAATAAAATCGATAGGGAGGCCCTACTTCGACCTAATGAATCAAACAGTATCAAAAAGAAGACTACCAGTGAGCAAATAAGGATGATTACTGGATACAGTGCTTACCATTCAAGGGTGAGAGACTATTTGAGTAAGCACTGGTATCTGGTGAAGAGGGACCCCATTTTGAGTGCGACGATGCCACGTAGACCATTGATCACTTTTAAAAAAGCTAGGTCTATGAGGCAAGACCTGGTGAATAGCAGTCCGGAAATTGGCAAAATGGAGGGGTGGTTAAAAGCAAGCCCTGGCTTCCATAAATGCCTTAAATGCAAGGCCTGTAAAATTGCACGCAATGAGAAGCAGGTAGCATCACCTCTGATGAAAAGCCCCTGGAAAATCAGAAGTTTTTTGAACTGCAGGAGTGAATTTGTACTATACATTTTGCAGTGCACTTGCCCTAAATTATACGTGGGCAGCACCATTCATATGGTGCATGTTCGGCACTTGAGGGCAGTCAAAAACAACAATAAAAACTATCCAGTTGCACGCCACATCAATGAAGTGCATAAGGGCAATGTAAATGACCTTTCGTACTTGCGATAGACCAGGTAGCTAAACTAAGGAGGGGAGGAAACCGTGAGTTTAGACTGCGTCAGTTGGAATCCAGATATTTACTGTTGGTCAACACCAAAATCCCATTTGGGTTAAATTCAGAAGAAGACCTGCATGTCCATTTGGGATGTTAGTGGTATCCAGAATCAGTGTTTTAAAGAGTTGCAGGGCGTTACTATCTAGAGGAGTTTAAGGGGTATTGGTACATCAATTTTTCAGGGGATCATCACTAATTAAAAAAGAGAATGAGCTTCATGTTGAAAGAAGTGGCATTTAGATATTTATAGTTTGTAAAAGTTTTATGTATAATATTTATGGAAAATCTTTTATATGGGTGTTTAGATGCATCTGACAGTGATATTTACAATTGGGTTTACATCATACGCACAACATGGCTGCTACCCAAAAAATAATTTTGAATTAGAAAAAAGATGTGTGCATCTCAGACAGTGAGCCTGCAGGGAGGGGTCTTATTCATGCACATGCGTGGTTGGTGGTCATTATGACCAGAATAATCTGCACTTGCACTTTTGAGAAGATGATCCCATCCTTGTAGACAGCAAGAGGAGAGTAACTTTGATGAAAGCACTTGCCCTTTAATGTTCATTAGGATGAACATATCTAGCACTTGCACTTTCGAGAGGTTACTCCCTTTGACGGAACATCAATTATGAGAGTAAGTTCTATGAAGGCACTTGCACTTTAGAATTTTATATTCAGTACTGAGGCACTTGCACTTTATTCATTTATACAGATGCAAGCCATCTTACATGAGGAATGTATTGATGTAATCAGGATGTGGCAGTGTAGAAGGAATTATATGCGTATATTTTTGCACAGAGTGGGCCAAATTGTATTTATTTAAAATTCAGAGCAAATGAACTGTGAAATCCGATTTTATGTACAGATTAATATGTACAGTAAATGATGACGCAAGATGTATTTGGTGAGAAGGAAGAGATACCCTCATATGAATTAAGGTTTATCCATATTTGTATTCAAGTTTATATTTATTTTCATATAATTGTATTTTTTATTATTGCCAATAGAACAGTTAGCACTTGCAGTTTCTTTGAAATCGAGGGAGCCAAGAAGAGAAGCCTCCCTTTTTGTGTGATGGTGGTTCCCCAAAATTGCACTGGCAATAGGTGTTTGATAATGAATTATAATTGTCATCACGTTTTGTTAAAAATGAAAGCACACCCGGACGATGTTAAAAATGCGTTACAATATCGGTCGCAATTGTGAAAATGTGTATAATCACAATACTACCTAAAAGGGGTTTACAATGTTGAGTCTGTTTTCCATGTTGATGAGAAGCGAGTAACATGTGATTGTGAGCCCTGTATTTTTAATGGTGGATTGATGATGACGTTTGTTGTGTGAGCAAGGCAGGAAGTGCCGAAACGCGTTACAGCGTAATTAATAAACGAGGAACATATCATAAAAAAGTTGCCCCTGTGTCAGTGTCCGTTTTGTATTAAGGAAACTGGAGTTGGAGTTCATATATATATATATTATCTACTGGCGGTCGCCAGTAGATAGTTATAGTTAGGACCTATTTTCCATAGGAAATCCGCAACATTCTATTTGAAATAACTTTGGCGCCGGTTGACGAATCTTCGCGGAATTCTCAAAACTCGTGGGGCGCTCCGGTCCGCTCCTATCCTGAAAGTTTCGGGGTGATTCGGCAAGTGGGGGCCGAGAAAAAAGGGGGGTCCCAAAACGTGTTTTCTCCATGTTAATTCCCATAGGAAATTTTAGACACGGCTACAGCCCGAACTGCAGAACGGAATTACACCAAATTTGGCAAAAAGGTAGCCCTTGGTTCAGAAAGAACCCTTTTTGTTAAATGGTGTAAATCCGTTCAGTAGTTCCTGAGAAAATCAAAAGTAAAATCACATATATATCTATGGCCGCTTAGGGTCCGCGCACCCTCCCGATCACGAGCTGCATGCTAAGTGGCTGTCAACACTCCAAATCAGGAAGTGTTGGCAGCCATTTTGTGCCTCGGTAGAACCGAGGCACAGAAACAAGTCGCAAAACGCAAAAAGGGGGCATGGTAGAAACACCCTGACCCCTAGGTCTGCTCAGGGGGTCCCACAAGGACCCCCTGGGCAGAAAAAAGCATTTTTTTTAAATCGGCGAAATGCGCTTAGGGTGCGCGGATCCCGCCGTGATTAAAAAAAAATCGAAGCGCGGTCTCCTGCGCTTCGAGGCTATTTTGCCCCCGGGTGGGCCAAGTCCCGGGGGCATGTGGAGGTGGGTTTATATTTTATGGGGGGCCTCTAAGGCCCCCAAGCCCCGAGGACCACCACCCCCGGGGCTTCTTTTTAAAATTTAATGACCTGTGTGGGGGGCTCGAGCCCCCTCACACACCTTGGGGACCGCCACCTCCCCGGGGCACTAAGAATTTTAAAATGGGGGTCCGTTTCAGACCCCCGAAGCCCCGGGGACCACCACCTCCCCGGGGCTTTGCAGATGTGGGGAGGGGGGCCGTGCGGCCCCCCTCCTGGAGCCTGTGGTGGCCTTGGGGACGGCCACCCACCAGGGCCGGCTCCTGCAGTGTCCTGGGGTGCCTACCCCCGGGACACTGCTGTTTGCAATGACAGGGCGGGAGCCTCGCGGCTCCCGTCCTGTCATTGCAAACTTGCTTTGCTTCATTGAAGCGAGAGCAGGGAAACCTGCTCTCGCTTCAATGAAGCAAAGCAGATTGCTTTTCCATAAGGGGAGCTGCATGTCTGCAGCTCCCCTTATGGAAAAGCAAT
Source organism: Calotriton arnoldi (assembly GCA_963921515.1). Taxonomy (NCBI): domain Eukaryota; kingdom Metazoa; phylum Chordata; class Amphibia; order Caudata; family Salamandridae; genus Calotriton; species Calotriton arnoldi. Next base: position 3,703,309 of record CAWUFW010000140.1, read on the forward strand.
GCCGGCTCCCGCAGGACGCGGGGAGCCGGCGGGACCGTGCGGGGACTGGGGACCCCCCCACGGTCCCCAACGAGTGGCCAGGCCCCGGGGGATGGCGTCCCCGGGGCCATTAGTGGCCCGGGAGGGGGGCCACGCAGCCCCCTCCCCAAGAAGAATTTTTTTAAAAACATAAAGGCCGGCCCCGGGGATGGGGTCCCCGGGGCCTTAAATGGCCTGAGGAGGGGGCCACGCAGCCCCCCTCCAAATATATATATTTTTTTTAAAAGAGGGCATGCCCCGGGGATGGGGTCCCCGGGACAAATAGAGGCCCAGGGAAGGGGGCCACGCGGCCCCCTTCCCGTTTTTTATAATTTTTTTAAAAAGAAAATCCTCAGGCCCCGGGGATGGGGTCCCGGGGCCAAAAGTGGCCGAGGGAAGGGGGCCACGCAGCCCCCTCCCATAAAAAAAAGCAAAAAAAAAAAAAAAGACCGGCATCGTGCCGGAGGCCCGCCCCTCCCTGCAGCAGTCTGCAAACGCGCCCCCTGGCGCGTTGTAAGAAGGGGAAGTAATTCCCCTTGAATACTGGGGGTCCCTGGGGGCCAACTAGCCTGGAACCTCCAGTATGCACCAGGGAGCTGCGTTGCAGAGAGGTGTTCAGAGGCCACGCCCCTTTTTACACCTCTCTGCAACGCAGCTCTGTGGCGCTTTTTGGAGGTACATGGTGGGCTAGTTGGACTCCAGGGACCATCAGGATTCAAGGGGACTTAATCCCCCAACTTAAAACGTGCCACAGGGCGTGTTTGCACAGTGGTGAAGGGAGGGGGCGGGGCTTCAGGTGACATGTGTGCAAACAGGCCCCGTGGCGCGTTTTAAGATGGGGAATTAAATCCCCTTCAATCCTGAGGGTCTCTGGGGGCCAACTAGCCCACCAGGTACGTCCAGAAAGCGCCACAGAGCTGCGTTGCAGAGAGGTGTAAAAAGGGGCGTGGCCTCTGAACACCTCTCTGCAACGCAGCTCCCTGGCGCATACTGGAGGTACAGGGTGGGCTAGTTGGACCCCAGGCACCCTCATGATTCAAGGGGACTTAATCCCCAACTTAAAACGCGCCACGGGGCGCGTTTGCACAGTGGTGAAGGGAGGGGCGGGGCACGTTATAGTTAGAAATTAGCATTTAAAAAACCTTTGAAATTCACTTAAAAACCATAGGTTTCAGGCACGTTATAGTTAGAAATTAGCACTTAAAAAACCTTTGAAATTCACTGAAAAAACCATAGGTTTCAGACACGTTATAGTTAGAAATTAGCATTTAAAAAACCTTTGAAATTCACTGAAAAAACCATAGGTTTTAGGGGCAGTTATAGTTAGTTGGACATTGCACTCGTACAAAACCCGTGAAATTCCCCCGTTATAGTTAGTTCAGCTAACTATAACTCGCGCCCCACAATGCACTGCTGATGACGTCACATATTACATCACTCATGACACGGTCAGTGACATCACTGTTGACATCACTGATGACATCTCAAATGACATCACTGATGAAATCACTGATGACATCATCCATGTGATAATTTCATGCATCTTCTCACACCCTAATATAACTTTTGATAAACCCACTCTAAATTACAGACTGCCATTGTCAAAACCATAGACACTCCAACACCAATAACTACATACCCACTCACAGATTCTTAGGTCTACACACACATCGACTCACTCACCCGTACAGTCACTCATACTTATGGTCACTCAGTACAGGACTATCATATGCACTCATACACCTATATAGACACTCACACACCGCCACTCATCCACAGAGGTACTCACACACCTAGTCAGTCATGCAAATAATTAATCACACTGCCATTTACTCACCTATACAGTTATACACACACCAGCTCACTTACTCATACAAATACTAGCACATTCTTAAGCTCTTATACAATCACTGATACAAGCACACACTCATCCACACAGCCACTCTCACAATCACACAGTCTCACTTATAGCCATTTAAATACTCCAACACACATATATACTGCCTTTCACATATGTAGTTACTCACACATGTACCACTGAGATATACATTCACTCACTAACACACCCATACACACACTCACCCACCCAAGCAGTCCATCACAGATGCACACTTGAAATCATGCACCCAGTGATTCACCCACTCACACATCTATGTACAGAGTCACACACACCCCACCCACACAAACACTCAGGCACCCATACAGATACTTAGACAACCAATCAATAACCCATATAGACACTCATGTAGCTATTCGCAAATCCATGCTTCCACTTACACACCAACAGACAGACGGATACAGATATTCACACAGTTTTGTCACTTACCCATGCATTCAGTAAGATACGTTTAATCACTCAATTATAGACTCAGTCACGCACCTACTAAATCATCCATTCAGACACTTATACACCCACTCATTCTTCAATACGCCTTTCCCTATATATATTAAACATATTTAAACTTTACAGAAACATACAGTCGCTGGATGATGTCATCAGTGATGTCATTTGAGATGTCATCAGTGATGTCATGAGTGATGTCACTGACCATGTCATGAGTGATGTAATATGTGACGTCATCAGCAGTGCATTGCGGGGGCGCGAGTTATAGTTAGCTGAACTAACTATAACGGGGGAATTTCACGGGTTTTGTACGAGTGCAATGTCCAACTAACTATAACTGTCCCTAAAACCTATGGTTTTTTCAGTGAATTTCAAAGGTTTTTTAAATGCTAATTTCTAACTATAACGTGTCTGAAACCTATGGTTTTTTCAGTGAATTTCAAAGGTTTTTTAAATGCTAATTTCAAACTATAACGTGCCTGAAACCTATGGTTTTTTAAGTGAATATATATATATATATGTCATATTGGGTTTATACTTACCTGTAAAAAACTCACATCTTCGTTGTACAGGCATTCGCGGAAAAGGCTTAGACGTGGTAAAGACTTGCATGATAATGGCATGTGTAGTTCCGTCTTACAACATTATCCATTTAAGAAAATACCATTCGGCTAGCAAAGCAGTATCCTGCATCCAGTCTAATATTGCTGAAGAGTTCCTTGGTGTGTTCGGTGCTTGCTTCAATGCGTTTTGTCAGGGCATCTTTTTTGCGTCTTTGATTCGCTGGTAGTATTTGTTTGAAGTTGAGGTTTCTGAGGAAGATGTAGTGCTTGGACTTGATGGCTAGTGGGGCGATAAAGTCGACGATGGCGTCGAGGTAACTGGTGCGTGGTCCTGGGGGTCTATAGGCGAGGTTGCCTCTGATGGTCGTTCTTTCGTCAGTGTGGATTTGGAAATTGAGGTGTTCCATGGTTGGTGTGATGTCGTCCTCAGTGGTGGTACATCGGATTTTCTCTTTATGGATGATGGCAACGTCTGCACCGTGTTTGTTGGTGCGGTTTCGGTGAGCCCTCTTGTAACTGTTGGGTGTTGCAGTGGCGATGTCGAGGGTGGAGGAGGGGTTGAGCCAGGTTTCTGTGATGACATCAGGGGCGAGGGTGGTGATGGTACCCCAGACTTTGCTGGCGTGTTTGCAGAGAGAGAGTACGGCGTTCAACAGGAGGCATCGGAGAGGTTCTGGGGGGGGGGTTGCGGTAGGCAAAGTAGGAGTGGCACAGGAATCTGTGAAGGTGAGAGGTCCTGACTCTGAGTTGCAGGTGAAGAGAGAGTGGTGGCAGGTGAATGGACCTACCGTTGAGCGAGGTAGCAGCTGTTGCGGCGTCTGGGGTCGAGGTCTTGGAGTACGGCGGCAGAAAATCTGCGGGTGGTCGGACGAGCACGGTTCCTTGTGCTGGGCGTGGTCCAGGCACCGACGTACGCAGATGGACTTGCCTTTGGTGCGCCTTCGGCACCTGTCACCTGACCTTTTAACCTACACCAATATTATTATACAGTTCCTTGCTTCCACAAAAATACAAACTTGTTCCAATGGTATTTATTAGTAATGTTTTAAATTGCCATACAACATTATTGTAAAGCCTGACCTATTGGCATTGACAATTCTTGTTTTTTACTGTAGAGTTCCATATTACCACAAGCATTGCCTGCAGCATACACAGATAAGTGCAATCTCCCATACCTTGCATAATACCCTTACAGTATGCCTTTACAAGTTCAAAACTGGCCTGATTTGAAAATTTGACCACTATTTTAGCTATGTGGTTCGCTAATGGAGGCCATTTTTATACCGGTGCGCATGCCTATTTTTTGTCCTAGTCTGACCCTTGAAGCTGTCATTGTTTATCCGCTAATTGATCTTGCTCTGGATTTTAATACTTGCATAATGTTTGCGGGGCTGACTGAATTCCTCAAAGGCGCTTCTTCTCCAAGCAGTCGGCAAGAGGGGAAGTGTGCCACTGCATTAGACACAGTAATTAGTAATACTAGTCGGGATGCACTTTGCTATTCACACCCCCAAATCTGGACAATATCCAGGTTTTTACTTAGAAGGCAACACATAGTGTAAAATGTGCGATTTTCTATTAGGAAATTGGAATTTAGCGATTTCCTATTTTGTGAATTCTTATAGCGAATGCGAATCTGTAGGAATTATTAGGAAATCGCAAATTACATACATTCCGTTTTGCGATTACCAAATAGGGGTTTCTACGGATTCGCTATTTGGGAATCGCAAACTTGGAATTTCGTACATATGGGCCTTAGTGTATAATGCCCAGTGTGGATTTATGCTGGAGGGGTCACCCATATAAACCTACGGCAGCTTTCTCATGTAGTGCATGCCACCCAGGGAATGGCTGCAGTGGCAGTATTAGTTGACTTGGACATTGAGGAAACATTCAATACTCTCTCTTGGGAGTATCTGTGGGGAGTGCTGCGGAGAATGGGGTTGGGCCCTGGGTACGCCTCTTATATACGGAACCCAGGGCGAGGGTACGCACTGGACAGGTGGTATCTGATGTGTTTAACATAGAGAAAAGAAAGAGCTAGGGATGCCCACTGTCCCCATTCTTCTTTGCACTGGCCATGGAGCTGTTGGCGGTGTACTTGAGGAACAAGCTCTGGGACTGGGGAATGCGAGTGGGGGATACGACACATATAGTGTCGATGTATGTGGATGATACCCTTTTAGATGTGACCAACCCGGAAAGGTTGGTGCTGCATCTCCTACACCTTATGGCTGCCTTTGGGAGGGTGCTGGGTCTGCACGTCAACAGGCATAAGACGGTAATCTTCCCCCTGGTGTCCTTGGCTCACTGAGAGGCGGCTGCTCTTCCGGAAGTGGGGCTACCCTAGGAGATGGTGAAATTTCGCTACCTGGGGATACAGATAACGCATGACCAATAACTGCAGTACAAGTTTAATATGGGATGAGTGATGGATGGGCTCACTGCCTCAGTTAAATTTTGGAACACCCTGCCGCTGTCTGTCATGGACAGAGTGGCACTTAGTAAGATGGTATAGCTGCCCAGGTGTCTATACACTATGCAAAAACTCATTTTTCCATTACTTATTCAGGCAGCTCAACAGGCTGTTCGTGTCCTTGGTGTGGGCAGGAAAACGTAACAGTGTCAGACTAGAAGTCCTGAAACACGAATTAGCAGAGGGCGGATTGGGGCTCCCGGATCGCCAGTTGTACTATCTGGCTGGATTCCTCCAATATGCAGCGCTGTGGTGCGATGATGGCCCTAATTTGGAGAAGAAACCCCTGGAGGGACTGGTGACGGAGGAAGACCTCCCTAAACTGCTTATGGGGGGGTCGTAGGGTGCCGGTAGGCACCCCCTCCATAGTGACCCAGGTCGCACAGGCATGGGAAAAAGCAGTCACGTATGTATTGAAACGTGCGCCGTACACTAAGTTTCTTCTCATATGGGTGCTGCTGCAACCCTTCATGCATATCCGTGACTCCACGGATGTCTCGCAGTGGGTAGATGGAGGCTGTCAGAGGGCGGGAGACCTGTTTTTGAAGGACTCTTTTGTGATGCTAGCAGAAGCAGGGACGCTTTTTGGAGTGGGACCAGGAACAATTTCTGCAGTACGCGAGTGTGTCCTGTATGGTTCGTGAGATATGGACGGGTATCCCCGAGGAGCCCAGTGAATCCCATATCCTGACGGTAATGCTGGACCCGGGTTCAAGCAGGGGCCTCATTCCCCAGTTGTATGCTGCCCGTTAATGTAGACAGACAGACGTAAAGCCCGCCCGAGACAGCTGGAATGCAGACCTTGATGTTCCGCTCACGGATGGAGAATGGAAACAGCCTAGGGCACAGGTGCAAGAAACAGCCAGTAGCACTAGGTTTAAGCTGACACAGTTCTATTACCTCCATAGGGCCTACCTGACACTGCAGCTGCTACATAGGGTGTATCTGGTCGCTGTGCATGCTGCAACGAGACCCCGGCTGATTTCATTCATGTAATGTGGGCTGAAGAATGTAGGCTTCAAAAGGCACGCACGGATGAAAATGCAGAGAGGGACTTGGAGTTGTGGGGTGCGATGGTGGACTGCCTAAGAGAGGACAGAGGTGAAGAGGGGGATGCCACCTGTGACTGCGGTGATGCCCCGCCCGGATCATGAAAGAGGGCCCGAAAGTGCTCTAGTATGATTGGTTAGCTCCCCACTCCCCCATAAGCACTGTTGGAGCTTTGTGACAGGGACCTAGTTCGGTATGGCTGAGAGAACGAATGATGGGTGTCTGGCGGCTCCCTCCCCCGTTCTTCCCCCAACAATATTGCTTATTAAAAAATGCTAATAAAGAAAATTTGAAAACAAATTCTGTCTGTGGGCAAGGGCAGTATCGAGCTTAACTGGGGATCAGTCCATATACATTATAATGAGGATTCAAAAGTTTATACATGGGTACTTCAGATAAAACTAAATCATAATTTGAGAAATAATATTTAAAGAGACCCTGATGTACAACACACTACGAATTATACTGCATGAAGTTCCATAGATATGGGGAATGTGGTGGTAGGTCATACCCTCCGACACAGATGCACACAAATGGGTGCAGATGTAACAGTCCTTGTCTTTCATTAAACTAGTACTCTCATGTAGCAATTTGCACAAATACATTAGTTGTAAAATTTCCCTTCAAGGCATCCCTATGTCTAAACTATACTGCTCTATTACATGTGAAGTGGCAGGGGTGGGATCAGCTTTGTGTATAATAGGAGCTACTTCTGCTGGAGAACTCAGTCCTATCAATAAACTAATCATTATAATTACAATTAACACTATAGCCATCATTACTCTACGTTAATTTTCCGAAAGGATCAACATTGTTTTTCCAAAGTCAGACCTTAAAAGGAGCACATAGCTTAAAGCAAATACGATTTCTACTTGATTGTTTCTACATGTGCAAACTGCAAAACCTTGTCACTTGAAAGACAAATATATTTACACAGTAGTTTTCATGAGTTATCCCTAACCCTATGTTGTCTTCTTCTACAGTGTCAACCTTACTCTTCCACAGGAGCCTTCGCCCTGGGGAGTCCCAGAAATCAAATAACATTCAGTTCATGAGTACAGATCATTGGTAATAAGACAAAAATCAAATAATCTTTGCTGTGGTAGCCCTATTCATTGAGGTTCAGAAGGCACTCTTCGTTGACAATCAAATCCATAAAAATGCAAGTCAAATTCACTTTCCACAAAGTATGTCCATTCTGGAGCTGAATACCTTTGACTAGTCACCTGTGTTCTCTTTAGTCTCCTGACTACTAGCTGTTCATCTTCACTGTCACTCTGCTGGCTTTGCTTGGTTTCTTCATTGACAGTGTGTAGGATGCATTCTTCTGGCATACTCCCTCTCAGTCTCTCACTGTTCTTTGGTCACCTTTCTCTCCTACAGCTCTCTCTGGTTACACCTCTACTAGATTCAAATTGTTGTTTACTGTTTCACTGGTCTGATTCACAGTGGCTATTCTGGTTTCATTCACCACATGCACAGAACTTGTCTCAGCTTGACTCTGAGATGCTTGGGAGCACTCTTCTACCTCCTCTGCTCTTTCGGACTGATCAGGAGTTTGTCTCCGTGAGTAAATGGTTGTGGACAATACTTCTTTACAAGCTTATCTGACTCACTGAGTGTGCGAAGGATGCACCCAATTAAGTAGGCCTCCACATTTGACCCCTATGTTGGTAACCAGGATGACCTGGGAGGGGCACACCAACGGGGTTCCTAGCATGATTTTCTGACATGCATCTACACCAGGGCCCAGTCACTGGGACTAAGGTCATGGCACTGCTCTTGGCTCAGAAGGACAGTTGCTGCTTCGACCTGGTGACAGACAGAATGCCAGGATGGGCTCAACCATTTTCCAAGGAGCTCTTTTGATATTAGTTCTACTGGGGAGACTATAAAAAATACCTAAAACAGACCAAGTTGTCCTTTATTAATGGTCTGAGAGGGTAAGGGTTAGAAGATTAATGGGGTGCTTATTATATAATGGTCCTGTGACCTTAAAATAATCGCCGACATGTTTCAGCTCCTATACTATGGCTTATCTGGTCCAGGGCTTTCTTCTGGACGAAAAGATATTCAATCTCCCGGTGTAGTGTACATTCATTATTTAGTGGCCTGTACATAAAGCATGCAATCAAATGGATCATGGAATTGGCAACATTGGCCCTGATGGAGAACTACTTTGCCTTGGAGGACAAAATCTGCCTCCAACGATATGGGACTTCAATGGGAAGAACTTCTGTGCCCAGCATAGCCTGCCTCTATGTCCACTGGTTTGAAGAAGAAAATATCTGGTCAAACAACCCATAAAAGATAAGATAAGATACGCTTGTGGATTAGATACATAGATGACATCATCGTGATCTGGCATGGCAACAATGAGAATACTCTGGCATTTCTGGACTGGAGTAATACTAGGAACTCCAACCTGAGGTTCACTATGATCTCTGATAACCAGACGGTTTCCTTCCTGGACGTAAGGATCATTGCCAAGAATGGGAGACTGACCACAAACCTCACAATAATTGTCATCCTTACAGTGGCATTGCCGCATTTAGTTTATGTTTGTGCAGTGTGGTGCAGATGGAACAACTTTATTAATAAAGAAACGACAGACTACCAAAGCACTTCAAGTTATACACAAACAAGAACGCACAACTGCCCTTAGATTGGCATGCTGAGCACGAACATTAAACACTATCCGCACCCCTTGATTTTCTTTCACACGACAAACAGGAAACACTACTCATGATGCACCTACATTCACAAGGGCAGCTCAGACTGGAAACAATGCCCAGATAGCTTTATTTACATATACACGACAAATAGGAAACAAAACCAATCCACTTATTTTCACATAAACGCCACAAACTAGAAATACTACACATGTGCTTCCTGTGTCAATAACCTCTATCTTTCTGGACCTAGAATGGTGAACACCTCAGCAGTCGATAAATGAGTTTGTGACTCTTCACAACCAACACATTGTTCACCACCCACTGAAAGAATTGCTGAGCAGGAACACTGAGCGAGTGAATCATGACACAGTGCTAGGCAAAAAGGCAGGAAATCACATCAGCATTATCTACATAGCCTCTCATATAATTCGCTTCAGTGGAGTAAAAGAGACTCCTTGCATGTTGTGCTTGTCTAAGGAATTATGGACCATCCGAAGCACCAGCCCACACAACCTGAGTCACGCATGTTTGCTTGCTCTGCCCACTTCCATCGAGTCAGGAGCCGCATTGAACATAAGTTCACACTGCTGCTTGTACACTGCTGGGATACCAGATACAAGTGTCTACTGGGAAAGTGGTTGCTGGAAATAGAGTTTTATGCAATGGAAGACTAGCCTTAGCAGTTACTGTATCAACTGCAAAGTATGATGGTTTATATATCACAAAACTCTCTTTTTTATCTTTAAACTCACTTTTTAAGAAAATGACTGTTCATGTAGAATGGAGCATATGTTCATAGCTATAGAAAATAAAAAAGACAGTTAAAGAGTGTCCTTTGTTGTGGACTGAGAGTTCTTCTTTTTTGTTATTGTCAGGATGATATTTCAGTCCTCTCAAAATGTATTTATTGTGCAATAGTGGCTAACATCAGCATCCTCGCCGTTGATAGTATGATTTTAGTACAGACTGAATAGGTTCGGAGAAAAAGACTGACACATGCAACCTGTCAATCTCCCCTATAAGATGTATTTCTTGATCTCAGTCTCGCAGGGGACTGTGTTGTGGTGGATCTAATGTTCTGGCCAAGCTTGAAGTGGAGGCCAACCTTTGAGGGTATTCATAGCCAGAGGCCCATGCTCCATGTGAATAGCGCATGGGATTGTGAACCTAACCCTCCAGTGTGCTGGGAGCCACTGAAGTGACTGAAGAGTACCAGTTATGCAACCACTGCCAATACTTCTTCACATACAAGTCACACATACCAAGGTCCCTTTGGCAGTTTTATTTTCATGTGGGAGGTGCTGCATAGCTATGTATAGGATGTGGCAAGATGGAGATGGATGTGCAGCCATGAGGGCATGGGCTGTAAAGTCAATGATTGGGAGGATCAGTAAGTCAAATGGCTATAAGGTTTGCTCGTGATGTATACGGCTGCCAACTCATTCCAATTGCATTGATAGTATTGTTTGGTATGCACCATTTGTACAGCGCCTCATACCCATGACGAAACTAAAGCGAGAAAATCTCTGAATTTCAGCTTACTGTCCTTAAACCTAGCATGCAAGACTTAGCCCATCTGTAATACGAATTGGGAGGTAAAGAGGAAATACATTATTAACTATGATGGTTAAGACACGTGCTGTAGAGATCTTTGTGTGACAAGAAAGTATGCAGGAATTAAAAGAGTGGTAAGACAACTCTGGTCGTTAATTCAGTTCTGGGAGAGGTCTGTGTTCTGTCCAGCAACGGTTTTGGCTCATAAGGTAGCAAGGGCTAATGTGTCTGGTGCAAAGCACATTGTGTATCATGCAGATCACAGATTTGTATTTTATGTAGGAAGGTAAGTGGACTACTGCTTTTGACACTGAAATGATTTTGTACCAGTTCATAAATTGCAATCTTTCTAATATAGCACAGTGATCTATTTACTGGCATCAAGGAGCTACATGTAGACTGCAAGTCATGTGTATGTGTATGTGTACTATTTGCAAAGCAGGAATCTGGCCAAAAAAGGCAGAGGAGTTTTGTACAAGGTAAAGGCAAGCATACAGTCAATGAGTGCTAGCAGAGGTAGCTGGTTAGAGATTTTTTTTTCTTGCATTGTGATTTACTATTCTGGATATGAGGATGTTGTTCCAGATACTGGGTGCAGAGATGGAAAACTCTGCTGTCTTGTTTTTTCATTTTTACACTTCTTAGTCTTCAGTCTGATAGTATCCTAGAGAGCCCATTCCCACGCGCCCTCCTTATTTATCGGGCTTGCACGCTTCTCTATTCATCCCAAACTTTCATGCCCCACCACTTTAAAATGTCGCCAGCCGCCACTGGTAAGGAATAGTGCTGTCCTGAAATATCAAACCTTACCTTTTTGCTATGGAGATTCTGGCCAGGCCACAGGTTGAAGGGAAACAGGTACAGTTTTCAATATCTTCTCACTATAAGCACACAATTCACATTCACTTACAACCCTGTCTGCCATTCTATCAAGACCTGGTCACCAAAAATGGTACAAAAAAGTCTCTTCATAGAAGACATGCCTGGATGTCCTTCATGTGCCAATAATAAAATTACATCTTGCATCCCTTTGGGTGGGACATACTTTCCACCTTTGCTAAGCAAATTACCTTCTACTTCCAACAGATGACTCCACCTCTTCAATGATACCCTCATTTACCACACCATACAACATATGTTGTAACTCTTCTATTACACTGATGGGTACATTCCTGAGTTTTTGTGTTACAGGTTTAGCATCTTTCTTAATCTTAATTCTGTACAGATACCCTTCCAAGTTTTCCAGTTCAGACTTTGGGAAATTGGGACACTACCCAATTCTTTTCACACTCATTCTCAATTAGTAAAATCAGCTCTTTGCTATATGGATTCAACATTATACCTAACTTCCATTGGTCTTTCCATCCTAGGGCATTCACACCTTTGGGAGCCACATACAGCTTGATTTGAGCATTCCTATTCTTGAATGTGATATTCACTTCCACATACCTTAGGATATTGTAGTATCCTATAGCTAAATCAGTGTTAGCCTAACTAGAATGTTGGGACTGCTCCTTGGATGTCCTGAGTGATAGAATGTTGATACTTGAAAGGAGGCAGTTATTGAGAGCCTGACTAGCAATGGTGGTGGTTGCACTACTGAGGCTGGAATGTTGTTGTGGTATTCTTGGTTTTACCTATGCTTTATGGCTTTAGTTATTGTACTGTATGTGTATCCTTAAATAGCACCATGGTGATAGAATTGTATGTAAGGGAATGTCAGTAGCCTGAGTCAGTTGCCTTCCTTGAGCCTTGTTGGATGGATGGGACTTTTATGCTCATATTAAACTACACTGTTCTACTCTACTCTGCATCTGTGTATTACCTGGCTTCATCTATTTTACACTGGCGACGAGTGAGGTACTACGAACTCTATGTGTGAATTCTTCATCTGGAAGCAAAAAGTCCCAACATCATCTACAATTTATTTGTTGAATTCAATCTCTACTTAAATAGATTGATCTCAATGGATCCGCCTGCCTGTTCTTCTGGACTTCTTTCTCAACCAAGGCTCATGTGAGTGTTTAATTACAATTTACTTTCACACTTTAAAAATGGGATTGGGAGCATAATTCGCCGCGTTTACTCACCCTTTCTTGAAGCTTAAGGGGTTGGGAGGTGCCGACGCGGGGCTCATCCTCAACGGTTCAGCACCTTACATTCTTGAACAACTTTGAGCCCGGGTGTCATTTGACTTAATTGTATTTCCAACATTGACTGTACCGATTAGCAGGCCATGGTGTGCGCATTCTTTGAAAGGAAAATTAACACCGCTTCACTACATTTTAACTGTTACGGTGAGCGGGCCATGTACTCATATAATGGTGTGCTCATGTCTTCAAAGCCTTAGTTTAAAAGATAATAACAGCGCGTACCTTAATTTAAAAGAAAACTAACAGCGTGTGTCGCCAACCTTTCTCATCACGCGACTCTGCTGCCACGCATTGCTTTAAAGACTCAAAGGAAAATAACAGCGCGTGTCACCAACCTTTCTCCTCACGCGATCCTGCTGCCACGCATTGTTTAAAAGACTCCGTATTGTCCTGTCTTTCATCAGCGCGAATCTCTGCACGTGTGGCATCTCGCTGCTGAAACATAAACTCATCAGCGCAAGCCCCTGCACATTCCACTCGCTGCTGCAACGTTTCCTTACGTTAGATCTTTCATACTTAGGCACGTTTTTCTACGTCCACGTCATCCGGCGGCCATCTTACTTGAGTGAAGAAGCTTCCCCTCATCTGTATCTCAATCACACGATCTTCGGTGACACACACACCCTGTGTGTTCAATTCATGGATATTGATTTATAACCCTCGTTTTCACCTGCGGTGACACGCACACCCTGCGTGTTGATCATATTCATTGTTTAAAAGCATATTTTGGATATTTACTGCTTTTGCTGTTCTGGAGTGCATATCATCTAATAGACCTTGATTCATTATTCTACTTTGTACGTTTCTTATGTGAGATACTGTGGTTACATTACATTACTTTAGTCTTCAGTATTAATATTTTTTTATTTTCTTATCTAATATTTCTGACTAAGATTTTCTGTAATAATTTTTATCGCACACGAAGATCTGTGATTCTTGTTTGTGTAATTTTACTTGGTGCATCATTTTTGTGCTTTTCCTATTATAATATGCAAAACGTAACAGCACCCCCATTTTTCCTCACATCGCCAGGAGATCCAATCAAATGGCAAAAGTGGAAAAAAGTTTTTGAGCGCTATGCCAAAGTTTGTGGTACTAATCTCAGTTTGGAAAGAAAAACAGCTCTTCTTTTACATTGTTTAGGTTCAGAAGGGCAAGAAGTTGTCGATCATTTACCTGACATTGTTGATGATAATTTAAATGAATTTGAGATTTGTATGTTAAAACTTGATAGACATTATTTGCCCAAAGTAAGCACCATCTTGGAGCGATATCATTTTGGCCGTAGAACTCAAAAAGAAGGCGAGTTCGTTGAGAATTATGTAACGGCCTTAAGAAAACTTGCTTCTTCTTGCAAATTTGGTGCGTTAATTGAAGAGAGGATAAGGGATCAGTTTATGCTGGGGTGTAGTGTTGAAAAAGTGAGAGATGATCTTTGGCAAAAGGATGATCCCTCGTTAAATGAGGTTCTTGTTACAGCTAAAAAAATTGAACACTCACTTAAATGTGTTGAGGTTATTTCTAAACGTGAATCTAAGGGTGATACAGTTCAATCTGTAAAGAATTTCTATAATGATAAAAACCCTAAAGATAAAAACCCGAGGAAGAGTGACTATGTCAAACATGAAAAAAAGAATATGTTTGTTCCCAAATGCTTTAGATGTGGAAAGATGGGTCATTTTGCTAATGATAAAAAGTGTCCAGCATTACGAAATTTATGTTCAAATTTTAAGAAGGTAGGACACTTTACTGCTGTCTGCAAAGCTAAAACTTTTAAGGGGAAGGTTAATGTGATTTCTGATGAATGTTATGGTGAGAATGAAGAAAACTCTGATGTGGATTGTGGACAGATTATCTCACAAGTGACCTCTACCAACAAGAAAGGCCCTTTAGATGAAATTAGTGTGGAAGGGCATATGACAAAGGTCTTGTTTGATTCAGGGGAAAAATTACCATTGTTTCAAAAGAATTTTATTTAGGTTCTCTTAAGGACAAAATCAAAGTCCTAAAACCTGATATTAAACCATATGCTTATGGTGGAGAACCCATAAACTTTTAGGTTATTTTTGGGGTCTATTGGAATATAAAGGAAGATTTCTTTCTGGTAAAATGTATGTGTCTCGAAAAGGTGACAGCATTTTGAGCTGGTTTCACCAGAGGGACTTAGGTGTGATTCTTGATCCCAATAATGATCCCCCCATCATTTTAAAAGATAATTTCCATGTAAAAGAAGTGAATGTTGAAGGAGACCATGATGAATGTTACACTTCAATGTTAAAAAAGGAGTTTCCAAGAGTATTTAGAAACGAACTTGGGTGTCTTCGTGGTTACTCTCATAACATACGACTGATTAGAGATGCCAATCCTATCTCACAGAAGGTTCGTGGGGTGCCTTTTGCTGTCAGAGAAGAGTTGAGACTAGAGCTGGAGAAACTCAAAGCTGAAGGGATTATCGAAGAGGTGGAAGGAACTCAGTGATTGGCTCCAGTGGTAGCTGCTAGGAAAGCCAATGGAAGTCTCCGTCTTTGCATTGATCTGAGAGAACTAAATAGACAAGTGGTTGTTGATAAGTACCCCCTTCCTAAGAAATCTGATATGCTTATGCTACTTAAGGGGGCTAAGGTCTTTTCTACGGTAGATCTTAAATCTGCGTACCACCAGATTATGCTTGATGAACAGTCTAGGGATCTCACAGCGTTTATTACTCCCTTTGGAACTATCAGATTTATCAGACTTCCATTTGGATTGGTGTCTGCAGCATCAGTTTTTCAAAGGGCTCTAGAGAAAGTTTTAAAAGGTCAAGAAGGGGTAAAAATTTATCAAGATGATGTGTTAATTTTGGGAAGGATGATTTAGAACATGACATGAGGGTGAAACAAGTTTTGGAGAAGTTTGAGCAATTTAATCTTACTGTCAGATTGGACAAGTGCAAGTTCAAAAAGTCTTCCATTGATTATTTAGGACACACCTTTTTGTGTGAAGGTGTAGCACCCAAGAAAGACTTAGTGGATGTGATTCAAAATTTAGCTTCTCCGACGAGTAAAGAAGAACTTATGAAGTTCCTTGGCATGGCTGAGTATTATAGTAAATTTGTGAGAGGGTTTGCTGAGAAATGTATTAATATGAGATCGTTATTACGTAAAGGGGTAGAATTTGTTTGGTCTGGAAAATGTGAGATGGAATTCAACCACATAAAAGAAATGTTGAAGAAAACCCCCAAATTAAGTAGTTTTGATCCCTCTGCCAATTCAGTTCTTATCACTGATGCAAGCATGAAAGGTTTAGGTGCTGTCTTACAACAGGAAAATGGAAGTACAGAAAATGTAATTTTCTTTCTTTCTCGTAGTCTTAGAGGGGCTGAACTTCGTTATTCGGTAATTGAGAGAGAAGCCCTTGCGGTGCACTGGGCCATTAAAAAACTTACAAATCTGCTTTGGGGTTCAAAGTTTGAAGTTCGCACAGATCACAAGCCTCTCACAAGCCATGTGCTGACTGGAATTTATGGTGGCCCTGCGATATGTCCCCTCCTTCGGCCCCAATCAGCATGGTTAAAAACTTGGGAGTTAAGTTGGACACTAGTCTAGCGATGAAGTCCCAAATTCAAACTGTCGCTGGTACTTGCTTCGGATTGATAAGAATGGTAAAAAACTTTCTTCCTCTTCTCCCGGTGGAATCCCGTAAGATCGTAGTGCAAGCCTTAATTACATCAAGGTTGGATTACGTAAATATCTTGTATCTGGGGCTACCAGAGTATTTGCTCAATCGGCTGCAGGTTGTCCAGAACGCTGCAGCCAGAGCTATTCTTATGGTAAGCCCCAGAACGCGCATGTCGCCCCACCTGAAGGCGTTGCACTGGCTCCCGGTGAGAAAGAGGATCCAGTTTAAGGCCTTAGTGCTCGCTTATCGTGCCTTCCATGATACGGGTGCGGTTTACCTGAGAAGTAGGATCCAACGTTATCAGCCTCAACGAGTCTTAAGATCCTCTAGACAATCCCTCATGGTGATTCCCAAGATCACGAGATCTCGGATAGGAGGACGTTCGTTTCAGGTTCAAGCTGCTCGCCTGTGGAACGAATTGCCCCTTTATCTCAGACTGACTCAGGACTTGTTGTTTTTTAGGAAACAACTTAAAACATGGTTGTTCCAACAATAACATGATGGTTGACGGGGCGGGGCTCTTTCTGTTACGGTTTTGGAGATTAGCGCCGGGACACACTCTGTGAGTATCCGCGCGCTTTATAAATACCCAATTTCATTTCATTTCTATGTGATATTAAAAAAAAAAGGTATTGATGCAGTTTCAAGCAGAATTTCTAAATGGGTGGTTGCGTTGCAAGAATATGATTTTGAAATAAAATACTTACCTGGTGTCAAGAACACTATAGCTGACACCCTCTCCAGATTGGTTGAGACGTCTGTTGGAGAAGAAGGTCATGCTGATGATGAGTCAAATGAATGGGTGTGTAGTGTTGAGTGTGACGGTCTCACAGAAAGTAGATGGCGTGAGGAATCTGACAAGGATGAGGAGTTGCATATGGAGTTGAATATGGTGTAGAAAAAACCCTAGAATCTCTCAGAAAAAACTCAGGAGAAAAAAATCTAATGGCGGTATAGCCACACCTGACTTATATTTTTACTATTGTGCTTTCCATCTCAAAAATTCACGTCAGCTCTTAAATGACAGTCAATTCTACCAACCTCTCTTTAAAGCCCTAACAAAGGCACATAACACACAAGTTGATTTTTTCCTTTTAAAATTCGGTCACTACAAATTCTTTAAGAAAGTTAGGTTGAAGATTCTTAGAGCTGCCATCAGAGTTTGGGTTCAAGTGAGGGCACTATTGGATATACCTTACTATAATCAAGAAACGCCGATCTGGGACTCCCGGGTACACCAATTTGCCTGCAAGATGCCCTGGCCCTTCCTCTACGTAGAGCTGGGATAACAAGATGGGGAGAACTACTAGTAGAAAATGAATTAATCCCATGGCAGTGCCTGTCTGCTTCGACAAATAACACGGTATCAAGATTTAAATATCTACAACTTCTCGGATGGACAAAATCAATGAGTAAAGAACTAGCCGGGGATGGGGACTTAATAAAAACAATTCGTGCAAGATCAACACAAAAGGAAGTAGCAGTATGGTACTGGCAAATAATTGAGATTGGAGATAAAAAATCGAACCTGTTTACAGAGAGTTGGAAGAAGGACATGCCGGGCGAAGACCTCGAAAATCTCGGGCAAGTATCCATGTCTACCCTTTGGTTATATGTGAAAGCTGCTTCTTTAAAAGAAATCATCTTTTCACTCTCCATAAAGCATATTGGACGCCCCTGAAATTATCTAAGCTGGGGAATGGAGTGTCAAGGAAGTGCCCGAAGTGTGATGACATCAATGTAAACGAGGTACATATGTTCTGGCAATGCCCTTCGATCGAGCTCTTCTGGGTTCACGTAAGTAATATCATCTCTGAAATTTTGGGGAGAAAGGTTGGGTTAACAGTATCGACAGCTATCTTTGGGGTAATTTCAAGTGAAATGGATAATATTGCTTTCTCAAAAATCAGAGGGCATTACTCTTTGTCTTGATTCTTTTGGCACGAAGGGAGATTTGTATTAAATGGATCTTACCTGTTTCACCCACTAAATCAGAATGGATAAGCTCGGTACAACGTATTTCAATCCTTGATCGAGCAAGTAGAAGGGCCAAAAAACAAAATTCTGGGATTTATGGGATAGTTGGTTTACACTTTTTGCTTCCTCTTAGTTTGCTTAAACTGTTCTTTATCACTTTGGGTTAACACAGCCACAGTTACTCTTTACGGGAATATGCTTTTTGTATTTTTTTTCCTTTTGAACTAATTTCGGACATGGTCATACCTGATTGTCGTTAGCTTTTTATATTTATTATATCCTGTGGTCCAATGATTATGAATCTGCTCGTGTGGCTGAAAGGTTGGGAAACTGGCTAAGGCTAGGTGTGAATAGCCCATTAAAGAAGAGGAGCCTTGGTCATTATCGACAAGCCCTGTTGAAAAAAGTGTCCGGGGGTTAAACTTTCCCATCCTTCAATGAGAAGAGACCGGGCCTTTCCTTTTTTCATGGTTACACTGGGCTGTAGTATATTGGACCGACCGGCTTTACATTCTTGAAATTTCGAGCATGTTTTGTAGAAAGAGGACTAAATAAAAAAGAAAAAAAAAAGGATGAGGAGTTGCAAGAACTTTTTGGGCTGCTCAGTAAGGGTTGGCATGCCAAAGTCAAGGGAGTTGGAGAAAAGTTTTGGAATGTGAGGAATGAACTCTCTGAAAGTAATGGACTTCTTTTTAGAGGCACAGGGCTTATTCCCCCTGTTTCCTTAAGAGAGGAATTGTTGAATTTAGCCCACGTAGGACACCAAGGAATGTCCAAGACAAAAGAGAGACTTAGATTGACATATTGGTGGCCTGGCATGGACTTACAGGTTAAACGCTTGGTCAGAGAATGTGTTCCCTGTGTTCTCAGTGAAAAGAGTGTGAAGCCTAAAGTACAACCCATGGTTGTTAGAAAGCGTCCCAAAAAACCATGGGAAGAAGTTGCTTTTGATATATTGGGACCTGTTCAAGCTAATGGTATGGAGGCATATGTTCTAGTTCTTATTGATATGTATTCAAGGTGGCCCGAGCTTAAGATATCTAGGGGGATTGAAACCAAACATGTTATTGGATTTTTGAGAGAAGTTTTTGGAAGAGAGGGTTTACCTAGTTCTTTTCCTACGGATAATGGGGTCCAACTTGTCTCTAAGGAGATGGAGAGTTTCTTAGACAAATGTTCCATAAAGCACATAAAATGTTCGTTATATCATCCTGAGACCAATGGCATGATAGAACGCTTTAACAGAGTCCTCAAAGAGACTATTGCCATGGCTAAACCGAACAATCTTGATTGGAAGGATGAGATAATTAGGAACGTGGGGGTGTATAGGGTTACTCCGCACTCCATCACGAGTAAGACACCGTTTGAATTGTTTAGAGGTAGGTTACCCAACACATTGGTTGCCCCTAATTGGGTTAACGATGTTGAAACTCAGAAAGGTTTGGTGTTCCCGGATGAAGGATGGAAAGTTAAAGAAGCTGAGAAGATCCAGTCCAGGAAAATCAATTTTGATCATAGAAAATCTGTAAAAATTACACCTGTACATGTTGGTGATTGGGTTATGATTAGAGCTCCCTTTGGGAGAAAAGCTTCTTACATTTTTAAGAGACCTCATAAGGTAATTAAAGTCTTGACGAATGCTGTTAAGACTGAAGATTCACGCATCTGGAATCTAAACAGAGTAGTTGCAGTAAAAGAACACTTAAAAGAACGCTTGTTGGAGCACAGTAAAGGTGGTTTCTCGTCTAACTTTCCTTCCTCACAGGAACAAAATAAAAATATGAAGCTGTCTTTGGACTTCGTACCGCCTGACTTTTCCCAGCAGGATAAGGATAATGATGCAAGTTCTTCTCGACAGACTCAAAGGAGGAATGTGAGACAGCCATCACATTTCAAAGATTTTGTTTTGAGTTAATTTTGTATGTTTGATTATTTTCTATCTTACTGTTCATATCTATGTTTTTATAAGTTGTTTGTAAAGGGGGAAGGTGTGTGGTATTCTTGGTTTTACCTATGCTTTATGACTTAGGTTATTGTACTGTGTGTGTATCCTTAAATAGCACCATGGTGATAGAATCTTATGTAAGGGAATGTCAGTAGCCTGAGTCAGTTGCCTTCCTTGAGCCTTGTTGGATGTATGGGACTTTTATGCTCATATTAAACTACACTGTTCTACTCTACTCTGCATCTGTGTATTACCTGGATTCATCTATTTTACAGTTGTACTTCCTACTTAATAAAGTAACCTTGATGTTCAAACTACCTGCTGCCTCCTACATCATTTCATTGGCGACGACTTGGAAGAAGATTGGACCCTTCAACAGACTTCAACACTCCAACTCCATTTACTTTCTACTTAAAGCCGCTTCGTTTACAGAACCCCATCTCTTCACCTACGAGATCTCCTGCCTTCTACTGTCAAGATTCTACAAAACTTCAATCAAATACGAAGTGTAATTCTACATTTTACGCGTTAAGAGAGTGAGAGTTCTATCTTTCTCCATCCATTCAAGTAAGGCGATCTGGTGGTTGGTGTGGGACTTGAAACCTTCTTTTAGCTTCTCTTTCTTATTTTCTTTTTTTTATATACATTTTGGAGCGAGCAGCGTTATTTGCGAGTGCGAGAGAGAGCGCGTGAGAGCCCTGCGCATTAAGTGCCCTAACGATTTCCTCTAGCTCGAGCCTGTGAGGGAGGCGCGAGGAGCTGCGCGAGGCCTCTCTAGCTCGAGCCTGCGAGGGAAGTGCGAGGAGGATTTTCTTCACTGTCACCTTCTGACACACGAGAGTGTCCTGTGCATGAAGTGCTCCTGCTTGCCTGAGTCTGCGAGGAGTCGCGAGGAGTCGCGTGAAGATCCTCTTCATCTTTCCTGTGACATATTACGGCTCAGCGTGTAGCCGTCAGCTTCTCCTAGTTTCCCAGCAACGATGTACACAGCCTGCTCTTTTTACGTATTACGGCTCAGCGTGTAGCCATCAGCTTCTCCTTGTTTCCTAGCAACCATGCGCACAGCATGCTCTCGTTATCGCTGACGCGCACAGCTTGCTTCAATTCCTTTCAAACGCTAATTTTTCAAAGTTGCAGCTTTATGTGCTCTCGCTGACGCGCACAGCTTGCTTCAATTCCTGTGCTCGCGCTGACGCACACAGCTTGCTTCAATTCATTTTAAACGCTCATTTTCAAAAGTTGCAGCTTCATGTGCTCAGTCTACTTTTATTATCGCTGAAGCCCCCAGCTTCCCTATTTTCATGTTTTCAGTGTCTCAAGTTACAGTTTGATACGCACAGCATACGTTTGTTATCGCTGATGCGCACAGCTTTTCACCATTTATTTCAAGTGCTAGTTTCCTCAAATTACAGATTTATGTGCACAGTCTGCTCTCATCATTGCTGATGCTAACAGCTTACCTTCAAGTACTCTAGTATTCTACTTTTCGCTGATGCACACAGCTTTCTTTTCTTTGTGTGTACTCAGTTGCTCTAGTAACGCTGATATACACAGCTTGACTTCCCAACTATTGTAGTTATTAATATATTATCTTCGCTGGCACGCACAGCATTTGTTGTTTGCAGCTGCGTTCCACATCGCTGACACGCACAGCTTACTTATTTTGTTTAA
This sequence comes from Calotriton arnoldi, assembly GCA_963921515.1. NCBI lineage: Eukaryota > Metazoa > Chordata > Amphibia > Caudata > Salamandridae > Calotriton > Calotriton arnoldi. Next base: position 3,725,392 of record CAWUFW010000140.1, read on the forward strand.
CATTTTCAAATTTATTGTCTTCTTTTGGTAATTTATAATTTTTCACTAACATGCAGAACGTTCCTCCTCCTCCTTTCTTCCTTATGAATCCTGGTGAACCACAAATCCCTTGGAAAAAATGGAAGAATGTTTTCATCAACTATGCAAGAGTATGTGGGACATCTTTGAGTGCAGAACGCAGAATGGCCTTATTGCTTCATTTACTGCAGGGAAAATTTATGTTTCTGTAAGGGGTGACTCACTCATTAGTTGGATTCACCAAAAGGATTTAGGTGTATATCTAGATCCTAATGAGACTCCCTCAGTCAAATTAAGACAAAATCTTCAAGTGAATAATGTAAATTCAAACAGGCCCAATTTTGAAGAAGAGTTTCCTGAAGTCTTTGACAAACAACTAGGTTGTATCAAGAAGTATGTACATAAGATCAAAATTAAGGAAGGGGCAAAACCAATTGTAAGCAAGGTTAGAGGTGTACCTTTAATTGTCAAGGAGAAGATGAAAGCAGAGTTGGATAAATTGCGAGATAATGGCATCATAGAAGAGGTGGAAGCTACTCAATGGTTGGCTCCAGTAGTTATGGTGAAGAAGGCTAATGGTGAAGTTCGCCTTTGTGTGGATTTGCGCGAGCTAAATAAGAATGTCATTGTGGATCACTACCGTCTTCCGAACATTAATGATTTGCTTGTCATGTTGAAAGGGGCTAAGTGTTTCACAACTGTGGATCTCACATCGGCATACCACCAAGTTAGACTTCACCATGAGTCTCAGGATCTAACGGCGTTTGTTACTCCCTTCGGCACTTTTAAATATGTACGCATGCCGTTTGGACTGATATCTGCTGCTGCAGTTTTTCAGCGTGTAATGGAGAAAATGTTAGGAGGTTTATCTGGTATTAAGGTCTATCAGGATGATGTCCTTATTTATGGTGAAAATACCACCGTACACAACCAAAGAGTTCGTGAAGTATTAAAGAGATTCAAAGAAAATGGTGTTACCTTAAAGGTCAATAAGTGTAAATTCAATTTGGAAAAAATAGATTATCTTGGTCATAAAATCACTCCAAATGGTATTGAACCAAAGAGAGATCTGGTTGAAACCATAAACAATTTAGTCAGCCCGTCGTCAAAAGAGGAAGTGGTAAAATGTTTGGGTATGACAGAATATTATAATAAATTTATTCAAAATTTTGCAGAAAAGACCAAAAGCTTGAGGCTTCTTCTCAAAAAAGGCACTTCTTTTGTTTGGAGTGATGAATGTGAATTGGAATTTTGCAAAATTAAGAAATTTCTTAAAAGGTCTTCCAGTCTTCAGAGTTTTGAACCTGGACATGAATCTATTATCAAGTCCGATGCCAGTGCGAAAGGTCTGGGTGCAGTCTTATTACAGAAACATAATGGTGTTGAAAGGACCATTTTGTTTATTTCCAGGGCTCTCAGAGGGGCAGAACTCAATTATTCAGTCATAGAGAAAGAGGCCCTAGCTGTTTCCTGGGCTGTACATAAATTAAGGAAGTTTTTGTGGGGGTGCAAGTTTACAGTAAAAACGGATAATAAACCTCTCAAAGAAATATTTGAAAGGAAAGGTTTGGATGCGGTCCCTGCCAGAATTAGGCGCTGGGTAATTGGCCTACAAGAGTTTCACTTTAAAGTAGAATACGTTCCAGGCGCAAAGAACTGGGTGGCTGATTGTTGTTCCCGTTTAGTCTACTTCGGTGATACCAGTGAGGATATTGCTGATGAAGATCAGAACCTGGATGTGTGTGTGATTAGTGAAGGCATAATTAGAGAGGATGAGTGGTTGGCAGAAGTCAATAAAGATTCTGTTCTTCAAGGTGTGGTAGGGAAAATTAAGACTGGTTGGTCTAACTCAGATAAGAATAATGAAACATTACAAACCTTTTGGAGAGTTAAGGATGAATTGTCCTTTCAGGGTGGCCTTGTGTTTAGGGGCTCTAGACTTATTCCACCCTTATCTCTGAGGGAAGGTTTGATTTCTCTTGCCCACGAGAGTCATCCAGGGATCTCAAAGACAAAAGAGAGGTTGAGACTTATGTATTGGTGGCCAGGTATGGATATTCAGGTGGAGCGTGTGGTACGTGAATGTGTAGAATGTTGCAATGCTGACAAGACTTTCAAATGTAGAGTGCAACCAATGATCATAAGAGACATTCCGAAAGAACCCTGGCAAGAGATTTCCTTTGATATTTTAGGTCCAATTCGTTATTCAAGTACTGACAAGTATGTTTTGGTACTTCTGGATATGTTTTCCAGATGGCCAGAAGTTGCCATTACCAACTCAATTGAATCTCGTGATGTTATTATGTTTCTTGAAAGAGTTTTTGAGAGAGAGGGTTTTCCAAATTCTTTGTTGACAGACAATGGGGTGCAGTTGGTCTCTTGTGAGATGGAAGAATTTTTGAAGAAAAGAGGTATTAGACATAAGAAATCAGCTTTATATCATCCCGAGACCAATGGCATGGTTGAAAGATTCAACAAGGTGTTGAAGGAGACCATTCAGCGTGCCATTTCAAATAATCTTTTGGAAAAGTGAATTACTTGGTAAAGTGAAGAATTATAGGTTTACTCCCCATTCAAGCACAGGTTTCTCCCCGTTTGAATTATTCAAGAGAAGAAAGGCTAATACTCTTGTGTGTCCCTCCTGGGTTAATGATTTATCTAAGAATGACTTATCTGTTGATAAAAAAGAAGAGTTAAAGGAGGCGAAAGAACACACGTTAGCCTCTAGGAGGAAAGACTTGTTTGATTCACGTAAAGCTACCAAGAAAACATTTATTTAGGTTGGTGATCTGATCAGAATTAAGAACCCTCGTGTTGGTGCCTTTAGTTCAGGTTCCAAATTTTCATCTCCAATGAAAGTCATTAAACTTTTTGAGAATGCTGTGAAAACGGAAGATCACCGTATCTGGAATCTGGGTCGAGTGGTTAAAGTTGTTAAGAGAAATGATAATCCTAAGAATTTTGAAAATGTTCCTTGTGAAGAGGATTTGGGTTTTGACAACACTAAACTAAGGAAATCCTTCAGGGTTTCTAGGAGACCTTCCTACCTGAAGGAGTATATTTAATATGTTTTAATGTTTTTTTTTCTTCTTTTCTTTCCCTCGTTCTCTTCCTCCCTCACCATCCCCTTGTATGTTGTTGGAAAAGGAGGGAGGTGTGTAGTATCCTATAGCTAACACTGATGTGCATTGTAAATCAGTGTTAGCCTAACTAGAATGTTGGGACTGCTCCTTGGTTGTCCTGAGTGATAGAATGTTGATACTTGAAGGGAGGCAGTTATTGAGAGCCTGACTAGCAATGGTGGTGGCTGCACTACTGAGGCTGGAGTGTTGTACTTCCTACTTAATAAAGTAACCTTGATGTTCAAACTACCTGCTGCCTCCTACATCATTTCAGATATCTATTGTGGAACCATCAAAACATTCTGCAATAATATCAGATTCATTTAATTAATCCAATCTCCATACATCCTAAAATTTCTCCAGAAAATTCTGCTCGGTGATAATGGTCCATGGCAAACCTGAGTCTGCCATCAGTTCTAGATCCTTCCCTAAAATTCTCACATTACATTTGGGGGGATTTTTTACTTCATTATTCTCCAAATCATCACCAATTCTCTTCGTAGACAGTACCATTCCTTTCCCAGGCTCATTCTTCATCCCATGCTCACAATCACACTCACACCTTCAACAATATTCCCACCATTCACAAAATAAATCTTTGTCCTCTGGTTGGAAACCCCTTTTCTTAAATCTTTGCATACATGTGCGAAATCTCCTATTCACCCACATTTCTTACACTCCTTCCCAAGAGCAGGACATTGGGAAAAGGAAGCCAAATGATTAGTACTACCACACCTAAAACATGCTTATTTGTCATATTTCTATTCTTGCTGCATACCATGTGTATTACTATTGCTTAACTCACACAGACTTTCACCTTCACTACTACACATCTTATTACTCTCATGTATAGACATCATCAACCGCTCAGATTGTTTCAGTGCTTTAGAAATAGTTATAACGTCTTGTAGTTTAGGATCCCCCATTACCCAAAGTTACTCTTGGATTTTTTTGCTTTTGACATGTACAATAATTTGATCTCTAGTCATTTCATCTGACATTTCCCTAGAATTACAATCCATGGAAAGTCCTCTCAATGTCGTAAGAAATTCATCAAAACTTTCTTCTTTTTGTTGGGCTCTGGTATAAAACATAGATCGATTCAAAGCTAAACTCGAAGTTAGCTTAAGTCTATTTTCAGTTCTCAACAATGCTTCTTGAAAAACATCCAAATCTCCTTGGCCTTCTAGAGGTATGACTTGCGGCAACATCCTAAAAACGAATTGCCCTTCTGAACCTAGACAGTGCAATAATATGTTATTTTTCCTTTCTGGAAGCATAGTGTCTCCTTCAATCTCTCTCATGTAAGTCAGGAATTCTTCCTTCCACCGTGTCCAAAGAATCACCTTTATGCTGTAGAAATTTGACTGGTGGCTCAAATTGCATGTTGCTCACTAATAACAATAGTGTTCTCAAAAATATGGAGATAAATATGAAATTAAAGCCTACCTTGACTGAAAATGTGTATAAGCATGTGCTGTACTACTCCAATTATGACAGTGCTTCATCGCCTCACCAGATGTAATTTTACAACTCAGCTTTAGTTCATTGCCTTTTTGAGGGACAATATCAGGAGGTGGCGCTGCCGTATGTCACGTTGTGTATGCTGTGGATGTTGGAAAAGCGTGATGATGTTGCCGCGTCACTACAGCGCAAGAAGAAAACTAAGCCAAAAGGGCGCCCAGGTCCAACAAAGCACAGAAGCGCACAATAGATCAAATGATGCACACCAGCCAGCGACTTCACAATTACGTCATGCAGTCAAAATAGAAATATCTCACCGTAGAATAGTTGTTTTCACTACGACCCAATGATACCAACAAAACGGTAGCTTCACGAGTGAAAGTATTTCTTCTAAATCCACAACACCAGAAACAGCTTCCTGTAGAAATGTTGTTGGTTTTTAGTAGGTTCCCAATGAGAGCTCTGCATGTGTTCTGCAAAACGTAACAAGTGTCTCTCCAAATCATTGCCACTTGTTGTAAAAAGATTAAATCAAAAGGATTTCAGGAACAAGATTTATTTATAAAGCACAGTACAAGGTATAATAGCAACTCACTGCTTGGAGCAGAACAATGTCTCATCAGAGCTCCAAGTTCCAGAACTCTTAGTGAGAGCATAACATGTACACCATTCGAAAGATAACACACAAACATTAATCACAAACAATACTACCCAAATACAACAAAAGGCCAAATCCCTCCTCATCTTTTTCAGCATCTGGCAATGCTAACTGTGTAGCAGGATTGAGACATGAACATCTTTTTAATGTTACATTCTCAGCAGCAGGGATGCCTTTCTCATAGCGGGTCAAGCGGCTATTTGTTATGTACTGAGTTCTAGATCTGGTTAGCAGGATTTCCAGAGTCAGGCACCATAACTGTGATAGAATATCCCATCAAAATTCCTTCACATTGCTGAATGCTGATACCAACTGTGGCCACTGCCTTTAGGCAACCCGGCCACCCTGCGGCTACTGGGTCAAGAGTGGTTGAAAAATAGGTCCCCAGCCTTTTTGAATCACCATAGGTTTGTGTGAGCACTGAGAGAGCACACTCTTCTCTCTTACTGCAACATTCAATTAACTCTTTACTGTAATCTGGCATTCCTAGAGCTGGGGCGCTGCAGAGACTTTCTCGCAGCTCGAGGAAGACGTTCATGCTTTTGTTGTCCCAAGGTAGCGGATCAAAATGAATGAATGAATGAAGAGGCATTTGTTAAGCGCATAGCTACCCAGGGGCATAGCTACCCAGGGGCATCCCAGCGCTGACAGTGGTAAGAACAGTAGACACCACACCGCTTTGTGTGAAAGCCCTTGTAAAGGCTTTGCCTCTACGGAAAAGTTGAGTATCAACTGACAACAGTAGCCCACCGTTCCCAGAAATATCCTGACTTCTCTGCATAATAGGAGAGTTCATGTTCAGAATAGTGGATATTCTCTCTTGAGACACATTCCTTGCTCCTTTCTTAATATGATGTCCTAGATACAGGGCTTCTTTCCTACAATATTGCAATTTGCTCAGGGACTTTATGTGCGTTCTCAGCCAAATGTTTCAGCAGGGCAAAAGTATCTGCACGCTTCTTCTGTTATCGAATCCACCAATAGGTCAAAGATATATTGAAATAGGGCTGAATTGCACAGCAACTTCAGTGTCTCCAAATTCTTTTTCAAGATCTGGTTCACAAATCAGTCACTGTGAACCACTCAGAGTCACAGGGTATCTGAAACAATATCACAGCAGGATTTGGTCCCACCGGGCAACATGGAACAACAACAGCAGCGTAGGGAAGCCCCTACTACACCGAATAACTTGTTTTTTTTGTGTCTTTTATCTGTGATATACAGGTCAGAAGATAAAATCTGAGGGTAATAAATATTAAAAGGAAAGAAGATACTTAGCAAAGCTGAGAGGCCAGTCAAAGGGGTACAGAAAAAAAAAAGAAACAATGGCAATGACATAAAAAATTTAAGAGCCTAATTGAGTGAAGGAACAAGAAAAAACAAGAAAAGTAAGATTGCAAAGAAAAATAAATTGTCAGAAAGAAAGGAAGCACAGCTGAAAGATGGCACAAACTAAGAAAGGAAATAAAGGACAGTGGAAAGGAGTAAATAAAAAAGAAAAGGAGAAGAAAGGGTGAAAGGAAGATGAAAAATGGAGTGAAAGAAAGTAAGAAAAAAGAAGGGTAGCAGGAAGGAAGTAACAACAAACCATAACAAAATAGAAGGAGGGAAGGAAAGCAGAAAAACAAAAGGATATATTCAAAAAGAAATCTGAAAGGGGGGAATGAGAGAGGAACAAGGAAGGAAGGGCAATGAAAGGAAAGAAAGAGGAAGAGAAAGAAAGAAAGGATTAAAGAAGGAAAGGCATAATGAAAAGAAGGGGAGAAGGAAGTGCAGGAAGACGATAAGTAAGGAATAAAAAGAATGGACGGGGAGAAAGAAGCAAAGAGGGAGAGAAGCAAAGGATAATTAAATAAAGAAGGGCAAAAAAGTTGCAAAAAGACAAAATGGAAGGAAAGAATAATGGACAGAAGGAAAGCAAGCTGGAAAGAAGGAATTAAAAGAGAGTGCTGTCGATTTTGCCACAAATTATGAGCAGCGCATTCATAATGATAGAGCCACGCTGCTCAGTATCGGTAAGGAGTTTCTTTGCGAGGACAACATCGCTGTAGGGGGCGAGGGAGGTATCTCCAAATGTGTGCGTTGTAACTGGGAGCTAACTGGCAGGGATTTACGTTGCCCTGCAGAGGCAGTCTATGACGGGATGGGCCATGCCAATGTTAACCTGGGTGGGAAGTTTAAAGCACTTCTACTCAATACTCGCTCCCTGCAGAAACACGAACTCCATGTTTTTGATCTGTTGCAAGACTCACGCCCTGACTTAATGTTTCTCACTGAAACCTGACTCACTCAATCTTCTAACCCCACCATTGCCACTGCTATTCCTCCTGGATATAAGATTCTTAGGATGGATCGCTCAGTAGGCAAAGGAGGGGGTGTAGCTATCATTTGTAAGCAGGAATATACCTGCAACACTATCCCCATAGGGGAATTGGATGCTGCAGAATGCCTCGGTTTTCATTGTGCCCTTTCTGAACACCAATCCTTGGCCGGAGCCCTGATATACAGGCCTCCCGGTTCAGCTGGTACTTTCTTGAAATCTATTAATGAGGCAATCTCCCCCCTGGTTTTCAGATATAGCCACTTTTTGGTTTTGGGGGACCTTAATATCCATTTGGACAAACCCACTGAGCCTGAGGTTATCTCCTTGACTGAATCCCTTGCCATTTTCAACCTGTCCCCTTATGTTTTCCACCCTACGCACAATAAGGACCACATCCTCGACCAAATTTTCTCTAATTCAGAGCTTCAGGTGGATCCGCACCTTCCTTTAGTGTGGTCGGATCACTACCTTATTGGTTTCAAGGTCCGCAGGTCTGTAAGGGGCCGTCAGTCCCCCGTCACGAAATGGGTAAACACTCATAGACCTTTCCATCGGATCACCTCATTTGCTCTGGGTGAAGCGCTGGAAACTCACCCTCCGCTGCTATGTGGTGAACCTGAGAGGGATGCTCTTTGTCTTGAGACCTGGGTGCAGCACTGCACTCATGCGCTCGCCCCTATGTCCACTCATAGCCCCAAAAAGCCAGACTTTCTTCTTCCTGGTTTAATGAGGCATTGAGACTGAGCAAAAGCTCCTGCAAACGCCTTGAAAGGATATGGCGTAAAAACTTTAATTTGGATGATAAACTTGAATACAAGCATCTCTTGAAAGCCCATTACACTAAAATCCGGGATGCAAAAAAAAGCTATTTGGCAGCTAAAATAGAGATGTCCGGCAACAAGGGCAAGGAAATTTTTTAAATTGTGAAAGCCTTTTCCTCCCCGTCTTCTGCTGCCAGGGCTTTACCACTTTCTTTGGAATGGACTAACCAACTTGCGTCTTTCTTCCACAATAAAATCAGGACCATTCAGGACTCCTTCTCTAGGGGGCCCCCTGTGGACTATCACCACGCCGACAATTTAGCTCCTGCGGCGCATCCCGCCTCTATCAACGGCCCGACACTTGAACAGTTTCCTCCACTCAAACTGGAAGTATCCCTGGAGATCATTAAGAGTTTGAAGTCAGGCTCTCCTTCTGACCCCTGCCCAGATAATTTGCTGGCCTCGGTGGCCACGTCTATTAACCCTATGGCCAACAAGGTTCTTAACTCTTCCCTTGCGGCCGGCCACATGCCTGGCATTTGGAAAAGTGCAAAAATCCTCCCGCTGCTCAAAAAGCCCTCTGCTGACCCCACAGTGTGAGCAAATTATAGACCTATTTCACTATTGCCTTTCTTCTCCAAGGCCCTGGAGAAATATGTCAACTCAGTGATCTCTGATTATGCTGAAAAAAATAATCTCCTACACCAGAGCCAGTCGGGTTTTAGAACCAACTATAGTACAGAGACGGCTCTACTTGAAGTCTCTGAGTTCATAAAGGAGAAACTGGATCGGGGGAAAAGCCATGCTGATTTTATTAGTCCTCTTTGCAGCCTTTGATACTGTGCCGCATGACAGACTCTTGAACAGGCTACAGGACTGTGGTCTAGGTGGCACGATTCTGAAGTGGTTTTCCTTCTTCCTGGAGGACAGACCCCAGGAAGTCTGGACTCCCCCTTTCGCGGCTCCCATCCCCATCCTGAAAGTGGGAGTTCCTCAGGGCTTGATACTGAGTCCCACTCTCTTCAACCTTTACATGTCCCTCCTGGCTCCACTAGCAGAAGCGTGCAGCGCTAAAATTATCTCGTACGCGGATGACACGCAGCTCCTGTTTACCTGCGACAAGGGAGCGGACTTTGAAGGTGAAAAGATTAACTCATGTCTTTCGAAGGTGTTTTCTTGGCTGAGGTTGAACCAGCTTAAATGTAATCCTGAGAAATCTGAGGTCATCTTCTATGGCTCCCCACCCGTGGCTGAGTGGAAACTGTGGTGGCCTTCGGATATGTCACCTTCCCCCTCCGCTCTAACCACTGTCAAAAATCTGGGCATCAAGATGGACAGCACCCTTTCCATGAGATCACAGGTCCAGTCTGTTGCAGGCTCCTGTTTTGGGCTTTTACGGATGCTTAGGAAATTTCTTCCCCTCTTGCCTCTTGATCACAGGAAGACCGTTGTCCAGGCATTAATCATTTCCAGACTGGACTACGTTAACGTCCTGTACTTAGGCCTCCCCGAATACCTGCTTAACTGCTTACAGGTGGACCAGAACGCGGCCGCAAGAGCGGTCCTCTTGCTCAAACCCAGGACTCATATCTCTCCTCACCTCAAGGCCCTACATTGGCTTCCAGTAAAAAATAGAATTTGTTTTAAGGCCTTGGTACTCTTCTTTAAGGCCCTGCAGGGAAACGGAGGGCAGTACTTCAGAAGGAGAGTCACGCACTATGTGCCTCCAAGAACCCTGAGGTCCTCCACACTGAATTTGGCTTCCATCCCTAGGATATACCGTGCCCGCTACGGCGGCCGCTCCTTCCAGTTGCAGGGTGCCCGCGCTTGGAACCTTCATCCTTTGACACTCAGGCAGGTGTCCGACGTAACCGTGTTTCAGGAAAATGCTCAAAACTTGGCTCTTCCGTAACTAATTCCTGTTCTCCCGCCCCGAGGGGCAGCAGCGGGGCGGGAGACACTCTTTCTGAGTATCTGCGCGCTTTATAAATGCTCTTTCATTCATTCAAAGAAAGGAAAAAAGAATACTATAAAGTAGAAAAGAAAGCATGATATTAAGAAGGAAAGAAAGGTAAAAAGATAGACAGTATAAATAAAAGTCAGAGAGAAATAACGAAAATGAATGAAGAATAACCATAGAAGAAAGGATAGCATAATTGTAAGAAGACAGGGAAGAAAGACGGAAAGGCTTGTAAACGAGAAGCTGTTTGGCCAAATTATTTAAAATTGTGTTCTAAAAGCATTCTTTTGCACTATTTTCTCTACTGGAGAGGGTGGAATAATTCTCACAGGCCTGCATAGAAATGGTCGAGAATTTTCACTTTACTCACATATTTAGTGCCATCATGTGGTTCAAAGTGGGGGGGGGGCATTTTTTTCTGGCTACTCCCTTGAACAACAATATTGCTGATCATTCTAATAAGACTGCTGAGTTACTCACACCTGAGATGGAGCAGTTTGACATCACTGCGTTTCCGTTGCTTGTAGTTTTATTGTTTTCATTATGAACAGAACTTAACAGAACTTAAGCCTATAGAAGTGCCTTCCCAGTGTGTTTTGAGTTACTGCCACTTATTACAGTATTATGCCTTTAGTTGTATTTTGTACCCCATGTATCATGTATTTTGTACCCCATGTACCCCCTGCTGTATTCACGCCCTCTCTACTACCTCAAGGAAGTTCTTCCACTATAGGAAATTCTGTACTCCAAGCCTATAGAAGTGCCTTCCCAGTGTGTTTTGAGTGACTGCCACTTATTGCAGTATTATGCCTTTAGTTGTATTTTGTACCCCATGTATCATGTATTTTGTACCCCATGTACCCCCTGCTGTATTCACGCCCTCTCTGCTACCTCAAGGAAGTTCTTCCACTATAGGAAATTCTGTACTCCAAGCCTATAGAAGTGCCTTCCCAGTGTGTTATGAGTGACTGCCACTTATTGCAGTATTATACCTCTATTTGTATTTTGTACCCCATGTTTCATGCACACCTGTCACTTTGTCCTCTTGGAACTTATTTCTCTTTTTGTATTTGGTTTGTTTGTTTTTTGCACACTTGTCACTTTTCCTCATGCAATGTAACGCTTGCCTTTGTATTATGCTCATTTGTATCCTCCTCCTTATGTAATGTTGCTGTTCCTGTTGTAAAGCGCTCCGACACCCTCGGGTAAAGTCCGCGCTATATAAAAACGCATAAATAAATAAATAAATAATACGGTCTTAAAATGAGCTTCGGGAGGGGGCGGCGCAAAGGTATCAAGAGGCGTTATATGAATGCTGCAAAACAGCACCTGAATCCGACAAAAAGCAGAACTCGAGAACTCACTATTGGGTCGGTTTCCAGCTGCTTATGATAGATGCCATATACTAGGCACGCAAACGCAAAAATGTAAGCACGCTGCTAACACTGAAATGACAGGCAAAGCGTGGGACCTATGTTATTCTCTCTCTCCCTCCATGGCCGGTCCCTCCTTCCCCTGATGGGGGCAGCACTGCTCTGTTCTCCAGCTCTATGTGTTTCTCTCGCTCGCTTCTCCTTGTTTGTTTCTGTTGTTGGATCCGGATATGTTGCTAGGCCGTAGCCGCCGCTGACCTCGACATGATGGTATCTGTCTGTCCAGGTATCCCCGCATCTTGACAGCGGTGCCCTGTCCCTGAGCTGGGGGCTCGTCGCGACTCCTAGTGCCGCAACCGGCACCCTTGTCTTTAGTGTTGGCACTGGTCTCTAGCCGCCCCTACCCCATTATCTTCTCGACTACGATCTCCCTGCCCCCCTGGGTGCTCACCCCACTCAGGCTCTGAGCATCCGCCGGCGGTGGAAACACAACAAGCCCCACCACCCCTCCCTCCATCGTTGCTCCCGCCTTGACCACTCCCCTCCAGAGTCTTCCATCCCGCTGTCGTGTAGTCACCTGTCGACCTCTCCAGATCGCTGTATCTGTCCTGGGGCAATATATGTACCTTAATAAACCTTGCACTTGCCCCGCGTCCTCACCCCCTCCGTACCCCAGGTACTTGTATTGAACCCACTGCTCTTTTTGCTGATGCTGGGGACCCCAGTACGCACCGGTATCAGGGTGCTCCCGTGTCTGCTTCCTTGGTGGCAGCCCTTCCCGATGTCTGGTATTTGTTCCTTGGTGTAGTGTGTCTTAGGTAGCCACCCGGGTGAGGGTCATCCGTGTTCGCTTATCTTTGGTATGCTTGCACCCTTCCCCCGCTCGCTGGAGGGTGTTGGATTCCCACCCGTACTGAGGTGAACATCCACTCGCAGTGCCCTCTCCGGTGGCTACCACATTGTCCCGCTCCTGGCCATCTACATATACCCCTAACCTCTTGCCCTCCACCCTGAGTGTCTGATACGCCTATCGCCCTCGCCTGGTATCAGTGCTTGGCCAGCAGTTCAAGCGCCCAAATGAGTGGTTTTTTATTAGAGAAACCGCACTAGGTACAATTTTGCCCCTTTCCCTTCCCTCTGGTCCCCCCACCCCCACAGCATATGCCCGGCATCACACCCTCTAGTGCATACCGGTATGACTAACATCTTACTGTGGTCTATCTTCTGCTAGCCCGTCTTCTAACCCTAGGCTCTCCCGCACCAACAATCCCTGGCTTGCCCCCTACACCTGCCTCCCCCACCGGGATGAGCGGCTTCTCGCTGGGGGAGCTGTGCTGGCTCTTCTGCTGCCCACCCTGCCCCAAACGGATTGCCGCCAAGCTAGCCTTCGTGCCACCTGAGCCCACTTACACAGTGCGTGAAGAGGAGGGTCCGGGCGAGGTCTGCTCCCTGGAGCTCTCCCCGCGTGCGGACTGGCCTTACTCGGCCCAGGAGTTGGCCGCCCTGGAGGTGAGCCGGGCTCGCACGACCCGAGGGAGCCTCCTGGGCCTGCTGCTGGTGCGCTGTGCGCCTGGGGCCCGCTACACCTTGCTCTACTCACATGGCAACGCCGTAGACCTGGGTCAAATGTGTGGTTTCTACATCGGCCTGGGATCCCGGATAAACTGCAACGTCTTCAGCTACGACTACTCTGGCTACGGGGCCAGCAGTGGCCGACCTTCTGAGGAGAACCTGTATGCGGACATGGAGGCAGCGTGGGGGGCGCTGAAGGAGAGGTGAGGGACTCAACTGATTTCACCTCAACAAATCACCCGCATGTACATCCACGTACAGATGGGAATCTGAAATCAGGCTAAAATGTATATTCGTAATGTGCATTTCTGGTGTGCATCTATTAATTTATTAGGTGAGGTATTTATTTAGAAAACCCATTGGTAAAGTTTCCTTTGACTTAATTTTCACATTTAAGCTTTGCTGTCTCCTTTTGTGTCTGACTATTCTAGGCCAGTTTGTAGTGTGAAACTTACTCTGCCTTCAAACAGTGGCCTAGATCACGGTTCCTCTTTAGGTATCTGGACAGGGCTTCCTGGTTCACGTTTAAATATCTGGGCATGTGTCGTAATGGTTGTAAAAAAAATATCAGTTTTAGAATGTTGCAAAATCCTGGATTAAAAATCCGGTTCTGTTAGTCCGATTGTGTACAGTAATCACACAATAATACACGTACCACTGTACTCTTTGATATAGCAAAAAAGGCCACTTTATTAAGACCGGTATATAGCATAAACTTCATTGATACAACAAGGTAAATAATTCAACCTCACTAATACATGAGAAAAATACCTAAACATTCCCTCTACCCTTAAAAATCCCCAAAAATTCAACATTGCTTCAATAAACCCCAAGGACTTCCACCTTTCCGCATTATTCTTTCCTTCCCCACCTTTTCCTTGCATACCCCCATCTCGCGCTCTTTCCCCCCCCCCCCCCATCAAGCATCATCAAGCGATCTGGTCCCGTGTTGTTCCAAGCCACATAATTTACTCTTCACCTCCCCTGTGTTCTGTCCTTCTTTCCCCCCACGAGGCATGGATAAGCCTGCTCCAGAGTGTCCACCCCCCAAAAAAACGCTTCACTAAATTTAAAGCTATAACCTGTCTTACTGTGGCAGTAAAGACATAACTCTTTTAACAATGTCAGATTACTCAGGCCACTACAATTTGGCCAGCTCATTGACATCATGACATGACAAATATTGCGATAAAAACAATATTGCATAACTGCATTTACTGAAAAGCAAACTAGGGAGGGTGGGTGGGTCAAAAACGACTTCAACACCTGGGCACTACCTCAGCTGCTAACTTCCCGCCCAAACCTTGCATCATAAACCTACTGCTAAGCCCCGCCCCCCTAACCTACCTGAACCTAGCTGTGACTGTGGCCCGTTCCAACGTGCAAAGTTACCCAAGGGGAGACCAGCTCACACCACGCTCCCCCTGCTTCCCCGCATTCTTGCTAGGACCATCCAATTGCCTGACAAGAACTTTTGGTAGATCCGGGTATCGTTCACACACTGGTGGATGCGGACCTGGTTCCCATTTAGAAGGTGTAAATCACCGGTGGAAGATGGAGCTCTGGGGACGCTGCATGTCTCGGGCATGGCCTCAGACCTTGAGAAACTCACTTGGACCAGCGGGGTTCCTACCTAAAGTACCACGTAACACACAACACTACAACTCTATGGAAGTTCATTAGGAGGGTGTCATGCAAGGTCTGATTGTTCACAGTGCTGAAGTCAGTAGATGAAAAAACAGAGGTCAAAGTCGCCTCTGTTCTGAAAATTGTCAGCTTCTGGATGGTCACTGTATCTAAGCTGCAAAGTGTCTTGAGCCCAGTCCTACACTTGGGCGTTGTACTTCATCATGTATGTCCTTCAAGCGTCTAGTTTGTATTTGGTGATCTCATCCACTCCTCACTATCCATTATTTAACCTCCCTTTTTTTTTTTTTTTTTTAATAGAACGAGGTATATGTTTGTGGTAGTAGTCTGCAAACAGCAGTGTATGTAGCGTTTGTTTATAGTATCTTCATTGATATAGAAAATAGACGACTATTTTTTTTCATCATGCAGGTACAGTGGACATAAAGGGCCTTAGCGCAGTAGCCTTTATGACATGACTGTATTGTATTGTTTTAATTTTAACTCCAGGTACGTAGCGAGACGACTGTTTAACAGCAATTTCTTCAAAGAATTTTTTTTTTTTGTGCAGATCAAAAATCTAATCTCAAACTCAGTCTCATAAACACCAGGGTAAAAAGTGCCTTTTGTGTCATTGATGGGTTTGGGCACTCAATAAGTAATCATATATATATTTTTGGGGAGTTTTATGTAGCGCGAACTAGACCCAAAGGTATCAGAGCGCTTTACATGAGCGCCAGTTGTGTTACAGAGGGACATATTAATTTTTTTTGTTAGTCACAGGGAGAATGAGTGATTTGCCCAGATTCACAGGATGTTGAGTGTCCCTGCTGAGACTAGAACCCGTGTTCCCAGCTTCAAGGTCTACAGCTCTATCCGTTAGGCCACATCCTCTCTCCTAATATGCAACATGTCACTCATCATTGCGCTAATGCTTCCATCCATTGACATATTCTTGCACCCACCCACTGACACAACCGCAATGAAACATAGTAAACTACATATGTAATATAAATTAATAGAATACAAGAGAAAAGAAAACATGCTGCTGTTTAAACATGGTAGGCATTAATACATGCTTTTCACTATAAGTAGGACCTACTTGTTTTTTCATAAGATTTCATTATAAAAAGATCATACCTAAGTTACAAGACATAGCGTTTCCCAGTTAACATTTAGGCCTCTAGCCTTTACCAATGGATTGACACTATATACAGCAAAGGCCTACTGAAGTGTGCATATGGTGGCAACCATCAGGCATACATTTATAAGGTTATAATTATGTACAAAGCTGCAGTTGGAAAAACAATGTACAACTCCTCTCGGTAGAGCCTAAACAGAATCATCACAGTAACATTCTACCCCCTGGGTTTGTCTGAGTGCATGACCAGCACCAAAACCCTTGCCTACTATGGTAATCTGTGAGATTACATGTGACAAATACCTTGCTACTGCCTGTGACATACTGTGATAACAATTCACTGTTAGAGGCCTATTGGTTTTACCATATGCCTTAACAATAAAGAAGCCATGCCTACTATCTAAGTAATAACGTTTTATAATCAACAGGTCAGACCTATTGCATCTAACATAACATATCCCCGCACTCCAGTCAAGCCTATTACAAGTCCATACCAACTCAGGCCTACTGTACTAAGTGTAAGCTTTCCCCCAAGATAACCATACAGCATACAGTCATAAAAGTTCAAATATATACAGATTTACTGTTGGCTAAGCAAAATACTATCTCTCCTAAAAAAGCCTTCCAAGGATTATTGTAGTATATATCTTCTATCCCCATAGTTTGTTGAGGTGGATCACCAAAACCCTTGCCTACTATGGTAATTTGTGAAATTGTTGTAACTATATATATATATATATATATATATATATATATATATATATATACTGGTTATGTTTGGTACATCATGTGACTTATTTACGGATGTTTAAAAAATTTCGTCTTTTGGCGCGAAATTGAAAAACATTAGACTAAGGCGCAAGCCGAAACGCGTCATGTTGGCTGTACGAATTAAAGCTGTTTAATGACAAAGACCCCTGTGAGTGCCTTTTTCGATCCAGAGAGGGAAGGAAAGTGAGCGTGAATATATATATATATATATATATGTATATATATGTATATGTAAATATATACACATAAAGGCTTTATCACAGTGTGCTAACAATCCATCCTTAAAAGCCAATTGTGTTAAACACATGGTTTTCACAATAAGTAGATTAGGACTACTAGCTTTGTCTTAAGGTTACATAATAAACAGATCTAACCTATGAAATCTGACTTGACTTTTCCAAATTAACCAAGGAAGCCATTGGCTAGAGTGAGTGAGTGAACCAACAAATTAACAGGGAAGAGCGGAGCAGAGGGTCTGGCTGGGCTATAAGCTCATGCACGAGCAGAGGCCTAAGAATGTTTGGCACATCAACTGTGCAAAGAACACCATACAAAAATATGATAAAGACTCTTAAAAAAAAAAAAAAAAAAAAAAGACGTTTCATCTTGGTACATCAGATAATATAGCTGAATTGTAAGGGATTTATTAAAAGTGACAGTTTTTAAATATGGACTTAAAAATATTCATTCCACTCCCACTGCGCCATGATGACAACGCCATTAGTGACTTAAGACGAAAGTCAGTTGTCATGTGCAGCCTATATGGAAGCTAGATTTTTAAGTGGAGAAACATTATATTCTATTTAAATCAGACGTGAGAGGTGCTCGTATAGCTGACATATTTCAAAATGCTCTCATAATCAATAAGGAAAAAGGAAGCACAGTGAAGTAAAATATTTGCTTGGAATCACACAAATAGGTGAAGTCGGGAAGCATCTTAGGTTTTCTCATTTCATATTGTGCCATTCAGCCACTAGACGTATATCTCTTTTGATCTCCTGTTTAAATTAGAGGTTAATGGTTTTTCTTTAATTGTTGGTACGTTAGGGTAGAGCATGGGTGACAGGCAGAAGCCACATGAAAGCTCGGTTCATTTTGGGCTTGAGGGTCCAAGAGGACCTTGAGCTGAGCTAGACTTCTGCCTCGAGCTTTTAGTGGCTTTCCTACCTCTGCCATTGGCTTTATAGCTTTCGCAATACCAACCTATTCAAGTTTCACATTATCGGCCAACCATCACTCATACATATATAAAATTGCAAATCTGCAAAAAATACAGCTTGTAAAATAATATACAACTCCTCTAAATAGTGCCTAAAAGAAGCATCAACGTGAAAACCCTTGGGGTTTGAAAGAGTGGGTAGCTAATGCCAAAACCCTTACCTACTATGGTAATCTGTGAGATTACATGTAACAATATACCATTCTGTAGACTGTAACAGAATGTGATAACCAACTGTTGAAGGCTTGCTGACTTTAGCAAATGCTTACCACAATTAATTAGCTAGACCAACTGCCTTTACCATCACTTTTCATAATAAGCAGATGACCTATGGCGTCGGACATAACGTTTCTCAGTTCGCTAGTCAGGCCTACAGCTTATCACCTTAACCAATTTAGACCTACTGTTTTTACTGTAAGCTTTTCCACAAGGCAACCATCGGACAAACAGTTAATTTTTTTTTTAGAATTTTATATAGCGCGAACTAGACCCGAGACATCGGGTATCAGAGAGCTTTACATGAGTACCAGTTTCGTTACAGAAGGACACATTCATTTTTGTTAGGCACGAGGAGATTAAGTGATTTGCCCAGAATCACAGGATGTTGAGCGTCGTTGCTGAGACTCTAACCCGGTTCCCCAGCTTCGAAGTCGACCGCTCTAGCCGTAAGGCTACATTCTCTCCCCTAGTCATAAAATTAGGTATACAAAACTACAGTTGGCTAAGCAAAATGCGCTCTCTCCTAAGGGGGCCTAACAAGGATTCTCACAGATCAAACTTATATATCAACGGTTTGTTACATGGGGTCACCAACACCAAAACTATTGCCTTTTACAGTAATCAGTGAGTTTCCATGTAGCAAAAAATCTATCTGAATGCTTTAACATAGAGTAATAACAATCCACACTTAAATGCCTATTGACTTTAGCAAATGCTTTTCACATTAAATAAATCAGGCCTAATGTCTTTTTCGTAACATTCCATATTTTACAGATCAGGCCTACAACCATGATCATTGGCTTGCCACCATAACCAACTCATTCCTGTTGTATTCAGTATAATCTTAGCCACAAGGCTAAAAGTGGAATATAAGCAACATTTTTAGATGCAGGACACACATTTGTCTCTTTCAAATCCTGTACTCGGGGGAACCAACATGTGGGTGGATCCTATGTCCATCACTCAGTATACTATGAAAGCTCTTTTTTTTTTGTTCATCACATAAGGTTAGGAGAAAGCCAGACCTAAAAATCCATGTATGTTCGTGTAGTCCTGGACATCCCATACTACTCCCAAAATAAAAGCTGCACCCTGAAGTCCAAAGTTGCTTGTGTTTTTTTTTATTTATAATTCTTTTTATTGATGACATCTTAAATACATTTCAAATACAATTCCAAACAATACTGTGACCATGTGGTTGCATTGATTCTTTCATTACATCTCTATCTATTAGTGACCTGCCATAGTTACATATTCCCTAACCTGTTATTATTCTGCGTCTAGTTCAGGGTGCCTTGTTGCCTGTGGGGGTTCACAAATATTCCCTCTGTGTTCCATTTACCCCAGATATGTGACCATTTCCTGGGACAGCCTCGCGATACATAAACCGTCTTTTCCATTACCATGCACCAGTCCATGTCTTTTTTCCATGTGCTCAGTGTAGGTGTTTCGAGCGCCTTCCACAGTTTAGCTGTATTCCTCTTGGCTACCATCATCCCCAGAGCCACCCAGGGTTTCTCTTTCCTTTGTAAGTCAGTGGGGTCCCACACATTCAGGAGGCACAATTTTGTCTTGGGCTCTACTTGTTTTCCCAGCACATTTGCCATGCACTGGGCCACTTTTGTCCAGTAACGCTGGATGTACACACATTCCCAAATGGTATGAATAAAGGTTCCTTCTTGGCCACACCCTCTACTACATCTGGGATCTTCCTTATAACCCATCTTCACTAGAGCATTACTTGATAAGTATATTCTATGTAGTACCTTAAGCTGCACTAATCGTAACCTAGACGAAATTGCTACTTCTTTGGGGGATGACAGAGCCTCCTGCCACTCATTATCTTCCATTACCGCCGTATCTTTATCCCAGTGGCTCAGAAGCTGCAAAAGGGGGTCGGGCATGTTATTGATCAGTTTCCTATATACCATTGAGATCGCTTTCCTGGGCATATATTCTTCTAGGATCCTATCTTCGAGGGGGGAGGACTCGGGGAGCGACTGGCCCCGTGGAATGGCTGCTTGTAGTGCGTGCTGGATTTGCAAATATCTAAATTTTTCTGTCTCAGTTATTTCATGTTCTTTTTGCAACTGGGTAAAGGGAATCACCCCACCTTTTTTCCATAGATCCCCTACATGGGAAATCCCAAGCAACAAAGCCCTTTGAATTTCTCAAGTTGCGTAATTTATCTGCATCCCATAAGGGGGTTGCTTGCGTTATTTTCCCCTCCCATCCTCTTATTCACTCTGTGCCATATTTGTACTGTATGCTTGGTTGGGCCTGTTAATTTTGTTTTTGCCGGGTTTGTATAGAGCACCATAGAATAGTCCCGCTCCAGGAGAAGCCACCTGCCCATTCTGTAGCCGGGGTCATCATTGGTTCTATATATACATTGGTTAATTGGTGCTAGTTGTGCCGCCAAGTAATATCTCTTGATGTCAGGGAGTCCTATGCCGCCATCATACCATCCCCTTGTTAGTTTGTGGGTTGCTATTCGTGGTGGTTTCCCTTCCCACAACAGTTTCCTCTGTGTGCTCTCTATACTTTTAAAGTGGTCTACGTGTACTGGACCCGGGGAGTTCTGCAGTATGTACAAGAATCGTAGCAATGCCATCATCTTTCATAGTGCAGCGCGCCCCAATAAGGACAGTGGGAGGGATCTCCAATGCTGAATATCACTCTTGAGTCTTTGCAGGGGGGGCAGGAGGTTACGTTCATAATGTAGAGCTGGGTCTTTGGTAACATAGATGCCAAGGTATTTAAACCCTTCTTTCGCCTCTGCTATAACATATCCTCTGGGCAATCTAGGAAAGCCTCCCCTCAATACATAAATGACTGATCTAGACCAATTTATTTTATATCCAGAGTATTTGCCAAAATTCGTGAAAATATGCAGTGCTCTATTTATGTAGGTTCTCGGTGATGCCAGATACAATAGTATATCATCTGCATATAAGGAGATTCGATCCTCCCAGTCCTCTGCCCACCGCAGTCCCCTCATGACTGGGTCCGTCCTTATCCATAGCGCCAGGGGTTCCAGCATTAATGCAAAGAGCAGTGGGGAAAGGGGACAACCCTGTCTGGTTCCTCTTTCTAGCACGAACACCTTTGACTTTCTGTTATTAAACACTACCTGCGCCAATGGCTCATTATACAGGAGTCCCACCCAGCTGATAAAGTTAGGGCCGAAGCCCATTTTCCTCAGGACCGCAAACATGTAGGGCCATTTGATTGTATCAAACGCCATAGTTGCGTCCAGCGACATCACCACCGCATCTTCTCTGAGTGTCTCTACTCTACCCATGACGCTGTGTAAGCGCCGGAGGTTAAGTGAGGTATTCCTTGATGGCATGAAGCCGGACTCGTCTGGATACACGAGCTTCGTGATTACCCCCAGGAGACGGGTGGCCAGTAATTTGGCCAGGATCTTAGCCTCCGCGTTAATCAGTGATATCGGTCTGTATGAGGAGGATTTATCTTTGGGCCTACCACTCTTATGGATAACCACTATGGTGGCTAGTCTCTGGTCAGCTGGGAGTGTCCCCTTTTCTCGACTTTCGAGCAACATCTTGATGAGATGCAATGCTATCTTACTGGGTGCAAGCTTGTAGAGTTCAATGCGTAATCCATTGGGACCCATTGCCTTTCCAGACTGCAGTTCCTGGATTGCTCGCTCCACCTCTGTATACGTGAGCTCATCCTCCAGATTAGAGGAATCGTCTCCAGTAAGGGTGGGGAGGGACATATCCAACAAAAGGGCATTCGCCTCCTCTCCTGTGGAGGTCGTGTGGGATTTATATATGCTTTGAAAGTAATCGGCAAATCCTTGCGCTATTTCTTGTGGTTCCGTCAAGTGTAGCCCTGATTCAGTACTCCGTTCCGCTACTAATCTATTGGCCTGCTCTCTCCTCTCCAGCCACGCCAACAACTTCCCTGCTTTGTCTCCTATTTCATATATTCTACACTGTGTGACTCAATATTGCGCCCGGGCCGCCTCAGTGGCGAGGTCTCTATACTCTTTTAGTCTTTATCTCCAACATGTGCTTTGCTTCAGACTCCTCCTCTCCCCGTGCCCTCCCCTCCAGCCGGAGTATTTCCTCCTCCAACCCAGCGAGCTGGGCAGTTTTCTCTTTACGGGTTCCTGCTATCTGGGAGATTGCATGGCCCCTGATTACTGTTTTAAAGGCCTCCCATAGCGATTGTGCTGATTCTACCGACCCCTCGTTTTCCTGGAAATACAGTCCTATTTCTTTTGTCACCAAATTTTTAATTGAATAGTTTTTCAAGAACCAGGGATTTATCGGTGCTACTCTTCCTGACTGCTGCTCTCCCGTCTCCACTAGGGCCCATATTGGGGAGTGATCGGATATACCTCCCTCCAGGTGTCGCACTTCTCTAATTTGTTCCATCTGGACTGCCTGCACAATTATGTAATCTAGTCTGGCTAGAGACCGGTGGGCACCAGAATGATACGTGAATGGGGTGTCTCCGGGGTGAAGGGTATGCCATGCGTCAACCAGTCCCATAGCGTCCATAAAATCACTTATTTGTGTTCTTGAGGGTGCGACCTCCTTTGGTGAATGACAATCCAGTCGTCCCGAGACTATTGAATTAAAGTCCCCCCCCAATAATAGTGTTCCTATGGGGAGTGTGAGTAATAGGTCCCCTAGATCTTTAGAAGCTGACACCTGTAGGCCTGGGGGTATGTATAAGGATATGAATATTAGTATCTTACCCTCCCATGTACCCGAGATTGCGTTATATCTACCCTGTTTATCTGTCCATGTATGTTCAATCGACATTGGAAAGTTCCTCCTGATCATTATGCCCTCTCCTCTAGATCCGGTTGTAAATGCCGAGTGTGCCACTAATTTGTAACCTCATCTGGTGAGGGCCCCACATGCGTTTCCCATCAGGTGTGTCTCCGGGAGGAGAACCACATCCGGTGAATCTCTCTTTATGAATTGTAGCACTATCCCCCTCTTTAGCTTATCCCCCAGGCCATTCACATTCCACGACAGTAGCCTAATGGTTCTTTTCCCTATCGGACTCATCTTACTCAATACCTGTGTTACTTAGCTTGTTGGGAGGTTCTATATGTGTAGGTCTTCTCACATTCGCGGCCGAGACATAAAGGTAGTCTATGAATACCATTCCTAGACGTGTCCCATTGGAATTGTCAGTTGCTCTTGTCCACGATGTATTAATGTCATCTAACCTATTAAATAAAACTAAATGTAACCCCAACAAAGTTGCATGTTTTTGAAGATTTGAGGTGGACAGGGTTGCTTGCTTTGACAAGATCCTGAAATGTAGTCGGTGATATTTCTATAAAGGAGTGTAGAGGCTGTGATTGTTTTTCCATTGTCGGCTTTGTTAGAAATGGGTTGTGGCTGTTGTTTTTCGTTGTTTAAATAAAAATCCAACAGGTTTGCTTTAGTTGTATATTGATTTTCCAGTTTGTTACAAAAATCTTAGAAATGTGGTACATAGCTTCTGTGCATTTTGGCTTACAGAATTCTGTTAGTTTTTTTTATAGAATTCTTTATTAGCACACTTTGCATTATGGATTTGGTTGGAATAGTATAGTTTTTTTTTGCCTCTTTGATTGTAGATTTGTATATTTTGTTGTATCTGTGTAGGCATATCTTGTCTTGACAGTTGTTTGTTTTGAGCCAGTCGCGCTGAAGTTGAGCAATTTGTTTTTTTATTATCCGTTTTAACTTTGGATTCATCCAAGGGGCATGCTTTCTTTTGTTATACGTAGATGTTTTCAGCGGAATTAGGAGATCAAAACCTATCTGGAGCCATTCATAGGGTGTTTGTACAGAACTGATTGTGACCAGATCTGTGTTTGAGGTAAGCAGGTTTTCTAGTTGCTCCAAATTTAGCTTGTTCTAAGGTCAATATTAGTGGAGAGGAAGATGATTTTAGTCTGGGTGAGTTTTAGTGTCTTGTGTTGGAAGGCAACAAGGTAGTGATCTGACCGGGTGATTTGAGTAATTGTTTGGAGCGAGACTAGGTCGGGGTTGGTGAAAATGATATCTGTGTGTCCAGCGATGTGTGTGGGATTGTGAACCACCTGTTGTAGGTTGTGTGTGCCTAGACCAGAGAGGATGGTTCTGGGGTGTGGCATATTAAGGTTTGTGAGACCATATGTTGAGGTCACCTAGGGTGCGTATGTTTGAATATATTGTAAAAACTGTAGAAATTGTATCTGGCTATATATCTAGGACTGTTCCATTGCTACAAGGTGGTCTGTAGAGAACGTGAAAGTAACATGAAAAAGTTGGGAAAGGGTTGGATCTGACAAGGTGGGTCTCACAATCTTGTAAAGAAGCATCCTCTGCTTTTGGTAAGATTTTTTTTTCTTCTTCTTTAAGCTGCCTCCTTTTTTGCCTATGCGATTTTTGTGTTATAGCTTGATATCTTGGAGGAAGAGCTTCATGCAATACTAGTGCCATATCCTCACCCAGCCATGATTGTTATGAAAAGTAGATCAGGTTCTGTGTTTTTCAATAGGTCAAATGTATGGTTCTTGTTTTTTTGATCTGGAACAAGCATTTTATTAGGTAGTGCATAGAATTTTTGTAGGAGGTGGTGTGAGTCTGTGCTGCAGGAGAGTGAGTAATATCCTTTGAAGTTTGGGTGGTGTGCTCTGGATAGTGGTGTTAACTGTTGGAGGACCAATGAAGTGTTTTGTTTTTCAAAATCTTCCTCCAACTTAGAAGAAATGTTTTGGGGGGTACCTGGGGGGGTTAGTTGTGTGGGTGGTGGCGTGAGTGCTTGAAATTAAGAGGTTAGGCTGTGGAGTTGTATGTGAAAAGTAGGTTTGTTTTGCAATAGACGGGGAGATTCGAGGTTGTGGAGTTCCTTTTTTTTCTGTATGTTGAAGGTGTATGGGAGAGGGGTGGTGGTGGGGCATGAGGGCCATGTGATATGGCTCTGAATTGAACAATGGATAATAGACGTGTGAGCCAGTGTTTATTTGCTTGTGAATAGGGTGAGGGGTGTATTTGTTGCACAGGGAGTGTAAGGTAGAGATGGCTTTAAAGTGGTGTTAATTTTGCTGGTGTTCAGAGAAGATTGGATGTATGTAGTTATGATGGGATGGTGGGGAGTTTTTGAATGTGAGATTTTGTTTAGGTGGATTTTGGATGTGTGTGTTTTTTTTCCGGTGTATTGTGTGTTGTGTTAGTGACTTGAGGTGTATAATTTGTGTTTGTGGGATTGATGAGTTGACTATGTTGTAGGGGGTGGGGATAGTGTTTGAGAGTAGAGTGTGTGTGTGTGTGTATGTGTGGTGTGAGAGTGGAACAAATAATGTTTTGAGAGACGGTTATAGGCTGGAAAGGGGATGGGTTAATGTGGTATGATATATGGTTGAAGAAAGGGTTTGTATGGGTTGCGAGGACAATGCTAGGGGAAAGAAGAGGGTAGTGAAAATGTTTTGTATTGAACAGATCGGATTTTGTGAGATTGTGTATGTGTTTTGTTTTATTGGTATGTAAGCTAAATGTGTATTTTCCTGTGTTGTAGTACAGAGTTATGGTTTATGGATGAGTGTGTGACTGGAGGGGTACAAGGGTATGTTGGAATGAGTTGAACATCCAGATATAGTTTGAGGAGTGGATGAAAGGTTGAGTCATTTTGTTTGTTGGTTGAGATTGGTATGTGTTTGTTTTGTTTTCGTGTTCATGGCTGTGTTTTGGAATTCCTTGTAGATTGTGAAATGAGCAGCATCTCTGGCCCTTGGCCCTAACCGGTCCGAACAGGCCCAAACAGGTGTCGCCCTTGTCCTCTCTGACTGGAGCCTTGATGCCCAGGCTGAGACACAATGTACAGATGTAGAAATAAAAATAGTTGTTCTTGCGCAAACATTTAAAAAAAATAATGTTTCTCAGTTTATAAGAAATCTAGCTGTTAAAATGGCATAGTTGTTTTTGCCAAAATTAAATTTGATAATGTGACAACATTGGTACTACGCATAAATTTTCTTTGATTTACTAATGGCAGATTGTTTGCTATACAAGTGCTCATGAAAAATAAGACAGAAGGATGTCTATTACTGCCACGAGGTGTGACAGTCACAAGGGTGTGCCCACAAAAGATTTTGATGCAAGCTTTACAAAATTTGGGATTTTCTGCTCCTTCAGCTAAGTACGAACGTTGATACATTTTCTAAATGTTGGTATTCCAGCCCCCCTGGCACTAAAGACTCAGTCAGTGTGCCAACCCGAATCAGAACAAGCATTTGCAATGCAATCGGTCTCGCCTTTGGGACCTTGTATGCATTTAGCTATGCAGCACATTAGCCTGTGTGCTGAAACATCTACTGTTCTTTAACATGGAGGGAAAATAAGCACCAAACTGCGTGATTTGCATGGAGTTCCAAAACTTTCTCCACCCCCTGCTCGTACACGGACTCGGTTGAGCCTTACACAGAGCATCACACAAACAAGCAACACAGTAGCCCAATTACTAGCCCGAGTACACACACAGCCAGTAGCACTTCCCTTGCCACTCCTCCTCAACTAAACGCCTACACCAACGTAAAGAAAACACAATACGCCACCTGATACGTCCCTCAAGCCTTTTCCTACCAATCAAATGGCACACTTAGGAGGACCCACAAAGCTCCCACTTGCTGCTCTCTTCTTGTTCCTCCAGCTCACTGAAGACCAGCATCCCTGTCGTGCCCTTTCTTTTCACATAAGGAAACTTTCAACTAGCAGAGGTCCTCCACTCGCACTAATCCATCTCATGTTTCCTCTGCTTGTCACAATGAAGTTTCAAGTTTATTTTTTTTATTGATTTTGACATACCCCGCGGTCTACAATCAGCATATTAAAAAGATTGGTAATCAAAATACATAAAATGTTCCTTATCATTCATGAGTCCAAATAATATTACATCCATTCAATAAACAGGTGAAAAACATTTTTAAATGTGCACACTACAAAACACACATTTATTTGCGTTTTCAAGTTATTATTTGCATTCGACGTTTTCGTCTGCATGCATTTGTATCTCTCCATAAACCATTATTTGGAGTCTGTCCCTCTGTGTCATAGTTCAACCTCCAAACAGAAGAGAGGTTTGGGGCAGCAAAATGGTATGGGTGGCCGCCAGAGAGGAATAGGTGGACAGCATAGAGAGATGGGTAGACTTGAAGAGAGGTTTAGGGCAGTAGAGTGGAATGGGTGAATGCCAGAGAGGAACTGGTGGATGTTTTAAAGATATGGGTGGAAAGTAGAGAGGTTTGAAGACAGCAGAGAGGAAAGGATGGACAGTAGAGAGAGGTGAATGGACTATAGGGTAGGATAGGTGGACAGTAGGAATGGATGAGCTGACTGTACAGGGGTAGGTGGACAACAGAGAAGAATAGGTGGACAGTATAGAGAGATGGGTAGATGGAAGTGAAATGTGGGGAAAGCAAGAGGGATGCGTGGACAGTAGGGAGAGGTAGATGGACTTTAGCAATGGGTGGGCTAGCTGTACAGAGGGACGGGTGGAAAATAGGAATAGAGAGGTGGGTATGCCGAGCAGAGGTTGGGGAAACGTAGAGTGTGATGGGTTGACAGTGACGGTAGGTGAACAGTAGAGGGGGTGGTGGAGGGGGGAGTAGAGTTGATGTGGCTTTCGAGATTAAAGGTGAGATAAACCGCTAGTCATGAATCGAGGGAATGACATCCGGGACCATGGGGAGATAAGCAAAGAGAGTGGGCCAGAGGCAGGCTAGGGGCAAGAGACAGCAGCAATTAGTATGTAAAGAGAGAGTCATTAGGGCAGAGAGATATAAACAGAAGGGAAAGAGAAAAGTGTGGGGGGAGCAGATGGAGGAAGAGTGACAGATATGTTGAACGATAAAGGGTACCAGCAGAGGAGACAGAGAGCAGATGACGGGCGCCAAAGGAAGAGCAACAGCAGGACAGGGGGCGAATTAACAGAGAGGATGGGTCAAGAAGCAGCAAAGGGAGGGTGCAAGAAACAGCAGAGCTAGACGGCGCGGAGGGATGGGGGGGAAACTACAGTAACAGGGAAGATATAGGAACAGCAGGGAAGACAAGGTCACGGAATTTTCAGAGGTTAGGGAAACAGCAGACGGAGAGTTGGGAGGAAAAAGTAGAGAGAAAGTGAGCGAAGATGTGGCGTAATGGCAGAGAGGCTGCTTTTGGAACTGGTGCTCATGTAAAGCGCTCCAATACCTTTGGGTTGACTTTGCGCTATATAAAACCGGCAAAAAAAACATACGGGTGCGGACTAGAGGGAAAGACAGAGAAACAGCAGTGGGGGGGGGGAGCAAAAGGAGAGGCAAATGGGGAGGGGCAGAAACAGCTGGGGGGAGAGCAACGGAAAGGACAGAGAAAAACAAGAGTGACTGATGCAGTGAGGTAATAGCGGAGGAGAGCAACCGTATAGGACGAGATAAACCAGCAGTGAAAGAGACGCAGTGTGAGAGGGTGAAGCTGCAGGCGAAGAGAAACCCGGGGAGTGGTAGAAAAGAGAATGCAAAAGCTGACGCAGTAGCCGGAGCTAAAGGCAGAACAGTGGGGGAAGAAACGTAAGAGAAGAGTTAAACAAGCGCGCATGCCTCGCGCTGCAAGTTTAAAAAAATAAAATTAAAAAAGGAGGCACGTCTGGCGAGTGGTGTGCGCGCACCATGACCGAGAGAGAAAGCCAGATGGCGCCTCTGCTCGTAATTGTGCGCGTAACCGCACGCTCTAGACCACACAAAAAGCTGTGGTCGGCTTTTTAAAGCCCACACACTAAATGTCTCGCCACAGAGCAGCGCATGCGCTGGCTCAGGCGAGACCTAAAAACTGTTGTTCTGCATCCACTACACAACCCACCGAACAATATCTGAGCTAGATGTGTTTAGGAAGCACTGAGTTACATGAAATGTGACGGGGACAATTAGTGGAATCTCAAACCCTCTTTCATAGGGAATAACTTATTCAAACAAGCATTGGCCAAACCAATAATCGCACCTATGAAAAAGCCTGTTGGCTTTGCTAGTGTCTTTTAGCCATGTGATATAGCACCGGGGCTGTGCAGCTTGACTTTAAGTAAAGTTAGAAAAAAAGCACTATGATACGGCCAACGCTGGCTGCGTCAATGCCTTTTTTCCCTGTCGGCTGGGGACAGGGCAAAACAAATAACGGCGGTAAGCGGGGGTAAAAACAACACTTGCAAGGGGGGGGATCGGTGGTAGCAGGAAGATGAACAACGGAGGATGGGAGCAAAAGCAAGACACACAGGGGTGGGAGGGCTAAATCAAATAGCAACATGGACACCAGGGGTTGGGATGGAAAAAAGAAACACGGATAACAGTGGCAATAAACAACAGGCAAGCAACGACAGGGAAATAAGGGGAAAAACTCAATCCCAGTTTATCAGCAGCAAAATGACACTAATAAAAGACAATATTTACGTGATCTCGAGGAAAGAAGAGCAAGTGAAGCCGGCAGGCGCTGCCCAATTAAGAGGCAGAAAATAAGATTGACAATAAACCCAACGTATGGTAAATAACGGTCGGGCTCCAAGCCCCTTGTATATGATATCTCTCGCAAGTGAGAGTGCACGCAGTGCATGCAAGATTTAATTACACTAGAACACATTCTAAATACGTATTTTAAAACTAAACCAGCAAAAACAATATGAATTGTAACCACAATGATGACAGATAATATGGCAGTAGCAACGGTTACCTGAAGCATGAATAATAGATGACACTTCATCATGATTGCTGTTATTAATAGCTAGCAATCCTACACTCTTTCTGCTCCTTCGAAGCACTGGTTTAATTCCACAGCTCTAGCAAAGCAGAAAATAGAACTTGTTCTGAGTTTCAGAGATGGTGCAGACCTGCATATCTGTTTGAACAATGAGGTTCTGTGTTAAAGGAGATAGCAAGGCCTGTTATTCTCGTCTCAGAAGGCTGGCTTTACTGATCACTCATCGCATGAAGGCGAAGTGCCTCCTGTTCTGGTGGCCTTCATTTGGATCTGGAGAGATGGTGTACAACCTATCCCAGTGTCGCCTGGTGTGAAGACTCCTCTGTGCTCAGCTTTTATAACCTAATCTCCTTGAGGCTAAAAACCCTTATTGGCTTGATTATCACTCTACAACCAAAATAATATAACCAACAGTGCTCGATAGGAATCATGTATCCCCGTTCTGCATAATTGTTTAGCACATGTAACTCAGGCAAGGGAATGCCCAGGATAGAAATAGCAGGATATTCATGACATGCTTTCCACTGTCCCATTCTGGGAGTATCTCAAAGCTTTCTTTTGTGGGTCCCAAAGTCTGGCCTTCTCTGGTTAATCTCTTTCCCACTAACTTGCTTCTCTAGTGGCAAGAAACCCCAAGTGTGGATGGGATTGGACTAAACACAGATCCATTATTACAGCGCATTTTCTGCTGCGTACTTTAAAATAGATAGTACTCAAATAAAGACTAATTTATTTGCTTACTCTTTAAGAACAATGAACTGTAACTCCTGGGAGCCGTGAAGTATCGAAACCTGAGAATGATTTATAATGATTGTTTGCGAGACATCACTTTTCAGACTGAGATGTGTTTACCTTATTATATCCAAAGTGCGCTGAGTGTCTACTGTAGAAATCTGCCCGTATTCACCATCTTAAATAATCATATCCTGCTAGGGGAGGTTGTTCCCCTCCGTTCTTGCGTGGTCATTAAAGTAACTGCCTTTGGGTTGGGTACACCTGCCACCTGTTATTTATGTTTCTGCTGTTGAGGTTGATGTGCGCTGGTTGTGCAAACCTTCAGTGATGACTTCAGTAGACGATCATTATTCACAAACAGCAATGCAAAGTTTCTTTGAAACTGAATGACTCACTTCAAGGTAAGAACAGTACAAGACGTTGCAAGTCACAACTGCACACTCTGTGTAGCTCAGATTTAACAGCGAAGTGGCAAATGCATTGTTTTGTTGTGATTTTTTTGTTGATTGCCAAGGTCTGGTAGGTGTGCCCTCGAGCAAGCGAGCAGTGCCCTGCTCCAATGTCGACTATGAATTCAGACAGTTCCATTAAACTAGTTACCCTTATAACAAACGTAAGGGGAACACCACGGGCGGCCCTCGCGGGGCACCACCTGCAGCCTGTGCAGCACTTCTTTGTGAGGCAGGGAGAGGATACGGTGTTATCAGAGCTGGAGTAGGGGAACCAGCTGCGAGTCTCGGCGTTGGCTCAACATCCTGTGATTCTTGGCAATCACTTAATCTCTTCGTGCCTAAAAAAAAATTACATTAAAATGACCTTGTGTGATGTAAGTGATGCTCGTGTAAAGGCTCCAATACCTGGGGGTCGAATTTGAGCTATAAAAAAGTGCAAAAATAAAACCACACATGGCTAACTTGCTCATGCTCGCATTGTTCTGAGAAATAGGTCCTATTAGCAAGCTGGATTTCCAAGGAGTGTTAATATTTGCCCATTAGCAGAAGATGCTGACATTTGCATTTAGTACCTCCCTTGCCGAATTCAGAAGTGTCCTCGAGACCTGGCTGTTTGAGTATAGCCCAACCCCACGCAGCGCCTGGATAGTGGATACCCTCAGGGTGAGTAGCGCACTGAACAAATACCAATTGCATTTGAAAGGCTATCTCTGCCCTCTCACCTACTCTGCTGTTTAACCCTGGTTTGTCTACAAGAAAAAATAAGGAAGACAGCCAGGAACTAAACTCTATTGTCATGTCACATCTCTGCGCTTTGGCACTATGACATAGGATACCATTATCTATTTTTGTGTTTTTGTGCGTATTTTTTAGCCAACAGCATGTTGACATTTTTCTTTTAATAGTTGTATTATGACATAGGAGTTAGGAAACCATCATATACTTGTTTTTTTTCTTTCAACCAACAGTATGATAACGTTTTTCTTTTAACAGATTCATTATGGGCTCAAAAGCCCAGCTTTCAAAGTCATGTTGGCTAAAATGCCTAAATTGGCTGGAGGTGTTACAAATGACATGGAACCACATGGCAGCTATCTATAAAAAAAAATGCAAAGTCACTTGCTCCATTTCAAAAACTGCTTATTTTACTTGTAAAATCAAAAGTAAACTATCCTCACACTTTCGCTGACATTATGCATTGAAGCAAGCATTGACAATGTGGATCTTTTTTTCCTTATTTCAAGTGTAAAGTGTTATACCGAGCTTCACAATACGATAAAGGTACAACATGAACAGCCAGAACACACAACCTTCCCTAACACAAATAATAAGTTAAGGACAGGTGTCCGCAGCAGAAAGAACATCACACAATTCTCTCACACATACAGGATAGGTACAACACAGGTAGCTACGCACTAAAGAGTGAGTGTGAGGCATTAAAGAAGGAACTTTTATAATTTTTCGTATACAGTTATAAACATACAGGAAGTACAAAACTCTTGCAAGAAATAGCCAAACCTATTCTAGAATTACCATACATTCATGTACTCCTAGAGGATGATGAATGCTCATTTACCTAATGTGGTATGCTTTATCAGTGGGTTCCATGTCTTGCACTGGGAAGTATTCAAGAGTACTAGTGTCCACTGGTTGTACAGTCTCCCTAGTTCTGGGTTGCCTAGTTTGGGTGAGGTTATGTCACTTATGTCAACATTTATGTACTCCATTAGTTAAACTATTAGACCTATATTAAAACTTCATGTGGATGACCTAAACATGTTTTTTACTGGGATCTCCCTACCACATGATTAAAACAGGAGGGCAGAGCAACATACTGTACTCCTGCCATCAACATGTTTTGGGCTCATGCGTATTCCTCAGGAATACAGGTATCTGACATCAAATGTTGTGAAACAATCCCTGCTTCATAGGGTATGTTCACCAGCCTCAGAAGAGGAAGGGGCAATGGGGCCGGCCCTGCAACAGGATATTGGTGAGGTTGTCAGTACAGAGCATTTTGCCGAGGGCGACTCATTGTTATCGCAGGCTGCACTATGAAATAGACCGTGCCCATGCTGCCAAGCCACGCTCCCAACTAAATGGTTATGGGTAATAGGATTGCATAGGCCTTGAGATCACGAACTATACGCCCAGCATCAAACCATCTCCAGTTTTGCTGCAAGCACGAGGAGGGTAGTGGTAGGGAGGCGTTGACTGCTTGATCCCATAATTCTCCGCAGCCCCATCTGTGTTGCATCCTGTCTGGAAAAGCAGTGCTGTGGAGAATAGCCATAGGCTCAGCCTGGACCTCCAGCTCTTCTGAAAATGTTAGCGACTGCCACTTTATTTATAACTGGGGTACAAACATTTATGGAAAAAAGTGTATTTTGTATTGTTTCACTCTAGCGCCTTAGATCATATCATTGCTCTGAGTGGCCTTTCTGCTGTGACAATTGTATTAATGACGTTGTCGTGGTTACTCCTATTTAGGCCTTTTATTTTTATACATGAAGCAACATTATGGGCTATAATAAACCATACACGAGAGGTTGTTGTACAGTGTGCATCCCAAACTATTTTAAGGTGCTCTCAAACGTGGTGATCATGGAAAAGGAGGCCCCAGTGGAGAACAGTAATTGCTTAGGGTCACACAATATGGTCAAGCTTGAAATCTGGGATTGAAACCAGTTTACTGGTTATACGTTATGCAATTCAGATCCTGGATGGATATCACATTCTTTCGCCTATCAGCCCTGATAAATTTTATTAGTGACCTAAGAGGCAAGTCAATTGTCTTATGCCTACGATATAAGGCCTTTACTGTTGTCATAGATGTAGCAACATTATGATCTATTAAACAAAATACAAGAGAGGATTTTGCACATCCTGAACTCAATTATTTCAAGTCAGCTTAAGTGTAGTGATCACTGAAAATGAAGCACGGGAAGAAAAGTAATGGCCCAAGTGTCACAGTTTGGTGAAGTTGGGAATCTGTGATCGAAACCAGCCTCTCTGGGTCAGTGCCCTCAACTAGTTTTGCCCTTGCTCAAATAAAAGCGTCTTATTAGCCTGGGCATGTTGTGCAAGGGCATTCAAATTATCGTTTTTTTTTTTGTTGGTCAAATTCTAGGTTTACTAACAACATCTTGGGGACATTCGGAAAGCTTCCCTTGGAATGCATTCCACCCATTGCTTACCATTGGCTTTGTGATTCACATTTGCTTGCTTTCTATTTGCAGGCTTTATTTGTTTTAGGCTGTCCAGCTTGAGTTTGCCATTTCCCTTGCCCAGATCCTATTTACTGTATTCTTCCACTGGGGTGTGGAATTTAATAAAATATCTACTTGTCCATGGGGCAGGTTGCTTCATAAATCTACTTGTCCTGTAACAAAATCCACTTGTCCCTTTGGTGCCATGTAGTGCGGCGACACATTATGGCAGCAGTCTCATTATATAAGAGCTCTGATATAGCCTCTCTGATTATGCCAGGTCTCATACCATAATAGTGTTTGAATACTTGCGTTCCCTTTATGTTGCCACGTTTCCGCAGATCTACATACTGGGGCTGAAGGTAGTGGTAAGCAATAGTTCCAGGGTTCGAATGCCCTTTTGAGTCTGTGCAAACCTACTAACTTGCATGTTTTAGGGCTTTTCAACAACTCTTCTGTAATCTTTTCCCATACTGAGAAATGTTGGAAATTTACTCGTGACAATGGCAGAAGTAAACCTTCTTCCAGATTTGGGGGGAAAAAGTGGTTGGAGGGAAAGTGAACTTGCAAACACTCAGATTTTGGCATGAGCAAATCTACACATGCATATTTGTTAATGCTAAAATGCAGTTCACAAATAATTTCTAGGAGTACTATTTCTTGTCCTACTTCTGTAAATTCTTGGGAATTCACAAAAGCAGTATAGCTGCACTTAATGCAAGGACATATACCATGGGTGCACTTTTGAGACTTACTTTAATAATTGGGCCCCCTAATTTGGTCTGTATCGGCTGTCTTCACTGTGAGTGACAGCATTCTGCTCTTTCACAAGGAGCATATTGGCACACAAAGTAGTTTTGTTCAGTGCCAGTAACTAGTGTGGCAGTGTGTGCTTTTTGAGACCAAAAA
This sequence comes from Calotriton arnoldi, assembly GCA_963921515.1. NCBI lineage: Eukaryota > Metazoa > Chordata > Amphibia > Caudata > Salamandridae > Calotriton > Calotriton arnoldi. The sequence continues at coordinate 3,760,662 of CAWUFW010000140.1, forward strand.
CAATTTTTGCTTTTGCCACTGTTTGTTATAATGGTGAGGGCCTGGCAGCTCCCACACCAATATTGTTTTACAAAAACCATGCCAAAACAAGTCACACATTGACAAAACTAAAAAGCTGACCAATAATTTCTGACCTGATTTGCCAATGCTTGCTTTTTTTTGTTTCCCATAATCTTATTAAAACTGGTTACACTGATTTTCCATTATGATTATTTTTGGGAAATACTAGCATGCATCAACTCGCGTTACTAAATTATGCTGCCAATAAATGGTACCTGAAATTTTACAGTAGTTTAGCTAAATGTTTTTTTTCCTGCTTTAATTTTTTTATGAACACTTTATTTTGATAAACAAAGAATCATCTATCTTGCTTTCAAGTTTCTGCAAATATTTTCATCAAATTGGAGAGCATTCTGGGAGCATTATACATAGCCTCATACTGCTAAACTTCGAAAACGTGTGGACACATTTTTATACTGGAACCACTGTCAGTAGTGCAGTCAGAGCTTACAACATTTAATTAGAGCGCTCCCCCTAATAATAAAGGCTTTCAATTAATGAACCATAAATACAAATTTGAACTGCATTAACATATGGACAAAGATATTACCTTAACTGCAGACAGTGCCCTTCCCTGATCCATAATGTGGTACTGCAAACTGGCAGCCAAAGGGTTTGTGCTGCATGGGGTTTGGCTTACTTGTCCCAAGGACAAAATACACATAAACTTGTTCCCCTTGACCCCAAACAATATGTCCTGGGCGTCGGGCTATAGGAATTTCACATCCCTGCTTCCACCAGTACTGGATTTCTTTAAACGGGCCTTTAAATCTTGTTCTTATCTTGTCATATTTGCTGTGCATTCAAAGACACAGGGCAAATGTCAGGCTCTCTTCCAGGGAGCTTGGTGTTTTCTTTCCTTTCTCTAACTTCTAAGTCAAAGGATTTTTGTGACAATCATGTTCGCTACTCGAGGTGTGTTGTACAATGTTTTTTTTTCCTAGCACAAAACAAAATTTAAATGTGTGTAAATGAACTGTGCAGATATTTTAGAATATGGAAAGCAGAAATGAAGTACATTTCTAGATAATTCTGAAGTGTGGTGGAAACAAATATTTTAATATTATCAAAACAAATCAATACACTAGGTGATGACATCTCCACACATTATAGTTTGTGGGCTGTATACCTTTATCAGTAAAATTACATGTCTGTGCAAATGTAATGGTCATTTCAATTGAAGATGCGTTGTCTGTAATGGCAGTGCACTACTACACTATGGATATTCCACTTTACCCCACCCTACTCTGCACCAGTCCTTCCCGCTGCGCTCTACTCTGCACCACTCCACACTACTCCACTCCACACGGTCACTGCACTCTACTCTGCTCCACTTCACTCTATTCCACTCCACTCTGCACCACTTCACTAGACTCCTCTCTGCTCTACGCCAATGCGCTCTACCCCACACTACTCTACGCCACTGCACTCTTCGCCACTCAACGCCAATCCACTCTAAGCTACTTTGATCTACTCTGCACTACTGCACTCTGACACTGCATTCTACGCCATTTCACTTTACTCTGAAACAATCTACTCTACGCCACTCTATTCAACTCTGTGCCTTTCCACTCTACACCACTGCACTCTATGCCTCTGCACTCTATACAACTTTACTCAAAACCAATGTACTCTACACCCCTGCACTGACAGTCTACTGTGTTCCACTGCACTGTACTCTGCTATGCTCTACTCTGCTACTCTATGCCACTACACTCTACGCCAGTCTACTCCACACCATTGCACTTTGTCATCGAACTCTGCACCACACTAATGCACTGTACAACACTACTCTGCGCCACTGAACTCTGCGCCACTGAACTCTGCGCCACTGCACTGTATGCCACTGCACTCTACTCCGCACCACTCTACTCTAATCTACCGTGCACTATGCACTCTGACACTGCACTCTACGCCACTTAATTCTATGCCTCTCTACTCTGCACCACTCTACTCAATACCAGTTCTCTACATTACTATGCTCCACTGCCCTCTTCACCACTGTACTCTGCACCGCTCTACTCTGCACCACTCTACTCTACGCTTATGCACTCTATGCAAATGCACTCTGACACTCTACTCTGCAAGACTGCACTCTCCACCACTGAACTAAATGTCACTACTCTGCACCACTGCCCTCTACTCTGTAACACTCAACTCTGCACCACTCTACTGCATTCTAAGCCAATGCCCTCTATGCCAATACAATCTTCGCCTCTCTACTCTGCACCACTATAATTTATACTGCACTACTGCACTCCACGCCACTGCACTCCACACCACTGCACTCCACGCCACTGCACTCTCCGGCACTCTGCTCCACTCTGTGCCACTCCACTCTACACCATTGCACTCTATGCCACTGCAGTCTACTCTACGTCACTGCTCTCTACGGCAATGGACTCCACACCACTTTACTCAAAACCAATGCACTCTACACCAATCTACTCTGCACCACTTTACTTTATGCCGCTTCACTCTAGTCCCCTCTATGACACTACACGATATTCCACTCTGATGCTCTACTCCATTAAACTCTACTCTGACCCTGTACTCTATGCCACTCCACTCTACAACACTCTATTCCATTCTGTGCTACTACTCCACTCTACGACGCTCTATGCAACTATCGCCCTGTTCCCCACTCCATGCCACCTTACTCCATTCTTTTTGCCTGAGCTATTGACTTTACTCCACTCTACGACACACTACTCCAGGGCTTCACTTTATGGCACTCCACTCCACTCTTTGTCACTCGACTTTGCCACTCAACTCTACGACTCTGCTCTGTGCCATTCCACTCTCCTACACTACTACACTTCTCCACTCTACGACAATTAACTCCACTCTACAACACTCTGCTCCACTCTACACAACACCCTCTCCGTCATGCTACTCCACTCTGCCACTCCCCAACACTCTGCCTCTACACTCTACTCCACTCTATGCCCTTCCACTCTGACACTCTACTCCCTCCACAACACTCTACACCACTCTTTGCCACTCCATGAATCTCTACGCCTCTCCATAACACTCCACTTTACAACACTCCACTCTCCTATGCTCCACTACCCTTTAGCCACGCTGAACAGCAGCCAAGCTGGTGTACAACATGGTTGAAACATATTGGCAAAGCCAATAACTCTTGCATAGGCAAGACCTATTGACTCTGCCAATGCTTGTTTTATAAGCTAAGGCAACAGAAATGGAAATGCCTCTCTTCACAGAACAGCTATAGCTTGGGCAGAAACAGTGCAAGCATCCCTCCTTCAGAGGGCAGGCAGCGCTAGGGAAGAAAGCACCTGCACTAGCAGGTATACCAAACGGGCATCAGTTGTGCAAGCTCTAGTTACTTCTGGAATAGGGACAGTATGGCAATAGCAAAGCAAGTTCCCTCGCTCACAGAAGACAATAAGTGCAATCTTCCATTCCCTCAGAACCGATCCTGCATCACGGAGTTCTTTCATCGCTCAAAGAACATGAACAGTTAAGGTATGAGTGACATGGAGGTTACAGACCGATAACTGCAATGGGTGCTTAAGTCACTGAGATGAATGTATAGGTGGATGAGTAAATGAATGTGCAAGTTGCGACACCGTTCTTACTGAGGGGATATTTCATGTCCGCACCCTGGAAATCCTGGTGCTGTCACTTTGAGACCTGTTTTCATTGAGTCTTTGTTTTTCTACATATTCCGGCATTGCAGTAACCTAGTAGGTCATTGTTATTTGGAACACCCTCGCCACAGCCTATGTAACTATACTGTACACAGGTGTCAATCTCTCCAAATAGGTTTTGAATGACCGTGCATCAGACTGCGTGTAATCCCAGCCTTGGTGCTGCACCTCTTCAAAATGTTGAGGGCCGCCTGTGGGTAACACTTGGATGTTTTACATATATACTTTTACTAGCTTATACCCCTGCATTGAATATTGGACCAGTCCCACACGGTTCCAGCTATACATTGCTCCCCCACTGGGGGTTGGCCAGCACAGCTGCAAACTGCCACATGTGATAGTTGCCCTTTGTGTGCCAAGGCGCGCATAGATGGGTTCCTGAAGCTAACTGAGCTCCGCTATAGGCTCGAATTGTTGGGAGGTTGTGACCTCCGGGCAAGTTGTAAAGAACCAACCTACGCCCTCAAAACCTTTTGTCAACAGCAGCATGTTCTTTCTTGGTGCTGACAAACACTCGTCTCGGCACTCGGAAGTATGGTTTAGTCGTGTTCCTGTGCTTGCGAGGCTGAACGCCTGGCATGCCTTGGGACCACCCTGTTATTGGTGACGTTCACTTTTCAGGCTATTGTAAAGTCTATGGTTACTAGAGTCGTACTCAGTCCAATTGGGAATTGGTGAAAGAAAGGGACAGTTTGCAGTGATAGAAAAGATGAATGTAGGAGAAATAATTTTGAGGCACGAATCGTGCACTAAAAATGTATTTTTGCGAGAAAATAGAAACAAAAGAAATTACAAATAGGTTTTAAGAATTGCCTTGTTTATGTCCTTATTTAAACATACAAATGCGTTTTTAGTTCATTACGGGTAGCTGATGCCATGCTTTCGAGGGCAAACTTGTGAAGGTCTTTTTCCTCATGTGTTTTTTTTTTTTTTTTAAATTACGGAACAATTAAGCTGACTCACGAAGCAGGACAGCAGAGTCCGTGTGGGAGCGTGCTCCCTAATATAGGGCAGGGGCACCGATGCAATTTATCGTTTATGGGCCAAACATAAGACTTTGAAAAGTATTCTCCATTTCACAGGTAGCCAGTGCTTTCTACTCGTGGCCTCAGTGATGTCATAAAAATGTGTGCAGTCCACGAGAAGTTTTGCAGACGAACCCAGGTAGCAAGTATTGATACAGTCAAACCTGGAGAGGATGGATGCTGCCACTACCATGGCACGAAATTCATGCAGGATGGTTGAGACTTTTCCCAAGAAGTTTCAACTGATAGGGACATGCAAATACTACAGAACTGATATGTGTTTCAAGAGAGTCAATTGTCAAATGTAAAGCCTGGCTTTTTCATAACGCTAAGAGGGGTGGGTAGGTGAATAAATACCCAAGCTTGGCAAGAAACTATCACCCTAAAGACAGTCGGGACCACAGATCATAAACTCTATTTTTTTTTAGCATTTAATTTCAGCATGTTCTTGCTGATCCCGGATTGAATAGCAGAAAGGTATGGTTTAAAAAATCGTATCTCTTCTTTAGAGCGGTTGAAGCAGAAAATTAGGTAAGTATCAGAGGCATATGACGTACGGTCCACGCCAAAGGAGCAGGTTGCTTTACAGGCAACCATGTTTTTTTGTGGTGAGCACTTTGGCATCACTTTATAAACAGAATGGCATTGGGCTTTCCAAGGTGACTGGGACTCCCAGTAATTATCAGCTTATGTAAGTTGGCCTCTATTGTAGCCCCTTCCCAACCGGGGTACCCACCAATAAACACTCCACACACATGTACTTTGTATTGCACATCTTTATTCTGCTGTGAATAAGTGCGAACTTAACATTCTAAAACAAGCTTTCATGACTTCGCGCTCTGACACCTAGGTCACAGCTGTATGGAGTCCATTAGGAGCCACAAGGGTTCCATTCTAAAATATCGCAAGACACTACATCTCCCCCTCTTTTAAATTAAAAAAATTTAAATTTTTCACAAATACATCAAATATATATATATATATATATATATATATATATATATATATATATATATATATATTTACATACAATCGCATTTCTTCAATCAACTTTCTTGGCACTTTAATTACTCGCCCTGATCTGGAAGCTGTCAACTTCACTGTCAGATCTTCGAAGACAGTGAAGTAGTAACAGCAGTCGCTGTGTTCTCAGGTCCAGTCATTCATTCACCATCTGAATCAGAAGACACATGAATCAAATGCCGAAAGTGAGAAGAGTCTCTGGTAACAGACTTCCATGGACGTTCGGCAGTCACCATATGTCCCTTTGAGGACACAGCATGGAAAAGTGCTGTATCATATGGAGCATCAGCTTTTCTCCTTCGCAGTTGGTGGCCGATTACTAGATCTTCTGTCTTAAATTTAATGTTCTTTGCATATCTCCTTTTGTCAGCATAGGCTTTCATCTTTTCTGTATTAACCAAGTCCTTCATTCGAGTTGTATTATCACCTCCTTCTCTTTTGTTGGTCCATTGAGGTAACTTGCTTGTTATTGCTCTTCCAAACATCAAAGTTGCAGGACTTTCGCTCGTGGTTAAGTGAGGTGTTGAATGATAGGCTCGTAGGATGAAATTCAACACAGTTTGCAAACTGAGCCTCTCAAAAGTTGCACACTGTACTGCTTTGTTTAGCATACTTATAAAATGCTCAACGAGACCATTGGCTTGCAACCACAAAAGTGTACTCTTCTGGTGCTTTACGTTTAGATGCTCCAGAAAATCCTTGAAGTCTCTACGGTTAAATGGCGGGCCATTATCAGACTTCAAAAGGGCTGGAAAGCCCCATGTTGTAAATATGCCCACAAGCCCCTCAATGACTCGCTCATGAGTTGTGGATGAGAAATTCTCTATTAATGGAAATCAAGAGTACTCATCCACAGTTACCATCAAATGATATCCATTGTCGAGTGGATCAAAGAAATCGATCCATGCATGCTTATTTCGTTCAGACAAAATAAGAGTAAGTTGAGTAATGTTCGTAGAGAGGCAGTTACATAGATGACAGGCCCTGAGTTTCTTTTCAACCCTCATCTAAATATGGAAATCTGACTCCATCTCGGAGAGCTCCCTTGGTGGCAACAATGCCATGGCTTCCTTTGTGAGCCACTACAATTACCTTCTGTCTTAAACTCTCCGGATTTAGGATTCTTGACCCTCACAGTTAAATTCCTTCCTGAGTTATAGAGATTTCATTTTTAACATTTTTATACTTTTGGTATTCATAATCACTGGTGAGAGGTCAAGCATGTTTGTTCCACGACCGATGTGTAATTATCTTTTGACTTCAGCATGTCACTATCATAGCTCGTGGCAGTGACGATCTGGGCTAACGATATGGCATTTGGCGTATTTGACTTTACAGTGAAGTTAATATAAGCTTCAGCTGTCTTGGATGGAGTGCCTTGACATTGTATAGACACTCTGGAAAAGTAGTCAGTAGGGTTTTGATCCTTCCCTGGATGATGTAGAATGGTGTAATCATACTTCTGCAATCGGAGTCTCCACCGTTCAATGCGAGGAGGCATCTTAACTTTTGGATTGACAAAGAGAGTCAATAAAGCTTGATGATCGGTTACCAGCGTGAAAGGCTATTCATACAAGAATATATGGAAATGTTCACAAGCTCATACCACTGCCAAACTTTCTTTCTCCTGTTGAAAGTAATTACATTTTATTTGGGACAAACATTCTACGGGCATATGCCACAATATGCCTTCAAGCATGGGGGTATCTGCTGTGCTATGATAGCACCTAACCCAACGGGGCTAGCGTCAACTACAACCTATGTGTGGTGATTTGGATTGAAATAGGCCATTTCAGTAGCAGTTTTAATTGCTTGTTTGATTTTCTTGAAACCTCTCACATTCCTGTGACCACTTGAATGAAACCTTTTTCTTCATTAACTATCGTAAGGGAGTGTTTATGGTCACTTATGGTATGTATCTTGAACAGTAACTGGCCATGCCAAGAAATGAATGTATCATAGAAACATCTTGTGGGGGATCAGCGTTAGACAGTGCTTGTACTTTAGCATGATCGGGTATCATACCCCCATCAGAAAAGTTATGGGCAAAAAATTTTGAATTAGTCTTGTGGAGCTCACACTTGTCTGCATTCAAAGTCAGGCCTGCATCAGTCAGTAAGCACATACTTGACTGAGAGCTTCAACATGCTCCTTTTGTGTAGCTCCGAAAATCAGTATGTCATCGCTATAGTTGAATGCATTCACAACTGGGTGTATGACATGTCGAATTACGTCTTGGAAATGTTCTGCAGACGATGACACACTAAAACGGAGTCTTTTATATTGAAACAGCCCTACGTGTGTAGAAAAGGTTGTAATATACCTGCAATCTTCTTCAAGTTCCAACTGATGATAACCTTTATTTAAATCAAGGCGAGAAAACCTTAGCACCATTTAGTTGCATTATCAGCAATATGTTGACCTGATTGTCATTCTTATTCAGTTGCCTTGTTTGCTTGGCGCATATCAACGCATATGCCTACAGCTCCTTCAGTGTCCTTTTTCGGCACTACCACTCTGGGAGAAACCCATGGCGTTGGACCAGTTGAACGCTCAATAATGTCATGCTTAAGTAATGATTAAAATGCTTTTTCAACAGCCTCTTATAAATGAAAAGCAACTTGTCTATGTCTCTGAGCGGCAGGACGGACATAGTCCTTAATGTGTAACTATACTTTCATAGTCTTTAGTTTTCCCAAACCATGAAACAATGAAGGAAATTGACGTAATATTTCGTGGTGAGCATTCAGGTTGTAATTCACAGAAATCATACCCATATCAGCAGCGGTACTGAAACTGAGCAGACAAGTACTTGCTGCTGTACTTTGGAGCACATGAATGGGTGCTTGCACCTTCATTTTCTTCTGTTTCAAATGACCCTTGATTTAAAAAAAAATAATAATAATTTATGGGTATCGATGTAGTGCAAGTGTGCGCTTTAGTTTTCGATGGTGTAAGTCAAGGTAATAGAGACAATTCATGAAATTTCTCTTCAGGCATTATATTTATTGAGGCACCACTGCTGATGATGAAAGGTATTGAGCAGTCATTTATGTTTAATGTTATTTTCAGACAATGTTTGTATGACTTTGGTGCTTTGGCATGTCGATTTTAATCTGACTGACATTTTTCCTCGCATGCAGCCAGTCCGGCATGCACTCTTTTCTCTGATGTAAACATTGAAATGGCGCAACCGTCCTCCTCCCTTTCACTGAATACGGAAGCGGATGAACTGTTTGACATTGATTTAGAGGGCAATCGACTTCGTTCAGTGTCAATTTATCTCAGTTGAGGACGCCGCTTGGCTTTGTGGGGTTGCGTCGAACATTGCCTCTGGAAGGTTCTGGTGGCCATTTTGACTTCGCGCTGTGACGCGCTTGCTTTTTCCTTCGCTTTGCAAACTGTCACAAAATGGTTCTCTTATTCACAGCCTTCACATAGCTGTCCAATAACGTGACATTTACCTTCATCTGGAAAGAAAAATCCACATCTAAAACATAACTTCTTTTTACTTGTAGACCGCTCTTTGTGTCCTTCAGTCTTTTGCTTTGGCTTACTTTTTATGCTCATGACTGATTCACTTTGGGCACCTCTGGCCTCCATGTCAGTGGCTTGCCTGTCAGCACGGTCCTCAGCTCTGGCAGCCATCAACACTCACTCCAAACAGAGTTTCTCTCAGCATTTGTCGTCTGAATCAATCTGACAAGCATCCATCAATAACTCTAAGCCGCATAGCTTTCTAATCATTAAATTCATTGAACTTGCAGTGTTTGAGTGTATCTAGTCTCTCCACAAATTCATCAATGGTTTCACCAACATTTTGGCGTTCTTGACTGAAAATGTACGGTTTGTAACCCACGTTTGGTACGGGTTTGAACTTCAAATTCAGCATTTCTTTAATCTGACAATATGTAGTTTCTTTGTCAGTTTGCGGCATTTTCTTTTGCATCAATGAACTCACTAAATGTATCTATCCACGAAGACCGTTTATCGCCAATGTAATTGTTTTTTGGCAATATCGAAAGGTGGTTGTGGTTTTAGGAACTCAGCAGCATTGTAGACCAGTGTGGAACTTCCTGACATTGCAGGTGGATCCCTGTGAATTGTTTTAGACAATTCATCTGTGAGACCTTGCGATGTGCTGGCCTCGGACTCCTCTTTATTCATAGCTGGAAATGTGACTTTCTTCGCAGCCATCTGAAAACTTCAGATCTTCGGAAAAGAAGGAACCAAGAGCGACTCTCGGAATAGTGAAGTTGTTCTGAGCCCTACTCTGCAACTTTGTGAGTGAGCAACTTCGGGTATGGACGGCTTTGTAAGCACAACCCCAAACACTTCTCCTTGAGCCACCTTCACCAAGTGCGGTTGTATGAGGATTCTCTTCAGGGCATTCAGTAAGGTTTTTTTCTTCTGTCTTAATGTCAATTTGCTTTTTGTAACACCTGGTTGATCTCCACCTTGCAAAGCTTCTGTTTGCGGCGTTACTTTGTAGGTTATGATTATCAGCGGCTGTACTTCGTAAGCCGTGTTGAATCCACTTTCAGCATTAACACTCCATCTAATGTACAACTTAATCTTGTGTCGCAATGCTGTACCTTTATGTATCAACTTGTAAATTCTTTGCAATGCTTTCATTGTCTTCATGTGCTTTACAGCGGCTGGAGTTGCCCATTGACGCCACGTGCATGAAACGTTGACTCCGATCTTTGACAGCGACACAAGTGGCACGCACGAGCAGTATGCTCGGACCACGGCAAGTGCTCTGGGAGAGCACTGTCGTTCTTTGGGTTACTTATCCCCTATCTCGTCTCCATTTGTAGCGGCTACCCAGCCGGGGTACCTGCCAATAACCACGCCACACACAGAGCTTTTTATTATACATCTTTATTCTGATGTGTGTAATTGCGAACTCAACATTCTAAAACAAACTTTCATGGCATTGCACTCTGACATCTACTTCACAGATCTATAGAGTCCATTAGCAGCCAAAAGGGTTCCGTTCTAAAATATCGCAAGACACTACATCTATGCTGTGTAAAGGCGATTCTGAAAGCAGATTCTATCCCATCATCTCTGTGAATAACTCAGAACGATTTGGAAATTAATTCCTTAGTGAGCCCGTGGTGAGAATTACAGAGCGTCTGATGCGTAAACACCTGTAGATGATGCGAGGAAGGGACATCCAGTGAGTGGGGAAACATTTAATTGGCTATGGTGGAAGCATCTCCCCCAGAATGTTGGCTAGTAGCACCCCATTAAACTGTTTTCAAGGAACTTATTGAGTTTGCACCTGTCCCCTCGATTGTTCCCCTTAAGTGTTGTAGTGTCTCACTGGAAGATGAATTGCACACTCTTCCCAGGAACATGGGCCTCCTCCCACCCTATAAGTCTTATTTATAATGTTCCATTATGTGCTGTTTCATTGACATATGGACCTAGAATAGGAAGAAGCGAGAGGTGTATCGGTGTAAAGCCAGTATTTAGTCCTGTGTTAAGGTGTGTTGTATTCTCTAAGTAACAGAATGTTGTGTTTGCCAGAAATCCTTTGTACTTTCATATTTATACATTTTGGGGTACTATAGCATGACCGTGAATTTCCACCCTGGAATTGTTCATTGAGGTTGCTTTGTTTATGATTAGAAAAACAAAGTGTAGTGTGCTCAAACTTTACATGTTTATATCATGGTGCATTACTGCCCTTTGGTTGTCGTCCTCATAAATCAGCAGAGTACCGGCATTTAAAGGGTGTACACTGTTTGAATGTAAACGAGACAACTGAATGGTTACTCAGAATTTTTTCCTCGCTGAAAGGGAGAGCCATTAGAATGTTTGATCGCTATACATAACCTCGAAATCTAAGCTCTGTAAGAACAAGGATACAAAGTGGCATCCAGTTTGGACCAGGCTAGCGCCACCCACGAAAGCCATGGAAGCACAGTTCCTTGAAGTTAATTCAGTGGTTGGTCAACTCCTATTGCCATGTCTTGGTGGGAATGTTTGGCAATAGTAAGATAAGCTACTACGCTATCATATGAGAATTGGTCCAGGAGATATGCATCTTATCTCACCACACTGTTATCAGCAAGAATGCCTTCTACCCCTCAGTGTAAAGACAGACTTGGGTACTGCTATCATTGCACTTGTTCTTGTTCTTTGGAGCAGTGTCTAGGCGGTCAGACATCAGAACCCTCAACTTCTTTAGACTCCAGTGTTTAGGATATAAGGCATACTCGAACACTGGAATTGCAAGCTTAGTTAAAGACAGTGGAGTGGCAATGGGCCAATAGTGGCTGGTATAGACCTTCTGCTCCAACATTAAAATGCTTGTGTTTTTCTCAATTTAATTGTGGTATTATTGAGTGGAATGTTCTAATAGTAGTATAGCCCCCATACTTGTTAAATAGCTCAAGCTTGTGGCTCAGTCCCAGTATAACTTTTGGCAGCAGACTATAAAAGTGGCTACCATACACTCATGTTCTGTTCCCCAGCCAGCCCAGATGAGCTGAAGGGGACCTTTTTCACATGCCCGGCATATAGAATTTTCAAGATTAATCCTGTAGTCTCCTTGGAATCTTGCTGGTGTGTAAACAGCAGATATGTTGGTATTATGTTCTCATATAACAGCCTGCACTGCTGGGCACAGTCCCTGATCTTACTGTAACATTCGTCACATTTGCCATTTGTGCCAGGGTTACAGCTTGCCTTTGCATTATGGTCATATTATTTAGGAAACATTACTTGCCAGAAATTACACTGATTTAAAGTTACAACACATCCTTTTCTTCACACAAAAGAACATCAGGTACCAGATGCACTCAATACGGGAGTGTGCCCCCTGTGTGTTTACTAAATTCTCTCTACTTCCTGCTGACTTGACATCACACATCCATGCTAGGACCAGTTTTGTCACTGGGGTCCTGCCCCTCATCTCAAGGAATGTATTGTGGTATGGTGTTCCCACAACATTTCTTTCAGAGCTTCCTGCATATTCCACATTTAACCTAATGCCTTCTCCCTGGTTCCTTTAAGTAACCTATTTATCCTCTCCATATAGTCATTACCTTTGGTATTGTATAAAGAGGTGCAAATGTGTTTGATACCACAACCTCACAAAAACTCCCTCATCTCCCCTGACTTTAGTTGTGTGCCAGTCTGTTATTAGATGTGAAGAAATCCCATCCTTGTTGCCAACAATGTTGTAATCAATAATGCAGTTGCTTTGAAGATATTTAAGTAGCTTATTCGTAACAACCCTGTGATGTTCTTACAGGACATGCCCAACAGCTCCAACTTATCCCAATAGTTTCAAAGTAAGCAGAGAGGGAACTAGATGACCTATTATCTAGGTATCATTACATGCCAGAAATGTTGCCAAATTAAATTTACAACATTGGTACTGCTACATGATCTCCTAGGGGACAGAAGGTTCAGGGGTGAGCTCCACTCTGGTGGTAATGGGCCAAGAGAGCACAAAGTTTAGGTTTGCAAACTGTTGTATGGTAATACGATGCCTCCAGAAGAATTTGAAAATTGGGACGCCCACTCGCTGTTGTCCCTAAGTGCCTATGTGTGCCCCACATGGTTTGGAACCTTGAGAGGACATCTGGCAAGCGCTTGAGAAATGTGCAGCAAGGAAGACCACACCTCTCACTCGTACCTTTTTTATTTTTTGTGCAGTTTTGTATAGCGTGAACTCCACCTGAAGGTACTGGAGCACTTTACATGAGCACCAGTTACGTTATACAAGCACATATTTTTTTGTAAGCACAGGGAGATTAAGTGATTTGCCCAGATCTCAGGCTGTTGAGCCAACACCGAGACTCGAACCTGATTGACGGTGAAATACTACTCTCAGTTAAGTATAAACAGAAGTGCATTACTCTACCTACTGGGAAGGAATATGGAGTACGACCCATATATTCTTATTCACACTTTCACCATGTCTGGTATGCAGAGGGCACTCAAATACTGCATGACATTAGAGAGCCCACCTGCTGAGTACGCTTTGAAAACTACCAAACTGCTAAGGTATGTTGGTGTATGTCTCATTTCTGTGGAATGATGCATTACTACCGCTGAAGCCAAGAGGATGTGGAAGAAGTTCTGTGCAACATGGGTGGATGAAAGATAGAGTTTTCTTACCCACTACCCCCTGAAGGATTGCACAGCATGGTGGCTGTTACTAGATGGAATCACTGTGCTATCTGAGAAAGGGGTTCTCCTTTCCAGACACTCTCAAGCAGTGTCACTGCTGAAGTTTGAGAGGGACCCAGGCACGAGAAAAGAAACCCCAGCAGCAAGTATTCCCTGTCCGAAGGACTGCTCAGAAGTCACCAGTGACCTGTGAAGAGGTTCTTATATGCCCACCCCTCTTCTGGGGACTGCCATATTCTGAGGGGGCATGAACAGTGCCATCTAATAGACACAGTGGTCTGTTCGAGAACGCCGACTTCCTCCCTAAATGAACTTTGGAAACCAATAGTGTCCTGCTCCTATACTCTCTTTGTAACCACTATTTTTCTGTTACACAACAAAGTCTTCCTGAGGCTTACCCCTTGACTCAAAGCTAGCTTTTTAAGACCGCTTACCTGCCAAGGAGCCTTCACTGGTGAACTGCGGGGTTCTCTGTTCCATAGAGGTCAACCAGAGCATACTTTCAAACTCCTTAGCATGACTTGTGCAAGGAAGGTGCAATACGTGCTACATACTGTGCATATTGATGTTATACACACTAGGACCCTCGTGATTCTGGGTGGACTCTGGACAGGAACTACGACGTGATATGCGGGGAGGTGTTAGGTTGTGGTTATGGGAAGTATAATGTAATGTGCAGTGTGTTAGTGAATGCTGGAGAATAAAGTAATGCGTGACCGCAGCTCCCGTGTGGCATAATCTATTTGTATGCTCCAGGGCTGGGGAAAAGCTACAACTGGCGACGAGTAGGGGATACGTGCCCGTGGAAAAGACTACTCTCCCTGAGAGTTTGCAACAGTACGGCAAACTGCTAGTGTGTCCCACGTGTGCCCAGAATCGATGCAAAACAGTCTGCGACTGGCACATGTGGAGTCAAAACCCTGCTCCAGCCCATACATGGGCGCAGAAGAAATCGAAGGCCCTGCAGTGGAGCATATTCAAAACGCCGGTGAAGTAGTGGACAGAGACGCAGCGCCACGCCCCGCATACAGAGCAGTTGATAAGATGGAGCAAGAAATAATGGTAACGTCAACCAGGTACAAGAAGCAGAGAACTTACCATCAAGGGTGATTGAAGCATACTGCGACACATGCTTCTGTTTGCAGAAGTTGTCAGTCAGCCTGCACTGTGATCGTCTAAACGGCATGTGCTAACGCAATGGCGGCGGAAGGGAGCACGAAATACAATGCATCCGTGTTCCTGAAGCCAACACCTCCTTTCAGAATTTCTAAGAAGCAGAACATTGGTGCCAGGTGACGTGCATGAATCGAAACATTTGATGACTTCATAGATGTGCTAGAGGAGAAAGGTGACAAGAAGATAATCAAATACTTTAAAAAAAACTTGCAGTTGAAGGCGTGAAAGAAGTTCTAAAGAAAGTTTCACAGACTGATGCAACATTGTATCGAAAAGTAAAAGAAGCCTGGAAGCCGAGTTTAATCCAATTCCGAAGGTCGACTATGAAACGTACATCTTCAACCAAGCCCAGCAGGCTGGTGAAATAATGGATGAGTTTGTTGAAAGGCTTGACGCACTTATTAAACATTGCAAGTTCTGTGACCTTACCGATGAAGAAGCCATGCGCTTCCAAGTCATTGATGGCGGTCTTTCAGATTCTTTTGGAAGGCGCATGTTGAGAGAGACACAGTCTAGAAACAATGCTGATGGCTGCGAGAGCAGAAGAACAAGCAGAATGATAAGCTGCTGACACGAAAGCAGGGACAGCGCGCAATGAATCCGCGTTGACCGTTAAAAGCAAGCACCAAACAGATGCACGCAAGCCAACATCTTCGAAGAAAACAAAGCTATGCTTCCGATGCGGATTTTCGTTTCCCCATGAAGGTAAATGCCCAGCCCTATGACAATTCTGCAAAGGTTGTGGGAAAGAGAATCATTTCATAACTGTGTGCCGAGCTAAGGAAAAATCAATCATGGATGTGAGAACGTTCAGGAGCACTCTCGCCACACCCACAAAACAAAAAAGCAACATCAGCTTCAACAACTAAAATCCAAGCAAAATCAATCGTCGTCAAGTTTGTTGTACAAAGGTTCTTCAATGTCGTTATCTAGTACCAGTGAAGAAGATGGGTGTGCGCTGATGATAAACCTACCAAATGACGGCGTGCACATGTGGGGTTAGCTGCCTGTAAAGAAGATCAAAGTTCAATGAAAATGTATCAAACAAAGCGACAAACTTCATTTGGACACTGTCCCAAAATTACATTGAAAGTGAACGGTTACCCAATAACCATCATAGACAGTGGTGCGTTGATTAATATCATGCCAGTGGAAAAGTTTAACAGCCTATCCCCTGTGCCATGCAACACTCCGTCAGACACAAAGGTATATACCTGGGCTGCTTCTGAACCATTACAAAGCCAAAGGTTGTTCACTGCGACAATGCGACACAAAAATACATCGGTGCAAGCCACCATTCATAATCTACAAGGAACCTCATCTAGTGGATGCTTGCTCAGTTTTGCCACAGCTGCTGACATGGGTTTGCTATCCATCAACTGCAACCTTTGTGCTCATTCTGAGATCACAAGCCAATTCCCTTTATTGCTCCATGTCCTGGGACAACTCAACAAAATGAAAGTGCAGCTTCATATTAACGAACACATTCGCCCTGTAGCCCAGCCGCACCGTAAAGTTGCTTTTCATCTACAAGAAGCTGTAGAGAAAGAGTTGGACACACTTTTAAAACATGACCTCATTGAACGTTTTACAGGCCCCACGCCATGGGTTTCGCCCATAGTAGTTGTACCGAAAAAGGACAGTAGCGGATTGGTGTGCATTTGTGTTGATATGCACCAGACAAACAAAGCAATTGATTGGGAGAAACACCCTGGTCCAATATAGCGGACATGATCATGCAATTGAATGGAGCCAAAGTCTTTTCCCGTCTTGACCAAAATAAAAGATACCATCAGCTTGAGCTAGAAGAGAACTGCAGGTATATTACTACTTTTTCGACTCATGTTGGTTTGTTCAGGTACAAGAGACTGAGGTTTGGAGCGTCTTCGGTTGCTGATATATTTCAGGATGTTATTCGCCGCGTAATCCCACCTGTTACACATGCTTTCAGTTACAGTGACGACATACTGGTTTTCGGGAAAACCCAGAAGGAACACGCCAAAGCCCTTACCCAAATGTTCCAGTTTCTTGCTGATGCAGGTTTCACTCTGAATGCACCAACGTTTGAGTGTCACAAAACCAAACCAGTTTTTAGGGCCCATATTCTCTGATGAGGGAATGACTCCAGACACGGTGCAAGCACTGTCATTGACTTCTCCCCCTCCCCAAAGATGTTACTGTGCTGTGATCCTGTCTAGTCATGGTCAGATATTACTTAATATATTTCATGTCCTTTCTACAGTGAGTGCTCCATTGAGAGGCTTGGAAAAACGAAATGTTCTGTTTCAGTGGTCTCCTGAATGTGACCGAAGTTCCAAAGACACAAAGCATGCCATTGAGAACGCGACTGAAATGGCCTACTTCGACCCTAAGCTACACACCGAAGTTAGTCGATGCAAGCCTAATGGGGCTGAGGGCAGTCCTTCCTCGACACAATGGCCATCCAAAATAGACATTGTGGCCCATGCCAGTCGAAGCCTGTCTGAAACAGACCGTGCCTACTCTCAGCCGGAGAAGGAGAGTCTGGCTGTGGTGTGTGCCTGCAAACATTTTCATGTATTCCTGTTTGAAAAACTATCATCACGAACCACCAGGCGTTGCTTACAATTTTTGGAAACCAGAAGGCTAAGATGCCCTCTCGCATCGATGTGTGGGTTAAGGCTGCAAGAGTACGACTATGAGATTGTACACATACCTGTAAAGGATCAAAACCCAGCAGTTTACTTTTCACTAGTGATGCTACATCATCACAGCTCGATATCCAGGACAGCTGAAAAATATCTAAATTTTATTGTGAGGCCCAGCACACCAGCTGCTCCATATGTGGAACAACTCAGTGCTGCCACCAATAACAGACAAAGACACGATCATCATCAAAGAACTTATTACAGCGCAATCATGACTAAGAAGTGCCCGGCCCCTTGCCGATGATGTTGAATTCCAAAAGTACAAAAATATACAGTATGAGTTAGCAGTCACCCAAGAAGGCATAATATTAAGAGGTTCGAGAATCGTCTTACCTAAGAGCCTAAGGCAGCGGTTCTTTGAGCTGGCCCATGAAGGACACTATGGTATCGTAGCCAACAAAAGAACATTAAGAGATCAAGTGTGGTTCCCTGGACTAGATGAACGAGTCGAGAAGGAACTGTAGGCGTGCCACATCTGCAATTGCCTGTCCCCCCATGGTTATGCAGCAGCCAGTGACAATGTCTTATCTTTCTGTCCATGCCTGTGAGAGAGTTGCAGTTGACTTCTTTGGGCCTTTAGGGAATGGACACCATCTCATGGTAGTCATCGGCGAATATTTGCGTTTTCCTTTGTGGAAACTCTGTCTTCGGCAACCCATGACAAAGTCATAGAACGGCTTGATGACATCTTTGCAACTTGGGGTATCCCCGAGATCCTCCATTCTAAAAATGGCTCGCCCTTTAATAGCAAAGAGTTCAAAGAATTTCTTGGCCGACTCTGCGGCAAACACCAAAAGAGTACACTCCTCTGGCCCCAAGCCAGTGGTGTAGTTGAACGATTTATGGGCACCCTCAAGAGGGTAATTGAACGAGCATCCATGAAGGGAATCGATCTGAACCAAGCTATGTGCCTGGGCCTATCGATCAACTCCTCACTCCACAACTGGTGCGATTCTAGCCACCTTGCTATTTGGGAGAGCCAAAGTACCTCAGTGGACCCTGGATCGATCAATGAATACTGACAGTTTGTGACATGGACGTAACTCAGAAAAGGGAAGTAAAAACGTATGCAGATCAGCTCCGCTTTGACAAAGGATACTGGGTACTAGTTAAACAGAGACAAAAATGGAGAACGGACACTCCTTTTGCCGCTGATCCTTTACAAGATGTGGCTTGCAAGGGACACATGGTGACAGCCCATCGTCCTGGAAAATCCATCACTTGGGACACTTCACACTTTAAACACCTACTTCAACACTTGTCGGTTCCTGAAATCACGTGTGAAGTGACCCCCGCCCTCTGAGCCGGCTTAAGCTTCTGAGCCATTATCACCGCTGACCAATCAGGGTGGACCTCGGTCATCTCGGAACACCCAAACCGGAAGACAAGTGCGAGCATCTTGCCGACTAATTGTAGAGATGTGATTTTAATGTTGTCTGCCACTCTTTATTTAACAAAGGAGGAGATGTAGCATATTGCTATTATGCACACCTGGGTGGACTCTGGACAGGTACTACGTGATATGCAGTGATGTTTTAAGGTGTGGTTATGGGAAGTATGATGTAATGCGCAGTATGTGAATGAAAGCAGGAGAATAAAGTAATACTTAACTGCAGCTCCCGTGTAGCGAAATCTATTTGCATGCACCAGGGCTGGGGAAGACGCTACACATACCACCTGGCCTGCTCAAGACCAGAGACAATGACTGAGCTTTCCGGTCTGGCCCCTGGGCCAGAGAATGAAGCACAGCCCTTGGGCAAGAGCCACCATCTTCAAATTTTCCACAAGTATTTCAGGGCAGCCGACCTGGCCTTATCTGCAGGAGTGTTCAACATCGGTCAAGGTGGGGCAGTGCATGCTTGATTTTTCAGGCTAGCCAATCCCTAAATTAAGTAAATGTAGATGCATCTATAAAGGGCCTTGCTTTCCCAGACCTATGTTAGAAAACACATAGATTAAAGCACCCTATCACCTAGGAGTATCTTTTGGTCAATGACATCAAGCAAAAACTATTATACGAAAACACACGCAGTAAGCCATAAATAGTAAGCACTTAATAAATATACACGACAATAAGATATACAGAAGTCGGAATAATACATGCTAAGTTCAAGGTTAATAAATGTTTTTGCAGTTTGTTTATGACGGTCTGTTGTGGGCATATTTGTCCTGGTGTTTGTAAGTTAGTTTTCTGTGTTTTTGTGTTTATTTCAACTCGTGTAAGTTTTTGTATGATGATTTACTTATTGTTTATTGCAGTTTGTGTAACGTTTGTTTAGTTAGTTTTCTGGGTTATGTATGTTTACAAATGCGACTTTTCTTCTTTTTCTCTAAAATTGTCAAAACAGTAATTTTATCGCACTTTGAAATATATGCACAGGGAACAGCTGTTGTTAATATAAAACAAACCACAAATCTGTAGTGTAGTATATTCCGTGCTTGTGATGCTTGCAAAGCGGACGACAGAGACTGACCACAGAGATATGCGGAAACTGGGAAACCTCACCTTCGTCTTCTGTCTTGGGGTGCTATGCGTCTCATAGGGTTTTGGTGCTGTGCTGCTCCTTCACTCACTTGTGCGGTTAATCCTGCCGCCGGTGCCACCATATTGCGTGTCCCTATGTTTTCTCTTTTGTGCATCCTTTTATGCCTTGTTTATCATTTGTATTGCACTTTCCTGCCTCTTGTATGGTCTGGTTCAGGCTTCTCCAATGAGTAGCTAGGGAGCAATTGGTAGCTCTCTAGTGTGCAGCCCGTCCTAGAAAATTAGAAAAGTTTGCTTGGTTGAATTGTTATGCACATTTTAATGTCAAATACACACTTTTCTGTTTTAGGATACATGTGTATTTTCAGAACTCGTAAGATGATGTTTGAGGAAAAATGGATTTCCAAAATAAACGTTAAGCTGATAGCTGATATTTGGTGATAAATAATGCAATATTACTAATAATGGTGTCAGATGCATTGAGGTTAGTCGTGTATTACCCATGTAGAGGCATTCCAAATTGAAAAAAGCCCTTTTACATTACCACTAGCAACCCTGCTTGATGGACTGACGTGATCACTGCTGGTAATCTTGCATGGGGTGGCCACTAATGTAATTTTGTCTGACATGGTCACTATTACAACACTAATAGCATCTCGAGGTGATTTTCATTGGACATAATTGCCTCTTGTTACAGAAAATGTTGGCACTTCAGTAGTGTTCAGTTCCTTGGTGTCTTTGGTGATTTGTTCACCAATGTGGTGCTCTCGTATGCTGTGCCCGTATGATTCCCCATTCTGCTCTGCAGTCCTTTCAAGTTTTTGGCCCAGATTACAAACTGTGCAGAACACCTTGGATTATTTATCACAGCTGGTAAATACCACATTTATCGTCATTATCCTCTTGTCAGGTTTGTTAGGCAGAGCCATGCAAGGAACCCAGAAAATTGCCATTCTATTCATACTACAGTTTTGTTTCAGAAGCCATGTGGCATTTCTCTGAATCACAACAGAATCCACCCACAACATTAGAATACATATGCATGATAACCCATTTGTCCCCATTCTGGATACTTCTCTATTCCCACCAACCACTTCTATTCTTCTTCACTACAAATGTAAACTGCTTAAAGGACCTTTACTTCAAACAGGGGTCTTCAAACTGTGGGGCACTCCTTCTAGGGTCCGTGGCTGTATTCCCAGGGAGTTGTAAATGCCTCAGCAAGTATGTGAGGATGGCCTAGGAGCGCAGCTTTATTTGGTGCTTTTTCCAGGCCATCTTCATTTACATGCAGAGGGTAAAGTGCTTAAGAAAAGGATAGGTACTGTGTTCCTGAGTGCTGTGGTATTGGGGTCAAAGATGCGGCTAAAAAAGAACAAAATATTCTGTTAGTGCCTTGTTTTTTCGCCTTCCGGTAACAGCATATAGAATGACGTGCAAACCTTAAACAAGCATTGGCATAGCCAATAGGTCTCGCCTTTGGGACCTTATAAGTGTTTAGCCATGCAACAGTTAATGTTGTTGCAGTAAGGATATTGTGCTGCATAACTAAATACTTATAAGGTCCCAAAGGCGAGACCTATTGGCTATGCCAATGCTTGTTTTGTATGCCGTGGAGTGAAGATATTTGCATAGCGCTATTTCCATTGGTATGACTCGAGGCGCTAGACAACTAGAAATGGGAAATAGGTTATGAGGGAGGGGAGTCCAGAGTAATATGCTACCTGGAGAGAAAAAAAGTAACAACATCCTGGAAATAGCAAACAGTTATAGGGAATGCTAGATTAAGTAAAGCATGTGGAATGTAGGCAAGAGAGCCATTTGTTGAAGTTATGGTTTTCAGCAAGTGAGGACGAGCGAGACAGAGACAGACAGGCGGAATAAGAGGAAGAGGAGGAAAGAGAGGGGGAAGAGGCCCAGCGGCAGAGCAGCAGAAGTGAACACTGTTGTGCAGAATTAGAGAAAAAGGAAGGAGCGCTTCACTGGCAATCTTTGTAAAGTGGCGCTATATAAAAAATTGAAATTATACAACATTAGGAATATTAGTAGCTGTCAATGCGCTTCTTTGAGCATAAGTAACTCCAGTACAAAAATGGTTGGAGACCTAATCCAGACCGTGAAAAAGCTGTTAGAAATGTCAGATGGAGTAGGGGGGTGAACAGGGGGCACCAGAGCAGCAAGGGCCAATGAGACAGCCCCCGAGGGGTAGTCCGCATTCATTTCACCTGGTGAAATCTCATACGGTGGGACGTGGGATTTATCAGGTGCGATTAATAACACTTATTCAGAGGTTTTTTCTAGATTATGTGGAACAACAGGCAGATGCTGGCGCTAACTGGACATTGCACCGCTTACAACTGCGCCCGCTGCAGAAACAGGTATTTTTTAACAGGCAGGAATACTGAAAATACAGACAGGGAAGTTTCATTAACTTTATTTGGGCATTGGTCTAAGGAACATTAATTCTGATCTAACCGAAACGTTCTATCCTTCTGTGGCAGGAATGTGACGCTGTCTGCAGTGCCCCGTTCTCCGTGGTGTGACGAGCCTCTTCACTCGTCCGTCCAGCACTCCCGTCCCCTGAGAGGCCTCCTGCCCATTCAACAGGTGTAGGCTTCCGAGAAGCGGGACAGGGGATAAGTGCGTCCGTTATTTGTTTGTTCTCCCTTGTAGCGCGAGCTCCACCCAAGAGGGTTTCGTAGCGCAGAACGGCGTAGGCGTGAAACAGCACCGATCTCACCCGTGCGCTGGCACATTGTATTTACTGCAAGGGGCTTCTCACTACCTGAGCAGATCACAACAGACGGCATCAGTTTTTCAAAAGTGACGTCCGCTCTCCTTGGCAAATACGTGTGTTGATGTAGGGAAATGTTTCTCTGCGTCTGCCCTCGTTTGGCACACACAAAGAATAAAACGTTACCTTGTCGGTGCTTTTATCAAACAACTGTTCCCCGTGGACGTAAGTAGAGTCTAAGTGCTCTAGGACTTCTCAAAGGCCCCGCCCCCCAGGTCAGCTGTTAATGGTATCCATCTAGCACGCGCCCACCTCGGAGGGCAATAAAACTTCTGCCGCTTTGCAAAACGGAGAGAAGAAAACAAGTAGCAGCGGTGGCAGGGAGCCAGGGGCTGAGCTGAGCAGTGAACACAGAGTGGGTAGGATTAGAGACCACCAGGGACATGGAGTCCCCCATACTGAGCACCAGACCTGAGCACAGTAGGGCATGTCGGAACCCTTTGCGGACCCCAGAAAAGGTTTGTTTTTCTTTGTTTAAAAAAAAGTCCTTTAAGGAACGGGAACTGAGCAGATCTACCTTCTGGCGCCATCTAGTGGTATTAATCATGTTGGCTGCTTCGTAATTATTATATACAGTGTGTTTGCTTTAAAATACCTAAATAAATGTTGCAGCATGAGCAGCGGGGCTTAGCAAACTAGCCTCTCTACTGATGGGCGTGCGCTGGAGAGGCATAACCCTAGAATCCTGGACAGAGACTACAGGGGATGCAGGTCATAGCGCGAACACAGAGGGGGTCATGTAAAGTCCTCCAATACCTTACAGTCACTGCATGTCATATCGGGCGGCCATCGCTGAAAGGGGAGGGGTGTGGGAAGCGATAAGGACATCAATGAAATTCTGGCGAGTGGTGTGCGATGTGCGCGCGCTCCCGCGAGCGATGCGCATGACGAGAGAGGAAAGCCAGATGGCGCCTGTGCGCATAACCGCACGCTCTAGGCCACACAAAAAGCGTGTGGTCGGATTTTTGAAGCCCACTTACTAAAAGTCTCGCCAGGGCAGCGCATGCGCTGGCTCAGGCGAGACCTAATGTAAAATAAATGCAAGTTAAACTAATGAGTGGGATTATGAATGTTACGCTCTGAATCTTCAATTGGTTTATGCGATCACTGCAGATGTCTCTACTGCGTTCCTTTTGAACAGGTCCGATGGGTGCAAACGGGGACAATGTGCCCTATTGCAATAAATGTGCTGCCCACAGGGCAGCCGCGAACTTGTGCTGCTCTGGGCAGCATATGCAGTGAAAAAAGGAGTGGCTGTTTCATATCTTCCCCGTGTTTCTCAGTGTAGGCGGCAACCCGGCTGCACTTTAAAGAGGGGTTAAAGATCCCCCTGCAGGCTGGTGCAGTGAGTGGCTGAACCCGCTGGCAGGACGATTTCTGTGGGGTCCATGGGACCCACCGTACTCCTTAAAGAGGGCTGCCTTCAGGGGGCACACTGACAGTGCATTGCCTTTTTGTAGCACTCTTTCAGTGTGCCTCCTACGGGCATGTTTGCCTCTATGCCTGCATCTGTAAAACAGCGCAGCTTTCTCATAAAGGGTATTGGGCATCAGAGGTCGGGTCACCCTTGCTGCCCCCCCCTCCCGCTAATGTTTTTACACCAACGCAGACAGCCTGCTTTAGGCCTTGGGCCTAGAAGTGATGCAGGGAAGATATCCTGCTTCGTAGGGCTGTAGGTATCATTTGTGCTGCAGGTATGGTGGCACAGGTGCCCAGTATGAAGGGTACACTAAACCCCAATTAGGGCTGTTTTACTATACTTGTTTGCATTAGGTCCCAGCGTGCCCTTGCTGTGCCAGCATTGATTTGGGCCTTGGACTGATGACCCAAGAGAGGGAAGGATTGAAGCAGAGGAGGCCCTTGCTGGGCCACAGAGAGATGGCAAAGAGTTGGATGGGGTTAAGGGGGGTCTTTTTAGGTCTTGCCTGAGCCAGCGCATGCGCTTCTCTGGCGAGAGTTTTAGTAAGCGGGTTTTGGAAGTGCAAACAGCAGTGGCTTTTGCTGGCGACCAGCTTCCGTTCACGCGAGCGTGCACGCGCGATCAGGCGCCATATGGCTTCCCTTGCCATCTGGACGCTCGCGATTACTTTCACTTTCGCGCGGCCTTGTCAGTTTCACGGCCGCGCGGCCAATGTTTTTTTAAGACCTTTCTTAGGAGAGAAGCCTCTAAAACCCCCTTTTGTCCATCGGGCTTCGCACGCTTGCCACATAATTCTCATTCACAACTTTTACGCCGCACCAATGGCACTAGCCGCCACTGCTTTCTTCCTCCCGGGTGTTCTGGACGCAGCCATTTCCGTGCAGCTCTGCAGCTTCTCGATCTAGTACTTGCATATTTAACCCATACTAACCAGCAGGCGTGCAACCTTTGTTCCTTAGAAAAAAGGTCTCTCGTTATTGTTGTTCCAGAGATAAGCAGTGATTGCGCCGTGCTGAAGACAACGGGTTCTGATTTATTAGTAAAGCCTTCCTATTTAATATTTATGAGACGATCGAGGCTTTAAAATGAGCACGAACTGTGAAATGCAGTAGGAGGAGGCTGAGAAGAAACAACATAGCGCCCTCTACTGTGCATATGCCGTAAGTACGCTTCCAGTAAATAATCGGCTGCGATTGTGCCTTTTTTACGCGTCACGATCAACTTTTACCCGTGTGCCTGCTATGGAAATTGATCATGTTTATTATTAATAACCTATTTTTTCATTGTAAAGCAGTCAGTGTACCCAGCCACTTTGCTAAAAATATTTATTACAAACGCATTTTGTTGGCAGTGATCACATCTTTTTGCTTATGTGAACGGTGTGATTAGAATTATTCGGAAATACAAAGAAAGAAAAAGTTTCTTCTGCGCAAAACGTCCATTGCAAAAACTGAAGCTCTCTCTGCCAACGACTTCTGCTCTTATTCGCAAGAATAATTGAAACCATTATCTGGAGAGCACAGAATCTTTTTGAAAGCCTGCCAGCTAATTTTCCAGTAACTTCTTCGGCAGTGGCACACAAACAACTCTTCGATCTGAAGTTCAACAATTGCACTTTTAAGAGCTGGCCTCTAATTTGATTTGCAGTTATAAGATTTATATTTGTGATTGGCTCAACGTTTAATTATTGTTTTAATTAGTACAATCTTATTACATAAAAACCTAAGTGCTAACCCATTGCTTGCTTGTTTTAGCCAATAGGTCTCGGCTTTGGGACCTTATAAGTATTTAGTTATGCAGCATAATATCCTTACTGCAACAACATTAACAGTTGCATGGCTAAACACTTATAAGGTCCCAAAGGCGAGACCTATTGGCTATACCAATGCTTGTTTGACTAAGGGTGGAGCAGACTGCCCACATCGCAAGGCAGTAGCTTTCATTAGTGAAGAAGATGCAGTGGGATCCAGGGATGCAGTGCAGCCCACTGCATCAGGATTGTGACAGTCTTGCTTCTCAAAAGGGGCATGGGGGCCTGTTTTCTTTGCTTGTGTTAGGGCTGAGGGCACACTTACTGCAAAGAGTGAGGGGAAAACACATGAGAGCTTATATTTTACAGTAAGGCACAGAATATTGGCGTGACAGCCAGGCCTGGTGGGGTAGTGGCGAAACAGGCAGAGGAGACTGTCTGCTACTGAGAGCTGCGGCTATCATTAGTGCAGCAGGTGCAATTCCTTTGGGGCACCCCTAGTGTGAGGAGCTCCCAACACTCAAATTATGAAGAGTAGGAGTGTTTCTGTTCAGTTTCTGTGTCTGTTTGATATATTTGTTTTTTTAGAAGTCTCTCATTTAGTATGGGTTTTGAGCTACAAAAAAGTACCCCTGAAATTATTTCATAAGTCCTGCCACCTTTACTCAGTCCTGCCTGTGAGATATTGGGTTACTGGTTGTGGGGGTGACAACCCTACTCAAGCAGCAACCACAATTCTTGTCAGGGTGAGGCACAAGCAAAACCCAGATTAACCTGTGCTCAACCCTCTGGTAACTTGGCACAGAGCAGTCAGGCTTAACTTAACCCCTTCGATGCGCGTGACGAGCTCAGCTCGTCATGCTGCGCGGTAGCGCTGTGCGCATGACGAGCTGAGCTCGTCACGACCACACCCGCGATCGGAATGTCCAGCATACGAGCGGAATTCCGATCGTGGTCAAGGGGTTAAAGACCATGTGTAAAGTATTTATGCAACACTTCAAACAATAATAGAGTAAAAACACAACATGACAAAAATCCCACACCAATTTCGAAACCTAGAGTAAAATGTTATAAATAAAACTAGACCAAAATGTCAAAACTCCAATCAGTAGTGCCAAACGGCCCAAAATGTCACTCCGGCAATCTGGTCATTTGAGACCAGGAGAAAGTTCAGGCCGCCTACAATGCAGAGCGAGCCGGATACAGGGACCAGGTTAGTCCTGCTGAAAAGTTACCTTCTCATTCCAGCGCAAAGAGTCCAGTTTGTGGTGGAGGGGGCCGCGAGGAGCAGAGAAGCATAGCGGGCGGTTGTCTATGTAGCGCACAATCCTGTTGCTGGAGCTTCACGATGGTGCTCTTCTTGAGCAGTTGTTGCTGTAGCGCGAATGGTTGAGCTGCTGGAACTTCATATTGGCGGGCTGTGTGAGAGACAAGGTTTCAGCACCTACGGTCCAGTGTGCGGTTGCGAGGAACCAAAAAACTTTAATTCAGCCTCTGATGCTACACCAAGGGGCCAGGACCTGAGGGGCACCATTTGGGGGTCAGGGGCATGCACCATTTGGACCTGGGTGCTGGTGCAGGTGGTTATGAGCTGGTTATGTCCATGTGGCTCTGAATAGGAGGCCAGCAGAGTAGCCCTAATAGTCACTCTAGAAGTTTGGGTTCAGGTGCAGGTCCAAAACCCTCTGACTTAGGCAGCAAGCCAGCAGTCCATCAGGGAAACAGTCCAACAGAGTGGCAGTCCTTTCAGCAGCAACATTATCATCATGTAATTTAAATTCCAGTTCCCTGCATAATTTCTGTTTGCGCAGAACCTGAATTTTAACCCTGCACACTGTACTACCACCTCAGGGTACATTTCACTTTTGTTTCTCTTCTTACAGTGCATCTTTAAAAATTATTTTGAGTCTGGATTGTGCTTATTTTAAACATTCCTGTGTTAGATCAAATGATCAGAAACTTCACAGTAGAAAGTGTGTGTATATTGGTGATCTGTCCTGAGGTTCTGGTGATTGGTTTGGATTGACAAGGATGGTTTGTGGAGGTTCATGGGTTTCTAGGATTCTGTCTATGGGGTGGTGGTAATGTGGGGGCTTGTGGCTTCTGTGCACTAGTTATTTATTTCTGTTGGTCCCTATGGTTGGGTTAAGAGGTGATTCCATGCAACCAAGAGTCTGTGTGTCGGTCTGTCTGTCTTTTCAACACTGACACAGGGCAACACTCCCAGAATGCAGTTCGTTTTTAAATTGAAACCCTGGGCTGAAGGAGAGCGATCTGTCATCGGTGTTCGGTTTGTTGGTGAAGACAGTTGTCTATGTTTGGAAATGATGGTCGTCGGGGTCTGTAGGGCGAAGATCTTTTCAGGTGACAGGTGATTTTTTGGGGGGAACTGCGAAATATGCTGTTTCTCCGAATCTAGAATCTGAAGGTAGAAAACCCCGAGGGTACAGCTTTGCAGACGAACTTGCGCGTATTTGAATCTGAAAGATTTAGTCTGTAACCAGGAGGTGAGCATGCTTGCTGCTGCAGGCTGGACTTTTCTCCAGCTGGCCTGGTGCTCCCAGCAAGGATAGGGTAATGATACCTGCAGCGGAGAACACAGAGGGCTCTGTCTATCTATTTATATGCCTCCGGCTCTGTCATAAAACATACCATGTAAACAGTGAAAGGAGACCTGGCCCTGGCGATGAGGGGAATAGAAGGAGGGAGGCAGGGAGTCAAAGGGGAGAGAGCAACGGCAAAGGTGGAAGAGAGGAGAGACCGGGTAGAGTTAGACAAGTGAAAGGAGAGCTGGGAGACAGGAAGGGGGCAGAGAAGGCTGAGTCCGAAGCAGAGTGTGTATGGACGGAGGGAGGGGTGAGAGGTGGGGCTTGGAAAATAAGTCCGAGAAGGGTAAAGGTCGGCCGGGGATATGAATTGGAAATGGTAAAGAGAGAGAGAGAAAGGGAGGTGATGTGAAAAAGAAGGGGAGAGGTGAAAGAAGCAGGAAGTTTTATTTGTTGTGATTTATGTATTTATTTGGTATAGCGCCGCATAAGCCTTGGTAGGCATTTTGTAGACGTCGGACTGGAGGAGGTTGAAGTTTGGTGATCAGTAAGTGCTGAAAGCTCTACTTTCAAGGAAGCTGGTAGATAAGAGAAGAGAGGCTGCGTGGCATTTGTAGGCAGAGGAAGGGTCCGTGCAGGCCTTCTTCTATAAGACGGGGATCACTTATGCTGTGAAGCACTACAGAGACCCCTAGAAGGATGCATTGGTTGAATATTCGAGTTGAGTGCGTGAGGACGAGTGGTTGAAATGTTTTGATAATTTGTAATTCACAAGAGTGAGTCTGGCACATGAGGAAGTGGTTCTTTTGAGAATGGATACTGGTGGGAACGGTGAGTGAGGGGTGATTTTAAAAGTGTGTTGAAGGCAATGGGGTTTGGGGAAGGAGCCGCGAGAGTATTTACTTGGAATGTGCCAAGGAAACCTGTTTGCAATGTTTCTTGTGGTGGAGGAAAGCATGCTGTGCTCAAGAGAGTCTGCAGTGCCTGTGCAGGTATTTGTGAGTAAGAGGAAGAGTGCTTGAAAATAGGATGAAGCGTCAAGAGTGGCAGAAAGGTGTCTTTGTGCATGTTGTGTTTATTTGAAGGGAAACTGGGCAGTGTTCATTTTTCCACCTGCAGAGGTGGGCACGCACACAGTATTTTGGTTGCCTTTTTGTATGTTCCGACTGGTGACTTGGATAATTGTGCAGACTCGATGGAAAGCATTACAGTGGTTTCCAGCTCGAGAGCGGCATGTCAAGGGGAGTGGACAGGACAGAGATGGATTGGTGCTCGCGCTCCAGTGAGGGATAATCAGGGGAACATGTGCTCAAGATCAGACAGTCTGTATAAATTTGTTGCCGGTTGGCAGGTCCGGCGTGGAGCCCTGGGGTTGTCTCCGGTTCCACAGTGTGGACATTCATTGAAGCCTAAACAGAGGTATGATCTGCGTGAAGTCTGCGGGGATGCTGCATTATTTATGTTGTGGTCGGAAGAGGAAATTCTTCCTCGCCACCGGGGCCTCCAGACTTGTACTACGGCCAAGTTGGGGCGGACTGTTTTTCAGGACTCGGCGCTTTTGACTACTGCCACGTGACCACTTTATTATAGGACGCCTATGCATCGTTGCTTCACCAGTCGCCCGGTGTAGCACATTGAACCGCGCGAGCTCACATAGCAGGGCCGCAGTACGAACACCAAGCAGCATGTGCCATCCGTAGCAGCACCGGCACCGCTCTGCTATTAGCACCCAGTGGGACGAGGATAATTGCTTCAACACTTGCAAGAGCAAAGCTTCCAACTCCTAGCACCACACGTTACGTCATATCCAGTTCCGCATCAGTGTTGGCACCCAGTGGCATGAGTACTATTGTGACCCTCTCAGAGCACTCAAGAGCAAACGTGTCTTAAACACAGAGCTAAGCTTTTTGCACCTAGCACCATAGGTTCAGTTAAACAATATCCAGCACCGTTTCACGGGAGACACGAGCGTTACTGGGCACCCTCACCGAGCAATTATGAGCACCTGATACCCCTTGTCTTAAAGAATACACCGCGGCAGAGCAAAGCATCTGCATAAACGCGTGGCACCACGTGTTAAACCACACCCCCTGCACAGCACTGCTTTACTATTAGCACCTCATATAGTATTATTGTGCACTCTCACCGAACATGGCTTCACTACAAGGAGCTAGAACTACAAGACTTAAACCTACACTTTGCCAGCACAGCTTCACTAAGGACTCCTGTGCGTCTTGCAACCTCACTCTGCATAGCTCCAAAGAACCCCTACCACCATGTCTTACAGTACGTCACCACAGCACACATTTTTCTGTTCACCTAGCAACACATACCTTGCATTTATACGGACTGTGGAATGAAAGTCTTGCAATACACACTCGGTATAATGCACATTTGTACCTTGCATGCTTAGCACGCACTTACATGCTTCTGTTCATGTGAACATGTGACATGCTTCCTTTTTCTTGTTTACAAATTAGATCTGAGCAGGAGAGCCCTTTACAGATCCAGAGGGTAGAGCGGTCCTTTCTCAATTGAAAGGGATCCGAGGGATACGTCCTCCCTAATTAATTAAACATCAAACCTATAAGTATCTCACCTAGTATGTTGGATGTGATCAATTCTAGAAGAGAGAGAAGGGGGGAGGAGGGTGTGTGGTCTCCACGTGGCTCCGCGCTATTTAGTGGGGGAAGGAAAAACATAATTTAAAAAAAATATCCCTTACACACTCTAATAGTTGCATGCTTCATCATCGGGTTCACCCTGACTCCTAAAGGTCAGGGTGGCTCAACCATCTCCCAGGGAGCTCTTACAAAGAAAATACCAGGGGGCTTAACTTGAGATTAAAAATCCTTCCACCTCTCCAAGGTATCCCTCTATTGGCGGAATAGTCGGGAAAGCTTAAAAATATATAGTAGATGTGGGTTTTTAGGATTTAATGGTCCGATGACCCTGTGTCATACCGGTAGAAGTCAGGGTGAACTCGATGAAGAAGCATGACCCTCTCTTCTAGAATTGATCACACCCAACATACTAGGTGGCATACTTATAGATTTGATGCTTCCTTTTTCACCACACAGACTTGCATTATGCCCATCTGCTGTCCTGTACTCTAGTTATTTAACTTTGTTGCCTGTACTGTATTCCTTGCAGCAATCAGCCCTAACTAGCTATCAGTTGTGTGAGCCACCTCTTTTCTTGATCCATTTCCCTTGTCACAACAGAGAAGATCCAACAGTCACAGGGCATCAACCCTCCATCTTTTTAGGTCTTGCATGAGGCACAATTGTATGACACTTTGTTTACTTACAGGGGGCTTGGACACTCTCCATTGATTACCATTGGATGGGTTTGTCACCCTCATTTCCTTGTTGCTCTTTGGCACGTTCCAGTTTCACTTCCTTTACATGTGTGTGTCCCTCCCCTAGAGCATGGCCCAAGTACTGCTTCCTTGCCCTGTGTCTTTCTACTGCTTGCGCTTTCGGAGTTGCTTTTTCTTGTAGTTGCAGTACTCCATAAGTGTGCATGTGTTTGCAGGCTGTCCATCCCTCTGCGTTGCATTTTTTTAATTTTAAATAGCGCAAAATTTGCCCAACGCAACAGAGCGCTTTAGATGACCACAAGATTACGTTACACAAGGTCATATTAATTTTTACAATTTTATATAGTGCAAAATCTGCCTGTGGAATGCATGTCTGATTAAAAATTCTTCAGGCTGGGGTTCAAATGTTTCCACAATGGGCTAGCCCTACGTTTCGTCCTTCCAGTTTGGTGAAACAATTAACATTGCTTTTATTACAGAAACACCCTGTTAACCAGGTGCCTCAAAGTAGGAAAGGGTACCGTGTCACCAGCACAAATAGGCCAATAATCTAGACTAGCAAGAGCAGAGACAGCCATGTGTTGTGACTTGTCATGGTTGCTATGCATCCTTTCCATAGTTTCCAGTTCCTGGTGTGTGGGTGTGTGTGTGTGTGTGTGTGTGGTACGGAATGTTGATGAGTGCGTGTGGGGTACGGAATGTTGATGAGTGCGTGTGGGGTACGGAATGTTGAGTGCGTGTGGGGTACGGAATGTTGATGAGTGCCTGGTTGGTGTAAATGTCAGTTGGTGGGAGTGGGCTGAGCCCAAGGATGGCTGCTGCTGGTGGGGCGTTACCTTAAACCTGTAACTAAGTGCTATCTCCTTAAATAAACCTATATCATATAACCTACAAAGGATCCATCTTTATTTACAATACCCTTCCTTTCAACCTTCCAGTTTGGTGAAACAATTACCATTGCTTTTATTACTGAAACACCCTATTAACCAGGTGCCTCAAAGCAGTAAAGGGTTCCGTGTCACCAGCCCAATCCGCTAATAATCTAGACCAGGAAGAGAAGAGACAGCCACAGCCGGTGTATAAGCACACAGGTTGAGCATTCATGCGTCAAGGCCACCTACGCATATGCACTGAGGACATGTGGGAGGACATGCGGGGTGCGACCCAATATATTCTTCTAAATGACTTACTCTGTTTCTCTCAGTTTGACTATCTGGGCTTGGTGTAAGGCATTTTCAGTTAACTTTGGAATTATGTTCAGTCATTTACAATAACGGACCGTACAAAACACAGCATGACGTGTATTAAGGCCTCTGGATACGCTTACTTTAATGCATCACGCTCTTTTGACGGCGGTATAAAAAAATCTCACAAAATATTGCCTTCTATTTTATTGTTAAGAACTCTCTGCCATAAACAACATAAATGCCAGGGGCAGTACTCTATGCCATGCGTCTTTATGTGTGAGAAAGGTGGTTGGCGATAGTGCACATAGACACCTGAGAGGTAGCCATATGGTCAACAGTATTTCTATTCTCCTTACCACACCATAAAGTCGCATATAATAATACTTAATACCTTCTTGCCTTTGGATAGAAGTTAACATGAATGTGGACATTTCCAAGATGAACTGTTCAT
Organism: Calotriton arnoldi; assembly: GCA_963921515.1. Taxonomy (NCBI): domain Eukaryota; kingdom Metazoa; phylum Chordata; class Amphibia; order Caudata; family Salamandridae; genus Calotriton; species Calotriton arnoldi. The sequence goes on from CAWUFW010000140.1 coordinate 3,794,419, forward strand.
ACTGACTCCCACCGCTGCTGTCCACAATTACAAGAAAATTCAAATACAAAATATCATCTGTCGGGCAAAATATTCTATACTAGTGCATTGAGGTTGAACACTGGATTCAATGTGTGCTCGCCACTGATGGGGCAATTTCTGGGTAGAGAACCTCCGTGTCTCCTGCCTCCTCTGATTGATCCATTATAAGTTGGGCAAGACATCAAAATATAAAAAGAGCCTGTTTTGTATATAAATGGGGAAGTATGTTAAGGCAAAAAAAGGCTCTTTGCAAATCGCTTTTATAGAATTATCAAGCACCGTTGACCTCGTGAACCCTTCTAAACTGTTGAACACATGGGCAAAATGGGTTTGAAACCAGATCTCTTGACTATCATCATGCGCCTACATCAGGATCTTACAGTTAGGGTCCGCTATAGTCCCTCTGGCGAATCCTCCCCTCTAATTAGATCAACCAGGGGTGTTAGGCAGGGGTGCATCCTGGCTCCTTTTCTTTTTTTAATTTTTATAAATGGGATTAGTAACTTTTTGGTCGAAAACGATAAGGATGTACCCCCATATGGGCCAAAAATCTATTCCCATTTTATTATATGTGGACGACGCAGTTCTGATTGCGTGTACTGCTAATAGCCCCCAAGCCCTTTTAGACCTATTTTTAGTGTACATGGAGGATCTGAATCTTAAAGTAAATTTTTCAATGTTGCATATTATGACATGTGGCCGCCCTAACACTAAGTCAAAGCCTTTTATCATGGGGATTCCATTTTGTTAAAAGTAAAAGATTTTAATGGAAGAAATAGTGGCAGCCAGGTGGACCTAATCACTGCACCACCCAATATAGTCACACAATGTTTTTCAACACCAATATTGCTCACCTCAAATGACCAGCTGCCAAATGGTTATAAATCATACATAACAGAACGCAAGCGATGAGGCCACGTATAAGCAAAACAGACCTGTTCAACTTCAGGTCAACTGTAAGTATTGTTTGCAAAATTATCCATAGACTCCAGTATTGCTTGAATGTTCTTTGGGACAAGCCAAAGTGTTTACCTTCTCCTCCAGATAAGTCTCTTGACAGTGAGCGTTCTCCCAGTAGATCTTTCCACAGAAAACACAAAAAGCGCCATAGGAAAGAGAAGTCCTCTTTTCCCTTGAGGAAAAGGTCCTGTTTCCAAGACCATTCAAATTCACAATGCCATTCTGTGACGCTGAAAAAGATTTGCCGGGAATTCCCTTCTCCTGTTGACCCTGTGTGGGTCAAGCCCTTCTATCTGGCCAGGTTGGACTTGTTTATGAAAGCTTCCGTATCCTGTCGGCCACTCCCCAAAGACAGACCCGAGCCTACAGGTTTGACGATACCAGCAGCACAGACCCTGAGACTCCATGACACTCCTCAGGCTTCAGTGCCTAAAAAGAAATACCGACCCATGGTGCCGTCCTCTACTCATCTGGTGCGGCCCTTGACGTGGTCACCAAAGCTGTGGTTGGCAACGCACACTAAAGCATTGTTGGCACCGTCCTCAAAATCCTCTGTAGTAATATGAGTGCCAAAAGAGAAGGGTAGAGAAGGTTTTGTAATGACCAGCCCTTAGCAGCACCATCTCCCTTGCGTCTGGAGATTCATTTGGAATGGAGAAGGTTTTCGGGTCCTTTGCCATGCCCGGTGAGGATTATGGCCATGCAGATGATGATGATGACCTGGAGTCAAACAGCCTACTTCCTCCTTATAATTCTGATCCTGCCCTTTATCTTGACGTGCAGAATGCCAGGGAGTTGAATACTTCACACAAAGGAGACTTTTTTACCTCCTGGCACTCCTGCAGAGGAAGTGTCATCTTTCATCACAGTGATATGTAAGACTGCACACACACTTGAGTTGACCTTGCCTCTGAGGAGCCAAAAACTAACATTTTGACCAAAATCTCGCAACTTCGCCGGTTCAACCTCTGAGCCTCTGCCCCCTTTCAGTAAAGCAATGCTACAGCTTACCTGGGTGCCTGAGAAGATGCCCACTTCGGGCAAGCCTTCTCTGTACCCACCATGCATAATCGAAATATGGTGGTTAGCAGTAGATCTGGGGAAAGGGATATAGAGAAAGAGAAAAAACAGACTCTGGATATTCCCCACCCTACTTGTCACTCTTCTGGGTGCTGACCTACTGGGTCATAGTGAATATTTAAATGAAAGAATACAATATTTAATAACGTAACTCGGTTTAAATTATTGAATATTTGATATTGCAAATGATATGCCTCCAGGATATCTCTGTTCCTCAGACACTATGGGATATTGGTGGAACTCTGACATTCTCGAAACTAAGACATAACAATTATGTATGCAATTGGTGTTTCTTAGGTTATTAATAAACCTCACTTGCGCCTTCAAAATTATTTTTTTGTATACATGCTCTTTCGTTTTGCTATACACTCGAGGCTGTTCCTTAAACTGTGATATGAACAAACATTCATCAGGATGATAAAGTTCATACTGGTACCGAAGAATCACGTTCCTAAGCATATATCACTACTTTAAATACAGAATATGCATCGTGAAATATCAATAGTCTTTTAAGGTGATGAGGATCCTTTTTTTCTACTCGCGTGGCGTAGAATCCAAAATGAGCACCATACATGTGATTTTTCTACTCTTTAGTACTTTACATTTTGTTTAAATTTATTTCCAAAGTATGACTCAATTCTTTAGACTATGTCTCTTTATTCGACTTTGAATTCTAGGAGCACTTTAAAGAGGAAAACAATCTCCAGGGTTGTCACAGGGCCTGGTAGCAAAGTTTTGCCAGCAGCAACAAAGTATCTTGATTGCCCAGCAAGGAAGATCTGGACCACATGGAATTTATATTCAATATCTTCAAAATGGCCACTAACATTTCCTGACAACGTGAGAGTTTTTGTGGATTTATGTGAAATGTAGGTACTGAATTTGCATTCAGAGCATCCTCCAGAGAGGTGAAGCCTTTTGCGAAGAGGCGCCAATGTTCCAGGTGCACTGGCAGACTTTCCTTCCCTGAATGAACATAGTCCTTGTGGGTTCAGAGTATTAAGCTTGGCACGCGCATGAGCGTGGAAATGTAATTCACTGCAACAGATCATGACAGCGACAGGCCTGTTTTTGGTGACCCAAAATTCTTTTTTTCACACCAGTTGCTGGAAAACCTTGTGGTTCAAGCTGCTTCTTCAAACCTGAATATCAAAGCCTACTCTACGGCCCCTCCAGAGTGAAAGTCAGAGACTGGACACAGTGTGAAGATGTACTTTTGCTGTAGGCAGTCTCACTCTCTGCATAGCAATTGCCACATGCCTTATAGGCTGATATGTCCATGCTCTATGGAAATTAACAAAACGGGCCCTCATCTGCTACCTGGTGCGCATGAAAAAGCTCTCTTCATTCATGGCCAGTGAATGTTTGGAGGCAGATCCAGAAGTATGGTCTGGATTCTGTGGACACTGCATCTCGACCCCTGGGCATGGCTGTCGCACAATGTTGCTATGCCTGTGTGCATTCTACTGGGTTCTCAGGAGATGTCCAGGCAATCCTGGTGAACATGCCTTTCAATGGTGAGTGGCTTTCTGGAGTGAAGGTTGGCTCCTCCCTGGAATGTTTCAAGAGCAGAAAAGCTATGGCTTGCACACGGAGCCTCGCCTCTCGAGCAAAGCAGTTCACCTGCATTTCATAAAGTTCGAGGTGTTTCGAGGGCACGCGAGTCCTGGCAGAGGCAACTTTCTCAACCACTCCCTGTACCCCAACAAATGTACCACTTTTTTCCAGGCAGGTGTGGATTTAAGGGATGCAATTTCCAATAGCAGCAAAAGAACCAATCTCTGCCATCTGCTCGTAGATCCGCTGCCTGAAAACCTCTCACTCCTACCCCCCCTACGCCACCATCCTTTAATGGGTGGGAATGTCTCATCTTCCTAAAATTAGGAGATGATCACAAAGGATCCCTGGGACAACTTGCTCATCCGCAATGGCTATATTCTACCCATTCTTTCCTTCCCTTCTGACTATCCTCCTCCTACCAAGGCATGCTGTCCGGCACAGACCTCCGTTTTGGAGGTGGAGGTCCATGTCTTGCTCTCCAAAGGGGCAGAGGTGGTGCACTTGAAGAGATATGCATAGGATTCTTTCTACTTGCATTACTTCTTGGTGCCCAGGAAGTACAGAAGTCTGAGACACGTCCTGGTGCATTTAGCATGACCAGTTCAATAGAATGTCCCTGATCCAAGCATTTCTGTCCCTGAATGGAAAGGATTGGTTGGTGTCCCTGTATCTCCAGGATGGCTGCTTCTATCTTCCCATTCTCCCTGACCACAGCTGATATTTGAGCTTCACATTGGTAGCATAGCGCTATCACTTGCCATTTAGGCTGACATCCACCCACCTTTTTTCCCGAAAGTGCTGGCAGTTGTGGCAGCTTTTTTATGACGACTGGGAGTCCATGTATTTTCATACTTCTAAAAGTGGCCAGTGAAAGCAGAGTTTCTCTCGCAGGCCAATTTACATCTTCATTGCATGATGACCCTTCGCCACAACTCGAGTTTTGCTATCAACCCTCTAGGTTACAACCTAACTCTGGCGCGCTGATTGACCTTAATTAGTGCGGTGTTGTACATGACCCACAAAGAATTTTCCTTCTCAGAGGATCAAAGGTATTTGGAAGATAATTATGAGATGTCGGACTCAGAACAACTCCTTGGTTCAACAGGCCTTGTATCCACTCAGCCTCATAAATCCTTTTGCTCCCACATGCCAGATAGTGAATGAGGTCCCTCCACTGTTGCCTGCGTTGTCCATGCCTCCAGTTTCAAGGGAGCCTTTCAGCCCAGATGCTCTCATCTGTTTACCTGGATATGCACTGTCAGAATGGATGCCTCCAACTTCGAGGCTGGTCGTCTTTTAGTCCTCTGTGGATGCAGATTACCTTAGTCAAGCAAGCCTCGTCTCTGGTCCTCCCATCTTGGCAACTTAATGATGCTAGGACTTTGGTCCGTGTCAGAGCAGCACCTTATGTGTTGGAACTGAATATGGTCGACCTTAGCATGAGCACATTTTTCCCTTGTATCTTGAGTGTTCCATATAGGTCCTGTCGGACAGCACCGCCACAGTCCATTAAATCAACAGGCAGAGTGGTGTGGCTCATATATCCTTTGTTGGAAGGAGATGCGTCTATAGCAGTGGATGTGTCAGTGAGGATTTTTCCCAGTAGAGGCTCATCTACCAGGTTCTCTCTCTGTGAGGGTGGACGCACAGTCACCACTCGCAGGAGGATCACAAGCTGGAACTACAACCCCAAAATTATCGAAGTGATACCCAGAATGGGCTCTTCTTCAATGAATATCTTTGCCACTGCCCGAACAGGAAGTGTCTTCTGTTGTGTGTCATACACTTCCCTCTGAATGGTTTCCAGAGGGATGCCTTCAGGTTCATCTGGTCTCCGGGCCTGCTGTATGAGGTTCCACTGGTTCTGCGGAAATTCCTGTGGAAATTGCGAGGGAATAGAGTACAGCTAATCCTAATCTCCCCAAATTGGGTAAGGAGGATCTTGTACGCAGATTTGTTACCAGTCAGCATTTGGCCCATCTTCCTGTCCAGCACTTTAGTCCTCTACCTCAATCCTCAAATGCTGTGGCTGTGCATGTGGAGATTAAGCGAGGCTATCTTGTGTTCTTTTGCCTTCCTTATGAATTTGGGGATGTCATCTTGGCTCTCAGAAAACCCACTACAAAATCCATTTGTGCAGGTTGCTGGAACAAATGTATACTGTGGCACGAGCTGGAAGACTTGGGGGGGGGGGGGGGCCTTTTAGATCTTGCTTTCCCAGCGTCATGCATTTTATGCTATCTCTGGCATTGCAGCGGATGGCAGGAGCCACAGTTAAGTATTTATTGGTCTGCCCTGTCTGCTTTCTTGGGTCTTCCATACCAGCCATACTTCTTTATATTGGCCCTAGTGGAATGTTTTCTAAAAAGTTTGCTTTAATTTTTTGATCCCACTCCATTAGTTGTTCTTCCGTTGGAGCTGAATCCTATATTGTTTTTTGTAATGTCATCCCCTTTCAAACTGATGCACGGTTGCTCGATTGGACTTCCAACTGTGAAGACCATATGCTGGTGGCAATACCTACAGCTTAAATGGTCTGAGAAATTCAAGACCTCTCAGTCCTTTCCACAGTTTTCTGCCCAGATTAGCTGGTTCTCTGCACCTGCCTAGCGTTATTACCTAAAGTGGTATCTGGACTTCACATGGACAAGTCTGCTACCTCACTTCTCTAAAGCGAAGCGGCTACCGAGGCTGGATCACGTATGTGCTGTGTCTTTTATGTTGACAGGACAGATTGGATGATACACTCTTTGTGGGCTTTGCTGGAGCTAAAAAGAACGTCAAGGTGGTGACCAAACAACCATTTTTCGTTGTCATTTTATGTATTAAAATCTGCTATGCCTTGGCCAAGAAAGGCCTTCTGGGGCATTTGTGCTACTTTTACTATGCCATGACTGCTGTCACAGCTCTCCCAGAGGTACTCCAGTATTGACATCTGTGTTGCGGCCATATGGTTATACCAACGTATTTGCCAAACTTTTCTGCTTCACTGCTTAGGCATGCACAGATGGGCACTTTGCCCAGGCTCTGTTCGTGACTTCTATGGAGGTATTGCTTTGGGTCTCATTCGTATGGTAAAGAATCTGTAGGAAGATGAATCCATCAGAAGAAAATTAGGTCAACCCTGCCCCAGGTTAGTACACACACAACCTATAAATTTGTAAAGTATTATATTTGTATAGTATACGTTGCCTTCTACAACAACCCATTCTCCAGCAAAATGTTAGCAAAAAGCACGAGTATTTGCAAAAGCCAACACAAGAACAGTGAACATAATGAAGAAAGCAAGTATTAGATATATTCATATATTTCTCTTACTTATCCTACCTCCTAATTGCTGGTAACTAATTTTCTTGTTTATCAAGAAGTGTTTTATAGAAGATGCATACGTGAACCAAGGCCGGGATGACCCAGGCTTGCACAGTCCATGGATTGCACTGGGCTGCATCTGGGGAAGATGGCAGACGTCCTTGGGGTCTCGGCTCTCTTAATGATAGTTCGGTCTTGTCTGCCGACGGACAGAGCATGTCACCATTTTTTAATTGGTTCTCGTACATACAAAAAGGTGCGAGAACGTGTTCTCGTGATGATGACATGCAGGACTAGTGGTGTGAGAAATCGTGGTGGAAATATACTTGCTTAGAGGGCTTATGTGTCTATTGCTTTCATCTTGTATGCCTTATTTCAAGGACACAGTCTTGTATATCAGTGGTAAATAACCATAGCAAACCTGCCTTGTATACATGTGAAATAGGCACACTAACATAAAAATAAGCATAGAATTATGTCATCATACACGGTTATGGAAAAAAAGGCAATAATCATGTACTACTGGACACGGGTCATGGTTCAGAAGTCAGACAGGCATAACACAATAAGTAATAGCGTATACTCACGACAACCTGGCTGTTGTGCATGTTCTTGAAGGGACCTAACCAAGTCTTTGAGGTACCCTACCATGGGCTCCCTCCATCCTTCTATCCTTAGCGACTTAAAAAGAATAGGCACATCCACACAGTGATCTGAACAAGCTGGTATGCTCCATTGTCCATAATCTGATAGCAGCACTACTCCTGTTGCCCTCATCCGCCTAACTCCTTAAGCTCCTCTACACATTAATAAACTCTCCTCTAACTAATCCATAATATTCTACCCTACCCACCAGCCTTCACCCCTCAGCCTAGATGGAACCTTGCCCATATGCAAATCTCAGTATGTCCACAAATTGTGCTTTGCCCTTCCAACCTTCCCTGACCTATTTTTTATGACCATATCATGAACAATGCGATTAACGAATCCTTAAATGCCTTCTACGCTCGCTGCACGTTTACCCCTCCAACCCACATCCCGACTTGGGACCACCCACCACAAGGGGGAAATGAGGCCCTGCTTTAAACCCATTCACATATGGCTAAAGGCTTTCCAACTACCATTTAATTACCTACCCACCCTTATTTGTCCAGGAACTTCACGATATGTTTTCAAACAGTGCTTATCTGAATACATGTTAAGCCAGTCCATACTAGTTTCAGCAGAACTGCGTCATTTGACATTTAATTCCTCGTTTTTAAAGGAAAGACATAGGCCTAGAAAGGCACAAACCTCGTTTAAAAGTAAATTAACACCGTCACTTGAGGCCAGATCTCCGTCAGCTGTGCCCCAAAATGCACTACATTGTCGGGACCGAGATATTTTTCTGTTGCAAGAACCTAAATCCTGGTTGTTCTAATCTTCTCTTATTCTGCTGGCCCCTCCTACCTGTTCCTAAAGCGCCTGAAAACCCTCCTTGGGTAACTGCGTTATACGAGACTTCATAATAATATCAGCCTGTAATGCGTGCATTAGGAGATCATTGTAATTGATGTTAATAGTTGGAGCTTGAACATGGGCTGCTAGGAGCTCGGCTACTTCTTCCACTGTTAGGCTTAGCTGAGATGTATACAGATGAATTGCACAGGTTCTGAAATTCCTTTGTTTAATCTCGAGGTTTCTTGCTTAATCTAATATCGTCCTTCATTTTGATACTTCTTCTTTTACTTTGATGTGTTTTACTTCACTGCAATATTGTTTGCTTCATGTTGACATTTTTTGCTTCATTTCCATGTCTCTTGTCCTTGATGTTTTACATGTTATTGACATCACTTGCTTAATTGCTTAACATTAGCATCCCTTACTTTGGCGCCGCCGTAGCTCTTGATGTTTCTGATGTCATTTTCATGCTTCCTGTTTTTGAAATCTCATACTTTCCCTGTCATAACTTTTACTAAACCTTGACATCTCTAGCTGCAAGCTGTCTGCTCTTGTTTTTTGCAGATTGGTACTTCTCCTTCTCTCACTTTATCTTGATATATCTTGACATGTCTGGATTTCTCTAGCTCCATTTTCAGATCTTTTCTTCATGTTCTCATGATTCATTTTATTGTTTATTGCTTCTTCTTAGCGTGTCTTCTTCATTGTGGATCTTGATTCTTTATTACATATAATGCTTCATCTAAACATCTCTTGCTTTCTCGACCAGAGAATCATCATCCTCATCTAGTGGTTCTAGATTAGGTGGAGTTTGACAGATTTTTAGGGACATGGTGAGTTTCATAATTTGGTCATACACTTTGCCGTGTTTTGGAGTGCTGTTCTATCACTGTTCCTGTGCAAGATAGTCTGATCTAATTTATATATAATATACATCTATCTGCTCACTACGAGTTGTAACTGTACCCCAAGGATGAAGAATGGAAGGTTAAGTAATCTGCATGTCATTAAAACATACACTGTAGGCGCTGGTGAATCCACAGACCTTTGAGAAGCAATAATGTAGAGCTCTGGTAGAGGAGCCTATGGTTGGGAATGTTTTTAGTGGGTATTGGTTCTGTTGTTTAATAAAGGATGCTCTTTGATGTTATACCTTCAGGGGTAATACCTTTGGTCGGATCTGCAGCACAGGATCAGATCTACAAAGGAAAATATTCTTTGTCGCCATTGTGCTTTGAGGAGAAATAGTCCATAGGATGTGTCCATTGACATGAGGAGCATGTTGATGGTTATGCTATCTGGCCATTATGTACAGTATTTGTTCTACTCTAGTGTCGCTGTCGGAACACTTTCTAGGAGGACTCTGATAGTTCAGCTTGATTTAACTACTTTGAATCTTTACTTTGGACCAGTAGACCATGCATGATGATGAGGCCTGCCAACTCACCCTGTGCTGCCTTGTGATGCACAGTTTCACACCTCATCACGCTGGGGGATCCATTGAAGAGGCACTATCACATGGTGAGCTGGAAACCCTTTATAGAATACGTTTCCAACACAAGAGTAAAGATTTGCTCAGTGGGGCTCGATTTAAAATCTCCCCAGAACATAGAAGGCGCCAGATGAGGAGTATTTGCTGTGGAGAGGCGGTCAGGTGGGGGCTGTTCAGGAAGAGCAGAGCATCCAAAGCCCCGCACACTGTGTCCCATGTCCCTTGCCAAGTCCATGCCCCCTTCTGTATATGATCACATGGTGCAAATTATGTTCAGATGGGCATGTCTGGATATCGCCGAGGGTCTTGCAGGCTCTTTTGAGCACCTGTATTGTAATGTCAAATGCACTGAATGCTGCTTATCTTTACTCTTTCCAGGTATGGGGTTAGCCCTGAAAACATCATCCTCTATGGCCAGAGTATCGGAACGGTGCCCACAGTAGACCTCGCCTCCCGGCACGAGTGTGCTGCCGTTATACTTCATTCACCGCTTATGTCCGGCTTACGGGTTGCCTTTCCAGACACAAGGAAAACCTACTGCTTTGACGCCTTCCCCAGGTAAGGCAATTGAGATGCCACTTCCTCTCCACTTGGACATTCCCATTAGTTAAAGAGAATGGAATGGGCAGCTACCAAGGAAGATGAAATTAAAAGTGAGGCAGAGTATAACAGGAAAGGGCATAATGAGAGAAGTAGTTGGTGGTAGGAAGCGAGAAACCAGCATTGGCAAAGCCAGTCGGTCTCGCTTTTGTGACCTATTGGCTTTGCCAATGTTTTTTGGCCGCGGTGCAGCGTGGATACAATAGAATTTTTTTTTTTTTTTAAAGTATCTTTTACGCAGCCGCACATGGCTACAAAATAAGGGCGATTTTTTTTTTTTTTTACCGATCTGAGTTGTGTTGGTAACTAAAAACAAAAAATGCAAGTGTTTTAAAAAAGTTTTTTAAAGGAGGCAGGGGAGGGGAAGCAACACGGGGGAGGGCGGAGTGACACAGGCAACGCTGGGAGGACGGGCAACGCAGAAGAAACACAGGAAGGAAGGGGAGTATGGAAAGAGAAGATGAGGATGAAATGCACAGAAGCACATTGGGCGAGTGCAACAGGGAGGTGTGGGGAGAAGCAGATGGGGACAAGCAACAGCATGAGGGGGAGAGCAGATCACAAGGGGGACAGCTCAAGAACACATGCACTCTGTTAGTGCTTCAACAGAAAGAAAAAAGTAGTTCTCAAACATTGACCACAGACACCAGACAAACTCACAAATTGTAAAGGGGCAAAGCTCCATGGGAGGGACAAACACGAGGTTTTGAAGGTGGGACAAGAATAAGACGCAGGCAAATGAAAGTGACAAGGAAAGTAAACAATGGGTGGGCTGCAGTCCACTCTGTGTTCATGGTATGCCACAACATGACTTGTAACAGACAGCTCATACGCTGTCTAGTAGGCTCATCCAAAAAAAGGGACAAGGGTTGTAAGGCGAGGCAATGAATAACCTGGTTAGGCCTTGAGAGGAGCGGCAAGCGAATTTGAGTAAGTGAGTGGATGCTTAGGGGACAGCAGACTGTGTTGGGCGCAAGGGAGAAGCAGAGTAACAGGAGGCAAGGCAAACAAAGTATGTGTTTGAAAGAAGACTGAGTGGAGCAAGAAGAAGTCAGTAATACATAAGACAAGGTAAAATCAGGGTCAGGGAAGGCAAAGAGCAGACAGGCTTAACTTAGAGGTAACGTGGAAAGTAATTATGCAGTACTAAAACAATAATGAAGTTAAAATACATGGTTGGAGGAAGGAGAGGTAGTGCTAGAGAACAAGTAATAATCTCAATCCTTGTCAAGGTGAATCACTAAAGTCCATAAATACGCCTGAGGTCAGCCCCTGGTAGCTATGGCACAGAGCAGACAGGCTTAACTTGGAGGTAACATGTAAAGTATTTATGCAGTACTAAAACAGTAATAAAGTCAAAATACATGGTTGGGGGGAAATAGGGGTAATGCAAGAGAACACTATGGGAGAAGATGGTTTGAACAAGGGGAAGGCATAGTGAGAGCCAAGGCACAGTGTACGGCAGGAGAGGTAATGTACAAGATGTGTCGTGGGGGAGTCCGAATCAGAGGAGGCAAAGATGCAGACCTGTCAGGAGAATCACTAAAGTCCATAAATACGCCTGAGGTCAGCCCCTGGTAGCTATGGCACAGAGCAGACAGGCTTAACTTAGAGGTAACATGTAAAGTATTTATGCAGTACTAAAACAGTAATAAAGTCCAAATACATGGTTGGGGGAAATAGGGGTAATGCAAGAGAACACTATGGGAGAAGATGGTGTGAACAAGGGGAAGGCATAGTGAGAGCCAAGGCACAGTGTACGGCAGGAGAGGTAATGTACAAGATATGTCGTGGGGGAGTCTGAATCAGAGGAGGCAAAGATGCAGACCTGTCAGGAGGAAGACTACAAGAGGAGGTGGGTGGCTTTAGGGAGAGTGAGTGAGCAAGGCAATATCAAGCTGGTGAACGGAGATAGTCTGGTGGTATCGGGAATGCTGATAGCGTGGTAGGTTGTGTGGGGGCGAGGGGAGGTGATAAGTAAGCGAAAGGAGGTCGGATGTCCGATGGGATAAGAAGTAAGTAAGAGTGATGAGGCAGGGTGTGGTCGGGGCGAAGAATGTGTGGGTAAGTTGAGGCATTGGGGAAATTAAATTGAGGTAGAGGTAGGTGGGTTGGCACAGTTAATCAATGCCGTGGGGAGATTAAGGTGAAAGGACAGAATGTGAAAAGAAGTTGGAAAGTGAGGAGGGACTGTGAAGGAAGTACTTTGCACCCTCCCAGGAGCAAATGAAAGAAACTCACCAGACACAGCAGTTTGCTCAGAAACAGTGAAATGTATTTATTGGTACCCATGCATCATTGCTGATCAACAAGGAAGAAGTCCGGTCACCCACTGGGTCTCTCAACCTGCTTCTTCCCTGAGTGACTGGTTTCTGGGTCTTATAAACAGTGAGCAATGCCATGTCAGCAGAACTAGAAAAAGCACCGAGCCAAATATGGCTAACATGATGTGCAAGATCTGCACCATGCTAATTATAAACAACTAGATATGGGCAGACCATGAAAGGCTGGCGCGGCACTGTGCCAATTATACTACAGATCTGCTGTGTAGGCAAATTGCAAAACCAGATAAGGAAACTAACATGGAGTCAGGACAAGCAAAATGACCTCTAAGGTGGTTCAGAATAGCTGTTGAAGCTTGTCCAGGCAAGGTCAGATAGGAAGCCCTTTGGAGCTCCGGGCCTCTTGTTAGTGTGATGTATCTAATGGTTCATCGGAGCCACGGGTAGGCAGTGCTTGGGTGAGAGAGCAGCTTTGATAATTGTTTGACTACAAGCGCTCCTCCCCTCCTGTGTTCAAGCTCATGGGGCCTCATTTAGGCACTTAAAGTATTGTTTTTTTTACAGGAAAATACCAAGTAGGTATCGTATGAATGCATGTTCATAATATGCATACTAGCCCTTGACATTGATCAGGCTCACCGTATAGGTTATTTATAGAGTGGTCCTGAAGAGAAGCCTAGGGGTAGTCTTCGAAACATGTAGACCAGAGAGGAAACAGCCCATTACAGCATACTTTCCTCCATTGCCCCAATTTTTACTAATACCAGCTACAGGGAGTATTAAAGTTTAGTTTCCACGCAGCCAGGTATTTTTTAACTCGCATCATTTTCCTGACCCTTCCACTCTCACGTCAAACACATAGTTTCACCTCACTATTAAATGCTCCCACGTCTCCGTCGGTCGTAGCACGCCCCGTCCCGCTGCGGGGCAGGAAGAACCCGATGATGAAGCATGCCACCAAGGGACCTTTTGGTGGGTGAGGGTTATTTTAAAAACACATACTGTTTTCCCACACACACTCAGGAAACCCAATAGTTTTCTTATAGTCACGTTAGAACAATCACTGGAAGGACATGTTTGTCTAGAAAAAGAGTGGGCTTGCTTTGTTTTCTCATATCTAAACAGGAACAAAAAGGGAAAAACTAAAAAATATAGTCAATTAATATTAGCCACTGATAATTACTCTGGGGCGCACTTTTATCCAACATTGGTTTTGCTCTCTGTTCTGCTACATAGCCGCAACAACCATATGCAAATTAGTCTTGGTACTGCTTCAATTCAGACAGACGGGCAGATAGCCAAGCCCAGCATTGGTCGCCTGAGGAAATTAAGTTATCCTTCTGTGAGACACCTATTAGGACTGGGCCCTCCAAAATCTGGCTCTGGATCCAAACCATCAGTGGTCAGGTTTCTTGAAGCCATCTGTGCTGTAATCCATTCTCACCAGCCATGATGCACAAAGGATAGAGTAGTCACCGGAAACCACAGATTTCTGTGCAGACACTAACTGGGTAGTGCACTGCAGGTTACTGCTGTTATGGCCACCGATCCTGATGGGTGAAATTTAGGGTATTGGGGGGGATTCTTCTTCACTGCCAGGAGTACATCCTGTCCAAACCTTGGCCCACACTCCTACTAATATAGCGTATTTTTTCCTGATAGGAACTCTTGTCAAAGCCTCTACTTTTGATGGTCTCTTAGAGGACTCAGGGAGGATTATCTCACACCTGGTAATACATTACCTTGCCACCACACTAGTCAATGTTGCCCCAGAGTATGCGTAGGACACTTCTTAGAAGAATCCATCATTTTTGGGCTTGACTCATTGAGCGGCACAGATGATTTCTGTGTTTCTCCCCCCCCAAGGAGTCAACGTTTATGTACACAGCTAGCTATTTTAGACAGATGTGGCTTCTGCATAGGTCAGATTGCTTATGTCCTGCTGCCAGAGGTTCATGTGTGCAAATAAAGTTTGGCACCCAGCCTGCTGGGTACTTGTTGTTTCTAAGCTGAAGTGGTTTTGTACGGTTTCCAGGTAAGGGCACTAAGTGTATTTACGAAGAGGATGCAATATTTCCCCGAAATACACTGCACACTGAGCCAGAAATGTTTTCCAGCTCCAGTACATGCTGATGCCAAACCCACACCTGTCTGAGGGGGGAGTATTTGTCACCATACAAGGAAACCAGTGCTACAAAAATCAGTAGACTTAAATATGTTGTGTGTTGCACCCTACGAAAACAACCTAGGAGATATCAGTTGTTTTCTTTGTGAAATACCAAGGCTGTCTGTTTCCATAACCTAGGCTGCTGTCTGGCGTGAGTGTGCTGGTGCTATTCCCACTCTCTCTGCCTGAGGGTTTTGTGTTGAAAAAGCTGTTTTCGCAAGTGAACACGGAATTTGTTCATCATTTTATTGACTTTCGCAATGCTTTGGTGATTCTGTGTATGTTTTACGTGCTCTCTTGAGGTATTGTGCAAAGTCTGTACCTCTTCTGCAGCCCTGTGCTAGGATTTGGTCACTCTTTTATTGGTCTGTGCTATTTCTTTCTCCTTGGAAGTGTTTTGATCTTTAGTTGTTTTTTGCGGTTTCATTGCTTCATCCCGATTCTGCACCTGAGTTTTCCTTGCTGTGTGCTGTTTCTGAAGCTGAGATTTCATTGCCTTGTGGTGATTCTTGTCCTAAGTTTTTCTTGCTTTGTGATGATTCTGGTACTGGGTTATCCGTACACTTTGAGTCTACTATGGTATGGTGTAAGAAATCGGGTTTCTAATTAAGGGGATTAATTACCAATCCTCAATCTCAATCCGTGTCAAGTTCAATCACAAAAGTCCATAAATAAGCCTTAGGTCAGCCCCTGGTAGCTATGGCACAGAGCAGACAAGCTTAACTTGGAGGTAACATGTAAAGTATTTATGCAGTACTAAAACAGTAATAAAGTCAAAATACAAAACAATAAAAATCCGAAAACAAATTAGAAAAATAGAGTTCAATTTAATTAAACCCCAAGACAAAAATCCAATCAGGGGACCCGAAGGTATCAATTTTTAAAGTTTTAAGTAGAAATAGCGAGAAGAAGCGCAAAGTGCCAATGATAGGCAATAGTTGTGGTAGAACTGGACCTAGGCACAATTTGACACTGACCATAATGCATTGTGTGTCGGATACACTAACGAGGCTCGTCCATGTCAAAGATTTTTCTTTCTGAATTTAGTCCTTTAAGTACCAATCCACCACAGGAGTACACTTTTAAAGCCCCCAGGAAGTCAGGGGAGACACTTAGCGACTCAAAGGGTGTCAGACAGAGGCCATCAGGAGGGTCCAGCCCAGGTCTTGTTGCCACTGGTCAGCTGGACAGTTGTACGAAAAGGCCTCTTGTTTGTTGTTTTCCTGTAGCTTTAACAGGGGGTCGGCCTTATGACCATTGGAGTCCACTTTTTTGTCCTGGGTACAAGAGGGTGAGCAGGTCCACTCTTCTGGACTCTTCTCAGGTCTCCGCAGGTTCAGTCCTCTTCTGATCTACCACAGGTTCAGGAGTGTTCTGAAGTGTGTGCCTGGAGATGCCACATTTAAGACTGGCACAAGCTAGTGGGTAGGACTAACCACTGGGGACAACCTAACCAATGAGGTAAAGGCTCCCGGGGCTCATCCTACCCACTTTGGGGATTTCCTAGATGAGCAAAGTGTTTGGCCACACTCAACTTGGGCTCTGAGGGCTGGGTGTATGTGTTGGCAGGGTACTACGGTAATCCTAGTGTTCTCCCACATCTAACACTAAAATCCATATTGAGGCAGTTATTTTATCCACAGCAACCTCAGAGATAGAAGCCTGGTAGTACAAAGCTGAGTTTTCAGCAACCAGACATGGGATACACAAGAATTATTTTGGCAGCCTGCCTTCGCTCTTTGAAGTGCACCCAAAATGTTATATGTAAACCCAGCAGACCTGTCAAAAAATCCAGGTCTGGTGGCTTAGTGGACAAATGCGCCCACTGTAGGGGCCTGTGTTCGAACTCATGGTCACAGGTTCAAATCCAATCTGGTCCACTCAGCCTTTCATCTTTCTGAGGGCCATAAAAGGAGTACCATTGAGTTGGGTAACAATAAACATCTGTTATTTAGGGCCAAGATACCCTTGGGTTAACGTGCACTTTACAAATACACATGTTATGTTAAATAGGCTGTTACACTAATGTCAAAAAGAGGCCCACTGTAATTGGAGCCTGACTGATTGGGAGGACAAAAGAAGCGCCCTGCCCAAGTGTCAGATAATATTTGCCTGTAATGGGGAGGCCTTGTTGAAGTTCCCCCAAGTGTCAAACAAAAAACTCCAGCAGACCTGTCAAGTAGAATGTGACATTGTCACTTTAATGTCAAAAAGGATTCTTCCAGCCTTTCTCTGCATATTCTGTCAACTTCAGATGGATCATCTCTGCCCGTTCAGGTAAGCCTATTGATTGCTTCTAGGGACAAGTTCACACCTCATTCACGCCTATTCAGATGGTAATTACTGGCTAGCCGAAGTGGGAGAGCAAAATGCATATTTAGCTTCCAGAGTCTTCAGGCATGACAAAAGTAACTTTGTAGAAGTTATTTTCTGTAAAATAAAAAATCCAACTTCTCAATTGAATTGGGCTTTTAATAACTATTAAACATATTTGTATAATTATTTTTCTAGCTAGTCCCATTTCGGAGATACAGTATTATTATTTATTATTGCCTCCCAATATTTTCCTATGGAGCAGTCAGCCTTGCTACAGTGAAAATAGCTCTGAGGGGCTAGTCACTGTAAGGACATGTTTAACATTAAACCTCTACATGTCTTACTTTAAATACCATGCAGCCTGCCTTATGGATAGCAAGTCCTAATAAGGGGTGACTTATTAATATTTAAGAGGAAGGTGTAGTCTGTCAAAAGGGGTTATTTTGACAGGTCAAATTTGCAGTTAAAACCTGCACAGCCAGGCTACTGGTGGCAGGTCTGCAGCTATGTTCATATAGTCCAGGTGTCTCCAACCAGTCGATTGTGACTTGCCAGTAGCTCCCAGACACCTTCAAAGTAGTACCGCAGCCTTGAGTTCATTTTTAAGTAAGCACAGGGTCACATTTTTCTTTTAACTTAAGGGAAGGATGTGTTTACTTTACATTATTATCAACAGGCTGCAGATAGAGCCTGATAATGAGCAGTGCACAGTCAGATTTATGGGCCAAACTCTGTCACAGAGGTGAAGAACTGAAGTATTTAACTCTTAGATAAAACTCCTTATCAACTCCATATTTGAGTGTGAGAACAAAATGATGTTTCTGAATGCTTTTGAATGGGATAAAATTTAAATCAAAAGTTACCTTAATGGTTAACGTTTCATTTTAAATTTCTCCCATCTCAAAGGCTTTTTGCTCCCAGTGGCCAGTAGACACTGCCATAATTATAACTGAAGAATAGTAATTTCTTTCAAATGGGAGATATTTAAAGTGAAGAAAACTTTTTCTATGAAACATTAATATCAATGTCTTTCTCCACTTTCAGTTTAGCCAAATACTTCTTAATGTTCTATGAAGCATGTTTATTCACTTTAAATTCCTCCTATTTAAACAGATGTATTTTTCTGTTATAAATATGACACCATGTCTACAGGCCACTGGGAGCAATATGCTTGGTGATTGTAAATGTGACACTTGGAAATGAGAAAAATTTAAATTTAGTTTTATAGAATCCATATAAACAAAGTTAACTCTCCAGTTTAATTTTCTCTATACAGTGCCATATTTATAAGTGAAAAATACAGACATTGTTTTAGGTTGGAGGAATTTAAAGTGCAGAAAAATGTTCCGTATTCTGAACATTTTTGCTGAACATTTTTCTGCACTTTAAATTTCTCCCATTTGTATTATAAATGTAATGGGCCATATATGGCTCACTATGACTTTCACTGATCAGAAGTAGCTCTCGCTACAGAAAAGGTTAGAGACCCCTGATATTGTCACTGTAGTGAATCACAAGGGATGTAGTAGTCCACTTGTGACATTTAACTTACAGGCTCTGGGTACACTTGGTACCATATACTAGGGACTTGTAGGCAAATTAAATAAACTAATCGGGTGTATATTAATTTTACCAAGTTGAAAGGAGAGGCATAAACACTTTACCACCGGGATAGATTGCATAGAGTTTTATACCTAGCAAAAATAGGTTGCAGCAAAAAAATATGGAGTGGCCGTGCAAAAAAGCCAGATTTCCAACATACAGTGTATTCATTGTGCTGCGGCATTTTTAGGTCTGGCTCGACAGCGCAGCTGTTGCCTGACCTTATGTGGGCAACCAAAAAAAGAGGCTTCACGAGTACTACAGAGAGGGGCTTTGGCTCTGCTCCCATATTGGTGGAACTAGACTACATTTTTTGTTTTGGCAGAAGCTATGTGCTTCTACAGACAGTGCTTCCTTTCCATGCAGCTGTGATTATTTTGTTTATGCAGCTACATGAGCCAGCAGCAGTATGCTCAGGGAAGGCTCACTAACATGCATAAAGTATCAACTTGTATGTTGATGGTGCTTGACCTCTTTTTGGGGGTACTGTAATGCTGTTAAAGTGTCTTAGTTACGTAGATACTTGACAATGTTTATTTTTCTCTTGCACCAGCACAGATGCAAGGAGGTCAGTGATGAGGAATGTATTGTTGCTTTCCAGTCCCAGCACACTTGCCTTCTCTTTCCATACCTAACGTTAGCCTTCTCAGTGCAGTTGGGCATTTGAGAACAGCATAAGATGCCCAGGGCTATGCTAATCTACATACATTTTCAGGTTTGGCTTGACAGTGCAGTAGTTGTTCTACCTTATGTGATCACCAAAAAAGAGCTTTTAGAGCACCACTGAGAGCAGGGCTTCCCAGGGTACAAGATATGATTAGGCCAAATGTGCGTGCTTTCACTGAAAAGGGTGCTCGTTTTGCATTTTTTGGCTTGGGGTAAAGGTAACATTTAATACAGCAGGACTGAGTTGGATATGTTTGCAAGCTTATTATTATGGCTAAAGATCTGTTTATTATGAAATGTTATGGTAAAGGCAGTAGGCCTCCTTTATTTATTGTGAAAGGCATATTTTAAAATCACTCCCTTTGAGGGTGGATGGTAATTACTCTGTATGAAAGCCTGCTGAGAAGGATTTTGTTACATTGAATCTCCCAGATTACTGTTGTAGGCAAGGGTTTTGGTGTTGGTTACCCTATTGTTCTCCTTGTTAGGCCCTCTTAGGAGAGGTAATATTTTGTTTTGCTAACTGTAATTTTGTATACCTTTGTAATTTTATTACTGTGTGCCTGATGGCTGCCATGTGGAATAGCTGCAACGTGGAAAAGCTACCAAAACAGTAGGCCTGAGCTGGTTATGGTGACAAGCCAATAATGACAGCTACAGACCCGATTGCTTCACTAGAAAAAGGTGTTCAGATTCCTTGGGTCTGACTTGTTTATTATGAAAAGTTATGTCTAAGGCAGTATGGCGGATTTATTTACTATGCAGTTGCATATTAAAGCCAATAGGCATTTGAGGGTGGCTTGTTTTTACACAATGGTAAAGCCTGCAGTAAAGTATTTTGTTACATAAAATATCAAAGATTACCATTGTACAGAATGATTTAGGTATTAGTTATCCATTTTGACAAACCCCAGGGATATAAGATCTGTACTGTAATAATTCTTGGTAGAATCTCTATGGAAGGCATGACGTGTGTGTGTGTGTGTGTGTGTGTACACACACGCAATCACACGTGTGGAGGGTCTTTGGGGCAGCTGTCTTCTGCCATTGGTCGGTCTGAGTCATTTACACTCAGCTTCCATCCACAACAAAATACTACATGGGGTAATAGTTTAATCCGTGTCAGTCCTTTTCTCTCTTGCCCTGTGAAGGATAGCATTTTCTGATCACTTGTGCACAGCACCTGAAAATGAGTTCTTTTCAGTGTCAGGGCTTGTTAGCCAATCCTTTGGTTCTCAATTTCCCCTTTCATTCTTTGTGCCGTATCCCGCATGGCCTCCGACACTAAACCAGGCAACAGTTATGGTTTGCTGTTGTCCATAGTGTAACATGATTTTACAATTTTTAAGATAGCCAGCACCTTGGTTCTAAACGTGTTTCTATGCTGGATCTTTAAAACAACTATATACTATTTACTGTACCACTGCAAGAACAAAGTCTGCTGCTGTTTAGTTTCATTATTGCAAGTATATTCCCGCTGTGTTCATACAGCAGCATGATTTCTTTTTTTCAACCTGTATGCTTTTAATTTGTCTTGCATATGTTGTTTGAGTATGTGTGTGTTTTGTTGTGGTTGTGTCAGAGGGTAAATGCAAGGAGTCAATGGTTGAGGACAAAGGACAGGGTTTTGAACGTATGTGGTTCGGAGATGGCGCCTACAACGAGTGTGCGTGTTCTTGGGTTTAGATGTGTATGAGACAGTGCTGACAGGAGGAGGAACCACCCTGAACCCCCTAAATTATAGACCAAAGGTCACACAAAATTACTGCAAGCCTGTGCACACGTCAGAGTCAAGTGCAGAGTGAGTACTCCTTATCTTATGAATCTAGGATGGAACATTCAATGTACAAAAGAATTAGAATAAAGACACGATGAACAATCTTGAGTGTTATGTTCTTCTTTACTCCCGAACGGTTGCCCAGCCAACACGTGTTTCGTCTGGGGAAGTACCCCAAGACTTCTTCACGGCTATAAGACAATGCCAAAATGGATCCTGATTCTCTCTGCCGGTTGTACTTCCATCCCGGCTGGTTGAAGGAAATTGGTGAAATCCAAATGTATGGGGGGTCCAGAATTCAGACCGAAAGGTGGAGCCAAAGTAAGGGCTTCACTCAGTACCTATTATACTCCCGTCCCGGTGGATCGCAGCTTCCGGTCCCCGAAGCTGCGATCGTTATTAGCAGACAGCGCACACGCTGCACAAGATTAGCCCATTTTTTTGTCTTTATCGCATGGTCCCCACTCTGGACCATTTGTGACACTATAACCCTCTCCTCTTCACCACAGCCGGGACGGAAGTATAACCGGTACGGAGTGAAGCCCTTATTTTGGCTCCACCTTTTGGTCTGAATTCTGGACCCCCATACATTTGGATTTCACCAATTTCCTTCAACCAGCCGGGACGGAAGTACAACTGGCAGAGAGAATCAAGATCCATTTTGGCATTGCCTTATAGCCCTGAAGAAGTCTTGGGGTACTTCCCCAGACGAAACGCGTGTTGGCTGGGCAACCGTTCGGGAGTAAAGAAGAACATAACCCTCAAAATTGTTCATTGTGTCTTTATTCTAATTCTTTTGTACATTGAATGTTCCATCCTAGATTCATAAGATAAGGAGTACTCACTCTGCACTTGACTCTGACGTGTGCACAGGCTTGCAGTAAGGAGTCAATGGTTGTTTGAATGGATGCATGAGTGGAAAGATGTGTGACAGAGTGCATATATGATCACTTATTGATTGCATAAACCCATCAGTGACATGAAAGGCATTTTCATTCATAAGCACAGACCTATTGGCATTGCCATTCCTTGTTGTTGTTGGGTTTGCTCCACTTTGCATTGATTTGGTATTGATATTTCTTTACTTTTGTGAATCTTGGTATTTTCTCACCCATTTGTGATATTGATGTTTTTTCCCACTTGGAACCGATTTGGTACCGCCATTTTCCTGCTCGCATGAATCTGAATATTTTATCCCACATTTGCGATAATGGTGTTTAATTTTCTCTGTTGTGATTTTAATTTCTAGTTTTGATGACTTTATTGGACAGTTTGGCGAAAGGTTTTACGGCCTCCATTGAGCCTCTTTTTGTTAGGCCATTTCTTGCAATGTAGTGGTTTCAATGAATGTTTATTCTTACTGAGAGTATTCTGTCCTGTTGTACTATCTCCAAAAAGATCTACCCAAAACCTAAATAACCTATCAATTCCTTCCAGGACAATATTTGCATCTGAGCAGAATGAAAAGAGAATCCTATTCAAAAAGATCTTTCCTGTGATCTTGTCATAGGGGCATGATTAGGTCCAGCATGCTCTCCCTATGGGCACAAAGAGAGGAAGAGGAAGGTGATAAGGTACCAGGATAAAGTAGGGTAATAAAGGGGGTGGTCTAAAACTAAATATTTCTTTAGAATAATGTAGAGCTTCGCTTGCGTATATGTATAAATGCTAACTGAGATAGGGGTCCTGGAACAGTGTTTTCCTAGTATCGATCACATCAGCCAGGAGAGCGAATGAAATCCTTCTCTCTCAACCAGGAAGTCTTTTACAGTATTTCACAGGGGTGAATAGTCCATGATTTATGTTCTTCACATTGTTGTATGAACTCCGATGTGAAGCCTAGAACTCATATAGACCAGCATACCCGAGAAATCTTTAGTTTGGTTAGGCTATCATTTCTCCCTCCACTGGGAATGTACTTCTAAGAAATCTGCTCTATTTATTTATTTGTTTGTAGAGCGCATCATTCATCCCAAGGGATATCAAGGCGCTAGTCGCAACAGTGCTTGGCTGCTGGTATAGAAGAATTAATGGTTGTTAGTTTTTAGGGAACAGATGAGTTTTAAGTTTTTTATGTTTGGGAAATACCCTGATGGTGAACAGAAAGTTATTTAACTGTAATCTGCAGTAACAGTACCCTTTCCAGATACTTAAGTGACTTTCCCTTCCTCCTGTCGTGGTACCAAGCATTGTGTGGGCACAAGTTGAAAAATGCCACTGAAAAATGTAAAACACATTGAATTTACAACAGATTCCCTGGACAAAAAATATATTTTATTTACAGTTCAAAAATATAGAAGAAACAAAATGACATTTTTTAATGGTTTAGTAAAAATACGTTTTCCCTGTTGGAGCTGTATTGTAACATATAAGTAAAACATTGTTTGAGATTCTGGAATAGTCTGCTACTTTCTTTTTACTTTCCTCCATCTGAAATGTGTTTTCTGAAGTAGGTTAGAGTTTGCTAGTTCAACATGTTTCTGTAAAAGTGTCGATTAAAATAGATTGAGTATTTATTCCCAGTGGAAATTAAGTAGAAAAGATATTTTATGTTCTTAAACGGGGTTTATTTTTATAGTATTTGTGATACTTTTACTGTACAATGCTGTCACTCATGGCTTTGGAATAATAGCTGTACCTAATAAACATATTAAATGCAATAAATAAAAGTATTGCACTAGAATATTCGACATAACAACAGTTTTCTTATCTTCTTCTAGCATTGACAAGATTTCAAAGGTGACTTCTCCTGTTCTGGTGATCCACGGCACAGAGGACGAGGTTATTGATTTCTCACATGGCTTGGCCATGTATGAGCGTTGCCCCAGGGCAGTGGAGCCCTTGTGGGTGGAAGGAGCCGGCCATAACGATATAGAGTTGTATGCGCAGTATCTGGACAGACTAAAGAAGTTCATATCCCATGAGTTGCCCAATTCATGAGTGCTCCATGTGGGCTCTTGCCTCTCTTCCAGGTCGTGGGCTTGGCCTGCTGAGTCAGTTGTACCTCCGAAGGAGCTGTGCACTCTGAAGAAAAACCCTGCTTGTGAGGAGCATTGCGGGGAGAGCGAAGCTCTATGTCTTAATCCACAATCTGATGAAATCTATCTTTGAAATGTGAGAACTGTTCCGAAGTGTGCATCTTCAATGAGCAAGCTGCTATATCTTGGAAGATCCCAGAACTTTGTTCTTCACCCCCCTGGTGGGGTAAGAGAGATCCTGCTGGACCAAATCACTGGGTTGCAGACTCTGGGTATATCCAGATATCAATTTCCATTCCACTCTTTGGTGGACTTACCACTTGAATAATTAGCCATTTTGCTGCATCCTTTGTGGCAGGAAGGATCTCTTGTACTGTCATGACATCTAGCAATCTTCTTCTCTTGCACTGGATCATCCCAAAGGAGGCCAGAATTTTTCTTTCATAAATACGAAAATGTGGTCTTGTGACTAGAACCCTGTCTGAATGACGTTTTTGTGGCTGTTGTTGATCGATTTTGTTCTTTATTCCAAGTAAAGGTACTTTCTCTACCTAGGGACCAGCTGTAGCTAATTTGTAGAAGCCCTTGTTTAGTTAGCCATAGAAAAGAAGAATGTGTAAATTTATAACCAAAAAGCTCAATTAAGTGATAATTTGAGGTCCTCTATTGAGTTGACGCATATCTCGTTTCTACAGGGTACTTTACACTAGGTCTGCCTCTGAATGTTCTCTGGAGAGAGTAACTATTCCTCAGTCTGTGCTTCTGATTATGACAATTGAAATGCTCTTTTTCAATAATGGATTTTGTTACAATCTGTTTTATCAGTACTTACACTAATACACTTTTTGTACTGTGCGAAGATAATTTTAGACATTTGTGCATCTGAACTATTTTCTACTTTGAAATTTTTTTGGTTTGTGATACTGGAAATAGATGGGAACATGCACAGGATGTTACGTTACCCTCTGAAGTCTGGTTACAACAACCACTAGAGCCCTCGCTCGAGCTTCAGACGATTGTGTTAGAATACCAGGTAGTCACTCGTATCTTGGAAGGAATGCTTTGATTGTGATGAATAAAGGTTGCATGGAACTCAACATCCAGAATGAACCTGCCCTCTTGTTTTGCCGCTTGTGCTCTGCTGCCATTTGCTGTAAGCTCAATCCTTGGAGTTTAGAAAGTCCTCGCCTATTGTGGTTAGCCGTGAATATGTATCTTTCAGTTCCAGGTCATAATGTGCTAATTTCAGGTTTGTTGGTGTTTTAAGACAAATACGTGCAACATGTTTGGCAGTTTAGATCACTTGACCTGCACTAACTTCAAGATCATATCTGATAGCTGTAATTGTACAAGCTGCTGAACCAAGGGTACTGTGGACTTCTTACAGGCCATCCTTATTAACTACTGAAGCCCCCCCTGCGTACCAATACAGAACCCATTTGACTTCCGATTCCTTGCATATACACATCCACTCCTTGAATTATTATTTTTACGTATCCCTGAAGGAACTGAAAACATCTGTCCGAATCCTTCCAAATCCAAATTGGGAACAAACTTCTTTCAGACACCTCCTTAATCCAGGGTGATTGCAAATTCCTTAAAGGATCCTGTTTCAATATAGGTAGACATTAAGGCCTCTACAGCCTTCATCCAAATACAGGGTATTGTGAGCTCCGTGCTCACACATAGCAAATCTGTGCTAAATTTAAACTCCGAGGTTACGGAAACACATATTTTCGGACTCAAACTGTAGTTCCTCCGAATTGCATTCAAACCTTTTTAAGACCAGAAGCTATATCAACCATAATAAGTTTCTTAATGTAACCGAATAGAAGAGCTGTATCATAACATAAAAGCAATGGACTGTAGAAGCTTTTGATATTGAAAGAAAAGGTACAAGTATGACTGAGAGATAGTAGACTCCTCTGAAATGCCCATACGATCTGGTGTGCTACTGGCAGTGTATTATGGAGTTCTGGGAGATGGGTTACAGTATTTATTACTCTTAGGAGGCATCTCTTTGACACATGGGACAAGGAAGCCAGGGCACTCGAGCTGTGTTTGAATAGAGTGAGAATGTAGGGCTGAATGTAAAAAGGGTTTTGCAGTTACAAAGCACCCGGTAATTAAACTTGCATGCTTTGTGATTGCAAAACCCACATTATCATCAATGTAACAAAGAAACATTACAAATGGAATTGCAATTCTTGGTGTCCAAATTGCAACACATTACAACCTTTAATGAAAGGCTCCCCCTCTCCTTGTGACTCACAAGGATGTATATCCATGGCTTGTTACTGTGGTTCCAAAAAATCAATGTGATTCCAACATCGGATAGATGGAAATATTCATTCACAAAGTGGAAGCTGTCCATTATGGACAGAATTCGCTACATAAATGTGGATTGTGGGCTTTGGGAGGAGCCAAGAATAATCCTTAGGACCACTGCTTAGCTTTCTCACCCTACGTCAGCACTGTTTAATATTGAGGCTCATACCCGTTTCTAGAACAGGGGCTGCAATGTTGTCATTCTGTGAATGAATTGATGCCGGGCTGCTCTCCTTCACAGGCTTTCGTCATTGTATTCACACCCACTTGGAAGGCTTTGCAAGGGGAATGCTTCCTCATGAATATATGTGACCAAGGATTTTTCCTAATCCTTCTGAGTAGAGATTTTGAGTTGTGACAAATTAGTAACATCTGTCACATCACAAAGGACTGGGCTGCACAGCAGCGCTTTTCAAAAACAGCAACTGATTAGTGGTTTGATCCTTTTTACATCGGGCCTATAATCTTAGAGTGAAATATCTAACAGGATCTGTAGAGGATTTCTTTCCTAACTCCTTTTGGACCCAGATGGAATTGGAGGTAAATGTCTTTAACCTCAGTTGGTGATTGTTCAGTCCCTTCGAGTCCACGATTCTCTTTTGTACCTTTCTCATTGTTTCAGTCTGGATTTATATACTGCAGCTAATCACCGAGACGGTACTGGATACCCTCTCGGTGATGAGTGCTGATCAAAAGATCCTATAAACATACGCAGAGGCGATATAGTTGCTTCACTAGCAACCTGAATTGAAGTCCCCCAAAAACAAACAATAATGAAGTGGGGACACAGGAAAGAATAATATCCAGATCCTCCATAAACGAGGTAAGTAGGCCAGGTGAACAATAGATAATGAAGGGCAAAGAGTTAGTCCGACTAAAGAAAATATAGCGAAATTCAAAAGATGAGACAAACTGAAAAGATATAGTAGTTGTAGCAGTAATCTATTGAGGGTGAAAGAAGAGACCAGTCCCACCACCCACCTGCCCACTCAAAACCAAATGGGAAAAAGAGACTTGGGTTTAGACAGAGCAGCAGAGAGTGGAGCTGTATTGCGCTAGCCATGTTTGAGTAATAGACAGAAATTGGCGTTTTAAGGTGAAAAAATATATCCAGAGTTAATGTTGAGAGGTGAATACAAGTCCAGTATTTGAGGTTAAATACAGTTGGCCAACACCGAAGTCTGCAAATTAGATGGTCTGTGATGTAAAATAGAATATATTTTAGACCAAAGAAAAGACCACTGCAAGACCACAAAAGATCGTGTCTGCTGGTCGAGAGGAGAGGAAGAAGTGAGGGTCCGGTGACTGGCACGATTCCGCACTGCACTAAATTAAATCCAAGTGCTTACACAGTCCTTCATTGGTTGGAGTGATCTGGTCAGTCTCGGTCATCAAACCAGAGAAAATGTAATGTTTAAGTGTTTGCTGTCACTGATTCTACTTGTGCTTTCTCTCTTGTAGCCCAGCAAAACCTCTGGTTGTGCCTCAAACTTTTCTGGCTTTCTAACATTGCATATGCATTGCCTGCATTCTTCCCATTCCAGTTGACTGAGAAATAATATTGCAATATGGATGCCGATTCATTTATTGTACTGGCCTGTACCATTTGTATAACACTGCACACCCCATACAATGCCACAATGTGCCACAATTGTAATCGTGTTAATGGGTGAGCCCTTTGGCATAGTTGCCAACAGTCACGTTTTTGCAGGGACAGTCCCGGCAAGTTGGAGAATGTCCTGTTTAATATTGTTACAGAAACTGTTCCTCTTTATTACACACAGGTTATTACACACAGGTATGTAAACAAGAACTATAGAGTAGTGTAAGACTAAACAGCCGGTCGATGTAGTACATGTAGTAGACCTGGAACTCCCTGCCCCTGCACCTCAGGCAATCCTCGTCACTGACCCAATTCAGGAAGGACCTCAAGACCTTGCTCTTCGAATGATCATCCACCCAGTATAACCAGCAGCCTCCCCTATCACCCGCAGTGCCTTGAGACCCTCACGGGTGAGTAGCCCTGCTTTAGAAGCCCCTGATTGATTGACTGATTGATAGTAGGTCCTGTATGGGAGATGTGTGAAGTGTGATATTCAGTCACTCTTCAAACATGGTGAGGTGCATGTCCCAGCGCTCCATTATGTGTCGCAGAGAGTGCAAATGGATGCAGTCGCCCCTCTGTGGTTTGTGTCATAAAGTAGAGCTACCATTCATGAGGATCACTGGGGTCCACATGAGGCACACTATGTGAACCTCCCCAGAAGTTCCCATAAATGCCTCAGTCTTGGCGGTATTGTTAATCAACCAGCTATTACTATATATATTCTTGCCAAGGACGACACAAGCTTGTCCCCTGGAGTCCCGAATAATCAACCAGAGAATCCTATGGCCCCGATTATGAGTTTTTCATTGGAATAGGTGCTATTATTTGCACCTGATAAATACCGAGACTGGAAGGCGTTATTTACCGGGCGCCATACACAGCACCTATTCAGAGCTTTTGGGTAATAACATGGGATTTTGGTGCTTAATGCACCAAAATGTGCCCGATATGGTAAATACCACACACTTAAACCTGTTGAAATGCAACGAAGGATGAGGTATTCAATGCATCCGGTAACTACCACCCAACTTGGAATTCTGACCAGCTTAGAATACAGGCCTGTATGGAGTACATTCAGCAGATAGTCTGTCTCATAGACTCACAATAGAGCAGTGGTCGAAGTGGGGGGAAAAAAGTAGGGGAACTGTGGGCGGAGAATCAGAGGGTGGGAATACCCCGTGGATTGGGTCAGTGGGCGGAGTCAGAGGTGTGGCAGAAAGAGCAAAATATCCCAATTTTTTGTATTTGTTTCCCATTTCACTATCCGGTTACAGCTTATTACGTTATTTAATTTAACAAATGGATACGCATGTTTAAGGTTTAATATGAGTTATTGACATTAAAATACATTCACAAAGTGGGATACGTTTCCAATCACAGAATGTCCCAAATATCCTTAAAAGTGGAATCGCAAGCCATATGTCTCCCAGCCATGGAGTTTCTGTCATCAGCACTTCTCCTCCCTTTTTCCACAAGAGCAGCTCAAACATGAATGGCAAAATATCCTAGTTTGCAAATGTTTTCCACATAATTATGGCTCTGCCATATTTGCCACATAATACGTCATCTGCTGCATAATCTGACGATTTTAACTAATTATTTATAGCTCAAACGGATCAAAAGTTACTAAAAAATGTGACTTGTTCTGCTGTGAAGTGGAAGGCCCTTTGAAAAGGTTGACTTGCAGTTGTATGTGCAACTGGTACTAATAAGGAAAAATCTTTGGAGAGACTGTTAGCATGTGTAAAATGTCAAAATAATAAAGTATCAGAAAATGTACAGCACCACTAATACCAGTGTAGGGTATCAGAGCACTTTACATCACACATATTACACAGAGACAATCAATCATACGTGTGTAAATCACTGTATAGGAAATGTTACATAAGACAAAGGACTACAAGGTGTAGGAGTCATATGATAACCATACTAGTAGGCAGCATAGTTTAATAGTGATTGGTCTAGAGAAACACAAACTCAGAATTTAAAACGTAATACCATGGTTGGGGGTTCTCTTTAATAATCAGAACTGATTTCTACCCAAATTAACCCTTTTTTGCAACATTAGGATAATCAAAGACTGGGGAAAAAACATAACGCTCTAATTTATACCTTGCAGTTTGCATGCAGCTCTTACATGACAGTTAATAGCTCACTGTTCTATGTTAGGATTTTAACTTATTAACTGCAAGTAACAATAGGGTCTCTCTGACAAAAGCAGTAACCTACTGACCTATTTACATTATGTGCACTTTGTGATCTGCATGGTACATATTCTTTGCAGCAGGCACGTTAACCCTCTGCGCTTCCTTTCCATGAGTCAAAACGTCCACTAGACAAAACACCATCTCTGTCTACTAAGAACATTCATCACTGGAGTTATCATGACATTTTTATTGTTGCCGAAAATTGTTGGAAGCCAGGCAGGAGGCAGCAAGTGCTTTTAAAACCATATTATAGTTGCAAACACGACGCCCCCACCTGAAGTCAGCGCCAGCCGCGGTCCGTGGAGGTAACAGCGGTAGGGTGGTGGGGCCGGGTAAGGGGGGATTTCGAAAGACAATGCCGAGGGAAAATTAATTATTTATTTAATTTTCCCTCTGCATCGTCCCTCGAAATCCCCCCTGACCCGGCCCCTCTGCCCCACCGCTGTTACCTCCACGGACTGCGGCTGGTCAGCGCCTGGTGCGGTCCCACTGCCCTAGAGCCACCCTGCTCAAGGGTCCTGTGACCACAGTGACAGAGTCACTGTCACTCTATGGTGTGCTGCTTCATAGGCCTGCCTACAAGACTGGAAGTGAACTTCAGAATGAATTGTGGCGGACAGGCCTTCAAGGTTAACCCACACTTGCCACTGCTAGGGTCCACCTGCTGGTGCTAAAACACCAGGGCTTTTAAGATCTTTCGGGCCCTTCTAAGGTCTAGCATGGGAATGTGCTCCCCCAGTTGGAGTGGCCTGGTTGACTGGTCATGAAGGCTGAACCTGGTTCCCCAGTTCCAAATTCAGCAGCTCTGACCATAGTGCCACATCCTCTCCCCCACTGAACACCACACTGCCCCACTGAGAGAAACTTGCACTGACCCGCTATAAACACCTGGATGTGACTCAATTCAAATTACGCACTAGACAAGAGCAATATGCTGCCTAAAAAACTTTTTACAACATCCTGGAAAAAGCAAACACTCATAGGGAATGCAAGATTAAGTAACACATGTGAAATGTAAGCAGGAACAACATGGTTACCTTTTTCTTTTTACACTCATTATTCAGAAATGAGTGAGTGCTTTTGCCTGAAAAGTTAAGGCCATGACTACAGGGCCCAGAAGGGACCCGTTTCAATGCCCATTGCTTATATCCTTACAAAACGTAAGCAGTAGGGTTTAAAAAGACCACATTTGTGAACACACAGCTGCTGAACACATTTTGTTTTCCAATTCACCCATCAAGCAGGTATTTCAGTACCTCCAGGAATAGTGCACTTTCCCACCAAGGGAAAACAATGTTGTTCAAAGAGCGACGAGAAAACAAAAGTAGCGCTTCACTGGCAAACACTGTAAAGTGGCGCTAATGTGTTTAGGTGTGAATAAATCAATCTGGCCACCTTGCAACCACTCTGTCTTGCTTTAGTTAGTTATTTTCCATATTTTGAATATTTTATTTCTCTCCACCCCGAGGCTGCACTTAGAAATTGAAAAATGTCAGAAAAAGACGACGTTTCCAGCAAAAGTGTTTTTCTTTTTTGGATCCATTTCACAGGGGAGCAAATATAGGAAAGGAGGAAAGAGAAGGTAATACCTGTTTCTTGAAGCCTCGGTTTTCACTAAATGAGGAGCGAGACAGAAAGAGAGGGAAGAGGGGGAACAAAGAGGGGGGGGGGCAGCTGCCAGCGGCAGGAGAACTGGACACTGTCCTTGTCTTCTCTGGGCAGGAAGGAAAAGACAGCGTCCTTTTCCTTCTGTGTCTGTTCCGCCCGTCCCCAAAAGCCGAACCTTATCTATCAGCCTTGGCGATTTCTGCCGTCCGGGAGTCATGTTAACAATAAGAAAGTAGTAGGGGAACGGACTCTATGAAATTGAAGAAGTAGGGGCACGCCGTGCCCTGCCGATCCCGCCCACTTCGACCAATGCAATAGAGTACTATATGGAGTCCTCCCGAAGGATCGGCCCCTGGAGTCATGGCTAATCATGGATGGTCTAGTACTGTCCTCCGCTCCAGAAGTACAGAATAGACATTACAAGATGATGGCATAGGTAAGTTTAGGGAACGGGTGGAAAATGTCTCAGTTGAGCCAACCCTGCCCCACAGTACTAGGGACAGTTGAGATCTATCATGTGACTGTCGGCTCTCCCTGTCCCGCAGGGCCAGAAACACTTGAGACACTCTTCGTGTCTCTCTCCACATCTGCACTGCAGTGCTGGCCCCTCCATGCATCAAGCCAGCCTTGCATGTTGAAATGATGAAAATGTTGGGACGGAAATAGAGGTTCCAGAGCCTTTTTGAAATCTGTTGAGCAGAAGGAAATAGTGGGAGAGCTTAACTGAAAGAGGCCCACATCTGGGCTCTCCTTTCTAAAGAGGGGAGCTGGTAGATGTGCGTCTTAGAGGAATGTTGCATCTTAGCCAGGCTGGTGTGATGTGGGAAATGCAGCACTGCAGCAATGAGATGACCAACTAGGACGGGAACTCGGCAGTCAAAAACAATCTCAAGCAGGTAAAACATTAGGAAACAAACAAGGGGGCAGCCAAACTGTTAGTAACAACTGTGAGGCTGTTTTTCGAGAAAAGCATTGGCAAAGCCCATAGGTCTCACCTTTGAGAACTTTTGGCCTTGGCAATAATTTTTAGCTATGCTACACAGCTTCGCTGATACTGCGCAGCATTGCAGTGAAAAAACGTTAGATTACAAACAGTGACAACATTTTAACAGGAAAGCGGGTCGGGAATATATGAAGCAACACGTAGACTGTCCTGGACCAGAGCAGCTATATAGAGAGCGATGGGGTAAAGTAAACATGGGCGAGAAAAAGCGCAATATAGGCGCTACGAAATAAAAGTGTTCATGAGGCCTGCCCTTTCCTCATTATTAATTTATTTTTTGTAGTCAAAAGTAGCACAAACCCCAAAAACATGTTGGCATGTGCGCCATGTAAGGTACAGAAAACACCCATACGGTTGTACATTGTCTGACAAGCAGTCACTAAATGATGACATCGGAGCTTGAAAAGCAGTAATGTATTCCATGACAGAGTAAAGGCCGGGTGGCTCAATTCAGTTCAAAGCACCAAACACTGTAAAATTGCATGGGTGGCCAGGTTCAAGTCTTTGCATCAGCTCGACATCCTGTGATTGTGAGAAAATCACCTAATTACCCCGTGATTAAACATTTTTTTTTAAACATGAATGTAGCATTTAAACATGAATGTAACATTTAATGTGTCCCCGTGCCTACATAAAAAAAAATATATATATATATGAATGTAACATAACTGGAGCTCATGTAAAGCGCTCCAATACGGGTCGAGTTCGCGCTATCGTAGAAAGAAGCATCAGGCACAAAGGGGAGTGGTAAGGGGTAAAAATAAATAGTACCTTAATCACAGCCGAGCAATGGGCTGCCACTAAATTAAGTGGAATCAATCTGTGCTTGGGCCATGCTCCAGGAAGGGAACAGAAGTGACAGCTTAGGCTGCGCTAGCCAATAAAGAGGCACCAAAGAAGAGTGACAAAGGAGCCCACGAATGGTAAGCAATGGGCAGCCTGCGAGCCCTTTGTTTTACACAATGGTCTCAATCGAGAGCGCTTGCGCTGTCCCAGGCTCGACCTAACAATGAGGAACATCACAGGAGCAGGGGAAAATGAGGTGGGTAACGAGGGACTTTTTCTTTTCTCAATCGTCATACTTTTAGTGCACCAGCGTCCTGCCTTGCTAACCTCGCTGCTGTTCCAGTTTCTCTTGTTGGTGCCGGGCTTCATCTTCTCCAGAGAACTCACTCCGGTAGTGCTGTGATCGCTACTGCCATACTAGCTCAACATCTCCATTAAATTCATCTAATCGATGCAATAGGCTGGAATGGCTACAATAGGTGCTTATTCCTGTTGGGGGCGATGGAAACCCCTCTTCCTGAGGTAAAGTCGGCGTCTTTACAATCCAGCTGCTATCTCTATTATAATTATGCGCTCATGCTGCCCCAGACTTTCAACAAGCCTACGCAATCTCTGCTGCGCCTGCCATCCGCTCCGCTTCTGAGAGTCGTGTATTCCAGCTTATTTTCCAGGGTTCGTTTATTTTCCAGATTAGATGACGCTTTGCAGTTCTTCCTCAGTTCTGCTGTATTCTTCAACAACCAGATGTTCCTTCTGTTAGGATGCCTGCTGCTCATGTAGATTTGAGACCTGGCCACACCATCTCTCTCCAAAGACGTTCTGCTATGTGGGCCACCTGCTCTGTCCTTGAGAACCACCTTCAGTGTGAGCCCCTCTTCAGGGTTTGATTGGTCCTTATGTCCAAATGGAGTCAGGGATACCTTCGAGTCAATGACTAATTTGTGCTGGTGGTTGCAGTGGTGGACAACAGCACTAATGTTTGGGGATCAGAACTTAATTTTCATCTTCAGAGTTTGATCAAGATAAAGGCAGGAAAGAAATAAAGATAGTAAAACAGCAATAAAGGGCAGTGGGGGAAAGAGGCATAAGTTGGAATCAAAACTAGCACTTTGCGACCCCCAACATTCAGCAGCATTCGTTTATTTATAAAATAACACTGCTTGTTGGAATTCCTATCTCTTCTTTCCACAATTCCTTAATCAAAAATGCTTTTGGTTGTCCTGTCCTGCACAGGGTACAATTGTGAATTTGTGCCTCGAGCTGTCTTTGGTTTGTATTGGTCGTGTAGTTGAGGACATACCTGTGGTGGTGTTTTAGATGTCGTCCACCTTATAGTCCAAGGAGACTGGAGCTGCAGCCGAATGTGGCATGGTGCTATTTTAACCAGACTCCGCAGCCTGCTGCCTATGAACAGGAAACAGCGCCACTAGGGTACCCTTTCTTTGCCTCTTCTAATTTGCTTTCTTTGTAACAGAGGTGCGCTGGTCAATTTATACTTGTAGATTAATTGCATACCCTCTTCTCCCCCAGCTTCCCCCAACTAAAGCTCTTCTAATCACAATGTCTCCAAGCACACAGAAATCCCAAACTGAGGTCGTGGTTTCAGAAGTCTTTTTTTATTCAATCATCTTATACATGCCCCTTCGCCAACACGTGTTTCATCTTATGCTGTTTCAATCACAGCAGACTTCATCAGGGCAAAGCATCTAGAACAAAACTATATTCTATTCAGGAGGAGTCTCATTGTAATTTTATCTAGCCGTCACCTGGGTCGACTGATCCTAGAATTTCACCCGAGAGTATCCATCACTTTAGGAAATAAACACTTGTGTTCTGATGGGCTAAATAACTTATTTATCGAGGATCTATTGTGAATATGGTGCCTCATTTATGTAGCTTGTGAGATATAATTGTATCATGCCAAGAATTGTGCACTCTTACATGAAAGATAGTGGCATGCATCTCTAATTCATATTATTGCCAAGTGTAAGTTTGTGAATAGTAAATTGGTGGTGGGAGAAAGATAGTCTCATACTCACTCAGTCATGATATGACCAAGCAATAATAGAATCCAGGTTATGGACTGTTGGTGTGATAGTATGTATTCTGTAAAAAATTATATTTGGCAGAGTAAATAGGACAATTCTTCAAAGTGTAGGCCGCACAAGATAAGAGCGATTTAGCCGACTTCTTACCTTATGTTATTTTATCCTTATCATTAATCAGGGAATGTAGAGATCTACAAGGAAAATCCGTAATATCAACATGAGTATACTTGTTCCAAGGCGCCATATAAGCGCACCAATATAAGAAACATCTCGCGTATAATATAAGCGTTGTGACAGGTTGTTGGCACTGCAGGCTCTATATAACAGGTATTGCATAGGTGAAGTGCCGACTTGTTGCAAAATTAATGGTAAGGATTATCTGTGGTGCACTGTCACGTAATGGCCACGCGAACAGGACCCAAGTAAAGCGCCGAATCAGCGCAACAATTATAATTGAAATGCTGCATATCTTGAAGGCATATACCGCTATATAAACAATAGATGATGTACAAGCATAATTTGCATCGTATAAGAAACCGTATGTGGACTCATGGAATAAAGCCAAAATACAAGTTTATTAGCTGATGAGCCATATATTGCAGCTATATGGGTTACAAAACAAACCCATAGGTGACAAATAAGGTTTAATATTTAATGAAAGCCGGACGTGTGTAAAGTCCTGACTCCACGCAATGGTTGAATATCCGTAGCCATATATTGCAGCTAAATGGGTGAGAAAACAAGACCATAAGCGACAAATAATATTTTACTGCGAGCCGGACGTGTGTAAAGCCCCGACTCCACGCAATGCTTGTATATCAAATGCCGGGTATCATGTAGGCATGTACCGCTATATGAAAGATAACGGCTCAAGCGCGGGTACGAGAGTGTGCTGACATACATCAGGGATGAGAACTATCACAACCTGTCCATGCAACAAGTCATAACACTTGTAGAGTGTACTCACTTTTTGAAGAACTTGTCCGTGGAAGTCATCCATTCGTGTGGGTCCGCAGAGTACGTGAGACCGGCGTAGTGTGCGGCCGCCATTGTTCTCCACTATAAATACTGTGGAGATAGAAGACTCCCTCCAAACTAGAATATCCCTTCCTACGATGTGAGATGGCAGCGGCCATGTTGGAGTCCCAGGCAATTCCTGTAATATTGCTCAGTGCGAGTGTGAGCCCTCAGGAACGGGGTCTGAGGTTATGTGTAAAGATTCGGTTCGGTCGTCACTCAATTTCTAAATTCAAACCAATGGCAATCTCCTACTTAATCAATATTAATTTATACTCTATGTAAAAGTGACCCAGACCCGGAGTGAACCTCCATGTAATGCGCTGTAGTCTGCCTGGACTGGAGGATGGGTCCAGAAAGTCTAATTGTTCTCGATTGTACAGGAGAACAATATAGAGTGCATATGCTCTCGATAATACGCGATCATCAGCAGCGGGTAGTGCCTGTTTAAAGTTATACAAATATGAGCGACGTTCCTAGAAGGGCTCTATCTAATTTTAAATTAAATCATAGTTGTTTATAAAGATAGGTTGACAAAATAGGTGTCTACTCAAAAGACCATGGTCGTCATACGGTATAATTGTGATGAATCTGTGTTTAAAGTTAATGGATGCAAAGAAAAGTGAATTGGGTGAGGAGGTGGTGGGTAAAGGGGGAGGGGGGAGGAGGGAGGAGAGTTACAATTACCCAAAGAAGTGTGTGGTGGGTCAATTGAAAAAAGGAATTAGTAAATGCATCGAGTAAACTATTTGGGTTCATGCATTCCCTTCCATGTCTCTAGTTCATCATGGAGTGGGTGAAAGGTAATTGTGTTGGTATATGAGAAAAGAGAGAGCAAAAGTAGCTAGTCATCAGATAGTACAAATATTCCATTACATTCCTATGATATCCAGATAGTGAATGTCAACTTTATATTCATATAGGTTCCATGAATCGTTTCCACAGTGAGTGGGCATATCATCACTTTTAGGTTCATATGTTGGGACAATACAACAGGAGTTGCATAAGATGACATAATATACATCACAAATAGAAAGGCAAATTCATATTAAAATTCATACTTTGGAAAGCTCGTCATTGCGTGTCTTCTGTATCTATACATCAACTGTCTGAATTAAAAGCCAGATTGTCCTTACTACAGGCATTCATACAGTTTTACATGATCAGTTCACACCAGTATTTTGGTTAAAGTGACTCAATGGTACCCAGTTACCTAGTGTTGTTGATAGGTGAAATTGCCCTTCCTGTTGCTCATTCGGGGCAAGAAGATATTAATCACCTAAGAAATAGTGTAATTCTCGGTCGATGTTCAATCCCTGATCTACTGCTTTGAGACGGAATATCCATATTGCTTCCTGTCGTCTCAACTGCAGTTCTCGGTTACCACCCCTTTCATTGCGGGGAACCATTTCAAGACCATGAAATTGAAATGTCCTATACTGTGTCTGTTTGTCACATATGAGCGTATGAGAAGCAAAAGGGTACTTGGGATATCCCTGTTTCACGGCTCTCAGGTGTTCCATTATCCTATCCTTCATCATTCTGATTGTACTTCCCACATATATCTTTCCTCATTTACATACTAAAACGCATACAACAAAGCGAGTATTGGGTGATGTGGAATGTGCAACTGTTGTTGTAATTAAAGCATGTGGTTTCTTTGGCAAATCTACAGATTGAGAATTGTCCACAATTGAAGGAGCCTATGCTGTGTTGTGTTAGCCAGTTGTGTTTAGTTGTGGTACCTGGATAACTTGGACTAGTAAGCCCCTTTGGTGTTTGTCCTCTCCGAAATGTAATGTTCGCATTCCTATTGGTATGTTGTGCAAGAATCTTATCTTCCCTCAATAGGTGCCAATGTCTATTCAGTATCTTACTGATACTGCCAGTGTTACTACCATAAGGGAGTATTGGTCTAATCATCTAATCAAGCTATTCTAAAACGTCCCAGGACATGTGAATGCAAGAAAGATGAGAAAAAAATTAAAGCCCCTTAAAATGTCTGGTGATCACAGATTACTAATGGCTATGTCTTACAGCCAAGGCCAACTCCTTCCTCTACCTGAAACATGTATTTGAATGGCAAATTTCCTCAGGCAATTTCTTGTAGCTGGGGTTGGACTAACAGGAGGGGGAGTAATACTAGAGCCCTTCTTTTTCAATGGACATCATCAAGATGGGCGTGGGCACTTCTTGTCTGGAGTCAATCTATTGCCTATTCGCCCCTTGAAGCCCCACCTAAAGTGGTTACTTGTGCAGATTCAAAGAGAGGAGCTAGTGCGAAACAGCCTGCCAGTCTTTCCATCAGTAGCACTTGTTTGGGAAAACCGGGAGAACCAGCAGAACCATGCTCTCAGGAAAGTGGAAGCATTCTAAAGGAAATAACTGCAACTCTGGTAGAGCCATGTTGTACTGAAGATTTAAGAAAACATGTCCCTTTTGACAATCATCCCAGGTCAGATAAATCATGCAATGCCACACCTTTGCGGATCACCTTCTATTTGTCGATGGTGGCTAGGGCCAAGTTTATCGCCTTCGTGTAGCCCACTGGGGCATCTGTGGCACCAGGTCTTTTTTTAGGGAGATTTTTAAACTTTACACCCACAGTTGGCTTCTGCTAAGAATCACATTTCCTGCTGAAAAGTTCCAAGATTCCAGAGAGGGAACCGTTAGGCAGGCCCTTCTGTGGCCATATTCTCAGGCTGTGGAATAACTTACCATAGGATCTACGACACATCAATTTTGCTAGCAAGAGACTGTAATCTTGAAAGTGCATCATCAACTAAAATCATGCTGTTCTTCACTCTTATCGTATTCTGATAATAACATCACATACGTTATTCCTATTCGTTGTGTCCAAGAACTTTTCAAAGCTGCCGATTTTGCTTACAGAAGTTACAGAACTTCATAAGCAAGCACTGGTTGAATCATATTTTGCGATATATTCCTGTAATCACTTTAAGATCATAAAAAAGATCCAAATATCCAGGCTTGAGTATGCCCTCTACAGAGATAGACCCCACAGTTAGGACCACGAGAACAGAACTGACTCTAGCATCAGAAATTAAAATGACCATGGGACATTCATCAGGATGATGAAAAATAGTGCACTCTTGGCTACTTGAAACTTCATCCCCTTTCTAATGTATCGTTTAACTAACCATATGTAAAACGAGCATTTACACATGTAATGGGTTTACATTAAAAGGGGTAAAAGCCATAGGCAACACAAACTCACTGCAAAACTGTTTAATAGAAAGCTGCAAGGTGCCAAAAGCTATGTTCTGTCCAGTGAGGAATGATGTTGAAGCTCACTGAAAGGTACAAAATAACAAAGAGCAACATATAATCCTGTCAATGTATATATGCAGATCATCAGCCTTGTAGACCAGTGATGGTCCAACCACGTCATGGAGGGCCTGAACCATGCCACATTAACAGAGTAGCCACATAGTAAAATTCACACTAAAATAGACATATAATGAATTGAAATGAAACGATCGTGTTGTGCCCTGTGCGGCACTGGTGGTGCGTGTGCTGATTATTCCAGAATCCTTGTCGCGTGTGGGATTAAGGGAATGGCTAGATACGAGCTGGCAGTTTGAAGGAGGACGTTGATCTCTAGCAGGCAGTT
Source organism: Calotriton arnoldi (assembly GCA_963921515.1). NCBI lineage: Eukaryota > Metazoa > Chordata > Amphibia > Caudata > Salamandridae > Calotriton > Calotriton arnoldi. The sequence continues at coordinate 3,834,906 of CAWUFW010000140.1, forward strand.
TCATTTTCGGATGTTGCCCATGTACTGCGATCACCAATAAAGTACCTACTTGCTCTTCACAGACGACTCTCCTTCCGGCTGCCAGACAGGCAAAGAGTGGCTCAACAAATCCCTGAGCACTGCTGACTGCTGTTCGGAACAAACTCTCCCAGTCACGCAAAATACTGCCTGCTGTCGGGGCGGATTCTGTCAGTCTTTCTAGTTTATGCCGGTATTGGATACCGTGTAAGGTATTTTAGGGCAACAGCACGTTATCCTTCCATTGCACTTGTGACGACTTTCACCTAAACCTTGTTACGGTGGTCATCGGTATGCTTAATCAAATGTAATCAAATGACGCATGTTGCACGTCACTTTGGCTGCCATCTTAACGTAGTGAGCTTCTGAGCCAAATAGGAGAGCATTTCATTTAAAAAAAAAAAAAAAAAACATTTCTTTATTGGGTTTTTCACAAAGTGCAACAATCAACAGTGCGAGCACAAGCCCTTGCCTTGGCATTGGAATCAAGAAGCACATAGTCATAGCAAACCACTTTGATGGACGTTGCATGATCCCCCTCTTATAAGTAGCAGCAACTAGGAGCATATGCAGCCAATGTATTGAATGTATAATAAAATCACCAATCGCAGGCGCGCAACGCCCATACGGCTAAAAGGGCTTGATCATGGATCATTAATGCAGCCCTAGAACACATTTAACGGTGCTTTTTATTTGTATTTGCTGTTTGAAGTAAGTGCTAAAAATACCGGCTTTAGGTGATTTTGCTTATGTTTGTCCTGGCTGGGACATCAAAATACCGGTGGTGCCGGTAGTAATCTGATCAGCTGGCAACCCTAATCAGGAGACTGAAAGTTTGTTGCACGATCAGCACCCTATTTATTTCCTCCACCCTCCATCCCGGATTGATGCCATAATGGCAATAGATTAACATATCTGAAACCCTACGTCAGCCGTCAATACAATGCTGAGTTACTCCAAGTATTTGAGTATACATCCTGCATTCAGACAACTCGCTCCTCGTTCTCATCACTCACCCTTCACTTTCACGCTCTCCCTGCACTCACAGCGATCACACTGCACTCACTGTCACCATGCACTCACGCCATTCACTCTCCTCCTACCCTGCACTCACATGAACACACCATTCACCCTGCACGTACATGACACTCCACTCATCCTACACTCACATCGATCACATTGCAATCATGCTGTTACCCTACACTCGCACCTTCATCCTCCTCTTATCCTGTGCTCACATGAGCACACCATTCACCTTGCACTCACAGTGACCACACTGCACTCATGCCTCTCGCCATGAACTCGCGCCATTCTCCCTCCACTTACTCTGCGGTCACATGAGCACACCAATCTCCCTGCACTCACAGTGCTCACACTGCACTTGCACCATTCACCATGCACTCACACTTTTCACCCTGCAATTACATGAGCACACTACTCACCCTGCACTTGTGTGATTCTTCACTCACCTGTCACTCGCGCTTCTCACTTTGCAATCTCAATTAAACACATCACTCACTGCATTCATTCCTCCCACTCTGCACTTTCATCTGCACCCAAACTCGTATGTCGCATCACTCATCCTGCAGTCACTCCTCTCACCCTACTCGTTCACTGTGCACTCATATAGGCACTCCTGTCACTCACACAGCTCACCCTTCACTCACATAGGCACAGCACTCACCCTGCACTCGCACCACGCAAATAAGCACAGCACCCTCTGTAGAGTTACACCACTCACCCTGCACTTACTCCTCTCACCTTGCACTCACATGGACAAACTTCTCAGCCTGCATTCAAACAGGCACTCTGGTCATCCTGCCTGCACACAGGGACAATAGTCTGCCGAGACTCATAAGGACATACCACTCACTCTGCACTAACTGCTCTCACCATGCACTCACCAGTCACTCTCACAGATCACCCTTCACTCACACTGCTCATCCTGTACCACACACAGGCACAGCACTCACCCTGCATTTACTGCGCTCACATCACCCTGTACTCGCTCCTCACACAACACCCTGCACTCACTCCTCTCACTCTTCATGCACTTCTCACACCCGACACTCACATGGGCCCTCCTCTCACATTGCATTCATGCAGCTCACCTGACACTCACATTGGCACATTTATCACCCTACACTCGCACCACTCGCTCACACTATTCACCATCATCCAGCACTTACATGAGCACACCTCTTACTCTGCGCATATAAAAATTACACAAATCTCATGAAGATACACAGTTCTACAAAAGCACCCACAGAATATCTGCTATTTCCGTGGTACTAGATGCCTGCTTAGTTCCATCTTCAACAATGGGGCTGGTTCAAGAGGGTAGAGTGGACTGAGAATGTGCGATGGCACAAGGAGGGAGACTAGGGCTGAGGCTTTGGGGGATGGTGCTGAATTGAAGATTGTGTCACACCAGCCATTACTGGCTTATCATTCATCACAATGCTTTATTCCGGGACGCATTTTTTTTTACATTGCAAGTTGGGTCTCAAAAACCCCAAAATGCAAAGTGTTACTGGATGAAATCCATGGTTGCCGAAGAAGTCAAGCATTTAATAAGATCAGTTGGATGCTGTGATATTACATGTTAGAACATTGATTAGTTCATTTCCAATACTGTAACTGCTTGAGCCACACGTGAAACCAAATATAAGCCCCGTACAGCTATCTTAAGGAAATGTACTTTTCATTCACATCATACTTGTAACAAACATTGACAAGGCAATATATTATTATTTTTGAATAGCGTATAGAGAATATGTTTTTATTAAGCTTCATTAAAAGGCAAGGCAGGTATTGCAGGGTTAACCTTTCTAACACAATAAAAGCAGATTGACTAATGGAAGTCTGAGTGGCAGTGTGTCTGTGTGTAAGTTTGACAGAGTACAAAGGTATGAAAGTGCAAGAAATATAGTGAGAATGTGTTTGTGAGTGTATGTGTGTTATGCGTGCAAGAGTGCTTCTGGTCTGGCATACTGGAGGTTATTCTTGCCTTATGGACAGGGGCGCTAATAGCATATAGATGCTAGGTGTTACCTATGGCAAACTGCGGGCCCTGACATGCTTCTATGAAGACGCCATCATTGGCTGTGGGGACTCAAACTGTCTAACTCAGAAAGCCGCCAACCCAGTCATACCCAGCGGCAGGGACACAGAACACGCACCACCACACCTGGCCGAAGGTCCTGACATAATTCACGTAATTCTTAGCAACTGATATTTGAGATAACTCTTGTCATAAGATATCCTGTACTCATATTATAGGGAGTGTCAGTGACAAAATCCTGACCCTTGTATACCGAAGGGAATTTTTACAGGTACCCATGACTGTGGAAGAAGTATCCATGGTAAAATATCTGGCACTGTCATATTGAATGTACTCCTTGGCCTAAGGGGCTCACTCATGAAAAAATGATGACCTTGGTATAGTGGAAGTTACTACTCCTAGGAAAGGCCAGGCAAGAACTGGAATATTTCATGAATGTCCTATAAAGGTCTGCGGCGTTTTAGAAATTTGATCCCAAAAATTTCAAAAAATTCTCGGGGGCGAATTCTACTCTCCCTTAAGTCATCTACAAGAAATTTTTTAAATTGTTTTGCTTGTGGTAATTTGGGGGGAAGTATCACACCCCACCACTTACATAGATCTTTGTCCTCATATAATGGCTATGAGGTTAGCTCTGACCCTATTTCTGGAAATGCTTGTCCTGCCCCATTGCTGGGAGCAGGACTGGCTTTAAGGTGGTGCGAACGGTGCAGCTGCACCTGGCGTTGACCTTGGTGGGGGGGCGCTGTGTTTAAACATTACTTTTGTTTTAAAAGCACATGAACTTCCTTGTGCGTCAGGCAGTTTACAGGCAAATATAATATTGTCAATATAACTCTGGTGATTAATGTTCCTACTAGTGAGAGTTCAAAATTTTGTCTAGTGGTAGTTTTAGTAAAGTAGCACAGAGGGTTAATGTGCCTGCTGCAAAGAACGTGTACTATGCAGATCACAGAACTGAGTGAGTGAACTATTAGTAGCACTATAAAAATGAATTGTACGTCAGAGAGTGGTTACGGAGAGACAAGGTGCATTGTTGAAGAGTGGTAATTATGGAATTCATGGAGAAGGAGGTTATGGGGGAGGAAGGCGCCAAAAAAGACTTTTGTAACAACCGCCACCAGCGCTCGAGCCGGCCCTGGCTGGAAGTCTTAGGCCCCCCCCCCCCCAAGGTTGGTTCTAGTTGTGCCCCTGCCAATCTAGCATGCACTTCGGGTAATGGATTCTCACACATAGTGTACAATGAATATTTTTGGCAATGTTTGCTGGTTGTAAGTTGACAATGGATTACTGAACAGAGAGCATGTTGAATAGCGGGGTCTTTCTCAGGGTGGCCTTTCGTAATTCTTTGCTTCCAGTGTCGTAGTATATGTGTCCCATGCTGTGTCCGCAGGTCCCCTCCCATTCAGGAGTTTGGCCCTGATTCTGGCCACTCACTCTGCCATAGCCCATTTGACCAGCTCCTGTAACCAGCGCTTCGTATGAGGTGTGGCGCTGGCCTTCCAGGGCGTTGCTATCTGCTGCCGAAAAAGCACCAAGGCCAGGTCAAGGAACCTGCGGGTGTATTTGTCTCCCTTAGTCCTGGGCTCACGCCCAGTAAGCGGTATTGGAAGGTAGTGGATCTATGCGGTCCACTAGTTGTGATAACATCTCTGTAACTTCCCTTCTCGTGTGCTGAAGCGGCTGGCAGTCCCAAACCATATGCTGGCAACACCTGGGCATTCCGATGTGGCCCCTGGAACATGCGGTGAAGGCGCTTTGGAGTCAGATAAGTCTGGGGTAAGTAATTAAACCCCGTGTACCGGAACTGGGGGTTTCTGGAGATTTCTTTTAGTTGCATTTTGGCCCCTCCCGCATTTTAAATGTCAGTACTGTTCCGAGGTCGGCTGCCCCACTTTGCTCTGGCTGACAATTCTGCTATTTACTATTGTGTGCAAAGCATTGTATATCCTAGTGACAGCTTTTTTCTAGTCGCCGTGTGTGAGCAGTACTTGCAGTGGTAGTGACGTCACTAGTTCAGCATGCCCCCGTCCCCACAGGGCAAGCACGGCATGTTGCATAGTATTGTATTCCAGGAAATGGCCCACCAGTATCCCATTCTCGTCTCTCATGTCTTAAAGGGACTTCAATTGTCCCTTGTTATACAAGCCTTCAGTGTGCGTCACTCCTGCCTCTGTCCAGGGGGGCGTATTGCTCAGGCCCATGAAGTTCTTTATTGTCAGTTGAGACCAGATTGGTAATTGGGGGGCATAGGGTGGATGTCTTCCGCCACCTCGTGTACTTATGCCAGCTTTTGCTTGCGACTACCATTTGGTTTGTCTCCAGCGTTTGCATGTGATCGTTTCTCAACAGCCATGTAAGGATACCTTGGCCCTGCAGGATGCGTGTTACCGTGTCCCTTTCAGTGTTCAAGGCAGTCCTTAGCCAGCGCCTCGGCGTAGCACAGCTCATAACTGGGTGCACCTAGGCCTCCATCTGTTACTTGACGTTGTGTCCCCTGCAATCCAACCCTTTTTCTTCCTGTCCACAAATTAAATCCGATGGTAATCAATGGAGGCTGTTGAATAAGTGCCTAGGTGGTATCGATGGTAAGGCTGTGAAGAAATACAACAAGCGGGGTAGTATCAACATTTTGCCTATCACCACCCGTCCCATTGGGGACAAAAGCAGTGAGATCCAAATTTGTACAGAGCGGCGTGCCAAAGCCACCGCTCTGTCTAGGTTTCCACGCAACAGATTGACGTCTGAGTGATAAATATTTACTCCAAGATATGTAAACATGCCCAATTGCTAGTTAAGTCTAGTGGGCATCACAGATTCCCTCTGATGGTCCGGTATCTGCTGGAGTAGGAACAGGCATGATTTGGGCCAATTAATTTTGAGGCCTGACATCGCAGCAAACGTATTGAGCATCTCCATCAGTGGCATTAGGGACGTGCGGCCATCACGTAAGTAAGTCAAGGCATCATACGTGTACAATGATACTATATGCCATTCACTGAATGCCTGCACTCCCTACATCCGGGCCCTGGTACGCAGCCAGCACGCCAGGCACTCCATCGCAATCGTGAATATGAGCAGGTATAATGGGCATCCCTGTCTGGTGGCTCTGCTTATTTCAATCTTATTTGATATTATCCTGCCAATCCTGACCTTCGCTGTTGGTTTGTTATAGAGCGTCTTCACCCACCGCAGGAAGGTCGGTCCCACCTCCTGCTGCCCCAGCACCGTAAAGAGGTACAGCCAGCCCAGGGTGTCAAACGCTTTTTCTATATTAGGCGACACCACCAAACAGGTTTACCTGTCACTGGAATTCTGTGCAATAGCTTCCTGTACCACTTCTATCTGTATGGGTTACTCCGGTTCGGCACTCTGGGGTGGATCAAGACAAGTAAGGAGGATCTCACATAAAAAGTCCCCGATTCAATTTATGTTTGTGTCCTCTTGTGCTGCATAGAGGGTGCGATAATATTCCGCGAAGGCTGAATTAATATCTGTTTGAGAGTTACGTACGTCTCTCTCCAAGGTGTTTATGGACCCTATTGGGGAGTGGGGTGTTTCCCCACCTAGCAACTAAACTAGAATTTTACTGGCCCGCCAGAGATAGTGCGTGCCAAGTATTCTACCATCAAAGTGCACTGACATACCGCTTCATTACAAAGGAAGAGGTCCAGCCATGTGTGTACGTCTCGTACCGGTGAGTGAAATGAGTACTCTCTGGTGTTCTGGTGCCTCAATCGCCACACATCATACAATCTTATGTTATCTACCCACTGTTGAAATTGCCATGTCAACCGGTAGTGTCATTGCTGTGCTTACTGGGGGAGTGGATCTATCTAGTTCAATGTCTGCCACACAGTTATAATCACCTGCCCATATGGTCGGTGCCTGTGGGTTACGTATAAGAGCGGGCATTAATTGGTCCAAGAAATCAGCATAGTTTGTTAGGTGCATATATCACTATTAGTGTGAGTGAGTCCACTTCCAATAATCCCTCTAGGACTACAAATCTGCCCTCTTTCTCTATTCTGTGGGACAGCTCTCCACATAGACACACAGAGAGGGGCTTGGTAAAGCCTGCACTGCTCCCTGGTTGGTCGAACCACTTAACCATTAGTAGGACCCTGATTCCCTCAGGGCCCAACCCCTCAGACCGAATCAAGCGTACCTGTGTCCACCCGCCGGCGCTTCGTCCCAGGGCACGACCACTTTAAGCTTTGTCATCGGCTAGGCAGGGCGTAAGTTCCCGCCCCCTGGTCTCTCCATCCTCTGATGCGCCAGATCTATTTGTGCCAGCATCAGTATTCAAGCCATGATCTGACGACAGGGCGGTTAAGGAATTGCTGCTGTGAAATTGAACATCTGTCACCACCTGTACTGTTTCCTTCGCTGCTTCTTCATTGGTTGGTCAGTTCGGGGGTTTGCGGTTGAATCGTTTCCTTGATTTCTGCATCTCACAGCGCCCTTTAGTTTGGTCTCCTTTCGCAAGTATCCAAGGTCCAGGCTTCATCAGGCATCTTTAAGGAGTGCGTTGTCTCACCCTCCACAACTCAGTCTGGTGGGACAGAGTGGACTGAATGTCCAAATGATATGGGACAGGTTGAGCGTTGATTTCCTTTGCCCAGTTAATGTACTACTCCAGCAACAGAGCTATGAAATGGTTTTGGTGGATTATGTCTAAATGGTTGGAAGTAAGATTTATGAGGGAACTTGACACCAAATGGGTGATTAATTTCTGTACTGATGGTTTTTCCAGACAGTGTTTTCATTTGGAGATCATATCTGACAATGGGGTGCAATTCACTTCACATCAGATGAGAGTTTTTGGATGATGCTGGCACTAAGCATAAAAGGTGCAGTATGTATAATCCTGAAAACAATGGTCATGTATAAAGAATGAAGAGGACGATGAGTGAATATATCAGGGGGCTGTGGCCTCAGGATTGTGTGTTGATGACTCTTTGAGAGCTATATTATGGGCTTATCATAATATGCCTCAGAGTGTCACGTGTGCGACACCTTTCATGGCTTTGAGAAGAAGAAATGCTTGTGACATGTTATTTACCAGATGGCTGTCCAAGATTAAAAATGGTGGGAGTGTGTTGTTGAAAAGTGAATCCGATAAATTACTTACGGAAGCCAAAAACAATATTGTCAATTGAAAAACAAAGGCTGATATGATGTTATCAAGAGGACCAACAATAGTGTGGTTTCTGGATCAAGTGCATGTTAAAATGCTCAAAACACTGGTCAAAAAGGGGGATCTCAAGTTTAATTCTGTACACAGAATGGTGGAGATAAGTGCTGATGGTTGTGCAGTGAAACTGGAGAATGGATAGTGGTGGAACAATGAACAGGTTTTAAAGGTGAAGGATACTTGTGATGTTAATATAAAAAGTGGTGATGATGCTGTCTGTCAGTGTAACAGAACTGTTTGCACACAATAGAGATGTGCAAACACAAGAGTGTGTAGTAATCAGGAAAAACATTTTCCTTCACAATTCAGAGATTTATTCTTGACTTGAACGTTATTCATACTAGTTAGTTGTTTTTCTTTACATTGTATATTGTTGTTTTAAAGTTTCAGTTTTCCTAAATTTTGTATTTCTATGCTTGAATGTTTCAGTTTGCAATTTAGTTTTGTGCTTATTATTCCTTATTTTATTGATTTTCATGATGTTTTCTTTAATTACTTGTGTGGTTTTGTCTGGGAAAATGGTGTTGTGTTCTGTCCTGTGTGGTACTGGCGGTGTGTGTGTGTGCTGGTGATTCCAGAGTTCTTGTTGCAGGTGGGACTGAGGGTACTGGAAGGGTCAGATCCGAGCTGGTATTTTGCTGAAGGACGTTTGTCTCCAGCAGGCAGTTTCCTTTTCAGCCGTTGGCTCATGTACTACGACCACCAATAAAGTACTTACTTGCTCTCCACAGACGACACTTGATCTTTTTCCGGCTGTCAGAAATTGGCATACTTTGGCATGGTTCTGGCCCACCTAGAAGTCCCCGATTGGCTGACATGGTCTTATGGCATCTCTTTTCTACTGTACAACTACAGCCACCTACTGCCTCTAGTGCTTAATTTGAGCCAGTGGGGCCCACTGGCACTCATTTTGGAGACCGGACTCATTTTTCCTCATCAGATATTGACTGCCAGCAAGAGAGAGAAAAACACACAAATAGGAAAGAAGGAGGAAGAGAAAGATGGAAAAACGGGCACAAAGGGAGAAAGCAGGGACTAGCAAGAGTAGGATAAAGGGGCAGTGGTGTCTGGTAGTGGATTAATGAGGCCTGAGGTGAATTTGACAATACACAGTCTTGGTTTACAGCATGCCAATTTTTAATAGCACAGACGAAGCAGAGCTTCGGGCACGAATACTCATTCGTTTAGAATTTAAGCACCGTCTGCCTCTGTTTCCTCGCCACCAGTTGTCCCCCTTATACCTCTGTAGGTCCCCTATTGCCTTCCAGACTCTCCGTTGCATCAATGCCACAAGCTGTTGCCCATGATAACTATGGTCCCTTTTCAGCCACTTTGTATTTCTTTTCTTGCCCTATTACTACCTAGAGCCGCCTTAGTTTATCCTTTACTTTGTGCATTTATGAAATACCTTTTCACCTTCCAAGCCTCTGTCCTTTCCTTTGGAGTGTCTCTGCTGTCCCCATATTAACCCCTGAAAAGTGCCTTTCCTGTTGTATGGGTAAATTGCAGTCTGCATGGGGATGAATGTGTGCAGGAAGGGAAAGACTATGCTGATGCTCATCTGCGGCCTACACCAGAGAGCAGAAATCTGTCCAGAAAGTGGAGGGAGCAAGTGAGTGGGTGGTGAGGACAAGAAGGTGGTTTAGAGACAGGTCTTCTGTGCAGTGGGCCCCAACTCAATACCTGCTGGGGCTCTTGCTTATGCTTGTTGCTGCTGGTAGCAGTGTTTGCCGCATGGCTCTGGCACTGATCGCCTTAGTCCTGCTGCTTCTTTTCATCAGGTCACAGTTCTCCTGAGGGTCTGTGTGCCTAAAGCGAGGGCTAAGCTTCAACAGGCTTCGCACTGACTGAGGAGTTGAGTGGAGCTGGGCCAATTTTCTAAGGGGGCGGGCTGACCATTGGTGACAGCTCATTAAAGTCAGGTGTTTTAAAAAAAATACTTGGCACTGAACGAGTGAGCGTATAAATGAGCCATATTACTCCAAGGCAGTGGCGGCTCCCCTGCTAAGGCAGAGGAGCGTCGCCCCACTGCTCGCGGAGCAGTGTAAAAACCAAAAATAATAATAACAGAAGTTATTTCTGTTATCATTTTTTTTTCTTTTCAGCCAGGGTGGGCGGGGCTGGGACTCCTGTGATGTCCGGGAGGAGGAGTGGTTGCTGCACTCCAAAGTGCGCAGGAATGCTTGGCCGGCCCTATTGGGCCGGCCAAGCATTCCTGCGCACTTTGCATTACACAGCCTGGTGGGGAACATGCCCAGCCTCCCATTCCCCATCTGAGAGCCGAGCCACGGCACTCAGACCAATCACAACGCTGCATCGCAGCGTTGTGATGGGCTTAGGGGAGGGAGCCTGTGTGCTTCCGGTGGAGGGACGACATCAGGACGAAGGACATGGAGGAGAGACAACTCGAGAATCGGCGAGATGGTAAGTGTATTTTGTAAACCCCCCCGCCGCGATCCCCTCCCTGCCCCTCCACTCTCGTTCCCTGCCAGCCACTACTTCTCCAAGGATATATTTTAAAACAAGTGTGTCTATGGTGCATCTTGAAATATATTTTCCTCAATATCAATCAATTAATCAGGGTTTTATGAAGCACGCTACTCACCCGTGAGGGTCTCAAGGCGCTGGGGGGGGGGTGCTGGGGGTGCAGCTCCGGGTCAGTCGAAGAGCCAGGTCTTGAGGCACTTCCTGAAGGTGTGCTGAGTTGGGGAGCGTCTGATGTTGACTGGGAGCTCGTTCCAGGCCTTGGCTGTGACGTAGGAGAAGGCTCTTCCTCCTGCTCTGTTTCTGCGGATGCGCGAGGTTTCTGCCAGGGCGAGTTCGGCGGAGCGGAGGTTCCTTTTGGGTACGTGGAAGGAGACTCTCTCGTTGAGGTATTTGGGTCCGATGTTGTGGAGGGATTTGTAGGCGTGGGTGAGAAGCTTGAAGGTTACTCTCTTCTCGACGGGGAGCCAATGGAGGTCTCATAGGTGTTGGGTCATGTGTTCGTGCCGAGGGGTTCCGAGGACGAGTCTGGCTGCGGTGTTCTGGATGGTTTGGAGCTTGTGTAAGAGAGTTCTGTTGATTCCGGCGTAGAGGGTGTTGCCGTAGTCCAGTCTGCTGGTTATGAGTGCGTGGGTGACGGTCTTTCTGCATTCGGGGGGATCCATTTGAAGGTCTTGCGGAGGATGCGGAGGCAGTTGAAGCTGGTGGAGGTGACGGAGTTGATCTGGCGGGTCATGCTGAGGGAGGAGTCCAGGATGATGCCGAGGTTCCTTGCGTGGTCTGATGGGGTGGGTGGGCTCCCGAGGGCGGAGGGCCACCAGGTGTTGTCCCAGGCGGTGGTGGAGGGTCCGAGGACGAGGACCTCGGTCTTCTCCGAGTTGAGCTTCAGGCAGCTGTTGTTCATCCAGGCTGCGACGTCCTTCATTCCTTGCTGGAAGCAGAGTCTGGTGTCTTCGGGGGTTCTTCGTGAGGGAGAGGATGAGCTGGGTGTCGTCGGCGTATGATACTATGCTGAGCCCATGCTGTCTGACGATGGCGGCGAGGGGGGCCATGTAGATGTTGAAGAGCGTGGGGCTGAGGGAGGATCCTTGGGGTACTCCGCAGTTGTTCTCTGTGGGTTCGGAGAGGAAGGGGGGGGGGAGTCTGATCCTCTGGGTTCTGCTGGAGAGAAAGGATCAGATCCAGTTGAGGGCGTTCCTTGTATCCCGGCGTCGTGGAGTCTGGCTGCGAGAGTGCGATGTGAGACGGTGTCGAAGGCTGTGAAGAGGTCTAGTAGGATGAGGGCCGCGGTGTGGTCCTGGTCGAGTAGCATGCTGATGTCATCGGTGGCGGCGAGGAGGGCAGTCTCGGTGCTATGGTTGCTGCAGAATCCGGACTGGGAGGGGTCAAGGATGGCGTTCTCTTCGATGAAGGCGGTCAGCTGGGTGTTTACAAATCTCTTTGTGACTTTGGCCGCGAAGGGGAGGAGGGAGATGGACCGGTAGTTTTTCAGGTCTGTTGTGACTGCCGCGGGCTTCTTGAGGAGGGGTTTGTCCTCTGCCTGCTTCCAGTCGTCGGGGAAGATGCCGAATTTGAAGGAGGTGTTGATGGTCCGGCCTAGTTCGGGTGCTATGGCGGTGGCGGCTCTGTGGTAGATGTGCGGTGGGCAGGGGTCCGTAGGGGCTCCTGAGTGGGTGTTCATGGTCGTGGTGGTGTCTTCTGTGGTAGCTGGATTCCAAGTTGTGATGGTCGGCTGATTGTCGGTGGTGTGGCGGGGGGTGGTGTCTGGAGTCTGTTCGCTGAAGTTGTCGTAGAGGGCCTTGATTTTCAGGTGGAAGTAGGAGCTGAGTTTGTTGCAGAGGTCCTGGGATGGTGTGACGTCCATGGCTTCGCTGGGGGGTTTGGTGAACTGCTGTACGACGTTGAAGAGCTCTTTTGCGTTACTGGCGTTGGGGTGGATTTTGTTCTTGATGAAGGTCCGCTTAGTGGCTCTTATGTGCTGGTGGTATTCCTTCAGGGCGTTCCTGTAGCTGTTCTGGTCTTCAGTGGTTTTCCTGTTCCGCCAGATTTTCTCAAGGCGTCTGCAGGAGCGCCTGACTTCTTGGAGGTCGGTGGTGAAGCAGGCAGCCTTCAGGGGGCGTTGTTTGGCGGGGTGGCGGAGGGGTGCGAGCTTGTCGGCGAAGCTGGAGATCCAGCGGTGAAATTATTTGGCTGCGGAGTTGGCGTCGGTCGTGGCGGGGGGGGGTCTTGGAGGAGGGTGGTGCCGCGCAGTGTGGACCTGGGGCTGGTGTGGATCTGGAAGTGGAGGTGTTCTGTGTTGGAGAGGGGGTTGCTAGTGCTGGAGGTGGAGAGTCGGAGGGAGCTCTTGTGTACGATGGCGAGTCCTTCTGGGCGGTGGGGGCGGTCCTTTCTCTGGATCTTGTATCTGTCGGGGAGGGCGGTGGCGATGTCGGGGGCGGAGGTGGTGTTGGTCCATGTTTCCGTGAAGAAGGCGACGTCGAGCGAGAGAGTGTCGAGCAGGTCCCAGATCGCTACGGCGTGTCTGTGTAGGGAGCGCATGTTGAGGAGGATGCATGTCAGTGCTTCGGGAGTCCGGGTGTCCGACGAGGGTTCAGTGGTTGTGGGGGCGCCGTCGATGGTGAAGTATTGTCGGCAGGAGAACTGGCCATGGGTGGTGTTAGGAGTGGATCTTTGGCAGTCGTCGTTTCTTCCGGCGTTGAGTGCGAGGAGAGCGGCGGAGTTGTAGCGGTGGGGGTTCGTAGATCCAGGGTTCCTGGCTCTGGCCGCGGACGGGCGCAGACGGGCTTGCCTTAGGTGTGCCTTCGGCGCGACTGCGCAGTGGCCGCCATTAAGTAGGGTTAAGTAGGGGAGGGGGGAGGGAGGTGCAGCTGGGAGGCGGGAGCAGGGGCGGGGTCACGGGGTCCGAGGCAGCGGCGGGAAACGGGGGGGGAACTAAAACAGTACAACAAACACGGATGGGCACAAGTACAGAGAACAAAGACAAATGCAACAAAAACAGGCACAGTAAGATGGACTAAATACAAGTAATGATTAAAGGCACAAAGCGGAGCGGTCTCGAACCCTACCTGGAAGGGGATCTGAGGAAGAGCGGCGGAGCACAGCGGAGCTGCTGGGGAGAGAGAAGGCCTCAGACCGAGGGTCAGAGGTCTTGCTCGCGCTCGGCCGCCATTAAGTAGGGGAGGGGGGAGGGCGGTGCAGCTGAGAGGCGGGGTCACGGGGTCAGAGGCGGCGGCGGGAAACGTAGGGAAACCAAAACAGCACAGCAAACACGGATGGGCACAAGTACAGAGACAAATGCAACTAAAAACGGGCACAGTAAGATGGACTAGATACAAGTAATGATTACAGGCACAAAGTGGAGCGGAGCGGTCTCGAACCCTACCTGGGTGGGGATCTGAGGAAGAGCGGCGGAGCAAAGCACAGCGGAGCTGCTGGGGAGAGAGCAGGTCTCAGACCGAGGGTCAGAGGTCTTGCTCGCGCTCCCCCGCAGCGGCCGCCATTAAGTAGGGGAGGGGGGAGGGAGGTGCAGCTGGGAGGCGGGGGCGGGGTCACGGGGTCAGAGGCGGCGGCGGGATACGTGGGGAAACCAAAACAGCACAACAAACACGGATGGGCACAAGTACAGCGTACAGAGACAAATGCAACAAAAACTGGCACAGTAAGATGGACTAAATACAAGTAATGATTACAGGCACAAAGTGGAGCGGAGCGGTCTCGAACCCTACCTGGGTGGGGATCTGAGGAAGAGCGGCGGAGCACAGCACAGCGGAGCTGCTGGGGAGACAGCAGGCCTCAGACCGAGGGTATATATAGGTAAAATGGGAAACCCATGTGGTACAGTTGTGCCTTCTCATGTGTCATACGCACATTGTTCTTCAAAAAGGCACTTGGGACAAATAACCTGAACAGACCAGTTTTAATTTATTTTCTCAAATTAGGATTGTCTGTTTTAAAGACAGATAGAATAGAGACTAAGCGCTTCAACGAAAAGAACATACTTGTCCTCAGTGGCCTCTACAATACCATGCAGCCAGTGGAAATAATGCCCTAAGTAATGATTTTCCACAGAATGCTCCAAAACTCCTCAAAGTATTCAAAACAATGTCCGCAGATTCGAAAGCTAGAGAAACGGACAGTGGACCATAAAGCAACAGTGCAGCACCAGTACCGTAAATCACCCAATTATTTTTAGATCGTAAACATTATTGTGTGCAAATTCACAAAGGTGCCCTCTGTCCAGAAGCACTTCCCCCACCACAGGGAATATAGAAACAAAAAAGCTAGATTGGAACTGCACCACCATTTAAAGTCCATAAACAATTATTATCCATAAATTATTCGGAGATTTGATTCGGAGAAGAAAGTCGCTGCTGCTACAATTTGTGTGGTGTTTTTCTTCTTTATTATTCAATTTGTACAAAACCATCAGCCAACGCGTTTCGTCCTCTTTACACAGGACTTCTTCATGGCAAAGTTGATTTAAGGCAATACCCAATTCCTTGGGTTATGGCCTAATGGCAAGAATTATCTTGGACCCAAATTGCCGCCTGGCTTCTTTCCCGAATATCACACTAATCATCCAAGCCAAGCTGGAACAAGCTGTTTGACGCAATCCCATGCACAGATAAATTCAAAATGCCAGGTATGTATGGTATGATAGCCATAGACCGATGTCGGACGTGCAAGTTCAATTAAGGACTAGCACATGATGATGGAGACTATCCACCCCGACTAATGTGCTATCAACAAAGTACAGACTGGCGTGACACGGCCTCCGCAGTAGACACGAGACAATGTCCTCAGATTACTTTGCCACAGAAGTTGCCATCACCCTTTTGTATGTTAAAATTAAGTCCCAATCCCAGTGCTTCCCTCTCCTCCCCGCACGATTCCCTTCCGATACACTCCCCCCTTATTACACTACCAGCATTTACACCCATTCCAAACTCAATACTCTCACCTGGAATGGACATACTTCCCCCTAATGCCAACCCTGCCACCTGCAAAAACAATACTCACACGACCACATCCACACCGCACACCCCTGCGATTCATACATCGCCACTCCACACCAGTCCACCCCTCCCTGATCCGGATAAGGAACCAGGCAGGATGCTACACAACAACCCAGAATATGTGCTCCCCGCATACTGCCCACAGGACGCAAACACACCTCCCACACTCACAATACAATCACCAATACTGTTACCACCTACACCAGACCCTAGACTTGACGAGATTCTAATTTCGCTACGGCAACTCAAAGAAGAACTACAAGCTCTATGTGAAGTTTTTCTTCGCCAACCCTTGAACAATAGATCCACACGAGATACCAAGACTAACTTCCATACAAACCCCTCAGAAGTCACCCCGAAACATTTGCCCTCTAGGTGGAGATCAGTTCCTCCCGTGAACAATAGATCGACACGAGAAACCAAGACAAACTTCCACACCAACCACTCAGAACTCACCCCGAAACATTTGCCCCCTAGGTGGAGATCAGTTCCTCTCCACAATACTTCAACCCGCCCAATCCGAAGGACCAATCCTCTATCGGAGAAAGACTTACTCTCCCTATTACGCTCCTATGATCTCCCACAACCTAACTGCAACACCATGCTTCCAGACAACCTCCCCAAAAATTCACTAATCCAAACTATTCCTTCCAATACGCACAGACTCACTACACATAATACCAGAGGTATAGTCGCAAACAATCTTAGCCAAGTTCCCCTTACTCACGAACCCGACTCTTCCCTCATCAAGCCCTGTCTTAAATGTATACTACTAAATTGTAGATCTGCCTCAAGACATGCAGCTGAATTAGCTGACCTCATACTTACACAAGAACCGGACCTACTCATTTTGACCGAAACATGGTTAAATGAATCTTCTGCACCCATCCTCGATATACTGGTACCCCCAAACCATGACATCATCAGACTAGACAGAATTGACAAGCCAGGGGGTGGCATTGCCTGCATACACCGGAACAATCTCTCAGTGAACCGATCCCAATCTCCAGTATTCCCTTCTTGCCAATACATATGCTTAGACATCACTAGCAATAGCAAACCAGTTTGCTCTCTGCACACTCTCTATCATCCACCAGGTGATAACCTCACCTTCATCGAGCATTTCTTGGACATAGTCTCTACTAATGCCGGACATCAAAATACCCAAATATTTCTCGGAGACCTCAATCTCCACTGGAATGACCCCAATGACTCAGCGGTCAATAGTCTCAAAAACTTCCTCTCGGACCTCGACCTCACCCAAATCTGCAACAGCTCCACACATGATAAAGGAGCAATCCTTGACTTAGTCATCGCTAAAGCAGATTACATTCAGCTAGATACGATCCATCCATGTGATCGGTCCGACCATCATATCATCACCTTCTTCCTCAATGAAACAGTGAAACTTAATTCTGCTCAACCCACAAGATCTAAAGTATGGAAGAGAGATCTTAGAAACATTGTTTCTAACATAAGTACAACCTCCAGCGCCAACATCCTTCTTCCCCCAGAAGGGCTATCTGATGTTCAAGATCTCACCAACCACTACTTCAATTCCATGAACATGATATTAAACGAGGTCGCCCCCCTACAACTAAAGAGAGTCTCCACAAAAGACTCAAAACCCTGGTACGATGGAAGTCTCAATGAGGACAGACGATCCTTAAGACTAATTGAACGTAGATGGCGATCTGCCCCATCCGCCAACCACCTCAAGATGCTAAGAAGGAAGAGAAACGCCTACTACAGAAAGATCAGACGATCTAAAGCAGACTTTTTCAGTTATCAATTAGACCAGGCCAAGAATCATCCCCAAAAACTTTTCGAGCTAATCAAAACACAATCTAAGGATGCACCCCACCTCCCCCAAGCTAACTTAGGCTCACTACCCAACTGTGAAGAGTTTGCCTCCTTCTTCACTCTGAAGACCGAAAACATAAAGAAGGACCTACTCAACGATTTAATCATACATACTGACACACACATTGACTCTTCATCATCCCTTCTAGGAGCCCCACACCGGAGCTTACCAAAGCTCGACCTAAAAATAATGCATCTTGGTCATCCTTCAATACTTACAATGAAGAAACTATACTCAATATGCTCACGGCTCTGAATCCTGCCAATCACTTCACTGACCCTCTCCCAGCAAACTGCATAAAAGACTTCATCCCGCTGCTACTGCCTCTTTGGACCAAGATTATAAATACCTCCCTCCTTCAAGGAACCATCCCTGATATCCTTAAATCCGGGCAGGTATCCCCCATCCCAAAGAAGCCTACGGTTGACCCCGCGGACTTAAATAACTACCGCCCAATATCCAACATCCCTACTCTGGCCAAACTCTTAGAAAAATGTGTACACCTCCAGCTTGTAAGACACATAGACCATTTCAACCTGCTCAACAAATTCCAATCAGGTTTCCGTGCAGGACACAGCACTGAATCAGCCATGACCCACATAATTGATGATGCGCTACAAATCCTAGACCAGAACGAAGCCTGCTTACTTATCCTGCTCGACCTTTGCTCTGCCTTTGATACCGTCAAACACGACAACCTGCTAGACCTTCTGAAACACAGAATGGGACTATCCGGATCAGTTCTAAACTGGTTTACCTCGTTCCTCCAAAACAGATCGCAACGATTCAAGGTTAACCATTCCCTGTCCAAACCCGTACCAGTCACCTTAGGAGTCCCACAAGGATCATCCCTCTCTCCGACACTTTTCAATCTATTCATGGAACCACTAACTGAAATTCTTAACTCTTCTAACGTACAATACCATATGTACGCAGACGATACACAACTATACCTAAAGATCCATTCACTAGAAGACATCAAATCTCTCAACACAACTCTCGGAAAAACTCAGACCTGGCTGGCCGAAAACCACCTAAAACTGAATACCCTCAAAACCGAATTCCTCCTAATTGCTCCTCCCGCACAAGTACCCATAATTCAAGATTGGATCAAACACCTAACAGCACTCAACTGCCAACCTCTTATCGTTGACTCTGCGAAATCGCTGGGAGTAACGCTGGACAGAAATCTCAACATGCAGAAACACATCAGCACTGCAACAAAAGGAGCAAACTTTCAGATGAATACTCTGAGAAAACTTAAACCTTTCCTGCCTGAAAAGGACTTCAAACTGGCAGTACAAGCTCTAGTTATCCCAAGATTGGAATATGGGATTGTCTCTCTCTGCGGCCTTCCCAGATCCTCAACAGCCCCTCTTAGAGCTTCAATCAACGCAGCAGCTAGACTTATTACTGGCTCCAAAAGAAGCTCCCACATATCCCCGGACCTAAGATCCCTTAACTGGTTACCTTTCGAAGCCAGAATTCAACTAAAAATAGCATGCATGACGCATAAAGCCATTCATCACAACACTCCCAGCTATCTGGCACAGAAACTGGTACCTTCATGTGGCAACAGAGCTTCCAGAAGTGCCAATAACCTCTTATTGAAACCACAAAGATTCAACAAGAAGAAAACATACAACCGAGCCTTCTCTGGGATGGCGCCCAGGATCTGGAATGCTTTGCCCCCAGAAACTAGACTTAATCCCTCTACTGCATCCTTCAAAAATGAAGTGAAATCCCTTCTCATGTCTAAGTTCACTTGAGCATGGGTCACTATGATTATATACGACTCTACTCTTGATCCATATGGAACTATATATTATTTACTACTTCTCTATGTATCTTTGATATTGTGATTATACTATGCTTGAATTGTATGGAACTATATGTCATTTACCATATGCCTATGTATCTTTGATATGTTGATTCTACTATCCGTGATTTTTATGAAACTATATGTTATTTACCATATACCTATGTATTTGCGATATTTACCTTGTAAAGCGCACTGATACCCGCCAGGGTCTTGTTCGCGCTATATAAAACCTTCAAATAAATAAATAAATAAGTCCCCATCAAAGATATGTGCTATATTAAAGGCCATTGTATGATAACCCTTGCTATATGCCTTGCTGCATAAAAGCATTTACCCACACTGAAGATTGGAATATTATGGAAAATTCTGTCTGTTTTATCTTTGTAAAATGCACTGTCTCTAAATGATCAAATCAAAGTGGGTTATGATGCATTCATATAATTTGGCTCTGTGCGTGGCACTTATTCTTAGTCCTACATTATCATTTATTTATTTATAATAGTTTGCAAAAAAAGGAGTCATGATGCTTGTGTGTGCAGCTTATTTCTAATAAGAGTGTCTTAAACCTTTTTTTAACCCCTTCAGTGCAGGTGTCAGCCAATGGCTGACACCCGCACTACCTCTCCAGTGCTTCTTTCAGCCATTGCCTGACACTGAGGAGGTGTATAAAGGCCCCTCTGGTGTCCTTTAATTCATTTTATCCATTGGATGCTCGGGGAAAGCTTCCCGAGCTGCCTGAGTCTTTTTTTCTTTCTTTAGTGTAATGCAGATCAACGCACAGGGTGCGCTGACGTCATTACACTAAATTGAAAGTACAACAAGCCGACGGGCTTGTTTTACTTTCACTGCATCAGTGCTCGGGGGCATATCTCATCCCCCTGAGCACTGATTCCTTTTGGAGAAGTATCGTTGGAAAGGGGAGAATCTTCCCTTTCCAATGGTACCTCTGCCCAGTGGATCTCTGCTTGTGGATCACCACAGGAGAGCGATCCCCGAGCAGGGATCCACCCACCAGAACACCAGGGATATGGGAGCAGCGGCCCCTTAGACAAGGGCTTGGGCTCCCCAACCACGGTTGAACAATTCAGTGTTTCTGCACCCCCTGGGGGGACTAATGGGAGTGATTGCCCCAGTCTGCACCCCAGGGGGGCCGAAAGCCCACTAGAGACAAGGGAAATTGTTTTTTTTAAATGTACAGGGATGGGGGCTACCCACCATGGGTATGGCCATGCCCCCACCCCTAGAAAATTAATCAATAGTCTTTCTGCCCCCGCTGCCGGGGGTGGAAGGGGGTGATTACCTCCAATCTGTCCCCCCTCCAGGGGGCAGTAAGCCCTCTAGACACCAGGGACATTTTATTAAAAAATGTACCTGGGTGGGGGCTGCCCATCATGGGCATGCCCCATCGCAAAAAAGACAGCATCAGTCTTTCTGCTCCTTCAGGGGCTGGATGGGGTTGAACGCCCCCAATCTGGCTCCCGGCGGAGCAGAAAGCCCACTAGACACCAGGGAAATTTTTTACAAAAATATAAATATATATATATCTCTCATTATATACCATATCATGAAGCATACTATGTAATAACACACATAAAAAGAATGGAAAGTCAGAGCTCAGTGCATAGTTAATTACATTTTCGACATGCTCCCAATGTTATAAACTAAAGCATTTGTGGCCTGCAATTTAAGAAAATTAGATTTTCCCAAATAAAAAGAAATCAGACTTATTTTTGTCTTTTTCAAATCACTCAAAGGAAAGCCTATTATTTTATGATTTTTTTCCACATCACACTTTAGCATTAAGAAGCAGTGTACCTCATTTCTACTTACAAAGACTGACAAATATTTTTAAATATTTGTAAACTTTTGAAATACAGCTAGTATATGTTTTTACATCTGTGTATGTCAGTAAACCTTTGACATAGCACATCCTTTAACCTGTCCTGGACACAGCAACTACAAAAGTGCCTGACATTTCAGACAAGCAAATAAGAACATTGATCAGTTGACAAATAAGAAAGCAGTAGATTTAAAGATTACAATTTTCGTCTACAGTGCTGAAATGTGGTTTTCTTTGAGAACACACCAAATGCTGCAAAAAATAACCTTATATCAGCAATCCTCACTGTTACTCATAGTTCTATGAACTCTGTCCCGAATCTCTTGGGTGCCTCAGCGCCTGCAGCACCCCGCACTTCCAGCGCCACTGCACACTTTTGTTGCCACAAAGCAGGCATAATTGTCTTCCTATAGAACAGAGTGGGTACAGCTTTTGTGAAACCAAAGTCTTTGCCAAGTCACATCAATAATAGGAATCAAACAAGTGAGCGGCCGCTCTCACCCACCCCTGACCCTCAAGTTATTTCTTCAGCCGAAAGGAAGGGCTGCCCTTCAGGGGGGAGGCCGTCCTGTTTGTCATGCATGAAATGGGACATGGGAGTTGCTAGAGCAATAAGGCACACCGTGTTTCATTTCTCTCTGCTCTTGAAGTAAATTGGAAGGATAGTTTCAAGGACATTCGTTCCAAGTGATGTTCGGGAGTGGGATGTCCCTTTCCAATCTCACGCTTTTGGCTACGTGACTTGACAACTCCATTCCCAGTGAAGATATATTTCTCATCCAAGTCTTTGCTTCTCTGAAGTCTGACTCCAGAGCACACTTATATGTTCTTAGACTTTGTTCCAAAGTCAATGCTGTACTGAAGATTGCTTCCAGGCAGAGCGGCCTTGTCTGTAGTGAAGATTGCTCCAGAGCGGGTTTGTCTGTGCCCTGACTTGGATCCCAATATAAGTGGGTCACTTCTGCCCTGCAGTTGGAGCTGGGGCGGCTTTAGGGCAGAGCGACCGGTGCAGCCGCACTGGGCGCTGACCTGTGGAGGGGTCGCTGACTTCATGGGGGTGTGGGGGTGGGGGTGCGCTGTGTTTAGCCTTAACTTATGATTGGAGAGATGAGGGACACTTTTGCCCGGTGGTAGTGAGAGAATCCGAGGAGGCAGTCATGGGGGGGACGGGGGTGCTGAAAATTATTGTCATACTGGGCGCCACCAGCGCTAAAGCCGGCCCTGGTTGTAGCACTGTACGTGACCTGATGCTGGAAGTCAAGTGTCTTGGGACTTCACAGTTCAAGATACATAGAAATTGATGGGCCACCCTACAAAAGAGTGGTACCCTTCATCAATTTGATGGGCCTCCCTCCGAGTTTGGGAGTATACCTTTCACCAAGTATAAGTGAAAGTTGGCAACAGGATAGCTGCTCTGTAAGACCTTGCCTTATAATGACACCATCAGAGAAAAAGCAGAGGTGCGTGTTTAAATTGCTGTAGAGCCAATGGTGTAAGAGAACTTTTCCTAGTGATTCAAGCCTCTACATGTGGTCGACTTGTCACCAGCCCTGCCAGCCTGTATGAGAACCGTGACCCACTGGGGCTTTTTGAAGAAGATTTAAGACTGGATCTAGCAAATCAAACAAATGCATCCAAGAACGCCCTGTTATCACGAAGAAGAACTCCACCAAATAGAAATACAATTCCAAAAGCCAATGGATTACAATTGAGCTGCATGACGAGGCCATGCAAAGAAAATGTGAAGACCGCAAATGCATGACAAGCATCCAAGAATATATTCCATAAACCACCACATACATCCAAAACCATATATGTGCTTTGGTGGAACAAAGTCTGCTCAGTAAGAAACTACAACAGCAAAAAATACTGTGCCAAAACTAAGGATGTCAACACATTTTACATCCCACTACCATTGCCATACTAGCCTCTCAACCCCTATAACAGCACCATAATAGGACCACAACACGCCCAGCACGTGTCAGGATTCGGATGGGTCACACACTGCAAGTCACTGGCACAATCTGGAAAGCCTGGAGAGTTTGCGAACAGGGCATTGGAGATTGGGCTCACATGAGGACTAGACTGCACAACTTAGTTTCATTGTACACCCTCACTTTCTGGTTCACTCTATCACTTCTGATGTATTAGTGGGAGAGCCAGTATTTAGAGCCCCTTCAAGATGCAACAGACTCCTGGAAACATGTTGGGGAGTTGCTGTGGTTTTCCTGCTTCGCTTCAGTTCCCACCACTTAGCATCCTTGTACCTTTGTTGCATTCCCTCTTACTGGTTTCCCGCAGTTAGTTTCCCTGTAATCCATTTCCGTGGTATTCCTGACATTGTGTTTTCCTTTGATCCTCAGCTGACGACCTGTCTGTCTACTGGTATCATCATGGGGTTCCTACATAGTACTGTGATCTGACTGTGGTTCATCCCTGCTCACTCTGCCAGTTGGACCAGTCAGCCTAATTCCATCCATATACCTAGACTTTCTGGCTTATTTGCTCTGTCACATTCCCGATTGCTAACCTTTCTACTTGAGTTAAAACTAAAGCTGATCCATATCCCTGGAAGTGTATGAGTCCACCTGATGGAAAGTCCATGACAACACCATCACCTGAGAGGAATCCACTGAATCCTGTCCTAGTTTTCTCATAAACAGTTTCCCTGTTTTCCCCTGGTTCTTTCGACTAGCGTATCCGCTACCTGATAACTGCGCACATGGATTTAGGGATATCATGGGCTCTCAGTGATCTGATCGTTTGGAACATGATAGCATCATGGCCACAATGAAGTACTTCGCCCAAGCTGAGAGAAAGCAGCTATTAACACAACCAGTCTGTTGCCTCAGAAGCAGAGGATCGCTTCACGCTTACTAAGGAGGCAACATCTCCCTAAGAGCATCACCGGCCATAATATACGGGCCCTGAAGTACAAGATTTGTAAAAAACTGAATAAATAGAAAGTGAAAACTGGGCGTCAAAATTCGAAAATGAAAGTCAAGGTGAAGCTGTTTTACGAACTCCACCTTCAGACTTTATCTACGAAATAGTGCACTAAATTATCTGTTCGTAGGCAGCACTCACAAATTTTGTGCAGCTAGGTTACAGCTGCCATCACTGCTGCTTGCAAACATTTGTGCACAGCCTATAATTTGCTCCATGACCCAGAATTACTGACATGTCCTGTGACTTTTTAGCTGCCAGGCTGCAGCTAAATGTAGGATATAAAAGTCAGTCAGCAAGCGGACATCATTTGCACACTCACCAAACAAAAAGAAATAAAATAAAAACGTTTAGCTCCTTTCAAGCTAGTCTTCAGACTGAGTCGCTATACACCGTTTGCCCCAGAGTTTAGCGGCTTTCTCCCCTCCCATCGTGCTGAAGTAAGCGATAAACGTGTTCTTACTACTCCCTCAAAGTCTGGTCAATGTCGTAAAACTTCTCCTTTCATGAAGCCAGGCTCATTTTCTTGACTTTGACGAGACGAAGTTTTAACTTTCCCCCCGCCAGACTGTTGTGCCATCTGAGGAGGGTGTGCCATCAGGCACCAACGAGCTAGCTCCCAGTTTTCCCCACTAACACTCTGGACTGCTCTTTGGCCTTAGTGGCAGCGAGGAATTACTGAGGGCACCTTGTATTATCCGGCTGTAGGCAATCCAGCCCTAAGAAGGAGGAATTCAGGCAAACAAAGCAGCCTGCCAGCCTTGTGCCTGGCAATAACGAAGGTGTCAGGCTGCAGTGTGGTGGTGATATATCCTGAGTGGCAGCGGGGACTCGTTTCCACAGTCTGGCAGGGCTCCATTTCATCACCATTTTTAGGTCTCGCCTACACAGTGCACACGCTGGGCTGGGAGAAGTATTGTTCCCAATTCAGTAGGCTTACTGCCCGCCCACAGCATACCATTCATTGTCACTCATTTGCAATCATTCAATTGCTTAGCTCCTGTAGGCTTCTCTTACTTTCTTCTGTTGGCTCCTCCCTGGAGCATGGACCAAGTTTACGTGTTCTTCCACGTCTTTGTTTTTCCTTGTCGTTTTGCAAATCACTATTTTTTTCTTTTGAACCATTTCAGTACTATTCTTGGATGTGCAATGTGCTTTACTACTTTTAACACAGGAATATGGCTTCTTTTTTATGTAGCTTTCACCCTATCTGCCGTCTCTGATGCTTGAGCTACTTACAGCCACAACTGTACTACTCTACGCCACTCTACTCCATGCTACTCCATTCTACACCTCCATGCCACTCTATACCATTCCACTCGATGCCCCTCCACTCCACGCCACTTCACTCTACGCCACTCCACTTTATGCCTCTCTACTCTGTCACTCCACTCTATGCCACTCCACTCTACTTTACGCCACTCCACTCCACATAATGCTGCCACTCCACTCCACATAATGCTGATCTAAGGCACTCTACGCCACTCCACTTTATACCACTGTACTCTACTCCATCTACTCTATGCCACCCCACTCTATGTAACTCTACTCTATGCGGCTCCACTCTATTCTACACCATGCCACTCTATGCCACTCCACGTCACTGTGCTTCACCCCTCTCTAAGCCAAGCCACTCTACTCTACGCCACTTCAATCTACTCCATTCCATGCCACTCTACGGCACTCTTTGCTATGCTACTCCACTTTGCTCTACACCACTCCACAGAGTGCCACTCTACACCACTCCACTCTACACCACTGCACCTACTGCCACTATATGCTATGCCACTCTACTTTACACCACTTCATGACACTCTACACTCCTTCACTCCACGCCACTCCATTCCACTCTACTCCATTCCACTCTACACTCCGCCACTCTACTCCATCTTACTCCACTCTCTGACACTCTACTCTGCCACTTCACTCTACGCCACCCTATGGCACTCCACTTCACTCTACACCAGTCCAATCCACTCTATGCCACTCTACTCCACTCTATGCCACTCCTCTCTATGCCACTCTACTTTACTCCACTCCACATAATGCCACTATACGCCACTCTATGCCTCTTTACCCTACTCCCCTCTACTGTATACAACTCTACTCTACGCCACTCCACTCTATGCCATTCCACTC
This sequence comes from Calotriton arnoldi, assembly GCA_963921515.1. Classification (NCBI taxonomy): domain Eukaryota; kingdom Metazoa; phylum Chordata; class Amphibia; order Caudata; family Salamandridae; genus Calotriton; species Calotriton arnoldi. Next base: position 3,861,295 of record CAWUFW010000140.1, read on the forward strand.
TATACCACATCATTCTATGCCACATCCCTCTGCGCCATTCCACTCTACTCCACTCCACCCCCACACCACTCCACACAATGCAGCTCTACATCACTCTTTGCCACTCCATTTTACACCACTCCACTCTATGCCACTCCATTCCAATCAGAGTCTCTCTACACCTCTCCATCCTACGCCACTGTAATCTACAAGACTGTACACTACATGACTCTACTCTATGGCACTCCAGTCTATGCCACTCTACTCTTTGCCACTCTACTTTACTCCACTCCACATAATGCCACTTTAGGCCACTATACGCCACTCTATGTCTCTTTACCCTACACCCCTCTTCTGTATACCACTCTACGCCAATCCACTCTATGCCATGCCGCTCTATGCCTATCTACTCCATTCTACTCTATGCCACTCTACTCCACTCTACGCCATTCCACTTTATACCATTCCACTCTATACCACATCATTCTACGCCACATCATTCTACGCCACATCATTCTACGCCACATCACTCTACGCCATTCCACTCTACTCCACTCTACCCTCACACCACTCCACACAATGCAGCTCTACATCACTCTATGCCACTACATTCTACACCACTCTACCCTATGCCATTCCACTCTGTGCCACTCCACTCTATGCCACTCTACTCTACGCCACTCTACTCCTTGCCACACCACTTACTTTTAGCCATGCTGAACAGCAGCCACGCTGCTGTACAACATGGCTAAAAGAACTCGGCAAAGTCGATAGCTCTCCTATAGGCGAGACCTATTGGCTTTGCCAATGTTTATGTATTAATCATAAAAATGTAGCTTAAGATGTGATCCATTAAATTTCACAACTTTGCACATTCCTAGCTGAAATGCCATCATCCCTGCTGCATCTCTGTTATTTATAGACTTTTTTGTAGATATCAATCAATTAATCAGCATTTGTTAAGCGCAGCTCTGTCAAACTTAGGGGTATCTGGGCGCTGTGTCTCCGTCGAAGAGCCAGGTCTTGAGTCTCTTTCTGAAGTCTGCCAGGCGAGGGAACTGTATGGAGCTGGAGGGGGAGGTCATTCCATGTTTTGGCTAACATGTAGGAGAAGGAGCGACTGCCGCTGCGGCTGAGACAGGGTGTGTGTGCGAGGGCGAGTGAAGAGGAGCGTAGGTGTCTAGCGGGTTGGTGGAATGTCAGACGATGGTTGAGGTAGGTAGGTCCTAGGTCTTGGAGGGCTTTGTAGGCGTGCATGAGGATCTTGAACTGGCATCTTTTCTGGATGGGGAGCCAGTGGAAGTCTCTCAGGTGGGGGCGATGTGGGTTCGTTTGAAGAGGTCACGGATGAGTCTGGCTGCAGCGTTCTGTATGGTCTAGAGTCTTCTGAGGAGCTGGATGGAGAAGCCGGCGTAGAGGGCGTTGCCGTAGTTGAGGCGGTTGGTGACGAGGGCCTGAGGGATGGTCTTTCTGGTGTTGGTTGGGATCCATCAGAAGATTCTGTAGAGCATGCAAAGTGTGTGGAAGCAGGAGGAAGCGACTGAGTCACCTTGTCCTTTCATGGTCAGTTGGCTGTCAAGGATGATGCCGAGATTACATGTGTGGTCGGTTGGTGTGGGTGTGGGTCCGAGTTCTGCAGGCCACCAGCTGTGGTCCTATGCGGAGGTATTCTTCCCAAAGATCAGTTCTTCAGTCTTGTCGGAGTTGAGTTGGAGGCAGTTGTCTCTCATCCATTTGGCTACGTTAGTGCTTGCATTGCAGAAGTTGGTTTTGGCTTTGGTGGGGTCCTAGGTGAGCGAGAGGATCAGTTGAGTGTCGCCTGCGTAGGAGATTATGTTGAGTCCGTGGGGGGGTCATGTAGATTTTGAAAGGGGGGGGCTGAGGGATGATCCTTGGGGTATGCCACATATGATGCCTTTGGGTACGGAGGTGAAGGGAGGCAGTCGGATGCTCTATGTTTGTCCTTTAAGGAAGGAGGCGATCCACTTGAGGGCGTCTTGCCGTGTGCCTATGTTGTAGAGTCTGTTAATGAGGGTGTAGTGCAGTAATTATTACGTTCCTCTGTTCCGTCGTATGTCCGAGTTTACTACCCTCCCACCCTGTCCCTCCCCCACCCCACCCCGCCCCGCAGCACGCCCTATGCGAGCCGCCACTGGTGTAGTGGGAGACTGTGTCAAACACCGCAGAGAGGTTGAGTAGGATCAGGGCCGCTGTTTCTCCATGGCCGAGAAATATTCTGATGTCGTCTGCAGCTGCAATCAGCATGGTCTCAGAGCAGTGGTTGGCACGGAATCCTGATTGAGAGGTGTCCAGTAGATGGCTTTGATCCAGGAATTTGGTGAGCTGCTAGTTGATGGCTTTCTCGAGAACTTTGGCTGGATTGGGGAGAAGGGAGATCAGAGAATAATTTTTGAGATTGTTGGGGGTCAGCGGAGGCATCCTTTAGGAGGGGTCTGACTTCTGCGTGTTTCCATCTGTCCGGGAAGGTTGCTGTGGAAATGGAGGTGTTGAGGATGCTAGTGAGTTGTGTGCTAATTTGGTTTGTTGTGAGGTTGCAGAGGTGGTGGGGCCAGGGGTCGGTGGATGTCCCAGAGTGGATGGAAGACATGATGGCTGAGGTGGTCAGGGGGGTGAGCGGTGACCAGGTGGTGATGGCTTGTCTGGTGTTTGCTGGTTGGCTGAGGTCGTCTCAGTTGATAGTGGTGGGTTGGATGTTGTAGCTGTTGGTGGTCTTGCTGTAGATTTAGTCTGAGAGGGTAGCACAGAGTTCTTGGAAGGGCTGGATGGTGTTCTCTAAGGCTGTTGGGTTGGAGAATTCTTTGACTATTTTGAAGAGTTCCTTTGTGTGGTTGGCAGTGGAGTTGATGGGGGTGGTGATTGCTGTTTTCTTGGCTTCTTTGATGAGCCAGTGATTGTTGCTGAGGGCTGTTTTGTGAGCTGCTCTGTCCGCTGCTCTGTCCGGGTTCTTGATGGCACGCCATTGTTTCTCCAGTTGGTGGCAGTTGTACTTGGTAGTCCTGAGTTCTGGGATGTACCAGCTGGCATGTTTGGGGCTCTTGTTAGATTTGTAGGTTTCAGCAGGGCGACTGTCGGCCCAGTCGGTGATCCAGGTGGTGAAGTTCTGGACAGCCTGGTTGAGGTCTGTTGAGGTCTTGGGTTGGGAGGTGGTGAGGTCTGTGACCACTGAGTTTCGGATACCTTGCTCCAGCTGCGGTGGGAGGAAATCTGCTGCCTGGTGATGGCGTGCTGGGCTTCGGTGATGGTGATGGGGAAGTGTACGGTGGTGTGATCAGTCCAGGTGAGTTATGTGGTGTGGCTGATTTGATTCTGTCGTTGGAGGGGAAGATGGGGTTGAGTGTGTGTCTGGCTGTGTGCGTGGGTCTGGTGACCAGTTGGGTGAGGCAAATGTTGTTCAGGTTCTCCAGGAGGGTGATGGAGTTGGCGTCGTTGGGGTCATCGAGGTGGAAATTGAGGTCGCAGAGTAGGATGTAGTGATGTGAGTTGATTGCTATGGGGTCGATGAGGCTGGGGATGGCGTCGCAGAATGTTGCTCGGGGTCCCTGGGGTCTGTAAACGAGGGTGCCTCTTATCGTGGTCTTTGGGTTGGTTTTCTAATAGGAAGTTGAGGTGTTCCATGATGGGTGTGGGGTCATCGTTGGTGATGGTGCATCTGATGGTTTTCTTGAAGATGATGGCGATGCCTCCACCTTGTTTGTTGGTGCGTCACGGTGCATTATTTTGTAACCTTCAGGAGTGGCGGTGGTGATGGGGTTCGAGAAGGAGTTGAGCCACGTTTCAGTGATGAAGTGGTGGAGAGGGTGGTGATGGTTTCCCAGATTTTTGTGGTGTGTATGCAGAGTGAGCGGGCATTGAGCAGGGTACAATGGAGTGGTTGCGGGGTGTTCTTGGTCTTGTGGGCAGGACTGGTGTGGGATCTTTCGTAGGTTGTTTCGCAGGAGAAGTGGCATTATCAGCAGGTGAATGGTCCTTTGGTGGATTGCAGGGAGGAGGAGACACAGCTGTTTCGACGTCTGGGGTCCAGGTACAGGAGTTTCTTGCCAGTGTACCGTCAGGGGGGTGGAGGGCTGGTGGTCCTGGTGCTGGGCATAGTACAACCGGTGGTGCGTTGGCGGCGTCCCCGCTGCACGACTCCACTGCGTGGTCATGCTGCAGCCTCCATTAGTGGTTCTGGTGGCGGTCCCGGTGCAGGCAGCGCAAGGGCAGTGGGCAGCGCAGGGACAGCAGGCAGCGCAGGGACAACAGGCAGCGCAGGGACAACAGGCAGCGCAGGGACAGCAGGCAGCGCAGCGACGGGACAGCAGGCAGCGCAGGGACAGGGGGGTACAGTACATTAAGCTAGGAGTCAGGCAAAGAGGGGTGGCCCAGCCCATCCTCCTCTGGGCTCTGACAGGCGTGAACAGGCCCTCCCTTGGCCCGGGCTTTGCCCACGCGTGTCCCACGATGCGGGAGATGCAGGCGCACTATACCCTGTGCTGGGAGGCATGAGAAAGGGCTTCCCAGCAGGCCCTGCCTCTGGTGCATCTGAGAAATGTAGTTCGGTAGCCCGATCCGGTCGCGGCTATCTGCCGTAGTCAGGAGGAGGGAGGGGGTCTTCAGGCGTTGTGGCAGGAGACAAGCGGGCAGACACCTCCTGCAAGAATACAGTAGGCGGCCTCCCCAGGTGAACAAGTTTGGAATATGGAAACTACATTGCCACTGAGTAGCTAAGAATAAAGGAATACGTTCATTCAAGTTATCCCATAAGAGCCACAGTGTTGAGGCTGTCCCAGCTGCTTTAATCTGGGTCAGATTTAGACTATGCAAATAAAAACGCCTTTCACTAATACTTTAAGATATTAAGAGAACTGGAAGCATCTTGAAAGGCAACTTGACTGGCTTGATTGTAAAATGGATGGATTTTTATACCATGAAATTAGAGCATTATAGATGCAAAATGCATGAGCTACTGTGCTCACTTTGATACTGTGTGCGAAAGTGAACTTTACTTTGACAAATAACACACTTACCTAAGAGAAAGACACTCTTCATCTGAATGTATTGAAAATGTCCAAACGTACTAAATTGAAACCAGAAATGGGTTAGAATTCCATTTTTGATTTTTGTACATGCCACACTAATAGGAGATTGTGCTAGATATTGGACCTAACAGAGGAAGCATAACGCACTTGAGAAGGGATGGCCAAGGAAAACCATTGGTGTAAATGTTAAAAAACACAACAGGACTCTGAAGCCAATAGGACCAAGAAGACCAACCCCTGAGTGCACGCTGCCGGCTGAGCTGGGCCAGTTAGGCCTTTTCATTCCACCGGGCATTTCCCCAGTGGGCTGGAGCTGGTCGCCACTGTTGCCTCTGCCACTTGGTTAATTGCAGGAGACAGGGGGAAGCTTCAAGAGAGAGAGAAAGGGGAGGGAATGTAGAGAGAAAGCAATCAGATTGAGAACAGAGAAGGGGAGAGAGAGAATGGAAGGATGAGGAGAGAGAGAGTGCTCGAGGAGAGGAACGGAGTGCGGTAGGTTTGGGCATTTTTGCCAGCGCTGCTTTTGGTTCCCAAGTCTGGCCTGCCTTGGAGGTGTAGTGGTTGTTTGATGTGGTCAGATGTTTTATTTTTTTTCAGGGGGCTCAGTAAGGAACTAGTATCTGGCAATGTTGTTTCTGTGGCCCACATTAGGAAATCATTAGAGATCAGTTAATAAATCACATGAACAATTTGAAAATTCAGGAAAGACCGTCAAGGACCCAACCATAGAAAAGGTAGTGAACTTTGCAAGACGCCTAGAGCACACCACAGTTTTATTAAATAAATTTGCTGAGGAGACAAACACAAAAATGAAGAAATTATGTGCATATTACTGAACTTCATGCCATGGTTAGAATAAGGTGTGAAAATACGCTTCCTTTGGCGGGTTTAAGGCGCTACAGTTTCTGGCGGCCCCCTCCAGGACTCATGCATCCCAAAAAGCACAAAAAGGGCATCGGACCATGCTCTGTCTTAAATAATGAAGGCGCCAATAGCAATATGTAAAATATCTGACAACGGCCTTGCATCCAGGCACATGGCCTCCCAACGACCCAAAAGAGCGCTAATCTTTTTTCTGCTGCGCCACCCTGCAATTATTACCCGACCTGTGCCTAGAAAGTCAAATTCTGACAAACCTACCATCAGTTGTAGGGTTGACCCCAGGGCACGGTTCCCTCTTTGTGCGGCAGGTTAATGTGTGCATGTGTAGTTTCCTGGATTGTTTGCAGGACAGGACCAAACAGGCCTTTCATACCACGGGCATTTCCCCGGTGGGCTGGAGCGCTTGGAGGCTGGTTTTGAAAGCCCAGGGCCACTCCTGGTGCCTCTGTCACTTTCACCAGCTCCCTGCGGGCATGGTGAAGCTTCGAGGTAGGTAGGAGGAAGGTATAGAAAAAGAGGTCAGAGAGGGAGAGCCGAAAAGGAGAGAGAGAGAGAGAAAGGGTGGATGGAAAGAAAGAGATAGCGCTTGGAGATGAAGAGAGCGGGACTGGTTTGGTTCCCCAGTCTGGCCCAGGAGCAGAATCGAGACTAATGGTGAGCCACTACTGAGCATCTCAAAGCAAGGAAGCTGTGACATCAGCTGGGGTGGATGGGGGAGTTAATCCCGCATTATTGTACAAACCGTGAACAACTGGAAGGCAAGTATGCCCTCTCCTCTTCTAGCTCTAAAAGAATCGAGTAGTCCAGTTTGGAACCTTTATTGAGATCTCCTGACCATTTAGTTTTTAGTCAATGCTGACCTGCACCACATTCCAGGCACCATTGCAAAGATATACTGAAGCTTCTAAGTATGAAAACCAACAGCTGTCATAGTAAGTTAAAAGCTTTCCACTGATACACGTGGGGAACACATGTAAAATGTTTGAATAAAGCAAGGCAGACATAGTGCTCCAATCTGCCAAACTTGGTAAAATGAGTATTGTTAAACAGGGCAGCGCCGTCACAAGTTATGCGCAACATTCCCAGGAAAAAGCAATTATGATCATAGTTTTTTCCCTGACATTATCCCCTTCTCATGTTGCTTGTCCTTTAAATTTGTGGGTGCCTGGAGCATCATTTCCCCTTTCCGAGCAGATATCAGGCTCTCATTAATATGTTTAGCGCATGGCCACTGAAGACCAGTGAAATATGGAGAAGATGCGCTCTTCAGAGAGGAGTCTACATCTGCTGTGACCTCATCCCATACGGGGCTTGTAATTTAAGCACACATTTTTCAGGCTGTTTTGCTAATATTTCAACTGCAGATGCATGAACCCATTGCGCTGCCTTCCTGACTTGAAAATCTAGGAAGCACAGCAAGCCTCTTCTTGCGACTAACAACTCTGCACCAAGTAATGAGGATTGTGGGTGTTGTGTCGCAAACAGCAAATAACTGAGAAGCACAACTTGCACGAAGTCTAGGAGGGGCGATAGGACATATCTGTTTGATAACAACATCACAAGCTGAGAAATTGCTGTATGACAGTTGTCAGTGAGGGAAAGCACAGCCAGTAGAGCTTACATTTATTTATCTGTTTAGCTTGAAATTGAACAGCTGCAAGAAGTAGCAGTGTAGACACCTACATGCGTTTGACGTTTATTGCATCTGAATTGACTATGCTGAAGGAAAAGTCTCCAAAGATTTTGTAAATTACTTCTAAGTTTTCCTGTATGCCCAAGCCCGCCCAGATGATCTAAAGAGAATAGGATACGGAGTTGAACCTCATCTCCTGTTTTATCTAAATACAAATATCCATATTGTATAGATATCTTTGCCTGGCAAGAATCTGTACTCTCACATGAAGACATGGGATGTTACTAAAGTGTAAAGAATTTGTGGAAATAAATGTTAAAACACGGCTATTGCCCAATTTAGCCAATGACTGGGGAACGCCTCAGAAAGGAGATCTAGAGCACCCTATGGCATATGATGACAGCTAAAAAAGATTGAGGAGAGGTATGTGAGAAAGAATGAAGATAAGGTGGCGAGGAAGAAGTAGAGGAAGGATGGAATGGCGGTTGGAAGGAATTAAGAAAGAAAGTTTGCAATTAAATGCACTGTTTTGTAAAATGCTGGATTGTAAAAGCCAAGAACTACCATGTTTTCTGCTCATGCCAATTATTTTCTCTGGAGTATCAGTCTTCGAGGCTAGACGTGAAGCGTCCTGACACCTAAGGCGACGTTTTTCAGAATGTAGCTTGCCTAATAGGAAGCGTACTAGTGTTGTTATTTTTCAGAAGTTACCTGCGCCCCCTGGCGGCAGTGCAGGTGGTAGGCGAGAGGCTGGTTTTATGACACCCCATTTGCAGCCTCCAATAAGATCCCAATCCATACTTCACCGTCCTGCGATATATGCTCAGAGCAGACAGCTGCACAGCCTTAATCCTAGGTACAATTATCTAAGAACAACTGCTGAAAAAAGAGCTAGGGATTCCCAATAGAGGCCCTAATCGAGGTGACAGATTCCTCCCCAATCAATGATGGCGATGATAAGAAACAGTCCTTTCTGCACTCCCCATACTAGCTCACATGCAGGTTTGGCAAGGGTTGAATTAGAGACTTTGCAGCATTGGTTGGGGAGGATAGGTTAGACCGCTAGCCAGTTTGGAGATATTTCTGGGGTAGGTGTTCATATTGAATTGACACAGACAGTGCAAATATGTACTCCCCTTAGCCCTGTAGGAAGCAACCTGGCAACCATTCTGTTTCTTGTTTGTCCTATCCTCTTGCCGTTTACTTTGGCACCCGGCTCTCCTGCTGCCCTATCGCATTGTTGTTTTACTTCTGTTCCTCTGGTCCTTTGGATTACAGAATCAGGGTTCTCTCTCTGTTTTTGTGTTTGTGGTTTCAGAAGAGTGCACCTTGCTGCTACCTTAGCGTCCTCTGATTCTCCGCCAGTTCCCAGTTGCGCAAGAACTCATCACTGCTAAATACGCCCTGGAGTTTGGTAACTCATGAAACCTGTCTCTTACATGATATACATATAACTCATATGTATTCATATTTACCATTGTGCCACCTTTATTTCAATATGCTAACCACGATCCTACAGGCCCAGTGCATGAAGACTCTGTAACTGAACCTGCTGACAATTGGCTCCTATGTCTCTGTGCCTTCCCTCTTCCCCCACCCCCCAGGTCTCTGCAAGGAGTGTTTCTTAATTAGCACATCCCTCCAGAGCGTGTCAGGAAGTCGGCTGGACATACCGCTTACCACTCTGTGTGGTTGATGTGTGTGGAGGCAGTGTGTCAAGCCTGGTCACTCTGGGTGTCTTGCTGTCAAAAGAAGGTCAACAATCATCCGAGAGTGCTAGTGCTGTGTGGGCTGAAGAAATAAACATGGAGGGCGTGCTGTGCATCAGCACTCTAGAGTTGAACTAAAAATCCCAGCAGGCCCAACTCTCGCGTGTTCCACAGAGATGGAGGACATTTAATTCTCCTTCGCAAGGGAGTGTCAAGTGACAACGTTTAAGGTACTTATAATAAGCATAGACAGACATTTTTATACAAGTGTTATTTTCAAGATACTATGTGGCATATTATGAGCCCCTCGCGCCACCGGAGCATCACTTTTGGTGGCGCAGTGTGCTGGCCCATTTTTACAAGGCTATGGGTAGCTTTTCTTGGCCTTTATAAATATGGCCTCCTTTCACGCATTACTCTACGTGAAAGGGGCGTTCCATGGGTGTTGCTGTGGGTGTTCCCACGCAACACCCATGGATTCTGATGCATTCCTAGATTTACAAGGTTTCGTAAACCTGGAATGTGTCAAATTCTAACGCCTCCCAGTGGCGCAACAAGTAGAAACACCTTTATATTTCCTCGTTTTTTCCTCTTTCTATGTGTGCTGCTGTTACAACAAAGTAATGCCATGTAGTCAGGTCATGTAGAAAAAGGATATGGTATATTCTTCAAGTTATATCTAAAGTTACAGGAAGATGATGAGTTCCATGTAATGCCCCAATGTGAGCAGCCTCCTTGCTGCTCAGCACATACACTCCAACTGACTCTTGTCCAAGCACAAACACTCCCAGCATTCTGATGACCTTAACACTGGCTGAGCAGCAAGGCAGAGAACAACAATGGGGAGGATGCATTATATCACAAAGTAGATTACAACACCATACATGCATTCTGCATCACAGATAGAAGGAGGAAAATGCCATCAATGATTGTTTTTGTGCAGGTGGTGTCCCTTCCTGCTCAAAAACAATCATCCCTGCAATGCAGGCACCCTTGCACCGTGGTACAAGGGTACCTGCATTGGCGCTAGGCAGCCTATTGTGCGCCAACGCAGAGGAAAGCACAGGGATGCGTCATACTGTTGTAAATACGACACATCCATGCACTTTCCTTATGATGCAGCTCGGCACAGCAAGATGACTTGCAGCACCACGCTGCGCCATTATTTTGTAAATATGCCCCTTATTATTTGTATGCTTCTTTTCCAGGAATTTCCACTTTCATATCATGCTACAGAGAGTTGGTTACACAGAGAAAGAGTTCAGGTATACCTATTCACAATTATAGTTCTGTTTAGTTTTCTGTATGACAAAACACTTAAGATATCTCTTACCTTGAAGGAATTTACTGAATTCCACAGACCTCATAGACAGCCAAGTGACAAAGGAGAAGTGGTGGAGTCCAGTGTCTCTCTTTTCACTCTTATCCCATTCCCCTTGCTCCACCTCTACCACTGGCCCATATATATTTCCATAGACGTAGTGACTGGTGGGAGTGCGGAAGGAGAAAAGAGCATCTCTCCCATTGGATCCTGTTGAGAAGGTTAGGCAAACCTAACAGAGAGTGAGGACTGGAAAGCTCAATGGACTCATTCCTTTAGCTACGCTTGACATGTGTTCACTGTTAGAATTTGTAATACTCAATTTCTCCCTATCAAGAAGCCTGTTAAGGAAACCTATTAATTTGTTCAAGACCTTTGAGTAATCAATGCTGTTATGTTATGTTATGTTATGTTAAAAGGTATTTATATAGCGCACGGCTACTCCCAGGAGTGTCCCGGCGCTGACCAGAATAAAACACCACATAACAAATAGCAGAAAAGCACCCAAAGCAGAAGCCGCCCAAGGCCTAGATTGAAAACAGCCATGTCTTTAGTTTCCTCCTGAAGGAGATAAGGTCCGGAGCCTGTCTAAGAGACAGCGGGAGGCTATTCCACAGACGGGAGGCCACCACTTGAAAGGATCTCCCTCCCACCCTGGACAGCAAGACCTTAGGTGTGGATGTCAGAAGTTGGGCAGAAGACCTCAGGGTGCGTTGGGGAATATAATGTTGGAATCTTTCCCCCCGGTATGGGGCTCCTATCTTGTGGAAGGCTTTAAAGACAAGAACCAACGCCTTAAAGTGGATCCTTTTCCGAACCGAGACCAGTGTAGAGAAGACAACAGAGGGGAGATGCATGTCCTAGATCCTGCCAAACAGATGGCTCTGGCCGCCGCATTCTGGACCACCTGCAAACGGCCAAGCAAATAGTCCGGGAGACCCAAGTACAAGGAGCTAGTGTAGTCCAATCTCGAGACCACCAGAGCCTGGACTACTGTTTTTCTGTGAGAGACTGAGAGCTGTTGTGTTACTTGGCTCTCTGTTGTGCCAAACTCAGCCACTATTCGTTCTTGGATTCCACCCAAAACAACCTATTTGAGTTTTGTTGAATTATATCCTCCCTTCTTCTGTATTCCTATACAGGCTGAAAGCTAGTTCCTTTTTGCGTTCTCATTCAACGGCCCTGAACTGATGTAGACTCAACTCCCACAAGGATATACAAAGTAATCTTCCATATTTCCACAAGCTCCTAAGAAAGATTTAGACACTCTGGTCTTTACTTGTTTTTCTACCCTCATTCCATTTGTGGATGATCACTTTGTTGCTGAATTGTCTGGTGAATATATCTGAAAACATCATCCTAGCATCACCTCTTATTGTTACTGTACCAAATGCTGTGGCTGCACTGGTATTAACTACTAACACCTTTCAATGTTCAATGTCAAGATATCAAATATTGTCGCTTTCGGCCTCTTATATTACCAGAGTAAGATGTCCTGTGTTGAAGTCAGCCTTATTGTTCCCTACCTCCCATGAGGGGGTCCTCACTATTGCACCCTAACCACTTCCCACCTCATGAAGCCTTGTATTGATCTCATTACTGCACCCTTACCTAATTGTAATACTGTATTTTATGTTGTTAGATCTTGTCTCAGAAGTATTGCTGGGAAACTAGTGGCAGGATACATTGAAGGCACCTTACATGAGGTAGAGGAAAGTAGATTTATACCTCAAATATACCCTGCCTAGGTAGCTGAGCTCACTGCCATCACCCAAGCCTGTATTCCAGCTACAAGAAAAGACATCACCTTCTTAAATGATTCAAAGCATGCTTTGGATGTTGGCCATGATATTGGATTCCTATGATTACAATGGTTCTTCCTTTCTTCTGCAGGGACTCGTATAAAGAATGGGTCTTATGTTAAAGGGTTGTTTGAAGCCCGCCAGCTCCCATGTAAGGTAGCAATAGTCAAATGTGCCGTATCGGAATGTTTTTCATGATATCGCTGCTTTGTCTCCTGATTTGGATGGAATGAAGTACTTGTCTCAATCTACTGAACACCTCTGTAGACGTTTGCTAGAAAATGAGAACAAGTACCTAGAGACTAAAAAAAAGACAGAAGAAAATACTGGTCTGTCATGTATCTCAGTGGATTATGGCATGACAAGGATGGTAGACTGGTTACCTAAAATATTTATTATTACCCAACTTAGTGCGACTGAATCATGATATTGCTTATGTCAGCTGGGATGGTATACTTTTTGCTGCAGGAAGCCACTAGTTTGCACATTTTCCCCTCTATACCTCAACACTACTGCCACTCCTGTGCCATTTGTCAAGCCTACATCATTGGTAAGCATGTAAAAAATGCCTGTGCTGCTCACGCTGCCCCTTGGGGCATTCGCGCATGCGTAGAGAGGCCTTATTTAAATGGCTTGTGGTGATATGTTTTAGTCTTGGTCTATATGTTTTCAGGGTGGATGTAAGCCTACCATGTGGCTGAGCTGACGCTGTCACCATGTACAAAAGATTGATTTGGGACTTTGTTCCTAGGTTCAGAATTCCACTTAAGATCAGAAGTGACAAAAAGTCTAAGTTTGTGTCATTGATATTCCAAGAACAGTGCAAGGCTTTGGGGATCCAACAACATTTTCACTGTGCTTAGTATCCTGAGGTCTTGGGGAGGGTGCAGCAGTTTAATGGGAAGATTTCACAACCTTGGTAGATTAAGATAGTGGATAGCGCGGCCAATCCTACCTTTTGCCTTTTTCGGTTTACCCACCCCCAATATAGCTTCTCCAGGACAGGGAATTAAAGTGGAAAGGTGAGATGAGAGAGAGAGACAATCCTCTCACCAGCAGGTTAGATAGTAGAAGACCTGAACAGGCTTTTTAGGACTATAGGAGGCGCTGCGACAAACATGCATAACCACAGAATTAATGCTGTTATATATTGCATCAAATATAAAGGGCCACATATATTAAGCATTTTTGCGGTCGGTAACGGCCAATCAGTCCGTTTCCGACCGCAAAAATGCTTTTACATATGCATGAAACACAAACTGCGATTCGGTAACACTTTACCGAATCGCAATTTGTATTTGCGATTCGGTATTTGGAAGGGGCGTGTTTAGGGCGTCCCTTCCAAATATCGTATCTGAATGGGATGCATAAATGTTTTGCGAACGAATTACGCTCGCAAAACATTCATATTTTACCAGCTCTTTGGAGGAAGTGGTAACCCCTTCGTAAATGGGAAGGAGTCCCCAGGGGGCCCCTTCCCCTTTGTGAAAGGAAAAATATATTTTTTAAGAGCTGGCAGTGGGACCACTGCCTACTCTTAAAAAATGAAACTGCAAAGTTTCATTTTTTCTTTTTAAATGCAGCCCGTTTTCCTTTAAGGAAACTGTGAGACTTTCCCAAGACCCAAAGATGGATGAACTTCACAGGACTGGGTAGGATAAGCAAGGCCGCTAGATTTCTATGTGTCTGATGAGGTTGCTTTAGACAATAGGAAGCAACTGATTTACTGTCTCAACAGATTCCATTCAAAGACGCAAGCATTTCTCCTCACCAGCTCTTCAAAGCCTGCCATACTCTACAGCCTGGTGATTATGTCCATGTGAAGGTTCACTGGGAAAATTCATTGCTTCCAGGTGGCAAGGTCCATTCCAGATTGGATGATGAAACAAAGATGCAGCCTATGGGACAGGTTTGTCGGTGATGCTGTGAGTGCAAGGTAAGTGGTTTAATTTAATTTTTCATATTCTGTTGTCTCCCCCCGCCCGCCCCACGGCTCTTACCAGTATGGGCCACGGCTGATTATAAACCTCCTATAATATGAATCTGCACTTCGATTGATAATCTATTGAGCTGGTGGGGGTGTTGCATTCCGGCAAGTTAAAGAAAAAGATCTGTGCGTTTCTTAAATAATTTTTAAAATGCAAGCAAGAATACTTGGAATAGCGACCTGGACCATCCAGTGCGGTCTCGGTTGCCCGATTAACAACCAATAAGCAGTAAACATTCAAGACAAAGTCTTGTAAGACTGTCACATAACAAAAGGAATACTTTGGGATGCTTCTCAAAACCATGTGCACATTTAAGTAAAACGTATTTGCACGAAATCTGCAGCTGTGCCCGCAAATCACAGACCCTGATTCATATAATAACAAGCATTTGCAATGCAATAGGTCTCGCATTACTGAAAGTTTGAGCTAATGGCACTGCAAATAATAATGCAACGCGAATAGCTCAGACATTCAGTAATGCAAGACCTATTGCATTGCAAAAGCTTGTTTTTAGTTATAGCCCTGTAGCATGTCTTTGCATCAGGAGACTAAGGGCCATATGTATCAAGCCTTTTTCCCATTTGCAAATGGGCAGATTCTCAGAATCGGCCCGTTTGCGAATTGGAAAAAGCCTTTTGGGAAGTATCATCGCAAAATAGAGAATTGCAAAATTTGCGATTCTCTATTTTGCGAATGCAATTAAGGATTTGCAAATTGCGATTCCTTAAATGCAATTCTGGAAGCACCAGAAATTTGCTATTTGGCCTTAAGGAATTGCAAATTACCACCAACTTCAAGTTGGTGGTAATTTGCGATTTTCTTTAAAAAAGCACTTTTTTGATTTTTTAAAAGTGCCATATGCCGCACATACATGCCCTTAGGGTGGCATGTATGTGCGCAAAATGTGCACACATGCATATTTCAGGGGTGCAACAGGGTGTCCTTTTGGCACCCTTGCAACCTTGAAATTGCATTCTCAATTTGCGATTCTCTAATTGGTAATCGCAAATTGAGAATGTCTTCCCATTCATTCCTATGGGCCTTCTAGCCCATAGGAATGAATGGGAAGGTATTCCTTACTTGCGAATCTCAATTTGCGATTCGCAAATAAGGAATATGTAGGATTCGCAAAATTCTTTAGCAAATCCTACATACATTGCATTTTGCGATTCTCTAATTGCGATTCGCTAAAAATCGCAAAACTCTTTTTTGATACATATGGCCCTAAGTGTATAGCTTGAGCAGCTCTTTGGGCATGGCCTGCGCATGCACAACAAGGACAACGTCCTTCTGTGCTTCTCTGTTTCAGGTCTTGAACTGGGCTGAACACGGATCCCGTTACTTTGGCATACCTAGTTCTTTTATGTCTTTTATAGAATATGCTTACCTTGTTCATTAGAATTGTATGACGCCTGTTTGTGTTTGTGCACTGTTGGAGTTTTAGAGACTGCTGTTGGCAGTGGCCGGGCTGTGCCAGAAGATTTAATGTGCCAATTAATTCACTCCTCATATAGTGGGTGTATCACTAACTATAGCTCGTCGGATGTCGTTGCAACCCAATTCCGAAATTGGTTCCATCCCTACCTTTAATACAGTAGCAGGAATTCCGAGCTTAGAACAGTGACTCCTGGCACTAAATGTATTCAAGGTTGCCCTGTCATTAAAATCAAACATGGCAGAATTTCTGCCAATTAGAGCAGAGCTCTCTACATGCCATAAGTTCTACCCTCCCTAGAGAAGCCACTCTTCCAAGGTAGAAAGAAATGCTTAATTCTCTTGTGAAAGAAGACGAAATGAACCTCATAGAAAAATTCGAAAAGTGGGGACATAAAAGATAGGAGGTGTCTTTAAAAGAGAATAGCGCAGCTATCTGTATATCATCATTGAAAGCCAGAAATGAACAGGGGAGCCCTTCCGGTTTGTTGCGGAAGGCATCGCACTCTGGGATGGCAGAGGTCATAGCAGGGGCGTTGGCATAAACTAAATAACATTTGCCTCTAGGCCATGAGATGAACATTTCCTCCATGATGCAACATTGATGCATCGGTTTGCTGGGCAGCATTTTAACCAGCAAGAGCCATATTTGTAGGCAGTGGGAATACCCATTTTACTGTGCTGTCCCATAAACAAAGCACACGTGGATCTTGAAAAGGCAGGCTGCAACTCTGCAACTGCCTAAACGTCTGCGTGCTATTGAGATTGTACAATTCTGGTGTCATGGCTCCATGTCAGGCCAGATCTACGATGCTGCTGGAGCAGAGGACGGAATGGAAATGTGTTTTATACAGAGCATACAAGGTTTGAGGATCGTTTAGCAGGCCTAAAACCACAACAGAGGTCTACAAACTGAGCACTATCATGTAGAAAAGAGAATTTATTACTGAACTATGTTACAAATCTGGGTGACAAATATGCTTGACTCCTTGTCCTACATTTAATTAGCACAAGTGCCCCTTACGCCTTGGTTAGAGGCTTTCCATTGATCAGTTACTTCCATGAATCCGAGATGTTTCTTAAACTTTTGGAATCCTAACCTATCTGCTAGTTAGCCACACTAAGACAGCTAGGGTGCAGTTTCAGCCAGACCTTGGTTTTAGCTCAGCTCTAGCCAAGACACGACTCTCAAATGTTTCATGACCATGGGCAGGACAGGCTATTTAACTCCTCCTCTGTGAAGAGAAGCTGTAGCAAGTTTGAGGACACAGCACTGGGCTGAGGCTATTGTCAGTGCCAGTGACACTCTTTGCAGATTAAGACCTCTGCTTGACACCATAGTTCAAGATTAGCCTAATCAGATTCAGGAACATTGGGAGTTATCTCTGCTATAAACAACGTGCAGGGAATGGAGGGGCTTAGGATGAAGGGCTGCTCAGTCACTGGTAGTAATTGTAACTCCAGCACAGCGTGTCAATCAAGAATAATATTGTTAGTGCATTGGGAAGAGACTGTAGGGTCAGATAAGATGTAAGCAGAATTATGGTGTGGAAAAATAAACGTATGGCTAATATTTTTCACATTTATTTATAAGAAAGATGAACCCTAATCCTGTGGGAATTTTGAACCACAGTAAGTAGCCATATACAACACAAAAGTATAGTTTTTGTTCCAGCTTTGTTAAAATTGTTATTGAAATATTATTCCCCAAAATATGTAAGCACACCGAAGTGCTTGTTTCAGCAGTGGAAACTTAAGACTAATCACCCTCACACTAACCATCAGTATGCAGAGCACCTGCTTATGGGGATAGGCGTGTCAATGTAGTCAAGTTTATCTAGTTATGGGCTGGTCTGAGAACCAAAAACACCAGTCCTAAAGTGTGCCAAGTGAGTCAGCCAGAACCCCTTCAAAGGACTTCGGGGAGCCTCTTGCCTCAAGACATCACCATGTTATTTGCTGCCTTTTCTTTCTTAAGCGGAAACAAAAATAAGGTGATGGATGGAATGCATGAATTAATCTTATCTATTGGCGATTTCTTGGGCCGTACTACTGACCATGATTGTTTCACCTTCTAGACCATTTTAGACAGCGACCTGCTTTATTCAAATCTCTCTTAGTCTTCCTTCAAGAGGATCAGTTCAGCCCGTATTGCCAGGATAGACCCCCTCCATGGTATAGGGTATGGCCAGACATAGGGCCAGTGCTCACTGTGCCATTGGAACCAAACTGAACCCAACTGAAGAGGCCCGTATAGGTCAAAGCCAGTCTTTGGTTGTTTGTGTTCTGGTTCATTGGGGACCTGGCATGGCAGTTTGCATTGGACTGTTCCTATTGTAGCAGGACCAAGGCTGGGTCTAATCTGAGGTAGCATGTTGGGCAAAAAAACAATGAACTGAGATACTGCTCCAAGTAATTACCAGTGGATGAGATTAAGTCAAGCATTCCACTCATCACTTTTTTGTTTACTTTCTCTTTTCTTAAGGTTCAAGAAGCTATGTCAACTGTATGCCAACTCTGCAACCCTATTTTCTCCTAAATTCAGAAAAGTCACATCTGGTTCTGCCCCAGGACCATTTGTTCATAGTGTCCTGGTTCCGCACAGATTTGGGGAAGACACTCCTTTCATGAGATTGAATTGCCATCATTCAGATTCACTAACTGTCCGGCTAACCAGGGAGGGGACTGCAGCAAATGAGTGACTCCAGGTGGAGGGATTCATGTCAGCACAGTGGTGATAGTTTCCTAGTCACATCTCCATCCAAAGCCAGTCATGTATCACCAGCTGACTCATTGGGATCTAGTCTGCCTGAATGTGGAAACACTAGTTCCTGTGTCTCGACACATCTGAACACAACTGTTGTGGTGGCTGGTGAACTTGAACCTGATAAAGGGTGTGCCCATAGATCTATATCTTCCTAAAATTGTTACCACATAGGTCAATGGAAAAAGGACAGTGGTAGGCTCTGCTAGTGCCGTCCTGCCTCTCCGTTCACTTCTCTACGGGGGTGTGTTATTTTTAAATCCTGTTTCTCTTTTTTAAATATCGCAACCTGGTTCATTTTTAATGATTGCAATTTGTCATGCTTTGATGATTTTTAAACTTACATTCTTTTACCGATTGCTGCTTCCCCAAGTGATCGCCTTCCCCATTCCGCCGCAGCTGCATTGCCGTTTGTGCGGAGGGCAGGTTGGAATCTCTGGCTTCACTTCCGCTTGGGCTTTTTCCAGGTAGGTGGCAAGTCTAGTTGCTGCCTACCACCTTATTTAAGCCATGCTAGAGCGGACGCGCAGCGGACAGTGGTAGTCTCTGCTAGCGCCATCCTGCCTCTCCGTTCACTTCTCTAGGGGGGTGTGTTATTTTTAAATCCTGTTTCTCTTTTTTAAATATCGCAACCTGGTTCATTTTTAATGATTTCACTTCCGATTGGGCTTGTTCGGGGTAGGTGCACAGTCTAGTTGCTGCCTACCACCTTATTTAAGCCATGCTAGAGTGGACGCATGCAGCAGGTGCGCCGCTGGCGCACCAAAGGCAAGCCTAAGGCAAGCCTGTCTGCGCCCGTCAGCGCCCCAGAGGCGTCCGGCGCCGGCCATGCTGCCCAGTCCTTACCAGGTACTATTCACATTGTACATTACGAGCGTGAGGAACTGCTTAACTTAAACACTCTCCAACCTTGCCAGTGTCCAGCTATTGAAGTCGGAAATTAGGCCAACTTTTACTGTTCTGCCTGCAACTCAGTGCTTAATTTGAGCCGAGGCTTTCCGGTGCTAAGCAACGGCACTTAATTGGTTTCTGGTGCTTGGCACCGGCACCTAATTGTCAACACCATACATACAACAGTCTACCACATGGTGGCGCTGCTCATCTAATTTAGAGATGAGCAGAGCAACGGTTGTTTAGGAATACAATATACATTAAAATTGCAAATACCTGCCTCCCCAGCCATTCCTTTATCTTTGGGGACCTGGAATAATCTGAACTGTCGCATTTACATGCGAGAGAGATGATTAGTAGTTGTTTTGGCAGCGATGACAGGGGAAATGGGTGGTGCAAACTGCAGTGGCCTCCCGGTCAGAGCCCTGGCACTTAATATTTTACAAATTAAGCACTGCTGCAACTGGTCCTTTCCCTGTACCACAGAGGAGCCCTCTAAGACTTCCTCCTTTTGGTTACTGGGGCAACAGTCCAATTAAATATAGAAAACACTTTAGAGCAACACTACTTAACGCACGAAAGCTCCAAAAACACGAGGTGGAAATCCATGACCTCCTGTTAGAAGACCGCCCTGATCTCCTATTCCTCACAGAAACATGGTTATCCGAGCCGTCAAATCCCACTATTGCCACGGCTATTTCTTTGGGACATAAAATTCTGAGGAAAGACCGGTCGAGCGGAAAGGGAGGTGGTGTTGCCATTATTTTAAAACAAGAACTAGACTGTATCTCTTTTAGATTAGACACAATAGAGGGTGGAGAATGTTTGGACTTTCGATGCACCTTATCCCCCCGACAATGTATAGCCGGAATCTTGCTGTATAGGCCTCCGTGGACTCTCTGCAATTTTATTAGTTCACTCAATGAAGTTACAACTCCGCTTGTCCTCAGATACAACCAGTTCCTCCTTTTGGGAGACTTTAACCTACACATGGATAAGACACTGGAGCCTTCAGTAATCTCGTTGTCTGATACCATGCTGGCCTGAAATCTGTCCCCTCTTATTTTCACTCCCAGGATTAATAAGTGCCACACTCTCGACCCGATTTTTGGCAACTCAGAAATGGTGGCAGATCTGTCAACCCCCATTATCTGGTCTGATCACTTTATTATAAATTTAAAGATACCTAGCCTAGGCCTGGGCTCTTTGCCAAAAGCGTCAAGGAGTGAACACAATTCCAGAGCCTTCCACAAAATATCCTTACCGGAGCTGGCGGAGGCTCTAGAACCTTCAGCCCCGGTATTATCCGGCAACCCGGAACTCGATGCCCCTGCGCTCGAATCCTGGCTCAAGTAACATTGAAGCGGCAGCCCCTTTGACCTCTCGTCCTTCAAGGAGGACCAGTCCCCCCGCTCCATGGTTTAATGAATCCTTAAGAACATGTAAAAGCACATGCAGAGGGTTAGAAAGGAAATGGCGGAAACATTACCAAGCAGGTGGCTCTATCCCTCCACAATAAGATTGCCACAATCCAACAGTCTTTTTTAAAAACACCTGTGGAGGACCAGGTCTTAGTTCAACCTTTGAATGAAAAGTCTGATCCCTCGCAGACTACCCCCGTATTGGAGTTTCCTGAATTACACCTGGATGAGTCGCTTACCTACATCAAAGGCCTCAAGTCCGGCTCCCCAATAGATGCCTGCCCAGCTAATATATTAGCATCACTAGCTCTCACCATCAATTCCACAGTAAATAAGGTGCTTAATATATCGCTCTCCACAGGCAAGGTGCCGCATATTTGGAAGCAGGCAAAAATTGTACCTCTCCTAAAAAAAACGACAGCTGAATGATCCGGCTACTTATAGGTCCATCTCCCTCCTCCCGGCCCTCTCTAAAGTTTTAGAAAAAACACGTTAATAGAGTAATTTCATAGTATGCAGAAAGTCACAATTTGCAACATATGTCCCAATCTGGCTTTAGGGCTAATTACATCACCGAGACTGCCCCGTTGGAAGTGACAGAGCACATAAATGAAAAATTAGATCAGGGAGGTAGGGCAGTTCTGATATTACTTGACCTGTCAGCAGCCTTCGATACGGTCCCACATGGGAGACTTCTTGATAGATTGAGGCATTTGGGCATCGGTGGGACGGCACTAGCCTGGATGACTTCCTTCTTGAAAGACAGATCTCAGGAAATCTGGATACCCCCTTTCTCAGCCCCCATGCCGAGCATGGATGTAGGAGTACCCCAGGGCTCCATTCTTAGCCCTACCCTCTTCAATCTATATTTGTCCCCTCTTGCACCCTTAGTTGAGGACTACGGTGCTGAGATTATTTCTTACGCAGATGATACATAATTGATCTTCAGCTGCGAAAAAAGGGCCGACATCGATGGAGACAACATTAGATCCTGCCTCTCAAAGGTGTTCAACTGGCTTAAAGCAAACCAGTTGAAATGCAATCCGGATAAATCTGAGATTGTCTTCTTTGCCCAGCCTGAAGTTAGCAATTGGAGTTTATGGTGGCCGGAGGAGCTGTCTCCCCCCCTTTCAGCCCAAACGAGTGTAGAAAATCTGTTTTTTTTTATTGACAGTACCCTCTGCATGAGCTCCCAGGTCCAAGCATTGGGTAGTTCTTGTTTTGGTTTACTTCGTATGCTAAAAAACTTCCTTCCCCTATTGTCATCTGATACTAGGAAGGCTGTGGTCCAAGCCCTGGTGACATCAAGATTGGACTACGCAAACAGCCTTCACCTGGGCCTACCTTATCCAGCGCCTGCAACTGATACAAAACGCCATGGCTAGGGCGATCCTTAGATCTAAACCCAGGTCTCACATGGCCCCCATTCTCAAGACCCTACACTGGTTGCAAATAAAGGAAAGGATCAAATTTAAGGCCCTGGTGATCTTCTTTAAATCCCTCCACTGCATAGGAGCCAGTTATCTAAACAAGCGCATAAATCACTACATTCCAGTAAGGACCTTAAGATCCTCCTCCTCCGATCTCGTCTGCATCCCTAAAATTTGCTTGACCCGCATGGGGGGGACGGTCTTTTGGCTTTCTGGGTGCTCAGGCGTGGAACGGACTACTCACCTTGCTGAGAGCCACTACTGACCTGACAACCTTCAAGAAACGTCTTAAAACTTGGCTCTTTAAGGATTAGTTTGTGTTACAGAGCCCTGCCACCTGTTCTTCTCAGCGCTGGAACACTCTTGTTGAGTAGCTGCGCGCTATGTCAAATCCCTATCATTCATTCATTCATTCAATGTGATGGGCCATTCTGGAGGACTCTGTTGTGCAGGACCAATGGTCCCAGTTGTAAGCAGGTTATTCATCCAATTAGTGGGAGTTGTTTTCAGTCTTTAAAGCTCTCCAAGCATCCGCTTCTCACCTGGTAGGTCATGCAGTCTTAGTCAGCTCAGACAGCCAAGTGACTTGCTCACACATAAACCGTCAGGGTGAGACACACTTTCGAACTCTGATAAGGTGGCATACGCCATGGGTTATGGTCCGAGTCCATCCCTGTGTCAATGGTGTCCTGCCGAGAGACTAGACGCTATTTCCTGGCATCCTGATAAAGTACTAGAATTTCTAAAGGAAGGATTTTTGAAATATCTTTAATTTCTTCCCTCAGAGGCCACTGGGTCGCCATTAGAGTGGTGAGAACTCATGGTCAGTGTGAGAAGTTGGCCTGGTATATGCTGTCCACTAATTAAAGTGGGCACCTTGCACCAGTCCAAACGACCTTTATTGATGATTAGGTTAAAGACAACCTTTATTGAAAGCAATCCTAGTGGTAGTCTCGAAGGAATGTAAAGCAGCTTGTTTTACCAGTATATAACCTCCTGAATGACCAAATGAAAGGAGAACCACACAAGGTATATATAAAATATATGTATTTATTACTAAACACTCTCTACTAACCTCTTTATGAGATTAGAGAACAAGGCACACAATATTAAATCACTAGAACGACAGTAAATAGCACAATACACAGTGCGCTCCAGGGGGAGACCAAACCATATACTAAGAAAGTGGTATAACAACCACGACTTGACTAGACACAGTGCCTAGCGCACGTTGAATCGCTGGGACCCCAAGGAACCACCCAAGGTAGTGACACAGGGGACCCACGGAGGACGGGTGCAGTGTGTGAACACAGGCGCGAGCTCCGTACAACTCTATGGGAAAGTCGCGGTTGGAAATTTAAAGATTAAGGACACTTCGGAGAGGACTTTAAGCAAACCCAGCTAAACATATAAGGTTCTAAGGCCAGCACCCTTGAGAGTACGGAGTTACCCGTGTTACCTATCCCAGAGGAGCCGGGTGCATAGGGGTCAAGTGGTGTCGGAAACCCTCGTCGTTTTCAATGGCGTGATATGAAAAAGTACTGCTGCCGTGGAGAAGAAAAGTGTCCGGTGTGATCCAAGCCTAGATCAGAGATGAGAAGAACCTGAAAGCAGAGGGGACAAAGTCTGGATCACTTCACGTGAACAGGAGCGGAGCAATGGAATGCCCACCGATGTCGGGTGCTTCAGGTGAGAAGAGGTGAAGCTTGACTCTGCAGCCACGGGGACCAGGAGGTGCTGACGACAACCAAAGTCCGGAGGTGAGCTGTCCCATGAAGGATGTCGAGTGCTGAGGGGTCAGTGTCCGGATTGAACACCAACAAGCCTTGGCAACTGCAACCCACGCGGTCAGTGGAAAGATGCTTCTGTGAGGACCAGCAAGGTCCTGGGGACTCTCCAAGCTATGGAGAGTCAGGGCGTGTCTGGAGCAACCAGGAAAGCCCACTGAAAGTCAAAGTTACCTTCACAGGGACCCATAGGCCAACGGACCAGGGATCGCGAAGGGACCTCGAGCTGAATCACTAAATACCAGCCCACGGAACACTCGTGGAGTGTAGGCCGGAAATCTTCAGTGGAATTACTGCTCGGGGTCAGGACTACAAGTAGCCCAAAGCACAGCTTCAGGGATTGCAGAAAAGCATATGCTGCTGCAAATGTACACGGTGCCCAGGGGTACGGGTTTCACGGTCCCCACGAGGGATACGGGCCTCAGAATTGCTGAGAGCGCAGATCAACCTCAGAGACTTTTTGAACCTACCTTCTGTGTTGCAGAAATCTTCGGAGTCCTTCAGGAGCTTCATAGATGCAAACTGGTCAGATGCATTTAGGTGCCTGCTCAGCAGGGGAGTAACTCCTTTACTCCAAGGGAGATTCTTCTGTCCTCCAACGAAGTGTAGATCATCAAAAGTACTTGGTTTCTGTAGCAGAGTTTAGTCCAGGTAAATCCCAAGTCCTGTAGTCAGGGGTTCCTCTTTTATACCCAAGGAAGGGGTGGGACAAACTCTGGGGACCCACCTATGGGAGGGTCAGGACAGAGGGGTGGCTAGACCCATGTCCTTTGTCCAGTTTCGTGCCAGAGCAGGAGCAAATGGCTCCTGCAACCGGTTTGAGCTGGACTATGCACAGGGACACCAAATGTGCCCCCAGTGCAGACATCAAAGCACTCTCAGAGTGCACCCACCCAGCCCCAATACACTAAAGCCTGTCTGGGAGGTGGTCACACCTCCCTGTGACAGGAAACCTATTGTCAAACCTTCCCCTGCCGGAGTTTCGTCCAGCAGCAGAAGGGCAGACTCGTGTCTGTGGCTGGCAGCATCCATTTTGTGATGCCAGGGTCAAGAAAGCTGGTACCGGGTGTACCGGTGTTGTCATATTTCTCCCTCTAGGAGGGTGGAATCATACCTGCCACACCAGTTACTGGTGTGGAGGTATGATTCCAAGGTGTTTGACACCAAAAACGACATGTTTCCATGCAGCCGTTTTAAAGTTAGCATTTACCGCGAGGTTATAATGCACTTAAGTATATATGGTTGGCTGCATCACAGACTACCCCGGAAAAGAGGTTCCGAAGGCTGCAGAGGGGCTCTGCTCATGCATGGGCACCCTCTCACATAAAATACAGCACCCTGCCTTCAGTATTGATAAGGCCTGCCATAGGGGTGACTGATAGGTTTATATGTGCAGTGATTAGGATAGATATAGTGAACCTATATCTAAGTAAGGGGTGCATGCACCACCTTACACAGGCTGCTGTAGCAGACCTGTTGTGTCATTTTAAATAGTCTCTCAGGGGTGGCATAATACATGCTGCAGCCCCTGGGAGGCCTCTGGGGTACCTATGCCCTGGGTACATAGTATACCATATACTAGGGACTTATAAGGGTACCCCAGAATCCAATCTGGAGTGTACCTAAAGTACATGAACAACCAATTTAGGGAGAAAGCAGATAGACTGGGGCCCTGAATAGCAGGATCCCAGTCAGACTAAGTCGAAAACAGTGAAACATCAGCAAAAAAGTGGGGGTAACTATAAGAAGCAGATCCTACTCTCCTATAGTCAGTCTGTGGCAGAAGTGGAATCTTTGGTAGGAGAGCTTTTGCAAAGTTTTCAACATTGTAGCCCAATAATTCACTCCCCCAATTTCTGTTTGGGATCTTCCACTATTTTTATGAAACCTTAAAGGTATTCCTTTTGAGCCCTTTGGTTCAGTGACCTTCCCTTCCTTATCAACAATGCTTTCCTTTCTATCCGCAATAATGCCGACCAGGCATTTAGGAGAATGAGGGGTTGTGGTTATTGATAAACCATACCTCAGATTTCTACTGGACAAAGGACTTTTAATACCAGATCTGGGTTTTCAACCTAAAATTTGTTCTCATCATTTAGAACAAGAAGTAATTGACTCTGTTTTCTTTCAGAACCCGACTTCTCCAGAGAATTTCATCTGACACACTTAAGATGCAACATTAGTTTTATTATTATCTTTAGGTTGTACGGAACTCTTCAATTCCTTTTGTTCTTTATTTGGTACTTTTAGGACAGGATGTAAAGGTCATAAGCCGTAAGCTGTATCATGTGATGGGTGAAGATGTCTATTTCCAAAGAATATGAAGCTGCAAGATTGCCCATTCCCTTGGGGAACCTGGGAGGGTCCACAAGAGTGGTGGCAACCTCATGGTCTTAAGCACGAGGTTTTCTTATGTCAAATTTGTAGGGTAACCTAACAATTTTGTTCAACATTATTGTTTAACTGTTTTTGAGGCCAAGAAAGAGCCTTCTCTGAGGTTGTTTGTCCATGGCCAATGTATGTTCTTGGTTAGGATTTGTTTTTGTTATGGAATTAAGGTTTGGTGTTTTATTACTATTTGAAAACTTAGGGGCATATTTACATGAAAATGTCACAGTGCAGTGCCACAAGCCATTTTGCTGCTCAGAGGATCATCATTTTCAAAATGCGCCATATTAACAAGAAAACGACGCATCCCTGTGCAGACCCCTGCGCTGGCGCTAAAAAAGCTGCCTAGCGCCAAAGCAGGCACCCTTGCACCACGGTGCAAGGGTGCCTGCATTGCAGGGATGATTGTGTTTGTGCAGGAAGGGACACCTTCCTGCTCAAAAACAATCGTTAATGGTTTTTGCTCCTTCTATGTGTGCTACAGAATGCAGCACACATAGAAAGAGCAAAACACGAGAAGGAATGAAAGTATTTCTCCTCATTGCGCCACATTGACGCATCCTTTTGAAAGGCGTTAGTTTTTGGCGCTGCCTCAGATTTACAGATCCTTGTAAATCTGGAGCAGTGTCAAAAAGCCATGGATGTTGCTCGGAATGCCCACAGCAACACCCATTGCTGCAGAAAACTGCATTGCAGAGGGCCATATTTACAAGGCTGTGTTATGCCACGCAAAGTGGCTTAGCGCAGCCTTGTAAATATGGGCTTGAATGGAGCCCCACCGGAGCATCCAAAAAAGTGACGCTCCGGTGGCGCTAGGGGCTTGTAAATATGTTCCATTAGTTTGGATGGTAAGCAGACGACATATGTAAGCTTGGCATACCCTCACGTGTTTAAGACTGGAATGAGAAGGAGTCTTAGCCGATGAGGAGGTAATGCTTGGATTTCTTACCCATAGTCTTTAGAACTCTGAATTTGTATCCTTCTCATCACAGTCCTCAATCCTGAATCCACCTCCCATCAAATGTTTCTTTTGCCATCTATTTCATCTTTGTATTGATGAAGTTCAGGTCAGAGTGCAGTGATTATGAAAGCTTATAGGTGGAGCAATTGGCAAAAAGATGGAACTTAAGTCCAAATACAATTCAAAAGTTGAGACTATTGAAGGTATGGAGGTGCCTGTCATGTATGAAGATTCACCCTCAAGTGGTTAGGACTGTATTGAGGAGGATCCAGATTTGGAGGAGCAATGAACATTACTGATAAGTAATCCAAACATTACATCACATTTGTAGGTGGACAGGAACATGAGGAGTAAGGAAACAAGTACATGGTTAAGTTGGGGGGCAACTACCCCTCATCTTAACTCCAATAAGTCCCAGACAGCGGAATTGCTGGGAGGTTGTCAGAGGCCATGCCCCCTTCTCCACCACTCTGCAAACATGCCTCCTGGAGCATTGCTGGTTGGGGGATGAGGTCATCATTGTCTCCAGAGGGTCCTTGAGGGCCAACTACCCCTCCTGTTACCTCCAGTAACTTCCATAGAGCGCAAGTGCTGTGAGGACTTTGGGGGCCAAGCCCCTTTCTCGACCGCTCTGCAAACGTGCCTCCTGGCGCAATACTGGTTGGGGGAATGAAGTCCTCTTGGATGCTGAGGGACAGAGACATTAAAGTTAGGAAACAGATTTTGAAAAACCTTGGAAATTCACTGAAAAAAACAAAGGTTACAGGGACGTTACAGTTAGGAAACAATCTAAAGTCTCAAAAAGTGAACGCCACCCCTGACATCACCCTCATTGAACAGAGTGCCCGGGTACAGGAGCATCACAGGTCGCCAGGCCTGATAAACTCCGATATGGTCATCAAGACCCTCAAGATTATGAGGAATGATGGAGCTCCAGGGCCTAACGGGATACCTGCACCCATTTTTAAAATTGTCCCAGACTTTTGGGCAGCAATACTAACCCCTCTTTATAACCATATCCTCTCGACAGCCAAGACACCAGATTCTTGGAGGGGCTCTATACTAGTCCCCATCTTTAAAAAAGGCGATCGTTCGAAGCCATCAAACTATAGGCTCATTGCCCTTCTCGAGGCTAAGGCCTATGCTCGCCTCCTTTTGAAGGATCTAGAGTCTTGGGCACAAGAAAAAGGCATCATTCCCTTTTATCAGTCAGGCTTCAGGTCACAGTCGTCGACTCTGGACAACATCATGGCGTTAGCTTATCTATCATCCCAGGCAGTAAAGAAGAAAAGCCCCCCACTGTTCTGCTGTTTCATTGATTACAAAGCAAACACAAGGAGATGATGGACGGAGTGCTGAAACTTTTCAAACACTCACCCCCAGTCACAGATCTGTTGAATCCATCATCATTCTTTAGCTCACTTTGCCACCCAGTTCAGACATAGCTATATGCAAATCAGTCTTGACCCTGAGCCTCATGGGAACAGTCCAGACCGAACTGCCAAGCCATGTCTTCCCTGGACCGGAACCAAGCATCCTGGGACTGGTTTTGGGCTAACAGCCCTCATCAGCCAGGCTAACTTGAATCCAGTGGCAAAGTGAGCAAGGGACCCACGTCTGGGCATACCCTGCCAACTTAGGGCGAACAAAGCAAATACAAGGAGATGATGGACGGAGTGCTGAAACTTTTCAAACACTCACCCCCAGTCACAGATCTGGGTTTCAATCCATCATCATTCTTTAGCTCACTTTGCCACCCCAGTTCAGACATAGCTATATGCAAATCAGTCTTGACCCTGTGCCTCATGGGAACAATCCAGACCGAACTGCCAAGCCATGTCTTCCCTGGACCGGAACCAAGCATCCTGGGACTGGGGGTGAGTGTTTGAAAAGTTTCAGCACTCCGTCCATCATCTCCTTGTGTTTGCTTTGTTTCATTGTTTACAGCACAGCTTTCAATAAAGTTGATCGCAGAAGGCTATGGTGGAAATTAGACAACTGGGGAATCCCATCTAAACTCCTGAAGGCAATCAGATCCCTATATGAAGATACCTGGGTGCGGGTCAAAACAAGCGCCTGTACAGTGTCTTCTAAAATGGCTACGAACAACGGGCTCAAACAGGGCTGTGTGCTGGCCCCCATCCTTTTTAATTTGTACACTGCGGACCTGGGGGACGCTCTGAAAGGTGGTAATCTAGTAGCGCCTAGGCTAGGAAGTGTGAGGCTGCCGGTACTACAATATGCTGATGATACAGCAATAATGGACCACACTAAAGTGGGCCTACAAAGAGCCCTAAATGCACTGAATCGCTTTAACAAGGGCAACTTCCTGACAGTCAACCAGGGGAAGACCAAGGTAATCATCTTCAGGAGCTACTATCTCAAAAGGAAAGCACAGTGGCTATTGGGAGATCTGTCAATCGGCACAGTGGCTTCATACAATTATCTGGGGGTTTGGCTCTCAGAACGGGCCAAGGCGAACATCCATCAGAAACATCTGACCACCAAGGCCAACAATGTTACGCATTTGCTAAAACAACTGAGCCAACATCTGATAAGTCCTTCCGCTGGACCAATACTGACTGTCCTAAAAGCGAAACTGCTTCCAGCTATCAGCTACGGCCACCTGTCCTTCCCAGGGTCGTTGGACGCCTTTTTAAACTCAGCCCAAGCCAAAGCTTACAAATCAGCTAGGAAATCAAGGCTGAGATTGGAGCTAGGTCTCGCGAGACCAGATCTGATGTGTCAGGGGGAGCTTATAAAGTTACACCCAAGGATCTTGAGGGCCCCAGCCGACTCCTTAAGATACCAACTGAGATCCATTTTTGAGGAGACAGGTTCGGTCTGGCAAATTGGCCTTGGCAGTGCCATCAACATACTGAAGATAGAGGAAGCAAGTCTACAGTTACTGGAAATTCCACTTTATGCTTGGAAAAAAGAGATAAACAGACAAGTGTGTGAGATATCTCTTGCTCAAGACACTAAGCCCCTCCGCTCAAGTCCTAACCTTGAGCCATTGAATAGA
This sequence comes from Calotriton arnoldi, assembly GCA_963921515.1. NCBI lineage: Eukaryota > Metazoa > Chordata > Amphibia > Caudata > Salamandridae > Calotriton > Calotriton arnoldi. The sequence continues at coordinate 3,891,749 of CAWUFW010000140.1, forward strand.
TCGTACACGCCAGGAAAAGCCCAACCCTACCTAAGCGAGGCCCTAACACCACAAGCAAAATATTTTTTATGAGACTTATCACATTATGTATCGCTGATTTTAATCCAGCATGGGCCCGCAAGGGGGAAAACACAGAATGTAGGCTGTGCTCCTACACGAGGGAATCCTGGTTGCACCTCCTATGCTGCTGCCCCAATCTTTACAATGAACGTCGGCGACTCCTTTGCCCGATCTGTATTGTCAACGGAGCAAAGACCTGCAGCGAAGCGTCAGCCTTGTGTTTTTCCAAAACAAAAACTATGACCGTAGCAAGATTGGGGAAATTCACACATCTGATCAGGATTGCCTTAAAGGCCTCGAATGAACACAATCCAACTTTGGCGACTGGCGCACCAAACCCTGCGGAAGCAAGCGGACTGGTACCCAACAGGCACTGAGGAGTGCTCCCCCTTTTGTTTTTTTACCAGTCCTTTCAAGACCATGCTTTTCAAAATTTCTAATGAGGTGTTTTTAATCAAAATGAGTTTTAAATAACCTTTGGGGACTGTATAATGTGTTTAAGGGCACATGGCCAACCATAAAGCCAGGTTTTGGTTGGAACGGGTGGGTGCCGGGGAAAGGAGGGTGGCATTTTGCCAAGTACAAATACGATTCTTTTAAGGGCGTCTGTTTTTACTGTAATGATTTTAATTAATCAATCAGTTAATAAAATTCATTCATTCATACAGTTAGGAAATAGAATTAAAAAAAACAGAAATTCACAGAAAAAGCCAAAGGTTACAGGGACGTTGTAATTAGGCTCAGATTTCCCTCATACAAAACCAGTGAAATTCAGCAGTTTTAGTTACCTGAGCTAACTATAACTTACGCCCCCGCAATGCACTGCTTATGACCTCACATATTACATCACTCATGACATGGTCAGTGACATCACTTGGCTTCAGCCGAGTCCCAAAAAAACCCTAAAAATTAAAGAAAGGGGGCAGGGTAGGAATACCCTGATCCCCTAGCCCTGGTGCTAGGGCCCAGGGAGATGGGGTCTCTGGGGTCCGAAATCGACTGGGGAGGGATACCGCTTGTCCCCCCCCTTTATTTTAAATAGTGGCTCTGGCAGATGGGGTCCCAAGGCCCATAATAGGTTCAAGGAGTGCGGCCACGCGGCTCCCTCCTCTTTAAAAAAAAAAAAAAGCTCTGGCGTCTATGGCCAACCCCTTGCAACCCAACAAAGGCTGTGCACAGCATTGGGTTGGCTGCACGTGGGGTATTGGCTATCAGGGCCTGGCCTGGCCGCAGGCCTACACGACTGAACGCCTTGTGCAGTGGGGTGTTGGCTACAGGGCCTTGCCGCAGGCCTGCATGACCGAACGCCCTGTGCAGCATCAGGTTGGCTGCATGCGTGGTTGGATTAACGTATGGCAATTAAATATTACTTTATGTTGAAAAAAGCCTAGAAACTCACTGAAAAAACAAAGGTTAAAGTAGCATTATAGTTAGGTGAAATATTCAGTTTTAAACTCAGAAAACCACTGAAATTCACCCCTTATATTTAGATTTATTTCAAGTAACTAAAACTCGTGCCCTAAGGTAACTATAACCCGCACCCTTTCCATGCACTGCGAATAACCCTACATATTACAACACTCATGACATCTTCTTTGACATCATTGATAATATCACTGTGCATGGTGGGGGCAGGAGTTATAGTTACCTTAGGGTACGAAATTTATAAAATGGATTAGAGTGCACTATAATTACCCTCTGGCAAAAGTCGATATCAATGGCACATTAGAGACGTGACATGAGACAGCAATGCCCACCATCCCTGATGCTATTTGCCCTGTCTATTGAGCCATTAGCAAACCAGATAACACTTTCACAGTACATGGATGAAATTCTGTTCTACATTGCTGCTCATGATGCCTCCTTAAGGAGACTTCATATATTTGCAATATACCAGGAACATACATGGCTGAGTATCAAATGTGGAAAATCCCAGGTCTACACACTGGGAGGATGGGCCCAACCTGAGAACATGACACTGCTGTTGGAAATTGAATCTCATAATTTTAAATACTTGGGATTGTGGGTCTCAAGAAGTGCCCAGACACACACCATGATAACAACTTAGCCCCTTTGCTCCGCAGGCTAGAGGAGACTATCCAACATTGGCAGTATCTTCCAATGTCATTGATGGGGAGATCCACCATGTATAAAATGATTGCCCAGCTCTGATCCTTGTATATCCTACAGAACAACCTTATAGGATTCCGAAGGTGATTTTCAAGAAACTTGACTAGACAGTAAGGACACTAATATGAACAGGTGGCCCACCGCGAACACTAAAACCACTACAGCGGTCCAGCTATGAGGGGGACATAGCACTCCCAAATGTCCAGAAATACTACAAGGCATTCCAACTTTGACAATAAACAAATGGGCCTACACACCTTTAGATGACCCGGCTTAGGAAATGGATAGACAAATTGTGGGGACCAAAGGACATTTGTATATTTTATATGGCAGGAAGATGGGCGAGAAATTCCCCTCAGCCACGGCAACAGTGATTTAAACTTGGCATAAGGAACCCAAAGAAATGGGATGGGGAACAGATTAACAACAAAAACCTCTTTGTGGGTGAGCAAACGTCTTAAAAGAACATCCATGTGACTGGGGTTCAAAAGGGGAGAAGATACTGGCATATCTCCAGTAGGAGATGCATTGGTTGCAAATGACATAGTTCCATTTGCCTACTTAGAGGCAAAATACAAAGTTCCCCTTGCAAACATTTAAGTATTTCGGGCCTCATTTTTGAAAAGTATCGCATTGCTGCAGTAAAACAGTGATGCAACACTTTTCAGTGCGCCCTCCTTGCGACACCGTGGATTCGCCGTATTTACTGTACGGCGCTCCATGTCGCAAGGTTCGACAGTTACGTCAGGAATCCTGACGTATCTGTCGATGCAAAAATGGCGCATTGCTGGAGTGTGTCTGGAAACAGACAGAGCTCCAGCATGTGCCCCGTGTGAAAAGGCCTATGTCACCCCTTACGCCTGCTTCAAACAGGCTTAAGGATTCAACGCAGTGAGGCAGTAGAAGTGTGGCAGTGAAATCTCATAGATTTCACTGCAGCACTTCTATGAGCCTTTTCTGTGATGGAACTCCCACCCTGCATGCATTATACCTGTCGCAGGTCTAATGTAGTGCAGGAGGTTACAAAATGATGCATCTGCCTAGATGCATTTATTTATTTATTTATAAAGCACCTGAATCACCCCGAAGGGGTATCTCCGTGCTGTGGAGGTGCTGCGGTAGACCGTGAGGAGGGACATGTTAAAATAGTGCAGTTTTAAGGAGCCTTCTGAATTGGAGGTGATCAGAGCATTGCCGCAGATGGATAGGAAGTTGGTTCCAGAAGAGAGGGGCTAGGTGAAAGAAAGCTTTCCCACCCAGTTGCGATTTCTTGAACCGCGGTACGAGAAGCAGAGATTTCGATCTCGAGCAGAGTGACTTGGAAGGTGCGTAGTGGTTGAATTTTTTTGCAAGGTAGCTGGGGCTTTTGCTGTTCAAGGCCTTGTGTACAATACAACAGATTTTAAATTTGATTCATTTGCGTACTGGGAGCCAGTGAAATTGTTGTAGGAGCGGAAGGGAGGCAGTTCTAGAGGGGGCGTTCGTAACGAGGCGTGCCGCAGTGTTTTGGACCACCTGTAGTCTGCTTAGCGAGGCCTCATTAGCTGAGACCAGAAGAGCGTTGCAGTAGTCCAGGCGGCTTAGTACCAATGCCTGGATGAGAGTTTTCCGTGTGGACATCGGGAGGAAGGGGAAGACTTGCCGTAGTAAGCCAAGTATATGAAAGCAGGAGCCAGCGGTGGTTGCAGTGTCAGATCCTGGTCTAGGCGTATACTGAGGTTCTTGACTACAGTCTTGGGCTCCAGAGGATCGCCTAGATCCGTCGGCAACCAATCTGGTGACCACAGCAATGATGCATCTCCAAACAACATAATCTCGGTCTTCCCTGCGTTTAGCTAGAGGAAATTGTTCCTCATCCAGCTAGCTATGGCTATCATACCTTCTGAGAAGGAAGACTGGGCATTAGGGGTGGATTTATTAAATGAGAATAAAAGCCGAGTGTCATCAGGGTATGAAATTGGAATGAAGCCTAGTGTTCTGAGTAAGTCCGCTAGGGGGGCCACATAAATGTTGAATAAAGTGGGACTGAGACAGGAGCCCTGAGGTACTCCCTTAGTCAGTCCCATAATCTTTGATCGAAAGGGGCCAAGGTTGATAGTCTGAGTACGGAGGGAGAGAGAACTCATCATCCACCTGAACGCCTGTCCTCGAAGTCCGATTTCTTTGAGTCTCCTGAGTAGGATTGGGTGGGAGACCGTGTCGAAAGCGGCTGATAGATCCAGCAGCACGAGAAGTACTGCTTGTCCGCTGTCCAGGGACTGCCTGATGTTATCGGTGACAGCAATCAAGGCCGACTCAGTGCTGTGCCTAGGCCTAAATCCGGATTGCGATGGATCGAGGCATCCCGTGGATTCGACATGGTCAGATAGGTGTTTGTTGATGTATTTTTCCAATATCTTACTCAGGAGGGGTAGAAGAGAGATAGGATGAAAATTGGATAAATCATCCATTGGGGCCTTGATATTCTTGTGGATAGGAATAACTTGAGCCGCCTTCCATTCCGCGGGGAAATGTCCCTCTCTCAATGAGAGATTGAGAATTGAGCGAATGTGAGGTGATAGTTGTTTGGAGAGCATAGTGGAAATTTTGGCTGGAATAATATCCAGTGGAGAGCCTGATTTTACTGTGAATAACAGTGATTCCACCTCATCATTGGTGAGAGGAGGAAAATCTTCCAACAGCTGTAACTTAGTTAAGGCGGAAGGGCAGCAGGGAGCCAAAACCTGCTCCGGAATCCCGGGTGCGATGATTTTATCATAGATCAGCTCAATTTTCTGTGTAAAGTGTGTTGCAATTCTGTCACAGAGTGCTTGAGAGGGAGCCTCCTCATTGTCGCAGACCGTTGGATTAGTGAAAGATTTGAGGATTTGGTATAATACTTTAGGGGCATTCCCTGCCTGATTGAGCTGTAGCGCGATATAAGCTCTACGGGCTATTTTTATGTTTTTGTGGTATAGGGTCAGAGCAGTCTTATATCTCTCTTTATCCTGGCCATCATGGGAGCGACACCAGCCTCTTTCCAGAGTCATACACCACCGTTTTTCCATCCGTAGGTCGGACGAAAACCAGGCTGTCTGGGGATGCCTGGCCGGGCTAGGGAATTGTTTCAAAGGGGCTAGAAGATCAATGGCCGTTTTTATAGTGGAATTGTAACGAGCCAGGCATTCCTCTACATTATCAGACTCCAGGTTCCAAGAAGTTGGAATAGTATCCTGAAAAAGGTTCGGGGTAATTTTGTGCCATTGTCTGCGAAGGTGGTGAGGGGCAGGCAGGGGGGAGCATCTTGCACCCTAGGGCCTATGATATGAAGATCAATTAGTGCATGGTCTGTCCATGTAAGTGGGCAGGGGGGTTCACAGAGAATATTGGGAGAGTTGTTGAGAATAAGATCTAATGTATGTCCTGCTATATGTGTGGAGCCATCATTGATCTTATCAAGTTCTAAGGCGGCTAGGTCTGCCAGGAGCACGGAGGCGTCTTGATTAGTGGAGCACTCACTATGTACATTAAAATCTCCCAGAAGTAAGAAATTCTTGGTGGATATGACATGAAGGGCTATTAATTCCAAAAGTTGGAGTGAGAAATCTGAGAGGGGGCCGGGAGGCCGGTAAACAAGAGCACCTTTCCAACTATATTGCGATAGCAGGTCCATTCTAAAAACTAAGATTTCAATCTTTTCGTTGCACCGTTGCTCAAGTATAAAAACTTTAATGACATCTTTATGAATAATGGCTATCCTTCCACCCACTTTGGACTGTCTGTCCAACCTTTGGATGCGGTAGCCCTCCGGGAGTGCCACTGCAATAGCGGGGGTGGAGCTAGGTTTGAGCCAGGTTTCCGTCAGGAAACCTATGTCCGAGTAGATCCCAAACCTCTACTGCATGCTTTGGAAGGGATCTAACATTACTTAGAAAACCCTTCCAACTGTGAATGGGATTGCTCGCGGGATTCTCTAAAGCAGTTTGGGAGTAGGTGGCTACTTTGGGGGGGCATTTCCCCTTGCCTCGGTCTCTTTGTAAATATGGCGCAGTGTGGCGCGTTTTTTACACCGGTGCAGCGTCACAAGAAGTGAAGCAACTGCGGTGTAAGGGCCTCATAAATAAGGCCCTTACAACTTAAACATGCTCTACAATCCCAGATATCCAATGATGAGGAAACAATGGAGGAAATCTAGCTTGAGAGATGACTTCTAGAATGATGGAAAAAGCATTCTGATACACATATTACTACTACTCTTATGTTGAACACTTAGAAAGACCTATGGGGGACTAAAAATGCAAAGGGGAAAGGATATCAGGGAATTAGATGATGATATGTGGGCTGAAGCGCTTATATTCTCCAAATAGATTGCTAATAAAAATAGTTTTATACTCATACAATTAAAAATACTACACAGAATATACACAGTATAATACTAGTGCATCGGTGGGGTACACAATATAATGATAAATGCCCTACTAAAAGTGGACTAAGAGGTACTTTTTACCACATAATCTGGAGTTGTCTCAAAATTCAAAAGATGACTCAATAAATACCCATGTAGTGCGGGAAAGAAGATGTAATATGCTTGATATACAATTAAGACCAAGTGCGGGGGGTGTCCTTCCTGCTCTCTCCCAGTTGACAAGTGATCAGGAAATGTGATGAGGAATATATTGTGATATACGTGCATGAGGTAAAGACATGCTTATCGGCTGGAATGTCTGCATTGTTAAATGTTTTGCTTATTGTTTGGAGAAATTGTGGTGAGTATCATACTCTGGTGGTGGGAACTGTGCCTCTTCAAAAGGGAGTCGTGCAGTGAGCACAGAGAAGAATGAATGCTGATTTGCATATCCCGTTTTAATACTTTTATGATGTTACCTTTCGCAGCCTTGTTTTAACTTGCTTTTTGTTACCAGTAGGATCTCAGTTCCAGAGTAGCCTGGGGCGGGATCCAGGGGTTGCTGGTCTCCTGTTTGTCTTTTGTTTGGCCACTTTGTTTTCTCGATCTCGCGCCAAAGCACCAGCAGGACACGCCTCTGGCCCCGCCCCCTGGTGATGGAGGCCTATTTACTCGGGCGCTTTGCACATCCGTGCGACTGGCACACCAAAGGCGCGCCTAAGGCAAGCCCGTCTGCACCTGTCCGCACACGGCCTGCGTACAGAGCCAGCCACGCTGCCAGTTTTGGGCCAGAGACGCCTTCACACTTAACTTACTCACAAGAGACATTGTTCGCTTATAGAGGTAAGGGTGAGTCTACTAGATGTTCTATATTTCCTCCTCTATCCTGGCCATCAACCCCTAGTAGATGCTTCCCTGGTTGTGGGGTTGCGTTAGGCAAGCTGTCACTGGAACCTTTCACTCCTGCCAACAGTCTTGTAATCAGGGACAGTATACTCACTAACAGCCGCAGTATACTCACTAACAGCAACATACATGTTTTGTGATATGCATACTCCGGGACTAATTTTCATTACGGAGACGTGGGTGGATCCCTCCTCCAACCCTGACTTTTTTGACTTTACGCCTCCAGCTTATCTCTCCTTTCGAGTGGATCATATAGGCCAACGGGGAGGTGGCATTGCTATTATATATAAGTTTGAATATGCAGTAACTTGCACTCCTATTGGGTCACCTCTGTGCGAGGCTGTCTCATTCATAGCCCGTTTATTGTCCAATCAGTCTTTCAGACTTTATCGTTTATCTGGCCCTCAAATCTCCTTCGTGCAGGCCATAGATGCTCTTCTGGAGGGCAAACTCGTACGGCACGATCTTACCATTCTTGGTGATTTTAACTTTCATCTCGAGGTCCAGGAGGACCCCAATACCACACCCTTATTACAAATCATGACTTCATTCAGCCTGTCTCAGAAGGTGGATAGTCCCACGCATCAGTCAAGACACACCCTCGATGGTATCTTTTTCAATAACTCTTGTCTAGAAGATGTGACCACACTTGCTCTTCCCTGGTACGACCATAGGGGCACCTTTTTTAACATTCACTATACATATTCAGCTCCTATGGCCTCGGCCTCCCCTTCCTGGATTACATCTCATGCTTGGAACAGGCATCAAGCGAATTAATTTTCCTAACTTCTCACGGAAGCTGCCCTATTGTCTTGGACAAAGTGGATAATGCAGTTGAGAACTATGCCTCTCTGGATAGAGTCTAACTCGTTGGCTTTAGTACCTGAAAAAAAAGGTTACAATCAAGAGACATCGTACTACTGCCCCTTGGTCCTCTGCGTAATTAAGGACTTTGAAACAGGCCTGTAGAAGGCAAGAAAGATCATGGCGTACAAATTACTGCAGTAGTAAAAAGGCAAAATGCAACACCTGCCTGTCTAAGTATAAAACCATGATTCGCAAGGCAAAAACTTTTTTTTTCACCAACAAAATAGAGCTGGCCGCTTACTTCGGCTACTCCGCCTTGACCTACTGATCACAGTCAAATCTTCTGTAATTCAGTGGCTAAAGCCTTCCGTCTCAAGGTAGAGGATATTTTTAACACCTTTTCATCCATCCCAGGAGACCCGGGATTAGATAATTACCACCCAGAGGCATCAAATCGGAGAACTGAATTCAGTTCCTTCGTTGCTCCTACCTATATTGAAGTGATAAAGCTCCTTAAGGCTGCCAGATCAGGTTCGCCTGTGGATCCATGTCCTCCTGGAGCTGCTAGTTTAGCAGCTGAAGTCATCAGCACCAATTTGGCAGACATATTTCAGCTTTTGTGCAGCACAGCTTTGTTCCCTTCTGTCTGGAAGAAAGCTGTTGTACTGCCTTTGATCAAGAAACCTTCTCTCAATCCCAGTGATCCAAATAGCTATCGGCCTATCTCCTGTCTCCTTCTGCCGGCAAAAATCTTTGAAAAGGTCCTAAACACACAACTAGGAGAGTACATCAATACCAACAACCTACTGGATGCTATACAATTCGGATTCCGTGCTGGACACAGCACGGAAACCGCACTTATCAAGGCCACGGAGGAGATCAGACATTACCACTCTGATCCTGCTCGACCTATCGGCAGCCTTTGATACGGTGAATCATGGGCTGCTGATGGAGTGCTTGAGTGGGATCGCGGTGACCGGCACTGCCTGGAAGATATTGCATTAGTTCCTTACTGGACGAGTGCAATCAGTTAGATTGGAGGGTTTCCCCTCTGCCTCCTTCTCCCTACCATGTGGGGTCCCCCAAGGGTGATCAATCAGCCCATCATTGTTCACATCTACGTCATCCCTCTTGCAGAACTCATTAGATCATTTGGTTTTTCACTAACGTCATATGCTGATGATACCCAAATTGTTGTCTCATTTGAAACAGCTGACAGGGCGGTTGTTGGAAGGTTCTGTGATTGCATGAGCAGTGGGAAACTGGATGGCGAAAAACTGTCTCAAGTTGAACTCTTCTAAAACGGAGGTGCTGTTGTTCGGAGCCCAGCCTTCATTTTGGACTCCTGATTGGTGGCCTGTCGAGCTTGGCCCTACCCCGACTCTCGTTAGGTGTGTTAGGAACTTAGGAGTCTTACTGAATAACAAACTTTGCTACTCTGATCAAGTAAATGCTGCAACTTAGGCTGCTTTTTTTCACTTTAAAATTATTTTTAAAAGTTCTTCCTTTCTTACCTGGCCACCTCCAGAAAACAGTGGTTAGTCATCTCAAAAATCGACTACTGTAATGGCCTTTATCTTAATGCCCATAATCAGGTCCTGAATAATTTGCAAACATTGCAGACTGCGGCAGCGCGACTGTTGTGCAAAATCCCCAAGCGCCAATCCGTTTCCCAATTTATTGCCAAGCTTCACTGGCTTCCAGTGAGGTAGAGGATTACATTCAAAGCCTTGTGCACTGTATACAAAGCACTGCATGGAACTGGCCTTGACTTCTTGAAAAAGTGCTTTACTTGGTACCTACCAACTCGTTGCCTTAGATCCGCATCAGCCAAACTTGTTTCAGTTCCTAGATTCAAACTTGCCAACTGGTGGTGAGGGAGAAGTTTTGTGTTGGGAGCCTCAGAGGCCTGGAACAATCTCCCCTTGCATATCAAAGTCCAACCCAACCTATTGGCATTTAGGGAGGCCTTCTAAACTTGGCTTTTTGTTACACTTTACCTGTCTGTTCTATCCGATCTCCTTCCCTCAGCTAGCGCCAAGACACACTTGGGGGCAAGCGAGCGCTCTACAAAGACATTTAACATAACATAACATAACATATGGCTAGTCCCTCTCTGTAGTAGCACAGAAAGTTAAACATGGATTGGAATATGACACAAAGAAATTACCAGTGTCTAAAATAAATTAAAGCATTGCACCTGTTACATTTTTGTTATTCTGGTTGTCATGCTTGGCATGTTATTTCACTGAAAGCACAGTTGGGCACATTTCTAATATGGTTTTAGAGGTGTGTACCTTTGCACCCTGGTTTTGGTGGTACGAAACTTACCATACTGGTTGTGGTGGTGAGCACCTAGGAATGCCATGGCTACATGTATTTACTGAATGTTTGTTTCGGCATCTGAATGTGGAAGTGGGCGACATGTTATACTGATTGTTGTACTAAGCACACTGGTGTGCTGAATGTGGAGGTGTGTAGCTTTGTTTACTGATTGTACTGCTGGGCACTCCTTTGTGTTAACTTTTTTTGTGGGCACCTTACAGTAGGAATTCTTTGTCAGTGACCCTGCAAGAAGTATGCTGTCATCAGAGTGTAGCAGACCCAGTGGTGCATGGCAAGGGAGAAAATTATGAGGCTCTCAAGAAGGGCTCTGATTTACCCTATTTGGTCAGTTGTGCATAGGGGTGAATATAGCAATCTCCAGGTGAGTGACAAACAGCACATGCTCTCTAGTCCTTATTGTTTTTGTTGGCATTTAGAAAACTGGCTTTACTTTTAAGCATGGCAAGTGTAATTCCAAGACATGACATCTAGCCCCAGATTCAAACTTCCACTCAACCATTATGGATAGCAGAGGCCAGAGCAAATATAAACAAATGAATTTCAAGTACCTGTAAACACACCAACTTCGAGATTTGGTGGTAGATCCTTTTCGTACCTAGCCCCTTTCTATTGGTACAATTTTCACCTTTCAAATCCGCTCATGCACTGAGGTGGGCAAATTTTAAAAACTTCTGGAAGATGTGGCTGTTCTAACTAGTCTGCCGGCCCTGAGTTGATGAAGCGCCGAGATACACCTTTGATGTGAGTCGCCGCGCTATAACACGTGACAATAACAATAACAATTACCCACCCCCATGAAATACTGCACACGGGATACATGACTAGAACACCACCGCCTCTAAGATGAACTTGGGTGTATCTCTCATGTTTTGGAGGTCCCTGCCATACCATTGATCCAGTTTCCCCCGATGTTAACTGGGCAGTTGCAGCAAGTGGTGGTAACAGCTGTCAATGCTGAACTAGACTCAGGCTTCCCTAGAGACCAAAGTCCAAACCAACCAAGCCTCATGTCTGAGTTCGAGGCAGAATCGGTTGAAAACAGAGATGTCAAACCTTCAAGAAAATTCACCTGAAAGGAGATTTTGGAAGAGGTCACAACTTGCCTAAATGATAACCAAGTCTTGGTGATGCCATTTACTTCTTCTGAGACCAAAACCCCAGTAGCTTATTCTTTCAGGCAGTAACAGCTCTCCTGCAGCACTGGCCTTCATCTCTGAGTGGTGGGAGTCAATGTTGTCTATCTCTACATTTTGCATATTATATCCTAATGAGGAGCTAGAGGTGGTCTTTCCTGAAAACTAGAGGATGGACTCCCTACTACCAAGTGAGACACTAGGCAGTAGCATTAGAGGACAACACACGTACTGACGGTATCAACAAGAGAGTACAACCTTTGGTCAAGAGGGTTCATACTACCGCCTTTTTGTCTTCATGGCCAGACTGGCTGAGGCGGGCACTGGGCGTTTCCCCGGCGGGCCGGAAGGGTGGGGGCTGGTTTTGTACCGGTAGGGGCCGTTTTTGTTGTTGGGGGCTGGTTTTGCAGCAGTGCTGCAAAATCGGCCCCTTGTAACAAAAGTGCAGCAGCAGGGCAGCAGCAGTGTTCCAGCCCTGGAAATTATGTCCGACCCCTCCACCCCCGGGGCCAGTCGGACGTAATTGCCAGGGCTGGTTTGCGATCCCAGGCCGGCCCTGTTTGTCTTCCACTCTGTGACATATGAGACCTACATAGTTCAATCCCTAACCAGAAATGTGTAGGCTTTTATCAGTGACCTGGAAGATTATTTTGAGTGTGGTCCCATCCTGAACATCATGCAGAAACAAATTCAATATGTCTTATGTTTCTCTTTAGACGCCCTTAAAGCTTCAGCTCTTGTCTCAGTTTTGTGATGACAGACTGAAGGTAGGGTTGACTTTACATCTTAAACAGAAAGGTTATTCTTTTGAAGTTGCCTTTCTTAGGGTAAAAACAGTTTGACTCCAAAAGGAAAGATCTTATGGAAAATTCAGCTCCCTTCATGCCATAGCCTCAAGCTACATACTGCATGAAAATGACTACCTGCCAGAATCCAGCCAAATCGGCAGAATATATCAATATTTTGATATTCACCCAGATGATAATGAAGAGGAGGTGTCCTATCACATATGAAATGCATTTCTCATCATCAGCTTCAGTTAATCATCAGTCCTGACAGTACCCTAAAACAAGGTCTTCCCCTACATAAGGTACTTGAATAGTGAAGTTAATGGTTGGCATAAGACCTCACAAATCTCTTCTGCTTATTTCTGAGGCCTCTTTTTGAGAGGTGGTGTGTGCTACATATTCTTTAGATTTCTTGACCCGGACTCTGGGCTTGTGGTGAATCAATGGCCTCAGGATTTGACAATGAAGCAAGCTCTCCTTCAAGGGATCTAGGGCATGTTGCTGTTCACTCCTGTATCTGCAGGGGGAAAAGAACAGGGATATTTCAATGTTATTTCTTGTTGAACATCATGTGGTACCTTCTGTCTGATTACTGATTGTAAGTGTGCAAACCATTTGCAATGGACAAGATCATTCAGAATGGAATCCTGCTTGAAATCTTTCTAGTCACAATCAACCTAGAGGGTGCATATAGCCATGATAAAACCTTTAAATAAAATATTCCTAAATTGTGCAGCTCCATGGGGTACAAGTTCAGGGCACTTTCCCTGACCTAAAATCTGTCTTAAGAGTGTTCACAAAATTCTGGTACTTGTACTAGGAATTCTGCATCGAAGAGAAACTCAAGAGAGAAACAATATACTCGCGCATATTTCGATGACTTGCTCATTTGTGCCTCGCCCTGGAGCCAGTCTCCGAAGAATGTAAAGGAAGTTCATCAAATGCTCACAACTTTAGTTTTGTCAAGCCTTACAGAAGAATTCAAATAGTTGAATGAATTCATCTGCTGCACACTGCGGCAAAACATTCTTATCAAGTTCAAATTTAGCCTAGGAACAGTACAATTTGACATTTTGATGGTAATGAAATATGGTTGCGGTCATTGCAGATCTGTAACTTAAACTAGGCTGCCACAAATGGCAGTAGTAAGTAGGATATGGATATTTAAAAAAGCCATATCACTCAAGGACAATCTCCATGATTATATAGCTGAATCCAGTCAAAAATGTGCAGAATGAGGTGATAGCATGAATGCCTATTTACAATCCACAAACAAATCCTATGATGAGAAATAGGACCTCAAGCCTACCGCTCTGTTCCAACGGAATACTGACAGACACTGTTTGAGGTCACTTAGTTTAACGTAGATATCACATTGAAGATTTCTGTAAATCATTAATTAGTTGATTTTTAATCATAATAGTTTTGCCAAAAATTAAATCTTTTATTTCTCAGGACAAAGGCCAACATTTGTTTCGCGACTAATTAATGTTGCTTCATCAGGGCCAAAGAGTAATTACATGACACTTACAAAATAGGAATCTATTTGTTGATAAGGCCAATACAAACAAATATAACCATTCCAGATAGAAAAAAGGAAAAGATGGGGCAAAACATAAAAAATATTTAAAATACAGAATAAAAAAATAGATTGACAATAATTAATTACAAATGATCAAAAAGGTGTACAAGTGCTAAAACGATCTAAATACAAAAAAGTACAAAGATCACAAAAAGGATTCTATATTTCATAGAGAGTTTGTGATGCCAGTAACAGTGCTATCAGTAATTGAAGAGATGAACACCCATGTGTTTGTGACTTAGTGAAAGCATGAGAGTTGTAAACGCAGATGCTGCTAGAACGTTTAAGGTAAATCTAAGAAAAGGAAAGCTCAACTCCCGGTGTGTGATTTTCAGTCAATCACGAAAATAAAATCACCAAGATTTGAGAACAGAAGATGATAATACTCCCTATAGTATATAACCTTTTTAACAAATAATTCGCCGGAAAAAGTGCCACACTCCAATTAGAAATGAAATGTTTAATCTGAGGATACGTAAAGCAAACAGAGAACAAATCAGAAGTGATCCTTCAAAGCCGGTCACTTCTCTTTGTATGCATATCATAATATAGATGTGCATCATACCTCTTCAATTATCACTTGCTGAGTAACTTCAAATGTAAGGTACAATAAATTATTCATGTGTATCTAAGGATGATTTACAGAAAACAAAAAAGTATGGGGTCAATTATTGCATATAGGTTATGTATACATGTTTCCAAAATATTACATGTAGGGAATTATGTGTTCTACCTATGCATAATGTTTCACTATTCCCCTATGCTAAAGCCATACAAAGCTCAGAATGCCATGCAACTTCATTCAGGCTACCTTGTACCATTGGCGAGCAATTTAGCTCATTATGGCGTGTATTTGTGTCGGATGATAGTCCTCTGTTCACATAAATGGCAAAAAATGCTCCATTACTCAAAACAACGACCACTGTTGATCAACCGTTAGCTAATCACAAATGTTTTTTTAAGTCAAAATCTAATTCCTAAAATATACAATCATAATTTCCCCGACATCGGAAAAGAGAAGCCATCAAGCAACTTCAATATAAGGACACGAGTATTACCAGTACCCGCTAATTGTACTGCTGAAATCATAATCTTAATATGCCCTTTGATCAATATTAAACCCACACCCAATTTTCCAGGTAACATTTCAACTCTAGTCCCTCTAAACAAACCCACTTATCGGCATGATAACAAGATCCATCAATGTTATAGACTGCATGCGTTTCCAACTCAATACCATTCCAAATGCTTTCTGTCTGGCTGCAGCATCACTATGTCATTGGGTACCATGGATAGAAACTACCTGATAAAACAGCTAGTACACTGACCTTATGGTTAATACCATCACAGATCCCCAGCCATTTTACTTACAGGTGCGACTCAATATTGGAAACAAAAATACATTGACAGATCTATTCTCCTTTAATAAAGATTTTAAAATACTGAAGTAAATCTTTTATAACAAAAACTTTTTTATAACAAAATATTATTTTGTTAAAAAGCCACTGCCAGTCTACATGAAAACTAGTGCAATCTATAATATTATGCTCCTAATCAGCTAAGCAGTGTCCTCACCAATTCAGATTGTAAGAATTTGCCCAAATCTGAATGTCTAAAGGACGTGAGTTCATACCAATATACTTGATCATAGTAAAAAATGTTGGTATCATAACTCTCAAATTTGAATTATCACTATAGATAATGCAGCTCTTCCTCTTTGTTGAAACCATGTTCATAAGCACCTAGCTTGAAAATCACAAAACTCTCTGTTTTAGGCAGTTTTAAAATGTGATCCCCAGCCCTCCTGCTTTCAAACGCAACAAAGCTCATTTTATCCAAATTATCTCTACAAATAAAAAAAATCCCTCAAATGTAAAAACATAGAATAATTTTCTGTTGGATTGTTAAGGTATTGCCTGTAGTGGGCAAATTAATGTATATTGTCAGAAGAAAAGTATAATACCTGAGCACACAGCCTGAGACGGGGGGAATTTCAAAAGTATTGTTTTAATCTGATGCTAATTTTAAAATTGAAATTGAACTTGCTGCCTGATTCTGTGCGCATTAGCGGCGTTATTTTTTAATCGGCACTTGAGCCTCTCCGCTTCCGTGTCACGGGAGGTGCATAGCGCTGATTGGCTGGCCTTGGCCAATCAGACGACAGATGGGTGGAGCCTGTTGCTGCCCACCGTCTATTTGAGCACTCCGGTCGCGGACGCGCTGGCCTGAGCACACAGCCTGAGACGGGGGGAATTTCAAAAGTATTGTTTTAATCTGATGCTAATTTTAAAATTGAATTTGAACTTGCTGCCTGATTCTGTGCGCATTAGCGGCGTTATTTTTTAATCGGCACTTGAGCCTCTCCGCTTCCGTGTCACGGGAGGTGCATAACTCTGATTTGCTGGCCTTGGCCAATCAGATGACAGACGGGTGGAGCCTGTTGCTGCCCACCGTCTATTTGAGCACTCCGGTCGTGGACGCGCTGGCCTGAGCACACAGCCTGAGACGGGGGGAATTTCAAAAGTATTGTGTTAATCTGATGCTAATTTTAAAATTGAATTTGAACTTGCTGCCTGATTCTGTGCGCATTAGCGGCGTTATTTTTTAATCGGCACTTGAGCCTCTCCGCTTCCGTGTCACGGGAGGTGCATAGCGCTGATTGGCTGGCCTTGGCCAATCAGACGACAGATGGGTGGAGCCTGTTGCTGCCCACCGTCTATTTGACCACTCCGGATGCGGACGCGCTGGCCTGAGCACACAGCCTGACACGGGGGGAATTTCAAAAGTATTGTTTTAATCTGATGCTAATTTTAAAATTGAATTTGAACTTGCTGCCTGATTCTGTGCGCATTAGCGGCGTTATTTTTTAATCGGCACTTGAGCCTCTCCGCTTCCGTGTCACGGGAGGTGCATAGCGCTGATTGGCTGGCCTTGGCCAATCAGACGACAGACGGGTGGAGCCTGTTGCTGCCCACCGTCTATTTGAGCACTCCGGTCGCGGACGCGCTGGCCTGAGCACACAGCCTGAGACGGGGGGAATTTCAAAAGTATTGTTTTAATCTGATGCTAATTTTAAAATTGAATTTGAACTTGCTGCCTGATTCTGTGCGCATTAGCGGCGTTATTTTTTAATCGGCACTTGAGCCTCTCCGCTTCCGTGTCACGGGAGGTGCATAGCGCTGATTGGCTGGCCTTGGCCAATCAGATGACAGACGGGTGGAGCCTGTTGCTGCCCACCGTCTATTTGAGCACTCCGATCGCGGACGCGCTGGCCTGAGCACACAGCCTGAGACGGGGGGAATTTCAAAAGTATTGTTTTAATCTGATGCTAATTTTAAAATTGAATTTGAACTTGCTGCCTGATTCTGTGCGCATTAGCGGCGTTATTTTTTAATCGGCACTTGAGCCTCTCCGCTTTTGTGTCACGGGAGGTGCATAGCGCTGATTGGCTGGCCTTGGCCAATCAGACGATAGACGGGTGGAGCCTGTTGCTGCCCACCGGCTATTTGACCACTCCGGACGCGCCGCGGGCGCGCCAACGGCGCGCCTAAGGCAAGCCCGTCTGCGCCCGTCCGCGCCTGGTCGCTGCCGGCGGCCGGTCACTCTGCCTTATTAGTCAAATCCACTACTGGCTATTCATATGCAGAGCTTCTGTCGCTAAACTGTGAGAGCTCGACCTGTTGTAATCATTCTTGGTCCCCGCTGGCTGATTTCTTTAAGTGTCCACACTGCCCTTTTCGGAGTGAGCCGATTATAAGAAATAAGCCTCCCGGGAAGCCCATTATTCTCCGGTTCTTCAGTCTTAACTGTAGGTCCTTAGCAAAGCATCATGCGGAGATCCTGGATCTCTTATCCGAGGAGTCTCCTGACGCATTATTTTTGACCGAGACCTGGTTGACTTCGGACTCAGTTGCTGAATCTTGGCTGGCTCTCCCCCCAGGGTATAAGTTGAATCAGCTTAATCGTATCGGCAATAGAGGTGGTGGAATTGCTGTGATTCACAAGGGTTGTTATACTTGTAGTCTGAGGAAAGAGGATATCCCAGATTGTGAATGCGCTTTCTTTAAAATGATTTTAAATCCCAATTTTACGTTCTCTGGCATGCTCATTTATCGACCTCCTGGCTCTTCTATAGTTTTTCGTGAGGAACTAGCTAATAAGATTACACTATTAGCTAGTAGGACAGCCAATTTTACTGTAGTGGGCGACCTCAATCTTCATTTAGAAGAAGCTGGCAAATCGGACATCTCTAATTTTTTGGCCGATTTGGAAGCATGTCAACTGACCCAGCGAGTTCGGTCTAGCACACATGTTGCTGGCCACTTATTAGATCCTATATTTTCTAACTTAGGCTCCCTGATTGTCTCTTCCCCTATTCCTATTCCTATGGCCTGGTCTGATCATTTCCTTGTCCCCTTTTCCATTCATTGTATGGGGAAGATGGCTCAATCAGATCTCCCGCCTATATTAAAACGACCCTGGCATAAGTTAGACATCAGTAAATTTTCCGACCTACTTTTAAGTCGCAAACCTCAGCTCCCGCCTAATATTGAATCCGCTGTAACTCTTTCTTGTGAGTGGATATCTTCATCTTTGGTACAATGCATCCCTGCTAAACTCTATAGGAGGAAGAAAAAAGAGCTCTCCAACCCCTGGTTCAATGAATCTCTAAGTAAGGAAAAAACTAAATGTAAACAACTAGAAGGAGTCTGGAGGCGTTCTTATGATGAGGAATCCAAAATTAAATACCGTAACTCCATCAAGATTTACCATAAGTTAGCTCGGAAAGCTAGAGCTGAGTATATTGCCAATGAAATCTTAGACAGCAAGAATCCATCAAAAACGATTTTTTCGCTTCTCAAAGTGATGAAAGGCTCTATGCTGAAGGCCGACTCTCCCGTCTCCTCAAATGCACAATGTGTTGAGCTGGCTAATTACTTTGTGGACAAAGTGGATAAAATTTATGATAGTTTTACCCCTAGTTTTACTCCTAGTCCTGTCTTAGATGAGGTAGTACACTGTGCCGTCAAAAGACCCTCTGTGGGCAATAACTCCCTGTTCACCTTTCCGTCACTATCTTTGGCTGAGACTGAATCTGTATGTGGAAAGATCAAATCCGGCTCTGCAGATGATCCCCTGAGACCAGCCCAATTTCGCCAACTGCATAGTGCTCTCCTCCCTATGGCTCGGGACTTGATTAACCTATCCCTGTCTTCAGCGTCCCTACCTGCGGCTTGGAAGCATGCGAAAGTTATTCCCCTGTTGAAGAAACCTTCTCTTGCACCTTCTGACCCAGGCAACTACCGTCCCATTTCCCAGCTCCCTTTTTTAGCTAAAGCCACCGAATTCTATGTTAACTCACTTCTTACTGAGTTCGTAGAGTGCAACGATATTTTGGATGCCTCCCAAAATGGCTTTAGGTCCCGTCACAGCACAGAGACTGTGCAGATGGCTGTGACCGAAGAGATCCGCGGCAGTCTTGACGAAGGTAGTTCAGCGGCTTTGATTCTCCTTGACCTAAGCGCCGCGTTTGATACGGTTTCTCATGTGATACTTTTGCACAGGCTGGAAGAAATCGGGATTGGGGGTTTGGCTCTGACCTGGTTCCGCTCCTTTTTGGAGGATAGAACTTTCCAGGTCACGGTGCCACCTTTTCAATCCCAGGTGCATGTCATCAAACACGGGGTACCGCAGGGCTCGATCCTGAGCCCCCTGCTGTTTAACATTTACGTCCAACCTCTGGCAGTGGTGACCAGGAGCAGAGGGCTGTCTTTGGTGTCTTATGCAGATGATACCCAACTAGTGATTGCCTTCTCTAAGAGGTGCAATCTCAATCTTTCAAAATTTAAGGACGATATGCAGGCAGTTGCTAACTGGATGACAGTCAACTGCCTACAGCTTAATGCCAGCAAGTCCGAAATTCTTCTGTTGGGTAAAGATAGGGATCTGTGGTCCGAGCAGTGTTGGCCGGAGGAACTTAAACCAGCCCCGATACCAAAGGAGGTGGTCAAGAATTTGGGTTTTTTGGTTGACAGTAGCCTGTCCTTTGACCCACAAGCTAAGTCCGTGGCAGGGACCTGCTTTGGGCTTTTGAGAGGCCTTAAACCCTTGCTGAGTTTTTTTAACCCCTCTGTCCGCCAAACCATCTTGCAGGCCACGATCCTGTCAAGATTGGACTATGGAAATGCCCTGTATTTGGGGGCCAATAAATCCTGTATCCGGCGGCTACAGTACAAAATGCAGCCGCTCGTACTTTGCTGGCACTTCCGAGATCCTGCTCAGTGTCTAGCTCTCTGTCCAGGCTTCACTGGCTGCCAGTGGATAGAAGGATTCAGTTTAAGACCTTATGTGTGGCCCATAAAATTTTGAACCATCGAGCCCCGAAGGTCCTTGCGAATCTGCTAGTGCCTTATATTCCAACCCGATCTCTCCGCTCCACAGATAAAAGGCTAGTTTGTATTCCCTGAGTTTTTAGAGCCAGAGCCGGGGGCCGTTCGTTTAAGGTGCTAGCAGCTAGGCTTTGGAACTCCCTTCCCTTTGGGATTAGAGAACTGCAGAACTATTTAGAGTTCAGGAAAGCCACAAAGACCTGGCTTTTCCCGGGTTAGCTCTCTCTTTGACATCTTCCTTCCGTCCCCTGTCTGTGTTCCTGGGTAGCGCTGGGACGCCCCGTTGCTGGGGCAGCTATGCGCTGTACAAAATTAGTAAATAAATAAAATAAAATAAATAATGTGAATTCATTAGGTAAAAGCTGAAGAACTTCTTACATTGAGAATCTTTCAGATCAGAGACTTTATCAAATCACTAACAGTAATTATCTACATACTAATAATTATCTTCATACATCAATCATAAATGTTTCATTTGTATTTCAGCTCTAGGAAGTCAAAGAGTTTCACCCCAGCATAGAGAGGCTCTTATATAAAGATTACCACATGGTATGTATTAGGAATAATGAGTTGTAATTCAAATGATGAAATACTAAAAGAGTTATTTCTTGTTGTAGATATCAATGCTTATATAGTGCAGGTTGAACCCAGATGTAAGAACAGTGATGATATCCCATGTTTCTATTTCTCTCTCTCTCTCGTCTATATTCCTTATTCCCCGGGTCTACTATTGAACATCAGTAGGTTCAGAGAAGCGTTGATGCTAGCATCACTCCGGTTGGATTACCAGGTTAGTGCCTACCTAACAGGTTTAACCTCAACTTGGCTCACATAGAACCCAGGAGCAGATCTTTCAGAGGTAAAACATTTATTCTCACTGTAGTGTGCTTGTTCACAAAATGGAAGCAATATATTCCAGCTCCAAATTGTAAGGCAGAGATGGCAAACCTTTTTGATGATTAATCACATCTTTTGAAGTTTGGATTTGCCCCAGGAGCTGGAATCAGACAGTGGGAATCATTTTACTTGTGAAGTAATGGCCCAGATGTGGGCAATAGTAAGCATTAAAAGCAAACTCCACATAGGAAATGTACTTGCTAGTAATGAAGGGGTGGAATAATATAATAAATAAAGAGGAAATAGCTTGAAAAAGCTTGTCCAAGATGCAGGTATTGTTGTGATCTATGGTATTAATGATGCTACGTATTACTCACTAAGATTTTACCCTTTGAGTTAATGTCTATAACAAGGATGGTGTTACCACAGCAAGGCCTGTAACTAACTCATGAGCAAGCGTTCTTTAATGATTTCACGACACATGGGTGCTTGGAGAATGTGCAGAAACATTTACTTCATGCTTTTCATATGCCCAGACAAATCTAGAAAGATCTTCTCAAATGATTAAGAAGTATGATGACTCTAAAACAACAACAAAAATGTAATAGTTAGGAGACAAAATATAATGCCTACGCGAAATTTAAAATAAGCTGATGTAATTTCAAAAAGTTTGTGTTTTGCTTGTTACTCTAAGTTCCGGAAATCGTGCCATTATGGCACTTTGCATAATTAAGTGCTGTTCTTGGTGAAAATTTACTGCAAATGTACCATTTGTGGTCAAGTTTTACCACAAAGTCACGGCAACAACAGAACATGAGTGGCTGTTGTTTGTGGTGCTTTTGTTTAATGCGTCCTCACCCCAAAAATTGGTGTGAATGATGGGTTTCACTCTGAAATATAATGAAAAATGGCAGATTTGCATTTTGCATAATTACGCATAATTATGTGTAACTTTGCACAATTTTGCTGAAATTTCGTGCAATTATGTTGAAGCATATTATGAAAATCTCGACCACTCCTAAAAAATATACCTGTACTACTTCAAGAGAGATTAGAGGAAAGAGTGTAAATTCCTTGCCAGTTGGATAGGATTGTTTCCTATTATTGACAATGTATCCTTTATTGTATACAAGATCCCCTTTAAAAAGAAGGATTGGGGGGCGTGGCTTGGGCACGCATGGAGTGAGACGTGCATCATCGAGTCTCCGCTCCAGCGCCTCTCGCCCGTATCTTCAGCTTGGCCTCCGGGCTCCGCTTTCACCTGGGGCTTGCTCCGATCCCGGCTGGGACCCCCCGGGCAGTGTTTGGAGGCTCGGGGGTCCTTTGGGGGCTTGGTGTTCCCGGTTCTCTCTGGCCGGCCCTGGCCTAGCCTTCAGCGACTGCCATCTTGTCTCCTGGCCGCTGCGGTGCTCCGTACGGCGCTGGAAGCGCTGTGCCGGCCGGGAGCTGGGAGCGATACCGGCGGTGGGGGCACACGGGGGCCTGATACCTGCTGCAGCCTGGTGACTGGACGCCGCTGCTTGGATCCCTGCGGCCTTCTCTCTTCGGCTGGCCCGGATCTGCTGCCCGCCGGCCACCATTTTGGGCCCCGGCAGAAGACGCACGCCCGTTGGTGCCTACGGCGCCTCCTTGTGAGGGGGTGCATACAATTGCTTTTGGCCAGTGGATCGCTCAGCCTCTCTGGTGCCCCGCGACAACGCTGATCCTGGTGTGGGGCCCTTGGAGCACACGGCGCCTGGCGACGGCCTCTCCCTGCCTGGCAGACCCTGGACGGCGCGTCGCCCGGCGAGGGCCACCGAGCTGCGGTTGGAGCGGTGCAGGTACCGGGTCGGGGGGCCTTTTCCGCCCAAATGTGGGCCCCCTGACGCCCAGCTCGCTGCTGCGACCCTGCCTGCCTTGGGGGGCATCCCAGCGCTGGCCTTGCCCTGGTCCCTGGCCCTGGTCCCCTGTCTGGATTGTGGTGCATGTGAGAAGGGGCGGAGGGACGCTTGCATCCTTGGGGGCCTCTTCACTGGCGCTTGCCTTGGGCTCCTTGGACTCTGCTTAACGGCTGCCACGACTTGGGCTGCCCTTGGACTCCGCTGGGTGTTTGGTGTACGCTGCTTGCCCCTACCCTCTGCCTTGAGTGTCCCCCCCAACGCTCCTGCTATGATAGCCCTTTGCTTGGGGCGCTCTTGCTTCTGGAGGGGCCACGGAATTGAGCTGCCCTGCCTCCACGCTGCCGGCCGCGCTTGCCACCTAGGGGAGGCCCCCCTGGATCTTGCCCGTGGCTGATCAGACTGGCCCACATCTCGGCTGTCCCGTCGATTCCCACCCTTGGCCCTGACTTCGGCGGCTACTGGTCTTTTGGAGTCCCGCCGCCATGCCACCTAAACACAGGGCTCACAAGGATGCAGATGCGGCCGACTCCCGCGATAACCCGGTGACCTCCACGTGGGCCAAGGTGCCCCCCTCTACGCAAGAGGGCCCCCCTGTCTCTTCAGGGCTCTCGGACACGCCAGCTCAAGCCATCCCTATCACTCAGGCCTACATGACGTCCTTCCTGCAGGAAATCAAGTCGGAGATCAGCTCCCTGCGGCAGGATTTCAAAACTGGGTTGCAGGATGTCCGCAGGGATGTTGTGGAAATTGGTGATAGGGTCGACGGTCTCGAGAGGACGATGGACGCCAGGACGGAGGACATCGAGGGCCTCTGGAGGAAGATGTCAGAACTGGAGGCCCGGAATATCTCCTTACAATTGAAGCAGGAGGATCTGGAGAACCGCGGACGGCGGAACAACTTCCGCATTAGGGGTGTGCCATTGGGCACAGAGGGATCTGATGCCTTGGCGTACACCGCAGACCTCCTGCATGCAATCCGCGAGGGGGAAGGTACCACGCCTCCTATGCTGGACAGAGCCCATCGCGTTCCGGGTCCCCGCAACCGCCCTAATTTTGTGCCGGACATTATCACCCGAGTCCATTTCTTTGCGGACAAAGAAGCCATCCTGCGTAAAGTGCAGGGGATCCGGTCAGTCTCCTACAATGGACAATCCATTCAAATCTTCCAAGATCTTGCACCGTCCACGCTTCGTCGGAGGAAAGCTTTTAAACCTGTCACCGATAAATTGCGGGCCATGGACATCAAATACCAGTGGGGCCACCCCTTTGCCTTGATGTTCTCCTGGGAGGGTCGACGACGGGTTATCCGGTCCTTGCAAGAGGCGCTGCGCCTTCTTCGGTTGCCTGTGGACTCAGACTCTAATGATCCCCCCTCCTCTGGTGTGCGCCCTACGGATTCGCTCCGGCCGGAGTGGTCCACTGTTCCCCCGCCTCGCTCTGGACGCTCCTCGAGGGACATCGACTCCACGCTGGCCAAACGGGACGCCGTCAATCATGTCCGCTCCATGAGCGCCTCCCCATCCCTGGGGCCTTGACTGCTCTTCCCCTTGCGGCATGGTGCTTGTTAATGCTCCCGATGAGGCCTCGCTCCTGGGGGCCCTTCGTCTGAGCCTGGAGGCTGAAATGTGTTGCATGCTTACCGTCGCTTGGCGGAGGACTGGTAGCGGAGGCCTCCCGTCCTTAGTGTGCCCACCACTTCCCCCTACTTCTTCTTGCCGAGTCCTGAGGGAGAGTGACTTCTCCGGAATGCCCTACCTTCGGGGATCTGGGCTATTCCGCACCGACTCTGCACTACTTTGGCCCAGTTGGCCAGTTTATTTTCTTCTTTCCTTTTTCTACTTCTGGCTTTCTCCTTTCTTGCCCTACTTTGGGCCCTTTTCGGCAAAGTCCTTGCTTGATCCTGTGGGGTGGCTTGGCTCTGGGGGGACTTTGGGGTGTTGGGGCACCCCGCTTGGGGCTGGTGGGACCTGTCCCTCTGTGCTTGGCATGCTTCCCCTGTTGGCGCTCTTGGTGGGGTGTCTCTCTCTCTCCTATGTGGGGCCTCAGCTGATCTTCCCCTCGTTGGGGTTCCTAGCCCGTCCTGTGGTGTTTGCTGAGCGCTGTCTCCCCTCTCCTTTCCCCTTCTTCTCTCCCCCTCCTAGCCGCTACCTGCTGCCCCATCAGCTGCTGCGTGCGCTTGGTCTCTCTTTCTTCCAGTTATGGCTGCCACACCTGGTTTGAAACTCGTATCCCTCAATGTGAAGGGACTCAACTCCCCCAACAAGCGGCGACAGATTTGGAGATACCTTCTCCAATTGAATCCTGACATTGTCTTCCTTCAGGAGACCCACCTGCTTAAGGAGGATGTCGCCCGCATGGCCCATCCTCGCTTTCCGCTCCAATTTTGGGCTTATACCTCTTCCAAGGTAGCTGGAGTAGCAATACTTTGTCGAACAGGCATTCAGCAGGGGGCCTCCAAGGCGGTTCGCACTCTGGATGGCAGCTTCCTCCGGGTGGTGGTTCGGTTTGGCCACAGGTCCTTAACCCACAGCTTTCCAAACTTTTCATGTTGGTGACACACCTTTTAGACAATCTTCATCTTGCGACACGGTAATGCGAGCGAGCGCAGCGAGCGTGCCCGAACCACCTAATTTTGAAAAAATAATGGGCAAATGGTGCATTTTCAAGCAAATTTGAGAAAGCAGGAAGGTTAATAAAGCAATTGTGAATCTGTTCTAACAAAGACAGTGACTGGCAAAACTGGGTGTAAGCAAGGTTAGGTTTGTGCCTGAAACAAGAATATAATCATGCACACATTGACACATGCCCCAGTAATTTACGGCACAAAAAGGGCGGGTGCACGCACTGCCAACCCTTCCAACCATGCACAAAGTCCGCCTCCTGCCTTGCTGAATATGAGTTATACAAAAATCTGTTCAGGAAGGGGGAATTGTGAGTGGTAAAACAATCATGCAACTTATCAGCCGGTCTCTGCGCATTGAACTCAGGTGGGACCGCTTTCCTCAGCGCAGCGCGCCAAAAGGCACATCATCCTTACTTCACTGTGCCTTACTATCCATCTCTCTCTCTCTCCCTCTCCCTTTCTCTTCCTCCTCTCTCTTTCTCTCTCTCCGTCTCTCTTTCCCTCCCTCTCTCTTTCTCCATCCTTCAGTCTCTCTCCCTCTTTCCCCTCCTCTCTCTCTTTCTCTTCCTCTCTCTCTCCCGCTCTCCTCTCTCTCCATCTTTCTGTCTCTCTCTCTCCATCTTCAGTCTCTCTCCCTCTCTCCCCTCTCTATCCCTCCTCTCTCTCTTTCTCTCCCTCTCTCTCTCCCGCTCTCCTCTCTCTCCATCTTTCTGTCTCTCTCTCTCCATCTTCAGTCTCTCTCCCTCTCTCCCCTCTCTATCCCTCCTCTCTCTCTTTCTCTCTCTCTCTCTCTCTCTCTCTCTCTCTCTCTTTCTCTCTCTCTCTCTCTTCCTATCTCTCTCTCTCTTCCTATCTCTCTCTGTCTCGCCCCCTCTCTATCCCTCCTTCTCTCTGTCTCGCTCTCTCTCTGTCTCTCCCCTCTATCTCGCTTGCTCTCTCCCTCTCTATCTCTCACCCCCCCCCCCATATCTCTGTGGCACCCTTTCGTCGTTACTCTTCTCTCTGGAACTTCTCGCGAGAGCCGCCCCTGGAAAAGCATTACCTCTGCTGTTTGTGCGTTACAAGGAGCCGTTGGTTGTGATATAATTATTAAGTGCAACTACTAAGAAATAAATTCAACAAAATAGACAGAAATACAATTATATGTAACGTTTCGTAAATAAATGCGGAGGTCATTAGATAAAAAGCCCATGGACCTGAGGCTGGACAGAGTCCCCGCCTCTCTGCTAACGCCTGAGTTTTCTAAGTAATAAGATGCAGCGCCCTGAACCAGTGCCCCAAGCAGAGACTCCTAGGGATAATGCTCGGAAGCTGCCACTGCCAGGTGTCCGACAAGGAGCAGGAATCCTGTTCGCAGCAGCCGGTGCTCCCGGCCGGCTGAGGCTGGCACTTGGCAGGCAAGACTGGTGCCTGCTGGGCCCAGGGTGGAGGGAGGCACTACAGAGCATGTTAACAGCAGCAGACACCCCCCCAGCGTCATACAACTCAAACTCCCAGAATGCATATAATATTGGAACTAAACAAGAACGATCGCCTGGGGCCTAAACAGAGTTTTAAAAGTTCGAAAATTTACCTGGGGAGCAGAGGCGGCTCCGTGGTCACTGCACGCTTCTCCTTCCTCCACCTACGCCGTACTGCGTCACTGAATGCAAGAGCATTCGCCCTAATCTGGCCGCAGATGTCATCGTCGCGCGACACACCCACAGATGGGAGGCGACACAGTACCGTGTCGCGACACACACTTTGGAAAGCTCTGCCTTAACCCTTTGTAACATTTATGCCCCCAACCAGGCGCAAGACTCATTCCTCCGGAAGACCTTGCGGGAACACGTGTCGAACTCGGACCCCCTCCTTATCCTCGGGGTGACTTCAATCTGGTGTGAAATGCCACTGATGATCGCAGTGACGGTTCCTTCCACGGAACCGGGGCTATGTCCTCTGCCCTCAAGAATCAATTGACCGAGCTTGGCCTAATAGACGCCTGGCGCTACCACTCGCCCGATTCGCGCGACTACTCGTATTACTCTCCTGTACATCGCTCATATTCGCGCATCGACTATCTCTTTGTCTCGCATTCCCTTATCGGGGAAACGCTCTCGGCCTCCATGTCAGACATTTCAATTTCAGATCACGCGCACCTTGAGCTCCTCTTTAGGGATCTGTTTTCCCACTCTAACTGCCCACCGCGGTGGCGGCTTCCGGCCCACATACTTCGTGACCCGGTTGATATTGAAGAACTTCGGGCTGCTATTGTCGCTTACTTCGCGACGAATGACTTGCCAGAAACCCCTTTTCCTGTGGTCTGGGACACCTTTAAGGCCACTATACGAGGCCATATTACTTCTGTAGCATGTGCCCGGGCCAGAGAGTCGCGCCTGCTTGAAGTTAAACTCTCCAGTGACATTAAGGCGCTGGAGCGCCTCGATCAGACTCAGCCACGGGCTGCTCACAAGCGGCGTCTGGCTGTGCTGCGCGGCCAGCTCCGAGTACATCGCACCAACATGGCTGAACGGGCCTTATTGGCTCTCAAGCAGCGATATTATGAGGGAGGAGATAAGGTAGGTACGGTTTTAGCCCGGCGATTGCGGACACGAGCAGCCAAAGCACATATAGCTAATATTAAGTGCCCTGATGGCACCCGGGCCATTTCTGGAAAAGCTAAGCTTGACGCGTTTCATGCATACTATTCGTCTTTGTTCGCTCAGGAGGCGCCCCCTCCGGAACAGATCCGGGCTGTCCTTGATAATTGCACTTGGGCTCCGATAACCCCTTATCATGCACAACTACTGGAAGCCCCTCTTTCACAGAGCGAACTTGCGGGCGCTCTGAAGGACCTCCCTCTTGGGAAATCACCGGGCCCGGATGGTCTGCCGCTTTCCTTCTATCGGGCCTTCTTCCCGCAGCTTCAGCCCTATCTTCTCCGTATCTTCAATTCTTTCACGGACACGACGGGCCCCTCTGCTTCCGTGGGATTAGCCGAAATAGCGCTACTTCCAAAGCCAGGCCAGGACCCTGCATTATGTTCCTCCTTTCGCCCCATTGCCCTACTCAATACGGATCTTAAACTCTACACCAAAATCTTAGCTAAATGGCTGGATCCGCACCTCCCGGGCCTGATCGACCCCGACCAGGACGGTTTTATTCGGCAGCGACAGGGGGCTGACAATGTGCGTCGAATCGCCCATCTTGTTGGGAAAGCCCAACACTGGAATATCCCTGCCTGCTGTCTCTCGACGCAGAGAAAGCGTTCGACCGTGTGGACTGGACCTTTCTTCGCGCGGTGCTCTGTAAAATCGGGCTTGGCCCCTTGATGGTGTCCCGCATCATGGCTCCTTATCTCTCCCCTACGACCCAAGTCCGGGTCAATGGCCAACTCACACACCCCATTTCTATACATAGAGGTACGAGGCAGGGCTGCCCCCTCTCTCCTCTTTTGTTTGCCCTTGTGGTCGAGCCGCTTGCCATCTTGATTCGCCAGGCGCCAGACATACATGGCATCCCTCTCGGAGGCCAACAGCACAAGGTAGCCTTGTTTGCGGACGACCTCCTTCTCACACTGTCGCATCCACACACGTCTCTTCCCGCCCTTTACCATCTTTTGTGTCAATTCGAGCGGGCGTCTGGCCTTAAGATTAATCATGACAAATCCTGGGCCCTGAACCTTACCATCCCGGCAACGGAGCTCTCTCCGTTGCAAGCGTTGGTCCCCTACAAATGGGCCCAAAGTTCCATTCGCTATCTTGGGCTTAACTTGACTCCTACCCTTGCTACCTGGTCGCAAGTCAACTGGCAGGAGTGTCGTCGGTCGGTGCTGGAGGACTTGCGGGTCTGGAAACCTCTCACTCTCTCCTGGCTGGGCCGTATCCATGCCCTCAAAATGTCCATTTTGCCCAAAGTCTTATACGTCTTCCAATCACTTCCCACTCCTATCCCACGTCACCAGATTCTAAGCCTACAGCGCAAATTCACCAGGTTTATCTGGGGGGGTCGTCGCTCGCGCTTTTCTAACAGAATTCTCATGTCACCCCGGGATAGAGGGGGCTTAGCTTTTCCGAATCTGTTGGACTATTATTGGGCGGCGCACCTTCGCTTCATCTCTGAATGGATGGCATGGGAGAGTGAAAAGGTGTGGTTTCACATGGATAGGGCGGTGACCGGGCGCTCCATATGGGATCTGCCCTAGCACTCCCGGGTCTCCCGCTCCCGCAGTGCTTATATAGCCGTCCTACCAAAACTGTCCTTGACATCTGGGACCGGATTGCTGTACCCAAGGGTCTCACCACCTTCCCCTCCCCTCACAACCCCATCGCAGGCAATTCTCTCTTTCCTCCTGCTCTGAACCCTACCGTTTTCATTGACTGGTTGGATGGCGGGTGCCGTACGATACGGGACCTCTTTGTCGGTACCACCTTCAAGACTTTTGAACAATGCAAGCAGGAATTTCAACTTCCTGAAGGGGCTCGGCTTCAGTACTTGCAACTTCGGCATTGGGTTCACGATGCATCTTTGGCGTCGGCGGCCACACGTGCTCTCACTCCCTTCGAGCGGCTGGTCCGTTCGTTCGATAATTCCAGGGGTCTTATTGCACGCACTTATCGTATTCTCCAACACCCCCTGCGGCTTACTCCGCATCTCTATCAAACTCGATGGTAGTCGGACCTGGTCACGGACATTGCGCCCGCGCAGTGGGAGCGCCTTTGGCAGGACATTCCAAAGGTCTACCGCTGTATCTCGCAGCGAGAAACCGCTTACAAAGTAATGTCTCAGTGGTATTACACTCCTCGACGATTACATAAAATGTACCCTACGACTTCCCCTCTTTGCTGGCGATGCTTGACGTCACCCGGAGACTTTCTTCACATCTGGTGGTCCTGTCCACTCCTGGCCACTTACTGGAAGGAGATCCTCAGCCATATCAAACTGGTTCTTGGCTTCCCCCTGCCTGAAACTCCAGCTGCGCTCATTTTGGGTATCAAGCCTGCTAATTTGCGCGCACTGACGCGTGGCGATTGGCAGGTCTGTCTCCACATGCTGGGTGCGGCGAAACAACTTATAGCCCTGTACTGGAAGAAAGCAGAGACCCCCCCGATCACGGCTTGGTTCACCCGTCTATGGCATACCATGGCCATGGAGCTCCTCACAGCGCGCTTGCAGGGTCGAGACACTCGCTTTACCAGGCTTTGGCAACCAATAATCGATTACTTTTGTAGAATGGAGCATGCTCGCTTTATGGCCCCGAAACTCCGGGCGTTACGCCTCTTTGAGGATGCGCTGCTTCCCTTTGCCTTCACTGTGCCTTCCTGAGCCCCACGCCATCCAGCTGCCCCTGTTCCACCAGGTTGTCGTTCTCTGCAAGGATCACCTCCAACACCTCTCTTTCTTCTGTCCCCTTTCTTCTATTCCTCCTTCTTCCCTGCCCCCCCCCGCCCTCTTTCTTTCTTTCTCGCCGTTCCTTCTTCCTTTCTTTCTCTAGCTGGTCTTTTCTGTTTGTCTCTCTTTCTTTTCTTCTATTATCTTGTTTGTTTCTTGCACAATGTGTGCATTTGTTCTCTGGTTCTGGTCTAATGCTTTTGGAGCTGTTGTAAAACGAACGTCTGCCACTTTTGATCATTACATCACGCGGCCGGCCCTAAGCGGGTTGTAGGCGACTTGCTGTGTAACTAAATATGTATGTCTGTTATCTTTATCGATATGCCCTCGCCTCCCCTTTTTTTCTTTTGCTTATCTTACTTTGCGGCCGGCCCGCCACAGGGTTGTAGGCGACATGCTGTGTAGCTGCGGCTTATTTTTCTCTGTCTTAATAAAACAGATTTATGATAAAAAGAAGGATTAGGACAGAGAAGAAGGGGTCCACATCAATCAAATGAAAAGATGTTATCCCAGAGTTCCACTTAAGGAAATGGAGCGTCCCAAAAATCAGGAGTCAGGTGTAGATTATATAGCACAGAAGAATCACCCTCATAACTGGACTCCTCAGCTTTACAGGTAAGTAAAGGATGGAATGTGTGAATGAGTTGTTGAATGAAATTTTAAAAATGTGCTAATTAGGCACAAACAAATCACCATACTAGGACATAAATGTATAAGACAGATCCTTAATTTATTGTCCCTACTCTCTAGCAAAGTTGGGATACCGGGGAACCTGACCGCCATTTATTTCCAATACTAAGGCCACAGACTGCAAGATGCTGGTACTGCACAGATTATCACCCAAAGGAAGATCAAGACATCCATCCAAACAAAAACCTGAAGACTAAAAAACTAAACAAAAAGATGAAAATCTCTAACACAATAGTTGCACTCAATGTTTTAATTGACAAAGCTACAAAGGACTATTTGCTAAGATAACTATTATATGTAAATAATTATCTTGTTGGCTGTTCTGCAAAATCATAGCATCTACCTCATGCGGGATAAAGACAATTTAAACGTCCATGTTGCATCGTACCCACAAATTTCATTAGAGTTGGAAGAGGATAAGGATAATTATTGAGCTTTGTTGTAGAGTGTCATTAATTTCTTTGTCAGCTTTGAAAACTGGAACATATTATCATAACAGGCTAGGAGACTGAGACATCCTCCCTTGCAACCTTCAAGACCTCATAGATTGCCAAGATTTCCCTAATTGATTTTTCAGACATTCTCTTAGAAGGGAACTGTTGTGGTTTACCTGTATCAAATCCACAGATTCCAAAAAGTTACACTTAGATCCACTTCAGGGATAGTTCTTTAAGATGCCCTAATATTTCACATTAACCGGCTTGGATTTCTTCCTATGGTTTGCCATTTTCTACTTCATCCTCATGTTAAGAGAGGATGAACATGAAAAGGGAAAAGCTGTTAAGTCTTTTAGGAGAAATACATGGGATGGCTGTGTTCATTTGATGTACACTGCACAAAAACATGCCACTGTAAAATGAAATTGTGTTATTGACACTGTTGTTTTGGAAAATGTGTCTCATGTTGTGGAGTGATACGCATGTGAGTAATAGTCGGGCACTTTGTGGAGAAGGCCAAAAGGATTTCTAGAGTCCTAAAGGTCTTTACTGGTAGGATCTAGCTGGTGCTTTTACTGCAAGTGGCTTGGTTACATGTGAACTCATGTTAAGAAATGTAGTAAAATTCAACATGAAAGGATCGTATTCAAATTGCCTTCAAAGTGCAAAATATAAGTGTGTAATCCTAATGGAAAACTCCTTATGAATAACTGGTAAGGTTAAAAGTAGGAGCTAGTAATTCTAATGGACAACTCCTAGAAATATAAGCAAGGGCAAGTCTATATCGTTAAACGAGTGTAGTGCAAGAATTCTTCCTGATTCCAAAGATGCCTTTGGCCGACTTCTCAGAATAACAGGTTACGAAGCTTCTAAACTTGTATGCAACAGGTCCCAGTTGTAGCAGCTAGGAATTGCGATTGCCTAGCAAGGAAGCTACAGAGAACAAGGAATTGATGGCCAGATGTACGACTGTTTATTGATTCGGAAAGCAGTTGCAAATTGGGTATTGACCACTAAAATAGGGATTTTGTATGTACGAAAGCCCTTTTAGTCAGTATTTTTTTACGATGCGACTGAAGTCTGATTCACTGTCACTATTCGAGAATTCGTAATAGCAATTCGGTATTTGAATGTATAAAGTGTTCGCAAATTGCAATCCGTCTCAGAATGAGTTTTTGCATGTGCAATTTGCTAGCAACTCGAATAAGGTGCTAATTAGGTGCAGCCTTTATGAACAGCCTCAAAATGCATCAGGCCCTTTCAAAATGGCAGCTTTGAATGCGTTGATAAGGAGGATGAGGATTTTGGCTGGTATGCAGAGGAGGGGCAGAAGACAGGAGATGTTTTTTGGGGTCAGGATAACCTTTTTTGAGCAGGTGGAGGCAGAGATGTAGGACACATTTAGACTTAGTAGTCAGGCTCCCCGTCAGCAAGAGAATCACGTTCAGACTCCTCACCCACGCACACAAGGCCCTCCACGACCTGGGCCCAAAGTACCTCAACGACCGCATGTCGTCCTACACGCCCACACGCCAGCTACGATCAACCAGCCACGCCCTCGCCACCGTACCACGCATCCGCAGAACCACCGCCGGAGGAAGATCCTTCTCCTACCTGGCGGCCAAGACCTGGAACTCCCTCCCCACTCACCTTCGGCGAACCCAGGACCATCTCGCCTTCAGGAAGCAGCTCAAGACCTGGCTGTTCGAGCAGTAACTTACCCCCTCCCCCAGCGCCTTGAGACCCTCCCGGGTGAGTAGCGCGCTCTATAAATGCCGTGATTGATTGATTGATTGATTGAGGTCATTTTATATCTAATTGCTGATTTACAACCACTTCTAAAAAGACCAACAGAGAGAAGTAGTGCAACAACACCAGCATGTCCAAGTACTCTGTTCCCTACACCTTTCAGTTTCTGGACGTTACCAGGGAGAAATTGCAGTAGTAGGGGGGCTTTACTGAGTGCCTTATCCTGTTTTTTTCATAGATTTTTGGTGGTTATGTTGTTAAATATTCATCCATATATTTATTTTTCTAACTCACAAAAGGAGTTCTAACAGAGTAAACTTGTTTTATCATATTGCGCATTTCCCACGTTATAGGTTGGGTTGATAGAACTCATATTGCAATATGCCCACCATCTTCATATACCACAGTTGTATAAATAGCCTCTCATTCAATATACAGGCTGTGTGTGATACCTTCTTTGTTATTACAGACCCTATAGCCCATTTTCCAGGCAGCACTCATGACTCTGACATGTTCTGACACAGTGGGATTTATAACATTCTTTCTAGGTGTAACTTTGGAGACAGATATTTGCTCAGTAAGCGTGTTTAATACTTTGCACACATATGTAGGCTGACTTTATTATATTTAGTAAGCTTTTTTTACTTTGTAATTTTAGGTGACAGTTCTTATGCTTTACGAGCATGGATAATTACCCCATATTTAAATCCTACCACCAAAAGTTAGTGAAGATACAACTGAGCTCACACGCGCTCACGTTCAGTAATTGAACACACATTTGGCATTCTGAAAGGACGATTCTGTTGTCTTCACAAACGTGGGGGAGCACTGCAGTACAGGCCTTCCATCTATTTCAAACTAATAGCCACATGTGCTATGCTGCAGAACCTAGCAATACGGAGGGGTCTACCCAATGTTCAAATTGATCCAGAATCTCTGATCCTGATCCTGAGGATGAGGATCCACTATCCCAGCTACCCCACGATCCCTCTCGTGTTGTTGAAGGTCGAAGTACGTCATGTGAACATAACACATTACTTATGAGGTAAGCATAAATCAAACATTTCAAACGAAATACAAAACAACATTGCTTCTATGCCATAAATCAAAATGTACCTTTTATTAGGGTCTAGGATACATGGAGTATGTTATTTATCTTAACAAACAAAGATAAACTGTTTTTGAAGTATGATTATTCTATAACAACTTTTTTGTCCAAAAATAACCAAAACAACATTAAGGAGCAAAAAAAACAACACATTAATGCCTTCTTCTGCGTCACCTGCCATGTCCTTTTTCAGTGCTAGGAGCTGGAGGAGTAGCAGACACATCAGCACCTGATGTTTTCCTAAGTGTGCGCCTAACATGAATGGCATCATTGACAGAGAGGCTACTAAGGTTTGAATCCTTTTCACTTCCCCCAACTATATCACCAGTTTCAGATATTTGGCTGGTTAGAATGTTTTCCAATGCACGTTTGACTTCCACAAGCCCACTTGTCACATCCCATATGTAGTGCACAAGCTCCACCAGCTAGATATTGACTGTTCTCTGAGATAGCATGACAGCAGCACTGGCAGGATGGGTCACTGACCTGCTAAAGCCATCTGATTGAGACATTTGTTGGTGATGTCTTCGTCTCTGTTTAATATTGTCTAGCCACATGACAGTGCATAATGTTGTGACTGCATCTGTGAGCTTATCAAATTTGTTGTCAAGAAACCTATGTCCCTCTTCTGCAGTTTCTCTCATTTATTCCTGGGCAACAATACATATGAGATATGTATATAAGTATGTTGAATTGAGAAGCCTTTTTAAAAAAAAAATTAATTAGAACATTGTAATTAAATTTTCTCTTCTGATACTATACCGTTTTAAAGTTTTACCGTTTTAAAGTTATTATTTTGACATGTGTAAATATTTTTTACTTCCTAATTTGAATGAGTATGTATTGGTTCTAAAACGGTAAAGTTGTAGTACTACATCTCCCATAATGCATCAGGAAGTAACATGCAAGTATTAATATAGATTAATTTCAGCAGTTATCCCTTATACTGCTGACTATCATCTTACTAACTGCTAGTTATAAGTTTCAGAGTACAACATTCATACTAACCTTTAGATGTATTGGGTGGGTTTGAAGTATCAATGCCTGGAACTCCAGCAATGCTCTCTTTCGAAGATGGGCTCAATAAGTCCTTCCGTTGGAGGGGGGGCTGGATGTGTGGTGGGTCCCTCACCTGTTTGACATACCGCAGAGAGTCTGGTTGCAACCTTCTCTTTAGTGCGCAATCTCATTGTCCTACCACCTTTTGCGTATTTCATCTATAGAACACTGGGTCACTCCAACCGAGTTTATGTTCTCCTGGATGGACCTACAGAATTTGTTTTTTCTGTGAGTCCGGGACATTGAATGAGCTTTTCCGAAATAGCTCATAATTATGTGCTACATATTCCTCTATGAGCACCTCAAGTTCCTTCTCACTAGATTTTAGCTTCCCTTTTCTGCTTTCACCCTCTTTCTCTGATTCTTCTTGGGACATATTTAAATAACAGTTCCAAAAAAGCAGCAAAGGAGGTTCTGCTAACCATGCCTGTCTTCCTTAATGTTACAGAGGCCTGAGCTGAGTATGATTTAAATCACCTCCTCATCGTGATCAGCAAACAAGCCCCAAATGTGACTTTTGCAACTGCGACTAATACTGATTCGCAACTTACTGATCCGGTATTAGAGAATATGCATAAGACCCCCGGAGCATCCAAATTTATATAAAGTTCAGTAATAAAGACTGAAGTGTTCTGTGATTCTTTATTTCATTCTTCAAAGCAGTTCCAAATACATCTTGTGGTCATAGCCAACATGTGTTTCGTCATTAAGGTAAGTGCACCTTTGACTTCTTCAGGGCTAGAAGGGCTCGGGGGGGGGGGCTCTTATGCATATTTTTGGAGGCATTGTGCTTCCAGATAAAGAGTTTGGTGGCTCCTTTCCTCCTTTGAGCACCTCTTGATATTGGTGATTTGTAGTTACTAGAGGCACACACTGGATTGCACCTTCATTGAGCCCAGTCACCTGAGCATCGGTATTAGAGAATCAGTAAATTGTGAATGTGAATACAACTGAATTGCAAAAGGCTGAGGTGCCAGGATGATACATACCAAATATCGATTGGGGAATTGCGATTCTGAAAGCATTGCAATTTCCAATCTGGTATTAAGAAGCTTTGCACATTTGGCCCTCTCTTTTTGAGCATGGAAAATGTCCGCCACCATTTTCAAGTCTTGTAAGAGTCTTGTGGCTCCATGGTACATGTAGTCCTTCTCACCTTTACTCAGGTGTTTAGCGGAGCACATTCCTCTGAGATAGGAGGCTTCGGTCTAGGTGGTAAACATCTCCATCCTCCTCTGCTTCAGAAGACTTGCATGTTCAGGAGATTCTAAGTAGCATGTTGCACGGGAAAGGCACACAGACGTAAGCGTACCCCGTGTGGGACACTGACAGATATGTAAGTAGTGAGTGAAAACAACTATTCTGAGACGACATTTATCATTACATTTCCTTACAAAATTCCCATGCAAGGCCTCTAGAGAACAATTTTCCCCCTACAATACAGGTGAATTTGCAAGCTGGCCCTTGTTATGTTTCATTGTGGGAAAATATCTTGACTCAGATCTACTAATATTTTGCTTTGGGCTTGTATCACTTTTTTGGAGCAGCTCAATGCAAAATCTATTTTGGGATTTAGAAAGCCATGCAAATTCAGATTTAGGTAGTTTTGTAAAAAAAAAAATGTAATGTAACCCAACGCAGTGCATAACGCTACCTTGGGTTACCTTTCGTCAGGTAGGCATTACATGGATTGTGCATGGGCGTTCCCATCTATCCAACCAGGTATTTAGTCACAAACCCATATATACAAAGGGTTGTAAACATGGATTTGCAACAAAATGGTGCGCCTACCTGAGGCTGGCGTAACAAGGAGAAATAACTTTATATCTCCTTGTTTTTTTCCTCTTTGCATGTGTGCTCCATTCTTCAGCACACATATAAAGAGGAACTATTTATTGTGCTGGAAGGCATCCCTTCCTGCATAAAACTATCCTATCAACAACCCACACACCATTAAGATGTGACGAAAGGATGCCTGCATTGGCGCTAGGCAGACACAAATGCACCAGCTTTAAGAGGCAGCAGAACTGCGCCATATCTTTGAAGATATGGTGCAGTTCTGTTCTCTCCCTTTTACGCAACACAACGCAGTAACTTCACTTACTGTGCTACGCTGTGTAAAATGTTAGAAAATATGCTACCAATTGACTGAACCTGTACTACGCAATAGGTACAAGTTTGATCCATGTAGAGTAGCAGCATTGTAGTTTTCTAGGGTGACTTTGGCAAAGGATTACATGTATTTGCGTAATTTAGAAAAGTACAAAGAACTGTCTCCGATACTACATCTCACACCGTCAAGAACCAAGGTGTATACGTGGGCAACTTGTACACCCCTGTGGAGTAAGGGATCCTTTGTGGCAACCATGAGGCACAAGAAAATGAGTGTGCAAGCGCTGATTTATGTACTCCTAGGTACTTCGTCGAGTGCATGCTTATTAAGTTTCGACACTACGGCTGACATGGAACATTAAGTTTCAAAACTACTGCTGACATGGGACTGATTTCTATTAACTACAACTTGAATGCCCATTCTGAAATAGTGAGTTAATTCCAGATATTGTTTCATCAACTTGGGAAACTCAAGACAATGAAGGTACAGCTTCACATTGATGAAAATATTCTCCCCTTTGCACAACAACACCGTCAAATTGTTTTTCACTTACAGGAAGTCATTGAGAAAGTACCAGAAACACTATTAAAGCATGACATCATCGAGCGATCTACTGGTCCGACACCATGGGTTTCACCCATTGTGGTGGTGCCAAAAAAGGACAGTGGACCTTCTGTGCACATTTGTGTCAATATGCGGCAGGCCAGCAAAGCAATCAAAAGAGAAAGACATCCAGGGCCACACATTGCAGACATGATCAAACAGCTGAATGGCGACAAAGTCTTTTCCCACTTTGATTTGAACAAAAGTTACCATCAGTAGAAAACTGAAGGTACATTACTACTTTTTCAATGCATATTGGTTTGTTCAGATATAAAAGATGTAATTGGTTGAGTAATTCAGCCTGTCACACATTCTTTTAACTACAGTGCTGATATACTGGTGTTTGGGGCTATACGAAAGGAACATGATAAAGCATTCACGCAAGTATGCCATCTGCTTGCTGATGCAGGTCTCACACTAAATGCTGAGAAGTGTGAATTTCACAAGAACAGACTTAAATTCTTTGGGCATATTTTCTCTAAAAAGGGGTTGACTCCTGGCCCCGAAAAGGTACAAGTATTGTCATCTACTTGCCCTCCATAAGATGCGACCATGCTGTGATTCTTCTTTGGCATGGCCAGCTACTGCTCCAGGTACATTTGTGACTTTGCCACTGTGAGTGCCCCTCTAAGAGAACTAACAAAGCAAGATGTTCCATATGAATGGTCATCTGAATGTGACCGAAGTTTCAAGAAAAAAAAACACAATTGAAAATGGAACCGAAATAGCTTAGTTGATCTGAAATTGCATACAGAGATTGTGGTAGATGCAATCCCAGTGGGGCTGGGTGGGATCCTTGCCCAAATTAATGGACAACCTGATACTCAGAGACACATTGTGGTCTATGTTAGCAGGAGTCTATCTCAGACAGACCATGCTTATTCTCAACCAGAGAAAGAAAGCTTGGCTGTAGTGTGAGTGTGTGAACACTTCCATGTGATTCTGTATGGAAAGCATTTCACCCTTGTTACAGATCATCAAGCGTTGCTCACCATTTACAGAAATCCGAAAACCAAGATGCCCCCTCGCATTGAGAGGTGGGGGTTACATCTGCAGGAGTACGATTATACTATTGTGCAAAAATTGGGGAAAGATCGTAACCCCTCAGGCTACTTTTCACGAGTCCCGCTACAGCGTCATATCACAATGTCCAAAGCGGTTGAGGCCTACATCAATTTCAAAGTAATGTCAAGTGCGCCTGCAGCTCTTTCTGTTGAACAGATTCTAGCAGCTACTAATACTGACAAAGACATGCTTAAGATCAAGGAAATCATTACACCACAATCATGGAAAAAGCATACTCGACCTCTTTCAGATGATGTTGAATACCAGAAATTCAAAAATGTTCGTGAAGAACTTTCTGTTACACATGATGGTGCCATACTAAGAGGGGCAAAAATAGTTATCCCTGAAAGCCTGAGACTACAAGTTATTGAACAGGCACACAAATTAGATTGTGGCATTGCTGCAACTAAAAGAGCCCTCAGGGACCAAGAGTGGTTTCCACATCTTGAAGAATGAGTTGAAAGGGAGCTTAAAGCTTCTCATTATGCTACTGCCTGTCTCCCAAAATGATTCAGCACCCATTGATAATGTCTGATCTACCTAAGCAAACTTGGGAGAGGATTTCTGTTGATTTATTCGGGCCTCTCAACAACAGACATCATCTCATGGTAATTGTTGATAAGTACTCATGCTTTCCTCTGGTGGAAGTCTTATCATCAACCACGCATGACCGAGTCATCGAAAGGCTGGATGACATATTCACAGCATGCGGTGTTCACTCTATTCGCACATCTGACAACAGTCCACCCTTCAATAGCAGAGAGTTCAAAGACTTTCTTAATAGTTTGAACATCAAACATCAGAAAAGCACACCTCTCTGGCCACAGGCAAATGGCATTCTGGAGCGATTTATGAGTACTTTGAAAAGGATGGTTCAGCGTGCTGCACTTGAGGGCATTGACCTCAAATCTGCTCTGTGCCCAGCTCTTCATGCCTACTATTCCACTCCTCATTCCATGGCAGGAGAAAGTCCTGCCACCTTGCTGTTCGGGAGACCTCTTTGAACGAAGATACCCCAATGGATCACCAGCTGGTCAATAGACCCTGACAAGATTCATATCACTGACACCTCTCACAGATGCAAAATGAAGGCCTACACCGACAAGCTCCGACACGCTCGAGACACGGTTTTCAACAAAGGAGAGCAAGTTCTTGTTAAGCAAAAACGAACATGCAAGACGGACACTCCTTTTGATGCTGGACTGCTAAGAGTTGTGGCGAGCAAAAGACATATGGTAACAGCCCAACGACCTCGAAAATCCATAACCAGAGACTCATCACACTTTAAGGTTTTGCCTCGATGTTCATCAGCTCCAGACCTCGCGAGTGAAGTAAATCCACCTGAGTTCCCAAATCAAGCATTTGACTGTTCTCCAGAGATGCAAGATGAAGGCACCCTTACTCTATCTTGTACATCTAGATCTGGAAGACTGGTGCAAGCCCCTCGACGACACATCATATATATTTGTTCTGATTTTTTATTTAACAAAGCGGGAGATGTCATGTCCTGTGCTCATATGCATGAAGACTCTAGTGGTCCTCGGCAGACTCCTTATAAGTATTACGTAATCTGATTGGTATGGCTGGGTGTGGTTAATTAAGTTTGTGATGCAGTGTGTTCAAGGCCGGACTGGGAACCAAAACCGGCCCTGGCAAAGTGCTCGGCCGGCCCCCCAGTGGGGAGTTGGGGGTGCGGCCGAGCTGTTTGCCAGGG
Organism: Calotriton arnoldi; assembly: GCA_963921515.1. NCBI lineage: Eukaryota > Metazoa > Chordata > Amphibia > Caudata > Salamandridae > Calotriton > Calotriton arnoldi. The sequence goes on from CAWUFW010000140.1 coordinate 3,933,522, forward strand.
CCGGTTTCGGATGATTTTGTTACAGGGGCCGATATTGCAGCAATGCTGCAAAAACGGCCCTGTAACAAAAACGGCCTCCAGGGGCACAAAATAGGCCCCCACCCTGGCGGCCCACTGGGGAAACGCCCGGTGCCCGCTACGGCCAGTCCGGCCCTGAGTGTGTTCAGTTAACGGTTGCATGCTGAGGAATAAAGACGTACAAACCAGAGCTCCGTGTGTGGCATGGTCTGTTACATGCTCTCAGGCTGGGAAGGATGCTACACACATCAGGCAATTGTCAATGGCTGGACACTGTAGTGTCATCTTGTTTTCTTCAACCTGCCCTGGCCTTGGCCTGTCTGAGGTATGGGCGACAACCTCCGGTAGCCGCTTTTACTCCATACGATAGAGAATGTGGAGGAGTGCAGTGCCTGTTGTTGTAGGGATTCTGCACATACACAGAGCTATGCACAGGATAATAGGACCTCGGTATATGGTGGTGAGCCAACCATAAACCTTAGCACTTAAAACCCCAACCCGACTAGCTGTAGCGTCTCATTAGCAACAATGCTACCAATGATTAGACAACCCAGAACACGGTATCTCTCTCTCAGGACTCGCAGTAGCAAGAACACCCTTTCATAACTCACTCATACCTGTCCACAACGCGCGTAAGAAGAGACACTGTATAGTTTAAAATGTTTATTTCAACTAACGTGCTCTAAGATACAGTACACGTGCCAGTACTATCAGCATAATGCATAAGGATAATATAATCAGCATAGTTACAACTCCATAGAATACAAACGGGGAAAGCATTTCATAAAGCAGTGGATATAGGGCTAAATGACCTTACCACCCTCCCCGTGCTAGTAGCTAGTTTATTATAAAAATAGAAGACCTCTGGGCTTTGACTAGCGAACCCCCATACCTCAATATCTAGATGCAAGGTTTACATCATCACACAAACACAGCTCTTCTCTCTGGAAAGGTTTTTCTCCAAGTGTCTCTAAACATGAAAAGCACAATATTAAAAGCACCCGAATTTCTCCATGGCAGCTGTACATATTGTTGTGTCTAAGTGCGAGGGACTGGCCAGATCAGCATGAACAAGGGACGTTGTTTTTCGACCTTGTACATGTTGTGCAGACGTAGCCCAAAGGGAACAGGAGAAAAGGTGAAAGACAGAAATGCAGACAGTTCTAAAATAGCCGGGCAGAAGCAGAGGCTGGAAAAACAATGGCACAAAGTAACGTGCGCAAAAAGGCATCATGGCAGCCAGGCCTAAGGCAATGTAGCAAGGCAGACCAGGAGGCCACAAACCACAAGACACCCTCCCCTGGGCAGTCCATCGGCCAAGACACTGGACGAAGACAGAGTCCAAAACGACCGAGCAGAACAGACACTTCTGTTGCGGAGCAGTCCCCATGAAGGACAACGAATGGGAGAGGAAGAAAAGAAAAAAAACAAAAAACTGTAGAGGCAAAAAAAAAAAATCCAGCTTGGCAGGTCGCAGAGAGCGAAGGCCCTGTCAGTCCAACAGAGTGTAAGTGCAGTAAAACGCCACACCTTCCAAGAGGACTTCCTTGGAATCGTCGGAAAACAGCGACGCCATCCAGTCCAATAAATCAAAGCTGCAGGCATGTTCCTCGCAGTAGGGAGCAGCGAATAGCAAAGCGGGACAACTTGCGTGGTATTCAATATAACTTTGTTGTAGGAGATTCTGAGCAGCCGCCCAGATATCTCATTGTGCCAAAATCCCCAGTGCAGCCGCACGCGCCATGTAGCCTGCAGCGGAACAGTCCCGTTCATGGGCCTCTAAGGGACCCACCAACTGAACAAAATCCGGAACAGACAAAGACGTATTGGAGAGGCAATAATCCATGGTCCACGAGAAAGGACAGCGGATGCAGGACATCACCGGTTGCACGCAAGTGAAATACGCAAAGCGAAAAGAAAGTGTATAGGACACACTCAGTGTCCCCAACGGCAGGACGCCGAAGCCAGCGAGGATGCGCTCACGGAGCATCTGGAGTCGACCTGGGTCGAGAAGGGCCCAAGGAGGTGCAGCCATTGCGTAGTAAACAGACCAACAGCAGTATACCAGCCGCTAAGGCGAGGATCAACGGAAAGCCACCGAAGACGCTGGAAAAGATGGAATGAATAAAAATACCAAAAAACACCAAAAATAGTTTGAAAAGAGGTCACAAGGCCAGAGCCCACAACTTTAAAAAAGTGCACCAGACCTTCAGTGCGTGATGCATTAAAAACACGGTGAATCAGTTCACCGAAATGTTGTGGGAGGTTAGTGTTCAAAAGGGCCTGTATTTCACTGTGGGTACTTGCCACCTGGAGAATGAATGTCTCCCGGGCGGATGTGAGCATAACCTCCTGGTTCAATAATAGTGCCTTTATTCTGCTCAACTTATTGAAATCCGCCTTCAGAGTCGGAATGGAAGGCCAAACAGAACTATCTACGATGTCGTGCGGGGGAGGAAAAAGCACATTTTTGCAGCAGACAACCCTGTGTGAAACTGTAACAATATAGGGTATGCCGGCCAGCATGCCACAGCAGTCTTGGTTATTTAAAAGCAGATAGCTACCATTAGCAAGCACAGTGAAAGTAGGAGAAATAGCAGGAGCAGGAATACCCTTTAATACACAAGCAAGATTCGGAGCCGAAACGTTACAAGCTCTGTGCAATTTAATGTGTTTGCAAACAAGGGAATGACCCACAGTTGAATCGCATGACTCCCCCGTGAGAAAAACTTCCTTCCCGTCTCTAAGGCATTTATACATAAAAGGCAGGGACCACAGTTCATGCAGGAAGGCACTGCCCAAGGGCTGGAAATGGCCCACAGGATAATGTTTCATGCACGAACTAAATTCAAACAAAGAAAAAGGCAAGGCGATAACCCCATGAACTAGCCACACGGCAGAATCCAATTCCACCACAGAGAATGTTAAGGGCTCTATTTTCTCGATATGTAACAGAGTGTATGCAGCATCCTTCATGGACATGAACTGCTGTTTGTCAGTTAAATTAAAGGGCAGGAATAAGGCAGAGGTGTTCAAAAAATGCCAAGGAACTTTACCCAACTTAAGTGTCTGCAAAGTCCATGCAAACTGCATAACTGAACGCAATTGATTCTGACCATGATATAACACAGAAACATCATCCTGTACAATATCAACAACAGAGGACACAATATTCTCTAACGTGTAAATGCGGGAAGACAGGGTATTAATACTATTGTCAACAACAGCAAGCACCTTTTCCAAATTTGCTTGATCTATTTCCCGTAGACGGGAAGCAGCTTCAATTTGCGAAAGCTTCCAGAGTTCATTATAAGTTTCATAAATGAATCTCTTAGGTCGTGGACCACGAGACCCTAAAATAAAGTCGGACAGATCAATGTTGCCTGATAGGAGGGATAAATGTTGCTTAACAGAATCTAGAGAAGAGTGCTGCAACCACTGTTTACATAATTTACCAACAGAATATGTTGTTACAGTACAAGAGTCAGAAAACCTTGGATCTGGCCTATCCTGTGTGTAACCAGGAACTGAGTCATGAAAACGCAGTTGGCAGGCATTAGATGCTATTGGCCAAGCCAACCAGGGTGACTGAACAAGCATAGAGACATTAAACGAATTGTTCTGAAACAGAGCTTGCAAAATTGTAAGGGACACATTGATATGCAAGCTCCCGTTGGGAGGGGAAGATAATGCAGGAATGGAAGGTGCATTTAATTGTTTGGAAGTAGCCAAACCCCAACACGTAGTTTGATAGATGGTATTATATTATTCAAAAATAAAATCTGGCCCGGGATAAGGCAAGCACGGTGCAAGGCTTCGGTGCCTTGCACCTGCCATGGTTTGGAGCCCCAGATTGATTTCAAGTCAACAGTGTCCTTCCAGTACTCATAACCACCCACAGCTAAGGCGCTCAAAAAGGAACCCGAATATAGCAATTTGGTGTGGGTCAACATGATTTTCTGAGTGGATGGAGTGTTCAATTTAAAATAATAGGACCCAGGGTTCGATCTATCAAAATCTGTGAAGTAAGTAAATTTGTTTCTAAGAGTTTGGGAGCTACCTGGCAAAGGGGTTGGACAATGCTCCCATTGGGTGTAGTTAAAAGGACCACACAGTGCACTTGGTTTATGGACAAAGTGGTTGCCCCAATGCTGGTAACAATACAAATCAGCATAACTTGCAGAATTCATGTACAAATCTTCAGCATTAAAAGCGGCATAATATTTTAAATCAGTAAATAATGCTTCAACTGCATGCACATCCCAATCGTCAGAATGAATATTACTTTTTACGACATCACCCATTGAAACACGAAGAACATTTGGTACATTAATAATTTCGGTTGGTCCATGAATTTGGAAGTTTACCGCATCCCAAACGATGCCATCAGCGACTGGAAAAGCTGAAATGTTCACAAATGTGTGGTCTCGCTTCATGACGTGAGATGAAGAATGTGGAGCCAAAGTTCCAGCGACACAGTTCACTGCAGAGCGTTCTGGTAAATAGTGACCATTGATGAGTAGAAAAAACACTGTGACAAAGCCAATGGACATGAACAAAAAAAATCAGGAACAGCACCAACCAGATGTATGTCCAGGGGGAATTAAAAAATTGTCTCTGAACCAGGATACAAGAATGCTGAATTTGGACGGGACAAGTGACGAGGTGGAATCCGAGTCAAAGGAATAACTTGTTGGGCTCAGTGGCGTTGTTGGTAAGTGTGCCACCGACTCGTTAGCGGGATAAGTATACTCAGACTCGTCGTTGCAGGGGGAGTCCGGGTAGTCGAGTAAGCGATCAGGCAAATCTACCATCTCGATTGCAACATCAGTGACCGTTCGGGCAGGAGGGCCATGAACATTCGTCCGGGAAATGACAGGACAAGAGACCGCTGGTGTAACACTATTCAGGATCGGCCAGATGTTGTAGCTTGACATTTTCCACTGAGATGTATCTGTTCTCCTTGCGACCAGGAAGCGGTGGTAAGATGACTGTACGAGTTCCCTTCAAGCCCAGGACTGGAACTGGTGCACGATAAGAGGGGCCGAATTCTTTTTTGTTCTCCACCTTCTCTCGAACCAGATCTCCAATCTTCGGAAGCCAGCCGGCAACCAGAATCTGCAGCCCAGCGTCTGTGGCTGAAGATATGTGTGCGATTGCAAGTTTGTCTCGGGCTTCTTGTAAGTCCTGTAACATAGTAGAATGGTTATCTACATCAAAGATAGCGGATTGCGCCGCCATGTCTAGACCATCAAGGTCTGGCACAAACATTCGTATGCCAAAGAGCATTTCGTATGGGATCCGCCCACCCAGAGGTCTTCTATGGAGATTATTAAGTGCACGTTGTACGGTACACAAGTGGGCCAGCCAGTTCCTGCCAGTACCTAAGACCCTAGCTGTCAAGGATTGCTTTAAGTCACGGTTCATTCGTTCAACAATCGAGTTGCCCACAGGCCGATACGGAGACGAAAATTTCACCCGCACCCCCAGTGAACCAATTGCGTCCTTGTAAGCCTTAGAGGCAAACGCTGGGCCTTGGTCAGAATGGAAGGTGCCACAGGCGAAAATTCCCACAAAGACATGCAAATCCCTTATGACATTTCGAGCATCAGCACTTCGTTGTGGCCAAACCCAGATGAAACGTGTGCACGAATCCACTGCAACTAAGATATATTTATACGCAGTGTCTGAGGAAAATGGACCGCAGTAATCCAGGTAAACACACCCGAAGGGTCTGTTAGAAATGCAGAGCTGTGTCTGTGGTGGCCGTGTAACCGTGGAAGGCTTAATCTGCTGACAAACGTCACAAGAAAGCACATAAGTACGGGTTTCTTTGTATAACCCACGCCACCAGTATCGCTGCTGCAATATGGAAACAGTCGCAGACACTCCAGCATGAGCCGAAGCCATGCCTTCGTGTGCTGCCGTTATCAAGGAAATTCTGCGGTCCGTGTTGGGAATCAGCCGATCACCAACGTCGGGTATTTTTACATAAGGAGCCTGTTCGGGACCTAACTCATAAGAATATTTGGAAGGAAAACCCCTAGGGTAATTAGCACCTTCCTTTGTTGCAGCAATAGCTGCTAAAATATCAGTATCAATTTTAGACATAGATCTGGTAACCGCTGCGACTGAGCACGTGACTACTGCTGATTTGGCAGCTTCGTCTGCCAAACCGTTACCGACAGCGTGTGTGCCCACACGCTGGTGGCCAAGGGTGTGAACCACCTGTGTGAGGGGCAGACGTTGTTGCAAATCTGCCACTCGAACCCAAAGCATTTTATGCTTAATTGTGCTTCCTTTGGCGTCTCTGTAGTCGTTTTGCGACCAAAAGAACAGATTGTCATTGTAAGACTGAACACAGTAGTAAGAATCGCATACAACTAGAGTTGTCACATCTGGATTAGCGAACTCAAGTGCGAGCACAAATGCGCGCAGCTCGGCCAATTGTGCAGTACTGTCTCCTAGTGCCTGAGTATGCACTACAGTTGATTTGAACTTTCCGTTCACAAAGGTACCTGCAACAATAGCACATGCTGCTGAATAAGCATGCTTGGAACCCGTAGCCGGTTGTGCCGAACCATCGGTAAAAATAACACATTCGTATTCCTCAAGCGGTAGCAAGGACAGAGGAGGAGGATGAACGAATTCATACTGTAAAAACTCCTGAGTCTGTAGAGAAGAATCAAAGATAAAAGTGACATCCGGAGACGTCAAAGATGTTGCCCATTGTATCCAACGGGGGTGCAAAGCTTTAGAGTTCGGAACATTTGCTTTAGTCACTGCCTCTAGGGCAGGATATGGAGTTACCACCAGAATTCGTTTTCCCTGTGCCAGTGCGCGTTCCTTTAGAATCGCCATTTGCACTGCAGTCAAAACTTTCTCCACAGATGAAAAACGCATTTCTGCGGAAGTGTAAAGATGTGACTTGTAGGCGATGGGTACTGTGTCACCTTCGTTAAAGGTTAAGTACGTGAAACCCACTGCCCCTGGAATTATTCTAATCACCAGGTTTGTGTGGTTGTCACGAGTCAACAAGAATTTAGACTCAAGAAGGTCTGTCTGCAAAGACTGCAGAATGGAGGAATGCTCCGGAAGCCAGCATGACTTCGAAAAGTTAGGTTGTATCAAGGCATACAGTGGCTTGATACGCTGGGCGTATTTGGGAATGTAAGTACGCCCGAAGTTCAGAAAACCCAGTAAAGACTGAAGTTTCTTCAGAGTAGTAGGAGGGCACAGAAGTGCACATTTCTCTAGGAAATGGGGGGCTAAGCCCTTACCTTCATTGTTGAGCTCATAGCCCAAAAACAAAACGGTAAATTCAGCAATGTGAGATTTGGCAAAGTTAAACTTGTAACCTAGAACCGCAAATTCTAGAATAATGCGGTCCACTCGGGAAAGATGCGGGAATAATTCGTCGTCTGTCAGATAGATATCATCGACGTCCGAACATGCATCTGGGTCTATGCCGTCTAACAAAGAGACAACACGGGCAGCGAATACGCCTGGACTGTTCTTGTAGCCCATAGGTAAACGCCGGAATTTGAATAATTTACCACCGGAGGTAAAAGCGCTCCATTGGCTTCTCTCCGGGGCTAAGTTGTGCGTGTAGAATCCATTGGATAGGTCAAGTGTAGTTTTATAATTTTTACGAACAAGACTGTCTACAAGCGCAGAACTATGTGTGTTTTGCACCGCAAAGGTCCGACAATGAGAGTTCAAATGTCGGTAATCCAAAACTAAGCGGTACGATCCATCGGGTTTAGAAACCGCGAAAAGGGGATTATTCATCGGTGACACGCATGTTTCAATCACTCCCTGATATTCTAACTGGGTCAGAATTTCGGAAACGGGACCTTTAGCTTCCCGTTTGATGGTGGTTGGGGTTGTGGCTGTGGTAGGGACCGCAAAGGTATTTCATGGGGGGGAGAGTCTTCATCCCAGCCCACGTGGTTGCGGTATAACGCTGGAGCCAGGGACACAGCCCACTCAGCTGCAAGAGCCTCCGCTTTGTCCTTTGGGACATGACGAGAAAAGCTCGGAAGGATTACCTCCTCCCCTTTACGCGCAGCAAGTACGAATGGGGGTGGCCAATCCGCCTCTGCTAACAAAATGTCGTACGAAGAGGTCAGATTTTCCCAAAAAATCCCTTTAATAACACGCTGTATATCACCTTCGATTTGAATGACAATATTATATAGTCTGTCAGGGGGTGCCACTCTGGTGTCTGCCGTCTCGACAGTAATGAATGTTTCAGTTGCTGTCGCCTCCACATGAGGACGTAGCGCCTCCCGCACTATGGTAACTTCTGCGGCGCTGTCTAGGAGGGTCACTGCCCACGTCCAATTCAGGAGCCTCGTTCTCACCGTCTGTGGCATATCTCGCTGTTACAGCGGCAACCTTCTTCTTCTGAAACTGTGGGCGAGAGCGTTGAAATTCTTCTGCTTTCCCTCTGACCTGTTGTCGAGGTTGGTCTCGTCCTTGTGGAGCCTCTCGACCCCTTCCTCTATCCTGGCGATCTCCTCCACCAGCCTGCGAAGTTGTTGGTGCCTGTGAAGAACGAGGAGAACGCGAATCAGGGACTTGAAATCTCTCTGGAGATTTAATTCTCGCCCTATCGCGCAAATCATATGTGCGTTCAGAAGAGACGGAAACCGGGGATGCGCCTCGTGACCCCGGCTTCTTCTGTTGCTTACCCTGTTTTTTCAACCTCCAGCTCTTTTTAGTAAAAACTGGTTTCTCATCCTTCTCAGATTGAGTTTTTGGTTGTTGTTGGGATTGTGTTTGCTATTTTGCAAAAGGCTTAACTCCCAGGCTATTGCGATCAATGGTTTTGTAAGCCTGAGCAATCATTTTCGGTAATTCGCGCGGCTTGTCCGGATCTGGGACCAAAGCCAAAGCATTAGCTACTTGGAAGTTAACTGCATCGCCCTTGACATTTGCAAGGATCAAATCAGCCACTACGTCGAACACTCCCACCAGTCTCATCCCTAATTCCACAGCCGCTTCAGGGCCATGCTCATCCTGCACACGTTTAATTACAGAGGGGAGAACCGTCATGGAAGGAGTGCCGAAACACTTCGCATATACTGCTGCGAATACCCTACCCCAGTTGTTGCATTCTGCCAACTCGAGGATTATGTCTTTTGGTAAACTAATCGTCAGAATTCTGTGTCTTTCCACGGGAGAGGTATTTGGAAAAACTGCCTCCAGCTGGTCAAATTTTTCTGCAAGCCAATAAGGAAAATCATCCTTATTTTGTGGGCGTTTTGACCGCAACTGGACCGAGCGATTTACGCTTTCTATCGTGCACCAATGATATTCCACAACAACCGCATAAGAATTTCCTGCCTTGAGAAAGCTCTGGCTTGTTGGCCTTCGGGCGAAACACGTGTCGGCTGTCTTGCTTTTTCCACACACGATTTCAAATAAAAGAAAAGAATGCTAAAGAGGAGTCCTTATTTTCCCAGTGTATATGATGCAGGAAACTAAAATTGGGGATACTACTACCCCTGAAATCTATATTTGGAAGAGCATAAAACCAATCACACAACGCACCATCACCGAATTAACCATGACAGGACTTATGGTTACACCGCCTGCACCAACTGGATGGGCCGCGACTCCAGGCGGGGCTCCCTGGATGTTGCCTGTAACATACTGTACTAAAGCTCTATGCACCCGTATCAAAGACGAATGCATATTACGCAGTTCAGCGACTGCCACCGTCATATAACGCGGATGTGGGGTATACCCGGCCAAGACAGGCCAAGTGGCCCCTTCAATTGATAAGGGGCCTAAACGAACCGCGGTAACCAGTTGGGGGAGGGCGCCATCAAACCAAACACGGTGTTGCCAAGCCGTGAGCGGTACTTCAAGATTCCTATACAGTCTATAGTGATTAGGAACAACAGTGGCTTCATATTCATGGAACATATTATCAGTCCCATCCACCGCCGGAAAGGTGACCCAAGAGTAAAACACCTCAAAGTGGTAAGCTGGATCTGCTTGTACCACAAAGTTCAAATCGACACCCGCGTTAGGCACTCCATACACTGTTAAGTGAGCCCGGAGCGCTGCGCGGCTATGTGCCGCAATTTGAACAGCCTTTTTAGGCTAAAAGTTTCCGACAACCTAATGTAAGGTAGCACAATATATGGTTTTAGTTCAGAACCTTTTAACAACTTCAAGCTTGAAAGAACCTATAAAAACATCAATATAGGAGGTATCACCATCACACACGCTTCCGGAAGCGTCTGCGAAGGGAGTTGTGGACAAGCACAAGTACTACTCAAGCGTCTCGCAGATAAGCAGCCCACTCGTTGGTTGCGCCATGTTGTAGGGATTCTGCACATACACAGAGCTATGCACAGGATAATAGGACCTCGGTATATGGTGGTGAGCCAACCATAAACCTTAGCACCTAAAACCCCAACCCGACTAGCTGTAGCGTCTCATTAGCAACAATGCTACCAATGATTAGACAACCCAGAACACGGTATCTCTCTCTCAGGACTCGCAGTAGCAAGAACACCCTTTCATAACTCACTCATACCTGTCCACAACGCGCGTAAGAAGAGACACTATAGTTTAAAATGTTTATTTCAACTAACATGCTCTAAGATACAGTACACGTGCCAGTACTATCAGCATAATGCATAAGGATAATATAATCAGCATAGTTACAACTCCATAGAATACAAACGGGGAAAGCATTTCATAAAGCAGTGGATATAGGGCTAAATGACCTTACCACCCTCCCCGTGCTAGTAGCTAGTTTATTATAAAAATAGAAGACCTCTGGGCTTTGACTAGTGAACCCCCATACCTCAATATCTAGATGCAAGGTTTACATCATCAGACAAACACAGCTCTTCTCTCTGGAAAGGTTTTTCTCCAAGTGTCTCTAAACGTGAAAAGCACAATATTAAAAGCACCCGAATTTCTCCATGGCAGCTGTACATAGTGTTGTGTCTAAGTGCGAGGGACTGGCCAGATCAGCATGAACAAGGGACGTTGTTTTTCGACCTTGTACATGTTGTGCAGACGTAGCCCAAAGGGAACAGGAGAAAAGGTGAAAGACAGAAATGCAGACAGTTCTAAAATAGCCGGGCAGAAGCAGAGGCTGGAAAAACAATGGCACAAAGTAACGTGTGCAAAAAGGCATCATGGCAGCCAGGCCTAAGCCAACGTAGCAAGGCAGACCAGGAGGCCACAAACCACAAGACACTGTGAGAAGGAGACCCATAAAAAGGGGGAAAATCATTGGGTGAAAAAAAAAACCTGTACTAGGCAGATGGAGCTTGGACAGAAGAAAGCAATTACTACTGCCAGTTGGCAGGGCGATGGTTCAGGATGGACAGAAGAAATCAGCAAACTGGGAAACAATATCACTAGCGAAGCACTGGAACTCTGGAATGAAGTGAGGAAACTATTGAGTGGGCCTTTTTTCTGTAACTGCGTTGCAAGTAGCAGTTCTACAGCTGTTTATATAGAGTTACAATAAAGTTGTCAACAGTTCCTCCATCTTGGATTGGAACCTCATTAAAAGTTCTGGAACTTTCTGGAAAGATATAGGAGGTTCCGGAACATTCTGGAAGGAAAGTTCAAGGAAGGTTCTAGAACTTTGCGTAAGTTGTTTAAGAATGGCCTTACATACATTATAAATTCCCCATGGCCATTTAAATACACTTTGCTCTTCAATACGCAGTCTTCAAGTCTTTTTAACAGATCTCCAGCATTTGGCTGGCCCTGGAATAGCTGTAGCGCAACACAGCCGGGTCAAGGGAGCAATCCTCCAGCAGCACGAGAATGTCCCTAGGGAATGTAGCCTCTAGGTAAGACGCGTGAAACAACAATAATAGATCTCCTGCCCACAACAGAACTAGTTCATAGCTGATTGTAGAATAGACTGCATAACTCTCCTTGAAGAATAGGCAGCTCCTGGGTGAAAGGCTGCTGATTTAAAAGTGCATTTTTAAGCACGAGCCTGAATGGGCATAACCAGCAGCTGCAATTTGTGCTGTGAAAGCCTCGCTCTCCTCTGTGAGAATACTGCTATCAGTAAATCAAGGTAAGATATATTGACCAGGACTCACAGAATTAACTAATTGTAGCAGGGCCGCAAACACCACACCAGTCAGTACTGTTTATTGTAGGATTCACTTGGATAATCTCTTAAATATCAATAAAAGAAAGGTTCTTGGCTTTAATTCTTAAGGTTGCCCAGCTTCCTCCTATCTTGGTATCAATTTTCCTCATCTCCCCAGCTCCTCGAGAAGGTAGTGACCTCCGATCAAACACAACGAGCACTGAGTCTTAAATATTGCAAGGAAACACACCCAGTGTGCCACCATCACCATGGCTCGGTCTATTCGCCTGTCTCGTGACCTCCACCTCTTTTATTCACTGTCCAGTGTTTATCATGCACTAGTCCCGGGTTCCTTCTACTGCTCTCCCCTTCTCCTCTCCACACTGTCGTGTCCTTGGCCCCCACAAACGCACACAGGACACAGGTATGGAAGATCACTTGTTTATTCTTTCTTCTCCTCTCCTGCCAACGCATACGTCCTTCCTTCTTCCCTACATCCCCTCTACTGTCGTCCTGCCCCACACCCTGACCGGATGTGGTGTCCGGTTTCCCTTGCCCCACTGTCCACTCTAGGGTCCTAGTGCCCGTCTCCGGGTCACTACATCTCCCCCTTTTGTCACAAATAAATGACGAGAAATTGAAACACAGAGATGTGTAGATAGAGATAAGAACAGATAAGATAGAGATAGATGCAAGTCTGCCAGGGCACATGTTGGTGTGCCTCCCATCATTACATTTCTTCTATTAGTCTTTTTGGCCATCTGCCTACTCTTCTTGGGCAGGCCTCTGTCTGTTGCTCTTCTGCTGGTCCTTCCCCATTATGTGTTTCCTTTCTGTCTTGCTCCGACCCTCCTCTTTCTGCTGTTTCCTTGTCTTGTTCTTCTTCATTCTTCTCCTTCAGTCCTTTGAAGTGTGAGCTGTTCCGTGTTATCCTTTGGTGTTCTGACTACGCCGTGATCATTGGGCCTTTCACTTTAGTGACTGTTAGCGGGTCTTTTGAGAACCTGCTGTCAGACTTCCTTTGTTGTCTTTGGCGCACTATCACAGTGTCCCCTTCTTTCAGGTGCGACGAGATGGCGTGTCGCCTGTCGTCTGCGTATTTTTTCATTTTTTCTTTAGCCTCCTTGTCTTTTGCTTCAATGCTGCTGTGTTCTGGTGTCGAAGTTGCTTCTACTTGCGGCAGTCTTGTCCTGCTCGTTCTTCCTAGTACTAGCTCTGCAGGGCATCTTCCTGTGGAGTTATGGGCGTGTTTCTATAGTCACGTAGCACCTGACACAGAGCCTGGCCAATTGATATCTGCGCCAGCTTCGCCCTTTGAACCGCCTTTTTGATGTTCCCCATGAACCGCTCCACCATGCCATTCGCTTGAGGCCACAACGGCGTTATCTTCCTGTGGTTTATTCCTAGGTAGGCCATGAATCTGCGGAATTCTTCTCCTGAGAACGGGGGCCCATTGTCTGTTTTTAATGTTTCGGGTGAGCCCCAGGCTGCAAAGATGTCATCTAGTATCGGTAAGGTTGCTGTTGCTGATGTCGATGATACCTGTCACACTATAGGGAATCGCGAGTACTCATCAATGACCACAAGCAGATAGCTGCCTGTGTCCAGTGGCCCGAAGAAATCAGCTGCTAGTGTTGTCCACACCGCTCTTGGAAGTTCAGACATCTGTAATGGTTTATGTTTGGCTGGTGGTCCTGTCGTTTGACAGAGGTGGCATGTCGTGATTGTGTCTTCCACCATGCGGTCTAGGCCAGGGAACCATACTTTCTCCCTTAGCAGTTTCTTTGTGGCTACTATGCCTCGGTGTGACTCATGAGCCAGATCAACCAGTTGTCGCCTTAGTGAGCGTGGTATCACTATTCTTGTTCCTCGCATCACTATTCCTGTTTCTGTTTCTGACAGTTCTTCGTTTATCTTCTTTAGGGCGAGCATTTCTTCTTTGCGTACTCCCTCTCCCCCGGTGCAGTTGTTATTGATGTGTTTCCATCTCTGCCTTCTCATTGTCTCCATGGCCATTTGCAACGTGGCATCTTCCTTGGTCTCCTTTTCTAGCTCCGCTAGTGTTATCGGTGCCGGCGTGTTTTGCTTTAGCACGAAGTTGAGGTACTCTTCTGCCATCGATGTCGTCTCTTGTGCCTGCGGTAACGGGTGTCTCGATATGTAGTCTGCCGGGTTGTGCTCTTTCCCTGGCTTGTGCACAATCGTGAAATCGTAGTCCATCAGCCTTATGCCCCAGCGCTCAATCCTGGGTGGCATTTTGGCCGACGGGCAGCCATAGATCGTTACCAGCGCCTGGTGGTCAGTTATGATGGTGAATGACTTCCCATAGATGAACATGTGATAGTGTTCACACACCCATACCACTGCTAAGCTTTCTTTTTCCGGTTGCGAGTATGCCTTCTCAATCTCTGTTAAGCTTTTGCTTGCGTACGTGACAATTTTCCTTGGTGAATCTCTCCCTGGCAAATGCTGCGCTAGTATCGCTCCTAGTCCTACTGGGCTGGCATCCACAGTCAGCTCAGTGCAGAGCATGGGGTCAAAATAAGCAAGATGTTCTACAGTCATCACCGCATGTCTGATTTCCTCGAACGCCTTGTTGCACTCCTGCGACCAGATGAACTTCTGTCCTTGTTTGGTCAGTTCTCTTAGTGGTGTGCTCACTGTGGCGAAATCCTGTATGTATCGAGCACAGTAGCTGGCGAGTCCTAGAAACGATCTTACTTCAGGGACATCCGTCGGAGGATTCGCGTTCTTCAGTGTCTCTACTTTGCTGGGATCTGGCCTCATTCCTTGTTTGGAGAAAATGTGTCCGAAGAACACCAATTCCCCTCTTTGTCTCCATTCAATGTTAGTCCCGCTTGCTCCAGTTGTGTGCACACTTGACGCCAAGCTGTGTCATGTTCTTTGTCTGTTTTTCCAAACACTAAGATGTCATCACTATAATTGAGGCTGTTCTGTACCGGCCTTATCACCTGCCTTATTGTCTCTTGGAATATTTCCGCAGCCGATGAGATTCCAAAGCTCAGTCGCTTGTACCTAAACAGGCCCAGGTGTGTGGAGAATGTTGTGATGTACCTGGACTGGTGGTCTAGTTCTAGTTGGTGGTACCCTTTGCACAGGTCCAGTTTTGAAAATCGGAAGGGCCCAGTGAGACAGCTGATCATGTCGTTTAGGTGTGGTCCCGGGTGACGCTCTCTCGCGATTGCTGTGTTTGGGATCCTCATGTCTACGCAGATGCGGATCTTTGAGGTGTTCTTCTTAGGAACTGCCACTATCGGGGACACCCAGGGCGTTGGCCCTTCAGCAGGTTCAATTATGTCCTGCGCCAGTAGGCTGTCGATTTCCTCTTCAACTTGTGGTTGTAGGTGGATGGGTACTCGTCTGTGATGTTGGGCCACCGGCTTAATTGCTTCATTAATATGTAGCGTTATCTGTTTTCCTTTCAGTTTCCCGAGACCTTTCAGTATGGGTATTCTTGTAAAATGTTCTCCTTTTCCGACATGTGATACGTCATGGCTAGCAACCCCATCACCTGCGCTGTTACATTGCTCAGCAGGCATGGTGCTGGGATGTCGCCTTTTAGCACGTGTATTTCTTCTTGGCAGGACCTGCCCTTGTATGTTAAAATCTCTGTAAATTTTCCCATGTTTTCCACTGGTCTTTTGGAGCCCCACGTGAACACATCTACGGTCGACGGTGAAAGCGGTGGTTTCACTTTCATTTGCCTGTATTCTGACATGCACATGATGTTGCATGTTGCTCCACTGTCTAGCACAAACCTAGTTTGGTGGCTCCCAACGTCGATGTCCACGGTGGCGGTTTTCTTTATTTGCTGGTTCTCCACGAGATGAATGTGCTCTGACCTCTTATCTTCTTTGGGCTCGTCCGACATTAGATATAGTCTCGCCTCTCTCACTGGTGCTGCCGTCTCTTCTGACTCGTCAGAGGAGCTACGATTAGCCGTTTCCATGTGTCGTGCGTATCTGTTGCTGGTCATCCGGGGTCTTGTTGCTCTGCCTCTCTCACTTCTGCCTTGTCTGCTCATGCACATGCTTGCAAAATGATTGTCCCTGTTGCACTTTCTGCACCTCTGGCCCATTGCTGGGCAGGCACCGACGTGCGGGAATTCGAGGCCACATCGATAGCATGCTTGTTCGCTCTTCCTTGGTGGGAACGGCGCCTGGTATTCTTTTTTTTTTAAATTCCCAGTGACGCGATGTGCTAGCGCCACTCTCTTTTCTTTTCCCATCTCCATTTGCTTGGCATGCTCTGTGGCCCGGGCTTCCGTGCGAGCCATCGTCAGTATCTTTTCCACCGTCGTTGGTTCCTTCAGAATGCGTGCTCGAAACTCCACTGATTGACAACCTTCGATAATGCGCAATCTTATCGCTTGCTCATTGTCAAATTGGTCAAACGCGCAGTATGTGACCAGTTTTCTCAGTCTCGTTGCAAAATCGTCCAGGCTCTCTGCATCTTGCTGGCATGCAGGGTTGAATGTATACCTCTCAAAGTCAATGTTTCTTTGGGGGTCAAATTTCTCTGTGAGACACTTTATTACTCCTTTGTAGTCCGCTCTTCCATCACTGGGGAATGTGAGGAGCAGATCTTCTACTTCAACCCCTGCGAGATTCAGAAACAGGTCCAGTTGTTTGTTATCCGCGACGTCCGTGGCGCGCATGTAGCGTTCAAATTGCCTAATCCATCTCTCCCATCTGATGCCTGCTTGCGGTTCCGATAGGCTGAATGGTAAAGGTCTGCGGAATATTGCTTGTGTGCTCTTTTTCTCACCGTCACTCATTTTCCTTCTTTGGCACTTTCCTGACCTCTTTTCCTTTATTTAGTCCTTTATTTTCTCTGTATTTCCTTTTTTTCCACTTATTTTCCTATCTTTTTTATTGTATTTCTTTATTTTTTCATGTATTTCAATGGCTGCCTGACTTTAAAATAGCCGCCGAGCTTTCTTCTGTTCCTATTGGCTTATTTTGCCTTACTTCAAGATGGCCGCCGCAGTCTCGCGAGGTTTCAGCCTCTCGGACCTTTGCCTGACCTCCTAAAATGGCTGCCGCTTGTTCCTGGCCTCTGATTGGTCCGGCCTGCCTGGCTTTAAGATGGCCGCCAACTCTCGCGATAGTTCGTTTGAACTTCGCGCGTCTTAGCGTTAGCTTTCTTCAATCGGTCACTTTCTCTTACCGCTCTCGTCTTGCGGTCGGGGTGGGCTCCCGCGACGTTATTTCTTTGGCCACTCGGACCAGGGTGGGCTCCTGGCTCCGTTTCTCCTTCCTCTCGGCTCCGGACGCCACAGCGATTTTTCGTTCGTCAGCGGACCAGGGTGGGCTCCTGGCTCCGTCGCTTTCCTTCTTCAGCTACTCCCGACTCCATGGCGATTTCCTCTTCGGTTTGCCAGCAGACCAGGGTGGGCTCCTGGCTCCGTCACTTCTGCCGTCGACCTCGATGCACGACGACGATTCTTCCTTGGGACAACGATGATCCCACCTTCGTTCGCCAGTTGTCGTGTCCTTGGCCCCCACAAACGCACACAGGACACAGGTATGGAAGATCACTTGTTTATTCTTTCTTCTCCTCTCCTGCCCACACATACGTCCTTCCTTCCTTCTTCCCTACATCCCTTCTAGTGTCGTCCTGCCCCACACCCTGACAGGATGTGGTGTCCGGTTTCCCTTGCCCCACTGTCCACTCTAGGGTCCTAGTGCCCGTCTTCAGGTCACTACACACACCCTCACAACTCACCTAGCCACCAATACCAGAGTCGCTTGCCTGCAGCTATGACCCTGCACTGGGGTCGTGGTGTCTGGGTCCACAGAGCTTCCCTCCTCAAGGTCTTGACTCGCCCCGACTTGCTGCATCAAGAATCCTCCCGCACCTTCCTTCACCATGCCCGCTGCCTGTCCTCCCCTCACCGCCATTGCTACCACTGGCATAACGAAACTTGAGGGGGCCCCCCTGCAAGGTACTTGGACGGGCCCTCTCCGGACTCAATCGGGAGCTCGCCCGCCAGAGTACTGTGCTGAGGGGTACCCCTGGAGCTTGGGGGGCTCTCCCGCACCGCGTGGGCTGCAGGGACCTGTGTCACTCCGGTGGTTGCTGCCCCGTTCACGTGCAGAAGCTCCTCTGCATCGTCTTCCCCATACTCTGCTCCTCTCCCGGTTCCATCGTTCTCCTTCTTGTCGGGCTCTTCCCCTCCTCAAATACCTCATCAGGCTCCGGCTTCCAGGTGCATCCCTCCGGGTCAGTGACTAGAGCACTGAACTTGCTCTCCCCCTGATCTGTCGGCGGACTATTCGCTAGAGTAGTCCATCTCCCCATGATGCCCTGGGCCAGCTTTAGGGCAGTGCTACTGGTGCGGCCTCACTGGGCGCTGACCTGAAGGGCCGGCACTGACCTCAGGTGGGGGCGCTGATTTAAAAGCAGCTGATGCAGAGTTCCTTATGTGTCCAGATTTCAGGCTGCAATAAAAATGTCAAGATAACTCTTGTGATTAATGTTTCTATTAGAGAGAGAGAGATCGGAGTTTTTTCTACTGGCAGTTTTGACTCACCATAAATTAGCACAGAGGGTTAATAAGCCTACTGCAAAGAACAGATCTGTATTTAATGTGGATAGCTGAGTGGATTAGTAAAGCCTGCCTTTACAAGCGCTTTAAAACAAATGAAATGTATGCTAGAGAGGGGCTGTGGAGAGATGAGGGGCCCTTTTGCTGGGTGCTAGTGAGGGAATCTGAGAAGGAGCTCTTGGGAGGGAGGGGGGCACTAAAAAAGATTGTCGCACCAGGCACCACCAGCGCTAAAGCCGGCCCTGGTGATGCTAATTAAACTAGTTCCTCCATGCCTACTTTTTTATCAAGAGTTTGAATTTAATTTGAGATAGCTCAATTAACTGCAGATTTTCAGCTTCCATTTTATGTGTAAGCCTACATAATTCCAAAGTTCATGACTTTTGGATTAGAATTCAACACATTGATTGCGATTCCTTTGTCAGCTAAACTCACTGCCATGTCATATCTTAACTTTACACTTTCATTATTCATGTAATTTTGCCGGTATTAAACTTTGTTCTCCATTTGCTGCATTTAGAAAATCATCATGTCTGCACTTTAAATGTACTAAATTAAGATTTTGAAATTGTGTGTGATTGTTCACAATATTATCATTAAATGCATTGCGTAAAATCTTATTTGTTGGTTGGTGCTAGTTTCAAATATAATAAATCACATGTCAGTGTAAGTGTTCTTTAGGAGTAATCCCCTCCAGAGAATTTGTGTTAACTAGGTTATATTAGTCATTGTTAACCCTAGAATCATCATCTAGACCCAAATAGCTTTATAAAATGATTATTTGATTGAAGTACAAACAAATGTGAATGTCCACCGTTTAAAAGGCATGTTGTGAAAATCAGCATCCTGCTAAAGGCCAGTCCCAGATCAGTATGTACACCAGCCCTGATTAGGTTTCTACATGCAAAAATGAGCACAAACAAATGATGACTATGGTTTGGAGGCTGAACTTGAAGATATTAAACATCTTGGCTGGCTAGCACAAAGAATTCCTTGGAGCCTCCTTTGATACAAGGGGATAAACAGGTCACATTTTCCTTCCATCTCAGATAATGCAAAAACTGAAGGCCCATCTTCGGAGCTATCTACAATGTAACATATCCATTGCTTGCCAATGACTTTGACTCAAGAGGTCATAGACTTGCTGCTCTGTGGCCAATATCCATCGAGTATACTTGGTATTGTGTTAAAGTCAATGGGCACCAGCGTCTGTGGTGCACAACCAACTAATTCCAGCTCTGCATCCTATTGAGAGATGGATTTTTCCTTATCAGATTCCTTCGCTCATATTTTCAAGCAAGAAGGGTTCAGATCCATTGTGAATGTTCTTAGACTATGCTTATCAATGCTTGCATTGTAAGTGGAGAACTGGTAACATCCTTCGGCAATCTGGGATGCAACACAGTCAATCTCAGAATACCTGGAGTGTGCTGCTACCTTGAAAATGAAAGCAATGTCTTATGTTAGCCACCAAGGGAGAACAAGATCCAAATGGCTTGCTCCGGTAGTTTGCAAAATACTTCTTCTGGATGGAGGTAAAGACAGAAGTCTCAGTACTGCTTGGAAAAGTGTAGCCGGCATGCCCTGTCAGTTTGTTCTCTGTCCTGCCAGTAGTTTTTCCCAGTGAAATAGCCCTGATATAATTCTCACACTTTTCCTGCTTATGTATCCCTCATTTCATTTGATATATTCATTTATTTGAGTGCACATTTTTCAGTTGTAAACGTGTATTGCATTTAACACAGTTAGTACTAATATGTTGTTGAATATTTATTTCAACACGATTGGATAGTTCAGCAACTGTTTATATATGTAATTCAAACAGTCAACAATGTTTCATATTGTTCAATGCTTGTTGTCGCAATTGTTTATATATCTAATTCAAACAGTCAACAATTTTTCAGGGATCCCCCTTGAACTGGTTAAAATGCTTCTTGGACGAGCAAACTCAAGCAGTTCAACAACTCCTTTCCTAGCAACACCAGTACAGATAAAATGTGGGTTCCCTCACGGGTCATTTATGTCCCCACATCTTTTTAATCTGTATGCGAGGCCATTGATAAAAGAGTTAACTGGAAGAGGTTGCAGATTTTATAACTATGCAGGTGATTCCCAACTTCTGCTCCGTTTAAACAGAACTACTCCCACACAGCAAGGGTTTTTAGAAAATTATGCACTTTAACTGGGACTGGATGGGTACTAACCATCTGAAATTAAATGCAGATTAAACAGAGATAGTAATCTTAAATAATAGAGTGGATCTCTGGAACCAATTATACTTGCCCCAAACATGGGTGTTGCACCTGTGACAATATTTGCAAAAAGTCTTGGAGTCATTGTGGATAGCAACCTCTCCATGAAACTGAACGTTGGGCCTGTGGTCTCTAAATGCATATATTTGCTGACAATGATCAGAAAGTTAGCTCCCTTTCTTCCCATGAAAGTCTTAAAAAGGGTAATTATGGTCTCTATTTCACCAAGGCTAGATTATGCTATTTTCATTTGTTTGGGCCTCTCTAATGCTGTTCACAGGCTGCAAGTGGTACAAAGTGAGACCACTTGTTAATATACAAAATTCCTAGGAGCTCTCATGCCTCCTCTCTTTGTAGCAACTGCACTGGCATAACCATAATCTATTCTGATAGGACTAAACTTCAGGGTACCAGTAACACAATGTCTCAGAGTAAGAGGTTTCCATAACACAAGGGTTGGGGTTACTTTTGTTGAACATGCACATGCTGCATACCTCTTTTAAATATTTTACATATGGGTGGAGGGTGATCCTGTAGATCCAAACACTGGGCACTTTCATCCATACAGAGCTGTTGATATACCTGTTATTTATCAACCTTATTGTGACTTAGAAATCCTGCTAGGAACACCAAGCATGGCTTGGTGAACAATTTCCTCATGTAGGTCAGAATATCTGAATGGGGCCCTTAAGTAATGAAGGGGATATCCGGCCCGTATTGGCTGTGTGTACACCACATCCAGAGGCAGCAAATCTGACTGTTCAAGATTTGCGACATTTAGTAAATTACTTAGTGGCCATTTATAGACAACTTTACATTCCACAGCGGCTGGTCAAAGCGCCCACAAAGCGAAATGAGGTTCCATTTTAATCTGCTGGTAAAACCAGTCAACTGGAAGTGGTCTATCCTCATACAACACCCCAAGATAAACATAGAATGTTTGTCTTTAAGTGAGGCGGGCAGACAGACAGTTTGGTGGAGAGGGCCCTCTGTCTCCATAGCTATGGAGTACCCTCTCCACTAAATTCTAGATCAGGGCTGAAGTACAGATGTGGGACAACAAGTCAAACCTAGTAAGTAAGGTTGTTCCGAGCGCTACAGGCTACACATATATAGGTTACAATGAGGGACAGACAACCCCCTTAGCATATAGATCACAATTATATTCTACTGCAGATGAATGATTTACTCTTTTAGGAAAATCCTCACGGCAGTTCACACAGCACATTTAAATAATCATAGTTTCCTCTTTACCTACACTAGAAACAGCTACTTAGGCTAGTATACTCAATGCCATTTTCTGCACCTTTGATGGGTGTTGTGGGCCAAAATATTCTACAACTTGCACTGAGGTGCAGGGAATTGCAGAAGATGGCGTCTTCAAGGCACTACATACACATGCTAAAGTTTTAGGTGCTTTCACTGCACTAATATAAAAAATTCATGCCTACTACATGCTCCTCAGAAAGCTGATCCATTAGTTCCAACATTTATTGGTTCACACTCAGAATTTTATGGACAGCGTTACAATGTGGAATTGCCACATTGGCGCTTAAATGGATTCAGAGATTCAAAAGGTAAGGTAAACAACCTTCGGCAAAGGTAGTTGTCCTCCAGTACAAGCTATCTTTGGTCCACGCACAACACACAATGGCCCATAAATGTGGAGAAATTCATGCTAAAGGGAACTGTGCAATAAAGGCAGCAGTGCACCCACTTAAGGTAACTGCTGTAACTCAATCACAAACTAACATTGATGAGATTATTGTGGCAATACATGCAAACTTGAAAGGCGAAAAGGTCCCTGATGGATTCCCTTCCAAATTTTCGTATAGCGTCATTGAAGATAACGTTTTGTATTGTCTTATACCTGGGATCAGGGATGGACATATACCCAAAGAGTGAGCTAGATTAGATTTAATCAGGCCAACTCATGAAAGGATATCTTTAGCTCATACTGGCATTAGTGCCACTAAATCAATACTATAGCAATGATACTGGTGACCATATTAACCGATAAATGCAAAAAGTACTTCAAAGTAATATTTGTCAGCAAAAAAAACATTCAACTGCAGTATGACCAGCATCTGTTCCCCTTATGATACCTGACAAACTGTTCAGTGTAATTTTTGTCGGTCATAGCGGCACACTCTTGCTTCCAATCAATTTAAACACATATTGGTTGCAGTCAATTCCTGCTCTAGATTCCTTTAGGTTTGGCCAGAAAAGACTGCCACTGCTCGATCAGTCATAAAAGACTTGCAGTGCCTAAGAGCAATGGGAGTTGTTCATATGTTTCATTCAGACAATGGTCCTGCATTCAACGCTAAGGCGGTTATGAATTCTATGTCTGCTCTGGAAGTATGACTGCTACACTCGCACCTATCCCATCTGGAATTAACGGTGTTGTAGAGAGAGCCAATGGTATGCTTAGACAAGCCTTGACTGCTAGTGTATTGGTTACAAGATTGACCTTGCTACATAGCCTTTACTGGTTCCAGAGAGCACTAAATAAAGTGCCTAGAGAAGAATCAGGTGGTCGCACCCCATACAAGATACTCTTTGGAATACCGAAGTATGTACTTAATCTTGATCTTCCTGGAGAGTCGAAAATGAATTCATGTGATCATATTTCACAAGTGGATTTGCTGCAGAGAATTCTGGAAAGTACTGCTGAAGATAAAGCTGCAAGCTGGTGGCTTCCCAAAGTGGGAGAGCTAGCACAGCAACAGATTCCTGATAAGCAAGACTTCTGACTATAAAACAGACCACCTGTTCCAGTTCTTGGGGTAGAAGACACATGCACTGTAATCCTACAGCCACTTCCTGGTGTAAAGAAAAACAGAAAGATGTTGATCGACCACATCAAAAAGCAATATGTGGTCAGTTTTGATCAGCAGACCCCTGCTGATGCCAAAGTCCATGCAGATTATACCAGTACATCCTCTCCTTATGTGGGAGTTACCCCAGAATAGTACAGCTACGTTGAACTCAGTGGACCCCTTCCGGGGACTGATGGGCCTGCTGTGTCTCCAGCTTTACACCTGGTACCAACCACATCAAGTAATAAATTAGATGATGTAATGCATGGAACATCTTCAACAAGTGATCCGGCTGCTGCTTTCTCAACAAGCTCCTCCTCTGCACAAATATATCAATTGAAATGATACCGCTACAAGAAACTGCATTATATGAAAATGAGTCTGATACAGATCTTCAAACTGGAGAAATACAAGAAACACTCAAAATAAACATCTCTCCAATTAATGAACACTACAGTTGGCTTCCTGCTAGTTGCTGGTTCCGTGACAGATATATTTTTCCACTATGGTCATACATCTAGATTGCTACAGAAATATTATCAATTCCTATGTGGACGTAATGTTGAACTTAATTTTATTATTAGTACATGGGAACTATAATTCTAAAAAAATGATGCTGTCTCCTCTACTTCAGGAATTGCAAATGCATTCTTCTTCATAGAGTGCCTAAAGGGATTATCATGCTGTTATTATCACTTTGTATCCTGTGTTTGGGACAAGGTTCCTTATCAAATTTTGATCCCTATAGAAATGATCTAGATGCCTTATGTCTTAAAACTCGCTTTGTATGACATCACACTAGGCCCTTTTGCAAGTTCATGGGACATAAATGCTGTACTGTACTGCTGCACTGACTTGGGTTCATATGCTTCATTGGATAGTGAAGATCTGTAGGGTGATGCAGAAAATCAGTAGGAGTTTTGTTTTCAACATTATGGGCATTACTACATTCATCGATCTACCAGCCTGAGAGAAATAAATAACTTTAAACAGTGGGAGCAGTGCCGGACCCTCCTGTCCCCCTCCAAATAAACACTCCTAATGGTTTTCAGAAAAGGTTTTCTTTTTTAAATAGTGATGACAAATCTGACCCATTTGCATTTTATTATTATCAAGAGCCTGAAAACTGAAAAGTTTTAATGACTAATCATAGATTTAGTTAGTGATCCATTTTTAGAACAAGGTTATGCATATTGGAATAAAAATGCAATGAGATAAGTGTCTGGGGAACTAAATTTTGGCAAATTCAGGGCACTGATACCTTGTTCAGGGCGTGCATGATTCCTAGATAAATAAGAATGTCCAGCAAACAACTTGCATGAGTTTTGCATCTCTTAGCAATCTAACAACGCCATCAATTTAAAAATTAATTGGACACTGTTAGACAACGGGCAGTATCTGTGAGGCCTGCACAAATAACATGAATACAGTTGTCCTTCACTGGGAACCAAACACCCCATTGTAGCTTGACTCTCAGAGGGTAGCGTTGCAGAGCAGTCTAAGGCTTACTCAAGGGAGGTGGTGTGGGCTAGTAATCGCCATTTACCAGTACGCAGAAATAACACTCAATAATTGATTGTCCAGTCTGTACTTTGCTTTATAAAAGGAAGAGTACATTTATTAAGCACACACACTACTCAATACTATGCAACAATTTACAAATATACATAAGCTGTTGGAATTACTTTGTGACATTGCATAGCATTCACACCCCTCCCGCGGGGGGGGGTCTAGTACCACCACTCCCATGTATGCACATCATCTTACCCCCAATGCAGTAGGTTGACCATAACCTGGGGTGAGGGCCTTGCTCACTGGCACCATCCCAGTGGCGACCCACCCCCTTTTATCTCTGCAAGCATTTAAAATGGGCACACCTGCCCTGGTGACACATAACCCTGACTGAGCATCTCATACTGACCCTACAGTATACACCTCTACATCTTAGGAGCTAACAGTCTGAGTTGTTCCTCACCTAACGCAGCAGCAAGAATACACGTTTAAGCATCACTTAAAATGACAGTACTTATCATAGCTGATAACCATTATAATGCATTGCAATAAAAGCCCCTAAAAGGCATCACAGTTACAATCACAGGATTACGTATATACAGCCAGACACCCTAGCAGGAATGTCCAGCAACATAACCCCACTTAGCTTATGACGTCACATTACACATGTGACTTTCAGTCCCTCAATAGAAATAACATTGGTAGACGCACTTCTCGTGCAATTGCACCTCTTCACCTCCAGGGGATGCCCTTCTCCAGACATCCCCAGCTCAGCCCTTCACACCCTGGTCTAGTCCCCAAACAAACCCCTCGGCTGAAGAACAAAAGTTCCAGCCCCAGGTTGCTGTTGACCGCTGGCGGAGCCCTTAAGGGGCATTTTCCATGGAGTCCCCAGAGACTTAGGGAGGGACCTTCCATCTTCGTGCTGGGGGGGACTGCATTGCTCCTGCAGCTCCCCCGGCACCTTTTCACTCACTTGTCGGTGACCCCGTCCTCCTGGGGTCACCACACGCAGAAAACGGGCATTTTCATGCAGGCCTGTCTAGGCTCTGCAAAGCATTTTTGGGCGCTCTTCCCCCATCCCGTGCATCTTTTATGAGCGGCTCTCCCGC
Source organism: Calotriton arnoldi (assembly GCA_963921515.1). Lineage (NCBI taxonomy): Eukaryota > Metazoa > Chordata > Amphibia > Caudata > Salamandridae > Calotriton > Calotriton arnoldi. The sequence continues at coordinate 3,959,900 of CAWUFW010000140.1, forward strand.
TGTGCCGGGGAGAGCCGCGCTACCGGTGATGGTGGCCCTGCGCCGCATTGGCCTATCGTTGAGGGTCCGGTCCCACCCAGACCCTCAACGTGTCTGCTCCAGGTGAGTTCATTACAGCGCGGGGAGCCCACCCCCGGCTGCTCCCCCGGCTGCTCCTGCCTCTTCTCGGGGGCCCGGGCACCCCGCCTTTCTCCTCATTGGAGAGCCACTCGGGGACCCCACCCCCGGCGGCTCCCGCCGGCTCCCCGACTGGCCAGCACCCTCGCGTGCTGCCGCGGGAGTCGGCACCTCTGTTCTGGTCTGCCTGCTCCTGCACTTGGCTCTCCTCCTGGGCCTCTCTTCTCCTTGCGCAGAGGCCCAGGCTTCTGCTCACTGGTCCTGGTCTCCCCTTTTGGCGCAATTCAGGGTCCTGGGGCACTCAGGGGGTTCTTCCTTCCAACTGCCCATGCCATCAAGCTCCAGCACCAGTCTTCCTCAACAGACCGCACCCCAGAGAGAGCTCCTCTTCCTGTGCAGACCTTTTAAATGAATTTGGAGGGGGCTGGCAGGGGGCTCCGCTGACCTATCCTGCAGCGAGAGGAGACCTTCGCCCTTGGAATGCTTGCAGTGAAGGGCTAGGCCTCTGATGCTACAGCTTGGGGAGGAAGGTCATTAATCCAGCCTGGCATGGTCACACCCAGCCAGGCTCTGGTTATGAGCTGAGTCAGAGGAAAATGACATTTCTGGATGACCCATAAGCAGTACAGATATGGCTTTGGACTCCGCAGAATACTTCTTCTCACATAAGTTACAATGTATTTTGGTGCGTGTCTGGAATTTGTAGGCCCCAGGGAAGTGAAACTACCCCATGTGATCCCATCTTCATAGGAGAATAATGGAGTGGTCCTTCAGTGAAAACATTAAAGCACACTGACTTTCCCTTACATGTTTGTTTCCATTGTATAAAGCCCATTCCATGTCACCACCCAGCTCTGCATAATTCCTGCCACACCATTCTATCTGTACCTGCTCCTGCTCCTGTGCTGTGCTCGCCAGGAATCTCCCCTGCGCAGCCCCTACCCGTATGCACATGCATGTACACATGTGTCTGCATGTAACCAGCCCGGTGCCCCTTACTCCCGCTGCAGCGCAGCGGCCTACTGTCACCAGGGGGACACCGGTAAAACCCACATGCAGTCTCTTTCATCATGAGTTCACTGTGGGTGAGTCCCAACTTATGAGGCTCTCCCACAGAAAAAGCTCAACAGTTAGGTGTTCAAAAAGCGAAAAATCTGGGCGGCTCAGATGGTCAGAACCACCTTCTAACACACGCCGCGCCCAGCTGATTCCTACAGGGAAGAAATAGCCACTATGCATGGGTACTCTTCCCGTAGTCAGCGATAACTAGTTATAAGGGGTTCTGATTAGACCCCCCCCTTACTCACCAGTCATCCGCTCAGACCACCTACTCCTCCCATCCATGAGACCTCCACCCATTACAGGGATCCCAGACTACCCTAAGAACCCTCCGGGCTCTAGGTTAGATACCTCTGGGCCACTCACGGTCTACGTAAACTGAGCCTAACTAGGCCTACCCTCGCCCTTGGTCACGCAATACTATGCTTACCACCTCTCTGGACAAGGGTACAGTGCCTCAGCACTGATGCGGTCACCGGGGATAGGTCTACACCCCATCCCCTGGGTCACTAGCTGGTCCCCCTTCCCGAGATTATTCCAACCAGTACCCTCTCTCTCTTGGTCCTTGCACCCTAAAGATGCAACCTCTCCGGACCCTCACCCTCAGCCTGCCGCTGGGGTCATTCAGCTACCACCACCCTTTCGGGATGACTGTCTTCCCTAAAGAAAGCACAGCCACTCGTGCCCTCCCTTACGAATGACTCACCACCGAATCCTTATTGGGTGAGTTGACTATTTTGACACCGCCTCCTATTCAATTCCTGTGAGACTCAGTGTGTTTTGGCAATTAGAATGCTTATATGCTCTTGTCTACTTTAGATTCCTTGAAGGAACCACGAGACTATCGCACTCGCCTACATCTGCTTTGGTGAGTCAGCACTCCTCAATACTAAGCTATATTGATCCTAGAGTATACCTTGATCCCCATTGAGGCTATGTGTTTATACCTTCCGCTTTTCACCAATAGGAACCGGCACCTCAGTTGCCACTTATCACATCTAGAAGCTTTTGACATTTTGAATCCTGGTAAGCCTCCTTTATCCAAACCACTCATGACACACAGTCACAGTAACAGATGGCCATTTCTCTAATGTCCTTCGTATGTATCATTAATAGGATCATCCCTTCTGGACTACATTGAAATTACCAGATTTTCCCCCCAGAAGACATCCACGCTTGGCACACATTCTGTGCTACTTTTGGTAAGCCACTGTCCGCCATTGCCCACGTCATTGCTCTCACACTGTTCCGCCTTATCCCCTTCTGACACTTTCCCTCCATTTAGTCCCCAGAATTCCTGTCCTGAAGAGACCCTGTATCGCGAGAGGGTCGAAACGTCGTCGACTAGTATAAAGAGAGAGCCCAAGAAAAACAAAATACAATTTACTTTATTATAATTGTAAAGAGCTCCCTTTTTTGTTACTACCAATAACCATCTCTCCCTTCTTTCACTTATTTTGTACAGCACTGTTAGGTTATGGTCACTTCACTGGGGTTCACCAAATCACGGATAAACTGCTTATAGTGTAAATACTTAGTATACCTTTTGGAAAAGCTGTTTTTTGATATTTATGTCTATTATAACTGCAAAATAAACTATACTCATTTCGGCTGAAGTGAGTACGGCTTTGAGACATTGTCGTGTGGGCTTTTTGAATCCGAATTTATATAATAATGTTGGACTGAATTTAATTAAGGTCTTATCCTATACTTGTCTTTGTCTTTTGATTTATTCAAGCAAGCTACACCTTCTTGCAGAGATTGTATTGCTTTTGGTAAATGAGTTCCTTGTGAACAATGTTTTTATTTTTTTATTTTTGCTCCCTTATGGAGAAACACCCTTGGCCACTGGCCTGGCTCCCTGATAGGACCTCAGACCGGCCTCATTACCACACTGGCAGTGCCAGGGAGGAACACTGAGGGTGCCTCGTCAGACATCCTACAGCTCATTCCCCCCGTCAGTAGCTCCACACGGAAACTACCCTGGGAACCTAGACCCTTTCCTTGTTCTCCGCAGCGAGAACAGGGCCTATGCACCCTTTCCTCCGAGAGGCGCGCTCTCCTCCGGGAATACCCTCAGAGAGCCCGTGGGCTCAGCTACACCCAGGCCTACCTCTCAAAGCCCTCCGTGGTCTCCCTGCAGCACCTTGGGAGACCGTCCAGGGACCCTCATGATCCCTGGATGGCCTGCACCACCCCCTTTTAAGCGCAGGGTCCCTTCACTTAAGATAGGCCCCACCTGCCTTCAGGGTGGTACTACAACACTCAGCCAGGGACCCTCAAGATCCCGACTAGGCCTGCACCACCCTCCTCTGAAGCACAGGGTCCTTTCACTTAAGACGGGCCCCACCTGTCTTCAGGGCGGTACTACCTCCATCAGCCAGGGACCCTCAAGATCCCGGCTTGGCCTGCAACACCCTCCTCTGAAGCCCAGGGTCCCTTCACTTAAGATGGGCCCCACCTGTCTTCAGGGTGGTACTACCAGGGTGGTACTACCAGGCAGAAGTGCACCTCCTGCTAGGGGAACACCCCCATGCTCCTGGTCCTCGGGTCCAACCCCCCAGGATCTACCTGACTGGTCACCGGCTAGGCATTGCCTCAGCCACCACTTCAGGTTCACAACACAAGCTTCAGAATTACATCCTGTTACTTCCTTGGGTAACCACCTACCCAACCCTGACACCTCAGGGTCCACAACTAACCCTTCACCTGGAATCTAGGGAGCCCATCACCCCCTTCTCAGATCTCCACTGGGTCAGTTACCTAGCCCACCTAGTGTACCTAGGGGCTACCACTACACACCCTAGCTCGAGAACTACCCTCCTTTGGGGCCACCCACTACCATGGGCCACCCCTGGGTTGCTCACCTTCAGTGGCGGCTGGTGGAATTTGAACCTGGTGAGGCGTACGCAGAACGAATCAACGTATGCGAGCGCAGCGAGCGAGGCCGACGGCAATAAGGGGGGTTCGGGGGGTTCTCCCCCGTGAAGATTTTTTTTTTAAATTGGCATCTTTTTGGTGCGATTTTCAGCACTATTTCTGTGATAAATGGACAAAAAATTCAGGGGCATATTAGCAAGGGCGTTATCGCCGCTTTAGCGGCACTTTTTGCCGATAAAGCGGCAATATTTTTATCGCCCTATTAGCAAGCTGTCGCTAACCGCTGTTAGCGACAGCTTAATGGCGATAGCGGCCGTTTTGTTGCCGCTTTGCATGTCAGCGATAATTATCGCTAATGACATGCAAAGTAGGCGTTCCCAACTAAAAGCAACTGCAAACAGTCGCAAACACAACTTCCCCCTATTAGCAATGCCCGCGAAGCGATAAAAAAACTCGCGCTAACCGCGATTATCGCTGGAATTTAACACCTGCTAAAAACTTGACTTAACCATCTTGTCAATGGGAGGTGGATTATAAGGTTAAGTCCTCACCTGCCTATTAGCAAGCTTTTCATTAGCGCAGTGAATTTATTGGTGGATTTCTCGCGCTATTGCTGGGTTTCACCACTATCGCTGGATTTTTTATCGCCTTGGAGATAAGCGTTGATAATATCGCGTTATCGCCGCGATGAAATCCAGCGATAGCCGGCGATACAAAAAACAGCCTTAAGCGTGCTTTGCGATAATTATCGCAAATCCTTGGTAATATGCCCCTTAGTTCTTCTAGACATTCATAAAAGAAAACTCATACATTATTTCAGAGAATTTCTGGGTTGCCAAGCAAGTCTGACTTCTGAAGAGGGCTAGGGTACTAAGCAAGACTGCTTTGGCCCTACCCTTTCCAATAGAAAACACTAGTTAGCGATGTGAACAAGTTCAATGGACAAACCTGGGGTCTAGGGAGAGTCCCTCTCCTGAGAAAGAAATTTAAATAAGATTGGCAAATGGTGCATTTTAAAGCAAATGAATGCAGTGATAAAGCAAGGCTTATTAATCAGTGGGAACGTGTAGTCTTGAAATATTAAACACATTAAAAACTGCCCCGTATCTTCTTGCATTAATTTGTTCAACAGTTACTGTAATATGTAAATTGTTCTGCATGACAACTTTAGCCCTTTAAAATGTATGCTTGCCCAGTGTCTTGCACTGCATGCAGCATTAACTTTGGAAAAATATGCTCTAACCAGACTTCGGGAAGCACCCACAGCTGCTGGCTGTAACCAGTCATATAGAAATATGTGCAGACAGGGAAAGCCGAATATGTCCCGGGGATGGACTTCACGGGACATAGCCTGTGAGCCGGCGCCGGGTAATGAAAGTCAGTGTCTCTCTGGTCTCTCTGTAGCAATTTTACCATACATGTTGGCCTCGTACACAAAAATACCTTCATACAAGCGTGCAATTGTGCACACACAAACATACACACCCCCACTTGCTCATGCTGGTGGCAGGCCCTCTCTTGTGCTGACGTATGGTGGGATTCACTCACACAAAGAACTGGTACATCACAGCCAGCAGCAGTGCAAACTTCACAGGTATGTGCAAGTACAGTAAGGCAACAGTAGTTGAAGTGACACCACAGCAAAGAATCTGTGCTTGATTTGATATTCTCGGGTTCAAACCTGTGTGGGTCCAGTCAACCTTTCATCCTCCTGAGGTAATTAAAAATAGTACCTTTGAGTGGGCTGTCAATAAATATGTCTTATTCAGCACCAAGATGCCCCAACAGTTTAAAGTGCTATTACAAATACATGTTACATTATTCACAGCGATAAGGTATGCCGCTTTACTCACACAGTAATGGTGTAGCACTGATAGGGTTTTATGATGAAGTACTGGCCACTAAAATAACGTGGTGCAAAATGATCATTACACACCCAATCCCCAATAAACACAACAACCCAAAATAAAAACAATTACAATAAGTTTTACAGTAACGTTAATATAAACGCACAACACCATAATAAAAGCTGACGTTAAAGTAAACAGTAGTTTACATTTCGATATTACATTAAAGCAGTGAAAAATACATACTAACATTTGATATTTCAGCCCACGATATTTTTGTCATCATAATATTTTGACCACGGTATTATGGGCTGCTGACATTTTTGAGAAAATATTTAGCTGGAATACATAATGGTATCAGCAGCGCAGGTGCCGATTGCAAGCACACAGGTACATCATGAGCCGCTGCAGGTCACATTTCCACCACACCCACCGAAAAGGTACAGTAAAGGTAGCCACAGAGACAGGTTCTCACACTCAAACACACAGTAGAAGTGGACATGAGTTTATTCAAGCACGGCCAACGTGTACAATGATAGAAATCTAATTGGAGGAGGAGGAGTGGGATGTAGGTGTGTTCTTTCCTCCAAACACTGCCTGGATGGCATACATCCTTGATGTACACATGGGTTAGTTAGTGCAAGCTTCACACCGGATCGCGGAATGGCGGAAATCCATGCATCTCGGCACTTATGTAAGTGTCTGTCCACAGTCGCGGCTCGCATCGCAATACTCGGGGGGGGGTCACGGGGGTAGGTGGGGTCGCGCGGGGGTGGGGGCCGGGGAATTAAAATTTTTAAAAAACTTACCTGACCGCCGGTCCGCGCCGCCTCTGCTGGGCCCTTGGCGCCTTCACTGGAGTGGCAACCCCATAGCCAATAGGATTGGCTTAGAGCAGGGTTACTCGCCGCCCATCTGCCCATTAGGAGACCGAGGGTTGAGCCTTTGATCAACCCTCGCTCTCCTAATGGGCATGCGCCAGCCAGAGCAGACACTAGTGCGCATCACTGGGCACGGCGGAAAAATTCACCGACCTTCACCAGTCATGCGCACTTGTGGTGCTGCCTGCCCCTGGTCTGACAATGCATCATGCATGTCAGTCAACATGACGCCGGACCGCCCACCCCCTTTAGACTCTGAAGGGGGTGGGCGGTCCGACGTCATGCTGACTGACATGATTGTCAGTTCTCCCTCGGCGTCTCTGAACTTAAGTAAACTGAGTCAGTTTACTTAAGTTCACAGACGCCGAGGGAGCTGCGGGCGCGGGCGGCTTGTGGGGCAAGGCCCCAGCGCCCTAATGGACACACCGCCACTGCTCACCTTCCCCACCAGTTAACCTGGGGGGCCTGCCGGACCCACAACTCTACCGCACCCTCCTCCCACCGTGGGAAAAGTTTCTTGGGGTCCCCCACAATGGGAACCCCTGGGGTGTTACTACCCGGGGTTAAGAAACCTCCTGCCGCACCCTTCCAGTGGTTTTGGCCTGCGCCAATGGCAAGAAAACTTTCAGCAGGGGAAGGATATCTGGGGCCCCTTCTGTGGAAACCCTCCCTGCCCTTAAAAAGCGCAGGAATTTCCCAGGACCCCCTACCTCTCCTGTCCCCCCAAAGTGCGATCCATCCCCACACCCCCATCTGTGATGTAGGTATCAGTTGCTGTTCCTATCTCTTGAGAAGACATCCTCCTCATGCAGGTGTAGTGTGTGTAGTGTTAGGGTTCAAAGGTGTACAACATGGCTTAGAACACTTGTATGCAATCATTTTCCTGGAAAGCACCATCCCACCATCACATGATAATCAACATAACTCAGTCATATCAATACAGTTTACATTTAAACCATAATATCTTCACATGACATATATGTGCGCGGGGCTTTCCTTTCCCATACTTTTAGTTCACATAACCAAACCTTTGAACCCTTCTCAGAGCCTTGTGCTCTTCCATTAATCATTACTACATAGGTAATGTGTGGCAAAACTGGACTTATCAAATGCTATAAATGCACCATTTAGGCCTCTTCTTGCTCCGGGTGGAGCGCCCAGGCCACTGGGAGTACTTTCCTTCGCCCTCCTGGTCTCAAGGAGGGTGAACTCAGCAGGGAGCTGTCTTCACTGGCTCCCTGTGCCAGCCTTTCACTTGGCTCTCCTCCTGGGCCTCTCTTCTCCTTGCGCAGAGGCCCAGGCTTCTGCTCACTGGTCCTGGTCTCCCCTTTTGGCGCAATTCAGGGTCCTGGGGCACTCAGGGGGTTCTTCCTTCCAACTGCCCATGCCATCAAGCTCCAGCACCAGTCTTCCTCAACAGACCGCACCCCAGAGAGAGCTCCTCTTCCTGTGCAAGACCTTTTAAAAGAATTTGGGGGGGCTGGCAGGGGGCTTCGCTGACCTATCCTGCAGCAACACATCACCTCTCTGCCTCAGCTCCCTCCTTCCTGCCCAGGCCTCTGGGATAGTTCAAAATGGCGTCGTCCAGGAGTCTCATGCCACATGGTCTCTGAAAAGCCCCCTTCCTCCCTTGCTGCCTCTCTCCAGAGCAGGTTGGTGCCTGGCACCAGGTGACAGCTGCTGATGGATAACCTGCAGCTCCACCCACTTCTCTCCCTCTTGGAGAGGAGACCTTCACCCTTGGAATGCTACAGCTTGGGGAGGAAGGTCATTAATCCAGCCTGGCAGGGTCACACCCAGCCAGGCTCTAGTTATGAGCTGAGTCAGAGGAATATGACATTTCTGGATGACCCATAAGCTGTACAGATATGGCTTTGGACTCCGGAAGAATACTCTTTCTTACATAAGTTACAATGTACTTTGGTGCGTATCTGGAATTTGTAGGCCCTAGGGAAGTGAAACTACCCCATGTGATCCCCATCTTCATAGGAGAATAATGGAGTGGTCCTTCAGTGAAAACAGTAAAGCACACTGACTTTCCCTTACATGTTTCTTCCCATTGTATAAAGCCCATTCCATGTCACCACCCAGCTCTGCATAATTCCTGCCACACCATTCTATCTGTACCTGCTCCTGGGCTGCGCATGCCAGGAATCGCCCCTGCGCAGCCTCTACACGTGTGCACATGCATGTACACATGTGTCTGCATGTAACTAGCCCGGTGCCCTTTACCCCGGCTGCAGATCAGCGGCCTACTCTCACCAGGGGGACACCGGTAAAACCCACATGCAGTCTCTTTCATCATGAGTTCACTGTGGGTGAGTCCCAACTTATGAGGCTCTCCCACAGTAAAAGCTCAACAATTAGGTGTTCAAAAAGCGAAAAATCCGGGCGGCTCAGATGGTCAGAATCACCTTCTAACAGACACACTTTATAGATTGGAAAGGGAAACAAAACACAACTGATAGTGAGTTATATGAAATGGTGTAAAATGAAACATACAATTTAACATTGCTTCAAATTGTATAGTCATTTAGCCAACAGATACTGATATGTTCATGTATCGTTTCTGTCTAAAGCTACTACCCCAGTATCAACTAGAGCAGATCCTAGGTATAACACATGTTCTCCTATGACTATAACCACTCATAGTGTAAGGAAGGTGTTCCGAAGAAAGCTATCCCGATCTAACTGCAGTGCTGTAAAGAAAGACCTTTCAAAGCTCAGTGCATATATGGACTTGAATGATATTCTTTTGGGGCTGCGCCAAGCAAAGATCAAAAGATTTGTGTCTACCCCTTCTATGCTACCATGAAAGAAGAACAGGCATATTCTGAAACAGAAGCTTCAGAAAGTATGAGGTAAACCAATAAAGATAACTGATAATGTCATTGACAGCTTTCAGACACTTTCCAGAAGTATTTATACAATTTTAACCATCACCTCCTCCTCTTTCAGTCTTTTAAAAGCAGAGTTGAATTCTTTGCAACAGGATCAAGCTCAAGCGTGCACATTAACACATCGAAACTGGGCTTTACAAACACAAGATGCATAATGTGCCTTGGCAGATCATAAATGAGTCAGCCATCCTTCTCCCTTATAATCTGGTGACATGGCAGATAATAATCTCTTAGAAAGAAGCATTGTGCAATCCTCCCTCATTTGGACAGATAGAGAGTACTTCTTATGCCACTGAAGATCCACATCTTTTGTGGCTTATGCAAGGAGTAATCTTTTCATTTCTATGATTCTAAGAAACATACATTACTTGGATGGTATAAAAGCATGTACAGCACTTTCCTACAGCACATCTGAAAATTCCCTTTCGAGTATAATTGTTGGACAAAAGACAATTCTGATTTCATTAGAACATCTGCTGGCACTAATCCTCTAGGACACTCACATCTTTGTGATTCAGTCACTATTCACAGTGCTTGTAATCCTTTGAAGCACAGCCTTGCTTGTAAACTTCTTGCAGCACCTGCTTCTTTGATACCTTCCTATGACACGCGTCTAAGAAATGGTTCGAACTTAATTCAAACAAATGAATCCTTTTATGGATTGACACCCATTTATTTATATGTGTTGACTGTTCAAAAAAAGATTAAAATGTAGTATCACATGCTATCCTCCCCCAACAAAGATGTCTGAAAGTGTCTTGTGGCTCTAAGTAAACATTATAAATAAGTACCTTGATAAATTAAATAAGCTTATTGCAAATGTAACCCAGATCAAAATATCTTTAACCATCGTGGCAGAAACATTTTACCTGCAAACAGCCCAGTCTGCACCTGAGATTCAGCCACATTTGCAGACCCAGTACCTGATGCATGTTGATATGTTGCACACTACATTTCATCCTTCACATACAACTGGCATTATCTGTGTTTTAAAACTGTTGGATCTGGCTTGTTGACTGACTTTAAGATGATTTTTGGATTTATCTCTTCCTTCTTCAGCGCTTTACTTTCAAATATGTTTGGTGCGATATCAACTGCATTTCTTATAGTTGGATGAGCAGTTTTTATTTTTCCATTGTGAAGAAATAAAAGTCAACATGAATAGAAACATACATGAATATACATCTTACCCGACTGAATATCCAGTTGTGAAACTATGGCATTCTATTTTGGAGGAGATCTCTTGCTAAGTTAAATGAGAATTGGACTCAATCTTCCCACAGATTTCAAGTTTTCTGAATAAGATGTATTTTAGTGCATGACCTGCTATGAAATAGTCTTTTTCAACATTCCTATGGAAGCACCAGTTAGCCTATCAGCTATCCTACTTGTAGACATCTGGGAAGCAATTCGACTGACCCAAGTACATCAGATGTTCTGCAGTATGATGCAACTATTCATCCTCAAAGCAGCTGTATATGATTCTGCATCTGTGTAGTCATCTGTACTATTACCTGTGCAAACCACCACAGGACCACCAACAATCTCACCATTTTCAGAATCAATGGGTATCACTCTACGAAATGTTTCAAAAGCTGCAACTACATCTTCAACTCCGCCTTGGATGTCATATAACATTCTTTGATCAGATCATGGCTTTATCATCATGGACAGCTGGAGAAAACCAGTATTCCTCCACTGAATTTTAACATCTCTGATTCCTTTTGCAATAAAGGGAACTTGGAAACATTATCATCCTCATCTGGGAATTCCCTTTCCTATGCTTCAAGTTTGAAAGATTCCGTCTTTTTTTATAATGATACTAGCTCAGTAAAACAAGAGAAAGACAATCAGAAGCTGCTGTTGTTGATCTATATAGCTGTCTTAAGCCAGCCTTTTACTGTTAATGCATTTCAGATAGAATTTTGGATTTTTGTTAGGCCTGGGTGGAGTATTCCGCGGAGTGACCTAATAACTCCACCGAATTCCGTGGAGTTCCACAATTGGGCGGAGCATTGCATGTTGTGCTTTTATTTGTGCAGAGCAGCCTTCCTAGTCATGCAATTACACTTATAAAACTTGTATAAACATATAAAACTCAAATAAAAAGTGCCTAAATTCAAAAGAATGGACAAGTTGTACAGCTTATTGTGGTCTTGCTTCCTCTTACCGATGCTGGGACTCCGCCGTCTGTGGTTTTCATCGTGCCATGGGTCCATTCCACTGGCGGAGAGGGCAACAGGTTGGGGTGGTAGAAGTCTGGCTCCCAAACCCTGGAGTGCAACATGGAACAGGTCATGGAACTGGTACACTGTGGCGATAGAAGCAGCTGGCAGATGGACGGACAGTCAGTCCGTTGCACTGCTCTCTTACAAGGCACTTGTCTGGTTGTAACACACAGGGAGAGAGAGTGCCCTTTGGTGTTCTCATGCTCATTGGCTAAGCGTTAATTCTCAGCCCCCTATTGGCCAATGAGCAACCTTCAGGAGACTCTATTGTTAAACCATACAGTGTAAAACTGAAAAGACAAGAGAATCGGACTCGATTGGGGGCCATGTTGGAGTGTAAAAGAGTAATACTACAGCTCTTCTCGAGTAGAGATCACATATATGGTATTTTATATTTCATTTTCAAAGAGTTTCCCTGTTACTGATTCTTCTGACGCTTCCCTCTGTCTGCCGGGGCTCGCGCTTTAGTTCCCATTGCTCCTCACAGAAGCAGCAAGCAGTTGCAAACTGATTCCTGCTCCGTCCTTTGCTTCCTGTTAACTCTTGCGTCTGCTGTAAGCAATTCAAGGCCTCGACAGAAGGAGGTACTGTAAAACCGGGGCTGTCAGGGCCCTAGTGCGTGCTCAGGCTAATTCTCTCATGACAGACAGACCCAGACCTGGAGCGGACTCCTGGCGGGGGTGGGAGCGGGGCAGAAGAGGAAGTGATGGAGAGGAGGGAGCAGTGGTAGATGGAGGTCGGTGGCAAACACAGAGCATGCTGTTCCGGCTACCGCACGCTCAGCTGCTTCCTCCCACAGCCCAGTCTCTGAGAGGCATCTTAGGCAGCCCCAAGGCATGGAGCCTTCAGTGATGAAGATGTTCACCCGCCTCATCCTCGTCTGTACATATAGATATGAGGCATAGATAGACATTGCTCAGAGGTGTTCAATAATCACTGACGTGTTGAACCATATTTGTACTTGGCCATGATATAGCTGACATGTTTTGAAAATAATGAAGTTGAGCTGTGGTTTGCACTAAAGAACCTTAGTGAACTGTTGAGAGTGTGTGAAAGTGAAAACAATCATAAACAAATGCACGGTAATCGGTACCTCAACGATGTGTTCCCATAATTATTTACAAACGACGTTGCCGTCCTTTGTTGAAGGTGAGATACTGATGCTAGCAGAACCAAAGCCAAGCCTCTCCCTCCGACCCATCTATTAACCATGCGCGAAGGATGCACGAGGATTCAGTGAAACCTGAGGCCTTTGTGCAGACCCCACCTCCTACAAGCCCTATGTGCAACATGTCAAAACACTCCCACCAGCATAATGCACCCCAGTGCTGTAAGGGAACGTTAACTAGCGGTGGGCACCGGTAAACTCTGCTCCGCAGCGGATGGCAGCGTTTTTGCTGAACTCCGCACTCCAAATGGAGCGCAGAGTTGCAAGATTTTGCAAATCCAGCTGGTGGAGCGGAGTTTGCCGTCCAGCCCTAGTTTTTGTACCAAGCTGTTTAGTGGTATTAGGCACAACACATTTTTGCCTAGCTTTTTTCATTTATCAATGCACACATACATATATACATATATATGAATAACACAATTGCTTCATTATCATTCCAGGGATGATGTAATCTTCACATTTTTCTTGCTTGTGTATCCCCCATTAGATTTCATATATTCATTTATTTGAGTGCACATTTGCAGCAACTGTTTATATATACGTAATTCAGTTAACAATTTTTCATTTTGTTTCATTTTTGTTGCAGCAATTGTTAAGATGTGTGTTCTACACAGCCAATAATGTTTCATACAAGCAGAAGTAGGTGAAGGTGTATGTTGATTGTTATTTTTGATAGCATTCAATAGGGGGCCTGTTGTTTTCAAAACAATCTGAAAAGAACAGAATATTAACAAGTGTTAGCTAGACAGGATTCTTCATACCTCCAGGGAGCTGAGAGCTAAGAGATCGGGCTTGCGCAGACAGGAGCTGTAAACACATTTTTGAAGGCCACAAGCAGGGACCTCGGGCCATCAAAAATGTCTTATTAGCTTGCTGGGATTGCAGCTCTCTTCATATGGAACATTATCTTTGTTGATCCATCAAGGTATACTGGTGGGCCACCTCAGAAATTCATACAGGCTTCTTTTGGTGCTAAAATAATTTAGTTAGAGGCAAGAAGGGAGGGCTGGAGAACAAATGCAGGGAAATCCTAAATTACTATTGTAATGTTGCAATTATTTCTGATATTCTTTTTATTAGCTGCTATTGTTACCACTATTCCATTTGATTTTAAAGTCTAAATCTACACATGATATGCACTACAATGTCATAAAGGTATGTTCATAGTGTATATTCTTGATACTCCTGTGTGTCTCACAGGACTGATCATTGCCCAGAATGCACCAGCTTCATGTAATGATCATGTGTTTTGTGGGCTATAATCCACTAAATTCTACGTCTTAAATTGGTATGTTGACTATGTCTGCGCTGCCAGGGGGTCTAGAAATCCCAAAGCTTGGGCTGTATTCTGAATACAATTTAAAAACAGTAACATCCCATATGCATGTCCATTGGAGATGCTCTGGGATTTTAACAGAACATTTAAAATAGAGACTAGATATTAGTGGTAAGGTAATACATACGAAGTATACTTCCATCCTGAGTTAAGAGCGGCACTGCCCTCTCTTACCAGTTTATATGGTGATTGATGATTCATGGCAGCTGATAAATAACATAGGGGTACAGTATTTTACATTCACATCTGATTAGGAGGCTTCCAAATGCCCCTTCAAGTGTAAAAATATACTGTCTTCATAACATGGTGCATTGTGCCGTATTATAAATGTGTTTACTCTATGGTTTACTAGGACTCTATATGCAGGATGAATGCTGTTCATAATGAACCCTATTTGTACAGGACAATATGACATTCTGACGGCTTTGTGAGTGGTAGGAAGGCGATGGATTATGCAATCTCCTGTTATCAGACTCTTCAATTATTCATTACAAATGAGATAGCACCTTGCTGACACTCAGATTTCTAACTCAAAGCAGCTCTCCAAATCTACAGAGAAGCATGGAGCAAATATGATAGGTCAGACAGGACACAGTAAATGGCTAATTAAGTCATGTAAAGAGAGGTATCCCAACAACATAGCCAAAAGCCACAAGTGAATTGCCATTTCAGCCTCCGGGGCCCTGAGCTGGGATAGATAGTAAAGCAGAATAGTTCCTCTAATCAAGGCCGGAAATCCAGTGGGAAGAATGGATTCCCACCGCTTTGTCTGTGGTCGGCCAGGCAACAAGAAGGGTGAATGTCCTGAGCTGACCTTTCCGCCACATAAATAGTGCTATGATCTGCATAAGCAAGGAGTTCACGAGGGCCCCTGTTAAACTAAGATGAGTGACCTGAGTAGTGGGTACGTAGAAACTGTAATTACCAGTGAACATCCAACCCTTTCCATAAACTGTGTTTGTAGATTGCCAATGACTAGCTGAAATCTGAGACACTGGGACCGCCAGATACCTCAAAGAAGTCATGGGCCTCGGAAGACCAGCTGACAGGATACCTTTTAGGCACTTGTGACTTGTGTGTAGTTACAGGCTGGAAAAGATGGTTATGATCAGAGTAAAAGATTGTCACACTATAATTTGTTTTCTAGGAAAATAATCTTCTCATGCTTAACATTTTTGACCTGTCCAGGTATCTGGGTCCTATAGAAATGTTTCTGTTTAAAAAATGCTCGGCCCACAACTCATAAGGAGTGCCAAGGCACGGTGCCAGTTGGATTTGCCACATAGAATTCCACCAGACCCAAAGAATTGCCTGCCCTGGTCAGGGAGTAATTTCTGTTGGATATGGATCCTCAAGTGTCTACCTTGAGGCCTCTTGCCAGAACTACTTGGGAGGTCAGTTTCTGGAGATTCAGAGGAGTTATCCCTTTGGAGTGCAACAGTAATCATGGCGTTGGGATTTCAGTGGTATACAACTGTTCTCATCATAGATGCTGCCCAGTAACTACTGAATGCCCAGAACCCAAAGAAAAGGGCTCACATACACCTGCCTCTTTGTGGGCAAGCTAAATTCCCAGAGTAGTGAGGGGTTTGGCTGAGCCTTAATTGTTAGTTAGAAGAAATCATATTGATCAGTCTTTAAAGTAAATAAAGAATAAAAGGCAAAATGTTTCTTGCTGCAGTGGTTTGTAGGTCTGTTACCCTTCTAAAAACAAGCAATGTGAAGAATCTTTGGAAAAGTAACTTTTGTAATTAAATAAGAAAGCATCACCTTAGGAGAACATGGAGGCCAGCGAGTAGCCGGTCGTGGAGGCTCCAGAGTCAGGAGTTGAAATAACTTGGATGTGCGTTAATTAAGCTGAGTGGATGCTCCCGAAAGACTGTGATATGCGGCTTTTTAAAAAAAAAAAACTTTGGGAGCAATTTAAACTAGAAACTGAAATCTAAGAACTAACGCTGACGAGAGGGAAGGGGAAAAAAGCTTACGTGAAGACTTGGAGGGCTTGTTTGGGCTCCCGTTCTTGTCTCCCGTTTTGGTGTTGGAGGTGGCGGGTCCAGCGGAGTTTGCGGCGGCGGCAGCCGCTGAGGGATTGGCCCGGGAGGCTCGAGACACCCGAGAGCCGTTCTGGTCCCGCGCAGCCCTCGAGGTGGGACGCGGGCGGAAACCCGCGGCCCGGATCCCTGTACAGGGCGGCAGGGGCAGCACGAGCGCAGTGCTCCCAGTGCAGGAGCCACGAGGAAGTTTCTGGAGGACAAAGGCGGCAGGGAATGGCATTGTCGGTGGCGAAGCAGTAGCAGGCAGGGAAGTAAGTCCAACACGGGGGTGTAAGGCAGGGGGTATTAATCTGACAAAGAATTTTGGTGGAGCTTTGGAGGAAGAGGGGGGGGAAAGTAGGCATCAGTGGCACAGGCACAAGACAAAAGAGATACACCTTGAGAAGTGCAAGTACTAATCAGCATAAGGATTTTGTTAATATAGATCTCCAAGTTTCTAAAGGTAACTGGGACAGCACTCAAAAGCAGGGAATTCAACCTGGAAAAGATTATAAAAACACACGGCCCCCCCAGCTCAAAACAGCAGCAGAGGAGTGGGTTATTTCTAAAAAGAAAAAATCTAGGAAGATAAAAAGCCCCCTTCCAAATCAACATAAAGTGAAACTCACCCCTTCGCTAAGGAGCTACTTTAAGGTTGCGCCCAGGACTTTAATATTAAAACCTATAGACAGTGCCCCCGAACAATTTGAATATCCGGAAGGTATCCTTAGCCCTAATAGGTTTCAAGTACTCGCAGGTGACTTGAAGATATCAGAAGTAGAAAGTAGAAAGGAAATTCCGATGGCAGACGAAGTAAATAAAGATACAGTTATGAGCCCATTGGCGGATCAAGGGGAAATGGAGCTCTTAAGAGACAAGCAATTGCGTGGAAATGATCCAGGACAAGTGTCAGTCCAGAGAAGCGAACCTCTAGACCAAACTGCCTCCCAGGCAGTTTCAGATTTGCTGCAACTGCTCACAATTGAAGTCAGAAATAGATTTGTAGTGTCGGAAAGAAACCAAGCTGAGATTAAGTTGTCATGTGAAAAAATGGAGGATAAGCTAGATTCATTAGCGGCAAGAACAGCAGCCTTGGAATCTACTGTAACGGCGCTAGTCACTCAAACAGAAGAAAGTGCAAAGGATATAATCCGGATGAAAGAAAAAGAAATGGGCTTCCAAGAGAAGCTGGAATCCCTTGAAAACTCCCAAAGGAGGAATAACATACGTTTGCTTAAAATTCCAGAGGGGGCCGAAGGGAACAACCTCAAAGAGTTTGTAGTTAAATTGATTAAACAAGCTACCCCAATTGACATCACAGAGCAAGCCCTCATGGTTGATATCCAAAGGGTTCACAGGGATCCGTTTAGGTTAAACCCAAATAAAACTAGACCCAGGAAAATTTTAGTTCACTTCCTAACATATAAGCTGAAGGATGAGATTTTGAATAAAGCTCTCAAGATGAGTTCATTAACTGCAGAAGATATAACTTTTGAAATACGTTCCGATGTTTCATCTATTACAGCAACCAAGCAGTGGGAGCTGGGGAAGCTTCTTGATCCCCTCAGGAAACAGGGCGCTACTGCGCAACTAAAATTTCCTGCCACACTAAAAGTGATGCATAATAATAAAATGCAAGTCTTTAGACGGGTGGAGGAAGCAGAAACTTTCCTGCAGTCTATTTCGGGGGGAGGGGGAAGCTAGAGGAAGTAAGTAAAAAATATTACCTCTCTCTAATCCCGTCGGTTAAGACAAGAAATATTGATAGGTAAAGAGCATGAATTAGTTCCAAAACAGTTCCAAGATAGTTTAAAATATGAGCTTCATATTCTCCTGACTCTAGGAGGGGGCCTCACAGGCCAGGGTAGGGCCATTAAGGAAAAAGAGGGGGTTCTCCTGGGTGGGGTTCACGAAGGGGTAATGGGGGGGGGGTGGGGAGCACTGGGTGGGGAGCAGTGGGAGAATTCTTTTTAAAAACTTGTCCGATTCGCCTTGGTATGACCCTTAAAACTTTTTGGGTGATAGGGATATGACACAGCCAATAATTGATCCAAATGTACAGTTGAGGGTTCTGACATAGAACGTAAATGGCTTAAGAATGAAGTATAGGATGGAAAAGATCCTTCAATATCTTAAAGATGCCCCAGAACAAGTTCTTATATTACAAGAGACACACCTAACAGACACTGAGATGAGGAATCTATTTAAGTCTAGAAGTTGGGTTCAGAATATAGTCTGTACCACGCAACAAATAACGACAAAGGGTGTGGCTATATTAATCAAAAGAAACCCTGTTATTATCGTAGAAAGCAGCAAAGCAGATAAAATGGGGAGATGGGCCATAGTTAAGATTAAATGCCACTCTCACAAATTTACAGCGGCAGGATATTATGGGCCAAACATAGATGACCCAGCCCCCTTTAGAGGCCTGCTTTTGGAATTATTAAATTTTCCAGACCCTATAATTCTTGCAGGAGATTTCAACGTAGTTTTAGACCCGGTTATGGATCGCTCATAAAAAAGCAGAGCAGCGCAGAACTGCAAGATAAGATCAATGATAAAGGCCTCGATGAGACAGTTAGGATGGGTCGATGTATGGAGAAACAAAATGGGAAACAGAAGAGGGTATACTTTCCATAACAAGAAGTATGGTCACAAGTCCAGACTAGATTTTTTCTTAGTTAGTCATGACCTGAAAAGTTGGGTCAAAGATGCAAAGCTCTGGGGGCACACCTTTTGGATCATTCGGCAGTAACTCTAGCTCTAGAATTACCAGTTAGACCAACACATAGGAGATGGACATTAGATCGTGCCATCCTACTAGAGGAAGAAGTGATAGAGAAACTGAGTGCAGAGACAAAAGAATTCTTTGTAACTAAGATAGTGCTCCAATAGGAATTGTATGGGACACTTACAAAGCCTTTCTGAGAGGATGCATAACGTCACTTCAGATATCCAGACAAAAGAAATACAGAGCTGAAGTTGGGGAAATTGAGCGTAACATCCAGCAGCTGTAGCAAAAGCTTTCTGCTCATGGGAGTAGCTCGCCGACAGAAGACACTTTAGCAACGTTACAATCTCTTAAATTGGAACTTGTATGGGTGATGGAACTAAGGTTAAAAAAGAAATGGCAAGCTAGCCCACTTCGAATATGGGGAAGGCTTCGGAAAGCTTTTAGCCTGGAAAACCAAACAGGACCTAGCTAGAGGATTCATAAAAGAACTAAGATCTGAATCCTCTGGGAACATTCTTAGGAGCTCTGTAGAGATTGAGGAGGCTTTCCAAAATCACTTCGAAAAGGTATGTGAGAAGTTGGCCTGGTATATGCTGTCCACTAATTATAGTGGGCACCTTGCACCAGTCCAAACAACCCCTTATTGGAGATAGGTTAAAGACAACCTTTATTGAAAGCTATCCTAGTGGTAGCTATGGAGAGCAGCCTTCAGGCTAAGTCTTGAAGGAATGTAAAGCAGCTTGTTTTACCAGTCTATAATCTCTTGAGTGACCAAATGAAAGAGCACCACACCAGGTATATATTCAAAATATATGTATTTATTACTAAACACACCCCTCTAGTCTCTTTATGAGGCTAGAGTTCGAAGTACATAAGTTATAAGTTATTTAAACACAGTTATAGCACAAATACACGTTTGGGCCCTAGGGGCGTACCAAACCATATACCAATAAAGTAGTATAAGAACCACGACTGAGCTAGACACTAGGCCTAGAGCCTCTAGAAGTGCTTGGACCACAAGGAACCACCCAAGGTAGTGACACAGGGGACCCACGGGGGACGCGTGCAGTGTAGTAACACAGCCGCGAATCGCCGTTAACTTCTATGGAGAAAGTTGCGGTTTGGAATTTAAAGAAAAGGGACACTTAAAGAAGGACTTGGAGCAAACCCTTTGAGAACTAGGTCGTTCTAGAGTCTCTACCCACGAGAGCACCGGAGTACTCTTGTTACCTCACCCAGGGAAGCCGGGTGCATAGGTGCCTTTCGGGGTCGGGTTTCGTCGTCGATTTGAATGGCGATCTGCTGCAAAGTGCTTCTGGCGACCAAGTGAAAAGTGTCCGGGTGGATCCAAGGGTGGATCGGAGATCTGAAGAACCTGAAAGCAGAGGGGACAGAGTCTGGGTCACTAGCCAGTGACCAGGAAGGCGATGAGCAGATGCCCACCGATGTCGAGTGCTTCAGGTAGGTTGACGGTCGTCTTGACTCTTCAGCCACGAGGTCCAGGAGGCGTGGTCGGCGACCAGGAGCAGGATTCGGGCTGGTACACGATGTCTGTCGAGTGCTGAGGTGTCGGCGACCGGATTGGACCCAACAAGCCTTGGCAACGGCAAGTCTCGATGAAGATGAAGATTGACGATTGTGCAGACCAGCAAGGTCTGAGGAACTCACCCAGCAAAGGTAAGTGAGGGCAAGCCTGGAGCAACCAGAGAGCCCAAGTAGAAAAAGATTGGCCTTCATGAAGGGCTACTAGCCAACGGGCTAGTGACTGCGAAGGAGCCTTGAGATGGTGCACGTGGAGCTGGCTCACAGGACACTCGTGGAGTGGAGGCCAGTGATCTTCGGTGCAGTTGGGGCTGGAGGCTGGGGCTACTCGGAGCCCAAAGCACGACGTCGTGGGAGACCCAGAAGAGGATGCACTTGCAAATGCGTGCGGTGTCCAGGGGTCACGGTTCCACGTTACTCACGACAGCTACGGGCCTCAGCTTTGCTGGGGACTCAGGGCAGCCTCGGGAAGTCTGGAAATCCACCTCTGGTGATGCAAAGACTTCGGCGTCCAACGGGAGCTTCAGCGATGCAGACCGGACAATTGCTTCTTTGGTGCCTGCCAAGCAGGGGAGTCACTCCTTGACCCCAAGGGAGATTCTTCTGTCCTCTAATCTTTAAGTAGAGCGTCGAAGGTCCAGGATTCTGTGTCAGAGTTTCGTCCAGGGATAATCTAAAGTCCTAAGGACTGGGGTCCCATACTTATACTAAGTTTAGGGGTTGGACTTACTCTGTGGTCCCACCTACGGGTGGGTCAGGGCAGAGGGGTGGCTACACCCCTTTCCCTTTGTCCAGTTCGCACCAAAGCAGGGGCTGGAAGCCCCTGATCCGGTTTGAACTGGGGTATGCACAGGGACACCAAATGTGCCCCCAGTGCAGGACTTCAAAGCACCCGAGAGTGCTCCCGCCCAGCCCCAATACACACTATCCTGTCTGGGGAGGTGGTCACACCTCCCTGGGACAGGAAACCTACTGTCCAGGCCTCCCGTGCCGGAGTTTCGGTCAGCAGCAGGAGGCCAGACTCGTGTCTGTGGCAGCGGCATCCATTTTGTGATGCCAGGGCTTGGAAAGTCAGTACCGGGCATACCGGTGTGTACATGTCTTTCCCTCTAGAAGGGTGGAATGCTACCCCCGCCGCCAGAACTGGCGGGAGGGTAGTATTCCAAGATGTTTGACACCAAACACGACATGTTTCCGTGCAGCCATCCCAAAGTTAGCATTTAACGCGAGGTTATAATGCGCTTAAGAGTATATGGTCAGGCTGCACTACAAACAGCATCAGAGAAGGGTCTCCGAACGCTGCAGAGGGGCCCTGCTCATGCAGGGCACCCTCTCACATAGGAACCACGCACTCTGCCTTCAGGATTGATAAGGCCTGCCATAGGAGTGACTTATAGGTTTATATGTGTGTATGTATATAGTGATATAGGTAGCCTATATCACAGTAAGGGGTGCATGCACCACCTTACCCAGGCTGCAGTAGCAGACCTGTGGTGTCAGTTTGGATGGCCTTCCAGGGGTGGCACAATACATGCTGCAGCCCCTGGTAGGCCTCTGAGGTACCTATGCCCTGGGTACATAGTATACCATATACTAGGGACTTATAAGGGCACTTCAGATTCCAATCAGAGATGTGCCTAAGGCACATGGAAACCATTTTAGAGAGGAAGCAGCTAGGCTGGGGTTCTGATTAGCAGGGCCCCAGCCAGACTAAGGTCGAAAAACAGTGAAGCATCAGCAAAAAAGTGGGGGTACCCATGTGAAGCAGATCCTACTCTCCTACACAACCCCCCCCCCAAACGTAGGGACATTAAACTAACCTTGCCCAGTTAAGTCTTCATGTTCTAAGTGGAAGTACCTAGAGAGTCCATCTGCATTGGCATGGTTACTCCCAGGTCTATGTTCCACTGTGAAGTCTATCCCCTGTAGAGAAATGGACCACCTAAGCAGATTGGGGTTTTCACCCTTCATTTGTTTTAGCCATAAGAGGGGCTTATGGTCTGTTTGAACAAGGAAGTGAGTACCAAACAAGTATGGCCTCAACTTCTTCAGAGCCCAGACCACAGCAAAGGCCTCCCTCTCAATGGCTGACCAACGTTTCTCTCTAGGGGTCAGCCTTCTGCTAATGAAAGCTACTGGCTGATCCTGACCTTCTTCATTCAATTGTGACAGTACAGCCCCTACCCCCAATTCAGATGCATCTGTTTGAACAATGAACTTCTTGGAGTAATCAGGACTCTGTAGAATGGGAGCAGTGCACATGGCCTGCTTCAGGTCATCAAATGCCTTTTGACAGCTAACTGTCCACTGAACCTTTTTGGGCATTTTCTTGGAAGTTAAGTCATTCAGGGGTGTCACTATTGATCCTTACCCCTTGACAAATCTCCTATAGTACCCAGTCAGGCCTAAGAAGGCTCTCACCTGAGTCTGGGTAGTTGGAGCAGTCCAGTCCATGATGGTCTGGATCTTGCTCTGCAAGGGTTGAACCTGGCCTCCACCCACAAGGTGGCCCAGGTACACAACCTGACTCTGCCCTATCTGGCACTTGGTGGCCTTGATAGTCAGGCCTGCTTTCTGCAGGGCCTGTAAAACATTTCTGAGGTGGACCAGGTGATCCTCCCAGGTGGAGCTAAAGACAGCAATATCATCTAGATATGCTGCACTATAGGCTTCCAGACCTGTAAGGACTGTATTCACCAACCTCTGAAAAGTGGCAGGTGCATTCTTCAGACCAAAGAGCATCACCACAAATTGATAATGCCCACTAGGGGTTGAGAATGCTGTTTTTGGCTTTGCATCATCAGCTAGTCTGATCTGCCAGTAGCCAGCTGTCAGGTCAAATGTGCTTAGATACTTGGCTGATGCCAAAGTGTCTATTAGCTCATCTGCCCTAGGTATTGGATGGGCATCAGTCCTAGTGACTGCATTGAGACCCCTGTAGTCCACACAAAACCTCATCTCTCTTTTCCCACCACTGGTGTGAGGTTTTGGCACAAGGACCACTGGACTAGCCCAAGGGCTATCTGAGGGTTCAATAACTCCCAAATCCAACATTTTCTGGACTTCTGTCCTGATACAGTCCCTGACATGGTCAGGTTGCCTATAAATCTTATTTTTAATAGGCAGACTGTCCCCAGTGTCCACTTCATGAGTGCACCAGGTGGTCTGACTTGGAGTCAGTGAGAACATGAGTCTGAACTGATTGAGCACCTGTCTACAATCAGTTTGCTGCTGGGTAGTGAGGCTGCCTGCCAAGGCTACACCATCTTCTGACCCATCATCAGGGTTCTGTGAGAGCAGGTCCTGGAGTGGGTCACTCTCTTCCTCCTGTCCCTCATCAGTAGCCATGAGCAAGCCCATGTCTGCCCTGTCCACATATGGTTTTAACCTGTTGACGTGGAGAACCCTGTGGGGACTCCTGGGTGTTCCTAGGTCTACTAAGTAGGTAACCTCACCCTTCTGTTCAACAATGGTATGGGGTCCACTCCATTTGTCTTGGAGAGCTGCTGGGGCCACTGGCTCCAACACCCACACCTTCTGTCCTGGCTGATAAACAGTCAGTACAGCCTTTTGGTCATGCCAGGCCTTCTGAAGTTCCTGGCTAGCCTCAAGGTTTTTAGTTGCCTTTTTCATATACTCAGCCATCCGGGAGCGGAGACCAAGTACGTAGTCCACTATGTCTTGCTTTGGGGGCTTGAGAGGTAACTCCCATCCTTCCTTCACCAAGCACAGTGGACCCCTGACAGGGTGACCAAACAAAAGTTCAAAAGGGCTGTAGCCAACCCCCTTTGAGGCACCTCCTGTATGCAAATAAAAGGCAGGGCAAGAGTATGTCCCATCTTCGCCTAAGCTTTTCTGGGAGCCCTTTAATCATGCCCTTCAAGGTTTTGTTGAATCTCTCAACTAAACCATTGCATTGTGGGTGATAGGGTGTGGTGAACTTGTAAGTCACTCCACACTCCTTCCACATTGCTTTTAAGTATCCAGACATAAAGTTAGCACCCCTGTCTGATACAACCTCCTTAGGGAAGCCCACTCTTGAGAAAATTCCCAGGAGGGCCCTTGCCACCACAGGTGCTGTAGTGGTCCTAAGGGGAATAGCCTCTGGGTACCTGGTGGCATGATCCACTACCACCAGGATAAACCTGTGCCCAGATGCTGTTTGGGGATCCATGGGACCAACAATGTCAATCCCCACCCTTTCAAAGGGAACCCCCACCACAGGTAGTGGTATCAGGGGGCCTTTGTAGTGCCACCTGCCTTGCCACTGGCCTGGCAGGTTACACAGGAGCGACAAAACTCCTTGGTGTCTTCAGACATGTGGGGCCAGTGAAAGTGAGGGACAATTCTGTCCCAAGTCTTGTTCTGGCCCAGGTGACCTGCTAAGGGAATATCATGGGCTAGGGTCAATAGGAAGCCCCTGAACTTCAGAGGTATAACCAACCTCCTGGTAGCACCAGGCTTGGGGTCTCTACACTCTGAGTACAAGAGTCCATCATCCCAATACACAGTATGGGGACCACTAGCTTTCCCAGCAGCCTCAGCAGCAGCTTGCTGTCTGAGGGGTTCAAGAGAGGGGCAGCTCTGCTGCTCCTGGCTCAGATCTGCCCTGGAAGGTCCCCCTGTCCCCAAGAACTCAGCCTGTTCAGGTTCAAGCTCCTCTGGGACAGTTCCTTCCTCAGGACTGAGATCATCCCCCTCAAGGGACTGATCTTCCTTCTGAGCCAAGGGGGAAGGCACTGCCTTTACCCTACTACTCCTCCTCTTGGAAGGCACTTGGTCCATTATTCCAGAATCCAAGGCCTGTTCAGTTCTAGACATTTTGGCTTGTGACCTGGTCACAGCAAACACATCTGCAGGGATCCCCAGCATTTCTGCATGGGTCCTGAGCTCCACTTCTGCCCAAGCTGAAGTTTCTAAGTCATTGCCAAGCAAGCATTCAACTGGTAGGTCTGCACTTACCACAACCTTCTTAAGGCCAGTTACCCCTCCCCAGGAGAAGTTAACAACTGCCAGAGTATGGTCTGTTCTGACATTGCTAGCATTGGTCACTTGGTGTCAGGATCACGAACGCAGGTACACTGCCTGCCCCCCCCTTGCGCAGACCGTGTGCGACACCCGCATGCAAAAACTACACTTACCGGCATGCAATGCGAGTCGCGCATCACGTGACTCGGACGCCTCGCCGGAAAAGAATAATTACAGCGGAAGCCTGGAAGCGCCGCCGATTATTCTCTACCCGGGACGTGTATGGGATTTCGTCTACGAAATCGGCAGACCAAGCTAGGCGGTAAGAGTGCTAGCGCACACATTTCCGAGCCGCCAGAGTTCAGTCTACACGGAGTTAAAGCCTCCGTTCATCTCCGCGGACTCCTCTGTTGGATGAGCCACGCTGTTTCTCAGCGGTCTCTTGCAGGGAGTTTAGGTGCCGATGATGCGCTTGGGATGCCCATTCCCTGTTGGAGAAACTGAGAATCATATTCCGGTTTCATGCAGGGAAAGTAAGCACCCGCGATATCACCGGCATTTGGCATTTCCATTTTTGCAGTCTACGTATGGAAAGCCCTGATCAGGCAACATTGATTGTTACGTTCCGAGACATTGCATGGGGCTAATATCAAGCCGTATTTGCTTATTTGATTAACATTTCTTCTTTGAAACTTACACTAGCTGGTGAGACGCTAGGATCGTGTGAATGCTAACACTCCTGAGCGCTCCTCGCTAGGGTTAAAGAAGTCAAGCCTTGTTTGTCCAGGGTCCATCATACTCCTTTTGAATTACGTGATTTTGGTTGTTCTTTCTTTATATTTTCTAGTCCCTTCAGAAGAGAGAGATCGAATAGAGGGGTCACATCTTTTGCATCACAGACATCGAGACACATGATCTAGAAAAGAAAAGGTGTGTTTTCACTCCCATAAGAAAACAATAGAATACAGTGCGGGCGTAGAGGAGAATAGAAACCTTTCTTTATAACGCACTCTCTTTTCTTGCATTTATTTAGAAAAGGTGTTCTGCAACAGGTCATCACCCTCTGCTCTCTTCTGATGTCACCGTTTCACTGTTCTTTATTTCAGGTAGGGGTTGTAGAGTAAAGTTGATAGTGACGGGATGGGGTAAGGGAAAGCAAAAAAACTTACGTTGTTGTCTTGTCACCCTCACAGATCTCCCTCCACGCAGTTCCTACCCTTTCCTTCCCCCGCTCAATTACCTCAATAGTCTGAGAGCATAACGCTATTCCAGACTTGGGGTGGTTCAGAGGTGGGCCCCCTTTGAGCATCAGCACGACCCCGAGGAATCGAACAGAGAACCCTGTCAGAATAATCGGCCCACGAATTGGCTTCCTCCTGGTCGTGCTGGGTTCCTAGATGGCCACCTTGGAGGACGTGATGGCGGCGCTGGCGCTTGTTCAAACAGAACTAGCTGCTTCACGTCAAGAAACAGCGGCCCTACATGTCAGAGTAGATAGGCTACAACGTAACCCGTTTAATATAGGGGAAACCCCCATCCAACGTCGGTAGTTGTGGAGATGCCTGCCCAGATACCGTTGGCTCCTCCGGAGAGGTTTTATGGGGACAATAAGAAAGTACAAGTTTTTCTTACCCAAGTATTACTCCACTATACCTGCAAACCGAAAATGTTCGCCACTAACCAAGCCAGAGTGGCTTTCCTGATTTCTTATCTGGGTGGGAGGCCGCACAATGGGCAGTTCCCATTGTGCGGAGAGACGATCCCCTACTCTACGACTGGGACGAATTCAAGGAGAGCTTTGAAAAAACTTTTGATCGACGAGCCGAAACCTTCTCTGCGGACAGGGATCTACTGGAGCTATGTCAGGGAAACACCGATTTGATAAGCTATCTGAACAGTTTTCGGAGACTGGTGGCAGAAACCGACTGGCCGGAAGCCAAGCAGTCGGCTATATTCTACCAAGGGCTCACGGACGAGCTAAAAGATGTTCTAGCCCAGATTGATCCCCAACCCCGCACCTGTGTTGCTCTCATAGACCTCACCCTCCGCTTAGATCACAGGATGCGAGAACGCAGAGGAGATCACAAAAGGAAAGAGAAATACGTACCATACGGTGAGCGCGCTTCTGGCATCGAAAAAACCACCCCTAAACCCGAACCCATGGAGATTGGAACAGTGAGAGCGTCTTTAACTCTCAGCGAAAGAGACCATCGTCGCAGACAAGGTCTATGCTTGTACTGTGGAAAAAAGGGACATTTTCTGCGTGAATGTCCGGTCAAGCCCAAATATGGTCGTCCTCGAATGGGGCAAGCAGCCGCAATGACAACTGAAAAGAAGGAGGAAAACTGTCACGCTTGACGACTCAGGAAGGGACGTCTTCAAGCGGTTGTGCGATCCCTTCGGTGAACTCATCCGCCGTTATGGAAGCGGATCATTTCTACATAATGCTAACCATAGTAATTAATCAAGAACCCAAAAACATTCGAGCTATGGTCGACTCGAGAGCCACCGGATGTTTCATGGACCAAGAAGAGGCGCTACGTCTAGGGGTACACCTGATCCCTAAGCCTATCCCAGAACTGGTGTACGCAGTGGACGGGAAGGTTTTAGAATCCGGACCCATTCGGCATAGTACCCCTGAGTATGAGCTCATTTACGACGAATACCATAAAGAGTGGTTGTCTTTCAATATCATACGGGCTCCACAGTATGGAGTTATACTGGGTCTTCCCTGGTTACAGAGACATGAATCTACTATTCAATGGACCAACAAGACATTACAAATGGATTCCACCTATTGCCAGAGCCACTGCCTCCAGGAAGCGATGCGACCGTCGAAAATCTTAGCAACCAGACACCACATCGCAACAGCTGCCGAAAAGAACGTGATCTTGCCGCAGTGTTATGCGGAATACGATGATGTCTTCAGCGATACAGAGGCAGAGGTACTGCCTCCTCACCGAGACTACGACTGTCGTATAGACCTGGTCCCAGGGTCAGTGATCCCATGTGGGAGGATATATGCTCTTACGGTACCAGAGAACAAGTACCTACGGGAATATTTGGACAAACACCTAGAACGGGGATTCATACGTCCATCCCGATCTCCAGCAGCCTCTCCCCTTTTTTTATTCCGAAGGCAAACGGAGAATTAAGATGCTGCATCGATTATAGAGCATTGAACGCCATAACCATAAGGAACCAATACCCACTTCCGTTGATCCCTGTGCTCCTGGAACAAGTGCGGACTGCGGTCATCTACACGAAGCTAGACTTGAGAGGGGCATATCACTTGGTCCGAATGCATCAGGGCGATGAATGGAAGACCGCCTTCAAAACGAGGTATGGACTGTTCGAGTATCTGGTTATGCCTTTTGGGCTCTGTAATGCCCCTGCGGCGTTTCATTTTTTTTTAAATGAGGTCCTCAGAAAGTACCTGGACCACTTCGTCGTGGTCTATATAGATGACATTCTCATATATTCCACGACGGAGGAAGAACATGTGATACATGTACGTCTGATATTACAAGCGCTGCGACACCATCGTCTATTCTGCAAAATCACAAAATGTGAGTTTCACGTGACCACGGTGGAGTTCTTAGGGGTTATGCTCACTCCCTCTGGGCAGGTCATGGCAGAGAGAAAGGTGAAGGCCATTGTTGACTGGCCCTGTCCTCGCAATGTAAAGGAGATCCAGAGTCTGCTGGGGTTCGCAAACTTCTATCGAAGATTCATACGACAATTCTCAGACATGGTTGCGCCCCTCACCAGATTGACACGGAAAAAGACCCCGTTCCGGTGGACTGAAGAAACACAAAAGGCGTTCGATCTTCTAAAACAGTCATTCACGTCGGCTCCGATTCTTACTCATGCCAACCCTGATCTACCATTTATCGTGGAGGCCGACGCTTCCGATGTAGCAGTGGGAGCAGTGCTCTCTCAACGGCAGGAAACCACTGGGTGCCTTCATCCCATTGCATTCATGTCCCGGAAGTTGAACGCCGCAGAACAGAACTACACGATCGCAGAAAAAGAACTCCTAGCGATCAGGGACGCCTTCCTGGAGTGGAGGCATTGGTTGATGGGGGCGGTGCATCGGGTAACAGTCTACTCAGACCACCGTAATCTCCAGTTCATGCGGGCCGCTCGCCATCTCACACCCCGCCAGCTCCGGTGGATGTTATTCTTCGCGGAATATCATTTTGTGGTGACCTTCCGCCCTGGCGTGGACAAAAAAAGCAGACGCCCTCACAAGACAAGACTCCTTTCCGCTTCATACCGTCACACCAGAGGGTTCCATCATTGAACCCGGTAAGGTGGTGTGTGCCGTACAAACCGATGACTTCCTGCAAAAGGTACGAACAGGAATACGCACGTTTGCGTGGAGAAGCTGGCTCCAGAGACGACCGGACTGGCAGATGCGGCAAGGTCTCCCCATAAAAGGCCAACAAGTACTGGTTCCCACAGGTATGCTACGCAGAACAGTGTTTTCATGGTGTCACGATCACCCATGTGCCGGACACCTGGGAGGCACAAAAACCCTGGAGAAAGTGCTACGCCAGTTTTGGTGGCCAACAGTGCGTCCGGACATTTTGACGTGGGTACGGGAATGCCCAAAGTGTGCTCAAATGAAATCCGACCATCAACGGTCACAGGGGCTCCTACAAATCATGCCCACACCTGAAACACCATGGGAAAGATTCTCAGTGGATTTCATCGTGGGACTTCCCAAGGATCAAGGGAACTCTGCCATTATTGTGGTCATTGACTATTTGTCCAAAATGGATCATTTCATAGCATGCAAACAAGCAGCCTCAGCAAGCCAGTTGGCTAAGCTGCTGTTAGTCAACATTGTTCGGCTCCATGGCCTTCCTAAAGTCATCGTTTCAGACAGAGGGGCCCAATTCACTGCGGGTTTCTGGAGAACGTGGTGCTCCGAACTCCAAATATCGTCTTCACTCTCTACGAGCTTCCACCCACAGACCGATGGACAAACCGAGAGGTTAAACCAAACCCTCAAACAGTTCCTAAGGTGCTACGTTGATACTAATACTGATGCGTGGGTGGACTGGTTGTGGGTAGCGGAAATTGCATACAACAGTGCCAAACACTCCTCCACACAGCTCACCCCATTCTACAGCACATACGGGTTTCACCCTCGGTTCACTCCCCTAATTGTCCCTAGCACTAACACCAGTCACCCAGACTTACGTAAAAGATTACAGCTTATGCGCAAAACATTGCTGACCACGCGTAACAATCTGCTCAAGGCTAAAGATAGATACAAAGCTCAAGCTGATAAACATCGGAGACCTGGTCCTTTGTACAAAAGAGGGGATTGGGTTTGGTTGTCAACTCGACACATAAGGTTTAAAAGGTACAGCGTTTTTAACCCCAAGTTCATTGGCCCTTACAAAGTGATTAAGCTCATAAATCCAGTGGCAGTGAAAGTGAAGCTGCCAACCCATTTCCGGATTCATCCGGTGTTTCACGTGTCCCTCCTGAAACCCTCACATGGCCCGGTGAAAAAGAGGTCCGATCCTGTTTGGGTTCAAGGAGATCAAGAATATGAGGTTCGGAGTATTCTTGATGCCAAAAGAATACGGGGGAAGCTGTGGTACTTGGTGGCTTGGAAAGGCTATGGTCCTGAGGAAAACTCCTGGGAACCGGTCGGGCGGTACACGCTCCTAGATTAGTGGCTAGGTTTCATCGTGTACACCCTGAGAAACCCTCGGGCAGTTAGTGTCCCCGGGGAAGGGGGATGTGCTGTCAGGATCACGAACGCAGGTACACTGCCTGCCCCCCCCTTGCGCAGACCGTGTGCGACACCCGCATGCAAAAACTACACTTACCGGCATGCAATGCGAGTCGCGCATCACGTGACTCGGACGCCTCGCCGGAAAAGAATAATTACAGCGGAAGCCTGGAAGCGCCGCCGATTATTCTCTACTCGGGACGTGTATGGGATTTCGTCTACGAAATCGGCAGACCAAGCTAGGCGGTAAGAGTGCTAGCGCACACATTTCCGAGCCGCCAGAGTTCAGTCTACACGGAGTTAAAGCCTCCGTTCATCTCCCGCGGACTCCTCTGTTGGATGAGCCACGCTGTTTCTCAGCGGTCTCTTGCAGGGGAGTTTAGGTGCCGATGATGCGCTTGGGATGCCCATTCCCTGTTGGAGAAACTGAGAATCATATTCCGGTTTCATGCAGGGAAAGTAAGCACCCGCGATATCACCGGCATTTGGCATTTCCATTTTTGCAGTCTATGTATGGAAAGCCCTGATCAGGCAACATTGATTGTTACGTTCCGAGACATTGCATGGGGCTAATATCAAGCCGTATTTGCTTATTTGATTAACATTTCTTCTTTGAAACTTACACTTGCTGGTGAGACGCTAGGATCGTGTGAATGCTAACACTCCTGAGCGCTCCTCGCTAGGGTTAAAGAAGTCAAGCCTTGTTTGTCCAGGGTCCATCATACTCCTTTTGAATTACGTGATTTTGGTTGTTCTTTCTTTATATTTTCTAGTCCCTTCAGAAGAGAGAGATCGAATAGAGGGGTCACATCTTTTGCATCACAGACATCGAGACACATGATCTAGAAAAGAAAAGGTGTGTTTTCACTCCCATAAGAAAACAATAGAATACAGTGCGGGCGTAGAGGAGAATAGAAACCTTTCTTTATAACGCACTCTCTTTTCTTGCATTTATTTAGAAAAGGTGTTCTGCAACAGGTCATCACCCTCTGCTCTCTTCTGATGTCACCGTTTCACTGTTCTTTATTTCAGGTAGGGGTTGTAGAGTAAAGTTGATAGTGACGGGATGGGGTAAGGGAAAGCAAAAAAACTTACGTTGTTGTCTTGTCACCCTCACAGATCTCCCTCCACGCAGTTCCTACCCTTTCCTTCCCCCGCTCAATTACCTCAATAGTCTGAGAGCATAACGCTATTCCAGACTTGGGGTGGTTCAGAGGTGGGCCCCCTTTGAGCATCAGCACGACCCCGAGGAATCGAACAGAGAACCCTGTCACTTGGTACATCTCACCAAGTATAACTTGCCCAGGATTCACAAGGTCTTGTGTCACCATGGTGACACTTGCTCCTGTGTCCCTAAATGCCAAAGCCTCTCGTCCATTGATTAAAGGCTGTTGTCTGTACTTGCCCAGATTACTGGGACTCATAGAGGAGGTCATATCCATGCCTCCATCACAGACTAGGACAGCCTGAGTGAGTTCTCTGACTAGGTCAGAGCCCATCTCAGTACCCAGGGTCAACCCTACTAAACCCTTGGCTGTAGTACTCCCACCACCACTTGTAACTGTACTAGGGGAACAGGTGCCTTAGGGGCATTGGTGGGGGCTGGAGTCGAGTCTTTGGACTTGGTGCAATCACTGGTCCAGTGGGTCTTTTGCTTACAGACCTTGCACCATGGTTTTCTTTGGCCTTTCCCTTTGGTAGACTGTGAATCCCCACCTGAAGAAGATTTTTGGGGGCCTTGTGAAGACTTTTGATCTTTACCCTTCTCCCCACCCTTATCAGAGGTTTTCGAATCTTGCTTCTTAGGGTCACCACCTTGGTTCTGTACCTTCTGCTTCACCCTGGTTCTGACCCATTTGTCTGCCTTCTTTCCCAATTCTTGGGGAGAGGTCAGATCAGAGTCTACCAGGTGCTGATGCAACAGCTGATTTTGACAGTTATTAAGAATCTGCTCCCTCATTATCAGATTGTACAATCCTGTGAAGTCACATACCTTACTGCCCAATAACCAACCTTCCAGAGCCTTGGCAGAACAATCAACAAAGTCTACCCAGTCTTGAGTCTCTGCTTTTTGGGTATCCCTGAACTTTAACCTGTATTGTTCAGTGGTTAGGCCAAACCCATCAATTAGAGCACTCTTCAAGACTTTGTAATTATCAGAATCCTCCTCTCTAACAGTGAGGAGCTTGTCTCTACCTTTGTCTGCAAAGGAGAGCCAGAAGATTGCTGCCCACTGCTCCTGAGGGACCCTCTGTACTTTACAGGCCCTCTCTAGAGCAGTTATCCATTTGTGGATGTCATCCCCACTCTGGTAGGGAGGGACAATCTTGCTCAGGTTTCTATGGTCATAAGACCTTTCCCTATCTTTGGGGAAACTGCTGCCACCATGGGACTCTAGTCCCAACTTTTGTCTCTCTCTATAGAGATCTAGGGACTCCCTGTCTATAGCCAATTGCTGTTTCCTGAGTTCAAGCTGAGTTTGCTCATATTGAATCAGTCTCTTTCTTCTCTCATGAGAGGATTCCCTCCTATGAGAGGAGACAGAGGACCCTATTGAGGTGTCAGAGTGGTTAGACTCCTGAGAAGGAGACCTAGACCTTCTGGGCACACTCAGAACTCTTCCTGGGGGACAAAGGGGAGGTCAGTCTGATCCTCTCCCTCCTCCTCCTCCACAGGAGGAATTGGATTCTCCAGGACAAGGTCATTTTCACCTTCCTGGCCAGTTTCAGAGGGGGTCCTGGGTTTCTTCACCCCTGGCCCCTCCCTCATCTTCTGCCCCACCCTCTTTGCCTACCCCTTCAGACCCTAGGGGCCTGCTGAGATCATCAGCTAGTAACACCTCCCTGAGGTGTTGGGTGCTGGCACTTTTGCCTGCCTTCAACTTCCTAGTATTGCATAATGCTCTCAATTCCAAGAATGGGAGTTTATCATACTTGGAGGGAAGAAGCCCACTGGCTTCTGGCAAGGACTCACTGGGTCCTGGCTTTGAAGACATTACTAGTGAGGTGTGGTGTATGCACTACCTACTCTAGTGTGGCCTACTAAACTCTCTTGAGTTGTAGAAAGGGTGTGCTGTCCCTTAACACACAACTCTAAGTTCAGTAGAACTTACTGTATACTAAGCTTAATTTATATGTACCTTAGGTACCTTTAGTGGTTTTCAGTTGATCAATTCAATTGAGATTATCTGGTAAAACAATAGCAAGCTGGAATCCCACACGCTGCACACCAATGTGAGAAGTTGGCCTGGTATATGCTGTCCACTAATTATAGTGGGCACCTTGCACCAGTCCAAACAACCCCTTATTGGAGATAGGTTAAAGACAACCTTTATTGAAAGCTATCCTAGTGGTAGCTATGGAGAGCAGCCTTCAGGCTAAGTCTTGAAGGAATGTAAAGCAGCTTGTTTTACCAGTCTATAATCTCTTGAGTGACCAAATGAAAGAGCACCACACCAGGTATATATTCAAAATATATGTATTTATTACTAAACACACCCCTCTAGTCTCTTTATGAGGCTAGAGTTCGAAGTACATAAGTTATAAGTTATTTAAACACAGTAATAGCACAAATACACGTTTGGGCCCTAGGGGCGTACCAAACCATATACCAATAAAGTGGTATAAGAACCACGACTGAGCTAGACACTAGGCCTAGAGCCTCTAGAAGTGCTTGGACCACAAGGAACCACCCAAGGTAGTGACACAGGGGACCCACGGGGGACGCGTGCAGTGTAGTAACACAGCCGCGAATCGCCGTTAACTTCTATGGAGAAAGTCGCGGTTTGGAATTTAAAGAAAAGGGACACTTAAAGAAGGACTTGGAGCAAACCCTTTGAGAACTAGGTCATTCTAGAGTCTCTACCCACGAGAGCACCGGAGTACTCTTGTTACCTCACCCAGGGAAGCCGGGTGCATAGGTGCCTTTCGGGGTCGGGTTTCGTCGTCGATTTGAATGGCGATCTGCTGCAAAGTGCTGCTGGCGACCAAGTGAAAAGTGTCCGGGTGGATCCAAGGGTGGATCGGAGATCTGAAGAACCTGAAAGCAGAGGGGACAGAGTCTGGGTCACTAGCCAGTGACCAGGAAGGCGATGAGCAGATGCCCACCGATGTCGAGTACTTCAGGTAGGTTGACGGTCGTCTTGACTCTTCAGCCACGAGGTCCAGGAGGCGTTGTCGGCAACCAGGAGCAGGATTCGGGCTGGTACACGATGTTTGTCGAGTGCTGAGGTGTCGGCGACCGGATTGGACCCAACAAGCCTTGGCAACAGCAAGTCTCGATGAAGATGAAGATTGACAATTGTGCAGACCAGCAAGGTCTGAGGAACTCACCCAGCAAGGGTAAGTGAGGGCAAGCCTGGAGCAACCAGGGAGCCCAAGTAGAAAAAGATTGGCCTTCGTGAAGGGCTACTAGCAAACGGGCTAGCGACTGCGAAGGAGCCTCGAGACGGTGCACGTGGAGCTGGCTCACAGGACACTCGTGGAGTGGAGGCCAGTGATCTTTGGTGCAGTAGGGCTGGAGGCTGGGGCTACTCGGAGCCCAAAGCACGACTTCGTGGGAGACCCAGAAGAGGATGCACTTGCAAATGCGTGCGGTGTCCAGGGGTCACGGTTCCACGTTACCCACGACAGCTACGGGCCTCAGCTTTGCTGGGGACTCAGGGCAGCCTCGGGAAAGTCTGGAAATCCACCTCTGGTGATGCAAAGACTTTGGCGTCCAACGGGAGCTTCAGCGATGCAGACTGGACAATTGCTTCTTTGGTGCCTGCCAAGCAGGGGAGTCACTCCTTGACCCCAAGGGAGATTCTTCTGTCCTCTAATCTTTAAGTAGAGCGTCGAAGGTCCAGGATTCTGTGTCAGAGTTTCGTCCAGGGATAATCTAAAGTCCTAAGGACTGGGGTCCCATACTTATACTAAGTTTAGGGGTTGGACTTACTCTGTGGTCCCACCTATGGGTGGGTCAGGGCAGAGGGGTGGCTACACCCCTTTCCCTTTGTCCAGTTCGCGCTAAAGCAGGGGCTGGAAGCCCCTGATCCGGTTTGAACTGGGGTATGCACAGGGACACCAAATGTGCCCCCAGTGCAGGACTTCAAAGCACCCGAGAGTGCTCCCGCCCAGCCCCAATACACACTATCCTGTCTGGGGAGGTGATCACACCTCCCTGGGACAGGAAACTTATTGTCCAGGCCACCCCTGCCGGAGTTTCGGTCAGCAGCAGGAGGCCAGACTCGTGTCTGTGGCAGCGGCATCCATTTTGTGATGCCAGGGCTTGGAAAGTCAGTACCGAGCATACCGGTGTGTACATGTCTTTCCCTCTAGAAGGGTGGAATGCTACCCCCGCCGCCAGAACTGGCGGGGGGTAGTATTCCAAGATGTTTGACACCAAACACAACATGTTTCCGTGCAGCCATCCCAAAGTTAGCATTTAACGCGAGGTTATAATGCGCTTAGGAGTATATGGTCAGGCTGCACTACAAACAGCATCAGAGAAGGGTCTCCGAACGCTGCAGAGGGGCCCTGCTCATGCAGGGGCACCCTCTCACATAGGAACCACGCACTCTGCCTTCAGGATTGATAAGGCCTGCCATAGGAGTGACTTATAGGTTTATATGTGTGTGTGTATATAGTGATATAGGTAGCCTATATCACAGTAAGGGGTGCATGCACCACCTTACCCAGGCTGCAGTAGCAGACCTGTGGTGTCAGTTTGGATGGCCTTCCAGGGGTGGCACAATACATGCTGCAGCCCCTGGTAGGCCTCTGAGGTACCTATGCCCTGGGTACATAGTATACCATATACTAGGGACTTATAAGGGCACTCCAGATTCCAATCAGAGATGTGCCTAAGGCACATGGAAACCATTTTAGAGAGGAAGCAGCTAG
The DNA here is from genome assembly GCA_963921515.1 of Calotriton arnoldi. Taxonomy (NCBI): domain Eukaryota; kingdom Metazoa; phylum Chordata; class Amphibia; order Caudata; family Salamandridae; genus Calotriton; species Calotriton arnoldi. The sequence goes on from CAWUFW010000140.1 coordinate 3,997,230, forward strand.
GCTGGGGTTCTGATTAGCAGGGCCCCAGCCAGACTAAGGTCGAAAAACAGTGAAGCATCAGCAAAAAAATGGGGGTACCCATGTGAAGCAGATCCTACTCTCCTACAAGGTATACCAGGAAGATTCAACCGTCCGGGAGGAAGAAATAAGGGCCTGGTTGGACCAAGAAGTCCTGAATAAAATCAACGAGGAAGAATCTTATTATCTTAATAGTCCAATTATAAGAAGTGAGATGAAGAAGGCGATAACAGCAGGGAAATCTGGGAAAGCAGCAGGACCGAATGGGTTACCTGCGGAACTATATAAATGTTTGATGGAGGTCCTTATCCCCATAATGGAGAAGCTCTTTTGCCAAATTTTTGAAGAGGGCGAGAGCATGCCACAATCATGGAACAAAGCCACAGTTGCTTTGATCCTCAAACGATCGAAACCACCAAACTCCTGTGATTCATATAGACCTATCTCCCTGCTTAATGCTGACTGTAAAATCTTTGCTAAGATTTTAGCAGAGAGATTAAATGGAGTGGTAGGAGGTCTTTTGCATGAGGATCAAAAAGGTTTTGTTCGTGGGAGAGGAATTCAGGACCTTACCTATAATTTGATAGGGGCAATAGACCTGGCAACACTGCATAAATTACCATTGGCTATTATCACTCTAGACGCTACGAAAGCGTTTGATAGAGTCAACTGGCCCTATCTACAGCAGATACTGAGACTGTGCAATCTGGGGAAACATTTCTGCAGGGCAGTGAGCTCGATTTATCAAACCCCCATAGCCAGAGTCTTAGTGAATGGGAACATGTCCGCCCCCTTTAAAATCCAGAGGGTAACAAGGCAGGTGTGTCTGCTATCACCTTTATTGTTTAATTTGTATATTGAGCCTCTAGCTGAAAAGATTAGATGTCACACTGGAATATCTCCCTTCAAGTATAAGAACTGGGAAAAAAAGGTGGCCTTATACGCCGATGATCTGATGGTTTATACGTCAGATTTAATTACGGCAATTCCAATATTGTATAAAGTGGCTTCACAGTTTGGCTGGGTCTCTGGTTACAAGATAAATGCGTCCAAGACGGAATGCATGGCTTGGAAGTTGGATACACAACCATATGTAATGAAAAAAGAATAAGATATCTGGGAATTATGATTTCACAAAATATTGAGAAAATTCCAGAAACAAACCTTCATAAAGTCAGTAAGGAGATATGTAAATCTCTAATAAGTTGGGAATACTAACCACTAACAATAATTGGTAGAGTTAATTTAATTAAAATGATGGCCCTACCGAAACTTATTTTCTTATTTCAAAATATCCCTCTAGCCTTCAGAGAAGAGCGGCTGGAGAAGCTTCATTCAAAAATAAACAGTTTTATATGGGCATCAAAAGGTATACGAATTTCCTGGAAAAAACTACGCAGCAAAAAAAACAAGGGAGGGTTGTGTCTGCCGGATTTAGTTTTCTATGCATGGGTATTTCTCATGAGGGCAGGGAAAATGCTCCTGAATGAACCGGATGGCTCAGATATTGGGAAAATGTTAAAGGCGATGTTGTTAGATCTGAAGGGAGGAGACCAAGGTTTTGTATACAAATTCGGAGATCCCAGGTTTTTTAAAAAGGTACGTCTCAAGACTCTGCATGGGCTAGTTTCTACATGGCACAAAATCAGGAAAGCATTAAAAATCAGCTACTATAGTGCACTAGCTCCTATCTGGGATGCTCCTGGCTCTCCAGAATGGACTAAAGACTCCCTAGCAACACCCCTAAAAATAGCAGGAATACTGAGCTGGGACCAACTTGTACAAGAGGGCTCTCTGCTTTCCTGGGAAGACCTGGGGAGCATCACAGGTAATGAGTTGTCCAAATTCAAATATTTGCAAATTAAGAGCTGGCATCAAGCAGTCGGAACAACCCTTGGCATACCAAATGAACTGGAGTCCGCCTTAAGGAGAAAAGTCGGGAGAAAAAAAGAGGTGGCAAACCTATATTGACTTTTGATCGACTTAGCAGAGGGTGACTTCGAACTTCCATCGGAACTGTGGGGAGAGTGCTTGCCTGGGATCCATCCAGAAGAACTATGGCAAGTATCATATAACAACTTGTATTCCACAGTCCAAGCTGCAAACCTAAGGAGAAATCACATCTTTTGTCTCCACAGGGTGTATTGGTCTCCTTTAAAGCTCTCCAAATTTGCGAAGGGAGCCATACCGAAATGCCCTAAGTGCTTTCAGGAAAAATCTGATGACGTGCATATGTTCTTAAGCTGCCCAATGTTACATCATTTCTGGGCCGGTGTAAGTAAAGACATCAATTCCATGCTTGGGGTAGACTTCCAGGTAAGCTTAAGGATGGTATTTTTCGGGGTTATGCCAAATTATGAATCTATGCCCTCAGATAAAAATAAGTTATTGTTTTATCTGATTTTACTTGCACGAAGAGAAATTTGTAAATATTGGATTAAAAACATTGGATTAACTCTGTTAAATATACAATAAAGTTTGATAGGGCATCACTGAATAAAAGAAGTAAGAAAAAAGACTTCTGGCTACCATGTATAGATTGGCTAGATCGGCTTGAAAATGGCTTGAACACAGTCCAATGATTATGCCTCTACACTGGGATACTTCACCCCTCCGGTTGTTCTGTGGGTTACTCAGAGAGAGGGCCAGAACGAACCAAGGGGTCTCTTACGATGGCGGTCGGATGTCCACCACCGTGCCGGCGGTGGACATCCGCCCGCGATCGCAAGCCAGAAAACCGCCGGTCACATTAGGATGGCGGTGGTGACCGTGGAGGTGGGAAATTCCGACCGCCGCTTCTCCGCCGGTTGCCGTCCGCACTCCTGCCTGGCGGATGGAGCAGGACCGGGATAATGGTGGCGGTGCAGAGCAGGCTCCGCCGGCAGGATTATGATGCCGGCGGTAGCCAGCCTTTCCTCAGCGGTCAGACCGCCATGGAAAGGCATGCGGAGATTGTCTTCCGGGGGCCCGTTGCGGGCCCCCAATGTTTGGGGGTGTGTGGTTGCACTGGGGGGGTACCCACGGTCCCCCCCTACATTTCCCTGTACCAGGTGGCAGGCACTGTGCAGTGCCTGCCACGCAGTGCAGGGAAATGCTCCTACTGACATCGCGGCGGTGCTGCGTGCATCAGCAACCGCCGCAATGTTAAAGCCCGCGATCCGACCGCAGCGGTCGGATTTCGAGCAAGGAACATCGTAATACGACCGGCGGTTATGTCGCGGGCCTTGCGGGCAGTCTTTTCCGTTACCATGGCGGTCGGGGAGGTTTTCCGACCGCCATCGTAATAGGCCCCCAAGTACGAAAAGGAGAGGTTCTGTGTAAAGTGCATCTATTTGGATACAGAGCTCTCTAGCTGGCGCCAATCAATAGGGGGGCCACGGAGAAAATAGCTCTGTGTACATCCAAAGGCGAATGAGGACAAAAAAAAAAAACAGAAAAAGAAAGCATCACCTTAGAGAGACCAAGTGTAGTCACCAGCATATTTTAACTATCTGCAAATATATTTTAATATAGCATGATTAATTGTAAGCATTTGCCAAAGGAAAATTAGAGCCTTTCTCAGCATATCGTGTATGATAATCATCGGTTGAGACCGCATTACCTGTAAATCTTTTAAAACTTGTGCAATTGAAAACACTGTCTGCAGACGGCATCTTTTGTACACAAAAATACTGTGGTTCAGTAAAAATATTTTTCATCTTTTCAGTTTGCGAGTGGAAAAAATGTTGCATTCGCTACATGCTTGTTTACAATGGTCCTTATGCAAACTGATTATAAGGTTGAATATTTACTGTACTCCTCATTAGTACATATAATATTTTGTCTGATATTTAACAGTTTGCTCTATTGAAGCATTTTCTAGACTTCTTGCTTACATTTCAGAGTGTTTGTGAGGATAAACCGAAACACCTAGATATTAATAGATCACATTACTTGCTCAAAATAATAGATATTATATTTGATATTGAAGTTTTATGTAATTGGTACAATTCACAGTATGAAATGTCCAGCCCTGTAGGACGAGAAAAAGAACGGTTTATATAAAAGTGCTTAAATGTGTGCCAAGATTGCACTAACCTGGCAATCCGGTTTCAACAGGAGTGATGTTAACCTCCATGCTTCACTGACCCAATACATAATATTATGCTAGTCATCAGTAGACCAGGAGGAAAGGGAATGGGATAAAAGAGAGAAGCTGAGTCATTGGGTATCTTGACTCCCTGTTTTTACAGCTGGGATCAACCTGCATTGCAGAAGTGTTGATCTTTTTTTTTTAAACGTTCTGTTTATTCAACATTTTGCTCATATTCACCAATCTCACATTGAACACAGGTCTAGTCACTTTTTTAACATTTGTTAGACTTCGAGCCCTGGGCTCCATTAGGCTGATATCACCAGGGGAGTACCCCATCCGGATCTATGTGTGATCCTGTTTCGGTGAGTAGTTGGGTTGCTCTCTCTCCGTCCGGGGCAGCCCACTAACACCCTCTATATGCTCTCACATGCCCCACACTTTTTCCCACTTCCTGGGACAGCCTCAGCTTTGATATACAAAGTATTCGCCCTGATTACACTAGGCCGAATCTTGTTTCCAGGCTGTCAGACTGGCCCTGGCTATATTTCTTTTTGTCACCATAGCCAACACCATTAGTCACATCTTCTGGTACTTGTGCCAGGCCTTCTCACCCGTTACATACAGGATAAGCCATTTTGCATCAAATGAAATTTCCAAGCCTGTGACTTCAGACATAATCCTCGTGACCCCTCCCCAGAACCCCTGAATTGACGGGTACTCCCACAATATATGAAAGAACAATCCCACAGTCCCGCAGCCCCTAGCACATTAGTCTGTGTTGTTTCGTCCCAGTTTATACATGAGCGACCTGGAGGAGTAGGACCTGTGCAGTATTCCCAATTGCACTAGATGAAAGCGAGACCCAATGGCCACCTCCCTTTGACCACGGAGCACCTCGACCCAATCCTTTTCCTCCAACAGTCCAACGTCTGACTCCCAAGCCTTCCTCAGTGTCCCCAAAGGATCCGGTGAATTGGTTATGATCTTTTTATATGTGAGAGAGATGACCTTGGATACCATGGGGTATAGCAGAAGCCAATCCTCCAGGGGCATGGACTCCATTAGTTGTTTCCCCTCCAGGATATGCCTCTTTAGTACATGACTCAATTTCAAATAACAAAACCGTTCTGTGTCCGCCATACTGTATTCGGCTTGCAAGTCTTTAAAAGTGATCAGGGCCTGGTTTCTCCAAATGTCTCCCAGTGTGTCATCCCCAGGAGTTCCCTTTTGTGGAATCCCTCCAGGTTTCCTACCTCTCTCAATAGATCACTGTCCCAAAGGGGGGTTTTCTCTGTCAGTTTGCCTGCGCACTTCAAAAATCGGTGTGCCTCATGCCATATTTGTATTACCGTCTGGGTGTGCAGTGGCATCTGTCGCGGTCCCTTCCTGTGGTATAATGCCGCTGGGTAGCCCCACTCACGCATTCCCTGGTGGTCTACCCTATAAGCCAGCTCCTCTCTGTCAGCATACACCCACTCGTTAACCGTGGTCAACTGCGCTGCCCAATAGTACCTCCTAATGTCTGGGACTGCTAAGCCCCCATCGAACACCCCTCTCTACAATTTACATAGCACTATTCTGGAACTCCCCCGTCCCAAAGGAGTTTACGTAGTTCTCCGTCAATTTTCTGGAAGAATTCGGGATGGACTCTGTAGGGCGAGTTCTGGAGAACGTAGAGGAATCTGGCAGGGCCAACATTTTAAACAGGACCGCCCTGCCCATCAGAGACACAGGGAGGCCTCTCCAATGCGCCACAACCACCCTAATCTTCTCGGTCAGTGGGAGGAGATTGTCTTCCAGGAAGTCTAAAGGCTCTTTGGAGACATGGATAATAAGGTATTTTTATACTGAGTCCGCATCATCAATGGCGTACCTCTAGCCAATCTAGCCGGGGTGTCGCCCGATAGAGGAAGTAGAAGGGACTTGTCCAAATTGGCCTGGTAGCCTGAATAGCTATTGAAGAGCCAGAATATGTGAAGCAGCCTAGCCATTCTACGATATGGTCGGGTGGCAAAGAATAGTATGTCATCCGCGTAGAACGATATGTGCCCTTCCCACTCTCCCGTCCCCTTGATTCCACACTTTAGGTGGTCCCCACGAAGCCATGCCTCCAAAAGCTTGATTGCCAACGCAAAAATCTTAGGGAACAACAGTGACCCCTGTCTCATTCCCCTCCGCAATGTGAACGCCCTGGACACTGCGCCATTAACTTAGACCCATGCCATCGGGTCGTGGTATAGAAGTCTGACCCATCTAATGAATTCTGGGCCGAAGCCTAACCTGTCCAGCACTGAAAACAAGTAAGGCCACTCGATACTGTCAAACACCATTCGTGCATCGAGGAAGAACAGCACCGCCTCCTCCCCTTGCCTTTCCTGAACCATATGCAGAACCCCATATAATCGTTGGAGGTTCAATCTGGTACTCCTGTGAGGCATAAAGCCCGAACCTTCGCCAGGACCTTAATCTCCAGATTGAGCAGTGATATGGGCCAGTAGGAGCTACACTCCTCCGGGGGTTTGCCTTGTTTAGGTATGACCACAATGGTAGCAGTACGTTGATCCTTAGAGAGGCATCCCTCCTCCCTGGCTGTCTGGAACATATTTAACATTTGTTTCACCACCATGCTTTCCACCCCTTTGTAGAGTTCTACGGGAAGGCCATTGGGACCAGACACCTTGCCCAATTGCAGGTCCTGAATGGCCCCCACTATCTCCTCCTCTGTTAAGTCTTGGTCTAGTGTGGTTCTGTCATCGCTTGACAGTACGAGAAGGGAGATGTCTCGTAGGAGCTACGCACAGACTTCAGCAGTACGCATCAAGAGTGGCGTGTATAACTGTTCATAGTAATCTGCGAAAGCTCCCGCTATCGCTCCCCCAGTCTAATGCGCGGTCCCGTCCAGTTCCTGCAGTTCCCTGACCCAATTCCTTACCTGATCCCTCCGCTCTAGCCATGCTTTCATTTTATAAGCTTAATCCCCCACAAAGTGTTGATCTTCTTGTGAAAAAATAAGTGTAATTGGAGTTTGCAATCCTTTGACAGGATAACTCCAGCAATAGTGTGCAAATCAAAGTCTAAATGCTTGATTACTATTGTTATCCAGAATACTTCTCTGTATCCAGTAAGACGTTCATAAGCCCATGATGAGAATGCAATGAGTTCCAGTCTCCTGGCAGCAAGGGTCTCGCTGCAATTCTATTAAATATACCTTAAGTTCAGACCAAGATAAATTTAAAAACCAGTCAGATTTGCACTAACCTGGTAATCCAGATCACATAAGTGATGCTAGGTTTCACATTTCCTGAACCTACTGACAAACATGCAAAATATATTTATGTTGGTCAGCAGAAGACCTGAGGAACGGAAAATAGGGCAAGAGAAAAAAAGAGACAGTCTGGGGTAGGTTTATCATTCAGTTGCATCACCCCTGCCCCACGCATTGGGGTGCAAGGGCGATACACCTGCTAAGTTAGATTTATTAACCGCTTCCATGCTCATGACGAGACCAGCTCGTCATGAGTAACAGTGGAGCTGTGCTCATGACGAGCTGGTCTCGTCATAACGGCTGCGCGCCGCCCACGCGGGATTAATTCCCCGCCTGTGCGGGAGAATTAATGAGTGGGCGGGGTTGTGACGAGACCAGCTCGTCATGAGCACAGCTCCACTGTGACTCATGACGAGCTGGTCTCGTCATGAGCACTGCGGCGCCGCGCTCACCCCCCCGCCCTCCCGCACCCGTGGGGGAATTACCCCCGCAGGGAAGGTGTTAAGCCAAGCAAGGCCATCTTGCATGGCCCTGTGTGACTTGATAAATCTAAAGTAACACAACGCTGTGCATATCACTGCAATGCTTTACTCTGGCCTCCCTGGGGTGGCTCCATGGGTGGGGCATGGGTGTTCCCACGCACCCACCCATAGATTTTGGTGCATTCCCAGATTTACCATTACTGGTAGACCTTGGAATGCGTTAAAATATGTTTATTCCTCCTTATTTTTAGGTCGAGCCTCGAGTAGCGCGCAAGCGCTGCTCTGGCGAGACTTTAAGTAAGGGGTTTCAGAAGCTGACCACACGCTCGTGCGTCGTGGCCTTTTCGGGCGGTTACGCGCAAGCAAAAGGCCATGGTGCACGTGCGTGTGGTCACGCCTGCTGCTCGCAAGCACACAAGCGCGCGCGACGTGCACTACAGCGCGTGAATACCCTCCCCCTCCTCCCACTCCCTCCTCGTCAGCTTCATTTTCCTTTCACTTTCGCGCCGCGCGGCCGTGTCACTTTCACGGCCGCGCGGCTATCAGCTTCATTTTTAAAAAAAAATTATTTTAACTTTCAGCGCGAGCGCGCGCACCACTTGCGTCGCCCCTCCTCCCCGCGCATGCCTTCAAATGCTTGTTATTTCTATTTTCGCACCCGGCCATTACCATTTGGGAGCCTAGGGAGGTGTGCGTGTTTATGAAAGCTTGGGTTCATCGCTGCCTTTCGAAAAACAAATCTTCAATGTTATTATCAGTGAAGTTAAAATAAATTTTTAAAAACGTACATTATGGAACGCCCAAACATTGCCTGCCCTTTAAATATGCATTAATATGTATTTCCTGCTTTGGTTGGTCCCGGTTGTTGCGTTGGACCTGTTCTAAAATGGCCGCGCTCTGTGCTTAGGACCGGTGCGGCAATTAAAGACATAGCGGCGGCTGTACGGGGAAAGATGGTGCCAAAGGAGGAGGTACAGAGCCTCGGCCGGGAGCTGGTGGACCAGAGCCGGCCCTTGAGCCAGCGCTTCCGAGCTCTCTTCACCCTCCGCGCCTTGGGCGGCCCGGAGGCCATCGCCGGTATCAGCGGGGCGTTCCAGGATCCGTCTGCGCTGCTCAAGCATGAGGCGGCCTACTGCCTAGGACAGATGAGGGACCGTGCGGCCGAGCCGGCCCTCAGGGCAGTCCTGATGGATAGAGAGCAGGAGCCCATGGTGCGGCATGAAGCGGGTGAGACTGCCAGTCTACGCAGGGACACTGGAATTATGTGGCAGGGGAGGACCAAATTATGTGGAAGGGTTGGCTAAATTATGTAGCAAGAAAAATCAAATTATGTGGTATAATGCGCCACATTTCGTAATGGTATCTGTTCGTTATTTAGTCTTTTTTTTTTTTTTTTACACATTAACACTGTCAGGAGAGGGGTTTCACGTTTTAAGTACTAGTGTAATACAGAAATACAGCAAAGCGCCACTGAAAGTTGAACAGTCAAGCTTTGCAAAGTGTCTTCTGCTGCACGCAACACGCATCAGCGCATTTTTAATACCTTTTCATTTGTTTTAGCTAGTATTCTTTTTTCATCCGCTAAATATGCAGCAGATGATGGTTTGTATGGCAAATCCATAATTATGCAAAAAAACAAAGCCAAATCCCATTATTCCAGTGTCCATGGGTCTAGCCAGTTAATCATTGGGTCTGGTGGCTCAGTGGACTAATGCATCCACTACAGGGGCTTGTGTTCGACCTCATGGTCACAGTGAACCTGTAAAAGATTACCATGACATGACGTGTATTTGTAAAGCGAACGTTCACCCCCAAAGGGTCATCTTGGCGCTGAATAACAGATGTTTATAGTTACCCAACTCAATGGTAAATTTTATAGACCTCAGATGGATGGAAGGCTGAGTGGACCCACACCGTGTAGCAGAATGAGCGAAAAATAACCTGTTCTGCCCTGAACAAGGACCATTAGCAATAAAGCATTTGGCAAGATATATACAAGATAATATACCTCAGCAGACCTGATACCGGTCACCTCCATGCCTTGGATCGGCAACCAGCACTGCACAAACTTCAGTCTCGAAGGAAACCCTGGAACTGTATGGGAAAACTTCCTTGCAGAGGCACAAGTCCCTACTCGAGGATGACAGTGCTATTTAATGGTTAAGCATTGGACCCATCAGGTTTTATTTTTCTAAATTCAATGCGTAATGTCTTGACAATATTACTAACCCCGTCCTCGCGTCTCTTTACACATGGCAGGTTGGCTAGCCATCAGAGGACCACTTTCCTCATTGTAAAACGTTGAACTTACTACTGAAGTGTATTGGGTACAGAGGATAATTTGGAGGGTCATATCTTGGATAGGTGATTTTTTTTTTTTATTCGGTCTGGTGTCAGCCAAGACCTTTTTGTTTTTCATTTTTAGGTTGAGCCTAGAGTAGCGCGCAAGCGCTGCTTCTGGCAAGCATTATGTAGGGGGTTTTCAAAGCTGACCACACGCTCGTGCGTCGTGGCCTTTTTCGGGCGGTTACCCGCGCGGCCAACATCTGTTTCCCATTATCGTGCCCAGACGCGGGCGCGATAATTGGAAACACATGCCGGGAAAAGGCCATGACGCACGAGCGTGTGGTCAGCTGAGCAGGCTGCCGCGCTCGCTCGCCCCCGCTCCTCCATTGTTACCCGCGCGGCCGACATCTGTTTCCCATTATCGTGCCCAGACGCTGGCGCGATAATTGGAAACACATGCCGGGAAAAGGCCATGACGCACGAGCGTGTGGTCAGCTGAGCAGGCTGCCGTGCTCGCTCGCCCCCGCTCCTCCATTGTTGTCCTTGTTTAGGTATAGGATTGCCCTAGTGTCTATGGCAGCGCGTCAGCCGGAAGTGCAGCCGAAGAGTTGTGACGTCACGACCGGACCGTGATCGTGGCAAGTACTTCACTTATAAGACGGGGCAATTGGGGCCATTTGGGACCTGGCAAAGGTGGTAAACATATCTGTTAAACACAGTGGAAGGTTTTTTACCTATGCCATCCCAACAACTTTAGCGGCAACGCCAGGAGACCTCAAGTAATTATTGGCAATGTTTTCAAGCACCTAAAAGCATTATGAGAGCAGATGCAGAAAATACTAGGGCGGCTGGTTCATATACCCCAGGAAAGATGGCATTCCAAAGTGCCCCAAAGGAAGACTGACATCCGGTGGAAGTAGTGGCAATTGTCCCAAAAATTCCAAAATGGTTACAAAAAAAAAACAGTGTTTTACGCTCGCTTTCAATTATTGCAACAAAGTGCTTTCGCCTGGTGTTTTACAATTCAAGAAGGGGCGCACGTACGTCAGAGGCATGGTATCAGATTCGGCGCACAATATGCGGCCAGCTACTGTGCAGCCGCAGCGTGTATTCGTCTGGACCCCAGCTCCTGAGAGCTTCAGCGCGGCCCTGGCCTCGAATGAAAGACAAACACAGGGCTGATTGAATTAGCTGATTTTACCTCATCAGCCAGACAGTTCATTATCGAGCTGGGTGCCTCCGTGTTTGGTTCCTATGAAAACAAGGGCCAAAGTTAATAAAGCTGCTGTCTTCGGGGGCAGGTAGGGGGCGGCCAATGGAGCCGGCCTCGGGGGTGACTGACTTGACCGGACCTACTGTGGATGGGCGCCCTCGAGAGCAGCATCTGTCGGGTTAATACAAGCGGCGGCAGGGCCCTCCCTGCATTACTCATTTACAGTGGCTGTGGGGAACACTGATATCATGGGAACAGCCCGAGACCGTAGAGGGGATGCCCAGCTCTGTCGTCAGTCACTTGTGGTGACGTCTTGTGGATTTGTGCGTTTCATAGAGGCCATTAACGCAATTCCTGACCAGTTCAACTCTTCATGCAAACCATTTCTCCTCACTTCAGACTTTTTAAATAGAGTTTTTAAAATAAAAAGCCAACACCAGACCACATTGCGCCACCCACTTTTATTTTCAAAACAGAAGCACTACATATCAGTATATGTTTTATCTATTTTTATATATATTTAGCTCTTGCTATCGAGTGATCTTTGAACACAGGTGGTCGAATGCTGTGCAGGGATTGAGCTTTCCATGAATCATATGAGGCGTTGCATTGCTCAGGTACTGTTTGGCCTGTCTCCAACCATAGAGAGAGTATATGAGAAAAATCATATTTTTTATTTCAAGGCAAAATCACAGAAATAAACATAATTCTATGTACTTTATTTTACATTCTCTGTTAAAGTTTACACAAAACAAATGTCAACAGAGCATCCATTCACCAACCACAGTCACATTCACTTACCTCAATTGCCTGTAGACAGATTAACATTTAACTTATATACTATACATACCACCCCCTGCCGCAGGATCATTTTCAGGTACTTGTACGAGTTAAATATGCCCTCGGTGTAACAGACGAGGCTAACTCAAGAGAGAGCAATAAGGAAACAGAGTATAAAAGAAGCATTGGTCACGCAATGGGTCTGGCTTGTATTTTTAGTTTTAAGTTAGAAATGTTGGCTTTGCCAAAGCTATCGGGCATGCTGAAATTGTATTTCAGCGGAGCTGCCGGGTGAGGTGAATCTTATTATTTCGTTACTAAGGTGACTTTTTCAAGGCTGTATAATAGTAAAAACGTGTTGAATTTACATTTACTGATTGATAAGTTACTTAGTTGTCCAACCTACACCTAGTGTCAAACAAGCATTGGCATAGCCAATAGGTCTCGCCTTTGGGACCTTATAAGTGTTTAGCTATGCAACAGTTGATGTTGCACCAAGGATATTGTGCTGCATAATTAAATACTTATAAGGTCCCAAAGGCGAGACCTATTGGCTATGCCAATGCTTGTTTCCTCTTTCTATAGTACTGCATTCTGCAGCACACATGGAAATAGGAAAATGCCTCAGCAGATTGCTTCTGTGCTGGAAAGTGCCCCTTCCTGCACAAAAACAATCCTGTCTGCAACACAGGCACCCTTGCATAGAGGCACAAGGGTGCCTCTATTGGCACTAGGCAGCAGTTGGTGCGCCAGCGCAAGGAAAGGACAGGAATACCCTGTATACTGTTAAATATGGCACATTTCTGCCCTTTCCATTTCACGCAGCGCAGCATGGTGGCTCGCACTGCGTGAAAGTTTGATCAGTCTGGTCCTCGGTCTGTTCTTACAGCTGAGTTCAACCTGCATTGCAGAAACGCTGATAACTAAGGCAAGGAATACCTGTTAGTAGTTCATCTTCTGGATTCCAATTTACTATTCCTAATATGACTTATAACATACCTTGTGACAACCTCTGTATTTCTGGCTTTCTGTAGTTTGCTGAAACTATATGACTTCCTACAGCTGAAATACAAAAGAAACCTCTATGGCAGATGCCAGAAATAATCAGAACTACAAAACATGTTTCTATATAGATAGCTACCTTCAGAGATTTGCAGATGATATCTGTGATCTGAATGACTTGCAATGTAACAAGTTCATCAACTGTGAAATAATGAATATACTATAGTATTGTACTTCTCCTCTTGACAAAAAACAATCGCTTCCCCACCACTGTAAATACATTAATTCCATAATTGACTCAAAAGAAATATAAACAAAGTCTAGACCATTTGAGGATTGTTCTCCTTCTTCTCATGAAAGAAATAGTGCAAAGTGAAAGCTCATAGCCTGTGGAATGATGACTTCGGTAATAACGTACAAAAAACAAAGACTAATTGCTTGATCTCAAGTTTATCCCCAAATACTTCTCTCTATCCAGCAAGTCTTGATAACGCCAAGCACATTGAGCTCCAATCTCTGGTGATAAGGGTTTGGCTGAAGCAACTAAGAACCTTGGTTGCATAGCAAGTAACACTTTAAGACACAAGGAACTTATACTCAATGAATCCAAGAAGGCTGCTACAATTGCAAGCCTTGTGAGACTCCCTCGGTGCCCTGTACATGTAGTCTGTCTTGGCTTCTCTTGTGCGATTCATGTAGTGCAAGCCTTCCAGACGCAAAGCAGCACACTAAGGGGCAGATTTACAAGAACTGGCGCATCCCTGCATATTAGCAGGGATGCGCCAGTTAAATTGTGACATGTAAAAAAAACCTTGCGCCACCATGGATGCGCCGCATTTACAATGCGGCGCACCGCGGCGCAAGGATAGACAGATGCGTGACGCATCTTTTCGGCGTAAGGGCAGCGCATTGCTAGAGTCGTGTTGCAAGTACGACGCAACTCCAGCAATGGCTAGGAATGCCTATTCCTAACATCCTGCATCACTCCTTACGCCTGCTTCAAGCAGGCGCAAGGTTCTGACGCAGTGGCGTCGTAAAAGTGACTCAGTGAAATCTTGTAGATTTCACTGCGTCACTTTTATGAGGCTTTCCTGTGTGGGAATGCCCACCCTGCATACATTATACCTGACGCAGGTGTAATGTAGCGCAGGGCTTTACAACATGACGCATCTCCCTAGATGCGTCACGTTGTAAATATGTTGCAACGTGGCGCATTGTTTACGACGCCGCTGCGTCACAGAAGTGACGCAACGGTGGCGTAAAGTTGTTGAAAGAGGCTTGTAAATCTGCCCCTAAGTGTGCCCACACTTTGTGTGCACCACTGACCTCATTTGCTACGGAAGACACGATTTCTGAAGACTGTGGGGCATATATACAAGCCCCTAGCGCCACCGGAGCGTCACTTTTTTTAATGCTCTGGTGGCGCTCTATGCTAGCCCATATATTTACACGGCCACACTAAGCCACTTTGCGTGACTTAACACAGTCTTGTAAATCTGGCCCTCTACAATGCAGTTTTCTGCTGCAAAGGGGCATGCAATGGGTGTTGCTTTGGCCGTTCCCAGCAACACCCATGACTTTTTGACACTGCTCCAGATTTACAAGGATCTGTAAACCTGAGGCAGCGTCAAAAACTAACGCCTTTCAAAAGGAGGCATTAATGTGGAGCAAGAAAGAGAAATGCTTTTGTTTCTCCTCGTTTTTTGCTCTTTCTATGTGTGCTGCAGAATGCAGCACACATAAAAGAAGCAAAACACCATTATTGATTGTTTTTTTGTGCAGGAAGGTGTCCCTTCGTGCACAAACAAAATCATCCCTGCAACGCAGGCACCCTTGCACCCTGGTGCAAGGGTGCCTGCGTTGACCCTAGGCAGCTTTCTTAGCGCTGGCGCAGGGGTGAGCACAGGGAAGCGCCATATTCTTGTTAATACTGCGCATCCCTGCATTTTGAAAATTACGCAGCTCAGTGCAGCAAAATTGCTTGCGGCACTTCGCTGTGCCATTTTCATGTAAATATGCCCCTGAGTCTCCATCCCTGCTCGATAAAAATGTGAGCACAGACCACTGATCATGATAGTACCCCTCTCAAAGGCTGATGTCTTGCTAGTGGGGCTTCAGGTTAATCCAAACGTTTGCTGTAGAGTAACCACTGAGCATGAACCTTTGAGGCTTGTTCTCATTATCGTTCCTTAGGGTCTTACCCATATCAGTCTACTATAATTATTGTCTTCTAATAATTCATGCATCTAAATTCTTATGTGTTTCATACAGATGTTCAGCATTCACCTGAACCTGAGCAGGATTTTGAGCAAGGCGTGCTTTTCTTTTTTCAGAACAAGTTTTGATAAAGATACATGAAAGACGGTTTGAGGGAATTTTAATCACACATTTACAGGATTCCCAGTTTCAATGGTAAATGGACCAACAAGCTTGTTTTGCAACTTGGAATCTTTTTTCAAACGTAAATTCTTTGTGAATAACCAGACTTTTTCACCTACAGTATACTTAGGTGCTGGAATTGTTTTTCTGTAAGCATGAAACATGTAGGGTTGCCCCTTTTTCTAAAGCCTCTCGTGCAGAATTTTGAATTCTCCGAAGTTCAGTTACATTTTCCTTTACTTAAGGAAATGGTGCAGACAAATAGAAATCTAATGGCCATCCTCTAGGCTAATGTTCATGCATACAGAAGAAAGGTGACATCCACGTGGCAGAATGCTCAGCATTGTTATAGGATAATTTTGCCACCCTTAACTTCGTACTCCAATCCTCTTCTTGCAATAACGTTTGATACGCAGATATTATTCAAGACATTCAACTGTCCTGTTTGCCTGTTTATTTGAGGACAAAGACTGGTAGACAGAGGAACATCCATATCTAATTCTTTACATAGTGCAGACTAGAACTTTTAGATGAAGTGGAAACTGTTATAAAAGTGTGACATACCATATAATTGAATGATAGTATTTCAAAAGATCTGTGCTGACTCCTTGGAAAAGGGCAACCCATTGAATGCAATAAATTGCCCCATTTTAGGCAAATTAGCAACAATTACAGGATTTGGACAAACCTCCTTCCAAAACATGATATGAAGCATCTGTCTCAATAACAAATGGAATTGCACCATTTGGATGCAAAACAGGAATACAAAAGAAGTGTTACTTCAGAATGCTAAAGCCTGATAAGCTTCTTTGGGACATAGAAAGGTAGCCCCTTTGTGAAAACGTTAGCTAATGGGTATGATTATCTCAGAAAATTGATGAATTCATCTTCAATTAAATTTAACAAACCCTAGAAAGCTCTGGAAAGCTTTTACAGAGGTAAGTGTAGGCCAGTGAACTGATGCCTTAACTTTCTTGTTGCCCATTTTTAATCTCTGTGGGTTAATTATGTAACCCGATAATTCTGCATAAGTTCGATGGAATACACAGTTGTCAAGTTTGTCGAAAAGATGGTTGCCCCTTAATCTCTCCAAGATTTACCTTAATGTATTGCTTGTGTGTTTCTTGGGAATCAGAGTAAATTGGGATATCATCTAAATTCACTTTACAGAGTACATTCAAATCTCTTCTCAGAGCTTCATCAGAAAAAAACCTGAAAAACAGTTTTGGAATTACAGAGTCTGAACGACATGGCCTGATATTCAAATTGTCCAAACTTACTGCAAATGCAGGTTTCCATCCATCATCTTCTTGGGCAATCTTGGTAAAAATGGTTGCTTTTTGATTTTTTCTGGTATAGGAGAACAAATATCAATGGTGATAGGTATCTGTTGTTAACTATAATCCTGTTGATTGCTCCATAATAAATACATGTCAATACATATTCTTAACCCACCTCCTTTCTTGGGCACAAGATAAAGAGAGTGGAGGCTGGGCACTATGACGATCTGACAAATTAATTGGCTAAATTCTCGTCTACATACTGTGAAAGATATTCTGTTTCTGATTCTGTATGTACATATACACAACTACAAGGCAGAGATGACACAAGTTCCAGATTAGTCTGACAGCCTTAACTTCGGTATGAAGGTGATATACTTGTTTTTTTTTATCAAACACATCAGGAAAGCTTTCATTACAAGAAGGCAATGTAACTGCACAGTCAATAAAGGGAGTTGTCATTCTTCCAGCTAATGCATTTGAGGGACGATTTGAGCTTGTTTTTCAGGTATCCAACAAGGATTCATACAATATAATCGGAATGCATTTCTATTGTTCTTACTTCCCAATCAATACTTTTTATGGTAACTTCCAAAACATACAATAGAAATCATATGTGTATGAAAGTGTGCAAGCCCCATGAAAATACAGAGACATTCACTGCCTTAATCTTTTGTGAACCTTTTTTTTTATCACTTTCTGTACATATTGTGCAAACATAATGTTCATATAAATCCCTGAAGTGCCTGAATAGAAAAGTCTTGAGACAATCTTATCCTGTCTATTGGGCAAAGTCATTTTCGTAGGAACAATCAGATAAATGACTGTTGACTGTATGATATTCAATACCCAAGTTGGAACTGGCTGATTTTCTTCACTCAACAAGGTAGTTCCTTTCATTGCCAAAGAAGCCAGTATACTGCCAGCTGTAACTTTTCTATTTGTGATGTAACTGGTATTTGATTCTTTAAAGTACTATATTTCCTGGTCATTGTTTTATAAAATGTCCTGATTCATGACAATATGTACATAATCATTGAAAATGTCTTCTTTCATTTCATTTTCTTCTTTTGAAAGAGGGCCATTCACAATACCTGACTGCAAGGGCTCATGATTGTCTACATGTTTATTCTCCAGTGTGGTCTGTCTGGCTATAAGCACCTTTTAAAAAAGAAATGCGTTTATTAAAGTTTTGTATATATTACTACAACTTCAACAAGCAATCTGTCTGTCATGAGCATGTACGCTGATCGAATGATAGCCATATATCGTCAGACTTTTGGCCAGGATTATACATTGAGAAAACAACAACAGCTAATACTTGTGCGATATGTCTCAACTAAAAGAGAAATGACAAGGGGATAAAAGACAGGGATGAAGAGGAAAACCAAAAAATGAGAGCTCTGGAAATGGGCCAAGTGGTAAAGGTGTGTTTCTGGTGGGTGAGGAGGTAGGCAGGACAAATGGACGTTAGGAGCATCCTGCAAGCAATCATCCCTGGCCGACCCACTGAGAGTGGGGGTGCTTTTGCCATGATAATATTATCTATGTGATATGATCCGGAGGGTCGGTACTTAATGTGTGTCGCAGGTAGGGTGTGCGGTGTGCTTGAACTATGGTTGTGGGTCCACGTGCGCCCCGCAGTCATGATTGGGAGATAGTGTGTGCTTCCTATGTGTCGGCCGTGGGAGCATCAGTCAAGGTGGACGCGCGTCAGTTTTGGCCTCCACATTGAGTAAGAAGGTCTCCCAACATTGCTGGCCCGTGCGGGAGTCCCCTCTCATGCTTAAGTATGTGGGCTTCAGCTCTGGTCCACGTCAACAGCACGGTGAGCCAGCGCCGAAGTTCTGGAGGGGCAGGCGCCTTCCACACCATGGCTATTTGGTGTTTAAACAATACAAAGGCCAGATCAATGAATCTGTGTACAGGGGCGCAGACCCAGCAGATAGGATTCCGGAGTAGGTGTGAGGTTGTGCACTGACATTTGTGAGCAGGCCCATACCTTGTGAAAAAAGTCTGCATTTTGTAATTTACGAAGGGGACAAAACAGAAAAAGTGCAGGGAACGTGTTTAATTTGTTGAAGGCAGAGGTAGGTGTGGTGTAGATAATTGAATTTTGTGAAGCAGAACCTGGGGTTACCGGGTATCCCCTTCACCAGCTGAAGAGCCGGTGTCCAGGCCGCATCTGATGAGGGCTGTGATAGCGCTCCATCCCATTTAGTGCACGCCCCAACTGCATGGTCCGGTGGGGGAGTGTTGAGTGAGGTGTAGATGGACGTGATGGCGTGTCATGTGGTAACAGACATCAACAGCACATTCAATACCGCTGAGGCAGTGGCTCTGCATCTCCGGAGTTCCATGTGTTGTGCAGTGCAAGTTGTATGGTGTGAAAAGTTAGGTACTGACCTGTGCCAGGCCGTATGAGTCCATGACCTCCTGGAAAGACATTGCTGTCCCTTCGTTATAGAGGTCACCTGTTTGAATAACCTTTGCATTTCTCCATGGGGTCAGTTCAGCATGCTGTACCGTGGTCTGTAAGCAGGGCAGCAGGTTCCCTCGAGGGAGAATATTGACGGTGAGGGCCTCTGGAGTGTACATATCTTCGCCAGCATGAGCGGGCCACTGCCATCTGTTTTGTCTCCCTATGAGGGCAGGCGGTAGTGTCAGAAAGCAATGTGAAGGTTCTTACACCACTCAGCACATCACGAATGAGTGGCAGCTCAGGGTGGTTTGGTGCCCGTAACCATCCCAGCGGTCACTGCAGTTGTGCCACCACATAATAAAGTTCAAGGTTAGGTGCTCCAAGCCCGCCTTCTGATAATGGTCGTTGAAGCGTGAGCAACGCAACTCTGTGCCAACCCGTGCTCCATATCAATTCTAGCAGTGATCCCTTGAGTTCATGGAAGAAACTCTTTGGAAGCACAATTGGGAGGGCTGCAAAAAAGTATAGCAGTTGAGGTATTACAAGCATTTTAGAGATCGCCACTCTGCCCAACGGGAAAGAGGGAGCGAGCGCCAGAAAGGCAGGGATTGGCTGATGTAGCCAACTGCTGTGTCAATGTTGCCTTCCTTGAGATCTTTTTCGGTATGATAGATCCAGACAGCCAGGTATTTAAAGGTGTCATAGCACCATTGCAGACGGGACCCTGTGAAGTCAGTCCGATCTAGGGCTGGCCTGGGAGCTAGGGGGGACAGGCAGGATTTGGGCCAGTTCACGCGTAAGCCTGATACAGTCCCAAGGTCCTCCAGCAGCCACATGAGACTGGGAAGAGTGGACCTGACGTCTCGCAGGTAGACCAGTGAGTTGTCCACATACAACAAGATGATGTGATGCATGCCACATTTTGAGATGCCCTAGTCTGTCACCCGTTGGTGAAGCCAGCAGGCCAGAGGCTCCATGGACAAGGCAAAGATGAGATAGAACAATGGACAGCCCTGTCTGGTGCCTCTCTCAATGCTGAAACTATTGGAGATCAGCTGACCAGTCTTCACCCGTGCCGATGGGCCAGTGTATAGGGTGCAGACCCAGCCCAGAAACCCCAGTCCAAACCCCATGTTGGTAAGGGTCAGAAGAAGGAAATCCCAACTCAGGATATAAAATGCCTTCTCGATGTCCATTGATACCACTGTGTGTTCAAGGGCATCTGCTGGGGTGTTATGCAGAAGGCATAGGAGATGGCAGATGTTGAGGAACGTACTGCGACCCAGTATGAAGCCAGATTGGTCAGTGTGGACAAGCGAGTGAATTATAGGGAGCAGACGGTTCACCAGTACTCTGCCCAAGATCTTGCAGTCTGAGTTGAGCAAGGAGAGGAGGCGGTAAGAGCAAACCCCAAGCGGGTCCCTACCCAGTTTGGAAAGAACCATGATTAGGGCCTCCCGGAGGGTGTCCAAAGGCGGCCCTGTGCCTTATCTTCGTTGAACATGTTGAACACGAGCTGGGTGGTCTGAGTAGTGAAGGGGGTATAATACTCAACTGGGAGTCCATCGGTGCCTGGGGTCTTGTTGCGGGCAATCTAGGAGATGGCCACAGGTATCTCCTCCAATTGTAGGGGTTCATCCAGTTCGCTACGCTGCAATGGGTTCAACCGTGCTAGCTGTAAGCTGTGGAAGAACTCACGTGCTCGCCCAGGGGTTGGGGGTTCCTGTGCAGTGTATAGCTCCCATTAATAATCCCGGATGGTTATGTTAATGGTTAGCTGCGAGGTGACCAGCTCACCATCGGGCCGGCGGATTACACCAATTGGGGATCATTGTTGGTCTTCACGTGTGAGCCATGCTAGCGGCCTACCTGAGCAGTACCACTCAGCGTGCTGCAGGACTGTCCGTCATCTATAGTTGTGCCTGCACAGGAACGCCTCGGCCTCCTTTGGTTGCTTACATAGTTGCTGAAGTTGTTCAGCTGGAGTCGTCTGGTTGTGGTTGACAACCCATATTTCCAGTACCATTCCGTTGCTCGAGATGCTCGAGATGAAGTGGAGCCGCCATTGAGTTCAAAATACTGTTCAATGCATTGCTCCAAGCATGCACGAAGCGGAGGGGCAGAGAGAGCTTCAACCTGCAGTCGCCATGTGAGTATGATAGGGCATAAGTGGCCCCAACCCAGGGTAAAAAATAGGGGGCAATGATCCTTTAAGGTACACACTAAGTATTCCACCCGGTGACCTAAGCGCTGAGCTGGGCATCGCACAGAAAGAGGTCAATTCTAGTGTGTACGCCGTGCACTTGGGAATAATACGAATATTCGTGCTCCAGTGGGTGCGTCAGTCGCCATGCATCATGCAGGCGCAAACGTGTGAGCCAACAACCGAAGTGCTGTGTGGTGCGATTACTGGCAGTCACCCGCAGGAGGGGTGGACCGGTCAAGGCTCACCTCCCCACAGCACGGGGGACGACGGATCTTTGAAGAGCGCCGGCATTAGTGTGTCGAAGAAACCTGATTGATTCTTGTTAGGGGCATATATTGTTATCCATGTAAGGGGATCCCATCCAGGTTACCTTCTAAGATCACATAGTATCTGTAAGTGTCCATCCTCTGTGTACCCCCGACAAAGGGGACCCCTGGGACAATCCAGTTGAGAACCCCACGAGCGACAATAGATGTGGATGTGCCGTAAACCTGTCCCCTCCATTTTGTATGAACCGTATGTAATTTCGTGATGGTGAGATATGTTTCCTGGAGCATAGCAATGTGTTACACGGCAGTGTTTAAGGTGGGCATGAATGCGGTACCTCTTAGTTGAAGTGGCCATGCCACGCATGTTCCAGGTGATGACATGATATTGCAGGGTGTGAGTGTCAGGTGTCACCTCAGCCATGGACTTCAGTAGTAGGGTCAAGTGTAAAGGATGTGGAGACCCCCTGTTACCCCACCTGGCATGCGGTCACTCCCAATAAGAACCACGTCCATGTGATCAGGTGCCCTCAGGTAACATGCACCTGAACAGCAAACCCAGTCATAGGCATATTCAGAGCATTTTCGTAGATCATAGCAACACACAACCAAGACAGCTGATCCCCCCCTGGCCAGATGCCCTGCAGGCGCCACCCCAGCCATGGATTTCAGTAGCAAGATCAGCTGTGAAGGGTGTGAGGACCCCACATTCAGCCAGCCAGCATGTGGTCACGCCCGTTCAGACCCTCCCCCGTGTGGTCAGGAGCTCCCATGTGGCATGCGTTTGAGCAACAATCCCATCATTAGGCAGAACCAGAGCAAGGTGGTAAACAGTGACATCTGTGATGTTCGGGGAACAACAGTGGGGGATCGTGGGGCTGGTCCCTGGGCGTGCGGTTGGGGGCTGTAACCGACTGCTAATGAGAGGGACAGGTAAGGCCTAACTTATTCGGCGGAGCACAAATAAGGGGACGTCTGCTACAGTTCTTAGTTCACGCCGTCAGCCACGTGCGCTGACGTCGTCCTTTATTATATACCCCCTGGCCCGAGCCCAGCCCAGGGAGATGCCTGTGCAACATTGTTGTGCAGTGGCCGGGTGGCTCACTACATCCCATCTAACCCACGGAACTTGTGCGGGTGCCAAACAATTAAACATTTATCTAACATATTAGAAAACTAAAGTTTCAAACAGTGTCCATTACAGAGCACAACCTCTTCCAGGCTTCTTCAACACATGAAGTCGCGCAACATTGAACTGGGTTCCGGATTACTTCTCAATCGGCAATGCGGGCTTCCCCTGGAACTCCCAGAGGCCCCCTCTGGCAATGTGGGGGGGGTCACACCCCCCTCCGTTGGTCTCTCAGCACTCTCTTCCGGGCCTTCTTCTCGCCAGTCTTCGGAGATAGGTTCTTCCATCGGTGCTTCCTCGCCTCCACTTCCTCGTGCGTTTTCGGCTTCCGTCACAACCTCCTTGGGACCCCGGGCCTTCTTGAACCATGACATATTGCGGGCTATCTGCTGGCTGCCCTTCCTTGCTGTGACCATGGTCCCTTTGATTTGTACGACCTTCCACAGCTCTCGTTCGAACGGAGTGCGAAACTTGGACCCTGGATGACGGTCCTTCACTACCACGTAATCTCCCACGTTGATGGCTGGTGGCCGGGCCCTCCTGTTCCTACTGGCCCGGTCGTTGTTGTGTTGGCGTCGCGCCTGGGATTGTCTGGCGTCCAGGACTGCCGGAGCCCACTGGTCGCTGGTGGGGATGCTGTCCCGCACCGCCCGCTTCATTAGCAGCTCACTGGGTGCACACCGTGTGGTGCAGTGAGGGGTGTGTCGGTAAGCTCGAAGGAATTGGTGCAGGCAATTCTCCAAGTTGCCCCCTTGATCCACCCCAATCCTCAGTGCTTTGTTCAAGGTCCTCATAAATCTTTCTACATCCCCGTTGGCTTGAGGCCACTGGGGAGTTACCCGGCGGTGCTTGACTCCATTCTGGCTCAGATAGTCTTTAAACTCCTGACCCTGGAACGGCGGCCCGTTGTCTGTTCTTATTTCTTCCGGCATTCCCAGGAGTGCAAACACCTTCTCCAGCACTGGTCGGATGCAGTCAAACGCCGTGGATGTCACCACCTCCACCACAGGAAACTTGGAGTGACTGTCCACCAACACCACCGTGTGTCTTCCGTCAGGGAAACTGCCAAAGTCCAGACTCACTTGAGCCCATGGTGTCAGGCTAGGTCCTTCCGTGATGACGGGCACCCCTGGCGGGTCAGCTCCTGTTATCAAACAGGCGTGGCATCCTCGCACCTTGTCTTCTACCAGCCGGTCCACCCCCGGGAACCACACTTTGGATCTCAGTCGTGCTTTGGTCTTCTCGGCCCCTTGGTGGCCCTGGTGGGCCAGGTCCACTGTTCTGCTTCGCAGGGCGGCCGGTATTACGATCCGAGTGCCTCTGAGAACTATCCCATTTCCAGCCTCACATTAGGTCCTCCCGGCACCGCCACAAACTCTCCCAATACTCCTTTTCCTCCTCCGCCCGTCGGTCCATCCCTTGCAGGAACCACTTCCACTGATGGTCATGGAGTGTTCGCTTCACGGCCTGTAAGCACTCATCCTGCCTGGTAGCCACTAGAATTTCCTCCAACGACAGAGCTTGGGGGCACGCTTCTTCCACGATCTGCCGCAGGAACAATTCCGTTCCCTCATCCACAGCATCCTGGCTCCCAGCATGCAGTGCCCTCGGATGTCTTGACAGATAGTCGGCCGTGTTGTTGACTCCCGGGCGGTACACCACTTCAAACCTATAATGCTGTATCTGGACCGCCCAGCGTTCAATCCGCAGAGGACCATTCCGCGCCGTGCCAGTGAATAGTGGTACCAGAGGCTTGTGGTCGGAGCTCGCAGTACTGTCCTGCGTCCAAGATGTTCACCGACGCCCCCGTGTCAATAAGCGTCTGGATACAATTGTCCCCGATCCATATCTGGCATAACGGCGGAGGTCGCCGAGTGGTGTTGACCCCTCGGATGTTAGACACCACAAAGACATCCCCGTCTTCGTCATCCTCAGCAACAGCCAATTTCTGGCACCGGCTATCCAGATCTTCCACGTCCTGTATCGCCATGGCCCTTCTCTGGAACTAGGGTCCTTTGGGTTTACTGGCGCTGGATCTGGCTGCGTTCTGGCACACTTTTGCGAAGTGCCCATACTTGTTACACTTGAGGCACTGCCTTCCTTGTGCTGGGCAGCCTCTCTGGGAATGCGTCGTCAGCCCACAATTCCTGCACCCTTGCCTGGTGTGCCGTTCCTCCGTGGCACTCTTGGGGGTGGCTCCTCCGCTGTACGACTTCCGAATAACATCCACCCTCTCCTCTTTGATGGGTGCGGGGTATAAAGGTCGAGTAGCCGCAGATTTCGTGGCCAACGCCACCTCCATCTCGCCAGCCCTGGCGTCCGCCAGCTCGTGCGATCTCCCCAGGACCAATATATCATCTAGCGAAATTCCGGTCTGTCGTAAGATCAATTTGCGCAGCTCCAGAGACTTGCAACCTACGATGAGCTGTGCCCTTGTCTCGAACGTCCGATCCACTCCAACACGGGTGCTCGCCAGCTTTCGCAAACGTACGAAGAACATGTCAACCGACTCGTCCTCCCTCTGCTTGGCCTGGCGGAGCTTGAAATGTTCAAAGTCCGGGTTGACCTGCGGGTCAAAGTGGCGGTTCAGGGCCCTGACCGCCTTCTCATAATCATTGCCGTCCCCCGTGTCCGGTAGGTCTTGGAACAGGTCGTAGAGCTCATCGCCCCCCATCAGGAGCATGGTGGACCTCTTCACAGCGTTGTCCGTCTCTCTGGTGGCCACAAAGTAGTTTTCTAGCTGGCCTATCCACTTCCGCCATCGCGGTGCAGCTGTCGCCGGGTCCGCCAACTGGCTGAATTCTGGAAGTGCCTTCACCGCCATGCGGCCTGGTCTCACTCCCGCCGCTCCTGCATCCGTAGGTGCCGCCGCCTGTGGCGTAGTCATGATTACGCCGCTTCACCCTCAACACGATGGGGTGCCTGGTCCGCCTGAGCGCGCCTGCCCACTGCAGGTCCTCCACCAGCAGCCCAAACGCCTCCTGGGCCCTCTGCCCCTGTCCCGTGGCCACACTCCCTGGCCAGTGATGAGGAGATTGCCTCCACGAGCTGCCAGCCCTCGCTCAGGACCCACTGGGATGCAGGCCAAACCCCCTGCCACCGCTCTCCGGATATGGGCAATAGCCTGGATCCACTACTCCTCCCGCACTCCTTTTGCGGTCCACTGCGGTGCGGGGAGGCAACCCCTTGCTCGCCAGAGGCCGCACGTGCGTTGCAGGCCCCTCGCCGGGCCTCGCGCCCTCACCGGGTCCACCACACGCTCCGTCCGTGCTCCGGTGCAATTTTCAGCCAGCCGCTCCCGAGCACTGACACACAGGCCGCAGCACTTGCCCCGCAGACCGTGTTTCAGTGCGACGACGCGCCCGGCCCCCAAACGCCTGCACTGCTCGCACTGTCCCCCCCACGCGGCCACCTTACCGCGCACTTCAGCCTCTCCCAGGCACAGGGGGTCTCCACTTCGCCGCGCCCGCAGCGGCAGACACGACATGTACTGCCTCGCTCCACCAGCGGCCGCCGGCGGAGCTGCCGCGCTGCCCACACGAACGGCGTGGGTGCGCACGTGGGCTCCTCCACTCCTTCGTCGCCAGTGTGATGTTTGGGGAACAACAGTGGGGGATCGTGGGGCTGGTCCCTGGGCGTGCGGTTGGGGGCTGTAACCGACTGCTAAGGAGAGGGACAGGTAAGGCCTAACTTATTCGGCGTCTGCTACAGTTCTTAGTTCACGCCGTCTGCCACGTGCGCTGACGTCGTCCTTTATTATATACCCCCTGGCCCGAGCCCGGCCCAGGGAGATGCCTGTGCAACATTGTTGTGCAGTGGCCGGGTGGCTCACTACAACATCAAACAACAAGGGTGACTGGTTCCCTCCTCAGACAGTTGCTCCGTAAGAGCCCATCTAAAAATCCCCAACTATTAAACAATAACAGTGTAAGAGAAAAAAAACCAGTTATTAAAGTCTACTTGGGAACACTGGTGGGACGTGGCGTTGCAGCAGGGATCCAGTCTCATCATTAGCGCCAGAGTGTCAGTGTTCACTGTGTCCGTGGCATGGGCCTGTGTCAGATGGTGTGCCATCCAGCCTCCCAAACAGAGCTGCTTACCTTCGGGGGGATATCAAACTCAGAAGGACACTCACAACACCAGGACAGCCATTTCAGGGATAAGAGGACCAGCCCTATAATTGATCTGCCGATAGTGGGGTGACGTTCGGGCCCCAATGGACCCCAAAGGTCGATGAAAGCGAGCCACCCGTGTCCGACTCCGATAAGTGCTCAGAGCGCAGAGGTGCAAAGCAATTTATGCAGTGAAGGGAGGCTTCCGATACTGCTCGGGCCTGCTCCACTGCCACCTGGTCCTTTGTTAGTTTAATTTTGAGGGATCTGCGTTTGAGGCATCTGGATTTGAGCACCAGCCAGTCGCCGGCACTTAAGTCCTGAGGCAGAGTACGCAGCAGGTCCTTAGCGTGGAGCCAGGGCTACACATCCTCTGGGGAGTGGTAGATGTGGGTCGTTTCGGCATCTACAACTCTGAGTTTCAATGGGAACAGAAGAGCATACTGATGTTCGAACTCTCGGAGACATTGCTTAACTTTGGAGTAAGAGCCCTGGCGACGTTGTACCTACATGGTAAAATCAGGATACGCCGTTACCGTCACATTCTCATAGTGCCAGGGGCCCATAGTGCAAAATCATTGCAGCTGCAGATCACAATAATTGAGGAGGTGAGCTATGATGGGACGGGGCGCTAGGGAGGGGAGGCTGGCCTGGTGTCCGGTGCGCCAGTTCAATGGAGAAGAATTTGGTGCCTTATTTTCGAGAACCGTCTTCAGCAGCTATTCTTTAAGAAACAGTTCTACGCTTGGATCCTCCGAGCATTCGAGAAAGCCCAATGGGCGGATATTGTTGCGTCTTGACCGCCCCTCTGCATCTTCCGCTCTGCGATGCAGGTTAGCAACCTGGTCTTCCATGTGCTTCAGTCATTCCTGCAGGCCCTGCACTGTCGGTCGCACCATTGCCAGGGTGGATTCTGCTTCCTCCACTCTGTCTGCCAACTTGCGGTGGTCTGCTCGTAGCAAACTAACGTCAAGGGACACAGTGTCAATTTGGGTCTCCAGGGAGGATTTAGTGTCCATGATGGCCTGGAGCACCCTATCAAACTGTGTGGAGTGAGTCTGAATTGTCTCTTTAAGATGATGGAGGGTGTTGAGAGTCCTGTCTATAGGTGCGGAGAGTGTTGACGATTCCTCATTGTCAGTAGGCAGCGGTTTAGTGGGCTTGAGTTTCCCCATCATCATACGCCTGCTTGGACAAGCCCAGGAGCGGCCAAGGGGAAAAGAGGGTGGCAGATATCCGGCTTTCATGCCAGAGAGTGCCCAGGCACAAACCAGCCGATCATGGCGCATATTGGCACAACACAGGGGAAAGCGGATGCGCCCCGTCACATTCTTCAGCCCTAATAGGCCACTGGAACAGAGGTGGAAGTACCAGTTAAGCCAGACAGTTCAGGTGGGTTAATCTTTGTGCCGGGCCTCATGGAGCTATGGGGGGGTTAGGAGGCCTTGTGTTGCGCAGCTGGAAAATCCAATAGGGACCCTCGGTGGAGCACCACTTCTCCGGTGTGTTGTCGTGGATAGTTCGCTCCGATTTCACAATTAATAGGTCAGTGGGTCCATATTACTCCACGGTGCCTCAAGCATTCATGCAGTAGCCATAGTAACCTCTCAACCCCCTTGGTGTCTCAAGCGGATTGTTGCAGGCCCGCGCTGGCACACTTCGATGCTGGGGATGATGATTCCTGCGCGCAGACACTGCCAAGAATGAGGTCCACAGCAGTCTCACGGGGCCTGCCTATTCTAGTCCTGCACGCAAGCAGATCAGAGCTCTTGTCACCACCACGGCCCGGCAGATCGGCAGTCCCTCAGCATGCTGGTGCCAGGAGATGCGTGGCAGGAGCTGCATCACTTCCCCTGCCAGGATGTATGGGCTCGGACCCTGTTGGGCATGTAGCAGGGCAGGATCACATAGGGGGGCCCCCTTTCAAGTTGTCTCGGCTCCCTTGCCGGTTGCTGAGAAGGGCCGCGCTACATGCGGCACCCGACTACCATCGCTGACAGGCTCGCCAATTCCCAGCAAGCAGGTGGATTGGGTGTCGCAGTTGGGGGGATTACTCACTACGCAGCATCCCAGAGCATGTGACGATGTTGGAGGTGGCAGTTGAGGAGGTATCCTGTCCAAAGAGGCTGCTACGACAGTGTCGGGTCGGAACGCCTTGCAGCAGACCTCACGGGGCTTTTGCGGCAGGTGACTGCGCTGCCATGCGATTGGGCCAGTGTTCAGGTCGACAAAAGCAAGTCACTGATGGAAGAGATGAGGGGTATGAACAGGGTTGGATGGGCAGGATAAAGTAGGATATTTAGTACGGGCCGGACACGGAGCTCTTGAGTAAACGTCCGTTGCTGCTGCCATCTTGGCCGCGCCCCCGGCTATAAGCAGCTTGATCATGATATTGTTTTTCTCAGGGTGACACTCAGCTAAACAATAATCTAACTACTACTAAATCTATGAGCTCTGCACACTTTGTAAGAGGATTAATAACTTGTTCTAGTACATCCTTCAAAGGGATAGTACTCTTGAAAATTGAGTACAAGAATATTGTGACACTGTAATATCATGGACAAAATATCGAAAAGTAAGTGCACAGAGGAAAGTATAGATTTACTATTCTTAAATCCATAGCTATGTACCTGGAAGATATCAATATTTTACAGGTACATAGGTATGGTTAAAGTATACATACATACCCTTTGATATTTTGTTTATCTATATTTTTCCAAAATATTAGTGTCCCACGATATCCTGGACTCAATATTCAGGAGCCGCACCCTTCAATTAATTTCATAACCCTTGATAATAGAGAGTAGACCTTTTCTTTTCAGGCCAACCAATGTCAGCTACCAAACAAAGAAAGGTGGTTATATAATTTATTAAATCTTGATGGCTGTTTTAAATCCACTATCTAAGACCACGCACTTTACTATCAAACAACGTCTGCATTTGCTTGCAGAAGGCAGTAAAATATACAGCAGTAGATCATTACGTTCTAGTGATGGAATACTCCAATTGGCAGTATTCCCACTCAAGTTAGATAGAGTAAAGATTACTTTAGGTTGGTCATCAGGGAATGTCATGGGTTTACATAGAAAATGCAATTGACATTAAGGAACAATGCAAACTTCTTGGGATCCGTGGAAAACCTCTCTGGAGGCGCTAAAGGCATTACACGCTGATTTGTGGCTATGAATGCACATAAGACTTTGTGTCATGTGCTGGAACGGGAAGTCCAGAGGTTATTGGTCTTTATTTCTGAAGGCGTAGGAATCTGACTGGCATCTTGGTTTTCTGGCTTCAATAAAGAACCTAATTCTGTTTATTTGAAATAACTCAGATTTTAAAGTCTTGTTCTTAGATCTTATTAGGGAGAGTGTGTAGCATAACGGCCAGAGCTGCCGACTTTGGCGCTGGGGATCCAGGTTCAAGTCTCGGCGTCAGCTCAACATCCTGTAATTCTGGGCAAATCACTTAATCTCCCCGTGCCTATGGACAGTGCCTAGAGGCCCTCATAGGTGATTAGCCACGCTATACAAATCCAAGTATTATTATCAAACTAATTTCATTACTAGGTTGAAGGTTTGGGACAAGGTAATTTTGGAATCCATCGTTTGGTTTGGAAAGATAACATGGGCTAGGCAATCTATCATGTTTGCACTAACTTGGCACTCTAGATCCACAGGAGCATTGTACATCTCCATGCTTTCCTGAACCCACTGTCAACCATACAAAGGATATTATGCGGGTCAGCAGCAGACATGGTGAAAGGGAGTGGGACAAGAGATACTGGATATCTTCACTCTGCCTGGAATTACATCTCGGTGAAATCTGCACTGCAGATGTGTTGATATCTAAAACATAAAATAACTCTTTTAGTATTATGTCATTTGTATTCCAGTTCACTACTCCTAATATGGCATATGATAGAACTATAATCTTTGTATTTCTGTCTCTCTATAGTGGGATTAAACTCTGCAACTTCCTAAAGCTGAAATACAAATGAAACCTTTATGATAGATGCAAGAAATAACCTGAACTTCAATTCACATTTTAGCATGGATAACTACATTTAGAATTTGGTGAATGGGATACTCTGTGACAAAGTCACAAGATATCCTGTCTGCCCGTATTACAATTGCCACAGGAGATTATGCACTTGCAATAAGGTGGATGGGATATCAGTCATTTTTGTGACTGAGTAACCCGCTGCCAGACTCTAAATCAGGCACTAAGCCTAAATGATTCACCATATAACAAATTCATCAGCTGTTACATATGAAATACACATTAGGACTGCACCTTTCTTCCCGAAAGTAAATCGTTTCTTCCCCACCACTGTGAATACTTTAACCTCATTAGGTAGGAAGGATAAGACGTCCATGTCCTCCTTAGTACCTATGCAGTGTGGAGGATGTGAATGTTTCGGCCTCCCACTGCAGAAAGAAAACACCTCCAGTGCTGGGAAGCCCTGGTTGGCAGCCATGCACTTTATAAATTACAAACATAAACATAGACACCGTAGGAACTCCATGTTTATATTTTCCACTCGGTCTGCCGGGGAAGAGGTTCTCCAGAAGCCTGAGGCTTTTTTTTCTGAATGGTGATCAGCGGGAATGGGCCATGACGACATCAGTCTCAAAGTGAGAGTAAAAGGAGCTGTTTGGCTCCTTTTACGTTCACTGAGATTGGTGCTAGGGGGCATATCTCAGTCCCTTGAACACTGATCACAATGGTAGAAGTAAAATTGGAAAGGGGAGAATGGCTGCTTTCCACTTGTACCTCTTCCTATTGGACCCACCAGCTATCAGGGATTTCTGTTGGGAGGGAGCAGCCCCCAGGCATGGCCAAGTGTTTCCTCCCAAAAATGTGGCAATCTTTCCTGCTGTCCCCTTGAGCCATACACCCACCCCTAAATGCCCCAACAGTCTTTCTTCCCCTTGGTGGGCAGATTGGGGGTTTACTCCAATGTGCCATCACCAGGACATGGGAGGGATCAGAAAGCCCACTAAATACCAAGGACCTTATATTGATAAAAAGGAATGGAGTAGGGCTCCCACCCTCGCACCAGAACGAACCATCACAAAGGCCTCGACAGATATTCTGCCCCCGCTGGGGAGGGGGGGCAAATTGGGAGGGATACCCCAATCTACCCTCACCGGGGAAACAGAAAAGGCCACTAGACACCAGGGATAGATTTAAAGAGAAAATAAAAATGGAGTGGGGTCTGGACTGTTCCTCAGTCTGCCTCTCCTGTGGTCAGAAATCACACTGTATGCCAGGGATAGAACTTTTTATATAAAGTTTGGGGTGAGGCTGGCCTGTCCTGGCATCTGGACATCCCCCAAACCCTAAAGTTCCGACATCCCTTCTCTCCACCAGGGATGATTGGAGGATTTGCTCCCAAACTGCCGACTGGGAACAGAAAGCACACTGGATGTAAGGGATAGTTTTTTTTCTAAAGAAGGGGTAGGGACTGGCCTGTCTTGGCATCAGGCCGCACTGTCAACCTTTGAAGCCCTAACATTGTTTATGACCCTCTTGGACCTAGAGCATCCCCTTCCCATGGAAAGTGAGAGGAAAACGGATTCTTTTTGGTGTTTGTTTGACATATGAGCCAGCAGAGAAGGGGTTAGGCCCCATTCTGCAATATGTGGGTGGCAGAAAGACTGTCTGGTGCCTGAGGGTCAGGGCTGCAGTGCAGTGCCAGGATGGAAAATCCCCACAATCCATTATGTTTCCACTTTTTCCTTGCTGGTCTAGTGGGCTCCAGATGACTCTGGGATGGGCAGATAGGTGGTCAATATGCCCACCCAGGGGGGCAGAAAGCCCACCAGACTACCAGGGAAAACAGTGAGAAAAGGAATAGAGTGGGGTGATGGAACATCATGGCATCGATCCCCACCCACCGACAACATACAATATTTCTGTCTCCATGAGGAGGTAGAATGGAGGGTTTACCCACTCTCTGCCAGTCCATTTGTCAAATGTACGTGCAAAGAAATCCCAGTTTCCACTCATTGCCATGGGGAATGCTGCACCATTAAGGCTCTTGGTCATCTGGCAACCCGGCCAACACTAGGCATTTGTGAAATCTAAAGATCCAGGAGAATCCTTGGTGGTAAGGCTTGCATTGATTCCTCAACTATATTTTTTGACGCAGAATGCCATATGAACATCAAAGTATGGGTCAAATGACCAAAGTTTCATCTACCTTCATTCCAATACTTATCCTAATTAAAAATGCAGCCTCCCATATGTGGGTAGACAAAATGTACTTCATGGAACGGACCAAATCTGTAACCGTATGTAAACCTCATTTACACCACATTGACTTTACAAGGCCCAAACTTTGATTGGGTCCTGTCTCAGGGGATCGTCCCAGCCACAAACGTGGGGTACATTTTTTTCCAAAGAGAAGGGTAGGAACATTGAGTGGTAGGAATTTTGGGGAACCCCGCAGATTCCTGAACTTTCATTCACAGAAACGTGAGGAAAATCCATGGTTTTAGTTAAAGTTGGACGTTTGCAGGACATTTTGGGTAAGAAAATGCAGTGGGATCCTTGTAAGTCTGAGCTCCCGTGGGTTTTCAGAAATGTCTAGGGTTGGTAGGATTCCTTTGATCTGAGCCGAGTTCAGGCAAAAATACAGCAGATATCCACATTACCTGAATGGGTCAATTTGAAAGGCAAAAATGTGATGTTACCTTATTGCATTTTGAAGCCTTTTCTATTGAAGGCAATAGGCCCAGCCGTATAAGCGGATTACTGTTTTTATCAATGCAAGTATAGAAACAGTAATAGAGCATTTGTTATTACCAATTGAATTTCTCTCCCTTTGTTGGCTTCCAAATGTAAGCAGGTGTGCAAGAATTATCATATTTTGCAAAATGTCCTCGGAATCACATGATACTATAGTAAAGCCAAATTCAGAGTAGTACAGATAACCACTGTTCCTAAACTCATGATCTTGGGTATATTTTAGAATGCATAGGTTTCTATCATATCTATTTTTCATTCTTTAGATTTTACCATATGAATTGATGCATGGTCGCTGTTGCTCAGTTGTTTTATCTGGGTATTGCATGTTTTCACCAACCAACAAACATTATATTTCCCTGAGACAAAAAGATTCTGATGAACATAGCGGGATATTACTTTTGAAAATCAGCCATTGAGGCAAAAGATTACAGATGAAAACGTTGTCATCACTTTCTATTTTCCCTACTTATTTTTGTTATTGTTTTGATTTCAATGATTAGCTTATTTGGAAACCTTATTTGCTGAATTTAGAATGTTGTCTGCTTTCTGGGTTTATCCATGAGTACCCTCAGCACTTAATTGATCAATACCATAGGTGACTCAAAAGAAATATTAAAAAGCCTGAACAAGTTGAGGATTCTTCTTGTGATAGTGTACAAATACTAAAGTCGAATTCTTTGATCTCAAGTGTATCCCAGAATATTTCTCTGTATCTAATCATGATAACTCCAAGCAATAGCCCTTTTATCTCTGGGAACCATAGCTGCAGCAACTAAGAATCACGGATTGCTTAGCATGGAACAGTCTGGAACACGAGTAGCTCACATTTCATGAATTCAAGATGGACGTCACCATTGCAAGTTTTGTGACAATCATATGGAGCTCTAGACATGTCATCTTTCTTGACACCACATATGCACAGAAGCAAAGCCTCACACCAAGCGGCACCCACACTCTGCATGCACTGCTGACCTCATCTGCTACTGAAAACTCCAGCACCAAAGATGTTTGGAGGACAGCATCTTCGTACCTGCCCCATAAATACAGTCGAGCTTGGGCTGCGGATCATGACATGCTTTTCCTTAATAGTTCAAAAGGGACTCTTTGCTGAACAGACTGCAGAGTTAGGAAAGGAGTCAGAAGATTCTTTTATTTTAGTTATTTTTGCAGTTTGGTATGGAGAAAACATTGTCTCAGTACATTAGAGCTCACAAAATAACCCATGTAAAAGCAAATATTGAACAAAAGTGAATAAACAAGTCAGTTTTGTATTGTATTGTAATAGCATTTGTATAGAGCTTTCTACTTCTGATGAGGCCTTCAAGCGCCTTATGGCAGGCACCACGCTACTCTGGAACCCAAGGTTAGTGGTTAATCCATTGGTTATTATATATTGTGGGTTATTGTTGGTTATTGGGATTAGTTTTCGGGCTCTCAGGAAAATGTTCAATGCATTTCCTTCAGTTCCTTTAAGGAAGATAAAGTTAATAGGAATTTGCGGTGGTCATTATGTGAATTTATACAAATGGAAGGTTGAGTAAATGGGAGTTAAGATATTGGTGGATTGCAAGGAATGGTTCAACAGAAGGAGAGTATGTAATTTATGTGGAGGGGTATGGGCAGGTTGCAGAAATATAGCAGAGAGTGAGGCAGAAAGGCATGTGACAGAGTAGACTACATTCAGAAACAGTAAGCCATGCAGAGGATTGAGGAAAAGGAGAGGGTAATTCAATAGAAATGAAGCAGCGTGAACAATCAATGGATTTAATTGAAGATCAATTTTTCATGCATGGTTTTATGGGTATAGTGGGAGAAAGCTTTTCAGGATAGCATCCAATCTCAGGATGTAGAAACTGTAGAAAGAAGGGGTTGATGGTTGTCACCTGTTAGCAAGTGCTATATGTTCTCATGTATTTGGTTGTTCTGTTAGGCTGGTGACAGTGTTGAGCAGTTTGTTCTTTGATAGGTTACATTTTTAGTGAAGATTATTTCATTCTTTTCAATTTTGTACTTGGTTCTTTGTAATGTGAGGCACTCTGTTATGTGGTATCTCCGGATAGCTGGTTCTTTAGGTTTGTCAGGTAAGATTTGGAGGAGTGGGCCATCTCTGCAATTTGCACTGATCATTCTGTTATGTATTTGCTTGAAGCAGAAGCACGGGTGGCATGTTTGAAGGGCGATCTGGCTTTCCCCTGATATTAGTTAGGGGGTGTTTGTAAGACCTGCTCCACAAGACATGAATCTTAACGGAAAAATTAATATTCCCCACAATTTCTCACCAGCTTCTTTTTCAAACTTCTCCACTAAGTGAGAGTACACTAGCAGAGAGCCTTCCTATTGCATTTTTCATGAGACATACCAAAGCTATACAATATTCTCAATATGGCAGGAGCTGGAAAGGAACACAGCAATGTGATGGAGCAAGCCAGGTATGTAGGAAGCTGGCTCTGTATATACTATACCAAAGTAAGGTATAGTGTGCCTAGACCCCAGAGGCTTACAGATGCTTAAGTAGATAATACTAAAAACTCCATTTGTGGTAATGTGGTCGAGAAGTTAGGCGTATCAGAGGGCTGTGTTAAGCATTTGTTGTACACACTCAGGCAAGAAATGGTTACACACTCTCAAAGGCGGAATCAAAGACCAATTGTTTGTGCAAAAATATTACTTTGTTACTTTTATTTTAGAACCAAGGAGAACTCAGTTGCAGGTAAGTATCAATTTCAAATTAGCAATACATTCAAGTATAGTAGGAATTGTGTAAAGGCATAGAAGTACTGTACAGGAGTATAAAAAATACTTTGGTAATCTCAGCCAAACAGTAGCAAACTTAGCAAATGTAAGAGATAGACATTTAGTGCAATAGGCAGAAATGTAATGCAATCCAATGGAAGGAAAACAGTTATATACGTTTACAGGTAAGTGCATGACTTACACATCCAGTCTTCAGGGGTTTGGACAAACACTGGGCAAGGGTCAGACCAAGGTAGGTACTTAACCGTCAGCGGCACTGGGGCGGCCGGGTGCAGAGGTCACTGGGCCCAATGTTAGACACTGGGGGCACCCACAAGAGGTGCAGTTTGCAGGTAAGTCCCCATGGTTTCAGGGCACAGGCCCCGGGGGATAAAGCAAGCACAGGGCAGGCCACAAGGCAGCACCAACCAAACACCACCAGCGGCACAGAGACGGCCGGGTGCAGGGTGCAAATCAGCGTCGGGCACTTAATACAAGTAAAGGGGAATCCAGGTCGCACAAAAAGGCTGCAGGCTCAGACCAGGAGGCTTGGCGAAGGTGACCAATGGCTGGGGCTGTAAGTAGAGGTGTTGTGGATGCCTGGGCACTGTCTGCAGGGCTCCGCAAAGTCAGGGGCGGAGGATGCAGGGGTGCCTTTAGGTGTCAGACTTTCTTTACAGGAGCTGGTCGGGGGACACTTTGAGATGAGGCTGCAGGTGTCTTTGTGTAGTTCAGGATATGTTCAGCCAACTCTGGATTTGAGGTCAGGATCGCTGGGGAGACTTCACTGGCTAGGTGAGCCACTCAGACTCGGGCCGTGAGCGTCGGGTGCAGAGTGGGCAAAAATCGCGGTTCTAGCTGGTTCCGGAGTCCTTTTAGCTAGATTCTTCTGGACAGGGCCGCTCTCTTAGGGAGATCTGGTCTTTGTTGAAGAGAAGGCAGTCTTTCTTAGAGTTCTGGAAGTTGCGGGCCACAGGACAGGCGTCGTCTTCTTTGCAGGGTCTTTCAGAGCTGGAGACAGTCCGGTAGGGCTGGGGCCAAGTCAGTCGTCATCTTCAGACTTTGCTGCACGGCGTCTTCTTCGAAGGTTGCAGGAATCTGAGGATCAAGGTTCAAGGGTGCCCCTAAATACTGAATTATGGGGTGTTACAGGTACTGGCAGATGGTAGCCAATGGGCCTGTGTCCGACCTGGAGTCGGACACAGGCGAGCAAGAAAGAAGTCGCGGGACCCGGCGGCGGCGGCAAGGTAAGTTTTATTTATTCTTTTTTTTTATGTAGCCCGCGGCTGCACCCCCCTCTGCGCGACCGCCCCCTCTTCCCCCCACCCGCGAGCCGTTCCCGCCGCCCCTGCCTAGCCCATGTACTTAATATAGCTTCACTGCACTTACAATGTCTAAGAATGTACTTAGAGGGGTGACTTACCTATGCCGCAGGCAATGTTTGTGGGCATGGCACACAGGGATGTGTGCCATGTCGACTCTCAAGTTTTGTCTGTCCCAAAACACACAGTCTGCAATAGCAGTGTGTATGAGTTTGGTGAGGGGTCTCTGAGGGTGGCACAATACATGCTGCTACCTTAGAGACCCTCTCTGCTCACAAGGCCCTTGGTACCACTTGTACCTTTTACAAGGGACTTATATGTGGGCTAGAGGTGTGCCAATCGTGGAAACAAAGGTACAGTTTTGGGAAAGAACGAAAGAACACAGGCACTGGGAACCGGGTTAGCAGGAACCAGAGCACATTCAGTCAAGGTGCATCAGAAATCTGGCAAAAAGTGTGTGTGTGGGGAGGGGGTGGTTATGCAACAGAAAACCACTTTCCTACAAGGTATTCTAGGGGACTAAGGGAACGCCATACTCATCCCCGCTCTGCTTAGCATATCGCCCTCAGCTTCTGCTTAGAGAGAAGTCTGCCAATAGACAGGAGTATGTCCCATTACTGAAAGTTTCCTGCCGGATGGTGTTAAAAGACAGCAGCCGTTCACTGACTGCTAAAGGGACCCGGGGAGGGGGTGCAAGTTTAGCTAGAGAGAGAATACAGACATGCGGGAGTGTGGAATCATTTAGTTGCAATGCTACGCGGGGGGTGGTCGACATGAAGAAGGGGGGTCGCACATTCTCTGCATGTCACTGGATCTCACGTTGTGAGACAGGAGCTGGGAGAGGGGCGGGGTTTGTCCTCCTAAGTCCTCTCCTGCCCTGTCCTGCACCGAGAGCGCAGACAGCCAAGGACCGTCCAGAGGAGACCGTCGAGCCGGCTGGAAAGGTAGCAACCTCCAACCCAGAGTGGCGGGGAAGAAACCGCGTCTGCTCCTTACTAGCAGCGGAAGCATCCGGCAGGAGGGAGGTGAGGTATGAAGTGGGCAGGGCGCGGGGAGGTGCACGGCGAGGCTTTCATTTGAGGGTCTGAATCTTATAGGGGAAACCGAGGGCGCATATTATCCGGTTTATCAGCTGTGAGCGGCTCTGGTGCTCCAGACGTGTTTTTGTGTCTCATCGCATTGCATTATGGGGCTTGTAGTCCGCGTTTTATAACGGAACCAAGTACCAAAATTGAAAGTAGTATAAGTGAGAATCGCAGGATGTGCATGTTGCCGCAGGCGTGGGGGCAACTAGTAACTCATGGGGGGCGGGAGAGGGGGTAGAGGGCAGGACCGGGCAGACAGAGAGAGTGCTGGGTAGGACCAGCTCATTCTGTCCCACATTGGTCTGAGCTGGGGGTCTAGCCTGCAGTCCCGCCCAGAGCTCCCGTTTGGTCCGACTCTCTTCCTAGCCGTTCACACGCCCCCCCTCCCCCCCCCAGGCTCCGCCAGCACACACCCCCAGACCCCCTGTGGCGGCTAAAGGACGGAGGAGGGGAACGACCTGGGCTGGCGTCAGGACAGAGAGAAAAGTCCTGGGGGCAGACACGCTAGAAGAAGGAAGGAGGGGTGAGAGCAACGAAGAAGAGAAGGGAAGAAGCAGGAAATTAGGAAGGAGAAAGAGATGGAAAGCAAAAGAAGAGAGAATAAAGGGGAGGTAGAAGCCCGATGGGGTGAAGGAGGTCAAGAGTATGTGTAGAAAAGCGGGGGTGAAAGGAGAGGTGGGTGGATCCGGGGTGGTGAGGGCAATAAATGAGAGAGAGGACGAGGAAGGAAGGACACAGAGTGAAAGAGATTGGCAAAGAGAGAGAAGGGCATGCGGCAGAGTTGGAAGAGGATTTCAGGCAGGCAGTGGCAGAGACGTACAGAGTGCAGAGGCCAGCAGCTAACTAGAACTAATCATCATTTGCTGCAGCAAAGACTCCCTGAGATTGGCTTGCGTACTTACTACTCTCAAGTGGTTTTGCTCTTTCATGAGCAATGGGTCCCAGTCTGTTCAGCTGCCTCCTTTCAGGTCTGAGCCTGTGGCGTTCCCGAAGGACGGTCGGTCATTGAGCTCTTCAATGTCTGTATGGCTCCTCTGGCTGGTACTGTCAGAGCATGGGGCTTTGATATTGCATAGTATACAGATGGCACTCAGTTAATTGTTTCCAATGATGAAAACTGAAGCAACAAGAGAGAATCATCTCGTGGGATGGATGTCTTACGGCAGTGGTGGGCTGGATACAGCCTCACTGCCTAAAGCACAATGGGGAGAAAACTGAGATCTTGGGAAAGCTAACAGTGGTTACAATAACTCTTGGTGGCCAGTTTCTTTGGCACCGACACAAAGCCCAAAAAAGCAGTCAAGAACCTGGGCTTTCTGATTGATGGTTCCCTTTCCTTGAAAGACGAGGTCAGTGTTGTGTGTGGGAGATGTTTTGGCCTCAAGCGACTACTTTTCTGAATTTTCAATTGGATCCTGATTCACTGGCATAAAACTCTAATACAGGCCGTTATCACCAGTCAGCTTGGTTATGGATAATGCTTCATAAGTAGGTATGGCCGGCTGTCTTTTTGACACACCCGCGGCACATCCAAAATTATGGCTGTGCGCATGATTTGCAAACTTCCTGCCTGGACCTTTGTATCGACCAGTCTTAATTCTCTTCATTAGCTACCCGTGCGCAAGAGATCCGATTTCAAATTGCTCTGTCATGTATGTGCATTGGGCAGTTTGTTCTTTTGGTCCTGTGGCTCTGAGAAATAGAGTTTATTTCTATAAGCCCTCCAGAGCACTAAGGTCAGCCTACCAAGCCATCACCATTACCAGGGCTCCTATGGATGGACGATCCTTTACTTATCTGGCAGCCACTCTCTGAAATGCTCTCCCCCTCAAACTGCACATAACCTCTGACTTAACTGAAACTGCTAAAAACTTGGGACCGCATGTACAAAGGTAATTGTTTGCGATTACCAAATAGCAAATTTTTGTGATTCACTGTTTGTCATCGCAAACAACAAAGCACAAATGTGTCTTTGATACATTTTGCGATTCTCAGTGGGTCACAAATAGACCTACCTCATGAATATTAATGAGGAAGGTCTCGGTTTGTGACCCATTGGGAATCGATAAAATCACAGGGATGTTTGACTGCTGGGATCCGTAGGCCACCATGTCTGTGATTGCTTTTCAATAAAGCAATCTTTTTTTTTTTTGTTGGAAACTCAGCTAGTTTTCCTTAAAGGAAAACGGACTGTGTTTAAAAAAAAAAGGAACGTTTTCTTTTAATTTTTTAAGAGCAGGCAGTGACCACTGCCTGCTCTTTAAAATGTTTTTACAAACATTCACAAAGAAGAAGGGGTACCTTAGGGACCCCTTCCTAATTGCAAATGTGTTACCACCTACTTTAAATAGGCGGTAAAATGCGTATGTTTTGGGACCGCATTTTGGTTACAAAACATTCACACATACCACTGCGATTCGTTCTTAGGAAGAGACGCCCTAAACACGCCCCTTCCTAATACGAATCGCAAACTCAATTTGCGATTCAGTAATAGGTTACCGAATCATAAATAGCACTTAGCACATGTGTAAAAGCCTTTTTGCGTTCAAAAACGTGCCGATTCACAAAAAGCCTCTGTGCTTACGGCATCCGGTCGTTTCCTACATAGAAGTTGTTTCCTTTCATATTGTATTGTATTGTATTGTATTGTAATTGCATTTATATAGCGCTTACTACCCCTGACGAGGCGTCGAAGCGCTTTTTCGGCGAGTAGCACGCTACTCCGGGACCCATAGAGGATTAGTGTTGAATTAGTATAGTGAAACATGCAAGTACATTTTAAGTGGTGGATAGGTTAGTCAGTTATTTGAATTTGGAATGATAGCAGAAGGATAGAGGAGGAAAAAAGGTTTGTATTTATATAGCGCTTGTTACCCCTGATGAGGTGTTGAAGCACGCTACTCTGGAAGCCCATAAAGGATTAGTGGTGAATTAATATGGTGAAATATGAAAGTAATTTCAGTGGTGGATATTAGTCAGTTATTTGGAGTGAGAAGGATAGCGGAGGGATAAAAAGGGAAGAAAGGTTTGCATTCATATAGCACTTGTTACCCCTGATGGGTGCTGAAGTGCTTTTCTGGCGAGTAGCACGCCACTCCGGAACCCATTAAGGATTAGTGTTGAAAATTAGTATAGTAAAATATGAAGTAATTTGAGTAGTGGATATGTTATTCAGTTATTTGGGTAGAGAAGGGTAGGTGGCGGGATAGAAGAGGGAAAGAGGTTTGTATTTATATAGCGCTTGCTACCCCTGATGGGGTTTTGAAGCGCAAGTAGCACGCTACTCTAGAACCCATAAGTATTAGTGTTGAATTAGTATGGTGAAACATGAAAGTAATTTTAGTGGTGGATATGTTAGTCAGTTATTTGGATTGAGAAGGGTTGGGGAGGGTAGAAAAGGGAAAAGGTTTGGATTTATATAGTGCTTGTAACCCTGATGGGGTGTTGAGACGCTTTATTGGCTTTATTGGCGAGTAGCACGCTACTCTGGAACCCATAAAGGATTAGTGGTGAATTAGTATAGTTGAATATGGAATTTGAGAAGTGAACATGTTAGTCTGTTAATTTTGATTGAAAAGGATAGTGGATGGATAAAAGAGTGAAGGATTTTTTTTTCTTTTTAGGTCTTAGCAGTAGGAGGAGGCTTTTGGATGAGTAAAAAGGAGTTTTGGAGGGGAGGAGTCAGAGGGAAGAGTTTAGAAAGGTTTGTTTTAGGGGATCGGTATTGTAAAAGAGGTGTCAGATGATGCAAGGAGGGGTAGAGTAGGAGAGAGTCTAGAAAGGGTTATTTTGGGGATTTTTTATTTTTTTTTATTTTTTTTTTATTTTAAAAGTTTTATATAGCGCTAGCTAGACCCGTGGGTATCAGAGCGCTTTACATACACACTGTACAAAACCAAAGGAAATTGCATTACTTAGTAGGAAGGCAGTAGGGAAGCAAAAACAGAGATAAAAAATACAACATGAAAAATAGATAAACAGTGCAGCGGAGGGAGAGAAAACAAACGAAGGTGGTTAACACAGACCGGTCACCACTATCCTTGAATGTCAAGAGAGAGAGGAGTTAACTCGGATATTGAAGTCTAGGTTAGTTGATGTTGGTCAGGAAAGTATTTGTTAAGGAGATGGAGTTTCAGGTCCCTTTTGAAACAGGAGAAGGAGGGGTTGCATCTGAGGACTCTAGGGAGAGCGTTCCATATCCTGGGAGCGTTGCCAGAAAACGATCGGTATTGGGTGGTTTTCTTTTTCAGTTTCGGAGGGATAAGAAGGAGTGAGTTAGAACTTCTCAGTGTTCTGGATTGACCTGCTCTTACCAGTTTGTTGTTCAGGTAGTTGGGGGCCGGAGAGTGAAGGGTTTTGTGTGTGATGCAGGCCAGCTTGTAAATACACCTCCCTTCCATAGGAAGCCAGTTGAGGGAGTTGAGAGCTGGAGTGATGTGTTCAAATCTTTTCACTCCAGATATGAGTCGAGCAGCCATGTTCAGCACTGCCCTTAGTGGGGCTAGGTGAGCTTTTGGAGTCCCTGTTAGGATTGCGTTCCCGTAGTCGATTTTAGAGAGAACTAGGGATTGAACTACTGTCTTGAGGTCATCCTGGGGAAGAAAAGGTTTCAATTTCTTGAGGTGTTTTAGTGAGAAAAGAGCACCTTTTGCAGAGTTTTTGATGTGGGCCTGCATTGATAAGTTCTTGTCAAGGGTGATGCCTAGCGACTTCACTGAGTCGGATAGGACGAGGGGGCAGTTTAGGGCAACCAGATTCTTGAGCCACTCTTGGATTGGTCGATGGTTGCTTTTGGAGAGAATAGGATTAGTTCCGTTTTATCTGGGTTGAGCTTTAAGTGGTTAGTGTTGAACCAAGTTTGGATCTCGGTTAGAGTGACATTGAGGTGTCGGATGTCGTTGGGAGACTTGATTTTGAAATAGATTTGGGTGTCGTCAGCGTAGAGGTGGTAGTTCACTTCCGCTTTTTCAAGATGATTGTGAGGGGCTCCATGAAGAGATTGAAGAGGGACGGGGAGAGGATCGAGCCTTGCGGGACCCCAAGTGTGACTTTTGTTGGCTTCGAGAGACAGAGGTTGATTTTAATTTGTTGCGAGCGGTGTTGAAGGAAGGAGGTGAACCATTTTAGTACTGTGCCATTAATGCCGGAGCGTTTCGACAAGGTCTCCAGAAGAGCTGGATGATTTACAGTGTCGAATGCCGCAGATAGGCCAATAAGGATGAGAAGGCAGGCGTCACCTTCATCTAAAGCCTTGTGAATATCGTCAGCGATGTTGAGCATAGCTGTTTCAGTGCTACAGCCTTTCCTGAATCCTGATTGAAAGGTGTCGAGGAGGTTGAACTCATCAATGTGTTTGTTGAGTTGGTGGAGAACGCATTTCTCCAATGTTTTCGCAAGGAACGGGAGGTTGGAGATAGGTCTGAGGTTGTTAAGATCATTAGGGTCGACCCCTGGTTTCTTGAGAATGGGTGTGATTTGTCCTAGTTGAAGGGAGTCTGGGACACAGCCTGAGATGAGAGAGGCATTGATGATTTTTGTCCAGAAAGGGGAAATGATGTGGTTGAGTTCTTTTATAATTGTGGATGGGAGGGGGTCCATAGTGTGGGAGGAAGGTTTTAGGGTAGAGATTATACTGAAGACCTCGTTTTCCGACATTAGCTCAAAGTCGGACCA
Source organism: Calotriton arnoldi (assembly GCA_963921515.1). Lineage (NCBI taxonomy): Eukaryota > Metazoa > Chordata > Amphibia > Caudata > Salamandridae > Calotriton > Calotriton arnoldi. Next base: position 4,041,711 of record CAWUFW010000140.1, read on the forward strand.
ATGCGCATTGTTTTTTAGCTGGAGGCAGACCTGATTGTCCTTGGAAAGAACTCTTTCTGATTGGTCAAGGGTGGTTAAAGGAGGGCAGGTTAAGAGGGAAGGAGGGTTTGCGGTTTGGAGGAAGGATTGATCAATTTTTGAGACTTTATTAGAGAAGAAGGTGGCAATTTCTTCACATCGCTCTTTGGTGGCTATGATTTCGTTAGAGGGAGTGCAGTTTGTTTGGCATTTGACAATGTTGAAGAGTTCTCTCGGTCTGTTTTTCACCAGATCTAGTTGGTTGCGGAAGAAAGACGCCTTTTCACTGAAAATGTGTTTTTTGGATGCCTGCCGAGCAGATCTAAGTTGCGCTAGGTGCAAGGTCGAGGGGTTTAGTCTCCAACACCTTTCCGTTTGTCTGAGTTGACGCCTTTCGTTATTCAGATCCATATTGAACCAGGGTTTAGATTTGGTTCGCCTCATTTGTTTGAGTTTGAGTGGAGCTACTTGGTCTAAGACCTCTGTCATTTTAGAGTTAAAGTGTGTAGTGAGGTCATCGGCCGTCCATGATGAGGGTTGGGGTTGTAGATGGGCATGAATCCTGGATTCAAGTTCGGGTAAAGGGACTTTTTGATGTTTCTGGTCCAGTGCTTAGGTTTGTCATCACGAATAGGTTGGTGTCTGACAAGTGCATCAATCTTGAACAGAATGAGGTGGTGGTCTGACCAGTCAATGGGAGAAATCGCTCTCAGAGAGACCAGTTCATTGTTGGTAATGATCGCATCCAGTGTTGCACCTTTGATGTGAGTTGGTTCATTGCAGAGTTGTTTGAGATTGTATATTTCAAGTAGGTTGGATAGGTTCTGGACAGTGGAGTCTTCTGGGTCATTCCAGTGGATGTTGAGGTCACCCAGGAACACGTCTTTTGTGTCTGTCATGGAGAAACGTGTTATTAGGTCTGTTAGTTCTTCGGGGAAAAGGGTACGCTCTCCAGGAGGATGGTAGATGGTGTGGAATTTGATGGGAGAGGTGCCCTTGGCAGTGAGTTCGACACCCAGGTATTCAAACGATAGGTATTCTGCAGGTTTAAGTTTGGTGATCTGTATTCCAGCTTTGTGAATGATGGCTAGTCCCCCCAGTTTTGATTGGCCTGTCTTGTCTGATGATGTTGTACCCTGGAGGGGTGAGAATGTCAAGAATGGGGGTGGAGTGGACATTAAGCCAGGATTCTGTGAGGAAAGCGATGTCAATTTCTTCAGCGAGTAGAGCTTCAGCAATGTCTGTGGCGTGTTGTACTGCTGATCTGCAGTTTAGGAGCATGCAAGAGAGAGGCGGGGAGCCTTGGTGGTGGGGGGAGCTAGGTGGATAGAGGAGTATTGAGCAGGAGGTCTAGGCGAGTGGACAGTTTTAGGGAGTCTGTTAGTGCCAACAATAACAGGGATGGGGAAAGGGGCTGATTTCTGGCTCAGAGCGAGGTAAGGGTCGTTGGTCACATCAGGTTTCAATACCGAAAGGGGAGGCGATCCCGGTTGGGTCGAAGTGCCTGACTCGTTGACGGACTGGAGGGTCGGGGGTGCTCTGTGGGGCCATGGGAGAGGTATTGAGGGGGTTTGATCAAATCTACCCGACGAGAGGGAGTACGGTGGCTTGGTCCTGTTGAGAAGGTCTTGTTGTAAGTGTAGGAGATCGGCAGCAAGGGAGTTAATTTTCTGCTCCATTCTGTTCAGTTGCTGTGTTATTGAGCTGAAAAAGTTTAAGGTTTCTGGCAGGGGTCGAGAATGACTTGGGCCTATGGAGGGAGAGTGAACAGGGGTCAGGGATTGGACGGAATCAGTGGGATTAGGAGAGGGGAGAGGTTGGACGCGGGGAGCCGGATTAGTAATGATCCCATTCAAGGAGTTCAGAGGAGGAGTAGAGGGTCTACTGTCCAAGTGAGGAGGGAGAGAAATTCTGGGTAGGAAGTCAGAGTTCCGGGGAATGTCAATGAGATTAGCGGTGGAAGCAGGTTGTGTATGTGGGTGTGCGACGGCGGACGGGGAGTGGGCGGTAATAATAGGGGGAAAGTGTCTGCTGTATTGGTGAAGACGTTGGACATGGGGAAGTCACGGGGGTTGTCAGTGAGGTAAGTGGTGGAGACGGGTTGTGCCTGTGGATGTGGGACATCGGAAGGGGAGTGTGCAGTGGTGGTAGGGGGAGAGTGACCGCTGGATTGGAGATGACGTTGGACAAGGGGGAAGTAAGGGTCGGGGGAAGAGGGTCTGTGTTGGAGGAAGGGGTAGTTTGAGAGGGAGGGTTCAGATTATCAGAGGTCGAAGGGGAGTGCCTGTGGGGATTTCAGTCATGGGAGGGCTGAGGGTGAAGTCCGAGCTGACGAGATCGAGATCGGCCTTGTGGTGTTTGTTAATTGTGATTTTGTTGTTCCTGGTGTGATCAGTTGATTTAATAATGGTGGGCGTTTGGTGGCGGAGAGTAATGATGGGGGTAGTGTGATTGTAGTGAGTGATGGTGGATGTCCATGAGTTGAAGAGAGGTTCTTCAGGGCAGGGAGATTGGATCAGTTCCACGTTATTAGTGAGGGTGGTGGGGGATAGGGGAGATAGGGTTTGGTGGTTCAGTTGAGTTAACGAGGAAAGAAGTGTGGGGAAGTGGCGGTCAAAAGTGGTGAGGTGCGGGTCGGTGGCCTGTATGAGAATGGTTCCAGTTCTGTAGATGGAAATGGTGAGTTCCCCTTTGAAGGTCGGAGAGATAGTGGTGGAGATTTTTTCACCATAGGGAATGATTACTGACTTGGCGACTTTAAGGTGAAGAGAGAAGGTGTTTTTCCATTTAGTCGGGCGATTAGTGTAAAAAATGAAGTTAGTTTTCGTGTTGTCGTTGGTCGCTGTGTGGTAGTTATCTACAATGAGTGTTTCCGGGTGTTGTTTTAGAGTACTGTGCTTGAAGTTCTTTTTTGCATTACTGGTCAATTTGTCTGGGTAGTTAATGGACCAGGAGTTGGGTCCGTAACGCACGAGATTCGAGTTACGGGAGGGGTTAGGCGGGCGCATGGTTGAATGGTAGAAAATGCCGGGCGCAATCAGGAATCAAGCAGTAACCATGCTTTTACAGTAAGCATCATTTGGCCCAAACCAGGGGGACACTCCAAACGCAGGGGGAGTATCAGCATTTTTCAATGCCTGCCATATTGGGAGGAGACAATGTCCACAAGCCAATTCCTAGTAACAGTCCCATAAGCACATCAGCCTGTAACATAAACCACATTATGCACAGTATCACATTAGGCGCAAAACCTTAGACGCCAACCTCACCATCATAAACATTATGCAATTCTCTCATCGGTCTAAACGCATTAGACACTAACATGCTAATCATAAATCACATTAGGAAATATCTCACAACCTAAACGCATTAGGGAATAATAACCTCGCTAGCATAACCACATTATGCAAAACCTCACAACCATAAAAGTACATTTAGAGGTAAGAAACAGGGTGCGTAAACCATAGTAAATGCATCACATTTCCTAGCACCATATTTTAGGACAGAAACCACATTAGCACATAACCTCACGGTAGAAACCATGGGTAGTGCATTGGAAAGAGTAGTAGAAAGAAGTTTGAGATGAGTCAGAAGGTTGGGCTAGAAGATATATTGAGAGAAGTATAGGCTGAGAAATAGGGTAGTGCCTTGGAAATGCTAAATTAGAAGAAAGTGATAAATATATAGATCCATAAGTACATTGAAAGTATATAGATACATAAAGGAGGTAAGTATATGTAGATTAAAGATATTGATAGAGGCACAGGATGAGAAATAGGGTAGTGCATTGGATATGCTTTTTCAGGAGAAAAGTAACAGAGACACAGATCCAAGTACATGGAAGGTACATAGATGCACAATGGAAGCAAGTACATGTAGACCAAAGTTGATTTTTATTTATTATTATTATTATTTTTTTCTCTCAACATAATTATTCTACATGTTTATACAAAGCAATACACAAAGATAGGTACATGTCTATAGTGAAAACAAATGCTTATATACAGAGGGATATGCTGTAAATTTCTGTTTGCGTATGGTGCTTATGTGGGGAAGAGCCAATTCTTGAGTAGTTTTCTGAAGATAAGGTGGTTGTCTGTGGATCTTATGTTGGGGGGATAAAGAGTTCTAGTTTGGCTGCTTGAACAGAGAAGGATGTGCCACCCATGGTTTTTTTCTTGTATCTTGGGATTTTGAGGCGAGATGCTCCTTTAGAGCGGAGGTTCCTCTGTTGAATGTGTTTGGTGATTTTATTCCTGATGAAGAGCGGTCCCATTCCATGTATTGCTTTGTGGGTGATACAAAGCAGCTTGAACGTGTATCTTCTGGCAACCGGTAACCAATGCAGGGCTTTCAAGGCAGGGGAGATGTGGTCTCGCGGTTTGATATGCAAGAGTAGTCTGGCAGCCGAGTTCTGAATCTGTTGTAGTCTTTTCATGGTTGTTAAAGGTGATCCGTGGTAGAGGCTATTGGTGTAATTGAGTTTGGACAGAACAAGGGAGATGGTAGCTTGGACCTTGTGCGGAAATCCCAAATGAGGGAAAATTCGTCGCAGCGTTTTTATAGTGACAAAGCTTGATCTTGCTAGTTTGTCCACTTGGGCATTCATCGACAGGTTGGAGTCCATGGTCATTCCGAGGTTTCTTACTTCCTTCGATACTTTAGGTGGTGATCCCAGTTCATTAGGCCATGCGGCAAGCGGGTTGTAATGTTTCCAATCGCCACACGTGAGTATTTCCGTTTTTGAAGTATTCAATTTGAGATGGCTCCAAGTCATCCACTGATCCACGGCTCTGAGACAGCTGAAAATTGGTGATTTTCCAATGTCTTTGGGGCATTCCAGTTGAAGGAGTATTTGCGTGTCATCTGCATAGTTATAGCACGTGAGGTGAAATTGATTGATCAGTACTGGTAATGACTTCATGTAAATGTTGAAAAGCATGGGCGAGATGATAGAACCTTGAGGGACCCCTGCTTTTGTGGAGTATGGTTTGGACGAGAAAGGTGGGGTATGGATGACATTAGTTCTGTTTCGAAGGTAGGACGCGATCCAGTCTAGAGCAGTTCCCTCTATGCCGGCTTCATAGAGTCTTTGTTTCAGAGTGTCATGGTCAACCGTGTCAAAGGCAGCCGAGAGGTCCAAGAGGAGTAGCGCAGCAACCCCGTTGCGGTCAACTGTATTCTTCATATGGCGTTGCGCCTTTTCCTCTGATTATACTCTTTCAGTAAAAACTTTGTCTAGCGCCGGGATTACCCTTTGGGGATGAGTGTGTGCTATTTAAATTTAAGATCCAATGTGTTTCAATGCCACCAGTTTTATTATCACTATCCCAGGGAGCTCTTGGCAAGTTATGGAGATTGCTACTAATTAGAGAAAGTAACTCAAAGACAGTAGCGTAGCTCAGGTGTCATGGGCCCTAATACATGCAAGTAAAAAATGGGCCCCTCACATTCAAGGTCGGTATTAAGACAGGAATATTTGGACACCAATGCCACTTCACCTGTGTACTAATGATCGCTACAGCACTATGTATGGGTTTCTGGGTTTAATATTCTGCCTGTATTTCCTCTCGTCTAGCTCCAGCCCCCTCTCCTTTCATTTCTTTCTTCCTTTTGACCTTCTCCTCCCTATCATGCCCTTTTCTTCAACACCCCTTCTCTCAATCATCCTTTTCACCTTTTTGTCTCCACTCTTGTCCTCCTTCACCCCTGCCTTTCTCCTACTTCTCCTTCATATTCCACTTTCCCTCTCTCTCTCTCTCCTCCTACCATTCTTTCTCCACTTCCATTTAATTTCTCTGTTCTCCCTACCTTCTAACTTCCTTTATCTTTCACATCCATATCTTGACTTTGCTTCTCACTCTCATCTCCTTCCTCCACTTTTCTTTCTCCTCACTACACCCTTTTACTTGTCCTTATCAATGTTGTCTCTCTACCTCTTACTTCTTCTCTCCTGGTTTGCTTTGCCTCTTACTTTTCATCCTCCCCTCTGTTCTTCCCTTTCCTCTTTGTTCTCCATTTCTCCTTGCTGCCATGGTTCTTCTTCTTCCCCTTCCTGTCAACTCCATATCTGGTCTTCTTTTCTAATTGTCTTTCTCCCTCTGCCCTATCCATTTCTGCCCTCCCCCTGTCTGCACTCAATCTCCCCTCTCAATTTCTCCTCTATCTCGTTCCTTCTCCTCCCCTTTTATCATTTTCTTTTAATTTTTTTGTTCTTCATACCTTTTCTTGTTCATTCTCTGTTTGCCCATTCTCTGTCCTTCCTGTCTTCTTGCTCATTTTGCCTCATCTACTCTTCCCCTTTGTTCTGCTACACTTCCACCCCACAGAGCCCTGTCTGCCTCCTTTACTTCCCCCGACAAGGGCAAGCAGAGATCTAGGCTTATGCAGGGACTTGCAAAAAATAGAGTGGTCTTCTTTAATAAACTGAAGCTGGTGCAAGGCATGCTGGGGCCCCCTCAAAATCCTGGGCCTTGGTGCCACTACACCGGCTGCGCCACTGATAGCTATGCACATGCTCAAAGACATGATGTTCGTCTTAGTCTGGAAGGAGTTTTGATGTGTCGGGAAGAATGGAGAGGGAATAGGAAAAAGAATGATGGAAAGAAGGAGAGAGAGAGAGAGACTAACGACAGGACAGGAAGGCAGCCAGGAGAGAGAACAGTTTAAGATGAATGAGAGTGGGAGACTCAGGACACTAAGCATATAGACAACCAGGCCCACCTAGTCTGCTTTTTCACTCCCTGTTGTAATAGTGCTGATCCAATTGTGTAGTTATCTTGTTCAGGTGTGAAAGGATATAGCCCAGGTGTTTAGGGCTAGGGCTGTAGTCCTGGTGTTTTTAATATATTGTTCAATCGCCTTTCTATTCACAACTGTTCTGTTTGTTTTCTAGTAATATATAGTCATATAATCTGCACTAAGCTAGGGAATTAATTTTTAATAAAGCCTTTTAAATATAAAATGTGGATTTTTGAATGTGTTTATGAGGAAAGTGGCTTCGGAACTTGCTGATGTAATAATTCTATACCAAAGGGGATGATGGACGGAGCACTTGAGCAAATCAAACACTCACCCCCAGTCAACTGATCTGGGTTTAATCCATCATCATTCTTTAGCTCACTCCACCACCCCAGTTCAGACATGGCCATATGCAAATCAGTCTGACCCTGTGCCTCATGGGAACAGTCCAGCCCGAACTGCCAAGCCATGTCTTCCCTGGACCGGAAACAAGCATCCTGGGACCGGTTTCTGGCTATTCAGCCGTCATCAGCCAGGCTAGCTTGAATCCAGTGGCAAAGTGAGCAAGGGACCCACGTCTGGGCATACCCTGCCAACTTAGGGTGAACAAAGCGATACCAAAGGGGATGATGGACGGAGCACTTGAGCAAATCAAACACTCACCCCCAGTCAACTGATCTGGGTTTAATCCATCATCATTCTTTAGCTCACTCCACCACCCCTGTTCAGACATGGCCATATGCAAATCAGTCTGACCCTGTGCCTCATGGGAACAGTCCAGCCCGAACTGCCAAGCCATGTCTTCCCTGGACCGGAAACAAGCATCCTGGGACCGGTTTCTGGCTACTCAGCCGTCATCAGCCAGGCTAGCTTGAATCCAGTGGCAAAGTGAGCAAGGGACCCACGTCTGGGCATACCCTGCCAACTTAGGGCGAACAAAGCGATACCAAAGGGGATGATGGACAGAGCACTTGAGCAAATCAAACACTCACCCCCAGTCAAGTGATCTGGGTTTAATCCATCATCATTCTTTAGCTCACTCCACCACCCCAGTTCAGACATGGCCAGATGCAAATCAGTCTGACCCTGTGCCTCATGGGAACAGTCCAGCCCGAACTGCCAAGCAATGTCTTCCCTGGACCGGGAAACAAGCATCCTGGGACCGGTTTCTGGCTATTCAGCCGTCATCAGCCAGGCTAGCTTGAATCCAGTGGCAAAGTGAGCAAGGGACCCACGTCTGGGCATACCCTGCCAACTTAGGGCGAACAAAGCGATACCAAAGGGGATGATGGACGGAGCACTTGAGCAAATCAAACACTCACCCCCAGTCAAGTGATCTGGGTTTAATCCATCATCATTCTTTAGCTCACTCCACCACCCCAGTTCAGACATGGCCATATGCAAATCAGTCTGACCCTGTGCCTCATGGGAACAGTCCAGCCCGAACTGCCAAGCCATGTCTTCCCTGGACCGGAAACAAGCATCCTGGGACCGGTTTCTGGCTATTCAGCCGTCATCAGCCAGGCTAGCTTGAATCCAGTGGCAAAGTGAGCAAGGGACCCACGTCTGGGCATACCCTGCCAACTTAGGGCGAACAAAGCGATACCAAAGGGGATGATGGACGGAGCACTTGAGCAAATCAAACACTCACCCCAGTCAACTGATCTGGGTTTAATCCATCATCATTCTTTAGCTCACTCCACCACCCAGTTCAGACATGGCCATATGCAAATCAGTCTGACCCTGTGCCTCATGGGAACAGTCCAGCCCGAACTGCCAAGCCATGTCTTCCCTGGACCGGAAACAAGCATCCTGGGACCGGTTTCTGGCTACTCAGCCGTCATCAGCCAGGCTAGCTTGAATCCAGTGGCAAAGTGAGCAAGGGACCCACGTCTGGGCATACCCTGCCAACTTAGGGCGAACAAAGCGATACCAAAGGGGATGATGGACGGAGCACTTGAGCAAATCAAACACTCACCCCCAGTCAAGTGATCTGGGTTTAATCCATCATCATTCTTTAGCTCACTCCACCACCCCAGTTCAGACATGGCCATATGCAAATCAGTCTGACCCTGTGCCTCATGGGAACAGTCCAGCCCGAACTGCCAAGCCATGTCTTCCCTGGACCGGAAACAAGCATCCTGGGACCGGTTTCTGGCTATTCAGCCGTCATCAGCCAGGCTAGCTTGAATCCAGTGGCAAAGTGAGCAAGGGACCCACGTCTGGGCATACCCTGCCAACTTAGGGCGAACAAAGCGATACCAAAGGGGATGATGGACGGAGCACTTGAGCAAATCAAACACTCACCCCCAGTCAAGTGATCTGGGTTTAATCCATCATCATTCTTTAGCTCACTCCACCACCCCAGTTCAGACATGGCCATATGCAAATCAGTCTGACCCTGTGCCTCATGGGAACAGTCCAGCCCGAACTGCCAAGCCATGTCTTCCCTGGACCGGAAACAAGCATCCTGGGACCGGTTTCTGGCTATTCAGCCGTCATCAGCCAGGCTAGCTTGAATCCAGTGGCAAAGTGAGCAAGGGACCCACGTCTGGGCATACCCTGTCAACTTAGGGCGAACAAAGCGATACCAAAGGGGATGATGGACGGAGCACTTGAGCAAATCAAACACTCACCCCCAGTCAACTGATCTGGGTTTAATCCATCATCATTCTTTAGCTCACTCCACCACCCCAGTTCAGACATGGCCATATGCAAATCAGTCTGACCCTGTGCCTCATGGGAACAGTCCAGCCCGAACTGCCAAGCCATGTCTTCCCTGGACCGGAAACAAGCATCCTGGGACCGGTTTCTGGCTATTCAGCCGTCATCAGCCAGGCTAGCTTGGCAGTTCGGTCTGGACTGTTCCCATGAGGCACAGGGTCAAGACTGATTTGCATATGGCTATGTCTGAACTGGGGTGGTGTGGTGAAGCAAAATAACGATGGATTAAACCCAGATCTGTGACTGGGGGTGAGTGTTTGCCAATGTGCAGCATTCCATCCATCATCTTGTGTGTTTTGCATTTCGCTCTAAGTGGGAAGGGTATGCCCAGACGTGGGTCCCGTGCTCACTACGCCACTGGAGTCAAGCTATCCTGGCTGATGAAGGCTGATAGCCTGAAACCGGTCCTAGGATGCTTGATTCCGGTCCAGGAAGACATGGCTTGGCAGTTCGGTCTGGACTGTTCCCATGAGGCACAGGGTCAAGACTGATTTGCATATGGCTATGTCTGAACTGGGGTGGTGTGGTGAAGCAAAATAATGATGGATTAAACCCAGATCTGTGACTGGGGGTGAGTGTTTGCCAATGTGCAGCATTCCGTCCATCATCTTGTGTGTTTTGCATTTCGCCCTAAGTGGGAAGGGTATGCCCAGACGTGGGTCCCGTGCTCACTACGCCACTGGAGTCAAGCTATCCTGGCTGATGAAGGCTGATAGCCTGAAACCGGTCCTAGGATGCTTGATTCCGGTCCAGGAAGACATGGCTTGGCAGTTCGGTCTGGACTGTTCCCATGAGGCACAGGGTCAAGACTGATTTGCATATGGCTATGTCTGAACTGGGGTGGTGTGGTGAAGCAAAATAACGATGGATTAAACCCAGATCTGTGACTGGGGGTGAGTGTTTGCCAATGTGCAGCATTCCGTCCATCATCTTGTGTGTTTTGCATTTCGCCCTAAGTGGGAAGGGTATGCCCAGACGTGGGTCCCGTGCTCACTACGCCACTGGAGTCAAGCTATCCTGGCTGATGAAGGCTGATAGCCTGAAACTGGTCCTAGGATGCTTGATTCCGGTCCAGGAAGACATGGCTTGGCAGTTCGGTCTGGACTGTTCCCATGAGGCACAGGGTCAAGACTGATTTGCATATGGCTATGTCTGAACTGGGGTGGTGTGGTGAACCAAAATAACGATGGATTAAACCCAGATCTGTGACTGGGGGTGAGTGTTTGCCAATGTGCAGCATTCCGTCCATCATCTTGTGTGTTTTGCATTTCGCCCTAAGTGGGAAGGGTATGCCCAGACGTGGGTCCCGTGCTCACTACGCCACTGGAGTCAAGCTATCCTGGCTGATGAAGGCTGATAGCTTGAAACCGGTCCTAGGATGCTTGATTCCGGTCCAGGGAAGACATAGCTTGGCAGTTCGGTCTGGACTGTTCCCATGAGGCACAGGGTCAAGACTGATTTGCATATGGCTATGTCTGAACTGGGGTGGTGTGGTGAAGCAAAATAACGATGGATTAAACCCAGATCTGTGACTGGGGGTGAGTGTTTGCCAATGTGCAGCATTCCGTCCATCATCTTGTGTGTTTTGCATTTCGCCTAAGTGGGAAGGGTATGCCCAGACGTGGGTCCCGTGCTCACTACGCCACTGGAGTCAAGCTATCCTGGCTGATGAAGGCTGATAGCCTGAAACCGGTCCTAGGATGCTTGATTCCGGTCCAGGGAAGACATGGCTTGGCAGTTCGGTCTGGACTGTTCCCATGAGGCACAGGGTCAAGACTGATTTGCATATGGCTATGTCTGAACTGGGGTGGTGTGGTGAAGCAAAATAACGATGGATTAAACCCAGATCTGTGACTGGGGGTGAGTGTTTGCCAATGTGCAGCATTCCGTCCATCATCTTGGGTGTTTTGCATGATGTAATAATTCTGTCGTCTTCCAAGACTGATTGTTGCGCTATAGGCACCATCCTCCAATAATGAGCGGGAGGCTTACTAGTTACAGTCCGCCAGATTGGTTGTATGACAGAGGCACGCATGGCTAAACCACGCGTACCTCTACAACACTGTCCGAACAACGAATGCATCATAACAACGCATTCTTTTACCATGAATTCCTTTGCCACGCAATTTCGTGGTAAGGCATGACTGGTAAAGGGATTTGTGTGGTAAAGATCACACCCCAGCCCCCCGCCCAGAGCCCTAAAACCAACCCAACTCCCCCGAGCCCTAAAAACAACCGGACCCTCCTGAACCCTAAAAACAACCCCAACCCCTCAGAGCCCTAAAAACAACCCCTCCATAGCCCTAAAAACAACCCGACCCCTCCGGGCCCTAAAAACAACCCCTCTGAGCCCTAAAAACAAACCGAAATGCCCTCCGAGCCCCAAAAACAACCCAACCCCCCCCCCCTGAGCCCTGAAAACAACCCCGACCCCCCCTGAGCCCTAAAAACTATCCCCACCCCTAAAAACTACCCCTCATCCCCACCCACCAAAACCTGGCCCCAGCCCCACTTATCAGACCACGTCCCAGAGCTCCCTCTCCTGATCCTTCCTCTTCCTGGGCCTGCACATCCGCTCATCTAGACCGCGCACTGCCATAACCACATATATGCGTGCTTAAGGCATATGCTTGGTTAAGGCAAACGTGGTTCAGCTTGCAGGGAAACAGTACACGTGGCTCAGCCCTCATAAAGGCTTTTTCCTCGCCTAAATTCCCTGACTCAGGTTGGTAAATTGACTGCTGCACTTTGCCAAAGGGTTAAGGTATTTAAAAATACACTGGTAAACCTGTAAAAGCGTATCAGAGACGTGCCCTCCATGAAAAGATTTAGTTACGATGTGTGGGGATATTGTTCTACTATGGAGGGATCAGGCACAGGTTAGTAGGGATCTTGTGGAGGTGTGTAGAGTATTTCGTTCATCTTGTATCAGGGAGCTTATATCATGTCCATGTATGTATATGTCTTGGGTAAGGTATGTAGGCATTTTGGATATGAATATAGGTGCCTGGCCCAGGATTTGATAATCTGACCTATGTATGCAGCGATACGGCCCAGGTATCGGGTGATTCTGGTCACATATGTAGTGATCTGGTCTAGGAGTATAGGCATTTGTTTGATGCGTTCAAAGATTTCATGACAGGACCGGAGGCTAGCATTATGCATCAACTTTTATTGCCAAGCTCCTTGCAGCACTTTAAAGTATTACATCACAAAACATAAAAATTCCAGAACAAAGAATGTTCATAACATATATAATCTCTGTCACAGCAGCCATCTTCCTCTTTTAATTGCTGCTCCTTGACAGATAAGTACCTATTTAAATGTTGCTTATTAACTAAAGAAGTTGCAAATCAAATGTATTGTGTACATTTTAAATGAGTAATATTGTTAAGATGTTTACAGTAAAGGAAGTTATGTAATAATGTTTAGAATGGTTTATAGTTTAACATATTTTATTTTCAGGATTTAAAGACCCAATTTTTGGGTCGTTTAGAGGTGGGGAGAAATGGTGGGCTAGGTAGTGTTTTGTTAGGTCATTGAATAAGACTTACAGTTTTAAAAAGTAAGTTTGGAATTAAAAGGAAATAAAGCATTTACCGTTGAGCCGCGAGCATTTAAAATATCCGTTGCTCGCGGCGAGGCCGGAATTCTGGGCGCGCGATAGCGCAAGGTATATCCATTTTCTGGCGACTTGCTGAAGAGAACGAGTTTGTCTAAAGTGGGCCACCATTTTGCGTCATTACGCACGTTGCGTGGGGACGCTTGGGGGCTATTTTGAGGCTTTGTTTTGTTGCGCAGCAATTAAACGAAGCGCAGCAGGCAATTGACATAACAGCTGTTTTTCGAAAGTCAGTTGAGTCGAAACGCGTTGCAAGGCTTAAAATTAATTAATAAATAGAAATCTGAGATAGAGGGCAGTTAGCTGTCAGTTGTTGAAAAGGGTTATTAGAGAGATATTAGGAAGTAGGATAGTATAAAAAAAATAGAAAAAATATATAATTTGATTTACTGAGGTAAGGTTGTTTGTTAAAAATGGAGAATGGAGAGTGTGCACAGTCATCATTGTCTGCGGAGGCAAACTTGAGAAAGGTTGTACAAGAGGAGATGAGATCTTCTATGAAGGAGGTTTTAGAAAGTGTACTTAAAAAGAAAAGAAGGGCAGTGGAATGCTCGGAGGATGAATATTGGTCTATGGAGGAAGGAGAGGGAGGAGATGTGAGAAGTTATGGTAAAAGGGCAAGGAAAGAAAAGAATATTGAGGTAGGAGTAAGATTTTTGAAAAGAAATCAAGGTGAGCCTAGCGCCACAAATGAGGAAGGTGTCCGAGCAGCACAAAAGAGGGTGTCCTAAGCGGCACAAATGATGGAGGTAAACATGGAGAAGAACTCCTAAATCAGGAGTTTGATGTGGAAGCAGATGAGTTTGTGCTTGATGATTATATGGATGACGAATGGGATTTAGATTTGGACAAAGTGGAGAAGGAGAGGAAGGAGAAAGGTATTGTTAAAGATCCTCAAGGTGAGGATATGTTTAGCCCGGAGACGATTCGTCATCCAAGAAGCACTGAGTGGTGGCCATTACCGCATGTTGCGAGTTTTTTAAAACTTTGGATAAGAAGACTACTTGAAAAGGAAGCAAGAGCAGTAATGAGGGCAGAGTGTTCTCGTCCGGTTGTGGACGGTAAAGCCTGCATGACTCCGGATTTAGACCCAGATTTGATAAGTTATCTATTTAAGATGGGGCGTGACCCCAGAAAAGGGTTAGAAAGGGCACTTAAGCAGTGCCAAGACCGTTTGTTAGATGTTTTAGGGCCTCTGGCTCGTATCTTAGACATGGCTGAAGAAGCTAAAATGAAGAATGTGCAAACAGATAATGAGCTCTTGAGGGGTTGGGCTCAAAGAGCGATATGTTTTTTGGGTAATGCGAATTCAGCATTATCAGCAGAGAGAAGAAAGGCAATCTTAATGAGAATAAGCTCCAAGTTGGGAGACTTTGCAAAAAAGGAACCCACTGAGGATACAAGGGGTTATCTATTCGGTGAAGGATTGGTGAAGGGAGTTGGTAAATACGTTACTACATTCACAAGTTTAGATAAGGCACAATCTTCTCTAAGAAGGGTCTTTGGAAGAGGAGTTTTTGACAGGGCTGGGGCAAGAGCCCGTTTCCCTGGCCGGTCCTTCAGCAGGGCTCAGTACCAGTCGCAAGGAAGAGCTGCATTCAGAGGATTTCAGGCAGTGACCGGATTTTATCCTCTAAGGGGGAGATCTGGCAGAGCACGTCAAGGAAGAGGGCGTGCGCAGTTCAATCAAGGAACACAAGGTAAGTACGAAGATCATTACTGGTTCTTTCCCATGCGAGGTAGGGGGAAGGTTACAATGGTTTTTGAGGAATTGGGAATTACTAACCAGAGACAGTTGGGTTATTCAGACTGTAAAAGGATATGTAATAGAATTTGAGGAAGAGCCTTTTCAGTTGGAGGAACCAAGGCAGTTAGTTTTTCAGAGAGATCTGCAGGATATAGTTGCAGAGGAGGTGAAGGAGATGTTGCGGAAAGGAGCAATACAAGGAGTTTCCGAGGGAAATCGCGGATTTGTGAGTACTGTTTTCTTGGTGAAAAAGAAAGAAAAGGGATGGAGACCAGTGATAAATTTAAGAGGATTGAATCAATATGTTGTGTACAGACATTTCAAGATGGAGGGGATCCATCTGTTAAGGGACATTCTTCAGGAGAAGGACTGGTTGGTGAAATTGGATCTGAAGGATGCATATTTCACTATTCCTGTTGCAGAGGCGAGTCGGAAGTAACTGCAATTCAGGTGGATGGGGGAGCTTTTTCAGTTTTGTGCTCTCCCATTTGGTCTAGCGTCAGCACCATGGTGCTTTACAAAAGTGTTGAGACCTGTAGCCAAGTTTTTGAGAGAGAGAGGTGTACGCTTGATAATGTACTTAGACGATTTTTTGATAATGTCTCAGAGTCAGGAGGATTTCAAGAAACAGTTATTACTAACTATGAGTCTCTTGGAGGACTTGGGTTTCATAGTGAACAAGGAGAAATCAGTTTTAGAACCAAGTCAGTGTTTGGAGTTCTCGGGCTTTGTGGTAGACACAGTAAAGAAGACATTAAGTCTGCCAGAGAAGAAGATAGTGAAGATAAAATCAGAAGTGAAGGGAGTGTTAAGAAAGGAAACAGTGGCTCTAAGGAGTTTAGCAAGGGTGATTGGTCTGTTTTCTTCTTCAATTCAGGCGGTTTTTCCAGGTCCGCTTCATTACAGGGCTTTGCAAAGATTGAAAGCGGAGTCACTAAGGAAGGGCATGTGGTATGGAGATCATGTAGCTTTGTCAACAGAAGTACGGAAGGAGTTGCTTTGGTGGTTAGAGAATCTGGAGGCCTGGAATGGAAGAGGGATTTTTGGGATTTGCCCAGATTTTGTATTAGAGACAGACGCAAGTCTATTTGGTTGGGGTGCGTGTTTAGAGGATTAGGAGACAGGAGGAAAGTGGACTTTGGAGGAGAAGTCAGATCATATAAATGGTTTGGAGATGAGAGCAGGACTTTATGCTTTAAGGAGTTTTGGGAAGAAATTAAAAAACTTCAATGTATTGTTAAAGATGGACAATGTATCGGCAGTCCGATATATAAACAAGTTGGGTGGAAGCAGATTGAGGAATCTGACTCAGTTGGCGGAAAGGATTTGGAAGTATTGTTTGGAACAGAAAATAGGTTTGAAGGCGGAGTATTTTCCAGGACTAGAGAATGTAGTGGCGGATTGGAACTCGAGATATCTGAGGGATTACAGCGATTGGAAGCTGAATGTAATCTATTTCAGGAGAATATGTCAGGTATTGGGTCCGTTGGAAGTGGACTTGTTTGCGTCAAGGCTGACGTATCAACTGGAAAGGTATTACAGTTGGAGACCGGACCCGTTAGCGGAGGAAGAAGATGCGTTTCAACAGGATTGGAGTAAGGTGCGGGGGTATTCTTTTCCCCCATTTGCGATGATACAGATAGTTTTGTTGATGGTGAGGAGACAGAGATGTCAGTTGGTTATTGTGACTCCCTTTTGGGCCGGGCAGGCATGGATACCAGGATTGTTGGAGATGGCAATAGAAGAGCCCCTTTTGATTCCGGAAACAGAGGATGTTCTTTTAGGGGCAGACAAGGGTTTTCATCCTTTGGTCTTGGAAGGGGCGTTGAGCCTTCTTGTTTGGAAGATTTCAGGAGAGGTTTGCAGTTCGGAGGCCTTTCGGAGCAGGCTCAGGAGTTGCTCAGTGAGTCTTGGGCTCCAGGAACCAGAAAGAGGTATGTTGGAGCATGGAAGAAGTGGGTTTGTTGGTGCATGGAATGGGGTTTGGATCCTGTGTAGGCATCTGCCATAGAATTGTCGAATTTTTTATCTACTTTGTATGAGAGCGGTTTAAGTTATAGGACAATTAACTGTTATAGGTCTGCAGTTGCTGCAGGTCATAGTTTAGTAGGTGGTTGTTCAATAGGTAGAGAAGCATTAGTCTGTAGGGTCATGAAGGGAATAAGACTGCGGAGACCACCAAGACCTAGATACAACTGTTTATGGGATGTAAATAAGCTGCTTCTAATGTTTGAAGGATGGCCTATGAATAGATTGTTGAGCCTTAAACAGCTGTCAGGTAAGTTAGCAACTTTGTTGTGTCTCATATCTTTTAGGAGAGTTTTGGATGTTTGAGCATTAGATGTTTGTAACAGATGTTATAATCCAGATGGTGTGTTATTTAGAATTTATAGAAGAACTAAATGCATGTCTTCTATCCTAGGTTTGAGGATCATCCTAAGTTGTGTGTAGTAAAATGTTTAAAGGAGTATGAAAGCAGGATGAGTGAGTTCAGAAAGCATGGTGACGAACAGCTTTTAATTTCATATGTGAAGCCATTTAGACCGGTTACTTCAGCTACCATTGCAAGATGGGTGAGAGCTTGTATGCTGGAAGCAGGTGTGAATATGAATGATTTTGGGGCACACTCGGTAAGGGGTGCTATGGCGAGTAAAGCTTTCATGTCAGGTGGACGTTTGGAAGAGATCTTGCATGCAGCAGATTGGTCTAATGCTGATGTTTTTGCACGGTTTTATTTGAAACCGTTAGGCCATGTTTCGTCTGTGGTTGTTGCACAGCTTTGAACATGCATAATGCTAGCCTCGGGTCCTGTCATGAAATGTAGATTCTCCAAGTTAGGTGTAGAGAGAATCTGGATTTCATTAAGGACACGGAGGCTAGCATTATCCCTCCCACCCTCCCAGGTAAGGTGTTTGGAGGGGAGTGGATAGAAAGAAAAAGTTGTTGAAGAATTGTTTGAATTGTAGAGACTAAGGGAAGAGAAAACATAAGTATTTTGATTTGTTGTTTCAGATAACCAGTAGAGTCTGGAGAGAGAAGCATCCGGTTCATGTGTGTATTGCTCTGGCCCAGGTGAGAAGGGATCAGGTTCAGCCCTGTATGGAACTGGTCCAAGAATGCAGAGATCAAGTCCAGCCTGGCAGTCGTATGGCCGGGCTGCTCTGAAAAAACCCTAACTGGGTTCCGGTGAGCAGCGTGGAAAGAAATGCAGAAGAGTGTTGCAGGAAGAAACTTTAGAGTTAGAGAAGGATAAATATGAGGATTTAAACACAAACACGGAAACTGCCTGTAAGGCCAGAGGCATTATACAAAGACAGCGCTGTCTAAGCAGCCAATCTCCAAATGCACAGAGTGAAACGAAGGCAAAGTCACTGAAAAGAGCTTTGCCAGACATAACCTTAGCAGAGTAGGGGAAGGTAAACAATCATGAATTAAACACAAGCATTAATAAAAACGTAGTGCGAAGCCCGGCCGTGATGAAAAGTCAGCGCTGCCCAAGGAGCCAAAAATGAACTAGTAAAGCTAAGCAAATGCAAAATAATTCACACCAGTGAATGAAGGTCTAACAGCTGGCAGGGCAAGGAACAACCCTGCCTGAAGCAAAACTAAAGTACATACATTATCTACAGGCAAAAGTGGCGGTCACTGGTCTTTCTTCAGCTACCCCCAAAATGTAACCATTTGAAGAACAGCGTTACCCCTCCTTCAGCAAACACTACTGCGAAATGCAGTTTGCAACGAGACCTCTTGAAGTAGACAAGGTAAAACACTTTGACATGGATTATGGAACACTCTTTCTTCCCTTACTCACAGTTCCTCGTTTCATGCACTAGGTCTGTGGATGTCCTGTAATCAGTTCTCCATCTGATCATATAGTTTATTTCACTACAATATAAAGTACAAAAAATCTCAAACAACACAGAGAGGAAAGTCACCCATTAAAAACTCATACAGTGTAAATATAAAAGCTTTCCAGAGCGTTAGGAAAATCGGCAAGCATAAACGTATCTGACGAACCACAGCTAACGGGTGCAAAAGTCTCTTTTCGATTTAATACATGACTGATAACAATACGTGAATTCGGGGGTTGCCAAGAGAAGGACACTCAAGTAGTATATGTTCAATACTTCAAGGAGGTTTGCGTAATAAATATTGAAGTCCGAATATCAATGGTACTAAATATCGAGGACTTAATAAAAAAAAATTATCTACAGGTAAGTAAGTCTAGATTTTCTATAGCTACATCTACATATATGTACCTATATCTTCAGGACACACAGATGCGGAGTTAGGAATAATAAATCTATACTTCCCTAAAGGCACTTACCTTTCGACATTTTGTCCCTAGATTGTGTCTTTGATATGCTTGTATGTTGATATCCTTCATGTTGATATTCAGTAGACCAATCCTTCAAGGACATTGCTTTTAGACATTAACCAGAAAACTGTGCCGCTTGAAGACTCCCAGGCAGACCCTCTCACGCTCCCACATGACCTTTGGACTGTCCAAAGGTGAACGTGGGCAATTAAATCAAATCTTTCAAAGTGAAAGTCTCCATTTCTTACAATTACTCCGAGAAGTAAGACATTTTTTGTATCTGGTATATTATGGATCAACTGCTAGTTCTGTCATAGTAAGATTGTTCACAGTCAGAAAAGCTAGCAACAAAACCCAGTTAAATAATTGCTTAACACAACAAACCCCAACTCTACTAGAGAAAGTATTTGTATGTATGTAGTATTTATAAAAAGTGATCCTAGCTGAAAGTCTGCGGCGCTCTGCATAGGGTCAGATGCAAGGATACGGTCAAAGTTTAATTGGAGGGGAAACTGGTCTGTGGATTATAACTGTTCATGAGGTAGGTGTGTCCTTTCCTCTTTCTTAAATTGGAGCAGTGGTAGGGCTGTCCTGATTGATACATAAATGTTCTTCTAGATCCTGGGTGCACAGATGGAAAAAGCCTGTTTGCTTGTTCTTTCTTTTTTGTACCTCTTTGTTTCCAGTTGATAATTGTGGGTATGCCGGGTGCCACAGGAGATGGTGACCTTGTGAGCTGGGTAGGCAGGGATGCTGTTTGTGATGGCTTTGAAGATGATGCAGCTGAATTTGAAAATGGTGTGCCAAGGGGAGCCAGTGGAGTTCCACCAGGGTGAGGTGATGCAGTATTATATCTTAATGTGGTGTGCTGCTGTATGTAGGATGCCCTTAAGGGAAGCAGTGTGGAATCTGTAAAGCCCTTCCAGCAGGGCATTCCAATCTTGCAGATGCAAGAATATGAGAACTTTAGCAGCAGTTCTGAGGTCAATTCTGGAAGGAATAGTTTCACTTTCTTTATCTTCTTGTTAATCAAACTTATTTATTCAGTTTGGCACAACGTACAATATACTTTACATAGTTCCCAATTATTTCATGTAGTTGTGGCAAACCAAAAGTATACAATCGCATTACCATCCTAGGCAGATCACAACATATCAATCTATTTATTTTCACGATGGCAAATCACATTTTTGTCAGAGATTATGGGTAGGAGACATCCTAGCTACTCTGGATTGCCTTATTATTTCAAGTATAGTTAGAGCTGTACCATCAGTTGTCGGGTGCTCCCTTCCATAATTTGCATATTGGGGCTATATTCTTTCAAATTAAGGGACAGCATTATAGACAACATTCCATGATTCAAACATTCCATATTTAGTTCCATATGCTCACTGGTAATGCTGCATTTGGTTTTCAAAAGTGTGCAATTGACAATCTTGTGGGTAGGAGTCTTAGAGTCGGGAGTTTACACATCGATGTTAGATGGTAGAGTACTCCATCCCCAGCAGAAGCCAGGAAAACAATAAAAATGTCAAGCAGTAGGGAAACTCAGGTTATGTTGGGAATCATTGATCGAATACTTTCCCAATATGATTGAATTTGGGGATATTGCCACCACATGTGGGCCATAGTCCCCAAATCTTGGCAACTTCTCCAACAGTGGTTTGAGATACCAAACATAGATCCCAGTCTAGCTGGGATGATGGACCATCTCCGCATTATTTTGTATGAGTTTTCCTTATGTTGGGATCATATTGATGAATTTGATATATGAGGACCTGTGCCTTCTGGTATTTATTTGTTGAGTTCTGCTTTATATCTGGTCGTATATTTATGTTTGTGGTTCATAAATTGTTTTTGGAGGTTTCCAGATATACTGGATATCCCTTTCCTTATTTGCTTGACAGTAAATAGTGATTCAATTGGCCCCCACACCTTTCAATTCCTGCCCAATATAGTAGTTGATTAGTTGGAGTAATCGACAATTGTCTCTGGGAGATAAATCAAACGTTTCTACACAGGTGTCTGTTGAGTAGCTCCACATTAGCACACAATTCTCCCAAGCTAGGAGGAGCCCCATTACTCCAAGTCTTAAGTATAGGATCAGTCATCTATGTTGTCAAATCTGGGATTGATATTATCGGAGTCATTGAGGAGGGATGTTTTTTTCTTTCTCTAATAGAGAAAGCTGGTACCAGGCCATCTTGGTTTGTTGTCAATGCGCCACTTGGGGGTGAGCTCAAAGTCCAGGATGAAACCAAGTGCCTTCGCATTGGGCAAAAGTAACTCTTCGGTTTGACCTTTGTTGCTTAAAGACTGTGCACTCATTTATTTACAATTGAGTGTCTGCCAGCTATGGTGCAATGTTCACGAGCCAGACATCACCATCAGCCTTGTGTGAAGGCCTGACTGCACTGCATCTACAGTTATGGACCTGTCTCTGCAGCTTTCATTCTAGCTGCATGCCATCAGCTACCATGCTTATTTACCATTGGTTTCTGCTTCCACTTTTTTACCGTTTAGGCTTGTAATAAATAGTTGTTGTGTCATATTTAAAGACCAGAATGAGAGTATTGTTAGCTGTGTCAGATTTTACATTTGTGGTGGAGAGGCCGGGAGCTAACAATGTTTGTCTCTCCTACAGGTGATATGTTCAAATCTGTCTGCATCATGTTCAGTCCAACAGAACAGTATTGCAAGTTTCAACCATGTCCTATACTGTTACTGTGCTTAGGTTACCAAACCTTCTTTGGAAATGTAGATCCTATGGGGAGGAGGGGTCTCCTGTTTTTGATTAAGATGGTTTCAGCGCCAGCAAATATTTATCAGTACCCAAAGGATGGGCACATCTATTAAAAATCCACCCTAATACTAATAGCTCCGCTTTGATGCTGCATCTCTTCTACTTACATAATTTGACAGTTTTCTATTACTTTCTGTTGAGAAGTGTTCTCCCAGCATGTTTGACAGATATACAAATCGACTGGAAGAAATCCTTTTTCACTGATGTGAGATCCCAGACGTGAGCTCTAATATCAAGGGCAGCTCTCTTTATGAGAGTGACTGTTCTCCTCTCTATCAGGGTATGTATGTGTGTATGACACTGAGAGACTGACAGTGATGATCAAATGTATCTTTTTTTCCTTAGACCCCGTAAAATAGCTGTGTTCTTTTTTTAACCCCCCCTAAATGTTCTATAATGTGTTTGCTGCGCCTTTTGATCAGCATCTTGTTCATCCATTTCCCTCTCCTACAGACTTGTTTTTTTTCTTTTATAACTTTCTAGTACACTCTAACTTCTGTATCTTTCATTACTCTAACCCAGGGCTCGAGTCAGGGTACCACGCGGGTGGACGGCGTCCCCCCACTTATTTTACCGGGAGCTCGATAACTGGAGCAAATGGAGCCACACATTCACTCTTTGGCCTCTCTGGGGCGAGATCGGAGCTCATTCAGAACGCTGCTCACGCACTGGCTTCTCTGATGCAATCGCATCTAAGGGGTGAGCGAGGGGAGGCAATTAGTCTGATGGTGCAAGCCACCTTTCGTGACGTCACTTCCTGTCGTGACGTCAGCGTCCCCCCACTTCTTTTTTTAGGACTTGTGCCCTGCTCTAACCGCCATTCTCTAATGTTTTACTTTCTTTAAAGTGTGTCTGCCATACACTGATGTCCTTTCTCAGTCAGTCACCATTTCACTGTAATAGTCCACTTTCATTTCTGTATCTCGCACGCTATAATATTTCAAATAATTTTTCTCTCGGTTTTCTGTCCAGTTTTACTATGACGGAGAGTCATAGAGTAGGCACATTTGTTAGTGTTCTATTTTTTAATCAAATAAGTGAACTGGCGCATAGAGAAATTTGCCCAGAATAACACAATTTGGTGACTTGGCAAGCTCCGGAATACACGAGTAGTGTTTTGCTTCTACTGCCAAAGACGTAACTACCATTCTACGTTGTTTCCGTCTAGTTCCTTTCTCCTCCTCACTGTGGTATTTCTCTCCAGTGCATTCCTCTACGCCATAGACTGTGTACTGCTGTATCGGGTGTCTTATGTGTCCGTCTCTCGTTCACTCATCCTCACAGTGCATGCGTCTTTTACGCATCTTTTTCATTGGTTGACAGTTTATCTCACTCGGGGAAAGAGAAGGATTCTAACAATCTTCGGGCACACACGGGAGGCCGTGACAGACACCGCAGCTGTGCAGGAAGCTGTTGGTCCAGCCTCTGTGCTGGAGGCCATCCGTTCAGGCGTCTAGGGCCGCGGTGCCACCGCTCATGGGAAGAGCAGGCGGTCACACACACTGTTCCCAGAGTTACTGAAGAGCACTGCATTCCTGGGGCAAGCGCCTTCCTGCCTCCAACAACACCACGCGCTGTGACTGTGCAAACACTGTGGACTTCCGGCCGCGCCGGGCACCTCCTAGAGGCAGTACCCCAGGGCAGCAACGCCTACCTGCAATCTTCTGCAAATGCACCCTAAGCGTGTGCATAAACAAGAACATAGCGGACTTACACCACACTCTCCCTAAATTCTTAACCGTATCACTGAAAAAGCGTTTACAACTCTATCGACGGATTGTGCCATCTTGAGAGTAGCAGTAGTGACAGCAGGAGTGACACCAGGCCCAGCTCCGGGCTTCGGTATCTGGGAGGGCCACGAGGAAACATGGGGTTGCCTGGTGTCTCCCGGCGTCTGAGAGCTGCGGGGCTGGGTGCTGGATGGTCTAATTTTACTCTGTATTTTCTCGGGGTTTGTCCTTATGCGCTTCATCTCTTCTGCTCTCTCCGCCTCGGCATCCTTACTTTCGGCCTCACCCTTCGCTTTACCCCGCTCTCCTGCTGACATCGCTCTCTTCTCTGCACTTCTTCCTCCTCACTCTTTGCCTCACCCTCCTTTCTCTCCGCCTCATCAACCTCCGTCATAGCTGCGGCTTCCTCTCTGTCTCTGGCCCACCCTCCTTTTTTCCTTACGTCACCCTCCTTTTTTGCTCCACCTTGTCATCCTCTCAATGTGCATCAACCTCCTACAGAACTGCACTCCTTCTCTCTGCGTCACCTTCTCCTCTCCACCTCACCCATGACTCTCTGAGTTGCACCAGTGGCGTAATGAAACTTGAGGGCCCCCCCCTGTAAAGTACAAGAGCCCCCCCACACAAGTCACCCCCCACCCAGCGGGACCCAATCAAGAGCTCTCAGGCCAGGGACCCGTCGCCCTTGCACAGTGCTGGAGGTGTCCCCCTGGAGCTCGGCCCCACCCCACCTCGGAGGCTGCGGGGCTAATGTTACGCCTCTGATTCGCACCATCTTCTATCTTCTTCTCACCCTCCTCTCTCCCCACCTCATCCTCCTCTCTCCCCTCCTCACCCTCCTCTCTCCCTGCCACGGCTCCCTCTCTCTGCTGCACCCTCATCTTTCTCTTGCTTCAGCCTCCTTTCTTCACCTCACCATTCTCTCACTGTGCGTCAACCTCCTTTCTCAAAGCCTCACTCTTCCCCATCTCTCCCTTCTCTCTCCACCTCACCTTCCTCACCCCCTCTATCTTTCCAACTTACCATCTTTCTTCTCTCCACCTCATCATCCTCTCTCTCGCTTCCTCACTATCCTTTCTCTCTCTACCTCACCCTGTTCCCTCTCCCCCTAACTCTCCTACATATGATACTCCCTATTACACTCCCCTCTCTCTGCTTCACCCTCTTCTCTCTCCGCCACACCCTCCTCTCTCTCCACCTCACCCTACTCTCTCTCCACTTCACCCTACTCTCTCTCCACTTCACCCTACTCTCTCTCCACCTCACCCTACTCTCTCTCCACCTCATCCTCCTCTCTCTCCACCTCACCCCTGACTCTCCACATTACCCTCTTCTGTCAGACTCACTTCACTGATGCTGCAAACGGGGTCCTGTTTTTGTGTATGTAAAGGAAGCTTGAACTGCTACCGCAGAAGTTGGGGAGCATGTACTAGTGTGGGTGTGCAGGTGCATGTAATCGGAACTTGCACGCCATGCATGTCCTTCACTTGCACCTCTCAACATTTTGAACAGTTGCAGCACCAAGCTGTGAAGTATATAGCGTGTGCTCATGAGCATGCACAAGAGCTACAAAGACCTGGGCACCATGTTTTTTTTAAAGTGATAGCACTGTGCTACTTTTAAATTTGTGAATAGCGCCTGCTGCTGTATATTTACTTCCAAGAAAGTGTGTAAATAATTTGAAGAGCAAACTGTAAAGATGCACGGATCCAAGGTGAGTTTTAAGTACTTTATTGGTAGTCAGCAGGATGACACCAACACTGACACAACCCTCACGAATGCCCTCCAATCGTTTCTCCTCCCCGATCTCGAACCACGCACTGCCCAACCTTCCGTGCATTCTCTCGGCACGCAGAACCCCCAGACGCCCAGAGAATGTACGGAAGACCCAACTCATCTTTTCCCTTTACATTACAAAATAACAACATAACACTGTGCAACATAAGGAACAAAAATGACCACAGTACATTTGAATAAGAAGAAGGAATCACGCAAAAATGATATAACAAAACACATCATACAAAGATAGCATCATAAAACATAGTCTCGGAACCTGGAAGGCAATTTGATAGGTCTGGATGACATGGAACAACCCATGACATTGGTCTCCTGACCATCTTCTACCTGAATCTAGTCTTAGAACGGATGCCCAAACCCATCTTAGACACAGCAATCTTCCCTTTGTTCCACCACTTGCCATCATCCAATTTTACCGCACTTTTATTGACATTCACAACCTTTTTCAGGGCAGAAAACTTGGATTCCCCTTTGGGTAAGATCCTGGAACACTTCACTCTCACCATATCACCCACATCGACCTTCAACTGCTTGGGAACTTGATAAACATACATTTGATCGTATCTGTTCTGTGCCTCAACTCGCCTTTTGCCAACCTCATCAATTTTCCTCCTAGGCAAAATGAACCCGCTATCCCCCATCCATCTTCTTAACAATTTGGAAGCAGGCACACGCCCTCTTAGTAGAACGAAAGGGGACACCCCAGTGTCGGAATTGGCAGTCGTGTGAACAGCCCACAGTAGCTTTCCAAGCTCTACCTTACAATTCAGACCACTCGCTCTTGCCAACTGCACATTCTGTTTTATGACCCTGTTAAAGCGTTCAACAAGGTCATTGCTTCTTGGATGATATAAAGATGTTTTAACATGCTTAATACCCAAAGAATGTAGAAATTCTTCAAATTGGATAGGAATGAATTGAGAGCCCTTGCCGGTAAGTAGTCCCTTCCTCGCAAATAGTGACTCAAGGAACTTAATCACAGAGGAGGAATCGGATGTTTTTACCCATTTGATTTCTGGCCAGCGACGATGATAATCGTTGAGGACTATGCCATACTCAGGTACACTGCCGGACAAGATCATGGGACCAGTTATGTCAATGGCTAACTTAATACATACACACTAACCTCAGACTAGGCTGAGGATGGGAACTAGAGGCACGGGGCCGAAGGGCAAGCCAGCCTCCAATCTCATATGTAACCACAAAAAGGGCTGCCCCTCATGTGGGTTCCTACAATTTCCTACAGAGTTATGCTGAGATGCAACATTAGTGGGGGCATCTCATAAAAAGTTTCGGACTGGCCTCACACACCGCCCGGTGTCATGCTTCATCATAGGCTGTCCTCGCCCTCTAAAAACTTCGTTTGATAGAGGGTGGGCATACACCTGGAGACAGGGATGCACTTCTACAACTAAGTGATGGCCGTGTGAAAGTGAAAGGTGATTTAAAAACCATTACACCTGTCACTCAATTGTGTTTTATGTAGGGACCAGATGTATGGTATTAAAATAGGTGAACGGTGATCTGGGTCATTATTTTCCCTTCACCGTATAAAGTGCGGTCAACATGTTTCTGCGTTAATGTCCCCGTGGGGTACGTCGCATTCTTCAGGACCAAAGGGTTTTGCCTTTTTGCATCTAATGCGAAAAGGTACTGTTAATCTGGGGACAGGGGTAAAAAGTTAAAATGCCTGTCTGGTGTAGTACCACTGTGAAAGATTCCTAAAATACTATCCTCTATACTCCATGGGAGGTCGAGGATGGGAGAGCCTACTTGTGACTTTTGTCTGACTTCAGCGCTCCCATCGGTTCTCTCTACAGGCGTCCTCTCGGTCTTCCCTAACTTAACCCAAGGTTTGTCGGGGACTTCAATGGCCTCTACAGGACAGGGAGTAGTTACTTGTGACTTGTCGCTAACCGCACATTCCATACAGTCCCTTACAAAATGTTCCACCTGCCTGTCTAAAGCCGGCCACCAGAAATTCTCTCTTACCCTCCTTTTCATGGCACGCATGCCTATGTGGCCTTCGTGTGCTAGGGTAAGTACCTTGTTTCTCATAGTATCAGGCACCACTAACAGCGATGAACTATACAATAATCCGTTCACAACTGATAGTTCGTCGAAGACATGTTTGTATTTGCTGACACAACTCTGCTCATTGATCTCATGCGATCATCCCTTGCTTAATGTTTTTAACACTTCCTTAAATTCATGATTACTCTCAGAAGCTTCTCTCCACTCTTGTTCAGATATGGCATCTTCAGATTGACCAATTACACTGCATACCAGTTCAAAGTCATCACACTCATCCTTAGCCTCCACGATGTCACTGCAACGAGGAGTTAAGCGACACAGACAATCTGCAAAGAGATTTATTTTGCTTGACATATACTCAACGCTGAAATTGTGTTCCATGAGTCCATACTGCCATCTTGCGATTCTGGGGGTCACTTTTGTCCCACCCCTTGTGGTGAATAACTCTACCAAAGGTTTGTGTTCAACAGAATTTTGAGCCATGCAGATAGTGTTTAAAATGAGTGATACCTCACCAACAAGCAAGAGCTTCGCGCTCAATCACGGAATACGAGGACTCGACGCCATGCAAACTCCTAGAAGCAAATGCAGTTACCTCGTCCTTGCCATCTCTATGCTGCATGAGCACAGCACCTAAACCCTTTTGACTGGCATCAGTCATTAATATGGTTCGATCTTCCGTACTGAACGACTTAAGGGGAATGGCATGAGCTACTTCCTGTTTGATCAATTCAAACTCTTTAGTGCATGCGTCATTCTAATAAAACCAGACATTTTTCTTGAGAAGACATCAGATATTGTAAGTCTTGGATGCACAATTGGGTATAAACCGGGCATAAAACTCAATGAGCCCCATGAACGATCTTAACTGACCCTTGTCACCAGGAGTGCTGAAATCTTCAATGGCCTTAACCAGACTATGTTTGGGCTGCACCCCTTTAGAAGACAACATATACCCCAAATAGTCTACAGTGGTTACATTCAGTATACGCTTGTCTATACCTAGAGTTATACCTTTCTGTCTTAACAAGGACAACACTTGGCACAATCTTTCGTTGTGTTGATCCTGATCCTCCCCATACACCAAAACATCATCCTGGAAGGCCATTACCCCAGGCATACCTTTGAACATGCTCTTTACCGCTCTCTGAAAAACAACAGAGGCAGAGGCAAGGCCAAAGGGCATGCGCTTAAATTGGAAAAGACCCTCTGGAATAATGAATTTGGTAAGATGCCTTGACTCTGTGTGCAATTCGATTTGATGATACACAGATGACATATCCAACAAACTGAACCATTTGGCTCCCTTGAGAGTGGATGTCATCTGAGTAATGTTGGGTAGGGGATGCTTGTCTATCCATATGTTCTTGTTAAGGTCATGCAAGTCCACGCACATGCGTGGGTTACCATTGGCTTTCTTGGCCAGAACCACTGGGGAGACCCAGTCAGATGACTCAATAGGCACTATGACGTCACACGAGCACAATTTGTCTAATTCTTTTTTTAAATCTGATTGCAATGCCAGAGGCACTCTCCTGACCTTGTGCACCACCGGCTGAGCCCCTTCTGCTAATTTGATCATATGCTTAAAACCTTTAAAGAGACCTAATTCCTTTTTGAATACTTCTGGGTACAATAATTCCCATGAGTTTTCTTTGACGGCCTGCACTTTGAAGAAATCTTTCTTCAACATTACTTGTTGAACATTATTGGGATCAAGTATGATATCAAGGTTGCCTTGGTCTTTCCACCCAAGAAGGCATGCCTCATCCCTAGCTACATATATGATGCCTTTAGACCTGCTGCCCTTGAATTCAAAATCGGCGTTGAATTCACCGACAACATCAATGGCCTTCCCACCATAACCAATAGGATGTATATTAGACTGTTTTAAAACTTGCTTCGAAAATGACTTCCTCCAAACAGATTCACTTATCAAAGTGAAAGGAAATCCAGAATCGGCTAACATCTTGACACATACACCATTCACATTAATAGAACATAGGGGTCTTCTCAGTCCTTGTGAATTAACACCCCAAATGCCATCAGAACAATCTATGTCCAAAATGGTGAGAATTTGATCTTCCTCGCTAGATGAAGATGCTGCTTCCGCTGTCGATTCTACATTGCGCACTTTTCTAGATAGTCCGTTTCCACTGGAATAAAATGCCTTGGTAAAATGCCCTTTCTTTGAACACTCGGCGCATATTTTGTCAACAGCCGGGCACGATTTGGCATAAGCTAGATGACTAGTACTGCCACATCTGTAGCACTCTATTTTTTCCCTTGTAGGATAGTTAGTGTCACTTTTGTCTGATTTTTCCTTGAATTCTTTTGTTTTCTTATATTTGCTTTTAACTGCTAGCACGCTCTGACTTTTACTGTCCGCTAAGGACATTTGCTCCATATATGAATAGTGCTTTCTATCCTTGTGGAGATGTCTAATGCCTTTTGCAAGGTGAGATACGGTTTGGATAAAAGCGCTTCCTGAATTTTGTTGTTGTTTGTTTTTTCGACTAGTTAATCCTTTATCATTTTGTCTTCAAATACTTTATATTCACAAGAGGCAGCGAGAATGCGCAAAACGCCAATGTAACTTGAGGCAGATTCACCTTGCAATTGGACTCTCTTGTAAAATTTGTGTCTCTCCAAGGTTACATTTTTACAAGCCTTGAAATGAGTGTTCAGAGCCTTAATGGCTGTGGCATACTCGTCTTCTACACCATCACCATCGCCTATGATGACCAGTTCTTTAGGAATATGTTTAAGAATGTTGCGGCCTTCGGTACCTAAACAATGTCTAAGAATGGCGTATTTCTTTTTTCAAGTGAATGATTCTCCATCAAGAGCCTCCAGATACGCTTTAAACCCTTCCTTCCATTTTTCCCAATCTATTTCCGGAGAAGCTGGATTGAGCACAAAAGGTGCAGGTGGAGCAATTGCCTGGAGCATGACGCGATGTAACAGTGATAACAAGAATAAGGCGCTTGTAAAGTGTGAAGAGAACGCAGTGCACGGAGTGCACGCTAAATAGTTGCAACTGTGGTATGATAAGCAAAGCAAAATGAGCGTAGAGAGAGAGAGGCGTGAAAGTGATGTGCGTGTCACTGCAAAAGATGCACGCAGGTAGGGATATGCCACTGTTGTCTTGCTTGGTGTGCGTGTCACCGTAGAAAATGCACGCAAGAAACACAAAATGTGCATGTCAACAACTTGTAGTGATGCGATAAAGTGTAGAGTATTAGCACGTAAATGTAGTGTGCGGATCACCACTTGTCAGCACAGAAATGCTTGGAAGGTAAACCCAAGGCTTGTTTGCCTGGATTAAATATGAAGCGTGACACCGAAAAATGCACGTGAATTATGGTGTGCGAATCACCGGAAACAACACTTGAAATGTTGGAAGGTGACTTGCACTTGTATGACAAAGGCGACTTGTAAAAATGTACTATACAATGGTGTGCAGATCACCGAGATCGGCACTTCACCAAAAGACGAGCAAAATGATATGCAGTGGTGTGCATATCACCGAGATCGACACGTTCGGAAGAAATGGCCTGACTCCAAAATGGCCGTCACATTTTTTAGCATGTGCGTGCCGATGCAGGATAAGAGAATGGTGTGCAGATCACCGGGATCGGCACTGCTTGGAGAAAATGCCTGGTTTCAATATGGTCGCCACGCTTTGAACGCAAACGTGGTGACGTAGGACGGTGCAGGTGTGCGGATCACTGTAAGCCACACAGACGAGGTACACTTGAGGTAACTAGTATTTAGGAAGACAAGGGTGCCCCAATGTATGAACCTGGGGTAATGTAGTTTAAAGGAACAATGGTTCTAGAGTGGCCTAAAGGGTCCAAGGGGAAGTAACCCTGTAAAAGGCACTGAGAAAAGTAAAGGAATAGAAACTTAATTCATAAAGGAGAGCAGTAGGAAATATAACGAGGGACATATAGGTCAATGTATGACAAATATTTATTACACAATGAAGGTATTCAGGTGCTCACACAGTAAGTGACAATAAGCGTGACGTGAGAAGTGAGGGTGAACTTAAAATAATGACATCGCATTGACAACAGAAATAGAAGCTCCTTTAAAGATTTTTACAGAGTATAAGGAGTTCATGTTGTAGGGGTCGACGACGTTTCGAACTCAATTATTCGAGTTCATCTTCAGGACAAAAAGTGTGAGCAACTTGAATTGAGCTGAAGAAGGAATTAATATCCTTGGTAAAGGCGTCTACGTAGCGCTGTTCTTCTTAAGGTGACCGGGATAGCCTGCGAACTAATGCGCGTTATGGTGGGACCCGGTAAGGGGGAAAAACAAACTTAGTTTGCTGGAAGCAAATGCTTAAACTCCTTCGCCGCTAAGGAGCGTGTCCTGCTCAAAGGAAAATCTCACACTCAGCGCGGATTTTCCTTTGAGCAGGACACGCTCCTTTCCTCTCCCAGGCCTCCATTTACTGAACTGTGACCGGCCAATTTAATTAATTCCCCGGCACAGCACATTGCCATTTAGCGGCGAAGGAGTTTAAGCATTTGCTTCCAGCAAACTAAGTTTGTTTTTCCCCTTACCGGGTCCCACCATAACGCGCATTAGTTCGCAGGCTATCCCGGTCACCTTAAGAAGAACAGCGCTACGTAGACGCCTTTACCAAGGATATTAATTCCTTCTTCAGCTCAATTCAAGTTGCTCACACTTTTGTCCTGAAGATGAACTCGAATAATTGAGTTCGAAACGTCGTCGACCCCTACAACATGAACTCCTTATACTCTGTAAAAATCTTTAAAGGAGCTTCTATTTCTGTTGTCAATGCGATGTCATTATTTTAAGTTCACCCTCACTTCTCACGTCACGCTTATTGTCACTTACTGTGTGAGCACCTGAATACCTTCATTGTGTAATAAATATTTGTCATACATTGACCTATATGTCCCTCGTTATATTTCCTACTGCTCTCCTTTATGAATTAAGTTTCTATTCCTTTACTTTTCTCAGTGCCTTTTACAGGGTTACTTCCCCTTGGACCCTTTAGGCCACTCTAGAACCATTGTTCCTTTAAACCACTTGAGGTAACTAGGCATCATCAAGGATGACGCGGTGATGACGTGGGCAGCAGCGGCGTTGGGAAAGGCTCGTTACCAAGGAGACGGCAGTCTCACGGAGCTTCAGGGACCGCCGAGAAGACCGTAAAGTTGAATCGTCGAAGTGCGGCTGGATGCAGGAATCCCCACACTCGTGGACGTCCCGCTGACTGGCAACTCATCACCAGTGTAAAGATGCACGGATCCAAGGTGAGTTTTAAGTACTTTATTGGTGGTCAGCAGGACGACACCAACACCGACACAACTCCTCATGAATGCCCTCCAATCGTTTCTCCTCCCCGATCTCGAACCACGCACTGCCCAACCTTCCATGCATTCTCTCGGCGAGCGGAACCTCCGGACGCCCAGAGAATGTATGGAAGACTCAACACAAAGTTGACAACCTGAGACAAAACAACCCAACTTCGACTGTGGGCCTGTTTCTTAGCCGCTCACTATGTGAAGAGTACATATGGTTGCTAGTTTCGCAACCAATATTTGGTTGTCAGTTTCTTGAGCATAATCTATTTCAAGGGGAAGAAAGAGGAAATCTATAGCTCATGTGAGTGCCTCAAAACTGAAATGTCTCCCCTGAATTTTGACTGGCATGTTCCTGCATCATTCCTGTTCTTTTCCTCTCTCCCCCTAATCTCTCCTATTTACATCACCCTCTCTTTTACTGTCCCCTCCCATCACTTGCCTCTCCCTTTTTTTCTACCACTTCCCTCCAGGCTCTTCATCCACCTTCTCTCGACCATCACTTATCTTTTGCTCATCACCCTTCTCTCTGCCCACCTTCCCTTCTCACCATCCTCATCCTTCAACAGCTTCATTCTCCACATTAACCCTTTCCTACTCCTCTTGCTCTAATCACCTCTCACTGCCGCCTCTGAGTACATGACCATCTCTCACCCAACTCCTGTCGCCCACTTTGCTCATCATTCTCCAGCTCCTTCCTACTGCATCATTCTACTTCCTCAGACACCTTTTTCACCACCTCTGAGACCAGCTTCATAACCTTCTCTACTTTATGACATTCACCACCCTCCTATTCTTCTCTAATTAACCCTCTCTATCATGATATTTCTTCTCTTCAACTCACCCCTTTACTCTCATTTCACTGACTTCTTCCTTTTTCCATAACCTTATGTTTTCTATTCTCGTGCTCTTCTCAAATCAGCCTCCATTTATCTTCTCTGTACCCCATCACCATTTCCTCTAGTCAAGATTCTAGAATTTTATATTGTATTTGCAACCCTTTGGAGCCACATTTGTAAAAAACTGTGGCCCAGGCTTTTTTCAGGACTTCGAATGAAAGAACACCACCATATTCACATCTACAACTTAATCGACAGCTCATAAAATATACTGATCTAAGTGAGTTATGCACTCTACCTTTCAAAATGCTTCAAAACATCACATTTATTTGAAGTTCAAACAAGTGTGTTGTTTATCCAGGTCAGGGACACCTAGCAGTTCCGCATTGTTATATCTATGGCAGGACATAATTGTTTCTTTTCACAGAGGTTGCTCTCCCACTTTTGTGTCAGAAATAACAGGCTGTGTACCAAGAATTTAACTTGTTAAGGGCACAGATTCTAGGAGCATCTCCGCAGCAATTGCATTAGCCCACTATATTATCAGTTTAGGACCAGAGGAGTTACAGTAGTTCTATCTACTCATGCAACCTCAAGAGAGAATTTGTTGAGAGAATAAATGCACAGTCACCAGCACCCCAAAGTGGGGTGTATGTGCCTTAAGTCCCTTCTAATTATTCTAGCAGATTCAGCATTCTGCAAGCACCTTAGGAGATAGGGGCAGCATGTGTTGCACAGTGACAGCATGTATTACTAGTGCTGCCACAAGAGAGCCTCCAGTTCTGTTCTTTGTATAATTATAACTTGCCCTGCTCCTACCCATGCTGTATCAGTGTGTTGTGCTAGTGAAACTTGACAAAAGCCCTTTTCACATCAGAAATATCAAAACCTGTCAATGGCAGCAGGGCCGGACTGGCCGTAGCGGCCACCCAGGCAGTGGGCCGCATGGGTGGGGGCCGGTTTTGGGCCCCTGGGGGGCCGTTTTTGTTACCGGGGGCCGGCAATATCGGCCCCCTGTAACAAAATCGGCTGAAACCGGTGCTTGCAAACAGCTCGGCCGCACCCCCCATGCCCACCAGGGGGGGAGGGAGGGGGCGGCCAAACAGTTTGCCAGGGCCGATTTCGGTTCCCAGTCCGGCCCTGAATGACAGCTTTCTTTTACATAGCGCCGTAAATTAAGAAAAGCATCACAGCAAGAAGGAAATAAAACAAACTACTCTGCTTATGACTTAGTCATAAGCTGAGCATCGTGTGGGCGTTAAGTTCTAGTTAGTTCAGTAAACCACAACTGGTGCACAGTGTGGGGTTAGGTGCAGGGCCTGACCTGTGTCCAGGCCATGCACCTAACCTCCTGCAGGTGGACAACAGCTCATAGATACAAACCCCCTATTTTTTATGTAATTAATTTTCTCTATCCCTCTGGAGTCCCAATAGACACCCGTCGTATAGCCACGACCTCATAAAATATTTTATTTTTATTTTAGGGTCTGGTAAGAGGTCCTCGGGCCCCCATGGGCCAGGTGGCCAAGGTACCCCTACCATGACCCCTTTCTGGCATTTCTTAAACATTTTCAGCCCACGGGGACCGAGTCCTCATGTCCTGTAATGATAGCTGCAACATTTCTTCTGATGTTGTGGCCTGTCAATCAGTGAGCTTGCTCCTGTGGAATCGATCTCCGTCCTGTGGCAGATCAGAGAAGGAGCCTGCTTAGCCAATCACAACACTTTATTTTTCAAATTCCTGGTCCCCAGGGACCCTCGAGGGACCAACTGTCAATATATCATTTTTTTAAAAACTTTATTTCTCCAAATCTACTAAAGAATTTACATCAAAAACAGAAAGCACATTTCTGGGTAAATATCAAGCTTTCTGCCAAAAATGGTGTCATTCTGTTCAGCTGTTTTTTTCCTATATCTTTGTCTAATTTTCTGTATGGAAATGGCATGGGGAAATTTCTCAGCCATGCTTCATGGGCCACCCCAAAACGTTCCAGGAAGAAGCAAAGGTGGTTGAACTTTTATGTTTGGAAACTTTTGTGAAGATTTGTCAAATGGAGCCAAAGTTAACAGCAAAACAAAAGGTGAATGTCTGACATACTTATAACTGCACAGTGGGGATCGCCATATATATATGTACATGAATATAGCCTTGGGCTATACCGGCTACTGAAGGCCCGCTCCAGCGTCGGCGAGGGCCTTTAACAAGGGAGCGGGACTTTAATAGCCGGTATAGCCCAGCTACGAAGGGCTATAAGGCTATTAGAACATTCTGCCACTAGAGGGCAGAATGTTCGAACAAATAAAACAAAGGCTTCAGGGAGCGCGAGGGGATTGAAATCACTCCCCAACACTGGGGAGTGATCTGAAATGGTACGAGGGAAATATTCCACTCTACGCACTTCTGTCAATAGTTGTGGTGTTAAATACCAGTGGTCTATACGAGATCAGGTACCGTGTGGGGCTGAATAGAAAGAGTAACTTCGAATTCCCGGGTGAGTGACACACCAAGGGTCTGCTAGCAGCGAGGATTGAAGGAGCGTGAGGAGGCCTTTAGTGGCTAGTGGCTTAGTGATTCGGCCCGGCCCGGTGGTGTCAGTGGTAGGATCTAATGGGAGGTTAAAATCCCCTCCCATCAGGATCGTGTCTGAGCCGAAACGGTCTATATGTGATGTAATTGCAGAGAAGAAATCGGGTGTGTCAAGATTAGGGGCGTAAACATTGACCAGTAATATAGGTTGCCACCCAAGAAACCCCTGGACTAGCAAAAATCTACCGTCTGGGTCCGATGTAACCAACTCTGTGCGAAAGGGTAATGAGTGGTGCACAAGTATATACACTCCATGTGAGTACGTACTATAGCAGGAAAAAAAACGATGTTGCCCCCAGGATGCTGCAAAACCATGCGATGGAAGGGGTGCATAGTGCGTCTCCTGAAGGAACGCTATCTTGATGGAATGTCGCGTCATATATGTCTGTACTTGTCTACTCTTTTTAGGACAGGAGAGCCCTCTGACATTCCAGGACAGACATTTAACATGTAAATCAGTGATGGAGGGTCCGTTCATGGGCATATTGGCATCAATAATTGAGTATTATTAAGAATGGTACAAGACTGAAGCGTAGTAACATGCACATAGTGATATGCTCCAAACAAAACGAAACAACAACTAAAATCAAAACCAAAAATGAACATCCCATGAAAAATAGCCCCCTCACCCCCATCGGATACTCAGAAATGTGGCACCCGGTGAATCCCGAAGAAACTGTGAAAATCATGAGGAGAAGAAGAAGAGGGGGAGAGGAAAGAGAGGGAGGAGTAAAGACATTAGGAAATTTCCATCGGAGCCGCTGCATATAGAAATATTCACTGATCGATCTCTGTTCATACAGCCAGGTAAAAGTTGCCAGTTGTTACTCTTAGTTATGAGCGAGAACCGGGCAGGAATGGTGTATACATAACCTAGGTAGCCCAGGTCTGCGGGACAGAGTAGTTCGGCTATACACCTTAATCATGAGGCCAGAGAAGG
The DNA here is from genome assembly GCA_963921515.1 of Calotriton arnoldi. Taxonomy (NCBI): domain Eukaryota; kingdom Metazoa; phylum Chordata; class Amphibia; order Caudata; family Salamandridae; genus Calotriton; species Calotriton arnoldi. The sequence goes on from CAWUFW010000140.1 coordinate 4,078,953, forward strand.
AGTACAGGGGGGCACGCACTTCAGTACACAACCCATCCACGGACCCCCGAATCTCCATAGAACGGGAAAGAGAAAAAGGGGGAGCAAGGTCTCAAGTTCCAGAGTGTCATCAGTCGTCCGAGTCGGAGCGCTGCATCGACTGTTGGTGTTTCTTCAAGAATTTGGCTGCAGAGTCAGGTGTGTTGAAGATCTGAGACTTGCTCCCAATTTGCACCCTTAGCCTGGCAGGGTATAGCATCGTATATCGAATGTTCGCTTTTTGTAATGAGCGCTTCACATCCGTGTATTTTCGGCGGGCTTCTTGGACCATGGGCGTAAAGTCCGGGAACAAGGAGATGTTGGTTCCTTGGTAAGTAAGAGAGCCGCGCTCTCTGGACAATCGAAGGGCAGTGTCACGATCGTTGTAATTAAGTAGCTTGGCAATGATGATCCGAGGGGTTGCTCCTGGTGGTGAACCCAGTGACCTGTGAGCTCGCTCAACAGCAAATGTGCTCGAGAAGGCCTCTCGACCAAAGAGGTCAGCTAAAACAGTTTCAATGAACTTGGTCATGGGGCCTGTGTTGGTGGATTCCGCGATACCAGCCACTCGCAGGTTATTTCTGCGCGAGCGCGCCTCGAAATCTTCCGCTTTCATCGCAAGCTGTTTGATGAGGCCTTCAGATCTGTCCAATCGTTTCTAGATAGCAGGATGTCCGTCTTCCAAATCAGAGATGCGCTGTTCCACTCTGTCTAGACGAGTGTCATGTCCATCCAAGCACCCATTAATGTCATCCAGGCGGGAGGCCAACATGTCAAATCGGGAATCTATAGACTGGAATCCCGACCTGAGTTCTGCCAAGATGGCCGCCGCTCCGTCCAATGGGGTCTGCTCTTGGCCGGAGGCTCCGTCCATGTCGTCTCGCCGAGAGGACTTGCCCCCATCAAAGTTTAACTGTTTTTGTTTCGGGTTGTTGAGGCCCATCCTTGTAATAGTAGTGGGTAAGGTACTGCACCGCCAATCTGCAGGACGTAGGGTTCGCTAGAGTAGGAAGAATGGGTCAGCTGGCCTCAACCCACCATCCAAATGCAAAGATCAGCGCAGTCCACTGAGCAAGGGCAGTGTGAGCAGGACTGTTATTTAGCGTCAGGTGAATATAGCTGTGCGCCCTCCAAGACTGGCACCAGGTCCATTCAAGGTATTTAGCTTCTCAGGGCAGTTAGGCAGTCGTAGTGCCAGTGGGGGGGGGGGGACCGCGCCAGCTCAGGAGGGTACAAGATGGTTTCTTACAGCAGCAAAAGCGATCTTACAGTCGGTGTACGGCGCAGTGAGGCGGCGTCTCATCGATCTCAGAGAGGAGGCCTCGCGGCGTGGGCTTGCATTTATGAAGCGGCAGGTCCAAAACAGGCAATTACGATCCGCCACAGCCCAGGTCGATGTGTGGGATAAGGCGCGCGCACCCAGCAGAACTGCATTCAAAATCGGCCCAATTAGGCCCCTACCGGTTTCCCGAGTCAGGGATTACGGCGGCGTCGTGATCGGCTTAGCGCGACCCAGCATTCAGCCTCATCGAATCAATGGCTGCAATTGAGGCGCCGATGCAAGCGGGGCCTCCATGTAGGCGCCGCGATCCCGTATCGCGGCCTGGTGGAGCCGAGGTCCCGCAGCAGGTCCACACGGTCTGAGCCCCGCCCTCAGGCTCACCCGAGTCCCCTGTCGACTCGGGGCCTCCGAGGGCCGCGTCGAGCTCAGCACCGCAGCGGGCAGATCTTCAAGCCGCGAGCACCTCCGGTTGTCATTTCCAGCGCCGATCTCATCACTACCCCCTCGGTTGTCTCATCGGTAGCGGGCGGCTGATGGCATTTATTGCGCCACGGCTCCGGAGCTTTCGAGTTAGGCGGCCATGTTGGTCGCCGGCTCAGCCACGCCCCATGCCAAACATTTTTAACGGGTCAGCTCGTGCATGGGCTCTTAGAGCCCAGCCAGACCCTCAGCTCGACTTTCCTGTTAATTTGTTTGCTCATCCACCTCTAATGATAACAGCCACCAACCCCACCTACTTCACACCCATCCCAGACACTAAGTTAAACGATGAAGCATAGAAAGCGAAGCCTATGTGAATCATTTCCAAAAAGAACAAAAGATGTTTTTTAATTGTAAGTGAACATTGGGAAGATCAAAGGACTACCTTGTGGGAGGGCCTGTCTCAACTGCCCCCACCCCTTCCCCAAGAGCAGGCCCGAGTTGTCGCAAACACTAAAATAAAGGCAGCAAATACTCCTGTTTGCACCCTCTAAATGTTATTCATGATTGCTTGCCTTGTGCTTATTTTTATTTGCTCTTCTTTTGCTTGCGCGTGGTGTCTTGCGTGCCTGTGGACTGATTAAATGTTCAGGCCTAGCCTGCTTTAATAAAGTGTAAATCTAATTACCTTTCATCTACTCCCACATTCCAGGCCTTCCCCTCCCCCCTGTACCCGTCACAGTTCCAGCTGTGCGCTGTCAGTTAAACACAAAAGCAAGGAAAACAGAGAAACTCAATTCAGACATGTGAGGCATTTATGAGAGACATTTTCACCCCTGAAGCTCCCAACAATGGTAATTTAATATTTGAAAATGTTGCCTTCTTTGGGCAGATTGTTCTATCTGCAACAGAGTCCCTCTATATTTTATTTCATCTTGTCCATGTGCTGCTTTAATATTCTTTAAACATTTAGCGTGCGTTTGAGAAAAATGCCACTTCAGCCCTAGGCAACCTACTAATATCTTGTTGCGCATCCATTATGTTTCGAGTCTCTCAGAGTACAGCTGCAAAGTGGCTAATGCACACACCAATAGAATGCTCCAACCTTAAATCCATTTAGTAAAACATCAGACTTCTCAAACAAGTCCTTAAACTTAATGCATGATAGATAGCATGCAATATTTGATTCAATGTTGAATGCCACAGTGCATTTCGGTGTCATGACCTTCATCAGGGATCTAATTTTTATACCCTAAAAAGGATGTGGAAATGAAACGCACCTTTCCATCAGTATCTGTATAAAACAAATCAAATCATTATCAAACATAATCATTCTCAATAAATCACATATATCATTTAGCCAACTAACATAATACATCGAGTACATTGAATTACAGGAGTATCAGACTTGAATGAAAATCTCAGGTTTCTAATACATATCATCACTCAAAAAGTCTTTAAATAGATGGTTCCCTATGAAAGTATATCAAAGAACCATTAGTGTACTCAAGATCCATCCCTGTAAAAACAATCACTAAACTCGCGTTTTGTAACTTTCTTATTTGACGTGAAACAGCAATTCAGTACTCACCTGGGAGTTGAATAACATTTTCTCGGCTCAAGAAACCATCCGCTGACTACAGACCCATCTCTCTCCTACCATACTAGGCAAAGATCTTAGAGAAACTAATCAACAAAGCCTCATCGACAACCTCAGCAACCACCAGCTCCTTGATGTCACAGAGCCTCATCACTCAGCTCCACCCTCTTTAATGCATACATGATCCCTCTGGCCAATGTCATCTATGCACATGACATCAGCATCCTCTCCTATGCTGACAACACTCAACTGATACTTTCCCTCTCGGACAAGACCCCAACACAAGAAACAAGTTTGCCGCGTGCATTACTGAAGCCACTAACTGGATAGAAGCCAACTGTCTCAAGCTCAACACTGACAAGACAGAAGTAGTGATCTTCGGCAAGAACACCTCACCATGGGACTCCAACTGGCTGCTAGCCGAACTGGGACTGACACCCAGAACCCACGCCAGGAACCTCGGAATAATCATCGACAGCAAACTGGACATGACTACACAAGTCAACGCCATCACTGCATCTTGCTTGTACATTCTGAAGATGCTGAGGAAGATCTTCAAATGTCTCCCAAGCACCACTAGAAACACTGTCACTCATGCCCTAGTCACCACCATGTTGGTCTGTGGAACACCCTCTATGCAGGGATCACCAAGCAACTCACTAGAAGATTACAAACCATCCAGAACTCGACAGCCAGACTCATCCTCAACCTTCAACACAGAACTCACACCACACCACATCTCAAGGAACTACACTGGCTCCCGATACACAAACACGCTCGATGCAAACTCCTTAAACAGGCACCCTAGGATATTGATTTAAAAATTGTGCAGTATAACAATGGAAATTCTGTGGCACACAATTGCATTTATTGTGGCATTTTTGCAGATACACTGATTAAAATGTAACTATTTTTCATCTTTTTATTCTTTTTGTACTCACAGAGGCTGCCTACTAGGACGCTTCATTCGACCCAAGGCTAAATAAGCAGGTACCAGATTTGTAAACCTGGCACTTCCACTTTGCAAATGATTGTTGACTATGGCCCGGAAATCTCCCATAGCCCCATCTCTCAACCCATGGAGGCAATGGATAAAAACAATGGGCCAAAGCAAAAAGCGTGACACTTCATAGGGAAGAACCTTAAATTTTAAAAATATTGCATGTCAGTGTTATGAAGTAATATTGGCCTCCCTCTCATAAAAGGATAGCTTTTCAGCACGAGCCAATGCTGGCTGAGATTTATCTGGCTATAGATGTTCAATATGGGGGTGAAGCGGTGGGGCAATCAAAGCAATAGTCTCAATTACCCTCCATAATGCACACAGTGTGACCCACAGGAATGAGTAATGAACGTAAAAGACTGAAGCCTGGGCTCCTCGATTTTGCATACTGAGGACCCCGCACATGGTATATAAATCAAGCTCCCACTGGCGCACTCCCCTACCATGACTATTCACTAACTACAGTAGACAGTCAATTTAAACAGATAAAGTGCACATCAAAGTCACTGCGTACATCATAGAAGAGATACCCAACATCAACACATAATGACCGAAAATATTTCATTTGAAAAGTTGCAACAGCTGAATGGCTGTGAGCTCCAGACACATTCCTACCAAAGATAGGTAGCACTGTTTTTTCCACAATTTAAAGAAAGACATAGGTGAGCTGGTAACTATTACTGCTGAGGGCCAAATGTCCCAACACTTTGCATCGGTTTGCGTCCCATTTGAGATGCAAACCCAACACAACGTGCTGATTTTGGAATTTACTTTCAAACACAAAATATGTTTTACACTGGAAAGTAGCTTCAAAGTAATACAAAGTAGCACTTTGCACTACTTTGTGCTACTTTGCATCGATGGGGCATATAATTGGTGGTACATGGGTATTCCCATGCAACCACCCACAAATTGTTTACGTAAATCCTTATCTACTAACATTCACAAGAGCTTTGCGACAAAAATATACACCTTCTTGAGGCAGGAGACTAATAAAAGTGTTAAAAATGTAAAAGCACAGTATTTTGTACTGGAAATACAAAACCTATGCTTGACATCACACACACTGTTGCGCAATGGTGCAAGGGTGTGTAATTTAGCGCAAGGCAGCTTATAGTCCAACAACGCAGGGAGAGAGAAAAACAGTGCTATATCTTATTAGATATGGTGCTGTTCTGCTCTCTCCCTTTCATACAATGCAGCATATTAATTGCTGCACTGTGTTGCCTGAATTCAGTGTAAATTTGGTGCAGAAAGTATAGTAATTACACAGCAAGGATGAGAACGTTTTTGCAAGGAATATGGGTTTATCACAAACAGTAATACCAATGTGGTAAATAACTTTAATAAATTACTTGAAATGTGATATGTCTGTCATAAAAACAAACTATTAATAAAGAGGAATTTAAAAAAGATATTTACTTGTTTTTTGCAACATTTTATGTTTATGTATAGGACAGAATGTTTACATACAAGAAGATACCAGTAATTGACAAATATTTCAAACCATTGCACTTTTTAACCGATTCCTTTAAGTAACAAGTGAAGATTCATGGTTTCTTTCAAGTCTTTTTTAAGAAGAATTATAATATTACACAAAACGGACAATGTGCTGACAATTTTATAACACATTTCCTTGACCTTTCCCACTGTATTGAACAGACTGCGCGGTTTCTCTGCTTTTATTGCAACAGATTTCATGAAAATCACAGGGATCAGGCTTCACAGTTAATTTTGCGTTTAATTTGTAAAACGCAAAATCGGAAAAAGCTGGAGATTCTGCTTAAACACACATTCAAGGCACTACACAACTCAGGCCCCACCTTTCTGAACAGTTGCATCTCCTTCCGCCAACCACTCAAACACCTTCACTCCACAGGTGTCCTACACGCACACATCCCACGCATATACAGAACAAGATCAAGAGGATTTCTTACATCGCTCCTAAAGCATGGAACGACCTCTCACTCCACATCAGAGCCTCCTCCTCTCTTCTTGCATTCCGCAAGAAACTGAAGACCTGGTTTTCCATTCAAACAAGCTATCATAGGCAGGGCTAGGCGCACACACCTGCCCAAAGTCAGGATACCCTTGTGAGTGATAGTACGCTTTATAAATACACATAGGGTAACACTGGAAAGAAACAAAGCATGCCAACGTGTAACACTGGAGGAAAATGGTGGATAAGGATCCAAGGACATGCAATGTGAGCCTTAGGAGGCATGCCTTGCTGCGGAATTATGCACTTAAGGAATACAATAGCAAATTTGTGCTCAGCTTCTTGAATGGAAGCAGACTATGCTACAGTGGCGTAACAAAGGCCCCTGCAGACCCTGCAGTGTGGGGGAGCCCCGAGCTCCAGGAGGACCCCTCAGCACAGTACCCTGGCCTCAGAGATCCTGAGTGAGTTTGTAGAGGGGCCCCCTCAAGTTTCGTTATGTCACTGCTACGCTGGCACCAATGGAGGGTAGCCAAAAAATAAGAATCACTTACAATGAATGTAGGAAAAAGGCTTGCTAGAAGTGATCACAGCTGGCGCTTACGGACAGTGGGTTTCTTTTTTTATAATAAATGTAGAAGACCCAATCATGTCAATGCAAGCATCAGAAGGAAGACATGTATAGATATACGTGTTAAAAAAAAATACAGGCCTAAGACGGTAGAATAAAAGAAAGCAACGTAAATGAAGTCAGACCTGGGGGGAGGGAAATAGACACAAGCTTTGGTAGAATAGAGAAATATAATTAGACACAGCAGAAATGGAAAATTACAGACCCACATTACAAGAACACATCTCTGAGAAAATATGCAGATAAAGTAGCGCAGAGGAACAGGATAGGTGGGAGATTAGGCCTTGCAGAGCAGTAGACATGTAGGGAGTAGAGCATTGCTAAGCTTCAAAGAGACAAGCCAAGGACACCGGTAGTACAGCAGTGGTATGGAAGTGTAGCAAATAACATGTACACATGAGATGCATGCCATAAACGTGTGACTCAGCTGTTTTGTAGAAAGTATTACCTTTTGATATAATGTTGTGCTTAAGCAAATGCTTAAATAAATATGCAAATATATGACGTGTATTTGCTGTTACAAATGTATAAATGAAACTGTAAGCCACTTAGTAAGTTCTTGCTGACTGACCTTTTGCTAGCTTTCATATAAACTCTACGCTATATTGCCAACAGAATTTGTGTCATCTTTTTCTTTTGTCTGGCAACACTTTCATTTCAGACACAAATGGCAAGAAACAAACGCCATAATTAAGAGGAATATTAAGTACATGTGATTGGAACTGATGTAAAATCACTATGCCGTAAACAGGTGTGAGAGTGCTATTGCCATGTCACCTATGGAAAAGAGTGATATTAAGATTCTTAAAGAAGCCTAGATTAAAGATATATATCCTGACGGATTCAAAAACAGGGAAGAATTTTTCTGTAAAATATATCAATATATTACAATGTCAAAAGTATGAAAGTCCCACCATTCAATGTACTCATATGATATTAATGGGCTAAATTATAAAGGTGATTTGTTATATTGGATAATGATTTGATTTGGTGCCTATTAGCACTGATGCTAATTTGTGTTTCATTTCAACATCTTTTTTTAGGGTATTTTAAATTAGGACCTCTGAAGAAGGTCATGACACCAAAATGTTTTGGATCATTTGACATAAAATAATTTTATAGAAATACAATCAACGCGAAGATACAATTTTTGACAAGGCTGTTTATTTAATAGATTGATTTAAAGGTGGAGCATTCTACTGATGTGTGCATTGGGTACTGTGTAACTGTGCATTGAGGGACTGGAATCATGATGAATTTGCAGTAATATATCACTATCTGCGACAGAGCCCATGATTCAAGTCTGTAGGTTGGAGAATTGACCAGAAAATCTCTGAGGCACCCTAGCTTAGCTAAGGATATCTCACTTAGATTCAAAGCAATTACCGTTAGGTAAAGCCCCGATGTTTGCTCTATCACACCACCACTTCCTCATTCTTAGACTCCTCTCTCTCACCCCTGCCCCGAAGGCAGGACTGGCTATTCTGAAACTTGCATTTTCCCAGTGAACTGCATGCTACTTGGCTGCTTTTAGAGCTCGATAGGCTGGCATGACTCACCCATGAAAACCTTCACAGCCCCATTTTAATAGCCGCCACCTCAGGGGTGCGGCTGGTTTCAACATTTTGCCAAAGTTGATTTTGTTTTCCAGTCTGGCACTTCCTCCACGCCATCCACTGCATGCACTTGTTGATAAACACACGTTTTCAATTCTTCATTAACCCATGTGCTCTCTTCGGATGAGCGTGATCCACCACAGAGCTGAAGACCAATCTGGCACCATTCGGTCTTCCTAAACACCACACTTACTCTGCTCACTGCCCTAGACCTGTCACATACTACCCATGGAAGTACTACTACGTGTCCCTATCCCAGCAGAATCATGTTTCATCAACCATGCAGAATAGACCTTCCAAAAGTTACACAGCTATGCGGTAGTGCACTTTCCTGACAGTCCAAAGCTTGTACAAGTGAGAGAAAGGAGTGAACAGATGAAAGTGCAAGCATATAATGTGTGTCCCGTGATCCCTGGTTCGGTACGAAAACACAGACATTAGGGCTGCAGCGGGCTTCTTACATCCTTGGGCCTGAAACTACTGCAGATGCTACCCTGATGATAGCTGAGTCCTTGCCTACTAGCCTTCGGGCATTCTCTTCAATAGTTAGGCACTGGTCCGAGCTGGGAGCTGCTGTGCGTAAACTTGAGGGGCAGAGACTATAGATAATGGTTTGGGCTTCCTATGAAGGTTCCCACATGCTATAGAGATCCTCACCTTCTTCGAAGGTTAGGATTTCCAATGGAGGCTTGAGCCATCTCTAGAGGTCTGGACTCTGTGTATTTTTGAGCTTCTCAGGGAAGTTTTGGCCCTCTATAGAGGGCTCGACCCACTTTGGGTTTTTGAGCTTTGCAGGTTTGGGCTCTCTTTGGAGGACTGGGTCTTCCATGGAGGTATGGGCCCTCAGTGGCAGTCTGGGCCCTCTGTTGACGTCTGGGGCCTCTTTGGATGTGTTCACTCTCTGTGGAGGTCTGGGCCTTCTATGGAACCCTAGACGCTCTTTGAAGGTCTACACGCTTCATGTGTGGCTTCTTGTCATGACTCTTTGCATGATGGACTCTGCAAGAGTGATTTTCTACGAGAGGCTTTGTGTAACTTACATAAGATGGGATTCAAATGACATACCTGCATTTAGCCACTTTTATTAAACGGCTGTGGACCCCACCATGCAAAACTTAGCACCATCCTCAGATTCCACTTTCCATATTGCCTCCACAAACATGAATGTAAACATAATTTTAAAAGAAAAGTATAACATAGATATTACCGTGCAGAAAGGTTTGAACAGCTGTAAAGGGAATGACAGGATTGTCATAGAAAGTATTTAGGATGTTATTTAGGATGTTATTGGCACTGTATGGTTTCCATTTTGTGATTTCCTAAAATCATTGTTCATGTGGGAGCATTATTATTAATATGGAGGCTCCCCAGCCTCTGCGTTAGTTACATGTTTACACACACGTGAAGATGTAGACATATTATGGTAAGACAATGTTCTGCACAGCAAGTAGCGGAATGGTGACTCTTCGAATTTCCTTCATGTGGGGCTGGTCCTCTCTTGGGGCGCTTGTGCCTTTTTATGAATGGAAGTTTATGTCTATTGGTATTATGTTGGTCTACACATTATTGCACATTGTATTCTAGTCTGTGATGTCAATGTATTTGTGTAACAGTGCCAAGTGTGCTGATGAAGGTAATATCCATGCCAGGGCACCCATTGGTATTTGTTGGACCGTTCAAGTGACTTCATATGAGTGGTGCTATTATTTCTAACTATCCCTGATCTCAGACGTGCCCTATCTGTTTTCTTACAGGTCTGACCACAGCTTTTAAGATGTGCTACATTTCTCAAGGCTGCCAGACATTCAGCTCCCAACATCCTTTGAAGTGCTTTTCACCACAACATTTTCAAGCCACCTTCCTACATCGTTTGCCGTCCAAGGCCCAGCTCTCGGTGCAACTTCACTCCCAAAAGCCTTTACATTCCTACTCTCCGCATACTTGGCAAACCTCCTTCAAGCATCCTCTAGAGACTAATTCCCAGCATCCCTTGCAGCTTAACTCCCAGCATCCTTTACAAGTCAGCTCTCAACTCCCTCTGAAATTCTACTCCAGTGCTCCTTGGCAGTCCAGCTCCCTATTTCCTTCACAGTCCAACTCTCTGCATCCTTTGCAGTCAAACTTACAAACGTCCCCACTGGTGCCCTGCTCTGTTCCTTCCACACCAACGCTGCAGCCTTATATGCCACCCTTCACCCTCCATGATGTGCCAGAGCATGTTCTGAACGCAGAGCAGGCACCGTTGACATCAGATGGCATTGCTAAACTCAGGTCTTCTGTCTTGAATATAAGACCTGGTTATGAACAACCAATCAATGGATTTCAGCAAGTCAACTTCAGCCCATCCAAGAGGCAAATGAAGATGCCATTGACTGTCGGTCCAGGTGGCCTAGCTCTCGTCTTAACAGGACTGATCCTGTTCTGCTGCCAAGGAACTCTAGCAACGACCCTCAACTGTTAGTAAGCCACTCATTTTGTTTTTCAGTGATGGGAGGATGCATGGTTTATGTGTGGGCAGAAAATAGAAGGCCCAATGATTACTTTGCCTTATTCAAGAATAATAATAAATGCTTGCTTTATGAACCCTGTTGGGGGTATTTGCATGGTTCCTGCCTGTGCTGCCCCTGGCCTTTGGATGAGGTGCATGTATTGTGTTTGATATGAGGAATCCCATTATACAAGGGTATCTACTCTCTATTGCCACTTTCCACAATCATTAAAATATGCATGCATCACAGGATTGGACCTGAAATACATCTACAAACCAAGATGTTCAGGTTGCACAATCGCAATATTTACTCTACCAGTAATGTCCACCACATGGTACATGGTCGTATCATCGTTCCCTGAAATTAAGCTCTTCAATCTTCTTATGTCCAAAGGCACCAATATCCATGATTAATGGACCACTCTCACAGTGCTTTTGTCTGCTGATCACTCTCAGTGGACGTTACGGACTCTCATTGGATCTAGCCATCACAAGTCTTTGGTAGAGTTGATGGCATCTCTCTGATGGAGAGTCATAGGTATGAATTTCAGAACGAGGTGAAGTTAGATGGTCCTGGGAAATGCTAAGGTAGTTTGGCTTGTTGCTTTTAGAAGACCCAAAGATGAGAGTGCAGTACCAATGGAAAGTACCGTCATTAATGCACAATAGGTACGTTAAATAAAGCTCTAGCTCAAGTTATGTTGCAGCAAGGTCGGCCAGTGACTTGATGTCGAATGTCATATTATAAAATGGACACTAATACTTAAAATAGGAAAGAATCTGCATGTGCCTGACTCGTTTAACCAAGGTATGACAGAATTTGATAGCATCTAAAAATGTCTGACTTTTAAAGCCAATTGAATCTTGTGTAAGAAGGATTCTGTGAAAATAGCAAAACAGCATAGATATATGACAGCCATTTAATTTGGCCACGTGAAAGCTACCCTACAAAAAAGTGCAAAATATTTTCAGTTACATTCTTCACTGGGGGAGGGTGTTCATCTATCCTCCCAAAAGTAATTGCCCCGGGCCTTGGAAAAAGTCAATATCCACATTATTAAACCTGAAAGTCAACACTTGCAGATGGAATTCACAATTCCATAGGTACCTTATTGCTATTCTGTAGAACAAAAGGCAGCGTTTGTAAAGGTGAATCAAGTTTGTATGGAGAGAAAATGGAGAATTTGTTGAATTTACGCTGATTGCTAAAAATACTATTCAGCCTACCCACAATACCGGGGTGGCATCAAAGAGTGGTATTCTAAGTCAGCAATGTCTCTCTCCAAACAAACTCCAACAGGGTGTGTCTCGCCCACTCTTATACTGTCTCTTTTTTTCTAATAATTTGTCTGCTGTATTTTCCTATGAGAATTGGAGGAACTTAAGTATCCTGTCTTTCATGGGCAGGTGATACAGTTCTAGTATATTTTAACATCAATTAGTCTACAAAGTTCCTTCGATGTTTTTACGACATATGCTGCTCATAATAACATTTTAAAAAACCAGTCAATATTAAAAATTAACATTTTGTCTGTGGGCGGAAAATTAGATAAATTCATGTGGTTTTTGGTTGATCAACATTTAGAGACTGTTCACTCAAACAGATATTTGGGTGGCATGTTCACCAATGTACAAACCTGGGAATCCATAAAACTACTCAGATTAGCAAGGCAATATTTTTCATTTAGGTACTGTGCAAGGTATTTTCTTTTTTTTTTTTAAGATCTTTTTATTAAATAATCAAAAACCAGAACAGTAAAAGAAACAAACTACAGTGCAGTCTTCAATAATTTCCGACAATCACAGTGCGTTGGTACAATATCAATCAATACGTTACATAGGGCCCATTACGTGGCCTCATATCTCAGTAAATCCTTTACAGTCTGGACTTTAATCTTCCACGTGGTCCGTTGTCAACGGGGAAGTGTCATTGAATGGAGTACATATCATCCCTCTATTTACATTCCACGCACCACAGATTTTGGACCATTTTTGTGGGCACCCACTTCCCTCATATATCACCCTCTCCGCTTGCATGCACCAATCCATATCAGTCTCCCAATCCCTGAATTTGGGTCTAGTGACCCCCTTCCACGTTCTTGCTATGTTACGTTTCGCCAACATACTTCCAAGGGAAACCCACACTCTTTCAGCTCGCGATAGGTCGGTTGCATCCCATATATTGAGAAGGCACCAGCGGGGCGAGACCTCCATTGTTTTGTGACAGGTTAATAACATTGCCGATGTGACCCTCCCCCAATATTTCTGGAGAATCAGGGATTCCCACCACTAGTGCAGGTAGGTTCCTATTTGGCCACACCCCCTAGGGCACGCCGCGGAATTCAGGGCACCCATTTTAACCAGTACCGAACTTGTATAGTATGCTCTATGCAGGAGTTTGAGTTGGATAAATTTAAATCAAGATCGGATCGCCACCTCCCGGGGGGATGCCAATGCCTCCTGCCAGTCCTCGTCGCTAATATCCCCAACATCCACCACCCAATGTGCACGAGTTCTACCCATTGTGTCCGGTGTATTGTTTAGTATTTTTCGGTATGTCAGTGAGATCACCTTTTCCTGAAGGTAGTCATCTAGGAGTCTGTCCTCTAGGGGCGAGGAGACAGGCAGCTCCGTACCTTTGGGCATCGCCCTCTGCAGTGCATTACGGATTTGAAGGTATCTGAAGGTTTCCCCTATCTGCAAGTCGTAGTCCCGTTGGAGCTCACTGAAAGGGGTCACCTGCCCACATATCGCCTACTTTTGAAAGACCTATCAGGTCCCACTTATCAAAGCCTGGGTATTTTGATAACACCCCAAGACGGTCCGTTTCTAACAGCGGGGTGACTTGTGTAATCTTGTTTTTCCACCCCAGAGCAGTCGTTGCCATTTGCCATAGATTGACGGTGGTGGATGTTGGAGTGTATTTTGGTGCGTTTTTCCCCCCTCTGTAAATTTCTCTTGGGTAATCACCTGGGGACATGTTGGTTGTATCTGTCCATCCTGTAGGCCGGGTCCGTAATGGGCCGGTGCACCAAGTGGTTGGTAACCACCAATTGGGAGGCCCAGTAGTAGTTTTTGATTGCTGGCAGGGCTATACCACCGTCAAAGCAGCTTTTCATAAGTTTGGCCAACGCTATTCGTGGGGTACCATTATTCCAGAACAGAGTGCGCACCTCCGACTCAATTGCGTGGAAGTTCCTTGCTGGGACCTGTGTTTTGTAAAGCGTAGACAAAACGGGGAAGCGCCATCATTTTATAAAGGGCGGCCCTGCCTAATAATGTGAGGGGCAAGGACTTCCAATGCTGAACGTCATCATGGAATCGACGCAGGGGAGGAGCCAAATTGTGTTCATAAAATGCTGTTGGGTTAGTTGTGACATACATTCCCAGGTATCGAAATCCGTCAGTGACTATTCTGGCCCCACAGCCTCTGGGCAGGACGGGGCACTCCCCGCATAGCACGTACACCAGTGACTTGTCCCAATTGATGGTATACCCCGAGTACTTTTGGAAAAGAGTAAACATATGTAATGCTCGATGTATAGAAAAATAAGGTCTGGCCAAATAAAGCAAATCAACATCGGCATAAAGGGAAATTCTATCCTCCCATTCCGCCGTTCAATTGAGGCCTCTAATGAGGGGGTCACCTCTGATCCAAATTGCCAGAGGCTCAAGGGCCAGGGTGAAAATTAAGGGGGAAAGTGGACAGCCCTGCCTCGTCCCCTTCTGCAATGTAAATGTCGTCGATCACCCACCATTGACTGTGACTCGGACCAGTGGTTCTGAGTAAAGGAGTCGTACCCAGGAGAGAAATCTCTCACCGAACCCAAATCTTTCAAGTACGGCAAACAAAAAAGGTCATTCGATCATGTCGAACGCCATCTTTGCATCCAGAGACATAATCACTGCCTCTTCTCTGATCGTGGCTGCCCTGCCCATGACCCCGTGGAGTCGTCGTAAGTTCAGAGCAGTATTTCTGCCTGGCATGAAACCGGACTGATCCGGATGGATCAGCTTATGTAACAAGGGTGACAAACGCATTGCCAGAATTTTAGCTAGTATTTTGACTTCAGGGTCTAGGAGGGAGATAGGTCTATACGAGCCACAGTGCTCGGGAGGGATTCCCTTTTTTACAAATGACTACAATTTTGGCCAGTCTCTGCCTCTCTTCGTATATTCTTATGAGATACGGGGCATTTGTGGATGCGTTTGATTTGTAGAGTTCAATTGGAAGGCCACTTGGACCTATGGCCTTCCCGGATTGTAACGCCCCAATCGCCTTAGAGACCTCCTCATTTGTCATAGCAGAGTCTAAGTCCTCGACGTCGTGGGCCTCCAGAACCGGCAACCTGAGGGTGGCCAGCAATTCTTTTGCCTCGGTATAAGTGGAGGTCCGAGTGGTTGCATAGATTTGTTTAAAATGGTCAGCAAACGCCTCTGCAATCCCAGATCTATCCCTTAGCCGCGTGCCATCTTGGCGCACGATCTCAGACACCCATCTCTTAGCTGTTTCTCGCTTGTCTAACCAAGCTAACAGTTTGCTCGCTTTATAGCCAATGTCGTAAATGCGGTGAAGTGTGGCGCGGTGCTGAGCTCTGGCCGTGTCCTCGGCAATATTCCTATATTCACTTTGCTTCATTAGCAATCTATGCTTGGCGTCTGGGGCATCTGTCATTATTAGGTTTCGTTCAAGTTGAGGAATCTCACTCTCTATCTCCTGTAATTGTTTCCTTTTTTCCTTCCTATGTCCCACGATCGCCGAGACCCCACTGCCCCTCACTACCGTCTTGTATGCCTCCCACAACGCTATATCCGAATCTACCGATCCGTCATTTTCTGTGAAGTAGTTCTTAGTCACCTCGGTGAGCTTTACCCTGATCGACGGCACTTTGAGGTACCAGGGGCTAATAGCCATCTCGTGGCGTGTGGGGGGAGGGGCGCCTCCATAACTTGTTGCTAGCGGGGAGTGGTCAGAGATGCCTCTAGGAAGAAAGGCAACCTCCCCAAACAGGGGAAGCTGGCCGTCTTTACAGAAGATGTAGTCAATCCGGGACAAGCTCCCGTGCACCCCAGAAAGAAAGGTGTACTGCATTGACGAGGGATTGCATACTCTCCACACATCTATCAGTCCCATAGCCCTCAGGAAGTCCGTCAGCATCTTTCCGGACGCTTCACCCTGTCTGGGCAGCTTCCTGTCCAGATCTCCGTTAAGGGCCACATTACAGTGCCCCCCTAACAGCAAGTCGCTCTCGGGTAGATTTAATATGTGGGAGCCAAGATCAGCCAGTGTCGTGGAGTGCAATCTGGGTGGCACATAAAGCGATGTTATGTTGAGCGACCTACCCTCCCAATTGCCCGACACCATCACAAACCTTCCCAGTGCTTCACGTGCGACCGCCTGGACCTGGAATGGGAATGAACTACGCATGAGGACACCTACTCCTCTCGACCCCCTAGCGTAGCCCGCATGAGCGACCAGTTTATATCCCCATCAATTGAGTGCACAATAAGAGGTCCTGTGTATGTGAGTTTCTTGCAATAGTACCACGCCAGGGGCTTGCCGCTTCAAATATTGCAAGACAATTCTATGTTTAATTCGATCCCCCAGGCCGTTTACATTCCAAGATATTAGTTTGAGTTGGCCCAATAATGGAGCTCCTTCAGGGTTGCCGCCCATCTGGATGTTGTGAAAGGGGCTGACTACGGCCGAGGATAACATGGAAGTAATGCCGAGGACCCACAATCCAACACTTTCTTAGTGACCACACCCGACACCTTGGACCAGACCCGTGATAATCGTTCTATTGCATGACTGTAAACCACCCATGCACTGGAAACACTTTGTTCAATGCTGCACATTAAAATCAAAATCGTTCTAAAACAAACCCACTTGGAACGCCCCGAACCCCCCCCCTTCCTTGCCTCCCTGCAACATGGACTTAAAACTGCCCACCCCCCAATTTTGCAGAGTGCCTGTGTACCCTTACCCGTATAACTTTGTGAAGGGGAACGCTACACTGCCGGAACTTCTCCAACAAGAAAACAATAACCCCCCTTATCTCGAACCATGTTAGCCCGTAAAGTGACATTTCTGCAAGTGTGGTCTATATCTCATACCAAGTTTAAAGCGTCAATTTGCTATCCCGTCTCCCCTTACAGAGCAAAGGGCTGGACCATACAGCCCGCCATAACCGGCCTGATCCCACAAGTTATATACTTAACAGTTCTCCACATGGCCATCGTCCGGATCAATATCATCACCCAAATCCAGTTCGGCCGTTACCACTTCGTTACGCCTCCAGCGACAGATGTCTTCCCACCATTCGGTCAGAGCTGTCCAGTCACTGTTTTCAATGGCCTCCATGAAGGTCGGAGTCGTCCTGCCGACTCTTGTTTCCTTGCAAACGTCTTTGAGGATTAGACTTGTGAGCACCGGGAGTTCTCCAACCATCTAACCATTCCCAGGTTTCCTCCGGGGTTTGAAAGAACCAGGACTTACCCTCCGCGAGCACTCGCAGCTTGGCCGAAAAGAGCATTGCGTATTTGAAGTTCTTTTCTCGGAGCGCTCGCTTCACCTCTAGGAAGGATCTCCGCATCTTTTGCACCTTCACCGTGAAGTCTAGGAAAAAAGTAAATGTCGAATTTTCAAACTTAAGTGGGGGTGCTGTGCGTGCCGTTTGGAGGATAATGTCTCTATCCCGATAATTAAATATTCTGGCCAGGATAGGACGTGGGGGTGCGCCTGGCTTCAGGGGTCCTGCAGGCACTCTGTGGGCGCGTTCAACTGAGAAGTATTGAGAAAGGGCTCGGGGCTGTAGATGGTTCTGAATCAAGTCTTCCACAAAGAGGTCTGTGGCCTGCCCCTCCGCTCTCTCCGGGACCCCCAAGATGCGCACATTATTTCTGCGTGCGCGCCCTCGTAGTCCTCAAGTTTCGCCTCCAGATCCGTAGTTTTCATCAGTAGCCTCTTGATGATCATTTCCAATGTTTTGGAAGAGGCTTGGAGTGTCGAGACCGACTCCTCGGTTGCTTTGACCCTCTCTCCCAAATTTCGTAGGTCAGCATGCATGAGGGTTACCTTGGCTGTTAAAGTGTCTATTTTATGTTCGAGCGCCGAACGGACGCCCTGTATGGCCTCCATTATGTCCACTAGAGTCGGGGCCCCCTCCTCAGACTGCGGCTTCGCGCCTTGCATCGCGCCTC
Organism: Calotriton arnoldi; assembly: GCA_963921515.1. Lineage (NCBI taxonomy): Eukaryota > Metazoa > Chordata > Amphibia > Caudata > Salamandridae > Calotriton > Calotriton arnoldi. Next base: position 4,097,153 of record CAWUFW010000140.1, read on the forward strand.
TCTCACCGGGCTGTCCACTCTGGACTGGGCAAATTTGTCTAGTTTCGTTTGGTGGGTCTGCTTGGGCCCCCTCGCTGTCGACATGATGGCAGTGGCGCTGATGTGGGATGCCTCCTCTATTTATAAAACTGCGTAGTCCCCCGCAGAACTCGGTATATGGAGGCCGTGGATGTAAGATTCGGGCGTCACCACCCGGCTGGAGCAGTCACTGATTCCAAATGCTCCACTTAGCTGCGTCAGAACTGGTTCTGCCCGAGTGGCTGATCCCTCCACTCAGTGTGTCCGAAGAGGGGGCCCACCACTGTTGTAAGAGCCCGTCTCACCAGCAGGGATCAATCAAGGTCCTCACACCGCCGGCAGCACCCCAGCCACCAGGCTCCGACTTCAATTATGGCAGACTTTTATGCCCCCCAGCCGCTATGACTGTTCAGCCAATGCTGGGAATAAACCTGTGAAGCCTCGATGTTTTGGGGGCCACAGGGTTTTGGCCAGGAGTAATTGCGCTGGCAATATCTCCCGATCAGCTCCCACGGTGCCCAGACAGATGCACCGCTGCGTGCGTAGGGCGGAGGGGGTAGAGCAAACCGTTCTCGGGTCAGGGCCCCGTCTCCACTGTCTGCCTGGCTCCTAACACAGGGTGTAGGGCGCAGCGCGAGGAGGGGGAAGGAGAGACCACGCACCCCCCGCATTTGCTTTGGCCCTTCAGGTAATCCGTCAGGCCGGGAACGCCTCCAGAGCACCGGAAATGACACCGCAAGGCCGCACGGGGTCGCCGGCCAACAGCGGCGCCCCCTGGAGTCGCTACGGATTACAGGCGACGTCCACTCGGGCAGAGAAGGCAGCAGCGCTCACAGACCGGTCAGAAAAGACCATATACAGGGTCCGTCCATACACCCGGAGGGGCCTCGCCTCCGAGGACCCAGGTGGCCCGATGCTCCAGTCACTTTCGTTTTTGCCGGGTGGTCCTCGCGGCTCTCGTCGCGTCCCGCTCCCAGCTGAGGCACCGCCGTCCGGAGGCACCAGAACTCCGCCGTTCTCAGACCGAGTCTCCTTAAGAGGTCAGGGAGCCTGGGACAAGAGTAATTTACGGGCAATTACGGATTATTTAACGGATTCGAGGGGATTTGGACGTCTGACTATCTGAGCTCTACTCCGTTGCGGCCATCTTCGGTGCCGGCTGGCCACGCCCCCTCTGCAGGATATTTTCAATGTATGAAGATTATCCTAAATAGCATCTTGCTATTCAGTCATACAAAGTTTAATTTTGGTGACTGATATAAAAAGAAACGAAGTGCTATGTAAGGTGTGTTCTGGCATACGGCAGAGGGCTTGTGGATTGGAACCCAAGTAATGTAATACACTGTGGGAGGCCAGCTTGCTTGTATTAGCATTGTGTGTGCGATGGTGACAATGGAAGAGAATATATTAGTCCCAACCGTACCTGTAGAATGTAATTCAGCTAGAAGAGAAAAAGTCATTAGAAATGTGTGACTTTTAATGACAAGATAAATGCTGAATTATGAGTGCATCCAATAAATTAATTACTCAAATTGCAAAAGTTCCTTACCGATAAGGTGCAGGTTAATGAGTTATAAATAAGATTGCACTTCGGTCTTGTTCTAAAAAATAAGTACATTTCTTGTACGGTGTACTTCAAAAATAAACTGCCCTAATGTTCTAAGAATGCCACTGGCAACCGGCACAGCCCAAATGTTGTTGAAGATCATTTTCAGTCAGACTGAGATTGGCGAAAACAATCTGATTTGGTATTCATGTTCAAATGTCTGAAAATTAGTGTTGTGTTTGAAAAAAATTGAAACCTTAAAGCATATTCTGGGGCATGTAGCACTACAATAAGCTGAGAGTTTTTGTTGGAAATGTATCTAGGAAAAATATTGTCTCTTGGGGTTTGTAGCTTGACAAGAAAATAGAAAATACCCTTTATTAGTTCTTGCTGAATGGTGTCTTATGTTAAGAGATTTTATGTGACATTTTTAAATCAAAAAGCACTTACATTAACATGTCAAGAATGTTGTAAATTTTTAGCTGAGGAAATGTTTTCATTTGTTTAAAAGTAAGATAATGTTTTTGACTTGATGCCATTACATAATAAAATAGTGCATTACCTTTTGTAGTGGGAAGACCTAAAGACACACAGGATCCCCATGTGACAGCTGAGCTTCAGCAGGGTTAGGCCAGTGCTTTTAAACTGTCATTTGCTATACAGCTAGAGCTGAGCACAATGCTGCTTTTTTTAACCATGAAGGCATGATTTATTAGCCACTTAAATTTTAATAAATCCTTTTAAGCAAGCAAGCTTTTTTTTACAGGGATTTGCCACAGCTATTGTAATACCAAGGTGTATGCATATAAGTGGACAGCAAACAGATTAAAAGTGTTCTACCACTCGGCCTTCCGGGCACCAGATTAAAATTGTTAGGCATGTCAGTACCTCAGATGCCATTTCCCTTCGTTCCTCAAACCTAATGATTTCATTGCATCCTAAAGTGGATTCTGAGCAGCATGTGGTTTCTAGGAAAACATGGTTAGCTATATCACTAGCTAAACATTCACTCTGGGCATTTTTTGTATCAGTATGTGGCCTGTAAGGCCAATTATCTGAGAGAGATCTCTCATCACTTCCCAGTTAGTGATTTGTAAATCCATTCACCTTGCCACGTTTTATAAGAACCACCAGCTCATTCACTATGGTGATCTTGTAAGTAATTATCTTTTGTTTCACCCGTGGTTTACTGATGGGCGTGGATAGTGCATACAGCGGTAGCACAGCACTGTTAGTCATCATTGGCCGTGCTTAGCCTGGCTTTCACTTGTGGCATAGCCACCTGTCAAGGGTGCCCTCTGTGGTATAGGAACAGCATATACTTTTAAACACTGTGCATAGGCTGGGAGTCAAAAGATTTTATTTATCCTCTTCTCCAAACTCCAAAAGATTCAAGAATGATATTCATTTTTTGTGCATGATCATTTTCCAACAATTCCCAACAATTTCAGGGTATTCCGGCTAGGGTCAGAATGATACAAACTACTGTATTGTTCAAGTGGTGGTAAAAAAAGTGAGCGGGAAAACTGCGTGGTGTAGCGCACCTCCGAAAAGGATGGGTTGCAAGTCAACCAGTTCCAGTTCAAATGCACTCGAGGTTCAGGACAGCTTCCTAGAGGCTTACAGGTGCTGTTCTTTCTGAGTTATGGCACATGATTGCGTCATATGTCTGCAGGAATAGCATACAGGAGAGCAGACACTTCTCGCATGCTCATTCAGACGCTCGCGCCACACTTGACGCCGAGTGTCCCGCAGTGACGGCAGAACCTTCCACCGAGGAGCGCGCGCTGTTTGCTTCAATAACTTGATGCCCACATGTCCACACGGGCTCGGCTCATGCAGCCCGCCCTATTTAGTTTGCATTTATTTATGTGCAAGAACGAACGCTGTAAATTATTTAGGAACGAAGGCGTTATGTTCTGCTGTTGTTGGTTACATAAATTGAGGGGGCAATTGTATGAGTGGAAGCAGAGGCATCGACAAATTGTGTGTATGTTGAGGAGGCGAAGTGTCAGCCATCACAGTGGTGGTTACCTTGAGGAGGTGACGTGTCAGCCGTCGGGGAGGTTTATTCAGTGGTTCATAGCCAATCAGAACTATCTTAACCAATATAACATAGAAATATGCTTTTGTGTTGGTGGAACATTTATCGCAAGTAGTTTTGTGAAATGGAAAGCATGCGGTCGGCTGACAGTGACCTACAAACACCAATATATAAATAATGCCACGCAGAATTCAGGACGTCCTCCGTCATTGCGTTTGGTACAGTCTGTCAGGGATGTTTACAACTCTACGCGTACATTCCTAAGAGACACCGCAGCACACACTGGAGGCCTGCACACACGCGCTACTGGCTGCAGACAGGCAGGGGGGACTGTGCACAGACACAGAACCCTATCCTACCACTGAGACCCGCTTCTGCAGGCTCCACCGAAATGGAAAATCCAGAGTTTAATTGAAACCATCCAGCTTTAAAGGTCCAAGAATGTGCGCCATTAACTTTCCATTTGTAACAATGTATTTGGCCTACTGCCGCCCCTCTTGGGTCTGATAATACAAGCAGTATGTATTCAAATATATTTAACTCTTTCTTACCCTGGCAGAAGCTAGTCATGTGTTTTGTCACTCTTTGGACAGTTTTTCTAAAGACAAAGTGAAAGAGTTAAATTTACAAATGAGTTGCAAAAGTGAAATTAAATTTCTGCAGTCCTGCTTTGTGCAAATGTCTTCAATGCCTTCTAGTAAATGTAAGTTTCTGACTTATTAAATAACAAATAATTGTCATCTCCATGTAAACACGTGCAAGTTTTGGTAGGTATGTCAGCTGCAGTAAAGAGGAGATAAAGCAATCTGAGCAGGATCACAAACAAATGGGTATTTGGAAGCCAGTATTCACATTTTGTTCTCAAACATGGTTCCCATTTACTCATTTTTCTTGACTTGGAACTTGCATACATTTAATTATCAGTTCCTGACCACCTTGGCTGTTCTCTCGTTTGAAGTGAACTGTTGTAATCAGGATACTTTCAGGTCCTCATGTGTACAGAAAGAGTTTATTAGATGATACAACTCTCAATGCATGGTGCTGCTAGTGGACAGAACACCCATGAACAGTACCAGAACAACTAAACAATAACATAATGGACATTCTTATCTTAAAGTGACATTCATCTCCAGTAGTAGATCACAACATATCTCCCTTCTTTATCACCACAAGCTGACCACAAATGTCAATACATGGAAAAAATAAGTTTAAATTGTAAGAAAACAAATAAAACAATACTCATCTTACTCTTGCAGATAACTTGGAGGTCTCCGGATTCTGGTGTTTTTACAATCCCACTGGTATTACCATTATCATTTCTTAGACCATTGTTATTCCTGTTATTCCTGTTATTACTTCTGCCACCCAAATGTCACCATTTAGACCAGGAGTGTGCAGACTCTCATACGATCGTGTGCCGCTCACTGCTTGGTCATCCTGCATCAACATGAAAGCACTGCACCCTCCATTACCACTGTCATCTTCTTTACCACCCTGCCTTCCTTCTACACTTCCAGGGATGCTTTACGTTGCTGCTCTTGGCAGGTTCCATCTCTCTCCATTGACAACAACCACATGCCACTGACGGACTTCTATAACCTGAAAGGGCCCACAGAACACATCCAGAACGCACCTTGACACAGTCACGAGGATTGACCTTGACTTCAGCAGGAGAATATTCCTTCTGTTAATCCCCTCTCAATAACAAACTCTTCTCCTCAATCAAATCTCTAATCCATGACGGAATGAGCTTGGTGGCGGGTCTCCTTCCTCTCATCAAACAGAAAAGGACACGATTCATGACCGAATTTTCCATGGTGCGATATGCTCACACTAAGTCCGAGACAACTTCCTCGACGTCTACTCGTTTTGGATAACGCTAATTGCAAAGCACCCTTAACCGTGCAGTTTGCCCTCTCAACGATACCATTGGCTTGGGGGATACCAGTGCTGTGTGTGAATCCTTAATTCCACAGACACTCAAAAACTACTTCATATCCTGGGATGTTAATTGGGTACCATCGTTGGTAATAAGGGAAAACAGAAAAACCCTCCTCTTGGAAGACCTCATGTAATACCCTTATTGTTGTTTTGGTAGAAATCTCTGGAAGAAATCTTACCATTAACCATCTCGAATGAACATCCACCATAATCATGGCAAATCTCATTCCACGATCGATGCCTGCCATGGGACCAATAAAGTCGAGACAAACATTATGCCACACCTGACTTGGGTCACTAATACTGCCTAAATCTGCCTGAGAACCAACTCTCAGCCTTTTCTCACTTTCCTTACACTCAAAACAACACTCTACCCATGACACAACATCACTATCCATCCCAGGCCACCGAAATTCCATCCTCAACCTTCTTTGTAACAGTTTGACCCAAATGCCCTTCATGAGCTATATCAAACAGCCTCTTCTGAACATCACTAGGTAGTACAATCTTGTCACCATGCATAATCACCTTTCCGGCAACCAGGGACAATTCGTCCAAAACTTTACTAAAAGGCCCCAGTGCATTGGGCAAAGTACTTTCTCTTTTCCCTTACTTGATCATCTCCTGCACTGCCATCAACACTTCATTGTTGCCCATGGCACACGACCACCCGAGTCATTAACAGCTCCATGACTCCACTGAATGACATCTTCCACACTCAAACTGCTCCTTACTTTGCACTCCTAATCACACCTTCCTCATCCACACTCTTCCAATCCAATGGCATCGTGATAAGCAATCCCTTGAACATTCCTCCACCCAGGTATGTACTCAATGGTAAAACTGTATTCCTGTAAGCGTGAGGCCAATCTGGCAAGCCTTGCTGAACACTTCCCTGTTCCCCCTGTAGATAAGATCTTGACCAGAGGCTTGTGATCAGTACGGAGAATTATTTGACACGCCCACACATATGTTCTAAAATATTCTGCTCCCCATGCTGCCGCTAGTGTCTCTCTCTCAATCACAGAGTAGTGGCACTCAGTTGCAGTCAGGGAATACGATGCAAACACCACTGGTTTCTCCGAGGAGCTATACATTTGTGATAACACTGCGCCTAAGCCAGTGCCATTTGCATATACAGTGATGCTTGTTTTGCTTTTTGTTTTAAAAACATGTTTTATTGCATTTTCCATGTACCTTATCAGTAAGTATCCGACATAGATCAATTGTTCACAAGAAAATAGCACAGTACACAAATTGGGACACCTGCAAGGTACATTTGGTAAACAAAACATTCGTGACAACCAAAACTTCACGCTGACTGTCCCCGTTCCCCAATATTGGCAAACCTCATTCACAACCTGTACATGATAAAGATAAAAGCCAGACAAAATATCAGAGGAGATGGCCATTAACACCCAGTAGATGTAGGTTCTTAAGGGGATTGCGAGGGAAGCGGGGGAAGATCTATGCTTGTTTTGCTTTTGGTGTCATAAGGAATGAGGATTCCTGCATTGCAGACCTCTTCTTTGATACTTTCAAAACACTTTTGCTGGTCCATACCCCATAAGAAATGAACCCCCTTTTGAAAGCAAAACGTTCTGTTTTGCTTTCAAAAGTTTTGACAAATTTTGAATAATATTCAATCAGCCCAAGAAATGACAGCAATTGATCTTTATCCTGCGGTATGGGTGCCAGTTTTATAGATGCAAGCAAATCCTTCGTTGGTTTGACACCCTCAGCTGATAAGGTATGTCCCAAATATTCGACTTCAGTTACCAAAAAATACACATTTTCCTTACGCAGTTTTAGACCTGAGTCAGATAGTCTATCCAGGTGGAGAAGTGTGGCTCAATGGTTAGAGCGGCAGACCCTGATGCAGAGATCTGGCCCGGGACCAGGGTTCAATTCCCGCCTCGGCGGGTCTTGGGCTCAATTTCCTCGGACCTGATAATTCTCGCCTCGGTGCCTATTCTAATCATGGGTCCCACTCTGCAACTCTGGGCAATAGCTTGCTTAATCTCCACAACGGCCCCAACAGCGCTGGGATGCCTGGCTTCACCTTGGAGGTGCCCAGGAGTGGACATTTCACAGGGAAAAGCCAGGAAGGGTTCCACAGCGGTATGCGTACAGCGCCGGGACACCCCTTTGGGGGTATAAGTGCGCTTTACAAGTACAAATTTCATTTCATTTCATCCAATAGTCTATCCAATGCTTCCTTCAAAGCCTTGTTGTGGTTTTCCACACTGTCACCAAACACTAATATATGGTCTTGAAAATAAATGATGTTGTTCAAACCCTTAAACACCTCACTAACCATTCTCTGGAAGACTCTGGTCGCAGATCACAGCCCAAATGGAATCCTAGTGAATTGGTAAGTGCCTTTCATTGCTATGAAAGCTGTTAAGGGTTTCGTACATTTGTGAAGACAAATCTGATGGTAAGCATGTTTGAACCTGGTGGCTCAGTGAACTAATGCGTCCACTGTAGGGGCCTGTGTTTGACCCCACGGTCACAGGTTCAAATCCCAATGGACCCACTCAGCCTTTCATCCTTCTGAGGTCGATAAAATGAGTATAATTGAGTTGGGTAACAATAAACATCTGATATTCAGTGTCAAGTTACCCTTCTGGGTGAACGTGTGCTTTATAAATACACATGTTATGTTATGTTAAGTCTAACTTTGAAAAACACTTCCCTCCTTGCAGCAGCAAAATGAGCTCGTTTATGTTTGGCAGAGGAAAATTATCAGTGACTATGTTCTGATTGAAGCAAACACAAGGAGATGCTGGAAGGAGCACCTAAACTTTTCAGACACTCAGCCCCAGTCACAGATCTGGGTTGAATCCATCTTCATTCTTTAGCTCACTTCGCCACCTCAGTTCAGACCCAGCTATTTGCAAATCAGTCTTGACCCTGTGGCCTCATGGGAACAGTCCAGCCAGAATGATGGATTTAACCCAGATCTCTTGACTGGGGGTGAATGTTTTGATTTGTTCTGCATTCCGTCCATCAATTGCGTGTCTTTTGCTTCCACGCCCTAAGTGTGCCGGGTATGCCCAGACATGGGTACCGGGCTCACTGTGCCACGGGATTCAAGCTATCCTGGCTGATGAGGCGTGAAACCCCGAAACCGGTCCTCGGATGCTTGTTTCCGGTCCAGGGAGGACCTGGCTTGGCAGTTCGGGCTGGACTGTTCCCATGAGGCACAGGGTCAAGACTGATTTGCATATGGCCAGGTCTAAACTGGGGTGGCATGGTGAGCAAAAGAATGATGGATTTAACCCAGATCTCTTGACTGAGGGTGAATGGTTTGATTTGTTCTGCATTCCATCCATCAATTGTGTGTCTTATGTTCTGATTGAGATGTCTTTTCTGTATGGGGAGCCAGTTGAGTTTCCTGAGGTGGGGGGTGATGTGGGTTCTCTTTGGGAGGTCGAGAATGAGTAGGGTAGCTGAATTCTGTATGATTTGCAGTCTCTTTAGGAGGTGTGAGGTAATTCCTGCGTAGAGTGCATTGCCGTAGTCCAGCCGGCTGGTGACTAGGGCTTGAGTGACAGTTTCTCTGGTGTTGACAGGAAGTTATTTGAAGATCTTACAGAGCATGCGAAGAGTGAGGAAGCAGGCGGAGGAGACTGCGTTGATTGGGCTTTTCGTGGTGAGCTTGCTGTCCAGGAAGATGCAGGCATGGTCTATCGGAGTGAGTGAGGTTCCTAGTTTGGAAGGCCACCAGAAGTCGTTTCATGGGGAGGTGTTGTTCCAGAGGATCAGTACTTCTGTCTGTGTTGAGTTTCAGGCAGTTGTCTTTTATCCAGTCTACAACACTTGTCATGCACCTGCGGAAGTTGGTCATCGTGGTAGAGGGGTCTTTATATAGCGAGAAGATGAGTTGGGTGTCGTCTACATAGGATATGATGTTTAGTCCATGGGTTCTGACGATGTTGGCCAAGGGGTCATGTATGTGTTGAACAGAGTGGAGCTGAGAGACGAGCCTTGAGGGATGTCGCAGATGATGTTCTTAGGTTCCGAGGTGTAAGGAGGAAGGCGGATTCTCTGGGTTCTGCTTGTGAGGAAGGAGGCGACCTATTTGAGGGTGTCTCCTTGGATTCCATTGTGGTGAAGTCTTTTGATGAGGGTGTGGTGGGTTTCGGTGTCAAATGCTGCTGAGAGGTCGAGGAGGATCCGGGCTGCCAATTCTCCTTGTCCAGAAAGGTTCTGATGTCATCAGTGGTTTTGATCAGAGCGGTTTCGGTGTTGCGGTTGGTGTGGAATCCTGACAGGCGATTGTTGTTGTTCTGGTGTTCCGGGAGTTGGCAGTTGATGGCTTTTTTGAGGACTTAGGCGGGATAGGCGAACAGTGAGATGGGGCGGTAGTTCTTGAGTTTGCTGGGGCTGGCGGATGGTTTCTTAAGAAGGGGTTAGACTTCTGCATGTTTCCATTCTTCGGGGAGGTGGCCGTGATGATGAAAGTGTTAGGATAGTGGTGAACTTGTTGCTGATAGTCTTTCTCCCGAGGTCGAAGATGTGGTGGGGTCATGGGTCCGTAGGTGCTCCTGAGTGGACGGAGTTCATCATGGCGGCGGTGTTTTGTGCAGTGAGCTGGTTCCAGGTGGTTAGCAGGTGATTGAGGTTTGCATCTGTGAGCGCGAAGAGACTGAGGATGTTGGTGGCAGTGGGTTAGCAGTTGAAGTTTTGGTAGATTGTGGAGATCTTGTCGTGGAAGAAGTCCACCAGGGTGTCGCAGAGTTCCTGTGAAGGTGTGAAGAGGTTTTCAGTGGCTGAGGGGTTGGAGAACTCTTTGACAATGTTGAATAGTTCTTTGCTGTGGTTAGAGCTGGCTTTGATGCAAATTTTCAAAGGCAACAACGGCGAACCTCCTATGCCGCACCTCGTGCCAGTTCCTATATGTGCGTTCGCTGTGCAAACTATCCCTGCGCCAGCCGTTGAATGGCGTCACTGTGCTCCAGATCAAAAGATATTGTAATGAATGGGGGTACGCAGCTCAAAAAGTCCAATAGACCCAAAAATGTTTTAGAAAAATAATTCTTTATTCCAATCAATTTCTTTGTTAAAAAACATCAGATACAGCAATCCAGCCAACGTTGCTTCATTCCCATATAGGGAACTCCTCAGGGCAAAAATACATCACTAGTAAGGAACACTCTGTAAGAGATGCCTCAATGCTTATAACCGTAGGTATATAACAGCGATTAACCTCTCTGGTTTGTCCCTTTATATGTCTGTGTTGACTGCATAAGACTCTCCACAGAATCTTGATAAATCGGTATACACGACAATTCACCAGAAAAATAATGTGGAGCGCCTCAATGATATCTAGCTGTCCCAAAACACTTTCCAAAGGAGTCCAAGGATATCACAAAATTATTTCAAAGAACAGTGTATTACACCGTAGCCCATGTACATTCTTAGTAGAATATGTAGAATCCTTATCGTCGCGGAACAGGACGGGTTCGTGCGCGACGATAAGGATTCTACATATTCTACTAAGAATGTACATGGGCTACGGTGTAATACACTGTTCTTTTTGAAATAATTTTGTGATATCCTTGGACTCCTTTGGGAAAGTGTTTTGGGACAGCAAGATATCATTGAGGCGCTCCACATTATTTTTTCTGGTGAATTGTCGTGTATACTGATTTATCAAATTCTGTGGAGAGTCTTATGCAGTCAACACAGACATATAAAGGAACAAACCAAAGAGGTTAATCGCTGTTATATACCTACGGTTATAAAACATTGAAGGATCTCTTACAGAGTGTTCCTTACTAGTGATGTATTTTTTGCCCTGAGGAAGTTCCCTATATGGGAATGAAACGCGTTGCCTGGATTGCTTGTATCTGATGTTTTTTTAACAAAAGAAATTGATTGGAATAAAGAAGTTATTTTTTCTAAAACATTTTTTGGGTCTATTGGACTTTTTGAGCTGCGCACCCCCATTCATTACAACTGGCTTTGATGCAGTTGACAAGGGTGCTCCTTTTCATTTCTCTGAGGAGTTGGTGGTAGTGACTAAGGGAGGTTTTGAATGAGGCTCGGTCTGTGGTCTCGTTGCTGGTTCGCTATTTCCTTTCAAGTTGTTTGCAGTTGTATTTAATGATTCTCAGTTCTGTGATGTACCAACTGGCCTGTTTGAAGGATTTTTTGAGTTTGGTGGCCTTAACGGGGGCAACTTTGTCGGTGGAGTCAGTGATCCAGGCGAATAAGTTCTTGACAGTCTGTTCAAGGTAGGTTGAGGTGTCTAAGTGGGAGGTGCTGGGCAGGTGTTTTTTTCCAGTTTCGGTGGGAGGTGCTGGGTGGTTTGGTGGTGGTGCCAGGGGATCTTGTGATTGTGAAGTGGATGACGGCTTGGTCAGTCCAGGTGATCCAGCGGGTTACTAGCAACAAGCATTCATACACCGAATACTCACCTGGGCCCATTCATTCATACTACGCTAGCATTTTCCGCTGGTGGGTCAGTTGTACTCTTTATCAATATCCCTGCTACCAATTACCTTTCTGATTGAAGAGTAATGCCTTACGAATGGACCCTTTGATAATTGGGAAGTTTAAAATGAGAAAATAGAATACAATTCATAAATTTGAAATAATCACTGACTCAGGAAAGTTTTAAAATGTTTATCTAAAGTCTTTAGCAGAGTAAATTACAAACCACATAATACTTAATCGCATATCAAGGAGGAAGCATACTAAAATAATCACCTATTTAATCAATGACGGTCCCTCAGAAAGAAGAAGATAGAGACAGCAGTACAGCTAAAAGTTGCATTTATATTTACCTAAAGATGTGAGAACCAAACCCCTTGGCCAAGGAGTTGGAAAGATAGGTCCTAAGAAGGATGAAGACCAAAGACCTCCGGACCAGGTTCAGAACAGGATAGGTGATCTCTCTACCAACGACGCCTGCGTCGTTCCCCTCTCTGTCGCTTCGTTCCTCCTCGATTCTTCCGTGTCTTCTTTCTAATGGAATCCGCCGCCCCCACCTCAGGACCTCTCTGGACAGCGATTCAGTCTGCAATCGATCAGCTCGTTGAGCACCAAAGCCTGATCTTCCTGCGTCTCTGTGCGCTCCTGTGCTAACTAATTAACTAATTCTATATCTATTATACCCTTCTACACCAAGGTACCTCCCATTAATGTTTCAAAATTATGGGCCCACTACTTCTGATTGGACAGGGACAGGGGGTTGATCCTCACACCATGACAATTTAGTTCAATTTCTTTAAGCCCATTGTTTTGAAATACCGCCCCTCACAATTAATACATTTGCTTTATTTCCCACCCGTCTCACGACAAATTTTAATACAAAATGTATATACATTGTTGCATTTTGAGAGAACATCGCAGATGTAGTGGAGTTGACCAACAGGTCGTGGCCTTGGATGTCTTCCAAGTTGACTTCATCGCTTTGTCTTGTTATTTTCAGAGCGCATGTGCACATCCCATAGACCTCGAGCTGCTGTTCCGTTAACCCAGGCCCAAATTTACGAACTAATAGAAATCAAAGAAGAAACATATTAAAATCAAAAATAAATGTTTTCACTGTATACCCCCTATTTCTACTCTATCCCCATTTAATTATAAAATCTATCCCGCATTAGTAGCGTTAGAATACCACATTGTTAATTGCAGCAAATGCGTGAGCTTTAGCACGTGAGAACATTAAGCAGCCATTTTAGCACACACTGCGCAGAAGCAAAGTTTCCCTCCAAGCAAAGAAAGACGTCATACCACGTGATATGGTTGACACATGCGTAATGGAGTTCCTGCGCTTTAGTGGCCATTTTGGATTAGACAAGGATTACTCATTAGTTTAAACACATAGGCAAGCTTCTCTCAGATACGGTGTTTGTGTATGCACTTATTAGTAAAGACATTACAAAGTTTAATTAATTAATACTGTGAGAGGATTGCTTACGAGCAAGTCTCATTGTGAGTTCTTGCTCCATCAATCCCCTCTCTGATGGAGTTTCTGAGCCATCAAAAACTACCCACAACCAGATGCCAACTTCTTAGCATAATTTTGTCTCAATCTCATTTTTACATTTTCTATTCTTATCTTCTCCTTTCAGTTTCTTGTATAATTCACTTTTTAGATCTTCTAATTCTATTTCATCAAATTTTCGTTTCTTTCCTTTTCCTGTCACTCTATATGTCTCATTCTTTCTACAACATTTGCACCATATCATTATTGACAGTACTATTATTGCTATCCCTACTAAGGGTACTAATATTTGACCTATAAGTCCTTTTCCTACATTAGTAAACCAGGTACCAATTGACGCAATGCTATTTGTCAATCTTTCCCATACACTATCAACTTCCAGTGGTTTCAGTTCATTCTCAAGTTTTGTTATATTCTTACGTTCCGATTTCTGCACTTTTGTCAGGAATATATGTGCAACAATGTTTCGTTTTCAACAATTTACAGACTCCGCCCTCTTTTGCTAATATTTTATCCCGAGCAAGTCGATTTTGCATAACCATTGATCTAATCGCAACCATCTCCGCATTAATCATTAGAAACCCTCCAGCAGTATCCGTTGATAAACGATCAACCACTGTAGATAATTTACATATTTTCCTTGAGTTCAAAATTATTCCCACTGAAGGTATCAATGCACCAAATATGTCACCTACGATTTCAGAAAAACTAGCTCTTTTACTACGTGTTAATTCACTATTATTGTCATTGCTGCCAGTGTTTCTTTTTACGTGGTATACTTTTGGAAAAACTATTCCAAAATAACAACTTCCATACCACCGTGCAGGAAGCCTAAAGTAAGCCTTATTCCCACACACGTAATAAATTCCAGGAAAAACTGAATCTGTTCCTCCTTTTAGTCCCCAACCTCCAAGAATTAAGAAATTATGTTCACATTCACTGGTACAGATGAAAATATTGTTATAATCAGTCTTTAACCTATGTAGACAAATTTTCCCTGTCTTTACAAAATCCAGAGCCATAGCAGCTTGAGCTTTGCCAGGTGTGTAAATACCCTCTTTCTCAGCCCAAGGTGGAAGATGAGCTTTATGCTCAGACGCCTTCTTTTGGAAATTTTGTCTTCTATTTTCTACTAAGTTCAAAAATATATTTTCTTCTTCGTGTAATGAACATGTTAGATTGCTTCTATGTGCATGTGTTATGTCTATCGACTTCATTGTTAGGAAAAATTCTCCCATAAATTGTGCATCTTGACTACTAAGCACTTGGTTCATATTCTTTCGAATCGGAACCTCTGAAAATATCACATCTATATCTGAATAATAATACTGAAGTCTCCCTGTTCTATAAAATAAACTATTTAATACACTACATGATATTCCATAAGATAATGGCAAATGATGGGATGTTAACCCTTCTGCTACTGATTCAGGTAACTTCATACAAACATAACAGTCACTAACTTCCATGGTATCTACATATTGAAACAATAATTTTGTGAACACATTTAAACTAGTATCGTTAGCTGTTACCACATGATGAAATTCTGGTTCATCTTCTGCTTCTATTCTTACTCTATCATCTTCTAGTTATCTATCCTTCCCTTTGTTTCATTGTTAATCTTTTTATCCATTATCATAAGGTAAGGAATTGCTACAATCACAACTAACCACACTACAAGCACCACTACCAGACTACATATGCATATAGCACAGCATCTTTTACAACATTTCCGTTTCGGTCTCCCAGAAACTCTGTCGTCAGGCATTTTGACAAAGAAGATTTCTCTTCTTTTCTTTTTCTTTCAAGACTTTAACGTTATCAAGGTGGCTTCACTTCTTTTTCATAAGTCAGTTCTGCACTTGTTCTTTCGTCACCACTTTCACTTGACTCTGAACTTTCGTAGTCTTCAAGAATTATATAAGTCCAATCAGGACCTTTAAACTTATTGTTCACAAGTTTCAGTCTTTTGCTTTTTCGTTTTCCAGTTCCACTTGTTTGTCCAGATAAACTTGTTACTTCATTTACTTGTTCCGGATCTTCACTTCGGGTTTCTATATGGTATTTTACTCTTTTAATGACACTAGGCCAATGATCACCTTTGCTGACTTTCTTTGTTTGCACTGTATCTTCACCTCTTGAGTCCTTCCCAAAAATTCTTTTAATTTCGAGCTGTGGCACAATTTGTTTTTCCTCGTTTTCAGTTTCTTCTTCTATCTGTTCTTGTTCAGGTCTTATTGTTGTTTCTTCAGTTGCCTGAGTGTGAGTTTCTACTAACTGACCCTGTTCAGGATTTACGTCTTCGTGCTTGAGGCTTTCTTGCTTGTTGTTTTCTTGGTTTTCTTCTCCCTGAACGTATTTTTCTTGTTCTAACTGGTTCTGATCAGGGCTTATTGCACTTTGTACTTCTGCAGCCTGACCGCGTTCTTCTAAACCTGTCTGTCCCTGCTCAAATTTTGCTGTTTCGTTGTCGATTTGAGCCCAATTTCCTCTCCCTATCTGGTCCTGCTCAGGTTCTCTTATCGTTTCATTTTCCTTATCCTGAGCTACTTCTTCTTCACCTATCTGGTCCTCACTAATTTCCTCTAATTTAGCTCGGCTTCTTGTTTTGTTGTAAACTTCTGGTATATCAACCACAGGTATCCAGTCCTGACTTGTGCTCGGTTGTTCTTCTTCGGCTTCTCCCAAATCTCTCACCTGGGATTCTTCAGCTGGCCAACCTTCAGCTTCCTCAGTTATTGATGCTGACTGAGGATCTTTTCCTTCAGGAGCTGTCACACTTTTGGTGTGGCTTACGTGAATCCAATTAGGCAATCCTGCACATTTCACTGCTGTGTTTGTAACTAATATAACCTGACAAGGTTCGCCCCACCTGGGTGATAAACACGTTTCTCTGGTGTGATGCTTCACAACCACCCAGTCTCCAGGGTTCAGATCATGCTCTTGTTCAGGCTGCCTGGAAACTGCGTCTTCTCCAACCTGGTGAGAGACAGAACGCACTAGGTCAGCCAATGCCTTGCAATAATCTAGAACCATATCATCAGTTATGTTCAGCAGTTTATTTGTAGGTACATGTGCTTGTCTCATTGCTCTTCCCATGATGATTTCTTGTGGACTCAATCCTGTATTTCTATCAGGAATGCTTCTGAGTCCCATTAAAACAAGAGGCAATGCATCTGGCCAATCTAACGATGTGGATGCACATATCTTTGACAGTCTTGACTTTATCGTGCCATTCATTTGTTCAACCACTCCAGAAGCCTCTGGGCGGTACGCACAGTGCAATTTTTGTTCAATTTGGAATGCTTCACAGATTATTCGAATTACATCGTTATTGAAGTGACTTCCTCTATCTGATTCCAAAGTTACTGGGAAACCGAACCTAGGAATGAGTTCTCGTAATAACAGTTTTGCGACTGTAATGCTATCATTCCTTCTGGTAGGGTAAGCCTCCACCCATCTTGAAAACAGACATACTATGACAAGTACATACTTCAGTCCTTTACATGGTGGTAACTGTATGAAATCTAGCTGCAATCTTACAAAGGGACCTTCAGCCTTTCCAATTTTTCCCAAACCAATTACTGTTCTCCTTCCTGGATTATTCATTTGACAAGTTAAATACCTTTGGCAAAGACTCTCTGCTGCAGCCCTAAACTTTGGATTGTACCAACTTTGTCTGAAAAGTCTAATCATGGCATCTCTCCCTACATGTGTGTCTCCATGATGCATTCTGGCCATTTGTGAAATCAGACAGTCGGGCATGACTGGTCTGCCATCTGTATATACCCATACATCATCATCTGTTCTTCGGGTACATCCTATTTTTATCCAAACATCTCTTTCACTCTCCTCAGCATCATCTTGCAGTCTTTTCACATCATTCCATGTTTCAGGAGGTGAACATAGCATAAGTTGGCAGCTGATTCCCATCCTTTCAACTTTTCTGTTTACTGCCAACCTGTTTTTAGCACACTGTTGAGCAACTAGGTCTGCGTATCTGTTACCGACTACCACCCAGTCATCTCCTGACTGATGTGCGGCACATTTCACCACTGTCAATTCTTTTGGTGATTGTATTGCTTCCAATAATTCCTTTACAAACTGCTCATTTTTGATTGGGGATCCTGAAGAAGTCATGAAATCCCTCTGCATCCACAGTTGGCCAAAGTCATGCACAACCCCGTACCCATATTGACTGTCTGTAAATATGGTTACTCTTAAATTTTTCCCAATTTTGGAAGCTTTGATCAGAGCAATTAATTCAGCTACTTGTGCAGACTTGACTCCTGGTAAATAGGATGCTTCGACTATTCCAGATAGTTCACACACAGCATAGGCTGCGCTCAATTTACCATCCTCATGCCTTAGGCATGAGCCGTCCACTAAACAGCTCCCTGTCTGGATCTTTTAGGGGCATTTCCTGTATGTCAGGACGCGGTTTTGTACACAATTCTGTGACCTTTAGACAGTCATGTTCTGGATCGTCCTTAACTTCTTCACAAATTGGATCTGGCAATAATGTAGCAGGATTCACAACAGTGCACCTAACTATGGTCACATTTTCAGCTCCAAGAATAATTCGTTCATACCTTGTCATCCGACTAGGTGTGAGATGCTGAGTTCTAGTTCTTGTCAACAGGATCACAACTGCATGTGGGACAAACACTGTTACAGGATATCCCATTACTATTGACTCACTTTGTTCAATGCTCATACAGGTAGCAGCGACTGCTTTTAAACAGCCTGGCAATGCTGCCGCCACTGGGTCCAATGTAGCAGAAAAATATGCTATAGGACGCCTGTCTAGTCCATGTCTTTGAGTTAACACTGAAAGTGCACAATTTTCTCTTTCATAGCAAAATAGTGTGAATTCTCTTGTATAGTCAGGCATGCCCAAGGCAGGTGCCTCACACAAAGCATTTCTTAATTTTACAAATGCACCGGCACTTTCATCATCCCATTCAACTGGATCTTTGGCTTTCTTTTTGGTTAGCTGAATTAAAGGCTTTGCTAGTAGTGAAAACCCTATAATCCATTGTCGACAGTATCCTACTATTCCAAGAAACATTCTCACTTCTCTTTGTGTTTCTGGCATTTTCATTTTCTTGATTATTTTTATTCTATCAGATGTTATTCTTCTTGTTCCCCTTTCAATTTGGTGTCCCAAATATTTAACTGCCGTTGTACAAAACTGCAGCTTCTCAGGTGACACTTTGTGTCCTTCTTCAGCCAAATGGTTGAGTAACGCAATTGAATCTTCAACACAATCATCATGAGTTTTGGATGCTACCAGTAAGTCGTCAATGTACTGCACCAGGACTGAACTCCGGGGCAGTACTAATTTTTCTAGACACCCTTTCAGTATTTGATTAAAAATGGAGGGACTTTCTGTGTATCCTTGAGGAACACGATTCCACACATAGACATGATTTTCGAATTTAAACGAAAAGAGATATTGGCTATCTGGGTGCAACGGTATTGATAAGAATGCTTGGCAAAGATAAATCACAGTGAACCATTCTGCACTCCAGGGTATCTGGTATAGGATTACTGCAGGATTTGGTACTATAGGACAACAAGGTACCACAATTTTATAAATTTTCCGCAAATCCTGAACAATCCTATATTTTCCACTAGGTTTTTTCAAACCCATGATTGGTGAATTACAAGGACTACTCATAACTTCTTTTAATATGCCTTGTTTCACCATTCTACTAATTTCCTCAACAACTCCTGCTTTTACTTCTGCACTCATTTTGTACTGTCTGGTATTTGGGAACATTGCGCCTTCTTTTACAGTGATCTTTACTGGGTCTATTTTTGCCATAAGTCCTACTTCTTTCCCTGTAAAATCCCATACCTTGGAACTCACTGTAGTTCTTAATTCCTCTGGTAATTCGTCTTTCGTTATCAAGGAGAACATCTCATCTATTTCCGTACCTTGCTTGGCTATCATGAACTTATAAACATGATCTTCATCCGGGGTCTGTATTGCAACACCATCCGGTGTGCAGAAAATAGTGCAATTCATTTTGCACAGTAAGTCTCTACCCAATAAGTTTACTGGACTGGAATCACACACCACAAATTGGTGCATTTCTCGGAAGTTTCCTATTTTTACTTCCATAGGCTCAGTAAGGGGTGTTCTGATCTTTTGATTAGCTACACCTACAACTTGGATAGCTTCTCCAGAGAGAGGAGGTCTGGGATGTCTGCTGTTCTTACAGTAGAACAGGTAGCACCAGTGTCCAAAAGAAAAGTGGTATCATTACCTCTTACTTTCCCTTCAACATATGGACCTGACTGATCTACCGGTAAGGATGCGCCAAGTACGCACTCCTTCTCCCCTCTCCTAGGCACCGTCATTGATGACTATATGGATCAAATTCGTCCTGTAAAAGAAACTGTGAAGTTACATATTCATTCTTACCACTTCCTCCTTGATTTCCGACGTCTGTACCGTGCTTTGCTCTGCTTACATTACCCTGTATAGGGGCAGGTGGCAACTGACTCTGAGGATTTACACCCTGCTGTAAGTCATTCTGCCTCTGTGGATTTAAATTATGATTTGGGCCATTATTATTTTGAATCTTCTTACATTCGTTCTTCCAATGTCCCAACTTTCCGCATCCATGACAAGGAAATTTCTTTTTAGCCTCTTCTCTACTCATTCGTCCTCTCACTTTTCCACCATTTCCTGTGTCACCATTCATTCCAGAATCTTTTCCCTGACTTTCAGTTGGATTATCCAAATTAATTCCCTGTCGCTCAGCCATTTTCACTTGAGCCCACATTACTTTTTCTTGAAGTTTCTTGTGCCTATCTTCAATGTCATCTCCACAATATTTAGCATATTTCAAAATTTCATCTATTGGCTTCCCTTGCCAACATAACATATGCTGCTTAATCATCTGACAAATCTCTGGTTTTAGACCATAAACAAATCGGTAGACAAACTGACTCATATTTTTGTCTCCAATGTCCTCAAATCCACAATACTGTTTGAACACCTGTAACAGACGTTCATAATAGGCATGTACCGATTCACTGGCTTCTTGGGTAGTCCTGTCTATCTTCACCCAATCTGTTTCTTTTGGGGGTATTTTCCCTTTCAGATAAGTTATTACCTGGTGATACTTTTTCATCACATCATTTGATGGGGCACCTGTCTTAGCATCTCTAGGATACTCTTCACTCGGCCAGTCGATTGTAATTTTACAGTCTGTCCATAAATCGGCAGGTACCACTAATGTCAAATAAACCATCTAAGTCCTTTAACAATACTTTTGACACTTTCACAAACCTCTCAACCTGCTTGTACCATTCAATTGGCTTTTCTCTCAATTTTGGAAAATCATTTGTAAATGACAAATGAATATCTTGTCTGCTCCATGGGACATGAACGTAACCTCCTCCTGGAACTTCTCGCATCGGGTACATCTGATCTACTTTCCCTGTTTCCTTCAATAAATATTCAGAAGTCGCTCTACTGTAAAGTGCCTCTTCCTCTTTCTTTGTCCATCTAGTTTTCCATTTATCTAGTTCTCCCCATTTCTGTAATACTGACATTAATTCTTTCACTTGTAGTTTCCTTCCAGATGCATTCATATTTTCTAAATCTTTGTCAGTAAAGTCTGCTCTATAGGGTTTCTGTAGTACTTTTGATTTTCTTATTTCAATTCCCATTTCTAAGGCCAAATCCACCAATTTTTCATGGAATATCTTTACATTTCTTGTTATGCTTCTACATACGAACAATAGTTCTTCTTCACTATAGGTATTTAAACGATCTACTCCTATGTTGCCTGCTATCATTTCTTCTAACTCGACTTTTAATTTGTAAATGTCCATAATCTTTGGGGGTGAACTTTGTCTGTCTGTTCCCTGTGCCCACCTTTCTAAATCTTCCGGTGTTACTATGGCAGCACTCTTAGTTCCGGAAGATGTTATTATGTTTACATCTTTTGAGCAACCAGGTGGAACTCTTCTGGGGGTGCTGTTTACAGAGTCTCGATTAGGTAAATCCATTAGTGAAATCATAGATTCACAATCACTGATATGGTCATCAATTATTACTGCTTCATGTTTTGGAGTCTCCACAGGTATAGGCATAGTTAAAGGCTTTGGACAATTTACTTTGTCACCATATAAGGGAACCACTGGACCAATTGTTACAGGTATGGTCAGGGAATCAGGATGTACATTCAACTGTGTTATTTTCTGTATCAATTCTGCTCTGTTTCTGTCTATAGCCTCTCTTTCCTTATCCTGAAGTACCGTATTAACTGGTGGATTATGCAATACTTGCGGTACTAATGGTGTTCTGAAAATTGGTGCACTTGGAGAACATCCACTTGACCCTTCCTGATATGGTGGAGGGTTCTTTAATATTTCTTCCATAAATTCATGTTCAGAATCTCCAAACCCTGTCAAATGTTTTGTCTTTTCTTTACATTTGCTCCCTAACGGCTCATCTGTCATGAAAACTGGATACAAACCCTCGGTAAGCATCGCTCTTCTCCACTGTTTCATCTGACTTTCTCGTGTCTCATTTTGGTGTCTAGGGAAAAATCCCCTATAACCCCTATTGCTTCTGGGTCTATCACGTTCAAATGCCTCGGTTTCCCATTCTTCTAGGGCTTCGTATTGAGTTAATCTTGGTCGGGGTTCTATGTCATTCATTCTTATTCTTAAGTTTTGTAGCACTCTCCCATTGAAAGTACCATTCTCTGGGAAAGCTAATATTCCATCATCTTTTGTATATTCTATCCAATTTTCTAACCATATACAAGTATGATAACCCCTCTCCATCGTCATGAATGAGGCGGGCGTTTTTGCTGGCGGAATGATAATTCCTTCCCTAGTTTTGATGTGTTTATCCTTCTTAAAATAATTCTTAATCTTTTGTAAAAATGACATTTTTCTCTTTTCTCCATACATTTTGGGTAAATATCTATGTATTGAATTATATTCTGCAAAACCTAGGAATCTCCTGTCTGGACGAGTTCCTGTTAAAGTCGGATCACTTTTCCACATATAATTTCCACTATCCACTAAGATTTCGACTTCTATGCTGACAACCAATCAAATTCCAGCTAACATTTGTCTCGGACCAATCCTAGCGCGGCTTTTCAGTGACGTCTATTTGACGACCCCTCCTTTACAATCTGCGATTCTTGGTCCCTCGCTGTCTCAACCAATCCCAGCGCGACACCTGTGACGTCAGTATTACTCCTGACTACTGACCCCTCCTTTACAAGACTCGTTCCACGCCCGCTGTGTCAACCAATACCAGCGCGGCGTTTGTGACGTCAGCCTTTACTCCGACAGCTGACTCTCCCTTTACAAAAATCGTACGCAAAACCTTATTTTCTCAACGCTTCTTATTAAAATTTCAATAACAACATAAAACATTCGCTATCGTGCCAGTTTCTCTAAATTGGAAAAGATAGTTTCTCTCACACTTAGTAAAACCTTTCCGTTTACTGAACATACACTACGAGTAAAACCCTTCCGTTTACTCTTCACATAAGCTTCGGAAGTACCTGCTACTTCTTCAATGTTTCCCTTTCTAGGTGATATAACATCAAATTTTTACCAGCGTATTCCTTTGCTATCACTCACACGCATAGAGTCCCTAACAAGTACTGATAGCCCTGCTTAACTTGCCAGTACTATTTCTGCCTGACTGATAACCTCACTGCAGTATGGCTTCCACTTACCATCCGCTATTCAAATTTCCCGGGGATTCTAGACAACATAAAACAAAACTTTTAACAAACGGATGCTAGTTTATAAAAAATAAATTCTCATTACCCAATTAACAAAGTGCAACCATCCTCTGATAACCAGAAAACTGATCCAGCGGGTTACTAGCAACAAGCATTCATACACCGAATACTCACCTGGGCCCATTCATTCATACTACGCTAGCATTTTCCGCTGGTGGGTCAGTTGTACTCTTTATCAATATCCCTGCTACCAATTACCTTTCTGATTGAAGAGTAATGACTTACCAATGGACCCTTTGATAATTGGGAAGTTTAAAATGAGAAAATACAATACAATTCATAAATCTGAAATAATCACTGACTCAGGAAAGTTTTAAAATGTTTATCTAAAGTCTTTAGCAGAGTAAATTACAAACCACATAATACTTAATCGCATATCAAGGGGGAAGCATACTAAAATAATCACCTATTTAATCAATGACGGTCCCTCAGAAAGAAGAAGATAGAGACAGCAGTACAGCTAAAAGTTGCATTTATATTTACCTAAAGATGTGAGAACCAAACCCCTTGGCCAAGGAGTTGGAAAGATAGGTCCTAAGAAGGATGAAGACCAAAGACCTCCGGACCAGGTTCAGAACAGGATAGGTGATCTCTCTACCAACGACGCCTGCGTCGTTCCCCTCTCTGTCGCTTCGTTCCTCCTCGATTCTTCCGTGTCTTCTTTCTAATGGAATCCGCCGCCCCCACCTTAGGACCTCTCTGGACAGCGATTCAGTCTGCAATCGATCAGCTCGTTGAGCACCAAAGCCTGATCTTCCTGGGTCTCTGTGCGCTCCTGTGCTAACTAATTAACTAATTCTATATCTATTATACCCTTCTACACCCAGGTACCTCCCATTAATGTTTCAAAATTATGTGCCCACTACTTCTGATTGGACAGGGACAGGGGGTTGATCCTCACACCATGACAATTTAGTTCAATTTCTTTAAGCCCATTGTTTTTAAATACCGCCCTCACAATTAATACATTTGCTTTATTTCCCACCCGTCTCACGACAAATTTTAATACAAAATGTATATACATTGTTGCATTTTGAGAGAACATCGCAGATGTAGTGGAGTTGACCAACAGGTCGTGGCCTTGGATGTCTTCCAAGTTGACTTCATCGCTTTGTCTTGTTATTTTCAGAGCGCATGCGCACATCCCATAGATCTCAAGATGCTGTTCCGTTAACCCAGGCCCAAATTTACGAACTAATAGAAATCAAAGAAGAAACATATTAAAATCAAAAATAAATGTTTTCACTGTATACCCCCTATTTCTACTCTATCCCCATTTAATTATAAAATCTATTCCGCATTAGTAGCGTTAGAATACCACATTATTAATTGCAGCAAATGCATGAGCTTTAGCACGTGAGAACATTAAGCAGCCATTTTAGCACACACTGCGCAGAAGCAAAGTTTCCCTCCAAGCAAAGAAAGACGTCATACCACGTGATATGGTTGACACATGCGTAATGGAGTTCCCGCGCTTTAGTGGCCATTTTGGATTAGACAAGGATTAATCATTAGTTTAAACACATAGGCAAGCTTCTCTCAGATACGGTGTTTGTGTATGCACTTATTAGTAAAGACATTAAAAAGTTTAATTAATTAATACTGTGAGAGGATTGCTTACGAGCAAGTCTCATTGTGAGTTCTTGCTCCATCACAGGTGAGCTCGGTGACATGGCTGTACTTGACTCTGTTGCTGGCCGTGGAGATGGGGTTGAGTGTGTGTCCTCTGCAGTGGCGGCTCGCACAGGTAACGCTGTGGGGCAGTGGGGTGGGGCTGGGCTGGGTGGGGGGGTAGTGGAGTGTGACATATGACGGGAAAGTCTAGAGTAAGTTATTAAATAAATAAAAGCACTTACTTTGCGCTCGCAGCATCACCGAGTCGGCGATGCTGCGAACGCAAAGTAAGTGCTTTTATTTATTTAATAACTTACTCTAGACTTTCCCGTGGTATGTCACACTCCACTACCCCGCCACCCAGCCCCGCCCCCGCCCTGGCTCACCGCCCCACAGCGTTACCTGTGCGAGCCGCCACTGATCCTCTGATATGTGTGGGGTTGGTGACTTGTCATGTGAAGGTGATGTTATTCATGCTTTTGAGGAGGTTGGCAGTGTTGGTGTCATTCAGGTTGTTGAGGTGAAAGTTGAGGACTCCGAGGAAGATATAGTGTTTAGAGTCAATGGCGAGCAGGACGATGAATTCTGGGATGGCATCTCAGAAGCTGGGGCGAAAACCTGGAGGTCTGCAGGCGAGCATGCCTCTGATGGTGGTTTTGCCGTCGGTTTGGAGTTGGAAGTTGAGGTGCTCCATGATTGGGGTGGTGTTATCTGCGGTGGTGGTGTAGTGTATGGTTTCCTTGTGGATGATGGCGATTCCACCTCAGTGTTTGTTGATGCAGTCTGGGTGTGCATCCTGTAGCCGTCGGGAGTTGCTGCGGTGATGTCGGGCGCGAATGCGGGTTTAAACAAAATCTCAGTGAGGAAGATGACGCTGGGGGTGAGGGAGGTGATTGTGCCCCAGATCTCTGTGGCGTGCCTGCAGAGAGATCGTGCGTTGAGCAGGAGGCAGTAAAGTTACTCTGAAGCGGTCATGGTCAGCGTGGTGATGGTTGCTGTGCATGTGGGTGCTCTGGTGTAGCAGGAGAAGAGACAGTGTCGGCAGGTGAAAGGTACAACCGTAGATCGGGGCAAAGTCCGGCAGCAGTTGTTGTTGCAGGGTCCGGGGTCCAGGGCTCGGGGTGGTGTATCGTCGGGTGGTTGAAGATACAGAGTTCCTGGCACTGGGCACGGTCCAGGCACGGTCGGGCACAGGCAGGCTTGTCTTTGTCATAAGTAGGTCCTGGGTGGAGGGAGCGGCACTGGGAGGTGGCAGGCAGGGCTTGTGAGGGGCAGAAAGCAGGAGGGAAGGAGCGGTGGCAAATAACAGTGGGAAAGCAAACCTGCGGTGGGGGAGCAGGAATTAAATCAGCGGGAAGCACAATAGGAGATTATGCAGAGATACTAATCTGCAGACCTTATTTGGTCCAGGGGTCGCGGCCGCAGGGCGTGGACGGGTGCAGACGGGCGCAGACGTGCTTGCCTTTGGCACGCTATCGGCGTGCCCGCTGCGCGCGTCCGCTGCGTGTCTGCTCCCGGGCCATTAAGTAGGGCCGGAGCGTGACGTGACGTGAAACAGCTAGAGTGCTAACTGATCGTCAGGCCCAAACAATGGCCTCCCGAGGAACCAGAGCCTCGTAAAAAGTGAAAGAACACAGTTAAAAACACAACCAAACATCAAATTCATAGAAGGCTTATTTAAAACACAGGAATTAAATCAGCGGGAAGCACAATAGGAGATTATGCAGAGATAAAATGTCAGTTTCAAGACAGTCTGGCTGGCGCTGGGCTGTGACGTGGGGGTTGCGTTTGCGTGGCTGATTTTAGGCATGGAGATAAAATAAACTGTTTGTTTGTTTACTTCATTATGATTTCAACCCCTCTATCACCTCTGGGCTTAAGCGCTTTGTTAACCCTCACTTATCTGATCGTAGATCGCCCATGGGTCCTTTGGTATTTACTCGTTGGTCTGTTAACATCCATGAATAGAGGGGGGCATGGCTAACTGCCGAAGATGGCGGCAGCATGATAGCTGGGTTCCCGGGCCCGCCATCTATCTTTATTTAGCACAACACTGAGGCATCCCGTCATCCCGATGCGTCCCGTTTAACCCCCAGTTGTGGGGACACCGACCTCTGAGCCTGGCGAGCAGCACCGCTCCATTTTGTGCCCTTCCTGCCATTGGGCCTGGCCGTGTGGCGACTCGGCCTTCTGCAGCGGGCCTGACCCAGAGCGGGGCGTCATCGCTGCGGGTTGAGTGCCGAGATCGGAGCCCTGTCCATCTGATCGCTGCCTACATGACGCCTATCTGGGGCGAGCAGCGGGCCGGAGCGATGGGTGCAACTCTTGGACGTAGGCCCGGGGAGTGATGGACTGAGCCTACAGCCAGCGGGTGCACTCGGCGGCGTTGGCCGGGCGACCTGAGGCTTAAATCATAGCTGTACCCCGAGGCGGAGGTGCCGGCTCGCACTACCCAGAGGGCCCCTGGGACGATGGCCACTGATTGGATACCGAGTAGTGACTGCCGCAGGCTTGGTGGATGCTCCTCCCTGGCAGGAGGTGAGACATATGATGCCCCTGGTCCAGGTCGCTTCGCTGCCCCCTGTCCTGTTAACTGCTGCGACATACCATATCATTGGACGCATACCTGAGAGGACTAAACATCCCCGGCGTGGCGCTCCCATATTGACCATAATTGACCAGGCAGAGCAACACTTGCATGATGATGGTGGTGGTGTTGCAGGGTGGTTCAAGGCCTGCTACTGTCTTCAATTCTAAAGCAAGACCCTCGTGGCCACTGCAGGCTGAAAAGTTAGGACGCCCAGGGGCCTGCCACACGCTGAGATCTGGCAGGTCTTCTTTTAACAGCTCATCCCCTGCCGCATCGCGCCTGCCCCCTAAGCCACTAACGCATCATGCAATGTAGTACTGGGTAGATAACCCTCCTGCCCATCAAAGCCCCTCTACAAGGAATGGCGCAGCTCCTCCATCAATGGCTTCTTTAACACCCTGCAGACGCTGAACAGAGCAGTTTCAGGGTGCTTTGCTACTCTGCAGTGTTCGAGGGAGATAATTTTGGACACCTTAATTTGTGCCAGGGTGCTGCGTTTTAATTAAGAAAACACACGTGTAAATGATAGAAATTGAATCAGGCTTGTTTGCACTTTATTACAATTAAACCACTTCAACAAGAAGTGTAAAGACACACTTTGATTGAAGGTTATGCAGTCTCAGCAAAGATATGGCATCAAAAACACTTTTTTAAGTAAAGAACAAACTCATGCAATGCAAATATATTTCTATATCAATCGTAATGCAGAGGAGAGAGAGAAGAAAACATTTTCAAAATACAATAAGCGTTATAGCCTCAGCGACCCAAGGGGTCACTTCTGCGAGGTAGTCCGGTGAGTGGACTCAGGAGCAGATCTTTTATACCCTTTTGATTGACCACAGAATCACGACATTAACAGGTGCCTTGACCGCAGAACATGACACACTTTGGTCACTTCTCGGAAATATTTAGGAACACAGAAGTGACACCTACATTACAAAAATGTTACCAAAAGGTCACTTGATGTTTGACCGTAAATCATAATGAAATTGAACATCTATCGAACAGGATTTGCGTCACTTCAGGGAAATTTTTATAAGTTTATAAGAGTTCCTCTTAGCTTGAGATGTTCCCTGTTCTTGTGGTTTCTACGTGGGTGTAAGATAAGAAGAGCACATCGAGGGTGTGGGGGCCTTATGGGCAGTTTGTTTACGAAGAAGTCAGAGCTGAAGCGTCGTGTGTGTCGCAGAAGAAATGACTTGTATTTCAGCAGAGAGGCATTTTGGGCCTACTACATTAAAAGAACAACTGAGACAGTATGGTCAACTTAACACCACTCTGTATGCTGGCTGGTGGGGCCTTATCAGGGTCTCATGCTTCAGGTGTAGACAGAATGGGCCTGGGGTACTATATGATAAAAATAGACCCTGCTTCATTCCCTCCTCTTGTTCATTCTTGAACAAAATTCTTACAGCATACCTTTCAGGCCCTCCTTCTAGTTGGTGTATCCCAGGGGTGTCATCCATATTAGAACATTGGCTCTCCTGTATCTTCCTTAACGCTATATACTCTCCTTCAGGCCTGTCAGCTAGATGTTCATAATGATCTACACTAGGATCCTCCCCTATGAGGTGTCTACCAGGGGGAAGTGGGGGAGCGGTAGGTACTTAGTAGTGGGCGTCAGGAGCGGTCTGCAACAAGTGTGAGCCAGTCATTGTGAGCTCAACTATCTCTAATAGTGCTAATTTATCCCTATTCCCTGGTCCACTGACCCTACGTATGGACTTCCTGTATATCCCTGTCTTGGCATAGTTCATCCCTACTACTTCAGTACTGAATCTCTTCAAACAATGACATATTATCTGTAGGACGCAACAAAAAGAGCAACAGCAAATACATTTAGAATGGCAGACAGCCACAAAGGTATCCAGTCAATGTTCAACCAATCAGTGGCTGTGTATGCTTATGGCACCTCCTCCAGCAATCCTTTTCTTTTCTATCTTGTTCAAGTCGTTGATGGCCTTGGTGATGGAGCCATTTTCTTCATTGTTGGCAATGTGCAGCACAAACTCCCTATCCGAAGGCATACCCTCCTCTTGATATTTCGAAGCCAGAGTGTGTTTGCCTTGATCTGGAACATCACAATGTTTGTGTTGGAAAAAAGAGCTGGACCCTGTTCAATAGGCAAAACTCCTTTGGCATGTCTTTGAAAGCTGTCCACCCTTAGTACTCCGCATACTGCCAATGTCGGTGGAGCAAGGTAGCATAGCCATAGATGGGTATTGATGTAGGAGATATTTGCTGCTGGAACGATCAGGGACACTTTGTGCATTGTTCTAGTGAGCACAGGCTGCTCCTTCGTGGGGGCTGTTGGAGATAGAGACATTCTCTGCAGGCCCAGTAAAAGTCCATTAGGCTGGAGGTGCCATATTAAATGTCTGAATTAAAAATGGTGCTGTTGCATCCAATAGCTGCGCCCAACAGGTACAGTGCCATTTTCCCAGAAATCAGAGAAGAGGTGACTTTAATTTGTAATCTTTTAAAATCTTGGACATTTTCTCCCCAACCCCAAGTATACTTCCAGTCTATCTCATCTTCATAATCCTAGTCTACCCTATGTTGCACTAAGGACGTTACTCTATACCTCAAGTAACCTGGAGCACTCCATTTGTCATGTACATAAATTTGTAGAAGCGTAATTATTTTCCTGTCTCCCTATTGTGGCTATCTCACTGTACCACATGTTGTCGTGAAGGGAGTCATGAGCAGCATGCTGTCTAAATGCTTGGGCAGTATTCACATTATTGCATTATTGCATTAATACTTCTAACAGGGGAAGGGGATGACACAGGGTGCACATATATATTTGGGGTGCTGACTGTACTGGCAGAGGATGTGGAACCTTTTGCATTACTACGAGGACCATTCCCAGTACATGTGCTAACAGGTATATTGGGAGGTGACAT
Organism: Calotriton arnoldi; assembly: GCA_963921515.1. Taxonomy (NCBI): domain Eukaryota; kingdom Metazoa; phylum Chordata; class Amphibia; order Caudata; family Salamandridae; genus Calotriton; species Calotriton arnoldi. The sequence continues at coordinate 4,127,569 of CAWUFW010000140.1, forward strand.
GGGGTGCACAGTGGTATTGGCAGCTTCAACATTTTGAGGAATACAAGCCTTTCTATTAATACAGTGAACTAATTAAACCTTCCTAGTGCCATTCTGACAGTAGTCCTAAATATTAGAATACAAATACATAATTTCGCATAAGACACTTTTGTGTGGCAGCGGCTGAGTCCATAGACCACCAAACGATCATCTTCTTCTTGGACAGTTAATGGGAACAAGTAACCCTCCTCTAGTTCGTCGTTCAGTGTTGAGGGGCTGCAGGGTCGACCCTGAAGTCTGTTCTGTCAATCCTATCCTCTTGGCAATGGGGACAGCTGTTGGTGAAGAGTCCTTGACTTTAAAATGTCTTTTAAAATTGTGGATCACCGTCTGACATTTTTCTGGCAAAAAATCTGTGTTCCAGGATGGATATGTCGGAGCTCAGTATTGATGGGGCCCTGCTCCTTCCCCTTGGATACCTGAGTAGAAAGAAACTTCGCAGCACGTGTTAACTCATACAAATATATATCTGCTTTCATAATTTCAGTGTCACTTTCAGGTCTAGATGATGTGACTGATACATTTATTAATTATTCAGTGAGGAGTATATGGGGCGTTAGGTGGTGGTCAGAACTTGCAATATCTGAGAATAAACAGAGCTATTGGTAGGCAATAGAGCCATTTCTTTCCAATTGTTGCACTAATTTTGCTTAGTTTACCTTTGAGAAGGCCGTTGAGGCGCTCACAAATACCATTGCTTTGTGGGTGATATGCTGATGTCAATTTATGTTTGATCCCTAACATTGTTGTGAGAAGGGCAAAGATGGCGTTTGAAAAATGGCTGCCATTGTCAGAGCGAATCGCGGCGGGCAAGCCCCAGCGCGAAATGACCTCACGGAGCAGGAAATTAGCTGCTGCTTTGGCATCGCAGTGGACACATGGTCCAGCTTCGATCCATCGTGAGAATGGGCATACTACCACAATGAGGTATCGATAGTTTTGGCATCGATCAATCATGTCAACATAATCAATGTGGAGTTCTCTAAAGGGGCCTGTAGGTTTTGGTATCGTAGAGGCAACTGTTTTTAAAGAGGGATTTGTTGAGTACTGCTGACAAATGAGGCACTTATTGACAAAAAGCTGTATTAGTTCATGTGCATTGGAAATGACCCAATCAGTCTGTAAGGCGGTGGACATGTTATCTCTGGAAACATGTGTAGGAAGATGTAACTGATCTAGCGCTACTTGCAATAAGGCCTGTGGCATGACAGGTTTCCCTGACATGGTTTGTCTGTAAATGAAATCTGAGGCATCTTGTTGTACTCCCCTCTTCTTCCATAGCTCTTTCTCTTGAGGTGGTGCACTTTCCTGTATTTCTCTGATATGTAAATGTGCAGTGTGGTCATATTGTTGTGTGCTGTCAATAGTGTAAGGGGAAATTAAATCAGGAGTGCCTGTATCTGCACTTTCATTGACCTGTTGTAGGACTGTCTGTTCAGTTTGGGCAAGCAGAATGGGGGCAGGCTTGTTCTCTGGCTGTACCTCACGTTGCAGTGGTGGAGTAGGTGGTGGTATCCTGGCTGCAGCTTTAGCAGCCCAGTCTGCCAGAGCGTTACCTCTGGAGACTAAGTCTAGGCCACTTGTGTGTGCTGCAAATTTGACTACAGCTACCTTAGCTGGCAGTGTCAGTGCATCTATCAACTCCTTGAGTAATTGTCTGTGCATGACAGGCATGCCATCTCATTTGAGAAAGCCACGCCTTCTCCATTGCAAGATGCTAGAATGTGTTGTTGTCGTGACATAAGCAGAGTCTGAATACACAGTGATGCGTTCGTCAACCCCAATTTTCAGGGCTGCAATCAGGGCCACTAATTCGGCTGCTTGTGCTGAATAGTGTGAAGGTAATGTAATCTGCTGTATAATATCTAGGGAATCAGAGGAGTCATGTCGCTGTGCACTAACTACTGCAGCTCCTGTGTACCTGATCCCTGTCTCTTGATCAATGGTGGAGGAGCCATCAACAAAGTACACTGTACTGTCTGGCAATGGGTCCTCCTTTGCTGCTCCTGACTCATCTGGACAGTATGTGGCACAGTCATGAGGATCGTCATCTGTTCTTGCAATGGGGTGGGCAAAGAACGTGGCGGGATTGACTGTGTGGCACTTAACTACTTTTAGAGATGGCAGTGATAAGATGACTTCGTAACCTGATACTCTTTGTGTGGTGAGAGTTGTTTTGGCCTTTTGTATTATTGCAAAAACAGCATGTTCAGTGTACAGTGTTAACGGGGATCCCATGACTATGGGGGTGCTTTTTTCAACGGCGAATGCAGCGGCAGCCAGTGCTTGTTCACATGGATAGTGCCCTTTTATTACAGAATCTAGTATGCCACTGAAGTAGGCAATGGGCTTGTGCCTAAATTTGAACGCACATAAGTACTGGCTATCGGGGTGTAATGGGACACTGAAAAAGGCATTTTGCGAGGCACTTGAGCTAGGTCTGAGTCATGTGTGGTATCAAACAGTGTGACTGGGGTTGGCGTCCTAATATCTACTGTTACTGAGAGGGGGACTTCATTTAGGTATACTATTTCAGCTTTGGAATAACTGTCAGGAGAACCAAAGAGTTGGTCATCTGAAATGTCTCTCATCAATTGTCCAGGCTCAGTGAAAATGATGCAGGCCCATATGTGGGTGTTGCCGTCAAGGGCCTGAAAAGCTCCGTATGTAGGTGATATTTCAAGGCCTTGTATATCTAGGATCATATGTTTGTCTGGCAGTTGGAAGTTCTGAAATTGTGGTCTAAACAGGAACTCGTTTGGCAGTTGCACAGTTCGGCCTTTCAATTCCGGAGTTGTGGCAACCACGATGTGCACAGCAACTAACGCAAGCTTTCATTGTAGTACTGGGTAGATAACCCTCCTGCCCATCAAAGTCCCTCTACAAGGAATGGCGCAGCTCCTCCATCAATGGCTTCTTTAACACCCTGCAGACGCTGAACAGAGCAGTTTCGGGGTGCTTTGCTACTCTGCAGCCAGGAACCAAGGACTTATCTGCATACATAGGTTACAACCCTTTGTTGACTGTCCAAGCCTGCTTGCCTTTTTGAGTCTCTCTTCGTGGACTACTGGGCGCGGCGCCTTCTCTGTCTACAGGCTTCCCTAGCCGCTTACACCCACGAGATAGGAGCAGGGCGCCCAGCAGTTAGTGTGCCCGGCTGGTTTCACTGACCTCCTCCGGCCGTCCACATAGGTGTCTAGCTCTGGATACTGCCCCCGCTGGCTGCACTATTGGGGATAACTATCATTTGGACACCTTCTTGACTCCTCGTTTCGGCCTAGGCTTCCTTGGGTGGCACGACAATCGCTGCACCCTCGCAAGCGCAGGTTGGCCTACACCTGCCGACCATATCGCCACATGACGTGCCACCCTTGCTCACCCAAAATGGGTTGACTAAAGCCAAATTAATTGAACCCACAGTACGCCCACACACTCCCTCTCCCCCATCTGAGGGATCATCCATGATGACACCTGACGATTGTGTCCCACCAACTTTAACAATCCCTCATGTGGACAAACTTGATATCATCATACAAGAAAGCCGGGACTCGTGACTGGCCATCGAGCAACGTCTCGGAGCACTCACCACAGACCTTACCCTCCTCAAAGATGACCACAACAAGTTGAAGGATAGGTCAAAATGACAGAAAGTGACATCTTCTCATTGTCTTCAGGGCAAAAAGGGCAAACAGCCACCACCGCACTCCTACAGCGTCAGGTTGAGATTCTCCAGGACCGTGTAGAAGACGCAGAAGGGTGGGTGCGCCATAATAATGTCATAATTATTGGCATGCTGGAGGGTTCGGAAGGATACAGTGCCACACAATACATTGAGGACTGACTTCGTGCTAGGTTGGCACCAGAGGACCTTTCAGACCTGTTCACTGTGGAGAGGGCACACCGAGTCCCGGCTAAGAGACCTAACCCCAGGTGCACCACCAAGTCCATTTGTGGCCAACATACATAACTTTAAAGAGGAGGGACACAATTCTCAGTGAAGCACATGAGAAAGCATCTATTTTAATGGACAATGCCTGGGTTTCTGTGTTTCCTGACTATACGCTTGCAGTACAACGTAAACCAGCCTCTTTTCAAGGAGTTAAAACTGAACTCCGCACTGTTGGCCTCAACTACGCCCTCCTGTTCCCAGCTAGGCTCAAAGTACTGTATGAGCAGAAATCCTATTTCTTTGAAGTACCAGAGGAAGCATTGGAGTGGATGGAAAGACAATTCCCTGACACCCGAAGACCCAAGAATCCAAAACCACCGATATCGACAACGCAGCGCCCACCTCGAAGCTGGAGGATGAAACCACCCCAGTCCAAATGAGGTGGCACGATTCCGTCCCTTCAACAGGCCTTTGAGGGCCAAAAGGCTGCGATTCTTTCAGCAACTTCCCTTCATGCCACCCAACCAATCACCAGTCCCAGCTCCTCTCAGGAAAGTGCTTCAGACACGGACTCAGGGGCAGTTCGGCCCCATAGATGACTCACGACTTGTTAGGCTGAGGTTTCCGGAAGTACTGTTCCCTCCGGAGCCTCCCTGGTGTGTCCACAGTGATTGGTTGATTCTTGATTCCACCTCACCTTTGGCTTGATCTCCTGAAAAGATTCCCCTTTTGTTCTATAGGGTACAACGCACCCCCCCCTGATTAATATGTTATGTGCTTCTATTCAGCAGTCCTTTGCCCACATGCTAACTTTGAATACATGTGTGGCCCACCTGGCAGAGATCCTCTCTTCATGTTCCATGGGCACTGACTTGGCTCTGACCTGTTCATGTCTGCTCAACTTTATTCCCTCTTCCTATCTTCCATTGTTGATCATTGATCAATTGGTTACATACAACACATTATCCCTGTCAGGATGCCTCGCCCCATCCCACGATGCCAGGTTACTGGGCCCGGTGACTATCAGCTCCTGGCTTTACAACCACCCCTAATTTCCATCCACAAGCTGTACGCCATGTACCCCAAGGGTGATTGCACATACTTTTATGATGTTTTCTGTTTTCTTTCACAGTTCTGGTTGAATGAGCTTACATCGCTGAACCTTGTATTAGAAATGGTTTATGTTTGGGTTTTTGATTACTCTTTTGCTACAAATGGCAACTGTACACTGGTTTATCACCTGCGATACTGTCTAAACTATTCTGGTTTATGGATATGTACTAAACAACAGCCATATGCATATCTTTAAGAAAAATGCAATAAAGTTTGTGTTAAAAAAAAAATAGCATCCACGCATAGAGAGTGACTTCCAGAAATCTTCTTTCGCTGAACTGGCAACTTGTTGCCAAAATTATGTTGTAATCAGGATACTTCTAGGCCCTCATATATACAGAAAGAGTTTATTAGATGATACAACTCTCAATGCATGATGCTTCCACCACCAAACAGCGAGTAACTGCGAGTGGAGAGAACACCCATGAACAGTACCATAACAACAGAACAATAACATAATGGACATTCTTATCTTAAAGTGACATTAATCGCCAGTAGTAGATCACAACATGAACCCATGTATCATCTGCTTACACTTGGTGTTGCTTCAGTACAGCTTGATTACCCCATCCCATGAAAAAAAAAGAAAAAAAAGGACTTACCTGGAACGGCCGGCCGCCGCCTCTCCTCCATCCACCAGTGTTGTGAATGTTGCCAGCTTGACAGTGGCCCTGAAACAGGCCAGTGTGTGGTCAGATAAGCCGACAGAGGCCTAGTCAATGGAATAAATGAGTTGTGTTGTCAGATAATAGCGATGCACAAGCCCGGGGGCATGACTGCATCAATTTCCCGTAGAATTTTTAAAGTGTGCACAAGGGCGGATCAGATGGCTGGACCATAATTCACTCTGGTTGCACGCCAGCTACGTCATGCATGTGCGGAATACTCCGAGCTGGACTTCATGAAGCACTCTCGCACTTGCTCACTCTCCCCACCCCACCCCCAGACTCTCCTGACATTTCAGAGATGGAGACACTCTTTTCACAAAACTAATTTGCATTTTAAACATAGCACACTAGAAAAGTGTCTCAAATTACGCTGTCTCCCACCAGGACCTCGTGCCCTTCACCCTACACCTCCCACATGGGTCTTAGTAAAGCTACACACCACTGCAAGCAAATATAATGGACTGTTATTGCTCTGCAAAGTTTGAGTGCCACAATAGAGGCATCTGCATGACACAAGCAGTAGATAACAAAACTATAGCTCCTTATTAGTAATGTGGATGCAGGGGGCAGTGGTGGCTGGCAGGGAATTGGCGGGTGGGAAATTCTGAACAAAAAAGGGAAAAAAAACACTTACCTTTTCCCCGCCGGCTCACAGTCGTTACTTTACTTCCTGGCAGTCCTGGAACCAGGAAGCACCCAGGCTCCCCTAAGCCAATCACAACGCTGCAATGCAGCGTTGTGATTGATCTGAGCACCGTGGTTCGGCACTCAGACGGGGAATGGGAGCCCGGACATGTTCCCCATCAGGCTGTGTAATGCTGCCTGGTGAGGTACATGCAAAGTGTGCATGACTGTTTGGCTGGCCCAAGACAGCCGGCCAAGCAGTCATGCCCACTTAGTGTGTGCACACCACTCCTCCCTCTGTGCCACCAGCCCCGCCCTGCCGTAACCCAGCCCCGTAGCAAAGAAAAATAAAATTATAATAACAAGGTTATTATCATTTTATTTTTATTTTTTTGTGCTCTGAGATCAGTGGGGCGACGCTCCTCCGCCTTAGCGGAGGAGCCACCCCCTCCTTTCCTCATTATTCCCACCACCTTCTTCATTCTATCAAATGACAGCCTCTGGTCTGCAGTATCCAATGTCACAGACCGCTCTCAGAAAATAAGAGTCACAGGGTGATTATTATCCTGAAATCAGAGAAGTTGTTCAGATATGTCTAACAAGGCTGCTTCTCTTCTCCTGCAAGGGCAAAGCCAGATTGGAAAATGGATGACAAAATATTCGAATCAAGATACTCTCGCAGTTGGGCAGTAACAGTTGATTCTGTTATTTTTGCAGTATCAGCCTTTTTCAGTAAGGGAAATACAGTAGTGCCTTTTAGCTTGGAAGGGGATACTTCTCTTTTAAGGAAAGCATTTCCAAGGCAAGAGATGTCATAAGCTAAAGAAATTCTAGTTTTCTTAACCACAAAAGCTGGTAAAATATCTGGCTTATTTCATGGCGGTTGTAACTTGGCAACTGGCTCTTATAATGTCGTCAGGACAGACAATATCAAACATTTAAATATGGGATTGCCTGGTTGAATGAAAATAGATTCTTTCTCAGCTGTTTGAGTAACAAGCATTGGCATAACCAATAGGTCTCGCCTTTGGGACCTTATAAGTGTTTAGCCATGCAACAGTTGATGTTGTTGCACCAAGGATATTGTGCTGCATAACTAAATACTTATAAGGTCCCAAAGGCGAGACCTATTGGCTATGCCAATGCTTGTTCATATAGAGAGCAGACAGACTGCAATTCAAAGCATGTAGCAAGACCTTGCCTTGCAGCGATCACCCCTCCTAGAAAGATGGGGCCATTAGATCTATCAAGTGGAGCGAAGGAGAGTTATTTGATGACAGATGGAAAGATACTGTAGCCCCTCTATTTCTGAAGATCCCCGCCTGGGCGCTCGCCGGGAAACGAGCTCTCAAAAAAAGATGCTGTACTGGTGCGATTAAAAAAAAAGCGGCAACCATTGATCCGCTTGCTGTTTGGTTTAAGAGTTCGCCTCCTCCTGAAATACCAATAGAGCAGAATTACAAAAGCACCAGGAGGGAGGCTGAAGGGGCAATCGCTCATCCCGTCATCGAGCAATTCACCTATAAAGTCAAGGAGAAATCCGTGTCCTGCGTAACTACGAAACCGAATTCATTCTCTGCCAAGTGCCTTCGGCTTACTCCGACCCGGGTAGAAGGAATGAATGGCTCTCAAACAGATCAACAGATCCTGTTATTTACTGTGCTAGAAGATAGAAGAACTGGTAGGAACAACTAAATATAAAAGGAAATGGGTAAAATGCAGACAGCAAAACACAGACTGTAACAAAACAAGGGGTTGTAAAGGAGGCTTCACCGCTACATAGCAACAAGCATTGGCACGGCCGCGAAAGTGATCGCGATGCACTTAATGACCCGTGACGGAGGAAAGACAGATGGCGGCTGCGCGTGTGCACGCTCGCGTGAACGCAAGCTTGAGGCTAGGAAAAGCCTCTGGTAGCACTTTGAAAACCCCCTTACTAAATGTCTCGCGCAGAGCAGCGCATGCGCTGGCTCAGGCGAGACCTAAAAAGGGGATTGTACTCAATTGTTTCCCGCAAGTCAATGATTTTTTTTTCTTCAAATTTTTTATTGAGCAGAAACACAGAGAATACAAAGAATTAGTGCAAATGCTTTGATAAATAGATATCCTTATATACATGTAAAATTAGACAGAACAACCATTTATAAAGTGCAATATATATTATTTAACAAATATGCATCATTCCAATAGAATTCATGTTTAGCTTCTATCAATAGATCTTATAAAAAAGTGCAATGTGCTCATTTACCATCTATACATACTACTAAAGATTCATCTTGCCCAAGTATAGTCGGTGCAATTTTTATTTCTACTTTTTTCTCATTTTTTTTTTTGATTGTTCAAAAAACAGTTAAATTCAATTTCTATCAGTATATTTTTCCCCCATAAAGTGTAATGTGCTGATTTACCTTCTATGCATGATGCTAGGAATTCATCTTCCATGCAGACTCGCCGAAAGTGCAGTCAATGCAATTTATTCTAGCATTTCCAATTTAAAAATTACTAAAGTGCAGTGCTAAAGTGCAATTTTTTATTCAGTCCTACTTTTCAACGAGTCTCTAACCTTTCCATACAATTCCATGCAGCATTAAATCTTTTATTAGCACCTACTCTCTTGGCGTATCTTTCTTCAAATTTCCTAGAACGGGTCATTTTATTAAACTATTCCGAATAGGTCGGTATTTTGGTGGACCTCCAATTCTGAAGTACCAGAGAGCGGGCCACAAGGGAGGAAATTGCTACAAATGTCTCCTCCCCTCTTGACATTCCAAGATTTTGTCTTTGTCTAACAAGACCAAACAGTGCAACTTCGGCGTCAGGATCCAAACTTTTCTGAACTCCTCAGCTCAAAGCCGAGAAGATCCTTTCCCAGAATTGTCTTAACTTTGGGCAGGTAAAAAAAGTATGGAGCCAGCCTCCCGCATCTGGCAGTGGAAACATTATTCTCTAGTTCCTGGCGTATCTTGTGAAGAGCTTTGGGGGTATAATACGCCATCCAACGTGACAAGAATGCCATTCTTTTAAAATTAGCCGCTCTTAAGGCCTTGCTGCCTAGCTGAGAAATAGTTTGCCAATCCCTATTTGAGAGCCTACATTGTGTCTCCTGGGTCACTTTTTGTAAACATTTATTGACCATAATTGGCTCCCCTTGAGACCGTATACAGCTATACCAGTTACCTACCCCTCTGAGCTTTATTCTAAATAAAGCAATCAGAAGTGGAGTTGGGCCTGAACTAGATGGAAGACTGCACTTATTTAGTAAAAGTGAAATCAGAATATATAAAAAAAAAATGAGGCGTACTCTAGCCGCACACCTTGCTTGTACATCTTGCCAAGTAATGCCTCTGCCATCAACTAAAAAATGCCATAGCTCTTTAAATCCCCAATTGTTCCAGGACTTTAAATGACTACCCTGAATTTGAAGGCCCAAGCCTTTAAATTCAGTTAATTTTAGAAAATAAGATCCTGTAGAGCAAGCCTGCTTTAAATAGGAAGTCTGGAGTCTGTAGATGTATTCCTGCATGGTCTTATACCTTGTTTTTTGGGGAGTTTTGCTGTTTTTAAAAATACCGGCATCTGTGAACCAGCTTCTTGCACCATCCTCTCTAGAAAAAAATTATCAACGGATCCCTTATGATCAAGTGAATGGGCTATTAGATCTAAAAAGGCTGCTTCATAATATGTATGAACATGAGGAAGTGCAAGCCCCCCCTGATTTATATCAAGCTGGAGTACTGAGAGTTTCACTCTCAGTGCCTTCTTATTCCACACAAACCTTCTAAAAATCGTTTCCAACTCTTTAAAATAGGTCATATTAATTTTTATAGGGACATTCGTAAACAAGAAAACAAGTAAAGGTAAGATAGGCATTTTTATAAGAGCCACTCGGCCTATCAATGTGAGAGGCAATAACAACCATTCTTCTAGCAGCTTTATAATTTTCTTCCGCATAATTTCATTATTTAATTTATACATTTCAGTATGTTGACTAGTAACGTAAATCCCTAGATATCGAATTGGATTGGGAATAAGTGCTTGTTGTTTAAAATTGTCGGGAAGGAAGTCATTCAAAGTGTTAATTATTAAAATTTCCGTCTTGTTACTATTCATTTTGTAACCTCCAATTAATTCAAATTGTGCAAATTCGGCTAATATTAGATCTATATTCTGTCTTTCCGGGCTAAGATACAGAATAATGTCGTCCGCAAACAGCTTCAGTTTGGCCATTCCTGGTATTGGTGCTTTTATCTCCATATTATTACAAATTCTAGTGGCTAAGGGTTCGATAAAAAAAGTAAAAAGCACGGAGGAAAGAGAGCACCCTTGCCTAGTCCCCCGATTGACATTAACTACCCCTGCCAGGTTGGAATTAATAAACACCTGCGCCTGTGCCCCTTGATAAATATTGCAAAGCATTTTTATAACCTGCGAGGGAATTCCATACCTACCCAAACCATAAAAAAGAGCATCCCAGTTCACCAGGTCAAACGCTTTTTCTGCATCAACCATCATAATAAGAGCTGGAGTTTGATTACTATTGAAAAAAGTCCAATGCCTGTACTAAAAACCCTGTATTTGTGGACATCAACCTCCTTGCAACGAACCCTATCTGGTCTTTATGGATCACTTTCTGTGCCAGAGGAGTAAAACGCTGCGCCCAGATTGTCATTAACATTTTATAGTCCGAATTGAGTTGACTAATTGGTCTATATGAATTAATATCTATTGGGTTTTTTCCCTTCTTTACAAAATTGACAATGATGGATTCCTTAAAAGCTGTTGGAACCGTACCACCCATTTTCACATAATTAAAAAGCTCCACCAAAAAGGGTTTTAATTCTTTGGCAAAGACTTTATAAAATTCTATTGGCAGGCCATCATTACCGCATGCTTTACCTCCCGACACTGAGGCGAGGGCTAACTGAATTTCAGCTGCTAAAATCTCAACTAGATTCTCTTCTGCCTCACTATTCAATATCTGCGGAAGATTGATATCCTCAAAATATTGTAGAATTGCCTCTTGCCCCACCATATATTTAGTCGCATATAACTGCTCATAATACTGCAAAAAAAACTTGGGCAATCTTTTCCTTATCAGTGACCGGGGCTCTAGTGTTAGGTTCTAATACTTCAGTAATTAGGGCTGCTTCCTGGTTAACCTTAGTTGCCCAGGCCAGCAGTTTGCCTACCATTTGGCTCTCTTCGTATACTCGCTGCTGAAATGTACGGGAACTATTGATCTCTTCTAAAAGAAAAAAATTCTCTTAGGGGCTCATTACGATGGCGGGCGAACCTGAGTCCACCCGCCATCGTTGCGGTGTTTGGGACCGCCTGCCAGTCATGCGGCGGTCCCACCACTGAAATTACGATGCTCCCGCCAGTATGGCGGGCGCATCCTGGGGATTTAACATTGCGGACGGTGCTGCTGGCAATGTTAAAATGTCATGCAGTGCATTTCTCTGCACTACGTGGCAGGCACCACGCGGTGCCTGCCACGCAGTGCAGGGAAATGCAGGGGGGTACCATGGGTACCCCCCCAGTGCAGCAACACCTCCCCCCAAGACAAGGGGGGCCCGCAACGGGCCCCCAAACCCAATCCCCGCCAGCCATGGCGGTTTCCCCGCCATGGAAAGGCTGGCTGAGGCCAGCATTGTGATCTGGCGGACGGTGCCTGCTAAGCACTGCCACCATTCACCTCCATCTGTCCGCTCCGCCAGGCAATCGTAACGATTGCCTGTGGTGGAAGCGTGGCGGGCGGTCTTTGCGCCTGCCACGCTTGCGGAACGATTCCCCCGCCATCGTAATGTGGCGGGGGGACATTGCCAGTTAGATGGCGGAGGGCCCGCCACCGCAGGGCTGGCGGTGGCAGGCCTTCCGCCATCCTGATGAGCCCCATAGTTCCTGTTTAGCTTCCCCTTAAGGAGGCATTCTTCTGGAACAAGGCCGTATCGACTGCCCACTGAAGTTCATCTATGTGAGTCCTCCGAATTTTAGACTGTGCATCCATAAAGGCCACCAGCTGTCCACGGACTGCGGCCTTGAACGCCCCCCACAATGAAAAAAGTTCCGCTGTACCCTTATTCATCTTAAAAAACTCTAATATCCATTTTCTTGTATCGGTTACCCATTGTTGGTCTGAGAGAAGGAGTCGATCCATCTGCCACCTGGACCTCACCCTCCTTCCCTCCTCTATTTCTATTTTGACCAAAGAATGGTCTGCGAATGAATTAGCCCCCATTTCCGAGATATTTCAAAGAAAGGGATATTAAAAATAAATCAATGCGGGAAGCCGACTGGAATTGTCGGGAATAACAAGTAAATTCCAGTTCTTCCCGATGTGCTCTACGCCAAGTATCAATTAAGTGATGGTCTTGTATGATAACATCAATTACTTTTTTAATCTTTGGCTTCAACTGTTTTTTAAAATTTTTATTTGAAGTATCCTTTGTCAAGTCCTGAATATAGTTAAAATCCCCCAAAGATAATTTGCCCAGTAACCCCTCTGAGAATCTCATTAATTCTGACCATAGATGTAGGGTCATCGGAAATTGGACCATAATAATTAAATAAAGTTTAAAGCAATCCCATTTAGGGTTGCCGTGACCCATAACCATCGCCCATGAGGATCCCTCTGTACTTGAAGAAATTCCCAAACTAGCCCTGACTAAAATATATTGCAAAAAAAACCTTAGAAAAGTATTTAGGAATAAAGAGCTTTGGAGTATTTGTCTTCAGGTGAGTTAATTGAAGAAAAAGAACTTGTAGTGAAAAGGAAGCTAGCCACCTTATTATCCCTCCATATTTTCGTTTGTTCAGAACCCCGTTTACATTGACCGAGATTATCCAACATTTAAATTCCATATCTATAACAGATACCTAGACATTGCACTAAACCATTTGACACAATAGACTGTTTTCCTGCCACCTCACCCCTGTGATTCTGCTCATTTTTTCCCCCTTGCACCCAGATCCCACCTACTGCCAACCACTTCCCATAGCTAACCCTCCCCAGGAGATGGGAAAATGAGGGCCCGCAGCCCCATCTCCGCCCTCCCCAAATACCTCTCTTGTGGGGTGCTTTGGTGCTGCACCCTAAGTGACCCCTGCCTGCCCCCCTCCTCAAGCTACCCCCTGACCTTACATTTAATAATTCTTATCTACTTTGCAGAGGAGATTTCTTTCAGCAGATCCTGCGCTTCATCTATATTCGCAAACATATGGAACTTTCCCCTGACTAACACCCTTAACTTTGACTGCTGGGCTATTGATGCCTGCGCCCCCTGTGCTTTAAATAGATAGAGCAATTTGACAAACTCTTTTCACCGATGTGCGGCAGGTGCTGACATATCAGCAAAAATCCAACAGCTGGTGCCACCATTGATTGAAAATTGTTTCTGCTGGATTGCCTTGGATAGAATCTGCTCCTTAATGCGGTAGTCGGCAAAGTTGATCAAAATTGTTGGGGGCAGTTTTGAATTTGGCAAAGCGTGAGAGGGGACCCGATGCGCTCTTGTTATAGTAAGATCGCCTGTAAATTCTGGGAGTACGCTCTTCTTGATGAAAGATTCGACCCATTGAAGGGGTTGCAACCCTTCACTCCCTTCTGGGACCCCCACAATGCGCAAATTTGCAGGCCGTGAGTGGTTCTCAAGCTCCTCAAGCTTACTCTCCAATGAGACTTTCTCCTTAGTTACCACAGTCACCTGCTGTTGGATTGTAATCATTTGATCCTCGAGGTGCGCAATCCTCAATTCTGATTCTTGCATCCTTGTCGGCAGACTCCCCACTGCTTCCTCGATCTTTGAGAGGCATTGATGAAGGGATGCTATCTCATTAGCTTGTGTTGTCTTGAGCTCCCTTATCTCATCTAAAATGAGATTCAACATAGTTTTTATGTCGCATTGTAGAAGAGTTCCTTTTTCCTGTGATTGTATCGACGGGGTGGATTGGAGTCCTTCATTTTCTTTCAGGGTACCTCCTTGATGGCCTGAGACGTCTAATCTGTTTTACTTAACCTCTGGAGCAGCTTTTGTAGCTGCAGCTGCGGCTGCGGAGATATCGAGCCCTGCATAGACTGCTGTAATCGTGGCTGCAGCGAAAATGGAGATAGCAAAGCCTACAACTGCATCCAGTTGAAGAGAGCTGTGCTCAATTCTTTCATCCAGGGTAACTGATTGACCCGCAGAGGTTTGATCTTCCTGCAAGGAGCTGGCTAGTGTCTTCACGGGAAGCCCTTGAAATGGCACAGCTGTAGCCAGAATGGCCAGGGGTGTTTTGACTTTAGAAAACAACGAATACTCCTTCATACTTTGCTTGCTGGTATTGACTATTTTCTCTTTTCTAGTATCTTATGAAGAAGGAGAGTTTATTTTTCTCTTTCCATCCTCCCGAACCCCTGTAACTAGGTCATCTTTTTTCGCTTATTCGTCCAGTGGGCCTGGCTCTTGCTCTGGATTTGTAGTTGCCCCCGGCCCTCCTTCCGCTATATTCTCTATTGCTGTTTCGCTTGCTCCGAAGTCCTGGCTAGTTTCAGGCGGCTCTTCTTCTGAACTCACCGAGCTAGAGTCTCTAGTAGAGCCAGTTCGTGTTTTTCGACTATACTCTGCTCATGCCGCCGCTGATGCTTCCTTCGCTTGTGCTAGTCGCATTTTGGATTCAGGCTCGCAGCTGAATCCACTTTAGCCATTAGATTTGTTATTTTTAAATGCTTTCCCATTTTTCACCTACAAAAAAGGCAAGGGCCTCCTGCTGCGAAGGGGGCAAATTTGACCCGGTCGGGGTCGCGCTGACACCTCTGCTGTCCCGCCTTCCTTTGTTATTAATAGCGTCCCCCAAACAGGATTCTTATGAGGGGGGGGGGTCCAGAGTCACTAGCTGCATTAAAGGGAGAGATAAACGGGCCCCACTTCCACTCCCCTCTCCTTCTAAGACTCTCACCCCCTGGCAGTGCACCAAAATCAAGTCTTAGTCCATACAACCACCCACACAGCCAGCAATTACCTGAAGGGCTCACCTCCAAACCAATCACAAAAACTCGGCGCTTCCTCCGGTTCACTTTCCAGCCTTTTTGGATTAAATATCCCCGCAGCCCTCAACAGTCGTCTTCTTCTTGTGCCGCCAGGCGCATACCATCCTTTTTTAATTGTACCTCCAGGCACAATGAGCCGGCAAGCAGGAAACAGAGATCCAGATCCCCGCAATCAGCGCTGGACTCCGCCCATCAACCAAGCCTCGGGACACACGGAGAGCCTTTTTTGTCCCTCGGTTATTCACTCCGATTTCTTCATACACAGGGAGCCTTGAGAAATGAACAGTCCTGGCTCCCCGCTACCGCCGCGACACACCATTCGTACCTCTGGAAGCGTTCACGGGCGGCGTACTTCCGACGCCGACCTCACCTGCCATCTATCTGGCCGTCGGGAGCAGCCTCAAGGAGGGGGGGAGGAGCAAGCGGTCACTAGCCGCTACGTGCCGCGAGCATACCGTAGCCGCAAGTCAATCAAAAAATCATTGACTTTTTTTTTTTGATGGAAGAATGCTGTTAAAGCATCACAGAACTCCAGATTTCAGGAGTTCTGTGATGCTTTAACAGCATTCTTCCATTAACAAAAAAAAAGTCAATGATTTTTTGATGGAAGAATGCTGTTAAAGCATCACAGAATTCATGAAATCTGGAGTTCATTTTATTAGCCTCTTGTCAGGAGAGTCAATTCTTTATAGATTTGATAAGGATCTTGAGTTGAATTACGAGCTGTACTGATGCGAGTTTCATAAAAAACCCATTTTGTTACAACAATATCTTTTTTATATATGTTTACAGGTGACGTTTCCAAGAACATTTGTTTTAAATTTAGATATGATTCACTTTCTCTCTAACTGCCGAATATTTTGTTTAATGTCTAAAAGGTCTATCGAGAGCTAGGGATTCGGAGGCCTAGTGTTCATCTTTTACTCTTCTCTGGTGCTAAATCATGCAGTAATTTGTTTCTACGATCACCTGTGCCGGAGTTGGTAAATGGAGTGCTCCATAATGTGATTTGGGTTATCTTTCACAGTTGTCTGCTTAAATGGGCTGCAGTGACCTATTATTTTGGATGTGTAGGTGGCGTTGACTCATGTGGGTAGCGTTACCACCAGGGCTTAAGTTAGTCTATCAGGTCTGATACTTGTATGCTATGTGTGGAAAGTAGTTCCAGGGTGTCTCTGTGGATTAGAGTGGGAACTCGCATAGAGTTATGAATGTGCCAACCCGGATGTTAGAATTCCATGTATGCAGGAGGAATAGTGGTCCTTGGGAAAGTGTGCACTTTTATACTCATCCAGCTCTTGAAAAGTTGAGGCAGATGTGATGGTGCATTCTCACTTCACAGACATGATGCAAGGCAGGGGCCACCAGCAGAGCATCACCTCTTTCCACTGGGCTTGGCTCTCATTCACGCAGATGACCTTTTCCAGGGGGCCGGGCCAGTTGTCTCCCAGTCCAAAGCCAACATAGGCT
This sequence comes from Calotriton arnoldi, assembly GCA_963921515.1. Taxonomy (NCBI): domain Eukaryota; kingdom Metazoa; phylum Chordata; class Amphibia; order Caudata; family Salamandridae; genus Calotriton; species Calotriton arnoldi. Next base: position 4,144,400 of record CAWUFW010000140.1, read on the forward strand.
TGACAAACAGTTTGGGAAGAGTAGAGTGTAAGGCCCATTGACTTTCATGGAGTTCAGGCGATTTTGTTGTTATTATCTAAATATAGTAGTCAGCACATGAGGTCTGTTCAGTCTTTTGCCATGGGGAAGTTTCTGAAGGGTAGTGAGATAAGTTTATGTGAGAAGGGTGACACCGAGATCAGAGACAGCATGGGTACACTGGTGAAACCCACAAGACGAGCCCCTGCATACTTTACTTGGATGCACTGCAGTCTTGCTGTCCTCCTATTATGATCTCACTCCCACCCTCCTCCATTAGATAAGTTTTGATGTCAACCCTCTCCTCCTCCCAGGCCTGTATCTATAGTAGCAGTTTCAGCATCAACTGCGACTACAAAAATGTTTCCAGTTTTCCTCTCAGCCAATGTATGCAGCTAGGTACTCTATTTTTTGTTTTTTTAATTGTTCTCCATGCTGTAGGCGGAAGTTAGCGGTGTGCTCTTCTGACTCCAAAGAGTTACAAAGGAGCCAGAATAAATAATGGCGGCTCACCTGGTGTTTTGTGCTTGGTGGAGCCAGGTAATTCACAATTAACAAACTCATTTTACAATCAGACTGGTCATGACATCGACCCTTCTGCAGCTATATTTTTGTGGTTTGTTAACCTGAACCAGGAAACAGGTCACTCAAGAGCAATATAAAAAACTGGGATCCATTTCACCAGAGCTAGAGTCAGCAAGGGGAAGCATTGAAGAGCCTTTGTTCTTCCCAGTACCCAATCTCTTTAATGCTTTAGCCATTAGGCTTATAAAGGCGAAGCTGAACAATTGTGCGTGTGTGTTATCAATATTCAATCGACATACTGACTTCTGAGAAAGGGATGTATACTCAAGTGAAGGAGGGGATGGAAGGGGCCCTCCGGTTGTTTCTGCACAAGACGTTTATACCCCAAAGTTAGTGTCCATTTAAATTGCCGCCAAATTGTCTATGTGTGCTAATTCAATCTCAATATTTCTTCTTACTCTGTGTGGTTATTAATCCATGGAGCCTATCACTGGGATGTCTTCAGAATGTGGGAATCCGGGATGGAGCGCCCTGGGAGAGACGTTGTCCTTATTAAGATGCTATAGAACATGCAAGAAGGATGCATTGGGGCGACATAACATCTCGGATAACATACATGTTAGAACATCAAACCTTTGCCTGATACAACAAACCACCATTATATTAAAACCCTACCTCTTCCTCCTGCAGTGTAGGAAATGATTTGTTCCCCAGTCCTAGTGATCTTTGTCCTTGTAGTATCTCACAGGGTTTCCCTGAGCAGCCTCTACCTAGACCTGCAATCCTACTGCCGTCCTGTGCAGACTCCAGCACATGGATAATGAGCCGTCCAGGCTCCTGCGCCATATCTAACCTGGAGATCGTGGGGGGGGAGGTGAGACCAGGACATATGAGTGCTGCAACCTCAACACTCCCTGCCTGTCCAGCGAAGAACCCACTTCAGAAACCTCTGAATTAGAAAAGAGCTATACCACTTAATCTACTCCACTTAATATTTCAAACATTTGAAAAAACTACTACTGTGTTATATCACCTCCCATAGTGACCAACTACACAAAATCCCAAAAGGAAGGATGCTAACTGTGCTGCAGCATTACAGATCTTTTCTATGAAGCTACATAGAATCACAGATCAACTCATCAGCAGAAACTCGGTGAATACAGTTTACTACACTCCCAACAGCCTTTATATTCCTACTCGCCGCATACTTGGCAAACCTCCTTCCAGCATCCTTTAGAGACTAATTCCCAGCATCCTTTGCAGCTCAACTCCCAGCATCTTTTGCAAGTCAGCTCGCGATCCCCTCTGAAATTCTACTCCAGTGCTCCTTGGCAGTCCAGCTCCCTTCTTCCTTCACAGTCCAACACTTTGCATCCTTTGCAGTCAAACTTACAAATATCCCGACTGGTGCCCTGCTCTGTTCCTTCCATACCAATGCTACATACAGCCTTATATGCCACCCTTCACCCTCCCTGATGTGCCAAAGCATGTTCTGCACGTGGAGCAGGCACAATTGGCATCAGATGCCATTGCTAAACTCTGGTCTTCTGTCAAATATAAGACCTTGTTATGAACAACGAATCGGTGGATTTCAGCAAATCACCTGCAGCACAACCAAGAGGCAAATGCAGGAGCCATCGACTGCTGGTCCGGGTGCCCTGGCTCTCATCTTAACTGGACTGATCTCGTTCTGCTGCTAAGGAACTCAAACTACAACTCTCGGCTGTTAGTAAGCCACTCATTTTGTTCTTGAGTGATGGGAGGATGCCTGGTTAATGTGAGGGCAGAAAATGTAAGGCCCAATGATTACTTTGAATTATACAAGACATTGAGGCCATCATTACGATGTCGATTGGAGTTGCTGCCGGCCATCACCGTTTCGGTGAGAGAACCGCCCGACCATAAGTCGGTGGTTCTGAACACCTAATTACGATGCGACCACACATAGTGCGGTTGGAAACTTCCATTTCTCTATGGGAGCACTGTGTGCCAGGAACCTCACGGTGCCTGTCATACAGTGCAGGGATATTCAGGGGGGCACAAAGGTGCCCCCCATGTCCAAATGCAGAGGCCACGGAGAGAAGGGGGCCCTGCTAGGGGCCCCCAATTTTGCTTTCCGACAGCCTTTCCATGTCGGAAAGGCCGACATGGAGTAGCTGTCGGAAACCAACATCATAATCCCGACGGCAAAAATGCTGTTTAAGGGATTATGGTGAGTTTCTGACTGATCGACGAGCTCCATGAGCCCGTCGGAAAGAGTCGGTCGGTCCCTCCAACTGCTGCCTCCGACCACACGCATCGTAATGCGTCGGTCGGACCGCAGCAGTAGATGTCGGTTGGACCACGGTCCGACCTGCATTGTAATTAGGCCCTAAATGCTTACTTTATGAACCACTCCATTCCACTCAATCTATTCTACTTAATTTGTTTATTATATTATTTTAATGTCAATAAGATGATTTAAAAAAATCTACTCCACTTAATATCTCATGAATTTGAAAAGTACTACTTTGTCAGCTTAACTCCCATAGTGATCACCTACAAAAATCCATAAAAGAAGAATGCAAACTGTGCTGGAGCTCTCCAGATCTTCTCTCCGAAGCTATGTAGCATCACAGATCAACCCTTCTGCAGAAACTCATTGAATACTGTCAAATTTCTACAGACAAAGGTAGACTCCCACCAGAGGTCGACCAGCATCCTTTGTCAATAACCAGTACCACCCATTGACCAAGGGGAGGCCTTCAGTAATCCCAAGCACCCGCCCCACAGCCAACCTTCTGCCATGCCTGGACCAACCAATGCACTATGTGTTCTCTGCCAACACCGAGAAAGACCCTGCTCGTGTGTTACTAAGGGACAAGAAGTTCTCATGGTCCTGTAAAGTTCAAATGCAATACCAAAGTTTTGAGGTAGCAAGTGTCCAACTGAATTCGGGGCATGACATCTATATGAAATTCCACCAAAGCTGTTGTCTCATATAGTTTGCTGACCCTGATTGATGCCCAGCCTGTAACCGAACATCAAAGAGTTCAGTACACCAATATCTATACAAATCCGATGGATAGAAACAGAAATGCACACTTTCTAGTTTTCGTCCCTACAGTCAAATTCTGGATCTACCACACAGGCAAAAGCCACATGGTCACTCCGTGAGAGCCTGAATTGACTGTAGTAATAAGGCGAATGCTCAATGAGGGAGGTGGAGGAGGGGAGAAGCTGGGGCTGGAAAACTATTGGGTTTGACACAAAAGCATTGTTAGTTCTCGGCACCGAGAAGCCACCACAAAAATGGCAGATGATGTCTTTCATAACGACAAAATAATTTATCACCAGTCATAGCATGTTTGGGAAAGTATGAGAAACAGAGTAAGAAAATCCACTGGTGGGGTTACGCCTCAGTGCATTACTGACTAGGGGTGGGCGTAATTCATGTAATTCTGTGCAGCATTATCATGTGAAATTACCTAGGAATTCTATAAGATTATGCGGTATTATGTGAGAAGAGTAATTATGCATTTAGCGCTGTTTTTTTTTTTTTTATTGATCCATGATAGATACAATTCATTGCAGTTAAATAATCAATGGTTTAAAAGAGAGACACAGAAAAGAAAAAACAAACAGTAAATCCAACAGAGTATTAAGGCAAGTTAATATAAATATGTAGGATACAATTTAAGACAGGCTTTACATACCATTAATACAACTTCATTATCAATCTAACAAATTTCCTAATAATCCTATAAGAACACCACACTGAGTAAGCTAAAAAGTGATTGGCAGGTTCATTAGTTAAAGTACATACAATGCTATTGCAGATCTAAAGTGCAAAGTGCAGGGTATAAAAAAAAACAATTCGATTGAGGTGCCGGCGTTTTAGTTAAAAAAAAAAAAAGCAACATATCACTCATCCATTTAGGACAACACCGGCCCCCAAATTTCCAGAACTAATTTCCTCTTTCGACCACCTTTTAATGCATATAAACTATGTTCTAAATTAAAAATGGTAAGAAATCTTGCCCTCCATAGTTCAAATGTCGGAGCATCTTTCTGCAGCCACATTGAGGCAACACATAACCTAGCTATGGCTGTAGCCACAAAAATCAAATACCGGCATCTGTAAGCCAGCTGGTCACATCCGTCACTCTCTATTACCCCCAATAACACGTGACCTGCAGACAATGTTATTGGGCCCCCCAACATTTCCGCTAAAAAAAATTCTAAGTGCTCCAAAAAATTCCTTAAGCGTCTACATGAGAAAAAAATGTGCAGGATATCCGCATCCTCAGTACCACAGCGAAAACAGTTGCCATCATTTATTCCACCCCATTTTAACAACCTGGCTGGGGTATAATAGAGGTCAAACACAGTCTTATAGTGTTGTGCACGGAGGTTAGCAGACATCAATAACTTCCCTGCTAGTCCAATAGAATATTCCACCCGCGTTCCTTGACACCCAAGCCAGTTGTCCCACTTAGTGTTGTGTCTGTCTAAATCCCCACTCTTAGTGTCTAATAGTAGATTATATAACAATCCAATGCGCGCATTTTTCTTACCGCTTCAACTACAGGATTCAAATCAACTTTCCATTGGCTTTTACATAGGTAATCACGTATTTGTAAATATTTAAAAAATTCGGATCTAGGAAGATGACATTTCTCAGAAAGCATCTCAAAGGACATCAAACCCCGTTAACATATAAGTCACTAATACATTGAATACCTCTGGTCCGCCATCTGTCAATAGTCCTATCCCAAAATATAGGGGGCAAGAGTGTTGTAGCTGTAAAAGGGGTATACTGGGAAACCTTCTCAAAACTGTAACATTTACGCACCGCTTTCCACACCTTATAGGCGGCATTTAAAACCTTAAACCTGTTTTTTTTATAATAACTTGGCTCCAAACTAACAAATAGCCGATTTTTGGCATCACTACCCAGCAGCATTTGATATATTGAAGGAGCCTCGGCAATACTAAGCGGTTCTGCCCCAGTTAATAAAACATTCATATGTTGCAGCATACACGCCAGGTAATATAGAGTAAAATCGGGCACTGCCCACCCGCCTTTTTCACGAGGTAACATCATATAACGCATGGCTCTTCGAGGTTTCCCTTGTGCCCATAAAAACCTAGCGCATATTGACTGCAGTGCTACCAGTTGAACCCGAGAAATTTCTAGCGGAACAGATCTAAAAAAATGGAACATTTTGGGTAAAATTGACATCTTAAGTACGTTGCATCGTCCAACGAGTGAGAGATGCAAACATTCACACCGATCTAACTGCTTCCGTACCGCCATTAGAATATTACCCCAATTAACCTCCACCAATGACGTTAAGTGTGTCCTTATTATAACCCCTAAGTATGATACCTCACTCAGGATCCGTTGATCGTTATAACCGGTTTGATTTAAGCACAGAATTTGTGTCTTAGACACATTAAGCTTGTATCCTGAAGCGGCTCCAAACTCCAGAGCTAACTTCTCTATCTCCGGCATAGCCATCATAGGGTTTGGAGAGACTACTGCCACATCATCTGCATAAGCAAACACTCGATAACGCTCGTGTTTCCAAATTACCGGCTCTATACACACACTTTGTTCCAACATCATTAAAAAAGGGTTGATATATAATGAAAACAACAAAGGGGAGCAGGGACACCCCTTCCTTGTACCCCTTGTTATATATACCGAATCTGATTCAAGACCCATTATACATATTTTAGCTGTCGGACATCTGTATAAAACCTGAATGGCTGAAATGAAGTTTTTCTTAAAGCCAGCTTGTCGTAATACTGCCCATAGAAATTCCCACGCGACCCGGTCAAACGGCCTTTCGGCGTCTAATAAAATCAGACTGAATTTACTCCCCATGGTGTTAGCTATATCTATCAGGGTTACCACTCTGTTAATATGATTGGTTGTACCCCTCATTGGTATAAACCTGTGTTGTCGTATTGACACCAACGGTGTTAATACATCAGCCAACCGGGTCGCAAGGATTTTGGCATAAATTTTGCCATCTGAATTTAATAATGATATAGGTCGATACGAACCTGGCTGTTAGGCAGGCTTATCTTTCTTTTTAAAAACAATTATGCTGGCCTCATCCCAAGTCAAAGGTGCAGCCCCTACTTGCGCCTGCTGGAAAGTGGCGAGCATATCAGCCTTAAGTTCCCCAAAAAAGGTTTTATAAATTTCCAGCGGAAGCTTATCGGGCCCTGCAGCTTTGCCAGAGGCTATCAATCAATCAATCACAGAATTTGTAGAGCGCACTACTTACCCGCGAGGGTCTCAAGGCGCTGGGGAGAAAAAAAAGGTGGGGGGGGGGTGCTGCTACTGGTCGAACAACCAGGTCTTGAGTAGCCTCCTGAAGGTCAGCAGGTCTTGGGTCTGTCGTAGGCTTAGTGGAAGGGTGTTCCAGGTCTTGGCGGCGAGGTGGGAGAAGGATCTGCCGCCGGTGGTTGTTCTTCGAATGCGAGGGACGGTGGCGAGGGAGAGGTCGGCGGAGCGGAGCTGGCGGTTGGGGACGTAGAAGAGGAGTCGTCTGTTGAGGTAGGCTGGGCCAGTCTTGTGGAGTGCCTTGTGTGCGTGGATGAGGAGTTTGAAGGAGATTCTCCTGTCGACGGGGAGCCAGTGCAGGTTCCTCAGGTGGGGGTGATGTGGCTGTGGCGTGGTACATCGAGGATCAGGCATGCGGAGGCGTTTTGTATGCGTTGCAGTCGCTTGATGAGCTTGGCCGGGGCTCCCGCGTAGAGGGCGTTCCCATAGTCAAGTCTGCTACTGACGAGGGCCTGGGTGACTGTTCTTCTTGTATCTGTCGGGATCCACCTGTAGATCTTGCGAAGCATGCGGAGGGTGTTGAAGCAGGAGGAGGAGACTGCGTTGACTTGCTTGGCCATGGAGAGCGTTGAGTCGAGGATGACTCCCAGGTTGCGTGCGTGGTCGGTGGGTGTCGGGGCTGCTCCCAGTGTCGTTGGCCACCAGGAGTTGTTTCAGGCTGAGGGGTTGGAGCCGAGGATGAGGACCTCTGTCTTGTCCGTGTTCAGTTTTAGTCGGCTGATCTTCATCCAATTGGCGACGGCCTTCATTCCTTCATGGAGGTTGGATTTGGCGGCGAGGGGGTCCTTGGTGAGGGAGAGGATCAGTTGAGTGTCGTCGGCGTAGGAGATTATGTTGAGGTCATGCTGTCTGGCGATGCGTGCGAGCGCGGCCATGTAGATGTTGAACAGTGTTGGGCTGAGGGATGATCCCTGGGGTACGCCGCAGATGATCTCGGAGGCTTCGGATCGGAATGGTGGGAGGCGGACTCTCTGGGTTCTGCCGGCGAGGAAGGAGACGTCTGGTGATGATGTGTCGAGCAGGTCCCAGAGCTCGACGGCGTGTTTGCGTGCGGAGCGGGTGTTCAGTAGGATGCATCGGAGGTGGTTGAGGTACTTCTTGGCGGGCGCCTCGGTGGCTCTGAGGCTGGTGTAGCTGCAGTTCCGGCAGGTGAAGGGACCATGGGTGCGTTTCGGGGCGGCCTTGAAGCAGTTGTGCGTCCGTCCGGGGTTGAGAGCGTGGAGTGTGGTGGCATCGTATCGGCGTCGGTCCTCGAGGCTGGAGCGGGGGGCGCACGGCCCAGGGGTTCTGGCGCTGGGTGCGGTCCAGGCGCAGACGGGCGCAGACGGGCTTGCCTTAGGCGCGCCTTCGGCGCGCCAGCGGCGCGGCCGCCATATATGGGGAGGTGGGAGGGAGGAGCAGCTGGGAGGCGGGAGGCAGGGGCAGCGAATGGGCAGTCAGGGGGGCGGGGCCGCAGGGGACGCAGCGGTGGGAGTCGGGAGGCAACGAGGGGTACAGAAAGCAAAACTGGACACAAAAAAATGGGCAGCGAGGGGTACAGAAAGCAAAACTGGACACAGAAAATGGGGGCAGCGAGGGGGAACAGAAGGCAAAACTGGACATAGAGAAAGGGGCAGCGAGGGGTACAGAAATCAAAACTGGACACAGAAAATGGGGGCAGCGAGGGGGAACAGAAGGCAAAACTGGACACAGAGAAAGGGGGCAGCGAGGGGTAAAGAAAGCAAAACTGGACACAGAAAATGGGGGCAGCGAGGGGGAACAGAAGGCAAAACTGGACACAGAGAAAGGGGGCAGCGAGGGGTACAGAAAGCAAAAACTGGACACAGAAAATGGGGGCAGCGAGGGGGAACAGAAGGCAAAACTGGACACAGAGAAAGGGGGCAGCGAGGGGTACAGAAAGCAAAACTGGACACAGAAAATGGGGGCAGCGAGGGGGAACAGAAGGCAAAACTGGACACAGAGAAAGGGGGCAGCGAGGGGTACAGAAAGCAAAACTGGACACAGAAAATGGGGGCAGCGAGGGAGAACAGAAGGCAAAACTGGACACAGAGAAAGGGGGCAGCGAGGGGTACAGAAAGCAAAAACTGGACACAGAAAATGGGGGCAGCGAGGGGAACAGAAGGCAAAACTGGACACAGAGAAAGGGGGCAGCGAGGGGTACAGAAAGCAAAAACTGGACACAGAAAATGGGGGCAGCGAGGGGGAACAGAAGGCAAAACTGGACACAGAGAAAGGGGGCAGCGAGGGGGAACAGAAGGTAAACGGGCACCGAGGCAACAAGCAGAGGGGCGAGCTTACCAGCAGCGGGCAGGACAACACAGGCGGAGCTGTGTGGCGGGGGAGCGACATACCTGGCTAAGCTATTAATTGCTCCTTCCAGCTCTTCCATAGTGATGGGTGCCTCCAGCATTTCTGCATCTAGCGGATCCACTTTTTTACAGTTGAGACTCTGCAGCAGTGTTTCCCCAACCTGTGCATCAGAGCACTCCTCAGTATAAAGTACCTCATAATAATCGTGGAACACCTTTAAGATCCCTACGTCAGTGTCTTATCATATTGCCACTAGGGTCTACCACTGACTTAATTCTTTGGGCCGCCTCCCTTGAACGCAATTTCTGCGCCAGTCATCGCCCAGTTGCCTCCCCATATTCATAACTTTGACTTCTATTAATAGAATGTTTCCTGGCTATCTCATTGCTCCAGTATAGATTTATTTTGGCCTTACACCGGGCTACCTGCGTCTGCAAATCAGAGATCTCCTGTCCAGCGTGAATCCCCTGCATAAGTTTTTCCTCCGCTGTTATTAGGCTGCCACATAATTCCTGTAAAGCTACTTGTATCTGTTTTTGTTTACGCAGCCCAAAGCTAAGTGTCTCCCCCTAAAACCCGCTTTAAAAGCATCCCAAACAAAGCCACTCCCGGCAGTATTGCGGTTTATGGCCAGAAATTGCTTGACCCACACCTTCATATCTGCCAAATACTCACTATCAAGAAGCAGCTTCCTGTCAAAAGAAAATGTTCGCGGCCTAATTCCAAATTTAAACATACCAAGATTCAATACTAGGGGTCCATGATCCGAAGAGATCCGGGGGTACACCTGAATGTTAGCACCAGAAAGTAAAAGACCAGATAAAAAAAATAATCTAGTCTTACTAATTTCTTGTGTGGGTGTGAGTAAAAAGTATACCCAAGGTCCAACCCCCTCAATACCGCCCATGCATCCACCAACCCATGATCCCCCATTAAAGACTGAAGTGCCTTAAAAACTTTGTTTCCTCCCACTATAAGATTTGCCAGTATCCTGTAGCACCCCTGGCTCGAGGTGTATATTTAAGTCGCCGCACATAATCAGGGGAGTTGGCCATAGTGCTAATTCCACATTTAACCCCTCCAATATTGAAGCCTCATCAAAGTTTGAACCATAAATAGAGCAGATTGTACACTTTGAGCTGCCAATCGTACATTCCGCAATGGCCCATCTCCCTACTTTATCCGCCAGTACTCTTCCAGTCCCTTGTATATTGTTTTTTGCCAATATCGCTACCCCCGTATAGTCGTTGATTGCTCTGTGCAAACCAACACATTAAACCTGAGTTCCGCCAATAATTTCCTTTTGCCCCATGGGATATGGGTTTCATGGACACATACCAGGTCTGATTGGAGGAATCGTAATTCTGCCAAAACCCGTTGTCTCTTGTTATAATTGTTCAACCCACATACATTCAGGGAACAGAGCCGCAGGCCACCATTTTTTCGCCTATCCCCCATCTGTTTTCCCAAAATATTTATACATAAGGACTAAATGTCTAAAACCATTGACCTTCATACTTGATTTCAATCCACCATCATGGATTATTTTTACTAGTGCCCCCTCTCCACCAACCCCGGCACCCCCACGTTCCCTCCACCCTCCTTCCACACACGGCTTCAGCCGAAGCCGTGACCCACCCCCACCCTTCCCAACAATAGAGGCTTGGAGACACAAGGCCTCCGAGATGGAACGAGCTTCTGCCCCCCCGGACCTCCCTGCCCCACCACCAGTCTTGTGTAATTGAGCAATCCCCACACACCTATGCTATAAACAAATCACAAAAAAAACCTTATATTACATTTAAACCCGCGACCAGCAGAAAAAACAACATAAAGGGAGAGATCGTTCACACTATATCTGCCCATTAACCTTAATCCAGTGCCAAACTAAATTAATCAGTGTAAATGATCTAGAGCAGACACACATTTACAATTGGCTTTCTCCCCCTTCATGATCCCTACTCTCTGTTTTTTTAATTTTTTTAAATTTGTTTTCTCCTCTACTTTTACAAAGAATGCAAATACTCCTTAGCTGCCGACTCAGCTGTAAAAACCGCACGTGCTCGTTATAAATAATCATAGGCTTAGCTGGGTTCAGCAAAAAAGCTTGTGCACCCTTGTCTCGGAATGGGGTGATAAGCTGGCGCAGCTGCCATCTCTTCTCAACTGTAAGGGGGCAATAATCAGGGCGCACAAAAAACTCTATACCCTTCCCACTCTTCTTTCGATCCGGGCGTGCCAGATCATATATAGCCTCTCTTGCCAGAAAGTTGTTAACTGAGATTAAAATTGCCCTAGGTCTACTCGTATTCTGGCCTGGTCTATTGCGCTGTATGAATGGGAACCTGTGCGCCCGCTGAATTTCACGATTCCAATCCCATTGGGTTAACCCAGGAAAGCCTCAGAAAAAGTTCTATCACAAATTTCCTTGCATCCAGCCCCTCAACCCCTCGGGAATATCCAACACACGGAGATTGTTACGCCGCAGGCGATTTTCCAAGTCAGTAATCTTCCATAGAGTGTCATCCTTTGCGGTGCGGAGAGCCTCAGTTGTTACTTTTTGTGCAGCAAGTTCATCCTCTAGATTCGAAATAAGAGTCTCAGCCTCGTTAAACCTATCAACGAACTCAGAGCATGATTTAGCAATCCTCCGCACGGAATTCTGCAGTTTACGACAGGCTCCTGTGTGTGCTGGCTCTCAGTACGGGTCTCCTCCCTGTGGGCCATTATACTTTGGTAGATAACAGCCAAAGAAATGTCTTCAGGGTTCTCCAAAATATTAGATTGTGTCCCATTAGCCGCACCATTAGTCCCGGCTTCCCCCATAAACGAGTAATCCCACTGAAAAGAATCTGTACTCCCCGTTATCTGGATGCCTGCCCCTGCACCTGAGTCACCCCTCTTGCGCACTGTTTTGGGACTGTTCTACGGAGTGCCGGGCGAGTCGGGTCCCCATTCTGCGCCCTCCTTCTTCTGCCTGTTGCTAGGCTCCTTTCGCCCTATACCAGGAAGGCCGCCCCTCCGTTTAGCCAGAGTGCTTGAGTCGGTCTCATCCCCCGAGGTATCAGAAGGATCTGACATCGAAAAAAAGGGGAAGCCCCCGAGTCACACTCTTTTGTAAATTCCAGATTAGCAGAGTTTTTTCCATTTGACACCGTATCCGGACTATCCAGGGGCAATACTGCACTAATTGCGCCTTTCTCCCCCTCTTTTGATATGTCCCGGGAGATATCCCCCACTTTACACTCCTTGTTAGGTAATGTGTCAGAAGAACAGTTCTCCCCTGCATGCCAATTTCCTTACTGTGTGTGTTAACCAAAGTCATTGGTGTGGGGGCAGTTGTTTCTTTGGTTTCCCGATAGAAACAAAGCAGGGACAGATTTCTTACCCCCCTCCACGTGGGTACCTGCTTTCTCTGTACTTGGCTCAGGTTTCTTCCTCTCCGCCTCTCGCCCCGTCGCGTTATCAGCCGGCTCCATAGAGTTCCTAGTTTTTCCACGTCCTGCCTTCGGGGGCATAGTAGCTCCACACGTCTCCGTATCTGACTCAACGTCAGCTTTCCTTCTCGTCAGCGCTCTATGCTCTCCCCTGCTACTGACTTGCTCACACCCGGAAGTCCGCCTCACCAATGCCAGCAGCCGCAGGAGAACCACACGGGGAGCCCGATAGGCGCTCCACAGCATCCCGGTGAGTCGCGCCTTTACACACGCCGCGCTCACTTTCACTCCTAATCCCGCATAGAAACAGCCGAGCTCAGCTGATCATAGCTCGCAGTGCGGTAGGTGGTGCAGGGGGGGTAACTCCGGGAGCTCGAGCTCACACAGCCGCACTCGCGGCCGCCATCTTGCCTCTCTCAAGTTATAACCTAGCGCTGTTTCTTAGTGCTAAATTGCCCCCTTGTGTCCAAAGCAACGCTAGATATAGCAGAACACGATTAGCGAATGTGAGTGACTGCTCACGCTGGCTAAATGTGCTCTTGGGGTAGGATTTATCCCCTACTTACTCCCAGCATTAAGCGCTATTTTCTTAGCGCAAAATGCACCCTTGTGTCCAAAATTGATGCAAGGATGCATTTTTGCACTAAGAAATAGCCTTAAATAGAGCAAAACACGATTAGCTAGCGTGAGTGTACGCTCCTGTTCGCTAAATGTGCTCTCACCATAGGATTTTTTCACACAGATTACGTAAGCGGGAGTAATTGCGTAATTATCAGTAATTCTTCGTCAAAGAGTAACACAGAATAACTAAAATTACTCCGATTACCCCGGCATAGTTGAAATTCCGCCAAGGCCTACTACTGACAAGATACCAGTGCAGAAATAAATAAAGGCAACACAAACTCCTTCGAAGCAGGAAATGTTTTTGAATATTCTATCCCTGTGCCTTAAGTGGCTGCTGGGTTCTTCGAGGGCAGGCTCTAACCCTCTGCATAATTATAAGAAACCATCGCTTCTATTTATTTCATTTTCGAGGTATGCGGTTGCCGAACTGCACACGGTGAAGAGGGCAGGGCAGGGGGGTGGAGGGGCGGGGTTACAAATAATGGCAGGCACAGTAATTGCAGTTTCTGATTCAACATCTGTTCTTTCTTTTCGTTTCCTCAGTGAATGAATGTTAATTGAAGGGCTGGCTAGTAATGTTAGAGTTTTACTGAAGCCATTTAAAAGCGAGCCCGTGTCACCCCATAGCTCTTCCCTCCACTACTCGCATTACTGAATGTAAAGAACGGCAGGAATGCACCGATTAAACAAATTGTAAAACTGCTGTAATTCCAAATACTCACCTGTCCCTGTATGACCTCAGAGAAGGAAGAGGAGGAACGGGCCATTTAAAAGAACTGGGGGCTCAGCAGAGTATGCAATTTTGCTGCAGGCAATGACATGTTAAGACTGAATGGCCTGAATGGCCCTAAACTCTGTGGGGCCTAGTCACAAAGGTAAACTTACATGTGAGTAAATCTGCATGTGTAAGTTTACTCTTAGACTTTTGAGTAAGTTTACTGGTTTTGGCTATTCGCCATTTATGAGTGTAAAGTTACTCAAACGTTTAGGGTTACATGTCTCAACCCCCCTGAAACAGGGTGGGGTCAAATTTACAAGTGAGAACTTACTACTGCCAAAAAGGGGCAGTAGTAAGCCCAGCACCATACGTGGCCAAATTAATAAATGAAAATATGTTGACATTAAAAATAAATATTTTATCTATAGATATAATTTGATATTAACAATGTAAAATCTAATTAAAACATAAATATTATTCTATGATAAAATATTTTAATCACGCTTTTTCATTTAAAAATACATTTTGCAAAAAAAATCTATACATAACTTTTTGTAATTAAAATTAAGTTAATAGTGTTGTTGCATTTTTTTTATTTTGTTCTACATTTAGAACAAATATATACAATTATTTTACAATAATATTTATCATACACATATTTCTACTATTTTTTTATAATGTCATAAATGTTTGATATTTTCCTTATACTTCACCATAGGGAGATCTTTGCCCCAAGGCTCTGAGCTTGAGTAATTCACAACTGTTGTGGATCCTTTTTGGCTCTGAGCTTGAGTAATTTACAACTGTTGTGGATCCTTTTTGGTTGTTGTAACTGAAGAAGTGCAGTTCCTTGAAAGGAATGGGCTTACTTTTTATTATGGGTGGGTGCGCATCCCTCCCTAAACACTTCTGTACCTCTACCTGTACTCCTCCTTATTCATCCTAACACCCTCCTGTTGAGTTGTAAGTATTCCCCTTTTTCGAGTCATTGCCCCTGTTCCGCCTACATATGCTACTAAGAAGTGAACTTACATGTGAGAGAATCTCCCACAGAAAAGATAGGAGAGGTAGAGGTGGAGATTTACACTTGTGAGTTTGTGAATTGCATTTTGTGAATTGCATTTTGTAATAAGTAGTAGTACAGTAGTACTGCTTTACATACTGCAAAATGCAGTTTGTGAATTTGGCCCTATATCTGCATGATCATTAAATCAGGGCACAAAACTGTGGGGAAAAATGTGTTCATGCAAAGTGTCTTAATTACGAATTACCATCGTTGTCTAGCAAACATGACAATACTTGAATAAGTAAAACATACATACATGGCTTCTTGGTTCGAACGCTTCAAGCTGAAGACCTTCAGAGGGAAACTATTACATGTTGAGCAGCCACAAGATTTATTCATCAGTCCTGTGAACATAATGCAGTGAAGTTACTCACACATTCAAAACTCACACATTCAAAAACAAAGTGTTCTAGAGGTTACCTCACATTACTGGTGTTGGCAACTATTCTGTAATTGCTGGTCACAGTCTGCACAAGGTACTATGAGTGATCTAAGATTAAAGTACATTACAAGCGTTGGTGCTGACAAATTTGTTTTGGTCATTTGAGACAGGGACCTTTTCCTATTGCCTTCATCAGGATGTAGGGAACTTCATGTGCCACAAGGCTGGGGGGGTCCTGTATGACTCAACACAATCAGGAATCAGATTAAAGACTAACTTTCCAGTTTAATGACTGAAAATGTAAACCTTAGTATAAGGAGAGAACCTACCTTACTGTGTCCATGAAGTTTGCATGTAAAAGGCACATGGGCATCTCTTTCAAAGGGATTTAATTCAAACTGTGCAATTGGTATGTACAGTTTACCCAAGAGATTAACAGCACTTATACGAAGCCCTATATTGTGACTATCAAGGGAGTATTGATAGAAAGAATTTGCGAGTGGCACTGTGTGATAAGCTAGTGCCTGTTAAGGAAGATGGATGGGCTGTAGAAATGTTGCAGAAGCCCATGTAATGATATAATTTGCTGGTAACCTCCTTATAGAAGAATACCACAATTTTACCTCAAAATTCACCATAGTTTATTAGCAAGTTACCTTATGCTGTGGAGCCTACCTCAGTTATGGGATCTCCAAAGTAGAGGTGTTGGGGGCTATGAAACGAGACACCCTCATGTTAACCTGGTTAGCACATTACAAATAACATTATGTCGTACAGTGCAAGAAGTGAGGAAAGACTGAACACCTTATCTCAGTGTAGTCTAGACCTGAATAGAGGACCAAAGTGTGTAAAGTGTAAGTCATGTACACTGCATCAAATTATACTACTAGAAAGGGAGATGTTGAAGGTTGGAAAGTTCACATTAAGGTAAGGACCCATACTATTGCTGTCACTTTTGGCTTAGTTCTGTTCTTGGAGAGGAAGGCAGACTTGGGTGACACAGGAGCTGTTGGAAAGTGGATTATTGGTAGGGGCAAATGTAGGTCTGCCACTGGCAATAAGGCCACTAACACAGTATACGGCTCAGAAAAGGTCTTATAAAATTATTCCTATGCTCAACACTTGGTAACGTGGCTGCGAGCAGGCAGGCTTAACTTCAAAGACAGGTATGTAAAGCATTTAAAAACATCAATTCAGTAAATAATTAAGACACAACACAAAATAAAAAACCAACACCAATTTATAAAAATAGGAAATATTTTTATCTTTTAAATGACACCAAAACAAAAAATATCCACTGTAGGGAACCAGAGATATGAATTTTTAAAGATTAGTCACTTTCTAGTGCTTAGAAACCAACAGTGCCCCTTTTAGTCATTTCGTTGCCTCTGACAGGGACACATTCACCTTTAGCAATTGTTCTGGAGGATCTCTCACCAGTCTTGTGCAGCCCCCTCCAGCAGGCTGGGTCCAGTTAGAACACCTTCCTGAAGTTCTTCTTGTGGGTCCCAAAGTATCCAACACACAATCCAAGGTTCTGGAGTCTCCAAGAGGGTCCTATAAAGTGTGAGACTTCAATTCACACCATCCACTTGGACAAAACCCTTACAAATCCACTGGTAGTACTCCAGGCTGGGGATTCTTTGTGGTGATGGTCCAGGTGAGCTCTGTTAACCTGTAGCTTGCAGGGAGACCACTCTTTAGTCCTTTTGAAGCAGGTTTGATCCACAGGGCTGTAGTTTCAAATGGTGCAAAAAGGCGCAATCTTCAGAGTCCAGGCCTTTGGAAATGCCCATCAAACTCTTCAGCGCCGACCCTTCTGATTCTCTTAAGTTTCAAGCAGCAGATCTGAGAGGCACCGCCCCTCTCAGATACTTATTCAGTGTTCTCTGGGGTCAAGCAGGAGGGCACTCCTGTCCAATGAACTGCAGGGTTCCACCCAAAGGTCTGACCACTTCCTGAGTGTGGCAAAATGCTAACCTAGAAACCACTATTCTTCCAAAATTCAATGTCAGAATTTTCAGCAGGGAGAGAAGAGCTGGCTAAACACACCCCTAGGATGGCTAATCTCCATAGTCTCTCCCCCTTGCATCTGCTCATTCCTTCCTTAATCCTAGCATCTGGCTGGAGGTGAACAGGGGTCCTCCCCTTCGATTGAAGTCCATGGTTTACGACTCCTCCCCCTGCTCTTGCATTCCTATGCCCAGCAACCTCTCCTCCCCGAGAGGCTTCCTAACCCCAGGGGAAATTTATCACCTCTTCAAAGCAGCAAGGCTCACCCACTTATCTCTGACCAATCAGGGCAGAGCAGTACAGGGTTGAATTTTGGCTTGCAGACAAAAAAAGTCTTATAACTTCTTGTCTGTACATTTTACAATAAATTCAACAATACCATATTGGTGGATTTATCATTACCATTCTACTGAGTCCTTTAATCCTAGTTTTATGGCTTTTCTTTCTCCAGTTATTAACTAATAACCTTTTCCAATGTTAACCTATGGCATGGGATTTGCAATGGGAAAAGTGACTTGGGCCATTTTTCCAGCACCAGGGCTTATAAAAACATATTTTATAAGTACGCTACATATATCTACAGGACCCCCACCCCAGGAACACCTAGGGAGACTTTAGGGTTTCTGAATATGTAAAAATATTGCAGATCCTCCCTCCACAGTGCTCCTACCACCAAAGTCGATTTTGGGCAGCACTTTATCACAATGTGGGGAGTGAAATGTGCAATTTCACTTTACCCAGGGCATATAAAACTAATTTTATAAGGGTCCACCTTATAGATACCTGACACCCCCACCCCTGGGACACCTAGGGGAGACCCTGGGGGTACCTAATATGCCCAAACAATGTAGGTTAACCATTTTTAAGTGCCCCAAACACAAAAGTCGAGTTTGGGCACAATTACTTTTTAAAAGCAGTCCTGTAGCCCAGAGCCCCTTTTTAAACTGACCTCAGGCTTCAGCAGTGCACACATGCAAGTGCAGAAAGGGCTGCTGGCCTCTAAACTGCCATGCCCTATTATATACTAGGGACTGATGGGTAGTTTCAATCCCCCTGCCCTATTATGTACAAGGGCCCTATGGGGTAGGTCATGCCAATCACCGGGGTACCCCAACCCTTAGTGTACCCTACTGTATGTAGGTGTTTTCACTGTATTCTAGTTGTTTTCAGCATAGCACTGGCCCTGGGCCTGGTTAGGCAGAGCCCAGGGTCAGTCAGAGTCAGTTACCACCAGTAACATTCAGCAAAAAGTTGGGGGGTGCCCAGGGCACAGGATGACTTTGCAACAGGGGCATAAAAGTTATTTTGAAGAAGTTGGAAAAAGTCATGAGATTTAGCTGGGGACGTAGAAGTCCATTTTTAGAGTGGTTTTGACGTCAGGATAAGGACAATGTGGGATGGCTGATTTGCTTAAGTGGTTGTGGAGGTATAGAAGTAATGTGTTGGGTCGTTGTTTAGGATCATTTGTGTGAACAAATTGCTGGAACCAACAATACAAAATTGTCTCCTTTGACCTCCCAGGAACGTGGCACTGTATGTATCCATCCCCCTTAAGGAATGTGTCTTTTGTGATTTTGACCGTCTGTCCCAGGGGTGGCTATGAAATCTATCTAATAGTTATTATCTATGAACAACTCTCATAAAACAACAGCTCTTATTATAAAGCCAGGTGCCCATCTCTGTAGATATCAGGTCAGTGGGGCTTGCACAGACTCTAAGCTTCTTGCATCTGATTTTCAAGTGGCTGTGTTATGTTTAATTTAACTTCCTCTGGATTTTTAGTATGTAGAGTGGTGATCTGGTGGAAAAGTGCTGACATAATTTAAAATGGATGTAACATTGAGGTAGTCAAACTTGAGACAACTATATGGCTTACAACCATGTTATACACTTGGTGGTGATAGGTATTCATATCTAATGTATGCTGCTGGTAAAGGGTGTGGTGTGAGCATGGTTTTATGTAGACGTAAGTTTGGGATGATAAACTCTTAGGCAGCTGGATGGCTTTGGGCCTTGTTGTGCACATGATGGTGCCAGGATTTGTGTCCAATGTGTAGATTGATGTGCGGGTACAGTCTAATCTGGGAAGGCTCTGGATGAGGAAAATGCTTAGCTTGGAGCCAGGTCAGGTACATTATTGTGCCTGCAGTTGTGTTTAATTTGTAGTGTTGCTGTAGGTTAGGAATGTGTATGACTTGATTTTTGTGTGCCACCGAGTAGGCATTTGTGGCATGGCATTTGTGGCATGGAGGTCTGATGTGCGCATGATGGTGCTAGAAGCTGTGTTCTCACAAGTACCATAAGTGTGATCTAGATGATTCGCTGCCTGGGATGCACTGAATAAAGGGTTGCAGCAGGAGAGAAGAACAAAGGGGGAGACACACAGTTCTCACAGTAGAAGTTAATTGAAGACATTAATAAGAATTGAAGAAGGATATAGCCAGAGATTGGCTGCCTTATTTTGATTGAGGTACATTCAGGGTAATGAAAAATGACAAATGGGACCAACATGCTGGTCCTGCCAGAGACCCCTGTCTTCTGTGAGTGCAGCTACTTTGTAGTTCCTCACCTCTGTTTTTGACTTTGCAAAGGTAGGTATCCCGGAAGGCTAAAGGAACGAAATGTAAGAAGGGTCAGTTTGAACAATTGCATACATAATGTGTAAGGATATGATTCTGGGATTCTTACTAACCTAATGTTTCATTAAGGCCTTTGGACAGAGAAGTTATGTGGGCAGCTTCTTGGTGGCTGGACCCAACAACCAGATAGCTTCACTGAGGGCCAAACTCAATGGCCTCTGTATACTTCAGACAACCGTGGGCAAAGAGGCCTTGATATAGTAACAGCATGTTGAGGGGGCTGCCGCTATATTGCTCTGAATAAGCACGATCCAATTATCACATTCTGACCATGCAGACCAGAACCTCCAGCCCTCTGCATACTGGACCAGTGTCCACTCCAGAGAGGGCAGACATGGGCAGGCTGGCTGGTGGTGGTGTGACCGGTGGATGAAGGCGGGCCATCCACAGAACCAAAAAGCCCACACAGTGCAGGAGGGAATGCTGGAATCACAAAGTTAGAGAATAGTGAGCATACTAGGGAGTCAAACAGCAAAACAGAAGGGCAAGAGATGGTGCAGCATCCCTGGAGTTGTAAATATATTGATTATATTCAATATATTAAATATGGTGAACAATACGATGCTTACACATTCACAGTGCATATGTGTTTTGTTTTCATTGCATTCTTAACAGTTCCAGTAGTTGTACAAGTTGGTCCTTTGCCCAGGATTTATTTATTCAGCTCATAAGGGAAACATTACTGGATGGAAACCACAAAGAGTGTTGTAATGTTGTCTCTGTCCAACCCACCACCGACGAGGCCTGCATGGTTCTAGGCAAGGCACTATGACCCAACAGAGCATGTAAAACAGCCAAAGAGAACCAACATTGGGAGGGTGACACAGACTCTAGCCTAGAGTGACCTAGGTAAAAGAGATTTTTTTTTCTTCGGAGTTTCATATAGCGTGAACTTGACCCAAAGGTATCAGAGCGCCTTACATGAGCACCAGTTGTGTTACAGATGGACACATTCATTTTGTTAGGCACAGAGAGATTAAGTGATTTGCCCAGAATCACAGGATATTGGGCGTCACCGACGAGACTCGAACCTTTCCCCAACTTTGAGGTCGACAGCTCTAGCGGTTAGGCCACATCCTCTCAATCACAGAGGTGAACAGAGGAACCAGCCTGAAATAAGGATTTTAACAATTAAGTGAGAACTAACTGGACTGCAGTTGACCACCCCACAGTGATTGCCTGAATATGGTCAATGATGTAGAGAACAGAACCTGAAACTAGGCTCTCCAACCTTCGCCACCATGTCCAGGCCAGCTTTGCTCACCATCCTTACAGACAAATCTGCACTCCTACAGAACATTCAACACAGGACTTCATATGCAATTTGGATTTGCATTCTGACTTATCTGTATATTCATATTGCCACGCTACCATATTCATCTAGAGATGATAACCCCTTCCACCAGCAAGCCAATTGTGCCCTATCGCATTCCCAACTTCTTCAACAGGGGAAGTCAGTAATAGCAAAGTAGAGCAGAGAGGGAGAATCAGTGGCCAATAACATTGTTTGAACCAAATTAAACTGGAGTTGATGGGAATGACGACCATACAACTACCCCATCCAGATGTGCTCCAACCACACTATCACACTGAGCTTTAGTGGGTGATGGCTTGAAGGGTTCAAGGAGGACCACATGATTATTTAAAAGCTAGTCTCAGGTTGCACCAACTTTTTGCGTTTGATCGAATGGGAGCAATGCTCTTTCCATCTCTCACCACACCTACCAATGACCACATAAAGCGGTATATGAGGGTAGTGATAGAAATGGGAAATGTGGAATGGATATGAAAGAAATCAGAGATACAGGTCAGAAATTCCTCCACTTCTGTCTCATCACTAGGCTAGTCAATGTGGTCTGTGAAATGTAGTGAATCCCTACAAAGCAAAAGAAATATTTAAAATCCCTTACTATTCAGAGAACTGCAATTGTGTATTGATATACCTGAATGCTATCTTTGTGTAATCAACTCTATGTACTTTGAAAATATTAGGTATCTAAAAAATAGATGTACAGTAGTATTTCTCCCTATGCTTTGGTTAATTTCATCGACCATCATCACTATATGCTCTCTTCTGGAAGATGAGTTATAATTTTCACTTGACTTATGTCAAAGTCGAATGATAAATGGTATATGCTAAACAAAACTCTAATATCTTATGCATGACATTATAAGCACATATAAAATTATCCATATATGCAATGAGTTCATGACCTGCTGGGATCGTATTTCACTGACTGCCAACATGCTGCTGCATAGTGTGTTCTCCACGTGTGCACTGCTTCATTCAAGGCAGCTCCAACACTCTGTGATGACAGCCAGCCTTTCCTTCAATGAAAGGCACCCAGAGTGAACTGATTTTGAGTACCACCTCCATGAGCATGTGCCATACAAGCAGTAAGCAGAACTTCCAGCCCACTTACTGAAACCTGACTTGTTTGCCTCTCCCCCGGTCCTCCCTGATCCACACTCCTCGATGCCAGATGCACCTCTATTCCCCTTGTATCAAGCGATAACAAGCCTCCCACAGACCTCCATCCCCACTTTATACACCGTTATTGAGCAATGGAAAAAAAAGGGGCTGGTTGTCCCAGGCCAGAATCCCTCCGGATCTGTTTGCTTCTTGGTCCTTCTATTCACACTACCCTTTTTCTCTTCACTCTCTATATTAATGGTCTGGAACTGGCTTTACTGGATCAAGGGTGGATGTACCGACCACGGGCGGTCTTCGTCTGCCTGTTCTTTTATTCACGGGCGCTGCCGTTCTAATGTCACGTATGGCCAAGGGTCTACAGCACCTTCTAGACCTTTTTGTAATATTTATGGATGGGCTTGACCTTACCACCAATTACGCTAAATCCCATGTAATGGTGGTGTGTTCTAGAAACACTATCTCTAAAAGGTTTTTGAGAAAGGGTCATTCCATCTCTAGGATTGATCATTTTTCGTACCTAGGGATCCAACTGGATTCCAATTTTACTTGGAAACCTTTGCTCAAGAAAAACACCATTAGGTTTAAATCGGCAATTAATGGGGTTAGTGTCCTGTCTAGGATGTTACGGATGTGGCATTTGGGGCTAGCTTTCATCTTCCAATTACAGGTCATTGAAACTCCTTTCTGAAAGGTCTTCTCAGAGTTACCCAGAGTACACCTTCTTAGATTGTTCATGGGCTAAGGTATATTTCTGGTCTCATTGGGCTACGCCCCTTGCTCCTCTGGATGTCCATATGGTTAAAGGAGGACCTGAACCTTAACAGTCTTATCATTCAAGATTGTCTGGCTTTGGATTGTATGTCGCGTATTCCTTGCCTCTCATACATCAGACGAACCTTTATCTCTCGGGGTCGCCCAAAGCTTTATATTGAACAAGAGCACATTCTATAACATTGAATGAAAACAAGAGCTGGGCTCTGTGTGCTGGAGGGGCACACCATATGCATCTTCCTTTTCTGAGTGTGACTTCCATCAGCTCCCTGGGCGGTAGAAGAGTGATGGTGATAGCATCAACAGATTCTTGTGGCTAAACAGTCCATTTTATGTGTCTCCCATCACCCAGAGATGCCTACAGGCGTCTCCCATATTTTAAATTACTCTGTCATTCTCCTGCAACTGGGTTCTTTACTCCATCCATGGGGGGCAAGGATGTCTTGCATGTGTGTAGTTTATACTGGTGCTGTAGAATATGAGTGGAGCATGTCTGCTGCATGATTGTGTGGCAACCCTGGAATCTATTTTGATATCCTGGGCCAGAATGGTACAGAAGATGGAGTTTGGAGATGGACTGAGACAGCAATGTGAATTGCAGGGCTACTCCCAACAACTCCTGAGATCCTTTCGACTGAGCCAGACTCTACGGTGTGAAGGAAAGGAGACAGATGGTCTTTCTGAAGTGTATTGAAAATCCCCTGCCCCATCTTTACTAAGGGTGGGTGGAATGTTTCGTACTACCCGTGGAATCGGCAAAACTTTGGCCACTCTTTGCTACTCTTTAATGTGGAGTTCTGGCCAAATTCCACCAATCGCCATGTAGCGGACCTTTTCTCCAGTTAGGCTCTAGAATATGCGAGTTAGTGAGCGTGAGCGAGATTTGGTGTCCTATAGCGTGATTTTCTAGCGTGGGTAGTTGCAAGCGGTCACGGTCAGAGGGCTGCCGTTCAAGTAGATTTGCTGCTGCTCGTGTAGATTTTCTACTCATGCAGCAGCAAAATCAACTCGAATGACTACGAACTCTTGCACAATGCATGGTGCAGATTTTCAGCGCTGCTTCAACTACCGGTGCTAAATTGCAGTGCGAGCATTGCGAGCTGCATATCTTCTGCTCGTTGGCGGAATTCCGCGGAATGTCACGAACATTTTCTGTAACTCCATGATTTCCATCCACCCCTAATCTGTACAAAGAAGTGTTACCCGTAACAGGTAAAGTGGTAGTTAAGTGGGAAAGCCTTTCCCTCTTTTGTGACTTTATTTTAAGTCTCCTCCTACAGTAGACTCTCAACTCCCCCTATATTTCTAATGAAACTGTGAGAAAAAGACTATGGCTGGACCAATCTGGGAGGAATATGGAAAAGTCACGAACTGCCTGAAATACGACACTAAGGGGCCAATTTCGATGTCGGACGGACCTGTGTCTGTCCGACATCGATTTGGAACTGGGACCGACCAACCTCTTGTCAGCGGTCCTGAACCAGCAATTAGGATGTGACTGAACACTCTTCGGTCGCAATCCTAGTCTTTACAATGGGAGCATGCATTCCGACAGTCGGAATGCATGCTCTCATTGTAAAGAGCAGAGGTGCAGTTCATCCCTGCACCCCGGAGGCCTTGCACGCATGGGGGCCCTGCTGGGGGCCCCCAAAGTCAACTTCCCACAGCCTTTCTGTGTCCGAAAGGCCGGCACAGAAAGGCTGTCGGAATCCGACATCGTAATCACTCGGGTGGAAAGAGCCGCCCTTGGGATTACTGGCCCCTTTCCAAATGGCAGACGGGCTCTCTGAGCCCGTCGGAAGCCATTCGGAAAGCCCATTTGGATTCATTTCCGACCGACCACATCATAATGGGTCTGACGGAAATGAATCCAAATGGGACATTATGATTCAGTCGGAACAGCTCCGACCAACGGTCAGAGCCGTTTCCGACCGCATCGTAATTGGCCCCTAAGTTGGATTCGGGAAATACACAGGCTTGATTTAAGTATGGGGCAGAAACTACGAACCAGGGCGCCAAGATGTCTCTACTGTAATCTGAAGACACAATCCATATGAAAATTTAATCCATAATCCGGAAACACACCAGTAGTGACTTGGAAACTCTTTTGTGTTCCAAGGTTGGGATCACTGACTGCCAACTTCCCTTTGCCAGGTTCAGAGTAAGCAACTTGGACATTCTACAACCTGCTAGGAGAAACTGCCTTGGGCTTTCCTTTGAGGGAAGGAGTTGATTAAAGTCTGAGAAGGGGTGCTAGAAGTGCCCTTGACCGAAGAAGACAGTAACTAGAAGAGGATGACTGTGAGAAGCTGAGGACAGTGTGGAGGAATACTGACAGGTGCAAGCAAGGGAAAGATCTGCACTACCAGGTTATTTGGTGAAGTCTGTAGATCGTGTGGCACCTGTATTGTGCACAGAAGATAAAGTAAATGTGAAGACTTGGCACTCCCAAAGTTCTCAGCCATACCCCACTGTCTCCCCATAGTGAGGTGCAACTCCTGTGATTGCCTGGCACCCAAAAAATTGCAACCGCGCTTTGGTGGTCTTAGCATCAGAAACTAGAGCACCTTAAAATAATTGGTGCTACAATGAGATCACATAATGCAGTCAACAGCTTTCACCAATCGTTGGATCGCTGCTGCAATCCAGGGTTAGCTCTTCACTTTATTTTAGTGGTGGGACCTGAGAAAGCACTACCAACAAGGACCAACCTGTTCCCTAGCAGCTCCAGTGAAGCATGGCTTCCAACACTGTGAGCACCTTGCCAATTTTGCTGGAGAGCCCTCCTTGGTACTAGGTGTTAGGCCAGACATCCTCAGTGTCAACTGGACTGGGTCCAAGTTAACATGACTTGTTTCAGTTGACTGTGCATACATTCTACCGGGAACCGCACAGCCACTGCTATCAGCCAGCAGAAGTGGACTGATTTGCTGCAAACTGAACACTCAAGGTACACACTGCAAACATGTTTGTATGACAAAATATCAGGAACAAATATATTGCACCACATAAATATTGTGTAAAAATATTGTAAACAAAAACATCGAGTTTACATATTGTAGAACAGAATATTGTCACAAAAGGTAAGTATGTCGAAATATTTATATATATATATATATATACATATATCCTTTCACAAGTGTCTGCCCAGCAAACGCCGTTCGCCTGCCCTTAAGCGTTGGTGCCAGCCGTGGCGGTAGTCTGCCACAATACATCCAAAATTCAATCCACAAGCGAGGAAAGAGGCGGCACACCAATCCACGATAGAATACTTTATTCGTCACCAACAACGCGTTTCAGCCAGAAACGGACTTGAGAAAGGCCGTTTCCGGCTGAAGCGCGTTGTTGGTGACGAATAAAGTATTCGATCGTGGATTGGTGTGCCGCCTCTTTCCTCGCTTGTGGATTGAATTTTGGATATATACATATATATATATATAGCATTATAGTTAATATGTGGAATATGTTATACTACAAAATAACAATATATATAAAACATAAATTGCTTTAAATATACTTTCATGAAATACAAAAACAATATTTAAGCAATTAAAAAATACGTTAAAATATTAATAATCATTAAAAAAAATTAATTAACAAACATGTACATAACATACACCAAACTTAATTATGAAGTAAAATGAATCCAAAACAAACAAAAATAAAATGTATATCAAAGTCTTTTTTAGAAATTAGTATTATTTTTTAAAATATATATTTTTATTGAGGAAGAGAAAATAAAACCATTTTTCTCCCCCCACATTTTTAACCCAAACCCTGTGCCCTCCCGCTCGCCCACCCTTCCCCTTCATTTTAATACATCACAAGAATTTCATAGGCAGTGTGAATAATCATCAACAATAAAAGAAAGCACTGTGAGTTCTTATTACATAACTTAAAAAACTTTGCTAAAGAACACCTCTCATTTCAATTAATCTTGTAGCAGCAGATTCAAAGTGCCATAGTGCGATGTATGCAGCAGAGCGATGCTAATGGGCTGACAGCCACACACACTTGATTCTAGTTTCGTACTCCAATTATGTAGCAGCAAAATAAATCCACAAAGTGCTGATGCGATTTAGGTGTCCGAATGTTCAACCCAATTGGCTAGATATTCCAGCATAAACAAAAGCAGTGAAAGTGTTTGACTTTTGAAGGGGTTAGATTTACTATTGCCACTGGAATCTAAGCAACAGTAGGGAATGTTTTGGACTTTGGAGGGGTTTGATTTACTATTCCCACTCCAATCTGAGCAACAGTGGGGTAAGTATTGGACTTTGATGTGGTTAGAATTACCATTCCCACCAAAACCAGGAAAAAGGTTGGACTTTGTAGGGATTAGATTTACTATTCCCACTACAATCTAAAGAACTGTAGGGAAAGTGTTAGGCTTTGGAGGGGTTAGAATTACTATTCCTACTCCAACGTGAGCAAAAGCAAGGAACATGTTGAACTTTGGAGGGTTTAGATCCACTATTGCCACACCAATCTAAGCAACAATAGGGAAATTGCTGGGCTTTGGAGGGCTGTGACTTACCAGGCCCTCTCCAATCTAAGCCATAGTTGGGAAATTGATAGACTTTGAAGGGGTTAGACTTACTATTCCCACTCCAATTTTAGGAACAGTAGGAAAACCTACTCTGTGAGTTATAACCATTCCCCTTCCTATGTTTTTTTTTTTTAGAGCATTTAAATACATAATAAAATAAAAATAGTTAAACCTAATCAAAATAAAAAATATATTCATTATAAATAAATAAAAGTATTGTATTGTAGTGTATTGTAATTGCATTTATATAGCGCTTACAACCCCTGACGAGGCGCTAGCACGCTACTCCAGAACCCATAAAGGATTAGAGGTGAATTAGTTTAGTGAAATATGAAAGTAAATTGAGTGGTGGATATGTTGGTCAGTTATTTGGATTGAGAAGGATAGTGGAGGGATAGAAGAGGGTTAAGGTTTGCTACGCCTGATGACGTGTTGAAGCGCTTTGTGGAGAGTAGCACGCTACTCCGGAACCCATAAAGGATTAGTGGTGAATTAGTATAGTGAAATATGAAATTAATTTGAGTGGTGGATATGTTACATTTTACAGAAAAAAACAAATGTCATATTACAAAATTAATTTAACAAAAAACAAATTAAAAACATTTAAAATAAAAACACTTCCCTATCTACCACCCAAACACCCCACTAACAAACAAGACATTTTTTTTTAAAGTTATAAATATAACCTTACTAATATTAAACTATCTATTAAATAAAACAAATTAGATAAAACAAATGTATATTCAACTCTTTTTCAAAATGTTATTAATAAATACAGTGATCAACGAATTAACAGTGAATTAAAAACAACAAATAAATAACAACTAATCAATTAAATAATTTATGTAATAAAGCACAGATTAGTAATTTAATCAACAAACATGTCATTATAAATAAATTCAATAATTTATATTTATATAACTTCCACCCTAATACCCACCAAACCCAACAACCCACTTGTATAATAAAAGTTACTAATTAAATATAACAAAAATAAATTACATGTTACAAAATTGCAAACTATACTGAAAAAAATGTACAAAAATTATCATAATACTAACACCTACAAATAATATAACTAATATATAGTAAATGAATTAATAAACTACATTTAATACAACTATGTCAAAGTAAACAAAATTATGTACAACTATTTTTAAAAAGACAATATTATATGACTACAAAAATATTCTTACCCTCTATTATCTGTCCCACAATATTTTTTAGTTATATAGCATGGGAACTTTTTTGATCTAACTTTACATGCTACCAAAAACCTATTTAGGACTAACCCAGGAGAAACCCACAAGGGCCTCAAGAAAACCATACCCACTAAAAGCCTAGAAGCAATTGATCGTACCTTGTATTGACTGCATTTTGCTATAAGACATGATTGTTGGGGAATAGCGCTACTAATACCAGCTGACCCCTCGCATAATGATTGCTACATTGATCACCATATATCATATGCCTATCTTTTGAGTAATATGGGGAGAAGAGTTGGCCTAACTGCTAGGGCGGTCGCCCTCGAACCTGGGGAACTGGGTTCGAGTCTCGGCAATGACGCTGAACATCCTGTCATTCTGGGCAAATAACTTAATCTCCCCATGCCTAACAAAAATGAATGTGTCCTCATGTAACGCAACTGGTGCTATGTAAAGTGCTGATACCCGATACCTTCAGGTCAAGTTCGCGCTATATAAAATTCTGTAAAAAAATATATATATCTATTGAACATTACATTTTGCATTAGAAGTAATTTACGTTTTCTTAAATGTAAACACCCTGGCAGGACACTGATTTATTCACTGCTGTTATATGTTTTACTGAGTCTGGGTCTCTACCCCTCACCATCTCCCTGCGTAAGCCTTGGACTGCTTGGCTCTGTTACCCTGTGGGCGAAGCTCTAAAGGGGTATACCTAGAGCTCAATTTTGGAATAAAGCTCCAGAACACCAGTGATAAAATGTAGTGATTGTAACAGTCTGGACACAGTAGCCACTACCTGAGCTAGGACTCCTGAAAAAAGTTCCCAGATGGCCAAAATGGTCAATCCTGAGCCTCCATTCCCAGATGTTTATGGTAAAATGTGTATTGATTGCACTGTTAAGGCTCAGCACAGTGCAGCAGGAATCTGCCTACATGTTCATCACACATTCAAAATAAAGCACACAGCTGTCTTTTATGCCTGTAATAAAATACTTAACAGTACGTGTCTGCAGGAAATTACAAGTTGCTTATTGGCGAGTTTGATTTCACAGTAATGATTCCAAATGTATTATACATTATTTAGTCATTTCTCTTTCTAGTCGGCAAGTTAACTCTTTTGCCCAGTGCTCTTTAGGAGATCCTTCTTTAGGCTCTGTCTCTGCCAATAGCAGAAGCCTTGTAGGGCTTTTAATTTCCTTATGTCTGAGATGGCTTTGTGACATGCCCTGCTGACACACCTTCCTTGTATTTCAGTTATTTCAGAAAGCAACTCCCACCTGAATGGTACTTTGGGGAACTTGGACTATGGCGAAGCTTTCCATGGTAATGGTGAGACTGGTGGCCTTTCCAAATCACAGGATGTTCTTCAGGCGTCGCATCATGAGCTGTCATTGAGAGAAGCTACCCAGAACAGGACGCAGCCATGGAAAGCCAGGCTCCCCTCCTGTGATGACCTACTCAAGCTCTCTCGCCATGCGGTGGCCGATGTGTATGGATCAACCCTGGCTTGGACCGTTCTTCCATTCCACTCCTGTGACCAGAGGTCTGAGCCCCCTGAGATCCGTATCAACCCCTTGAAGCTGTTGCAGGCCAACATGAAGCCCTCTCTGCTGCTGCAGGTGCTCCACTTCCTGGGGGATGCTGGGATGCTTGACAACACTACGCAACGCAAAGCATTGGTGCTCCTAAAGAAGCATATACTCAAAGCACGTAAGACATCTGTCAAGACCGATAGTGGAAAGAGAGGTACGGAGTGTGTAAAGTAATCAAACCGGTTGTGCCTCCCTTGACCCATCACTAATACTTTCCACTTCCATCTGCACCTTTTATCAGCCCTTTCCCCTCTTGTGAGAGTTTGGGGCAGGGGTATGGGGTAGGCTCTCCTTCCCACTGATTGTGTCTACTTTCTTTCTATACATTTCCATATGAATGTTTGAGAGAGGTGTCTTAAAGTCACGAAAAACAAAATTTAACTAAGTTTTAGCTACAGAGCCAGCAATGGTACAATTGTTTAAGGCATATATTTTGCCATTGAGTTACAAGGTTAAAAACGGGCAAGAGACTGTACAATATAGCATTACATAGACATGCATGCCCTCTGCGCAGGTTAACAGAGTGGGGAGCCTGCGAAAGTGGATTATAATTTTTGGAGAAGGTTAGGGCACATGGGAGAATTATGAGATGAGGCTATTTGCACATTTTTGGTGGCAGGATTTAGTTTAAAAGGAGAGTAGTTTGTTACAAAGGGATGGAGTTGGACTGCCTTAAAGTGCCTTGAGTTGTTAATAACTTTTGTGCTCCAAAAATATGTTTTCTTCTTTATTTTCGAACGAGAATCATCTATTCTTTTGGCAGGTACAGTTTTTTTGTAGGTTGACATATTTTTCAATCTCAGGGCAAATAAATGGGAGTTTTGCTTCTCTTTGGCTTGTGACGAGGCACAGCACCTGCCAGTGTCCTCTCACAGTCAGTTATGCAGCATGATTCTTTTCTGGATTCACATGCTGTGCATTATTCCACCATCTAGTGGTTGGGTTCAGAATTCTTATGTATAGTAGTAGTCCATCTTCTCTGTTTTTTTGGGGGGGCATCAATGGTCCCACCATTTGGTGTCTAATCCAACCTCTCCTGATGTCATATGCCCTCCCCGGCAGCTTCCAAACGTGGTTGCCATCTTTAGATTCTTATTTTCCGCCATTGGGTCTGGAAGCATCGCTGAAGGCTCTTCAAGCATCGAAAAGAAGAAAGCTTTTGTTGTATGTTCCTTGAAGTAAAAACAGAATAGAGACCGAAGAAAAACATCAGATTGGATCATTGAGTGTCTACACACCGGAGGAAGACCGGAGAATGTCTGGGCAGGGAGCCCCCTGTTCCATGGGACATGGAAAACACACCATTTTGCTTTTGCCCCAAGTGACACCTCAAGTTTGCTTAGAAGGATAGCCACCAAGTGTGCAACCTCTGTCTCCCAATAGATCACCGAAGCGATGACTGCGACGCCTGTACAGTGTTCAAACCCAAGACTCTGAAGGTGAGGGAGGAACCGAGAAAGGCACACTATGCCATGCAAGGCCAGAAAGAGACTCCGTTGCTGAATGATTCTGGTGCTGTCGAGCGAGCAGGAGGATAACATCGCCAAGGTGGCCGAAGGAGAGGGCTCGGACATCAAGATGAGCCATAGACGTTGGGATGGTACATCGCAAGTCGAAGGAGAAATGGCCTCAGATAAAGCCTAAAAAAACAGGCGGACGAGTATTGTTTATCAGACTCAAAAACAACAAAAGCTGCCTCGGCATCAAAAATGTCATCAACCGAGGGCAAGGAGAAGCTGAAAGAACCCCTTGGGTCCCATTCGAAGGACACCGCAGGCGGCAGAGCTTTAGAGAGAGCTACGGCATTGATGGATGACTGAAGTCGAGACAAGATAAAGAAGCCGTCGAGCAAAACCTTGACAACAGAAAGCTCGATGTCAAAAAGAAAGTCAGCACTCCCTCTTGAAACCGAGGATCGTTTGGCCGAAATTGGACGCAAGAAAAGACTTCTCGAGGCCGAGATGGCTACAATTCTTCAGAAGAAGAAAGAGTTCAACGCCTCTCTTAAGATGTTCAGAATTCCGCTGAAAGCTTCGACGGAACAGACGAAAGGGCAGTGGAGGCTGGTGAAATCTGAAAGGAGTGGGGTGCCTCTTGTATGCTTTTTAACATGTGGGAGCGTTTCACTTTAGTACATAAGTTTATGTTGCTATATTGAGAGCCATTTATTAAAACTTGTAATAATGCCTCTCAATATAGTGATATAAACTAGTGTACTAAAGTGAAATGCTCCTACATTCATTTACAAGCTCATAATTATCTTCACTCAACCACCACAACGTTAAAAAACGCTACAAAATGAAGGCACAGCATGCGAATCCAGAAAAGATTCATGCTGCAAAACGAAATGGGACTTACCTGAGTAGTTTTGCAGCTTGAAGAAATTTCTGGATTCACATGTGACCCACCCACCTCCACAGAAGATGAGGGAGCGATACAAAAAAACAAAATCTAGAGATGCCGACCATGTGTGAAAGCTTCCGGGGGGACTTTGGATTAGACACCTAGGGCCCGATTCTGATGCGGGTTGGAAAAGCTTCCCGACCGAGGGCCTGATTCTGATGCGGTTAGGAAGGCCTCCTAACGGCATTTGCTCCTTCCAAATCGGATCGGGAACGTGTCTTCCCGACCAAGGGCCCAATTCTGATGCGGTTAGGAACAAATGTTCCCATTGAAGTCAATGGGAGTTCAACCAAATCGTATCTGGAAGCATCCGGATGCATCCTACTCCGCCGGTCGGACTTTCCCGATCCGAGTGGGTCGGACACCATTTCCCAACCGATTCGGTCGGGAAGCTTTTCCAACCCGCATCAGAATCGGCCCCCTAATGGTGGGACCGTCGACACTCCCCCAAAAAAATGAGAAGGACTACTACTATACAAAAGAATTCAACACTCACCCACTAGATGGTGGAATAAAGCACAGCATGTGTATCCAGAACATTCTTCAAGCTGCAAAACTACTCCTACAGGTAAGAAACCATTTTGTTGTTGGGAACTAGTGCACAGTTTGAAGCTGTTGAGAAGCGTTGTTTCCAGTTTAGGCACTTGAAGTAGTCAAGGCAATACGCCCGTTGTGGGTATGAATGGTGTTAACAGGGTGAGTAGTGAGCAGAGATAAAAACTTTTGACATGATTTATAGATTGACCATGGTGGTGGAAGATGCTGTTTTTTTAATATCTATTTCTAAAGCACAAATACGATAATACAACCTTCATGGTTCACTGAAACAAGACAGAAATCCAAATCGGTAACCTAAAGAACTTAGATTTGCACATAGAAACAAAAGGCAGACTACTCCCTGAACAGTCATTTCGGTTTATCCCTAGAAAGGATAAATGATTGATCGCTTTACGAAGCCACATTAGAGTGGAATTTTACAATGTGGCGGCCAGAACTATAAATACACGGCTTCCCATCCGGACCTTAAAAGAAGCTTAGTGGTGTAACGCAAAATGATGCCCTCCGTATGCAGAATGTGACGAGGGGCCTCCAAATCTTCCATACCTCTCAGCTTTTTATTGACCTTGGGCTAAATGAGGCCCCCTTGAAGGGTTGGGGAAAGGTGGGGTCTGGAGGGTTGGGCCCCGCTCCTGTAGATTGCTCTCACAACATCAGTGCCAGACTGGCTGTAGCAGCCACCAGGTATTTTCCCGGTGGGCTAGGAGGGTGGGGGCAAGTTTTGTTACTGGGGGCCGGTTTTGCAGCAGTAAATTGCTAGGGTAGTTTGTGCTCCCAGTCCAGCCCTGCACCACATAATGCATACCCATAATATCGTGTCACATTGAGATATGTTTAATACACTAGTGTAAGGAAACATTCATGCATGGTATAACGTGTCAGTTTGTTCAAATCATTTTTCAACAAAAAATGCATAATAACACACCCTTGTTTCACTTCTCTTTTGTATGCTCTCCTTTATCAAGTGTCTGTCTCTCGCCTGCGGTCTGTTCCACAGGCCTCCCTGTACTGTCTCTCCACTGCCTTGTTGTTGCTCGATATCTCAGCTCTCATTTCCCCTACTCTTTCTTTCTTCATCTCTCCGCCCCTTTTTATCTTATTAACTCTCCTCTCCGCCTGTCTCTTATTTCCCTCTCTTTCCCTCTTTATCTTTTCTCTCTGTTCTCTTTCACCTCTCACTCCGCTCTTCCTCAAACCTGTCTCTCTGTCTTGTCCTCTTTTTTTCTTCCGCGCGTTCACTCCACCCTGGCCCACTGTCCGTAATCCCCTGTCCCCTGACTGCCACTCTGTCGCCTCTACTAGAATTCTCTCTAAGCCTGGCTGCAGTGGTGTTGCTAGGCCTTAGGCCGCCCGTGACGGCCCCTGCGTTTGCCGCCCACGGCTGCCGAATGTAAGGGGGGGATGCTGGCGATTCCAGCTGCCGCTGCCCCGCAACCACCACAGGTAAGGCGGGGAGGTGGCCACCGCCCCAAAAACTCATGCCGCCTCCCCTTGCTACACCACTTCCTGGCTGCACCCCGCCACATTGGCAGGCACTGAAGAGTTTTTTTCTCTCTAGGCCATACCTCAGCACTTGCAACAATAAAATAATGTTGCAAGTTTTTACTTTCAGCTTGGGGTTGTCGTTTATGTTACACTCATTGTGCAGTGGGGTGCTGAGGCCCCCAGCTCCTCCAAGATGGGTGAGCCTGGGGGCCCCAACACCCCGCTGAGGCCTGTGTTATGCCCCTGCTGGTCAGGACTGCAAAGCACGAGCATGCATGGGAGTCAGTTGTGAGGGGGGCACACTTCTTGCAGCTTCAAAGCACTGTAAAATTACAGATGTTACTATCAATCCATCAATCCATATAATGGTACTGAATGTATTGCCCTCCGAAGGCTGAATGGTTTAGATGGCCCTACAGGGATTTGATTTTGTGAGCTGCAGGTCACGCCGCATATAAGGAGCAAGCGCTTAAATTAAGTATCAGTTTTCTAAGCGACGAGTATTAGAGAACTCAGAAACTCTGCTGGGGGCTGAACAATGGCCCTCCTGCCATAACTAAGAAACCCTACCCATCCTTATTGTTTGGTCTATCGGAATCCTTTGCCCCCAGATACTGCCGCGAGAAGTGTAATAACTGGGAAAGTCAGTGTATCGACGGAAAAACAAGGTTCACTTCCCCTTCCAAAGTCATTTAACTCACACTATTGTAAGTCCTGAAACTAAACAGTGAAGGCTCACAACATGTCACAAATGGGGCACGTCACTGTTCCCTACCACCGTTACCCCAGCATTATTAGCTGGTCACCAACACCTGTCTCGGGTGGCATCAGCCGAGGGGTTGAGTTCTAGACACATCCTTCCTGAAAGGTTCATTTGAAGTCATGAACCATGTTCTCATCGACCATATCTTTTTTTCAGGGGTGGAAAGCCTTGACATTCCCTAGTGATAGCTTTGATTACCTACCTCTTGCAGAGAGTGCTGCAGAAATTCCAGAGTTCGGCCAAGGATGGTAGCATTTCCTGGGAGAGTCTGATGGTGAGAAAAGGAGTCTACCAAGCCGCAGATACAAGTGCCCATCAAAGACTGTCAGCATCTGTCTTCATCTGTGTCTGGAATGACCAACCAATCAGCTTAGTCGCAGGGTGGTACCACCCTGCAGGTGTGCCTTTGAACAGCCACCACATCCTGGGGCTCCTGAGCATCCTAAGTCACACAAAAAAGAAAAGGGACTATATAAAAAATTCATGTGGTAAGTGAACTCAGGAGAGGTGTGAGAACGGGTACATATTGTAGAGAGGAGTAAAACAGGGCACACACTGTGTATCTAAAACTGCCCTCACACACATCAAGCTGTGTCATGCTTCATCATAGGGCCTGCTAACACACCTCCGCGCTAGCCAACGCTGGAGGTGGAGCAATAGGGAGGGGAAACAAACACCATATAAGAGAAGACAAAATAGTGAGGGATCAAAGAAGTGAAAAAGAATGGCAGAAGTGAGTTGATAAAACTGGTAACCGTGTATCCCTGCTATACCTTTAATACTGGGTACACTGTCCAGATATAGGAAATGTTCTAATCCAACCTAGTGGATGGTGGTAATGGCTACTCATTAATAGAGCCCTACCCCTCCACTCTGCTAGGATGTCACTTCTTTGATCCCTCACTATTTTGTCTTCTCTTATATGGTGTTTGTTTCCCCCTCCCTATTGCTCCACCTCCAGCGTTGGCTAGCGCGGAGGTGTGTTAGCAGGCCCTATGATGAAGCATGACACAGCTTGCTGTGTGTGAGGGCAGTTTTAGATACACATTGTGTGCCCTGTTTTACTCCTCTCTACAATATGTACCCGTTCTCACACCTCTCCTGAGTTCACTTACCACATGAATTTTTTATATAGTCCCTTTTCTTTTTTGTGTGACTTAAGATTTTGTAGGAGGGCGATTTGGGACTATTTCCTCTTACCTCTCTTTCTGTGATTGTGCTCCTGAGCATCCTGCCTGGTAAAGAAGTGAGCAGCCAGACTGTGGCCAACCGGGGAATGCCAGCAGCCAGACAAAGGGCTTGGAATCCAGACCAGTCCGAAGGGTTCTAGGCTAGACCCTGAACTGGCGTTGCTTTGCTTGCAGCATCTCACTGACCCAGACTTTCTGATCTAGAAACCTTGAGATACTGCAGTGCCAGCCAAGAATGTTGTTTCAGAACCTAGGATGTGGTCATACAGTAAGTTCACTAAAGTAGGTGCCACCTGACTGTCGCAAGTGTTTAAAGAGAGCTTTGACCTTGCAGCTTCTCCAGCTAAAGGTGAGCAAGAGGACGCTGTGGCCGTATAATAAGTGCTCGACACTTTACCAACTTTGAGAGATGCCCATCAACAAATATGCAAATTAAAGTCTTTGCAGCCTTTCTTCATCCTGTAAAAACCGTGTCCATTGACTGCTCTTTGCCATAAGTACACCCGGATGAAACTACTAATGCGAATTCGTTTTTGCATAGCAGTTGCTACCACATATTTTCTGTTTAGTAACATTATAATAACGCGTTTTACTCCCAGCCAACTCGGTTGTTGATCAACCACAGACATTTGAGAGCCTAAGTCATCCCTATTGTGGCTCAGACCTGTGACCTGTAGGTGGCACACAGGTCTCAGCAGCGAGCACCTATCTCACTGTGCTGCATTTAGCCAACAAAACATCGGGCCCGGTTCACAAAGGTAAATACACATGTATATTTACTATTACAGCTAGATGTAACTCTCTTTTTTGCTGTTCACCATTTCAGAGTGGAATATTAAACCTAGATGTAGACATCACCCCCTCAATCAGGGGTCTGAGCGTCCAATAACAAAATATATGAATGTAAAGTTAACTACTGGTAACTTTTTCCCTGTTGGTGGAGATCTCCCCATAGGAAAGTATAAATCAAAGTTTATTCTTAAAAATGTAAAAAATAAATATAAATTAATGTAAAATATTTATTATCACTCTGTAACTCATAAAATTAAATGTTACAGCACATTACCTCATCAAAGTAAATGTGTACTACATAATAAATGATTGTAAATAGAATATTTTAATTTATAAATCAAAATATTAAAAAATAATTAAACAAATACACTAACATTTTTATTATATATTTTAATATTTTGTAAATTTTGTTAAAAGTAATTCAAATATTTATTCATTTGTTAATACAAGTTTAATGTATTTTTTAGTTAGGCTTATATTTATATTGTAAAATATTAGCATAATTAATCAATTATATATGTTTTATCTCCCTCTCTCTCTCACACACACACACACACTCATTATGTAAGTGTCAAACTAATTAGATTTAATTAACATTAGTTACTATGGAATGTTATCATATTCCCTTGTCTCCTTTATTTCCTATGGTAGTGAGCTGCCGTACCAGTGGTTGGCCATATATGGTGCTTGACATATTACAAGGCTTGGCTTAACATTTACACCTCCTTTGACACATTTAGGGCTGTAGTAACTTTAGAAATGTAGTTTGTGAATGGCAATGGACTTACTCCTTTGTATGTGTATGTTTGTGTTAGCAAGTCTGCCCCTAAACCCCTCCTTAAATTTCCCAAAAGCCCTCCCATTAGTAGTATTCCTCATTTGCCACCACTCACCCTGTTCCCTCCTATATGTACTCATAACACATACACCTATATGTGTGGAAATCTCCGCCACCGTGGCAGAGATCGCCATATAGAAAAGACAGGAGAGGCGGAGTTCTTTGGTGACAGGTTTTTGAACTGCATTTTGTAGCACGTGGGTAGTACTACTATAGAACTACTTTAAGTACTTCAAAATGCAGTTTGGGAATTCAGCCCATGGGCAGGACTTGGACTCCGGAGTTGATCGAACCAGCTCCTCTTGGCCAGAGAAGGTGTCCAACTTTGCAGCTAGAATTCCTGCTAGCAGAGCTCCAAAGGTTCCTACGGAAACTTTAACTAAGGTCAGTGATAAGTTTGAGCCGGTGGTTGCAGTTGGAGCTCACCAGCACTCATTTTTCAAACTGCACTTTTTTTCCTCCCATACTTTGACCCAGAGCATGTGAGACAAAAACGCACAAGGGGGAAAGAAGGAGGAAGAGAAAGATGGAAAATCTTGACAAAGGAAGAAAGCAGTAACTTGCAAGAGTGAGATAAAGAGGCAGGGAGTGTCTGGCGGTGGATTAAGGCGGTATGAAGTGGAATCAACACTACGCAGCCTTGGTATTCAGAATGCCAACATTCAGTAGCGCTGGCCACAGGGTTCTGAGCAAAACTCTAGGCCCTGGCACTTATTCTTTTTCAAATTAAGCACTGGCTAAAGTAAGTTAATGACCATAGTCTTTGATGGCAGGATCTGTGGATTTGGACTGGTGGAGAAGGGTGCCAGCCAGTCGCGGCCCCTCCACTGAGGTGGGGGAGTGTTGCCCCACTGCTCCAAAGCAAAGATAAAATTATAATAATGCATCGTTATAATAATGTTATTTTTCCTATTGCAGTCAGTGGCTCTCGGGGCGGGGATGGACATAGCGGGGGAGGGGGGGGAGTGGTTTGCACACCCCTCTTAGGCCAGCCAAACAGTTATGTGCTCTTAACATCTTCCCCACCAGGCTGTAATGCACAGTCTGGTGAGTGAGGAACATGCATAGGCTTGCAGCGATGTGATTGGCTCAGGGGAGCCTGGGAGCCCGGTTGCTTCCTGCTGGTTCCTGCTGCCTGGGGAGACAGGAAGAAGGAAAAGAATGGAGGGAGGAAAGGCAGCGGCTGGCCGTTTCCAGGTAAGTGTTTTTTTCCATCCCCGCCCCCTGCCCCACCATCCCCCGTCCAGTAGCAGCCACTACTGATGTTAACTGGCTTCCTATTGCTGATTTTTTTGTGTAGAATATATATTCTGAATCTTTTTGCCCTCAGTCTTGTGAAGGTGACAAACTTTACAGATTTTGGAAGTTAGAAGGTTTATAATCTTCACAAAACTGTACCCATAGTCAAAATGTGCTGTAAAAATATTTCCTTTTGAGAGATTTTATCTGCAAAAAAGTTGTTTTGCATGCTTTTTACCCAAATGATAAGTGATTGTTGTGCGACTTTTCTCCTGTTTTTTTCAATTTTGCCACTTTGTCAAGATGACAAAAATGGCATAGTTTTAACAAATTCACAAAGGTGGAAAAAGCCAACTTTGCGCAATTTGCACACCTTTAATTTAGAGATATTCTTGCTTTGGGTAGATTTGCTAGTGATATAAAACTACTTTTGTAAATAATCTTAGGTTGGACATTCATTTTTATATGAGATTGTTCCTAGTTTTATACTGTCTCACATTTACCTACCATTTTCTTTTTTGTTTGTAGGTCTGGCTAGACATTACTTCTGTCACTAACCTTATGTTATCAACTAGAAATGACCTTTCAGAGAACTACTGAGAGAAGGCCCTAGGCTCCACCCACATATGGGTTGGACTGAGTACAAGTTTTGATTGGGCCGAAGTTGTGTGCTTCCACTGAGAAAAAGTGCTTGTATTTTACTTTTTGGCTTGACTCGATACAGCAGAACTAATTTGGTTATGGTGGCAAACCAATGATCATTGCTATAGGCCATATCTGTTTATCATGAAATATGTGATAAAGACACTAGGGCTGACATATTTATTGAGAAGAAAATATGTTACCATCAATGCTTTTAAGGGTGGATAGTTATTACTCTGTATGAAAGCCTACAGAGAAGGATTCTGTTACATGGAATTTCACCAATAACTGTACTGGGTAAGGGTTTTGGTGTTGGTTACCCCCTATGACAGACCATGCATATAGAAGATTTGCTCTGTGAGAATCCTTGTTAGGTTCTATTAGGAGAGATAATATTTTGCTTAGCCAACTATAATTGTGGATACCCTTGTAATTTTATGGCTGTGTGCCAGATGGTTGCCTTGTGGGAAAGCATATGTTCGAAACAGTAGACCTGAATTGGTTATGGTGACATGGTATAGTCCTGAGTGGTGCACTGGGAAACGTCTAATGTTAAGGGTCTGATCTGCTTATTATGAAAAATTATGACAAAAACTGGAGAGTTGGTTTATTTATTGTGGAAAGCATTTGTTGAAGCAACATTGTGTTCCAGGCTATTGGGATTTTTGCTACATGTAATCTCGCAGATTTCCATAATAGGCAACGGTTTTGGTGTGGTGACCCATCCAAACAAACAGTGAGGAAAGAAGATGTGCGCTACAATAACCCTTATTACGCTCTCTTACTATGGATTTTATATTGTTTTACAAACTGTAATTTTGTGCATATTTGTAATTTTAGATGAATACCTGATGGTTGTCTTGTGGGAAAGCATATACCCAACACAGTAGGTCTGAGTTGGTTATTGGCACAAGCCAACGCTGAGGGTTATTATCTGATAGTTTGCTATGAAAAGTTATGATAAAAGCTGTAGGTCTGCCACATTTGTTGTGAAAAGCATCTGTGAAAGCCACTAGACATTTAAGAGTGGATTCCTATTACTCTGCTTTTAAGGCTACAGCTATGTATTTTTATGTGGAATCTCACAGATTACCGTAATAGGCAAGGG
Source organism: Calotriton arnoldi (assembly GCA_963921515.1). Classification (NCBI taxonomy): domain Eukaryota; kingdom Metazoa; phylum Chordata; class Amphibia; order Caudata; family Salamandridae; genus Calotriton; species Calotriton arnoldi. Next base: position 4,186,044 of record CAWUFW010000140.1, read on the forward strand.
TTTTGGTACTGGTTACCCCCTCTGGCAAACCATGGGTATAGAAGAATTTCACTGTGAGAATACTTGCTAGTCTTCTTAGGAGAGATAGTATTTTGCTTTGCCTCCTCTAATTTTGTATAAATGTGTAATTTTGTGACTGTTTGCCTGATGGTTGCTTTTAGAGAAAGCTATTGCTCAGTACAGTAGGCCTGAGTTGGTCATGGTGGCAAGCCAACGATGATTACTATAGGCATGATTGATGCGCTAGGAAAAGTTACGCCAAATGCCACAGGTCTTTTTTGCTTATTATGAAAAGCTATGACAAAACAGTAGGCCTGATTTACTTACTATATAACACATATGTTAAAGCCAATTGGCCTTTAAGGGTGAATTGTTTTTGCACTGTGTTAAAGCCTGCAGTGAGGTATTTTGTTGCATGAAATCTAATGTAAACTTTGTAGATCAAGATGTTGGTTACCCCCTTTGACAAAATACAGAGGAAGAAGATTTTCACTGTAATAATGCTTGCTAGATCTCTTAGGAAGGCCTGACAGAGATACTTGTCTGCCATGATCTTTTAATAAAAAATCCTTAAATAGACACTTTATTTATTGCCCAAAGCAGGAGGTGGGTCTCGTGGTACCCCAGTTGCTTCGTTATTACCAGGCTGCCCAGCTACAGTTTTTGGTAGAGTGGACTCAACAACTTTCTGAAAAGCATTGGGCCTTTATGGATCAAGCGGTGGCGGGCATGCAGATATGGAAGGAAGTTTGGCTTCCCTGAAAGCACAGGGCCTGGGGCCTTTATTCCTTGCCGGTAACAAATGCTGTGTTCAGGGTTTGGGACACAGTTGAGGTTAAGTTGGGTCTAACCGCTTTCACCTCGCCGATGACTCCTCTTTTCGCTAATCTGGATTTTGCTCCCGGAATGTGTCAGGGGCGGGTTCGCTGATGGATTGACGGGAGTTGCAAATGAGTCGGATGTCTTTTTGACATACATGGACTCATCTCTTTTTACCAACTTAAATCCGACTATCCCCTGATTGACTCCGATCATGTCTCCTATCTGCAATTAAATCACTGGGTGGTAGGCTCTGAAATGCAACAAGGTGCAGGTCGACGATGACCTATTTTGAGAGATGGCTGTTTCTCAAAGTGGATGGTAGACGTCTAATATCCAAACTTTGCGCTCTGCTGGAGGTTGGCAGGCCCCAGACTAAATCTCGGGGACTGCTGAGATGGGAGACTGTGGCGGGGTCGCAATAACGGGTCGGTGACCAGATCTCGGTATATATGATTTTATTTTTCCAAAGACACGTCTTTGAGTGAGTGTGAGTCTCTCCGTGGTATGTGTCGCTGGTTCGGAGGGCTGTCCTCCTGATCGGAGTCGTTCCGGCCGGGTCCGTTCCTCCTCCCGGTGTCCCGGTCTCTGGCGATACGTTTTCTCCGTGGTGGATGTTGTGGGGGGGGATCGTGTTGAAGGATGGAAACTCCGAAGGGGAAAAAGAAAAGAACACTCGTGTGAGGGTTCCGGTCCGGAACGATGAAAAGGGAAGGGTAGTGAGGGGAACACCTTCAAGCAACCCGTGAAGCACTATTGACGACGCAAGTGATAGTGAAGGGGCAAGGTGCAAGCGGGAACGGCTCTTTTCCCTACTCCCCCTCTAGTCAGAGGAGTCCCTCCTCCCAAGCCACCCTGTAAACCGGTCTCGTACCTGGTTTAGCCACGCTCCTCCAGGAGCGTGGCTCGGCGAAGCGTGGGGTCGTTGGCCTCCTGGCGTATCCTGTAGTCCTCGAGGTCTACCGCCGTCTTTCGTCCTCCGCTCTCCTTCTTCCCGTCTCACTTGGCTCTCGATCTCTCCGGACACAACTCCTTCCTCTTCTCCGGTGGCGAAGCACACTTCCGTGGGTGAATCCTCGTCCCTTATTGCTTGGCATCCCATGACGTCAGGGGGAGGGGGTGGAGTCCCGTCATCAAAACTTCCCCAATTAAAGGAGCCGCTCTGTTCGTTCACAGCGTTTATGTTTGTGGTGCTCCACTCGTCCTGTTTCGAGGAGATAAGAGGGGGTGATAGAGGTATGGCAGACCACCAGTCTAGGTCATTCTCCTGTTCGGCCTCCGATATCCCCACCCTGTCACACTCCCCCACCCCAGGATTCTCCCGATCGGGGAGAGGGAAGACCCGGGACAGATAGTCAGCGCTCCCATTGTCTATCCCTTTTTGTGTCGAACCTCAAAGGAAAAAGGCTGTAATGACAGGAACCAGCGGAGAACCCTTGGATTTTGCGATTTGGACCTGCACATCCACTGCAAGGGAGCATGATCTGTATACAGTATAAAGGGGCGACCCTCTAGATAATATCGCAACTTATCTACCGCCCACTTTACTGCTAAGCATTCACGCTCTATGGTGGGGTACTTAGCTTCCCTTGGAAATAGTTTTCTACTAGCGTATAACACAGGGTGCTCAGCCCCGTCGTCAGCGACCTGGGACAACACCGCTCCCAATCCATGATTAGAGGCGTCTGTGTGTAAGATGAAGGTTTTGTTAAAGTCCGGAGAGGCCAGAACAGGGCTTGTGGTAATGGTATCTTTGAGCTTCATGAACGCCTCCTGCATCTCCGTGGTGGGATGTGCTAGCCATTGGGGTCTAATCTCTTTTCGTAGAACGTCTGTCAGAGGGGCGGCTATCTCCGAAAACTGGGGGACAAAACGTCTATAATACCCCAGTAACCCGAGGAACGCCCGTAGCTCCCTTTTTGTGGAGGGAAAGGGAGTGTCAGCGATCGCTCGCACCTTTTCAGCCTGTGGGGCTATCAATCCTTGTCCTAAGACATATCCCAGGTACTTCACCTTTTTGTAAGCCGCTCGTGATTTCTTGGCGTTGATATGTAGTCCTGCATGTCCAAGGGCACGGAGGATCGTTCGCAGGTGTTCCAGATGTTCATTCCATGATGCACTGAAGACCACGATATCGTCAAGGTAGGCCGAACAAAAGGAAGGGAACCCATGGAGTACGGTGTTCATAAGTCTTTGAAAGGTGGCCGGGGCGCCATGCAGACCAAACGGGAGGACATTAAATTCATATAAGCCCTCGTCAGTTGCAAACGCAGTCTTTTTCCGGTCCTCTTCTCGCAAAGGGACCTGCCAATAACCTTTCGTTAGGTCGAACGTTGTTATGTATTTGGCCTCACCTAACTTTTCGATAAGATCGTCGACTCTGGGGATAGGGTACGCATCAAACGTGGAAACGGCATTTAATGCCCGAAAGTCCATACAAAAGCGGGTAGATCCGTCCGGTTTAGGGACCATCACTATCGGGGATGTCCAGTCGCTTGTAGAGGGGCGGATAACCCCTAACCGCAACATCTCTTGTACTTCCCGATTTACTGCAGCCTTTTTTGCGGCTGGTATCCTATATGGCCTCTGTTTGATTGTTTTCCCAGGTTGGGTCTCAATCCGATGTTCTGCCAGTGTAGTTTTCCCTGGGAGGTCCGAAAAAAGAGGAGAGAATGGTAGCAAAGTCTCGAACAGGTCAGCTCTTTCTTTATCTGGCAGTTCTTCATTTATCACTAGGTGGTTTAGGGTGGTACTTCCCGACTCCGAGGTGGGTATCGTCAGGTGAGTATCCCTGGGCAAGGGTCCCAACCATTTCTTTAATATATTGATGTGATATGTCTGTTTCTTCTTGGGGGACATCTGAATCTGGTATGTGGTCTTGCCAAAGACCCCCACCACTTTGTAGGGACCTAGCCATTCGGCTTGAAAATTTTTCGTAGCGGAAGGGAGTAGTACCAGCACCCAGTCTCCGATAGACAAAGTCCTCCATTTCTTCCCTTTGTCGTAGCACTTCTTTTGTCGATCTCTACTTTTCTCGAGATTCGAATAAGCCAGATCCCTTAATTTCCCTATGCGGGACCTCAGTCGCTGGGTGTAGTCTAGGAGGGATTTCCTTTCCTCTTCTTCTTCTTTCTCCCAGGCTTCTTTGGTCATTTCCAATAGTGTTCTGGGCTGTCTGCCGTACACCATCTCGAACGGAGAACAGCCCAGACTACTTTGATTTTGGGCTCTTAGGACATATAATGCGAGTGGTAATAGTTGATCCCAGTCTTTTCCTTCGAGAGTCAACATCTTCTTTAGTCTGGTCTTTAACGTTCTGTTGTACCTCTCTACTAGTCCGTCTGTTTGTGGGTGGTAGACAGAGGTCCGGAGTTGATGTAGGTTTAGGGAGCGGCAGACCTCTTTCATCATTCGTGACATGAACGGTGTGCCTTGATCCGTTAGTATTTCCTTCGGGAATCCCACCCTAGAGAAGAATTCCAAGAGCTTGTCGGCTATGTTCTTGGTAGTGGGGGCTCTGAGCGGAAAAGCCTCAGGGAATCTTGTAGCGTAGTCTACAATAACCAGGGCGTACTGGTTCCCTTTCGGGGTTTTGGGAAGGGGTCCTATTAAGTCCATACCCACTCGTTCAAATGGACTCCCTATGATGGGTAGAGGTTGGAGGGGAACGGCTGGAGGACGATATAGGTTCTTCTTCTGGCATATTGCACACGATTGGCAATGTTCTTTTACATCCTTATATATGCCTGGCCAATAAAAATGTCTGAGGACGGCTTGGGTGGTTTTTTCTGCGCCCATGTGTCCAGCTGCGAGGTGAGTATGCGAAAAGAATAGTACCTGTTCCCTGAAGGACTGGGGGACGAGAAGTTGGGGGGTCGTTGGCTGTTCCTTTTCGATACAACAGCCCCTCTTTGATCAAGAATCCGGGGTAGGAAGCTGATGGGGTATTGAGGTTTACATGGGCGGCTTCCCAGGCGTTGAACAAAGTGGCATCATTGGCCTGTGCGAACTTAAAACTCCTGTCAAGAACCCAAGGATCTGGAGTGATAAGGGCCGCTTGGGGGGCTCTGGTGTCGTTTTTGTCTCCCTACGTTGTTGAAAAAGAGGTCTAGAAAATCTGGGTTATCTGTCCCTAGAATCAGCTCTTCGGGCAGGGTTTCTAACACCCCCACTCGTGCCTTACAGGGAGATCCAGGCATCGGTGAGATAGTGATTCTCGCTAGAGGGTATGGTCTAATGTCTCCATGGACGCATCTTATGTGTACTATTGTGTCTGGGATGTATTGGGAGGGACGGACGAGGCCTTTCTGAATAACTGATTGTTTACAGCCAGAATCTAATAGAGCCCTTACCACCCTCCCATTAACACGTACACTTACGTAGAATGCGGAGCCCATCTCAGCACTGTATAGGACCGACCTAGGGATGTAGCCCACTTCCATAGGTTCCTCCGCTGGTTTACGTTTCGGGCACAGCCTAGAGATATGGCCCCAATCCCCACACTCAAAACATTGTGGCCCCCTGAAACTTGGGATGTCTGGTTTAAATGTTCGAGATTTTGCATGATCGACCAGGGGTTTTTGGTATTTCCTGTCCAGCTTAGGGGGGGGCTGTTTATGGGGTCTCTCAGGTTCCCATACTGTGTTCCTGGGCTATGCTCGAGAATACGTCGTGGCCATCTCGATGGCTTGCTCGGGGGTTAGGTGCGTGTGTTGTTTTAGCCATCTCTGCGTTCCGTAGGGAGGGCTTCCATAAACTGTTCCAAATACACACGGTTCATAATGTCTTCTTTGGAGCTGGTGGTTGGTTTCAACCATTTGTCTGCGGCCATCTTAAGACGAAAGAAAAGGGTTTTTGGATTTTCCCCTTGTAGTCCCCTCTCCTTTCTGAACCGTACTCTATAGGCTTCAGCGTCTAGGCCTAAGTGGTCCAGTATGACTTCTTTTATTGTTTGATAGGGGGTAGTGCCCGTAGCATTGGCTACTTGATAGGCGGCTTGTGCTTCGCCTGTCAAGAGGGGGGCCAGAAAGAACGGCCACTTCTCTTCAGGCCATCCGCATGCCCTAGCTGCTCGCTCAAAATTTAATAGAAACGCATCCGGGTCTTCTCCGGATACGTATTTCTGTAGGGCTATCCCAGACGGCCCGGGTGTTGGAGCTCTTCGGTCTCCGGATGTTGGACCAGCGGAGTCCTGTACCATCTTCTGCAGTCCCTCCATCTGAGCCGTGATGGTATTTTTAAACACGTCCCTATCGGCTTGGGCGGATGACATCTGTCGTTCGATTGCCCATTCAAGCTTCTCCTGGCCTGCTATCAGGTGTTGTATAACTGCGTCCATCCCTGGGTTGCTGACGGACAGAGGTGGTGATCCCACTTCTGACACCAGTTGTGGCGGGGTCGCAATAACGGGTCGGTGACCAGATCTCGGTATATATGATTTTATTTTTCCAAAGACACGTCTTTGAGTGAGTGTGAGTCTCTCCGTGGTATGTGTCGCTGGTTCGGAGGGCTGTCCTCCTGATCGGAGTCGTTCCGGGCGGGTCCATTCCTCCTCCCGGTGTCCCGGTCTCTGGCGATACGTTTTCTCCGTGGTGGATGTTGTGGGGGGGGATCGTGTTGAAGGATGGAAACTCCGAAGGGGAAAAAGAAAAGAACACTCGTGTGAGGGTTCCGGTCCGGAACGATGAAAAGGGAAGGGTAGTGAGGGGAACACCTTCAAGCAACCCGTGAAGCACTATTGACGACGCAAGTGATAGTGAAGGGGCAAGGTGCAAGCGGGAACAGCTCTTTTCCCTACTCCCCCTCTAGTCAGAGGAGTCCCTCCTCCCAAGCCACCCTGTAAACCGGTCTCGTACCTGGTTTAGCCACGCTCCTCCAGGAGCGTGGCTCGGCGAAGCGTGGGGTCGTTGGCCTCCTGGCGTATCCTGTAGTCCTCGAGGTCTACCGCCGTCTTTCGTCCTCCGCTCTCCTTCTTCCCGTCTCACTTGGCTCTCGATCTCTCCGGACACAACTCCTTCCTCTTCTCCGGTGGCGAAGCACACTTCCGTGGGTGTATCCTCGTCCCTTATTGCTTGGCATCCCATGACGTCAGGGGGAGGGGGTGGAGTCCCGTCATCAAAACTTCCCCAATTAAAGGAGCCGCTCTGTTCGTTCACACCGTTTATGTTTGTGGTGCTCCACTCGTCCTGTTTCGAGGAGATAAGAGGGGGTGATAGAGGTATGGCAGACCACCAGTCTAGGTCATTCTCCTGTTCGGCCTCCGATATCCCCACCCTGTCACAGAGACAGAGATAGGTATACCTCTCTCCACAAAAGAATGGGATGATATATTTTGCCGGGACATCACATGGCTCACACCATGGCCAGCACTGAAAACGCTCATAAAATTGCTTCATATTGGTATTTCACCCCGATGAGACTCAGTAAGTAGAGCTCAGGGCACTCCGGGGTCTGCTGGCGGGGCTGTGGGAATGTAGGGACTCTTCTTCATCTTCTATGTCATTGCCCCAAGCTCACTAGATACTGGAATCAAGTCTTATACAACATTGATTTAGCTTTCAACACTACCATCCCAAGATTCCCAGTATACACCATTTTGGGATTCCTGAATCCCTGACTTATCCTTTACGTTCTAACATTAAGTAAATGGCCCTTGCTTTAAATGCGGCCCAACAGGTAATACTCTCACTCTGGGGTACAGATAAGTCTCCAGACCATATTTCATGGTTACATAGATTGTGGTTCCTTCTGGGGATGGAGAAGCTTTCCCTAGCAACAACCCCAGATCACTCCTACTCAGAACCATGGGCCCCCTTCATTTACATACTCTCTTCTGAATTCCGGGAGTTGACATGCCCGACCTATCTACGACTCCTACGTCTGACTCCAGATGCATCCCACCCCAAGGCCTAGCCAGCTTTGGTCAGTCATATCAGATTCCAGCCTTTATGCCTAGTACATGCATGCTACATTGACTGTTCTTTCATATGCTTGAAGGATCTAAAAGAGGGAAGAGGGGTGGTTATTGTTGATTTTCTTTAGTTCTATTTGTACTTATCAGTCTATTACACACTGATGGCCCCAGGGTTGTAGTTGGGAGCTGTGTCATATATGTAGAATGCAGCCGGCCCATTGGGGTTGTAGACAACATGTTGTGCACTCACATGCTATTACTGTGTTAATAAACACAATTGATTTATAAAATTCTTAAATAATACATCCATACATACATATAAATACATATCCATATAGATACATAGAGGGTCTTTGGGGCAGTCCTCTTCTGCCCTAGGTCTATCTGAGTGTCATTTACATTCTACTTCCATTCATGAGAGCATTCTGCATGGGGTACTGGTTCAGTCCACGTCAGTCATTGGCTGTCTTGACCTGTCAATGATGGCATTTTCTGATCACGTGACTATCTACCTGAAAATGAGTGTGCTCCAGTGTCAGGCTGGTTGGCCATTTCTTTAGTTTTCCTTTTATCCCTTTAATCATTCCCCTTTCATTTATTTGCTTCTCTCCTTTTTATTTTCATTTTTTTTAAAAACTATACTACAATGCTTTAGGCAGAGATAAAGGGCCATTTGCTTGCTTCTCGTTACATCTGTAGAGCACCGCATCGCACGTGGCCACTTCCTCAAATCCAGGAATCCTTCATGGAATGTTGTCTATTGTGTATCAAATCAAATCAGGGACATTTGTATCGCGCTCACATCACTCGAAAGTCTCATGGCGCTCGCAGACGGCTCTGATGGAAGAGATAGCTCAGATGTCAAATAGCCATGTTTTCAATCCCTTACGAAAGGAGTTGTGGTCCGGCGTGGTGCGCAGGTGGAAAGGGATTTTGTTCCATGATGCTGGGGCGAGGAAGGAGAAAGACCTGCCTCCTTTTCTGGCCAAATGAACTTTAAGAGGGGTAAGCAAACATTTATTACTGGATCTAAGTGTCCTGTGTGGTTGGTACCAACATAATTTCTGAGACCAGTATCTAGGGCCTTTACCGTACATCTGTTTGTGGGTCAGGCAAAGAACCTTGAAGAGGATTCGCTTTCTCACAGGGAGCCAGTGTAGAGATCTCAAACAGGGTGCGGAGGGGGATCTGGATGGGAGATCCAGGACCAGCCTAGCCGCGGTATTCTGCAGTCTATCTAACAGGCCTTCATTAATTGAGAGCAATAGAGCGTTTCCATAGTCCATTCGGTTTATTATTAATCCTTGGACCAATGGTTTTCTAGCCTCAGTTGGGATCCATTTGAAAACCTTCCGTAGGCTGCGAATTACTCTGAAACAGGAACCAATAATGTGGTTGATCTGGTTTTTCATGGACAGTTGATTGTCCATGTGGAAGCCTAGGTTTCGTACCGTCTGTTTGGGTGTTGGACAAGGTCCAAGGTGGGAAGGCCACCATTCATTGGACCAGTGCTCAGACGCATTGCCGAAAAGCATGATCTCCGACTTGCCTCCATTCAGTTGTAGATGGTTGGAGCTCATCCACCTGTCAATGTGGGACAGACATTTGTTGAAACGCTGCTTAGTTTCAGCGGGGTCTGGACCAATGGTGATCAGGATCTGAGTGTCATCTGCGTAGGATATGACATCAAAACCGTAGGATCTGATCACTTTGGCCAGAGGAGTCATGTACAGGTTAAAGAGTGTCGGGCTCAAAATAGAGCCCTGTGGCACTCCCATCCTAACTGGTCTCTCACATGAGATGTTGTTTCCCATCTGGACTGTTGTAGCTCGGTCGGTAAGGTAGCTCTTAAACCACTCGAGGGCATTGCCTCTGACACCTATCTCCCCAAGGCGATGTTCTAAGATGCTATGGGAGATGGTGTCAAAAGCAGCGGACAAGTCAAGTAGAACGAGGATGGCCGACTGATGTTTGTCCAGGGTTAGCCTGATGTTATCTGCTACCTCGACTAGAGCTGTCTCGGTGCTATGCGCTGCCCTGAAACCAGACTGGGAAGGATCCAACAGTCCCTGTCTCTCAAGGTGGTTGACAAGCTGTTGATTAATCAGAGTTTCTAAAATTTTCCCAAAGTATGGGAGCAAGGAGATGGGACGGTAATTTAGGAGCAGTTTTGGGTCGGCAGTGGGTTTTTTCAAAATAGGCCTTACCCTGGCTGCCTTCCACCTTTTCGGAAATACTGCTTCCGAGAGTGACTTATTGAATAGGCCTGTGAGTCTTTCCAGTATTGCTGGGGCAATTATGGGCAAAATGTTTGGGGGAATAGCGTCGGTGGGCGAGCCAGATTTTATCTTCAGCTTAACAGTGGAGACTGTCTTAATGTCGAGCTTGACAAATTTGTCCAAGATGTGAGGAGGATCAGGGGACTGGCTGGACACATCTTCAAGGTTGGTATTTTTACCTGGTGATGGAAAGGAGCGGTATCATTGTCTTACTATTCCAAGATGGCCAACATGTTGGTCCTAACCGTGGCGGCAATGCTGGAGCTTTGAAACAATGATAGCCTGTGTACAATGAAGAAGTTCACCTACATAACCCTAATTCATAAGGAACTAACTCTGCTGCAGTACTGCGTCATCTTTAAGAAGTGATGCATGACCTATGTGGCCACCAGAAACCATATCCCTGTACACCTGCCCGAGGAATGAACCATCTCAGGCGATTAGCATCAGACCAGAAGCCAGAACATCACCAGAATAGTGACAACTAAATGCAAAAAGAAAAATGCCACTGCTTCTCCATCTACAATCCCACGATCTAGAGCAATATTCTTATAAACTTGAGATTGGTGCCAGAGCTCCTGCGCTTCTGAAAGAAACTGAAAGCCATCAGTTCACAATAGGAGCTTACCATAACTTGGTTCCTTCTAAACGATTTGAATCACTTCTAAGGCCTCATACCAGCTGTTCAGCACCGTCTCCCTCGTCAGCTAGATTCATGCTATATAAGTACTACTACAAACACTTCCATGCATACCTACAAAGCATAAAATAGCACAGCATAATATAGGATAGTCTCACTCAACCCGACATGGCATAACAAAGTTAACACATAACTTAAAGTGCATGGAAGGCACTGCCAGGGACCCCCTGAAGCATTTCCATCTGTATCTGTGACAACCTGGTTTACTGGGTCCCAGGACAATCGGGGGTCCCTGGGCGCCCACTACATAAGTCATTTAGCCCTGGGACCTCAGGAACCAGGTCCACACATTGGTATGCGAGCAGTGTTGGATGACTAGACTCCAGGTTCAAGAGATACTGATTACCGCTGATAAATCCAATAAACCCCAACCATAAGCTATGCATGAAATGTGAGGTAACAACGAGGAGGAATCTGAACAGCAGAACCTAAATGTAGATGTGAGGTGCCAAGGTCGAAGGATGTTGAATGCTTAACAATCTACATGATGAAATACTTTGAGGAAAGAGTTAATTTCAGTGCAAGGGTAGTATGCTGTAGACAACTTAGATTAGAGCATGATTTCACAGGCCCTTGAATCCCCTTAGTGACCAAGGGTGCGTAGTCTTGATTCTAATTTGGATCTCTGTAATACACCACCAGACACTCTTTGCCCTTTTATTTCACTCTTGCAGGTGCGTGCTCTCTCCATTTGTCACGGTTTGTGCATCTTTCTCTTCCTCCTTCTCTCCCCCTTTCACACTCTTGCTCTGGGTCAAAGTGTGATGAGGAGAAATATGTGCTAATGCTCTAAAAGGAGTGCCTTTGGGCCCGACCTGTAGCCACCAGCTCCAATTATGCATGTAGTGCACTATACTGGAGATCAGAGGTGCTGGAACAATGTTTAAAGTGGGGGTGCTGCCATTAATGTTATATCCAGTGGTGGCTGGCATGTAAGGAGGATGGTGATGCGGGGGTGACAAAAATAAATAAAAAATCATTGCACTTACCTTCTTCCTGGCGTGACGTCCTCCTCCTCGCTCAGGTCTTCTCTCCAGGCGGGCAGGCAGGCTCCAGGAAACTGCAGGAACCAATTTTGGTGCTGCTCTCATGCTACATGAGAGCAGCGCCAGGATTGGAGGGAGCGGCCTCTCTCTCCGCTCCCGAGGGTACTGGAGCCCTATGCATTCTCTAACCCAGCTGTCAGTAGACAGCTGGGTTAGAGAGGTTTAAACTGTGCATGTCTGCTTTGCCATCGCAAGACGGCAGGCGAAAAAGACATGAGCACTTTAAACCTAAGTGCCCTGCCTATCACTTCTTTCCACTGCTGCCTCACTGCCAGCAGCAGAAATCAGAAAGCCCCACCCCGGTCCTAACGCTTGGCTCGGGACGGGGATTTGAAAAATAAAATGGTAATAAATTAACTTCATTACCATTTTATTTTTCTATCTTTGGGGGCAATTTTTTAGTGGGGCGATGCTCTTCTGCCTTAACGGAGGAGCCACCCTTGGTTATATCACTGAAGTCATAGGGATTGTGAAAAATTGAAGCGTCATAGAAAAGACACGAGTGTAGCAAATGTGCCATGTCCATTCAGCAGGAGAGTGGTATGGGTGTGGTTGTTCATTTTGGAGCACTAGCGTTAAAAGGGCACTGTCATTTACAGACGACACATTTCTCATTGAAATGGCCACTAAATGTGCACAGACATGCAGTTTTACTGGCAAAACTACATAGTGCAGAGACAATAATGTGTGGTAATTGGGCAAAGTGACTTGATTTGTTTTGCTCCTATTAAAATCTTTGTTTCCTTCACATTTGAGAATTACAAAAAAAGTGCTTCATTTGTGCTTTCCTAATTGCTGATATAATTTAATATGTGTGCATAGTTAATTTCCCAATACTTAAATGCGGGTTCGAAAAACTGACAGCCTTTTCTTTCCTGTGCCCCAGCAGGATTGTCAACTAGATCACTTTTACAAAATCCTCTAAGTTCCCAGTCAGAGAAATGAAAGTACACTATGGTTTTGAATAAGGAGTAATTTGTGAGAAGATATAGTCTGATGTTTGAGCTTCGTCTTCCAATGCACAGCAAATGTGACAAGATAAACACTCAATTTAAAGGCTTCTTTATTGCTCATTCACCTTCTGAAGTCTAGCATGATTATTTCTGGGGTTGCTGCACTCAACACCCAACCCAACACGCCTACTTCCAGTGCTTATACTGGAGATGTACCCTGTGCCCCGTCCCGTTGCGTTGTTCTTAAGCTGAGTCCTGTCTCTGTACACTGGAGCTGAGTCCTGTGCGCTATTCTGTGTTATGGGTCTTTGTCCGGTGATCGGTGACTGAATTCTAAATTTACGTCCTGCGGTCTGTACCTACGCTTCGTCTTTTTAAAATAGAATAAGAATCAGTTTCGAACGGTTACCGCAGGGATTTTGAACGCTTAAATCTGGGACACAGGAAGCAGACATAAAATGCATTAGACTGAGGGAGAATCGATGTGTGTGCAATTCTGCCCTCTGGTGGTGGAAAATATATCTTAGCACGACTTATCCTCTGAAATACCCACATTTCAGTCTGCTGCCAATTATCGACGGGTTTCTATACTGAGGTGTTAAAGATCGAAACAATACAGTGGGAAATCGCCACCTCTTATGGATGTAACTGTTTGAACTTCAGATATAATTCATTGATAATTTACAAAGTACATATTATTAACACCAGTGTTTGAAATGGAAATATAAAAGAGCAAGCACTCACTGTCCCAGAGTGCCTGTTTTCAGCTGAGAAGTGCTGGTACTCTCCCTTTCAATTTATAGAAGTGCGGGTAGTCAGTCCCTGAGAGCACCTACCATGTAAAGAACTGATTATCACTTTGGTTCTAAAAGCACCAAACTACTAGCAAAGGCTGTTTCAAATATCACATAAAGTTAAGAAAGAGTGCGGCTAATGGCTCGTGGTGTCAGGCCGCTAAATAGGCTGCTCCACCCGCTCTTCCTGTAACAACTAAACTAGTACCGACATATGTCATCGTGGCAGACATGCATGTAATGAATGACATGTTTGCCAATACTGTCAAAAGAACTAATCATACGGAAATGGACAGTATCGGAACTTTCAGCAGGGATGCTGAGCTAGAACTGGAAATTCCCGACACTTTGCATGAGGACTGCTATGCTTGAAATGGGCAACACCCACACTTTCAACAGGGTTGTTGCTCTAGATATGGACAGTGCAAACAATTTCAATAAGGTTGTTCTAAGAATGGACAATGACATCACTTTCAGCATGACTATTGTACTAGAAAGGTACAGTATGTACACTTTTAAAGGGGCTGCTGTATTTAGAAATGGACAGTACCGACACTTTCAGCATGGCTACTGTAAAAAAAAAAATGGACAGTACCAACACTTTCAACAGAGTGGCTGCTCTAGAGGTGAACAGTACAAACACTTTCAACAGGGTTGCTGTACTGGAAATGGAAGGTACCAAATCTTTAAGCAGGGCTCCTCTACTAGAAATGAAAAGTCCCAACATGTTGCACCAGGGCTGCTGTACTAGAAAGGGACAATGCTACCACTATCAGCGGGGCTGCTACACTAGAAATGTACAGCGCCAGCACTTCCAGCAAGCTGAATGGTGACAGAACTGTCAGAATTGAGCCTGTCTCCTCTGCTAAGAATCTTCTTTTATTTTTTTCAATTCAAATTCTTTATTTCGATTCATTTAGAACCATAAAAGATACACATAAAATCGCATTCCAATAATTCAAATCAATTTGTAAAAGATATAAATACTATACATCGCAATAAGGGCTTTTAGGACGAATTTGTAAAGCGCAACCTGTCCCTACTACAGCCAATAAAACTATATAATATCTAATAAATATCTAAAATACAGGCATTTATATTCATAAAAACATTTTGTTCTAATCCAATGACACTTGTCTATTTATTGTACTTCCTCACAGGGTCCCTTTTCACTTCATGGTACCTCAAATTCCGTCAAATACTGTCATAGATTTGCATATTTCAACTTCCCAGAGCTATAATAAAACATACAATGCTATATGCAAAATTAAGGTGCGTGTGCAATTTACCTCTATTATGCTATTGTTTACCAAAGTGTCCACAATTAAAGCTTTAGTCCTGCTTTGGCTCTTATAAGATTTACATTGAATAGGTACCTGCTTACGCCAAAGACAATTACTTGCAATGTATCAGTTTTCAAAATTCTCTCTGCCTCTTTGCAAACCCTGATGTTTAAGTTTTTGCAAATGGGTATGATCCATTTCTTCCTCGGTGTGCTATACGACGGGCAGAAAAATAGTACATGCAGATCATTTTCTTTGGCTCCACTTTGACACAGAACACACAATTCGTTACTTTCGCTTCCAGGGTTACTACGCCATCTAGATCTATTAACATTTGTTTGTAGCACCCCATATGTAAACTTTACATATAAGGACTTAGCTAATTGTGGGCGCACCTCATCCATAAATGGCTCAAAACTTGGTACATCTTTAAAGAGAAGAAACTTGGTTGTAAGTGACCCATTATTAGAGCTGTGTAACATGCTATTTTGGATATAAACCCAAAAAGTTATTTTTAGCAGTTTCTTTGATATTGATGTCAGCTGGGTCGGATCTTCCCAGAGATGCGGTATACCCAACTTTGAGAACCAAGAGGAAATATGCTTCAACCATGGAATATCCCTACTCCTATCGTTCTTTAATATCTCCTCTAGACCTTCCCTATAATGTTTCAGTTCCGGGGTTATCCATAATCTTACCCAAAATAGGAGTGGTCTTAATAGAGCGACATGGTCAGTGCGTTTAACATTCAGGTCCATGGTGATTGGAATCAGAGGAGTTCTTATAGGGAGGCTTAATATTTTTCTAAAAATTTATTTTCTCCCAATTCAAAATTCTTTTTGCAATAAGGCCCCCAAATTTCGGCCCCATAAAGGGAGGCTGATTGTGCTTTATGTTTAAAAACCTCCAAGGCTGGTGAAACTGCTTTCGAAACACTGCCTTGGTGTTTTTTGGCTATCAATACTGTATTTTGGAGGAGGATTATCTTGTTTTTTTCCAATTGTGGTTTCCAACACATCTTTGTATCTAGGGTGATACCCAAATAATTAAAACTTTGTACATACTCTAGTTTTTCATTATTTAATACTAGATTCTTTTTAAAAGATCTATGCGGATTTATTTATCTTCTTTTATTTACTCCTCTCCTTTCTTGGCAAACCACAATGGCTGCCTGGCTTTCTATTGCTTCTGGTATCTCCATATACTTCCGAAACACCTTCCTCTTCTCCTCACTTCTCTTCCTCTAGGAACACTGTTGTTCAAGCTCATATTCTCTCCTGGCTTGAACACGTGAAGTCTCCCTATTAATCTGTGCCATCGTCTTCAAATAGCCTAGAACACCATGGCTTGTCTCATTTTGGGGATTCACCTGCGTTCCTTGATCTCTAACCATCTTAAAACCCTCAATGACTGCCAAGCACTCACTCTTCAAGCCCTCTGTCACAGGGCCGCTCATCGCACCGGCCCTCTGCCCCCGGGAGTTGGTTGCAGCCCTACCTTCTCAGCCATAACTTGCATTCCTCCTCTGATAACCTTCTCACTACCCCATTTCAGGCAGGCACGTCTTGGTGCCCATTCCTTTTCTTTTCTTAGAAGCAAGTACCGGAATTCTTTGTCCATCAAGGCCCATAAACTTGACAACAGCTTGCCCTTTCGAAAAAACATTAAAACGCAGCTAATTCAGCATTCCTTATTCTTGGCATTACTAGCCTGATCCTCTCAATGCCAGGACACATCTTGTGGGTATTATTTTCACGCTATAAAAGACGTATTCATTCATTCGTTCATTCATTCAGTGTTCAGTGGTTACGGTGTGTAGAGGTTAGATAGATAATAGTTTTCTGATATATGTGTGGGGATTAGGCAGGGGCAAGATTTGATGGGGTTTTGCGGTGTGGGAAGAGCTAGCATAGGACGGGGCATGATGAGGCCTGGGACAGGGGGTCTTGTGGAGGGTGTGTTGGGTTTAGATTGGTTAAGTTTGTGATGGAATATGTTGGATTTTGGCGGGTGGCAGGATTGTATAAAGTGTGTTTATTTTGGGGGATAGGATTATGTTTAAGTGCGGTGGCGGTGTTTAGCATTTTAAACATTAAATTTACCATGATGTTTGTTGTTTACTGTACCGCATATTGTTATAACTAGGCACACCTTGATTTGATTGCAATGTGGGCAGCCGTGGCCGCAGAACCTGTTTTTCAGCATGCCAAAGTTTTTTGTTTTGTGTTACAAGGTTCTCTGTGTCCTGTGGTGTTTCTCATGTATTGGACAGTAGCACGTTTGGGCAGGAAGTAGTCAGCACAGCAGCAAAGGACGCCTGGAGTCTCTTGACTCGGAGGCATTGGACAATAGGCAGTATTTGCCAGACCTAGATGTGAACTTATTCCCACCTGGAGTCTCATGAACTGTTAATAGGATTGCACTGTGTTGAGACATGTGAGATGTTATGGCACACGTCCAGATCATTTGTGGTGCTGTGCTGGCTGACAGGGTGCTCATTGAGCATGCTTTAGTTCTGTGCGTCATAAAGCCCTTTGGGATTCCGCTCCCACGCATTCATACATTACACATGCGTGTGTTGTCAATTGTGTGTATGAATGTCAGTCACAAGCATTGAGGATAGTGGCAATTGATTGTGTTCAGGACTTACTTGAGATTGTGTCTATAAGTGAGTGTGAGGCTGGGCGTGCACACCTACCGACCACACCCTAGAGTGGTCCCTAGGTGGTCCAATGGTGTGCAGTTTGCATCTATTTTAAGGGATCATGGTCTGATCCAGGAAATGAGGCACATCAATGTACGGTGAATAGGTGTACATGACCTGTTATTCACACGGGTGTGGTATGCTACATCTTTCTATTTATGAACACTCCAGGCTTGGCCTTTTAGATGCCAATTTTGTGGGGTGTATTCTAGGGCATCGGCCTCATTTGGGAATTCTAGAATGTGCTATAACGTTACTTGTATTGCTTTGACCTCTGTTGGTTACCGAAGAAGCTAATATACATCTCGCCATGCTCCAGAACTGCATGGATGTGGGGTCACTCACGGTTTTGGAAAACGTTGAGATAAACCATCTGACATAGCAACAATGTGTTGGAATGGTTCAGTTGCACAGTAGTGGAAGATACTCAGTAACTTGCCCTCTCGTAGTATGGCTACGTGTATATTCCAGTTGGCTTCGTGGTCTTTTGATTTAATGATGTTATTTCATTATTGGTCTCTACGTTCATAGTGCACAGTGATCTGACATATTGAATCTGGTCAAGGATACTGTCAAACTCCTTCTCAATCTCCTTCTCCGCCTGAAATAGTTTGCTGTTTACTTTTGTGGCTACACCTCTTCCTGTTGTAGCCCAAATATTTCAGCTTTAAATGCCTGTGTGTTGCATGTGTGAGCTGTGCAGCTTCAGCTACTTTTAGGCGCACTAAGCAAATGATTTACACAACGTTTTGGGTAGTGCTACATTCATGCAGTGGCGTCTTTATTTTGGGGGGGGGGGGTTTGAGAGGCAGATGGGGGCCAGCTTCATTCATCCTGGCCTCCCTCCACCATGGCTGTTGAATGTCTCTCCTTGCTGAACAGTGGTACGGAAAAAACAAGCATTGGCAAAGCCATTAGATCCCACCTTTGGGACACATTGCCTTTGTCATGGTTTTTAGCCATGCTGTACAGCATCCCTGATGCTGTGCAGAATGGTTAATTGAGGTAAAAAATACTTTAATGCAGCTGGCTATGTTATTTTTTAGGTGTGCCCACCGCACATGTGCTACAGAGAAGGAGAGAGAGTGGGGGGAATCAACACAGAGGGTGGGGGAACGCAAACAACATGTTGGGGCGGGGTGCGAAGAAGAAACAACTGGTGAGATAGCACCATGGAGTGAGTTGAGGAGAGGCACATGGGTGAGAAAGCAATGGGGAGAGGACACAAGAATGAATGCAACAAGGAGAGGGGCAAGGAGAAGCAGATGGGTGACAGTGAGCAACAAAGAGTACAGGGGCAGAAAAGTACATGAGGAAGACAGATGGAAAACACATGCACTGTCATGGAGTACTTAACCAAAAGGAAAAGAGTAGTGCTTGAATAGTAACCAGTGGAAGCATAGAAACCTGCAAATCAAAAGAGACATTAATATGCTCCATTGGAGGGGCAAACTCTAGATTGACAA